>OZ005743.1:45980293-47308688 GCA_963930735.1 Dioctria linearis | reverse complement strand
ATAAAGTGTATCTAATATAAGTGAAATTGAATTCTGTTAAGTTTAGTTCTAGTTGGAATTTTGTGCATAAGTTTGACGTGTGTTTCCAATAAACCACTGACTTTAAAATATTCCCCGGCGTTCTTAATTACAGCCCACATCCTTATTAATATTTTTCTTGAGTGTTCTCATTGGGCAGAACCGTAACCCCCGGAATGTAATACAAGCCAAGAAGTCGCCGAAGGCACCGACATATTTAAAGGCCTTAACGTGCCGGGTACAGCATGCAGTAAGAGCTCACTCTCACTGGTTTTTGTATATTCGTCAGGGAGGAAAAACTAAAATTTCATCTTAAACAGATCTTAAAGCCCAAAACTGTCGCTCCCACAGCAACATGAAGTTAATACAAATTGCAGCCAAATATGTTTTCTGTCTAATAGTTTTAAAAAAAATACCATGTAGAACAAATTTTCGGAAACTATAGCGTTTAAACAAAATACAAGCAACTTTTATATGAAAAACTCCTTCAATATGACAAGGCAAGAAGAATGTGGATGTCGCCTGCTGACCGGCCCGCTGCTCTCTTTTTTTGACTTTGTTCATGGGTTGTATCTTGCGGGGGTTACGGCAGAACAATCCCTATCATAATCATACTATAAGCAAAGTAAACTTAATAATAAGGTAAGAAACAGGCGAGATTTCCGAGTGTTTTGCATTTAAAATGTACACAGTAAGAAAAGGAAGAAAGAAAGAAAAAAAATCATTATCAAATTATGACTAAAGATAAAAAATGTGAAAGCGCAAATTCATTGCTGTCTTTCAAAACCCTCGAGAAAACTTTCCCAAGCCATGAAACAGAAATCTATATGTATGCGTCGTGAGTCCGTTTTCTAAAATGTTCTATACTGATACTTATGGAAAAGTGCCACATATTGACTTTATACAAATGTATATGCTATAGAGCCTAAAATAAATATCCATACATGAAAATAGTCGCCTAGTAATTTAAAGCTTGGTTCCTTACCTTCCCAAAGGCTACATATCCTATATACCTTACTTAACAAAATAATAAAATAGGTTTGATTGCAATACAAAGTAACCTTACCTAACCATTTTACGCTCCCTAACTCTCAGCTGAGTAATAATTACATTTATGTATGTGCAGCCGGAGACAGAAACTGTGAGTAGCTACATGCGATATCATCAGCTGCATCAGCCCACGGCATCCCATGACGGCACAGCGACATTACAATGATTACTCAGCTGAGAATTTTTGTTTGAGAGATTGTAGTCATTTGGTTAAGATAAATTTTTTTAAATAATTTTGTTAGGAAAGGTATGAACATTTTATTACGGTTCGGAAGATAAGAAAACAAGCTTAAGATTATCGGAACACCATTTTTCTGTATGAATAGTTGTTTATGGCGGAGGAGCTATTCAAATTAAACGTTTGTCAGTTTTACATAAGAACACTGCAAATATTTTAGAATGGAAGGACTCCGTTGGGCCTCGCATTTGGTTGGGAGGGAGTCTTCTGGGAGGCGTTCTGCTAATCTTAAGCTTGCTTTCTTATCTTCCGAACCGTAATAAAATTTGCATACCGCTCCTAACAAAATTATTTAAAAAAATTAACTTAACCAAATGACTACGATTCCTCAAACAAAAACTCTCAGCTGAGTAAACATTGTAATATCGCTGTGCCGTCATGGCATGCCGTGGGCTGATGATATCGAATGTAGCTGCCTACAGATTCGGACTACAGCTGCACATACACACATGCAATTATCACTCAGCAGAGAGGTATTGAGCGTAAAATGGTAAGGTTACTTTGTAAGCAAAACTATTTTATTATTTTGTTAAGTAAGGTATATAGGAATTCTACCCATATGGAAGGTTAGGAACCAAGCTTTAAATTACTAGAAGACTATTTTCCTGTATGGATAGTAGTTTAGGCTCTATGGCATATAATAAAGATAATGTTTAACAATTTTCCATTAGTATCAATGTAGAACATTTTAGAAAACGGACTAAGCACGCACACATATAGATTTCTGTTTCATGGCTTGGGAAGTATTCTCGAGGGTTTTGGTAGGCCCTGATTTATTTGAATGTGTGTGTAAGTAAGTAAGGAAAGTTTTATGGAGTCCCGAGGAGGTGGAAAAAATTTTAATTATTGTGCGAGTTCGTAAGATAATTATATAATTTTGTAAATTTATGTATTAATGGAACTTCAACTTCAAGTTCCATTTTTGCAAACAGAACAAACCGTCAAGAGCCAAATGTCATATGCTTTGCTTACACAGCACACAAGTGCAAATTTCCTAGTCCAATTGGTGCCGTTTATACGGGTAGCCCAGATTTTAGCCTACAACCGGTTTCTAGTCCTGATTTGGGACTGTCGCATAAACGTAGCAAATGTTGGGTCACATGTTGTTGCTGTAATGGACACATGCTGGTTGCTGTAATCCTATGATATTTATTTGAACAGCACGTGCTTCTGTTTACATTCGTTTTGCTATGAAGAAATTAAGTGGGAGAACACATGCTGGATTCTCTGATATTTTCGGGAAAAATGAGAATTTTATTTGAGAGGAACTTTACATCTCCCTTTCAGCATCTTGGCCAAAGCGAAATTTATCTTATTCTTGATAGAATTTTGAGAAATTCAATAAAATTTTCTCGTTCGCTCGATTTTTATTTTTCTTTCGTTCTCTCAGTTGCACTACAATAGTGCATAGTCAAGTTCTTTTTCCCCAGTCATGCAAAAGACGAAAGTATATGAAATTACTTGTTTCATTCTAAAAAACCCAAAAATTTCAAATTTTGCTCTACTGTTTCCTATCTTCTTATTAGGTAATCTTTGCTATAAGTAGGCAAGTATTATCCAGTAAGTCTAACCCAGAGGTAAGCACACAAAGCAACTAAGGCATGAATTATTCATAAAGACGAAATTGTAAGTAATTAACTCCGGTTCGTTGAATGCTGCTACACGTTTACTCGCTTACTACAAAGGTAAGAAAGGGTGAGCAAGGCAAGTATCCTATGAATTCTTACAGGAGTTCGAATTTATCTGTTTGAGCGGTATGCCTTAGTTACTACGGTACGCTTAACTTTTTTCAACCTAGACATAATAAAAACGTCATTAGTATAACCCATACCTAGTACTTAGAAACATAAAAACAGGGTCAAAATTAACTCACCTCAACTTCAATATCTCAACTTCATAACATCTTGCAAGATATTTTTGCTTTTCGTTGCTGTTGAATCATTGTGTTCATCGTACTCAGAAATTTCAGGAGGTATGTTTCCGTAGAGTATTTCTGAATCTTCGTGATCAGGCCTGACAGTACGCTATTCAAAATCCGATGATTAAAACTTATACAATAAAATTTAAGAAAAAGATATTGAGGTACCTGGCTTGTTTCATGCTCCTGATCAACTAGATTTTCAAAAAATTTATGTAATATTGAAATATCTGCGTAGTATGAACAAGCTGAATTATTAAATTTTTTTAACTGATCAATTTTTACAACTCCTACAATTTCCTTAAATTTGCTGTGGTCAATGGTCTTACTTTTCTTCCTCGTTTTATTTTTATCAGATATTGTCGAAACTAATATGGAATTTCTGCCTAGACATTTCGTATAATCAACAGAATTTGGGTCAAAAGGATATAGCCCACCTGCGCGAAAGCGTCCTTTTGTATGTTTCGATCTGTCACTTTAAGAATTGGAGCAAAGTAAGCTTTTGTGGAAGCCTTTTTCCTAAATTGTTTCGCCTCCATGTTTGAACAGTTTTTAGCCAACCATTCTTAAGTGGCTTAAATATCGACACATCGGCCGGTTTGAAAACCCTTGTTGCATTTGGGTAGAGACAAATCAATGCAATATAGAGCTCATTGCAAAGTATTCATAGCTCATATGTTAGATGTGTCCTATGCCAATAAACAAACATAATGACAGAAAATCTAATCTATTCTAACATTGTGATCGAGTAAAATGGGGTAAAATCTTTCTTTTATATATTCAAAAAAACTTGTGTGGTCATCCATCCTGTCTCCGATTTCTGCACCTTAATTCCTTCTGGTATGGAAGCAATGATATCTTTGGACATCCTTTAATATGAATATATATAATCTTCGGTGGGACCATATATCCCGAAGCAGAAAATGACAACATGACAGTCAAATTTCATTTGCTTGTCCCCTATCTGTCTCATATATTCCTTGAAACTGCAAAAACTAAACCTCTAAAACTTATCTTAAACCTTTTAGTGCCAAAACTTTGCCACCTTTCGGACACAATAAGAAGCTCGTCTCGTCTCCGTTCCAAATTCTGTTTGAATCTTCCAAAATATCCAAGAGATCTTTAGCTGATAAATAAGATCGAATTTGCTTAAACCATTTTCGAATGTCGGATTCGGAAGTAATTGCCTCTGGTGTTCTAAGCGATAGGTTGGATGCCTGAGCTAGAACGCCTGATACCATTTTTCGCCAGGTAAGTTGTTAGAGAAATTCTTTTACTACCACTTGAACTTTCTCCGAAAAAATCCTTTTTGCATGGTTATTTACTAACCAATCCACTATTTTCTGCTCTTCATCCACCGTTAAAACTGGACAAGGGCAACAACTTGACTTCTTTGTCCTCTGAAGCAAACGGTTTTGTAGAGTTCCACGAGGAATTTTATATACTTTGGCTGTCTTGTCGATAGATATTCCTTCGTTCAGTTCCGTCATCGCTTTTTGCAAATAATTCCCTGAATACTTCTTGTTACCTCCCATTTTCTAACTGTAAATATCACAGTTAACACAAATACAAAAATACAAAAAAAAACTCGTGTATTATGAGATGGCTCGTGACTGGGGGCGACAAATTCATACAAAGAAACCAGTGTCAAGCCCCGGGGCTCTTTACTGGAATTTCAAATATTTCATACCCAATAATGAGTCCCCTCGGTTTTTCCAAAACATGCCACATTATCTGAGAAATAAAGCTAATTGTCACATATAATAAGAAACTACCATATATTAGTCCACTTTTATTAGCCTAACTGATTATATAAGCAAAACGTGCAAAAGAAAAAAGCACTCTCTTAGAAAATTTGGTAAAAAACCACTACGTTCGGAGACACTTGTCATAGACGTCTTTACAGCTTCAGTTGAGTATGCTGACTGAAGAATAGCAACACAGTACAATGTCAAGCAAATATACAGCAGACATCCAAATCCAAGAAAAGAGATCGTAATTATCGCCTTTCTTAAATAAATATTTTGCTAGGGGGCTCGTCATTGAAGGGCGGGCTCGAGACTGATTAGTTTACCCTACGGATTTTTGATTAATACTAAACGGCAACTTATTTCGCCTCCAATCATCTGCCTGATTCGTGTAAAATGATATTTTCTTGCAGCCGATTGTTCGGATGTGGCCTGCCGCCTTGACCCTTTCTCCTCCAGACTCCAGAAAGAAAGTTATGATGAATCAGATGTGTGCTTCTTGAGGTGTACCAATGTGCTACTGGGCTTGGTCAGAGGTGGGCACCTCTATCGTCATTTAAGTTTTCCACAAGAGTATTGCTTTGGAGGTCACTTGTAAGAAGTCAAAGGCTGGGTCCTCGGGCGTACTTGTAGTACTATCAATTTCCGCCTCGACTTACGTATAGCTGTAAGTACCATCGTATGCTAAGCTGTGCGCATCCCTTTTTGTTTATCTTTATCAACAAATTAAAGTTTTTAATGAGGGAATACACTACCATATTTGGGGGGTGAGATTTGTGTTTAATACTTTTCAACCACCGTCGTGGACGATGCCTGGATGAAATAATCTTAGGTTAATATTTGTTGATTTCACGGTTTCTCCGTCCAGATTTATCACAGTAATCCACGGGTATACTGGGTTTTACTTGTTCTTGGACAATACTTTTATTGAGTGTTTAACCGGCTGATCTTCTCGTTTCACTCTGTTCTTCCTTACTTTTATTTAAAATTTTATTATAGACTTTGTTAAAAAAAACCAAACTTTGCTTTTCCACTTGACAACCTTTTTCTTATTTCAGCCCGGAAAATAAACCCTTCTTCTTTTTCAGCCACTTTTTTTCAGGTCTCCGTCACAGCCAGGTTAAAACTTCCAGTGGTGCCAAACATGGCAGCTCCTTCGCCGTGTGGATCTATGTCAACAACGATACATCTATTGGAATCGTACATGTAGCATCCTGCTGCATGCAGCACGTTACGACCATGTAGCCTATTCATGAATAACGAAGGCACATTCCGTATTCGTTATACTGTCAAAACCATTCGGAATCGACACAAGTGGTATTCCTGAAATCTGCATTCGTTATATACCGAACGCAAACCCTTCGTTATTTAACGAGTGGATTCAACCATTCGTTATGCCAAACGAAGAGTGAATCAGCTGCTATTTTACGGATGATAATGGCAGTTAAAAGATTTGCGAAAATGTCATGCTCAAAAAACTAAAATAATTGAGTTTTTAGAGGAAAACCCGAAACTGAAATTTGGTAAATATGATAACACTTTCAGTTCAAAAGATGCCACGGAATTGTGGCAAAAGCTAGCATCAGTAATTAATTCCATACCTGGAGCGCAAAAGGATTTTAAAGTTGACGAAAGGAATGTACATATGTAAATTCATATGATTTTTTTATGATATTATATTCAAAACAAAGCTAATAGAAAATTTCCAGGGTTAGCAGGATTTAAAATGTATGGTGAAAGGAACATCTGCGGTGGCAAAAAAATATTTAATGGCACTGGTGTCAGGTCCTCCTGCAAAATTATTCCTATCCATCGATGAATTAAGGATGCAGGAACTGAATAACTTTCGACGTAGTTTATTTTCCATAGATTCTTCAACAATTTCAGACGCAAACAATAATGACAATTCACTAAAACTTGCTATTTTTTACAAATTATATTTTAAAACATAAAACAGTTGACAATATTCAATGTGTAAATTGACAGATTTAATCCTACCACACTCGTTATGTTGAACAACTTTTTCACCATTTCGACTTTATAACCATGAGGTTCACGAATATGAACGGTGTATTCGATTCGTTATCAATAATTCGTTACATAACGAATTCGTAAAAACCATTCGTAATAAAAGATTAGGCCCCCATAACACGATAAAGAAGCGAAGGGCATCCAACATTGCAGCGGTGCTCGAGTTACTCGAAATGACAAGTTATTGCCACTTCGACAATGAGCTTGAAGGCTCTCTTTTGGACAATATCCAATGAAGCTAAAGGTTGTGCGACCAGGACCGGTTCAGATATGGGAATTGTATTCAATTCTAGGTCTGATGCAGAGCTTGTATAGGAGCGCTAGATTTGATGGACTGAAATATTTTTATGATCTTTTCAGAAATCCAAGACATTTCGGTTCTTTGGCAACAGAGAAGATATGATCTGTCCAGCATAACTTACTAGAAATATTAATGAAAAGAATGCATAAAGAAACGGGAGTGAACAAATTATGACCTTATTTTAAAGAGATAAGATAGTTTGGGACTTAGATGTATTGAATTCGACGCGATTCATTTACCCTAAGCAATATTATATCCCCTGTGGAGTCCGCGAGAGAGTCAAAGGAGTCAGCGAAATCAAGGGTACTGTCATCGGCAAAACTATGAATGGGATTGAAAGGAAGGGAAAGCAGTTCATTAATGAAAATTAAGAAGAGAGCTAATAGAGCTCTGGGGCACACCGGAATTTATAGAGTGAGGTTCTGATGAAACGCCATCTAGTACAACTCGTATTAGGCGACCAGGGAAAAAACTTTCTATCCATAATAGAATAGAAAAGGAGGAGATATACCAAGTTCTTTAAGTTTGGCTAAAAGGACTGGTTGCCAGACTCTGAAATATCTAGGGCACGATTTTATGAAGACTACGGTCCGCAAAAGTCAGCAAGTTTCGAGATGAGCGTCCAGTTCGGAAGCCATATTGACGATTTTTGATGAGTTAATCGGTTTCTAGGTACCTATTTCATCAATTAATTTATAAATGATAGATTGAAAAACCTTTGAAAGAATCGAAGTGATTGCTATTGGTCGATAATTTGAGGGTTCATTACCCTCTCCTTTCTTGGGAATAGGCTGAACGTGAGCTAGTTTCTAAGCAGTTATTAATTTTCCTGTCGAATAAGATAAGTAGAATTATTTGCGCAGAGGTGTAGCTAAGGATGAAACACAGATTTTAATTAACAGCTGCGAGAAACCGTGAGGACCTGTGGCTTTGGAAATGTTGATCTCTTTAAGGACCTTAAACACATCTCTCGAACGGATACGTATTGGCTCTTGTACACGTACACACGGGAGATGCAAAGGCTGTAAAGTGGGTGGAAGACGAAAATTTGAGGCAAACCTGGCAGCCAAGATAATAGCTTTATCCAAGGAGTCTACAACCACTTGATGAAGTTGTTCCTGATGGTTTTTACTAAGTACGGAAACCGTTTCGGTCTTTGAGGCTTGCCAAAATTCTTTGTCTAACATTCTGGTCAAAAACTTTTTTTCAGTCAGAAAAGTTTTCAGCCTATTTTTCACGATTGTACGAACGGGTTTTCTTAAAAATAAATTTCTCAAAGTTCAAATTGGTTTTTCATTTTTAAATTTTTTTTATAAAGAAGTTGTAGATAAAACTTTCTGGCGCAGTCGGTAGGATAGCAAAAGCTATATCGGGAAAGTTGAATAAAAAGAAAAAGTGTATGTTGTGAATTAAGTACGACGGCTTATCGCTAATTCTTTGCATTTTTTTTTTTCGACGGTTTATCGAGAAATTCTGTGCCTTTTTCTAATTTAAATATAACTTACTCGTGGAAAAATTTGCTATCCGTGATAGTTGATTAACTTTGTGTTGTATGCAATTACCAAAGGTTTATTGGTAAAAGTGCAGTGTCGACGGATTATCGATACTAGTGGCACAGAGTCAACGAATAGAACCTACACCGAAAGGATCCCACCTCAAAGCATACTTGCAGCAAAAACGAAGAACAATGATGAAATTCTTCTTCTGGTTTATGTAAGTCGATTTTCCTTTATCATCCTTCCTTCTATATTACATATTATTACCCATTCCAAATATCATTAAGAAAAGTAAACGCAAACCAAGAATAAAACCTTACGACAATAACACCACGGATTATGGTACAGGTTTTGATTTAAAAATAGCTAATTATAGTGAAATTGAAAATTCTGATACCCCGAGTGATTGTGAGAAAGAAACCAGTGATTTTTTCAATCTTTCAAAAATCGAAGAAACAAATTTTAGGAAGTACAGTGAAAATTGCAGTTTAGCTGTACCCCAATTAATGCAAATATAGTAAACATGGATACCCCAGCTAGTGCAAATATAGTAAATCCAAGCAATGCCAATTTATCGAACGCAAGTAACCCAACAAATATCACCAATGCTTTCAATAAACCTAGAATACCGGACGCCATCAAGGATTTACCTAAGTTTGATGATAAGCCTAGAATACTATTTGACTTTTTAAATAACGTAGAGGAGACTTTGAGTTTATTACCAAGTATAGATGGTACCCCATACAGCAGAATCTTACTACTGCAATTCGTAATAAGATAGAAGGTTCAACTAACGAATTTCTTATCATGGACGGTACTAGACTAGACTGGTCAGACATAAAAGGCAATTTAATCTTACACTACTCAGACAAGAGAAACGAAACTTCTCTTGAAAAAGATCTACACAACCTTAAACAGCATAATAGAACCGTGGAACAATTTTATTCTGATATAATTGAATTTCCGTCAACAATAAATAATCATTTAAAGATTCACGAAACCAATACTTGTGTAGTTGAAGCGAAAAGAAACCTCTACGCAGAAATGTTTTAAATGTATGTAAACGAGGAGATGTTAAATGTACTTCTTGAGGCCCACTTTCCGGGCAGCGGGGAGATAGGTCCGTCGGTGTCGAGTTCTTCAGAATGTCACCTGCAGGAAGGAAAGGAGGAGGTGATCAGCTCCATAGTTAGCGAAAAAGCGACGAAATGGGCGGTCCATTCTTTTAATCCCCTTAAGGCGTCTGGGGTTGATGGACTAAGACCCATTATGCTTCAGAAGGCACTTAGGTACATAATACCATGGCTAGTGCCAATTTATAAGAGCTGCCTGAGGCTCTGTTTCCTGCCCAGGGTCTGGGAGGAAGTGAGGGTAATCTTCATTCCAAAGGCAGGCAGAACAGGCCATACCGAGGCGAAAGACTTTAGACCTATCAGCCTCTCCTCCTTTATGCTTAAGGTCTTGGGTGGGTGTTGATAAGGGTCTATGTGACTGGATCAACTCAATGCTTCTCAGCAGAAAGATCAGCTCCTGCTCAGGTGACGCTACTGTCAGAAGAGCAGTCTATAGAGGTACACCGCAGAGGGGGGGGGGTGCTATCACCACTCCTGAGGCTACTGGTAATGGATGAAATCCTCATCAAGTTAGAGAGAGAGGGTTTTAAGGTAGTTGCCTACGCGGATGACATATGCATCCTGGTAGCTGGCAAATTTCTATCTACTATTAGCGAAAGGCTCGAGTGCGCGCTGCTTAAGCTGGATAGCTGGGCCTATAATAGTGGTTTGAGGGTGAACCCCTCGAAGACGAAGCTAATCCTTTTTACAAGAAGGAGACGAGTGCAAGATTTCAGACTTCCAATGCTGGGAGGAGAGGAGCTTACTCTCTCCAGTGAAGCGAAGTATTTGGGTGTCGTCCTCGATTCCAAACTGAGCTGGAAGGCTAATCTACAAGAACGCGTGAAGAAGGCCAGTGTGGCCTTCTACACGTGCAAGAGAATATTTAGCGGAAACTGCATACACAGCCATAGTTCGGACCATCCTCTGCTATGGCTCAAGGGTCTGGTGAACGGCACTGACGAGGAATTGTAACCTTGATGTGCTGTCAAAAATCCAGAGAGCCGCCTGTATGGGTATAACTGGGTGTCTGTGCACCACGCCCACGGCAGTACTGGAGGTTGTGCTTGACCTATTGCTGCTCGACCTTTATTGTACGGGTGTGGCGGCAACTAGTGCTGTCAGCCTGAGAGCGGGGGGCTGTTGGACGGAGAGGGGTTTTGGGCACTCCAATATACTCCAGAAGGTAGACTGTAGGGACTGTAGGGAGTGTACTCTAGAGATCTCCAGTGGCACGAGTCTTATAGACTGCCTGATAAATGCAGTGTTTTTCAGGCAGAGCTCACAGCGGTTTATCAGGCGGCAGCTTGGTATCCATGTGCAGAGAGCCCGCACGGCACATCTGCATATATGCTGATAGCCAGGCAGCCATCAGGGCGCTGGATGCTGGGCTGGTAAAATCATAGTTGGTGCAGTTATGCAAAACCAGGCTTGAGGAATTGACTGTAAGGCACAAGGTGACCCTAAGCTGGGTACCTGGCCATAAGGATATCTCAGGCAACGAGATGGCTGATGAGTTTGCCAAAATGGGCTCCGAATTGGATATCTCCGTAGCTGTAGCTTACGTGATGATCCCAATAGGAGCCTTAAAAGAGGAAATCATCAGGAACGTCTATCTATAGGCAGGCCTCCGATGGACCAGCAGGGATACCTGTCGTATTGCGAGGAAATTGTGGCCTACATATGACAGGAAAAGGACAAGGGAACTGCTTAATAGCAGCAGAGCAAATACCAGGAATCTAGTAGGGGTTATGACGGATCACTGGGCCATAGAGGACCATGCTAGAAGACTGGGAAAAGCGGCGAACGATTTCTGCAGGAGTTGTAGGGACTCGGAAGAAATTGAATCCGTCAAGCATGTGCTTTGCGAATGCCCCGCTCTGATGAATAAAGGAAGTAGGCTACTAGGTAGCTACTTCTATTCAAGTCTGGGGGAGCTTCAAAGTATAAAGTTCAGAGACATCCTGAGTTTTCTGAGTGAGGCAGGATGGATATAGGTTAAAGGTCTTGGATATATCCAGAGTTTCCCAAAGAAAGCAGGATGAATCCGCGGCTTGAAGGGTCATCCCATGAGGTCTACGGGCACAGTGGACACGTTGGAGGTCTAGGTGAGGCTGGCAGGTTGTCTCGCGGCACCCCTCTTACCTAACCTAACCTAATGTATTTTTAACAGGGCTAAGAGAACCTTTAGGCTCCACTATAAGGGCTATGAAACCATCTACCTTGGCAGAAGCTTTTTCATTCTGCGTTAAGGAACAAAATATATTCTATTTCAAATCCAGTAACCATGTTGGCAACAGGCCTGAAGCCTTTACGGGAAGACTTTATACCACTCCAATCCCTACACATACACAACCATCTCAACCATCTTTTAGATTTAATAGACCAACACATACGTATTTCAATCAACCCTATAGACCTAACATTCCTTACTCACCAATGTCGTGTCCCAAAAGCAATCATATAACGAAATCTATTATTTAAAACCAAATGAATAACACGCTCGAATTTCTTTAACAACTTTACTCTTTTTTTACCGTCAACTGACCTATCAATACAATCTTAACGTGTTCCGAACCGACCGGACACTTGACACCATTATGACTGAAACTAACTCGCGACTGCTCACTTAACGGAACTCGCCAGACCAGTCATTGGTATTTTATGCCCCAATATTTCGAAGTAAACTTTCTTTGCTAACAACGCGAATGTAAACAATTGACACAACCTTGTCGTTTGTTCTACCGGTTGCAGCACCTGAGTTGCTTAGTAGCAAACAATCGCCTTAAAATATAATTACCATGCGAGGTCAATTATTATTGTAATCGTCGATTGCTCCACTAAGCGCTCATCGCATCCAGCTGTTGGGCTAATCAGCAAAACAACCGACATTTGCAGAACAATACCATGCGAGGTTATTGTTTAGCAATTGCTGATTATTTCGCTGGAATGCCTCTGGCTGCTGGAAATATTTTCCGTATATTGGGCCATAACATCCCTTCAACTCTTTGAAAAACTAGTTTCCACAGGGAACTAGATCTGGAGACTTCAATCAATTAATTATATTAATTATACTGAAAATATCTTAATTCCCGTTCGGTTCAGATTCTTAGGATTACATCATTACATTTTTACAATCTAGATTTTCATATTTTTTTTTTCTTCAATTTATTGATTTTACACCATTTCACATCTCTTCGTTAGCATTTACATAATTTCTCTAATCTTTTTCTTTTCACGTTTAAGAGTAGTCAGTACTCAGCACAAGTTTCAATTTAGATACCAGCGATCCTGTAGGCAAACAAATTTACTATACGTAGGTTTGTGTCCTGAAAGTGACAAAATTCATATAAAATTAGCCTAGACCTAGACCAAAAGTACATCAGAGACATCTAGCGTAAAAGACCCCCAACATGCGATAATTTAAGTCGAAAAATGAAAATTTGTAGTTCAAAGAAATTGAAAATGTTTAACGAGAATTAACTCTCCTAAGTTTTTTTGGCACATAATTGTTAAACATACTATTTTGATTTATATTTCAACCACTTTCAACGAAATATTGCAATTTCTAGTCGGTGAAATATCGGGAGAAAAAACAAGTATTATTAGAGTCAAATAATTAAAAACAACGCCACTAAAATGAAAAAAACTCAACGTTATTTGCTAGATATAGGCTTTATCTTCCCAAAATAGTCACAATCTAAAGAAATGAGAATAACTACTAACAGGAATTTGATTTAAAAAACTTCAGTTTTTACCATTTTTTACAAGTTTCCGAGCTAATATCTCCATTCCAATACACTTGTTTTAATTTTTGGCGACGTTATTTACTAGACTTCTTCGTTACCTTTAATTTAAGATATAAATCATTATTGTACCTCAAAGAGTTTGCCAGAAATTTGCATGAAATGTATGAAACTTGCAAATCTTGGTACTGACTCCTCTTAATTTCTTTCTTATTTTCCTCTTACATTTAATTATCTTTTTTTAAATTTCTTTCTTATACCTATTACATTTTCTTCTATTTTGCCTAACATTTTCATTAAACATTATCTTTTCTTTTTCAATTGTCACAACTAAAAAAAGTTTTCTATGTACATATTTCTTAGATTTTGTTTTTCAAATTATTTTACTTGTCTCTGTTTTTTTCACAAATTTCATATTTATTTTCCTATAACATGATCTTTGATTATTCCTACTGCCTAAAAAGCAATTTTTACATTTGTTTTAAGTTCAAAATCTGAAACCATTATCTTGAAATTTCCTCTACCTAATAAGTTAATTATTGCTATTACATAGTTCTTTCTAACCTTAAAATTTTCTTATTAACAAAAAAAAATGCTTAATTAATTGACATGCATAATATTATCACCTATCAAAAATGCAGTTCTTTTCACAATCAATTACAGTAACCAGAATACAAAAATAATGCCATAACAAAATTCTTTTCTACAATAATTACAATTTTTACAATCCTAACCTTTATTATATACTTTCTGTGGGTGCCCAAAACATTTACATTACAATGCAATGACTACTCTAATTGGACCAGCTGCTTTTCGATGCCGGTAGGTAAAATTGCGGTTGGCAGGTTTGTTGTGGTTGGGATGACCACTTCTGTACTGAATTCTGCTTGCTTGAATAACCTGTGGTTTATTGGCACCGTCTATGGTTTATTGATGAATGCTCGAGTCTCTTCCCTGTGCTGACGCTTCAAGTGGCACACTAATCCTGCTAATACTGCTGGCATTTCATTTCCTTTGAATTTCGAATGAACTGATGAAATCTTCAATAGGCTAATTGATCCCATTAATTATATTGATAGATAAATAAAAAAATTTCATCTACACTGTATTGCTGGAAAACCTTAAATCAGTTTGTAGCTAGAATGTATGACAATTTTTCTTTAATTTCAGTTGGAACGACTGATCCAAATGTTTTAAAAAAAATAATTTCTTTTGTGCACGATGGAGTTTATTATATTGGGAGTCCACGCGTACTTAAAGATTTGTGTTTTTTTTTTTTTTGTATATCTCATTTATATATGCATATTAGTACGTATACCATATTACAGACCTCTCAACATGAAATTATGCGTTAGTAGTTCCGTCAGGTTTCCCAATTTTAACGGTCCAATAAAGGTTCTTCTAAGATGTAGCTATTGTTTTTTGCCTTCTCACTGCTGCTCGGCATCTATGTACATCATATATGTGGGCTTCACTGTTACAGGAATAGTGTATATCTGCGCATGTTCAAATGATTATTTCACTTATCTTCCGGGCGTAAATTATCCGTGGATGTAACTATCCGAGGCTCAAAGACACCACCGTAGTTATCCTTATCCGCTGCATCTTACTAATTTCTTGTACTTCGCTCGTACTTTGATCTTCGTTTGATAGATCCTCTCCTTCTGCTGCCGCCTGTGCTCTGGAAGTATTTAATATACAGATTTATCGATCTTATCTTACTTATTTAACCTATGGCAACCCTTTTATTTTTCTCTATGCTATGTACATTTTCAATCTTTTTCTTCTATCTCTTGTTTCTTTTGCAACTTTTTTCTTTAACTCTTATTATTAACAACCTTTTCGTTTGTTTTTCAACATTGTTAACATATTATTTTCCTTTATATGCATTACACTTTTGGTTTTTATCTTCCGTGAGCCTACTTTTTAGTTCTCCATCTCTAACTTTAAACATTTATTTATTATCTTTATACATTTCTTATTCTTTAACTTTTTCTTTCTATTTCTTGTCAAGAAATATTTTTGTTCTTGTATTTTTTTTATATATTATCTTTCTTTTAGATCTCTTTTTTTCCTTTAAATTTCTCTTTTTTTAAATCTCTTATTTCTTTCGCAAACTTCTCTTTCGTTTAATTTCTCTATATTTTTGCTTAAACACAATTTCTTACCTTAACCTTCTTGCCTTTTAATCTAGAACTTTACCTGGATGCATTGGGTTATCTGTATTATTTCTTTCACATCCTTATGACCATGGACTACCAAACTCCGCTCATCGAATTTCTTCTGAAATTGGAGGGAATTTGTTGGAAATTTCTTTGGTTACGTACCCCGATTCCTGGGTCATAACCGTTACCTACCTTGTACAGCCCGGTCAAATTTGGCGTACGATTTGTCCTATTAATCTTATTTCTGACCGGTGGAGCTACCATACTTGTTTGACAGCTATGCTTTGGCGTCTGTAACTTACCATTTTCCTTAATCCCCTGGGTTTGCCCTAGTTGAGGATAGAATTATTTCCTATAATTATAGCGCCATGCAGATTGATTGCCAAATCTGTGAGATTTCGTTTGTTCATGGAAAGAATTGCGATTTTCTACAAAATAGGCTGTTGCATTGGCGATTCTTATGAAAGTACGTTCATTCTTCAGCCTGTTTCCGCTGTACCCCTCATACTTCGGTTTTCTCCTACCCTAACTAAATTCTTCGCCACATACCTGATGTAGTCTCGCACTGTCGATCTGTCTCGATCTGTCTCTACACTGGTGGTCTTGTAATGTTGCTGTCAGGCGCACCTAATACCTTCGGGAAAATTCATATGAATTTACGTTCTTTTTTCTAAATATAAATAAAAGATTGGAGTCTTACTTAGCCTAAGGAAATATATAATCATAGATCTTAACATATTAATTTAATCGTAATGAAATTAACTACCTAAATAAAATTAAACCATGCTAAATACGTGGAAAATAATAATAATGACAATTTTTAATGAATAAACGAGCACTTGATAACAAGTAAATAAATAAACTAATGATCATGCACAGAGCAAATATATTTTCACCAAATATACGACTCGCCTCATACAACTGAAGTTGTTCCCATTTCCAAGCACCCTATTATCAGCTGCCTATCTGAACGATCCCAAAAATAAGGGGAAAAGGAGGAGGAAGAAGCGAGCGGTGGAAGACAACGGGAGTCTGGTTAAGATCGGCGGCAGGAGAAAAAACAAAGAAAAATCTGAAGTCGAAAATGGAGAAATAATCACGAGTTCTAATCATATTTTAATACGAAAGCAGAAAATAATTAGTAGGATCCTGAAAGGAGGTTAAAACTAGCGAAGCTAATTAAGAAACGGAAAAATTCGCAGCAGGATGGCGTAAATAAAACTGGAGCACGGGAACACCAGGACCAGGAGTATAATGAAGGAAATAATTAAATAAAAAGAAATTAAAATAACCCGAACGGTAATTAATCAAATTAATACTAACCCTAAAACTGAAAATTTAGGATGAAATAAATAAAACATATGACTAACATTTAGCTATTGAAATCTCTGGTAGCAGAAGGGCCGTATTAGGTAACTTTTAAAGGGAAAGAATCCCACACATTGTCGATGCGAGAAACCAATTTTGCTAAGAGTTTATAAATAAAAATCAAAATTACACATAGTAACAGGAAAGGAAGATTTTTTATATATATTTTTTTTTTTTGCATTACATCCTTCTCCACTTGCGGTAGTGTAAGCTGGACTTAATAAATTCCCTAGACGTCAGCTTACATTTTGGGGGTTCAACCGGGATCCAGACTCTAATTAATTAATTCATTATCAACAACAGATACATTCTATAAAATATACAAAATATTTTTTTTTCTCAAATTAATTTCAAAAGTGGAGAGAATAAATTCTTGACTCGAAGTGTAGCCCCAATTTTCATTATCATATTCTAAAATAAATAATCGCAGATTCATAACAAAGGTCGCAATAAAATCGATAAAAGTAGTGCATGCAACAGAAATTTGCAATTTGGGGAATTGTACAATATATATATGTGACTGCGCGTGTATCTACGCATTTGGCTTGAACGATCATCACAGCAAAATATTCATAGCGGGATTTCAATGCTTAGTGAACAGTGAGCCGACAGAGGCGACTCGTAATTCCGTATAAAAGTTAAAAGAAAGTGCCGTCTATGATAAATTAATTTTCAAGTGAGCATAGTTAAATTGAATCCAACATGCACCTTTGCATTGTCACGAAGGGATAGTAATTTTTGATTCAGATGAAATGGTTGAATACTAGCAGCGTTAATTTTTACAGGCGCATAAATTGTCAAATAGGAAAAACTAGTGGTGAGTGCCTCTTAATTCTACCAGTTTTAGCATAAGAGTGCCATATCTTTCAGAAACATAAATATTTAATTTTCTTCGAAATAAATGAGTATATAGTTAGTGCATGTATAAACATATGAACCGATAATACCAAATTTATTCTCCATTTCCTTGCAAAATACACATATAAGAAGCTTTCAAAAGTGCCAACAGACAGACTGTATTGCTCGTTCATGCGTGATGCGGTGATGCTGTGTTATTTTCTAAGCTTTGCTTAAATCCATTATAATTACCGCAATACTATGAAATTTTAACCTATTGAATTAAGTATGACATTTCGTTGTTGTTTTTTTTGTGTGCCGATTTTCGTAACGCCCTGCAAAATATTGTTATTGAGAACTGGAATAATTGCTTTTTTTCTATATATTGATCACATAGTACATAGGTGAATCAATCAACCTTTAAACTTTTCAAGAGCATTCCTACAACCCTTTTCTATCGTCTCCAAAACAATTCTATATAATAAAGGCCTTAATAGTGTTTTCATTCATATATATAGTTTCTGCGGATTGATTCAATAGTTATTCGGAATTGACCCTCTCAACACATTAATACAGCCAAATATGTCTTTCGAGCAAATAGCTAGTTTTTGTGCTGATGGTGGCATAAAATATGAGATGCGCTGTCGGAATGTCTCTCCTGAAAATTATACGATTGAAAGGAGTTGCGCTTGGTGGACCAAACAGCTTAAAAAGGAAGCTAACGCGGACCCTTCAACCCTAATAATATAGTCCTATTTGTCGCCGGATGAAGACCTACAGTGCTGTGAAGAACTATTAACAGAATTCGTTGAAGATTGTGTCTGTGAAAACTTTTACAGTGAAGTTGTCTCTGTGAGGCTAGGATTTCTTTTAAATCGATTGAAGAGAATCTTAACCGAAGATGACGATAAGATTTCTTTAACGGAAACCCTACTTAAAAGAGCAGAAGTTTTAGTTCGCAAACTCGAAATTGCTCAGTATAAGAAGTGGAAATCTAATTTCGTAAATGAATCGGGTCAGGCATCCTTCGTCACCAGGGTTTAGAATTTAGACCTAGAAGGAGATAACGAGGGGCTTGAAAACAACCCTTCTAATCAACCTGTCTTTCCATCAAAAGGTGAACCCAAGGTGAAAACATCTGATACTCGAGAATCAGATAAATTCCCAGAAGACCTTTTTTAAGTCAATAATAAATCTGAACGTGATATTAATTCTACCATTGATCCGCGCTTAAGTAAAGTTAGAAATTCCGGGGGCGATCCTTTTCTATTTTCGAAATTACCACCGAATCTATACAAATGGGGTTTGAAGTTTACTGGTGATGACGATTGTTCAGCGTCTTGCTTCTTGCAACGTATTGTAGACAATGCACGATCTAGGTTTGTTAGTGACCTCGACCTTCTACATTCAATTTCTGATCTTCTAGATGGATCGGCTTTAAGATGGTTTCGTAGAAAGCGTGACACCTTTCTAGGCTACACAGACTTCGTGAAACGCTTCCTAAACTAGTTCGAGCCACTGTTGCAAACTGATCATTTGCTAGAGTTCTTTAGAAACCGTAAACAGAAGGATTCTGAGACGATTGTACAATATATATCCCTCATGGAGGATCAGTTCTTGCGCTTGCCACGAATTCCCCCAGAAAAGGATGGGATAAAAATAATAAGGTCTAATTTGCGGCCTAAGTTTATCAGAGCTCTGGCGCTAATGGACTTCGATTCAGTTGACAGTCTTGAAAAGAGCTGTAAAAAAATAGAAATTAGCGAAACTCAAGCCAATACGAATGCGAATGATTTTGCTAGGCAATGGTCACCCCATTCAAATTTACTACCACGAACAAGTGGAAACACTAACATGAAGGCTCATGAGGAAGACGTTCTTTGACCGATGCGCCTTAGAGAAAACCAAGAGAGAAGTAATCGTTTCCAATCAGCTAATACTCCTAAGCTGTCTAACTCATATTCAACAAACGACAAATCCTATCTCACTCGTCATACAAGGAATATGAATCAAAATTACAGAAGTGGGAATAACAATAAGAGGGTTAATTTTCAAAATGGGAATGATAAAATGGGTCCCAACCATTGCAGATTTCCGAATGAATCTGCAACTAATAACAATAAGACTATAATTGTTAGCTATGTTGATTCGCCTCAAATAAGGTGCAATAAACAGCCTTGTAGCTCCCATTACTTTAAATTTGCTCGAAATGATAGTGCTGTCGACACTATAAGGGATCAGAAAATCTATGAAGATGATGAATCACTATATTGTCAATCGGAAAACCGAACAGGAGCTGTAAACAAATGGACCAGTACTTCCTTGTGGTGAAGCTACGCTGGAAGATCAAGAAGGGGAAAGAGTGCAAGGTGAGGAATGGTATAGAGAAGTTTTAGCTAATTTCACGCGCGCGGCAAAGGTGTTAAGTGACAAACAAAAACAAACGCTCCCTCCACAATCAGCTCGCGCAGATATAAAGCTACCACGTATGGACCTTCCGCGATTTTCAGGCGATCCAAAGGAATGGAGACAATTTCACGACACATTTACATCAATCATCCATAACGAGCCGCTATTGACTGGTGCGCAAAGACTCCATTATCTACGCTGCAGCTTGCAAGACGAAGCCCTACAGGTAATTAAAGCTTTCCCAATTACCGATAATAATTACAGTGAAGCCTGGAAGCTGCTGAAGAATCGATACGACGTGGAGCGAGTCATAGTGGATTCTCATTTTCGAGCTCTATTTTCCATATCAAAACTCGATACAGAATCATCCACAACTGGATGCCGATACTCACAGGCAATGGGAGTTGTCGCAGACAGACGATAAGGCTGCTGATTTCAACACTTTAGTCAGATTCTTAGAAACGAGATGTCGATCCTTGGATGCTGTCAGCACACATTATTGAGCCGCAAGTTCTAATTCTAAAATACAAATGTATTCTCAAAATAAAATGAAATCTAAGTTCGTTTCAGGCTCATTACATTCCGCCGCTGCCGCAAAGCGTCCAGAACAAAGGGACAAGCGTAACATACCTAATAATTTGCACACTCAATATAAGGGATCAAGACTCCAATTCGATACATGTCCGTACTGCACTGCCAAACATAAGATTTACAACTGTGATAAATTTCGAGCTCTAGCAGCTGTAAATAGGGCATCCTTCGTCAGCGAAAAGGGCCTCTGTATAAATTGTCTAGGGGCCGGGCACGAGCAAGAAAAATGCCGTAGCGCGCATACTTGCCGTGTATGTCAAGTACGCCATCATACTCTCTTACATGAAGAGGTGGAAAGTTCACCGATCGCAGTCTCTAATACAACCAATCCTTCGCATCTAACTAACGCAGGACATCAAGTTCTCTTGGGTACAGCTATTGTTAAGTTCGTCGATAACGCTGGACGATATCAAACCGCAAGGCTATTATTCGATAACGCATCGCATCTGACGTTTATTAGCGAAAACTGTGTCCAACGACTCAAACTTAAAAGATCTTCGGTGTCAACAGCAATTGTAGGCATCGGCGCTACTGTAGCTGGAACATCAAATGGTGAGGTGCAGCTGTCACTATCATCATACGACCAAAGCTATTCGACAACAATTCACGCGCAGATCTTGCCTAAAATCGCCTATAATTTGCCACCAGTTCGAGTACACAAAATCGACTGGCCTCACATTTACAACTTCAAATTATCCGATCCTAATTATCACATACCAGCAGCTGTTGATATTTTATTAGGTTCGGATGAATTGGGACAATTTTTATTGAATGGTCTAATCAAAAGCCCTCATGGAACTCCGGTCGCACAGCTATCCACGGTAGGGTGGGTATTATTCGGAAAAATCGTCGGTCCAGAAAGTACATCCGCTATTCCTACTGGAGTAAGTATGCATTGCGATGTCGCTCTTACAAAGACTGTCGCCAAATTCTGGAAAACCGAAGAACTGCCGGAAGTTAAGCACCTGACCGACGCAGAGCAAATTTGCGAGAAAATCTTTGCGGACACGCATTATCGTCAAGACGATGGACGCTACGTTGTCAAGCTTCCGTTCAAACCACACTTTCGCCTCGGAAACTCACGTGATGCAGCAGTGCGTGTATTACTTCGCATGGAAACTGTTTTCGCTAAAAATGAAGACCTGAATGCGCAGTACAAGGATTTCCTGCAAGAGTTTCTCGATCTGGGTCACATGGAGGAAGCGGTTGGTACTCCAGCACCAGGAAGGAATTACTATATGCCACATCGGGCTGTTATTAAAGAGTACAACAACATAGCTTAGAGCAGTTTTCAATGCATCATGTCGCACCAGCTCAGGCTTTTCCCTCAACGATACGCAGATGATTGGGCCGCAATTGCAACCTGATCTGTATTCAACTCTGTTACGATTTCGCACGCACCGATTCGCTATAAGTGCTGATGTGGCCAAAATGTATAGGCAGGTACGAATCAACGACGAACACATCGACTATCAGAGGATTGTCTGGCGTAAGTCACCTTCAGACCCCATCAAGGACTATCGCCTGCTTACGGTCACATACGGAGTTGCTTCAGCCTCTCACCTGGCCGTGAAAGCTCTACAGCAAACCGCAATCGACGAAAAATGCGATCACCCTACAGCTGTTCAGGTCGCACTTCGACATTTTTATATGGATGATTTGCTTACTGGCTCTTACCAAGAAACAGACTTGCACCATATACAGTTGTAAGTGTCTGCATTACTAAGCAAAGGAGGTTTCCAGCTGCGAAAATGGTCAACCAATTCTACGCTAGTCCTGGACGCCATTCCAGTGGAACAACGCGAAATCAAACGATCTCTAGAGCTTTCGAACGGCGATAGCGTCAAGGCATTAGGCTTGGAATGGCATCCGTCTTCACACAAACTCATATTTCGAATCCAGGTTCATGAAATAGATATCACAAATTTAACTAAACGCTTGTTACTTTCAGATGCCGCAAGAGTTTTCGACCCACTAGGGCTGCTGTCTCCATGCACGATCATTCCCAAGATACTCTTCCAACGTCTCTAGAGACCGAAACTTGATTGGGATGAGCCTGTCCCGCCAGCTGTTAAACAGCAGTGGCCTCATTACCGCCAAAATCTCACCAGCCTCGCAGCGATCAAATTGCCCAGATGGATAGGTACTGGTGATTCAAATGCTATCACAGACTTACATGGGTTCGCAAATGCCTCGCAGACTGGGTACGCTGCTGTTGTCTATGCGCGTACTAAGTCTCCAGATGGTCATATCTCCGTTCATATATTAACCGCGTAAACGAGGGTAGCTCCTCTAAAAACAACAACTTTACCTCGCTTAGAGCTTTGTGCTACCGGTTTATTGACTCAACTAATAACATACATTAAAGCCTCACTAGAGCCGCTCGTTTACAACACATATGGATGGACAGATTCAACTGTAATACTAGCTTGGATCCGCCAACACCCTAGTAAGTGGTGCACATTCGTAGCTAATCGGGTGTCACAAATTCAAGGAGTAATTCCGCCAGAGAATTGGTTTCACGGCCAATCTGAACAGAACCCTGCTGCATCGCGGGGTCTACTCCCACAGTATTTAATCGAACATCCTCTCTGGTGGAATGGACCACCGTGGCTTAGTCAGCTAGAATCATCATGGCCATCGCAACAGCAATTCACTACTACCCTCGATCAACGGCCCGATTCAGTCAACATAACTAATATCCCTCAAATGGCATCAGTATGGGAACTCATCGAACGATATGCATCTCTAACTAAACTCAAGCATGTCACAGCATATGTCCTCAGGTTCTTGTATAATGCAAGACTAGCAGTCTCCGCTCGTAAAGCCGGCGAACAAGTGAAATACCGTACCGGCAGACAATTACATCTTCAAGAACTGGACGAAGCTTTAATCCTCTGGATAAACCTAACGCAAAGGCACTACTTCGCAGACGACATACAGCGCCTCAAGTCTAATAAACCACTGAGTCGTCAAAGCAAAATCTTAAGGCTTCATCCGTTCCTGGATACTAAAGGGTTGCTCAGGGTGGGCGGAAGACTGAGTAACTCTTCACTTCAATTAGACAGGAAGCACCCTCTTCTCCTGCCATCATCGGCAAGACTCACACTACTCATCTGTGAAGATATACACCACATGACGTTGCACGCAGGTCCCCAGATCATGCAGGTTATGCTATAAAGTCGTTTCTGGCTCATCAATGCACATAGGATCCTCCGCAAAATCTCCAGATCGTGCGTCAAGTGTCGCAGACATAGCCATACGCTTCATCAACAATTGATGGGTGACCTACCCAAACCACGAGTGGAAGCGTGTCGGTCCTTCTTACGCAGCGGTGTCGATTTCGCAGGGCCAATTTGGCTTCGATTTTCCAAGGGACGAGGTTCCAAGGCAGTGAAAGGGTACATCTCGATCTTTATATGTATGGCAACAGGGGCAATGCACTTAGAGCTCGCCAGCGATCTGTCCTCATCAACATTCATTGCTGTATTCAAACGGTTCGTGTCACGCCGTGGGCATTGCCAGGACTTGTACAGCGACAATGGCACAAATTTTGTTGGTGCTGAGAAGGAGCTCAAGCAGTTATTAACCCAGGCGGTTAAAGATGAACAGCTACGCAAATATCTCGCGAACGATGGAACTGCTTGGCATTTCAACCCGCCTGCTTCGCCTCATATGGGTGGCTTTTGGGAGGCCGCCGTGAAAAGGGTAAAATTTCATTTCCGCCGCACTCTAGGGGACAATCTTCTGACCTTCGAAGAGTTCTCTACGCTCTTGACAGAGATTGAAGCCTGCGTCAATTCGAGACCTCTTTGTCCGCTGTCATCAGACGTCAACGATCTTTCTGCTCTAACGCCGGGACACTTCCTAATAGGGCAGCCGCTCAAAGTATTGCCAGAACAGATAAAGTTAATACGAAGCTCCTAACTAGATGGCAGCTATTTTCTCAATTAAGACAGCACTTCTGGAGAAGATGAAGCTTTGAATATTTGGTCCAGCTTCAACAACGTACTAAGTGGAATAGTACGACGTCCAACCTCAAGATAGGCGATCTTGTTCTTGTGCGGGAAGAAAGACTTCCTCCTACCAAGTGGAAACTGGCCAGAATTACTAACACGCATCCAGGAGCAGACGGGAGAGTTCGAGTTATTACGTTGAGGACATGTGATGGAACTCTGATACGCCCAATCAACAAGGTTTCTCCACTCCTGCATTTAAATGAAAGCTCTTCCGAAGTTGCAATTACATCTTAATCTCACTGGTATCAATAATTGGAAATTTGAGCTCATTTTCTAATTAGTCTCTTGCTATCAATAATCTGAAATTTTTAAATCTTGTAAACTTGAATTCATTTGCCAACTAATTTCTTTGATATCGATAATTTGAATTTTTTGTTTAAGTCATGTATATTTGAACTCATTGTCTAATTAGTTCAAGGTGGGCGGAATGTTGAAGCCTACCACTACATTATCGTGAGTAGTAAGTAAGTAGTTGTATATTGTATCGCTTATGTACGGCACTATGCCGAGAGTGAAGTAATTTTTAGTCTTCTGTACGCAGTCGATTGACACAGATCAAAATAAAGAATCACTAAGTCGCACACGGGGTCTTTCGCTTTTATCTCCTATTTTTTATTGTTCGTTCTGCAACATCATGGGTGTGGAAAGGCAGATGTTCGTCTTTCTTCAATTGCTGTATTCGTTTTTGAATCTCTTGAATGTCCGTAGCGATGTCCTCATGGGACGGTGGTTGATAGAGTATTTTAGCAATTTTGGATGAATCCAATAATTCGGTAAAGTTTCTTGATGATACAAACGATGTCATCATTGTGCTAGCGTAAATGTTATGGGCTTGTATAGTAAAATATTCTTCCTTGATAGCGCAATCGTTGGCTAATTTCAAGATTCCTGAACCTGTTAGTGTTTGTCGATAAACCTTAGTTCCACACACGATATTAACTATAGTTGGTTTCTTCATAACGTAGATCCAATGATTTGAATTTAATAGTTGAATCCATCGTGGTGTTTCCGTGAGCTTCATGAATTGGCAAGATGCTGATGATGATGAGTGGCTAAGGTAACTGATTTCACAAGAACTTACATTGGAGCCTTTACGATGCAGGGGGATCATGTTGTTTGCACATGTGAGTCGCATCGCCAATGATGGTACATGATGACATTTCTTGCTCTGACAGAGGGTAATATTGGTCCTGATGCAAGTTGATTATGAGATAGTCAGATGACGGTTTTATTGTGATAAATGTTTCATTAACTAAAATCAGCACCGGTACTACTCGCAGCATTTCGAATTGCTCGTACGAGAATAATGGTAGTTTTATCCGGAAAATTAAGTGGGCTGGTCAGACTCTTCCCTCTATTGTCATTAGACTATATAGTTCTAGTGGATTGTCTTGTTTCGCAGGAAGTCGAAGTGATGATGATAAGTGTTCCTTGATGTGGATAAGTTCAGCTTGTAATTGCTTGGGGACTAACAATTGCGGATTTATTTTTCCGTGATGGGTGTCTACCACTACATCTAATAGTAGTGACTGAATTCATTGATAGTTAGTAATAACTAGAATTAAGCGTATAGATGCTGCATTGAAGGCTTCCATTGATTTTTGTTCGTGCAATTCTTGATGCAATTGGTTAAGATGTGCGATGGTCAAATTGATGTACGTGTCAAAATTCCGAAGTTCACTTTCAATTAACTTGTGCGAATTACGCATGATATTTGCTGTAGAGTCTATGAATGATGTTTGGTTTTTAATTAGCTCCAGCAGATGTTCGTCGTTATCCTTCAAATTTTCTATGGTTTGAGCCATTTTTTCGGCGTACCTTGAATCCAGTACTCCAAATAATGAATTTGCCAGATTTCCTATTACTTCCAGAGGAGCTCTCTTAACTCTTGAATTGTTTTGATGTTGTAATAATTCGTTGTTAATTGTTATTGTTGCCAATAGATCCAAAAAATGCGGGACCGTCAGGGTGCAAGTATCATTGTCCTTCATTGTGTTGCATATTCTTCCTAAGTTTGTTACACCTTTGGTAAGCGACTCAAATTCCTTCCAGTATGTCGTCATGTTATAGAAAATAACCAAGTTCCACTCATTGGACACAAGATGCGTGGGACCCATTTCTTCAAAGTATATTCCTGGTTGCGATTGAAAAGGACTTACTTCTACGTATGGGTTGCTCAAGACTGGCATTATCAAGCAACTTAGAAATAGTAGACTTGAAAGGGAGCTTGTATAGCGGCGTATTTTAGAAGTAGACGGGCCCTGATCTTGATCTCTGGAAGTTGATTTTTCTTCGTTAGTTGTGTCACAGGTTTGATTGTAATTTGTCTTATGTTTGATATCTCGTTCATTCCTGGATGCATCGGTAGTTCCCTCACTTCCTTTTCGCGACTACATTTCGTCTTCGGCTGAAACAATCACTGATTCTTGATCTTGAATGATTGGCAATGGGGCAAGTTTATGTATTGGTCTCCTCAGTATGCCAGCTGTAGTCTTGACGTCGGCTACACGACCTCATCTATCCTTTCCTTTGATGGTTTGAATGATGCGGCCCAAAGGCCATTTTTGCACGGGCAAGTTATCTTCTTTGATTAAGACCATCATTCCGGTCTGAGCATTGTCACATCGTTGCTTCCATTTATAGCGATGTTGTAGCTCGTTTAAATATTCCTTGGACCATCGCTCCCAAAATTGATTTTTTAAGTGAGACACCAGTTTCCAACGTTGAAGTAAGCTGCTATGTACTGACTGAGCTCGTGGATCGACAGTGCTAGTTAATGGCTCTCCGATTAAAAAATGCAAGATTAAAAAATGTAAGATCGTTCGGGTCAGCTGACAGTAGGGTTAGTGGCTGGAATTTAATATTGCTTCATTTTCAATTATTACGGTTTCTAATTCCTCGTAGGTGAGAGAAGCCGATGCTAAGCTTCGCTGAAGCAAGTGTTTAGCAGATTTCACAGCCGCCTCCCATAGTTCACCAAAGTGCGGTGCTCTTGGGGGTATAAAATGAAAGTCAACACCTTTCATGCTGCAAAATGTAGAGATTTTATGGTGTGAATCATCTGAGCAAATTACATCTTTCAGTTCTGTCAATTGGTTTCTTGCTCCCACAAAATTCGTGGCGTTGTCAAAGTACAAGTTCCTGCAATTGCCTCGTCTACTGATGAACCGTTTGAGGGCGCCGATGAAGGCATATGTGGTTAGATCACTTACCACTTCGAAGTGTGTTGCCTTAGTAGCAAAACAACAGAAGACTGCAATATAAGATTTGTGAGGCCGTTTCCCTCTAACCTTGAAGTGTGTCCAGAAAGGTCCGCAAAAGTCAACTCCAGAGTTGATGAATGTCGCGCTGGCTGCACTCTATGTGGTGGCAAATTTCCCATAAATTGGGACAACAGCTTTGGTTTCGATTTAGCACAACGAAGGCAGTTTTGCACAATGGATCGTGCGGTTGTCTTTCCGTTTATGGGCCAGAATCGTTGACGGGTTATTGCTAGCAACGTTTGAGCACTAACATGAAGATTTGTAATGTGGAGATGAGTCATTAATAATCTGGTAATGTTATGAGAATACGGAAGCAGAATTGGATGTTTGGCATCATATGGTAAATTCGATGCCTCCAGCCTTCCTGCGACACGAATGATTCCCTTTTCATCGATAAATGGATTGAGGCTGCTCAGAGAACTATTGTTGTTGACATGATTGATCCGTCGTAATTGAGTCAAGTCTTCACTTAATCCCTGAGACTGTGTATCCTTGATGATGACTGTCAGCGTTCTGCCACAGTTAGATCGATCTTCCCTTGTATACTTGTATGCTGACGAACATTTGTAATAAATCTCAGCACATACGCAACGACTTTTTGCAATCGTTTAAATGAGTTATGATGATCGATTGTATGGACGAAATGTGTTGGTTTTTGGTAGTCGCTAGGATGTTTCTTGGATGTTTTTTCTTCAATCCAATATCAGATATTGTTTTTGTGGGCCATACGCTTTCGGGGCCATGTAGAAATATTGGTCCGTAGAGCCATAAGCTGCAATTTGATAACCTCTCAGGTGAGATTCCCCGAGAGACAAGATCGGCAGGGTTCCCCTTTGATGGGACGTGCCTCCATTGATTAACGGTTGTTAACCCTTGAATAGCTGCCCCGCAATTTGCCACAAAGGTATGATATTATGAAGATTCGGAATTCAGCCATGCAAGGACAATCTCGGAATCTGTCCAACAGAAGCACGGTCGATCATGCCAATTTAAATCGGTCCTAATCGTTGTATTAGCTGGGCAGCGAGTTTTACAGCACATAATTCCAGACGAGGTAAAGTTCTAGTTTTGTTAGGAGCCACCTTTTATTTAGCACATAATAATTGTGCTGCTATAGTTCCATCCTGTCTCATAGCTCGTACATATACCGCAGCTCCATATGCCTTTTCGCGTCCAAAAGGCATGTAATTGTATGGATCGTGGTACTCGTCCCGCAAATATATGCCTTGGTATCTTAATATCATTTAGAACCTTCAATCCTTCACGAAATTTTAGCCATGCAGAATGAAGTTCGGTTGGCAAAGCTTTGTCCCAGCCGAGTTGCATTCTCCATAGACCTTGAAGGAAGATTTTGGCTGTTACTATAACTGGACTCATTAATCCGAGTGGATCGAATAAATTTGCTGTGTCTGATAGGACTGTTCTTTTAGTCACTTTGTTTCCTTCTGGCCATACAGTTTTGATACGAAATTCATCTACTTTTGGCAACCACATTAATCCTAGGGTTTTTATTTGTCCCTTTTCTTCGTCATACAACTCTAGTTGAAGACCGACATCGTCTCTGTGGACGTTTTGGAGTAGTTTGTTGTGGTTGGCACACCATTTTCGTAGCTTGAAACCGGCTGATTTTAGAAGCCTTGTCAGTTGATCCTGCATTTCGATAGCTTCCATTAAGCTATTGGATCCCGTCATTACGTCATCTACGTAGAAGTCTCGTTTAAGTATCATTAACCCAAGTGGAAATTGGTCAGTTCTTTGCACTGATAGCCCTTGCAGGCATTTAATCGCCAAGTATGGTGCTGAAGTAGTTCCGTAAGTAACAGTCTTAAGTTGACACGATTTAATTGCTTCATTCGGGTTATCTCTCCATAGAATCATTTGGTACCTTCTGTCATTCTCGTGAATTAAAATCTGACGGTACATTTTCTCTATGTCCGCCGTAAAGACGAATCGTGGCAGTCCAAACCTCAGTAGTATGGAAAAAAGATCATCGTGGAGCCTCGGGCCAGTACATAATAGCTCATTCAGGGCGATGTTAGATGAGCTTTTAGTTGAACCATCAAACACTACTCTAAGTTTGGTTGTAGTGCTGTCGGGTTTTATCACACAGTTATGTGGTAAATAATAGTACGACTTGGTAATGTTGTCTGGATGGACCTCTTCCATATGTCCAAGTTGTAAGTATTCCTTCATAAATACCACGTATTGCTCCATAATTTGTGGATTTTTACTGAGTTTTCGCTCCAAAGAAAGGAATCGCTGTAAGGCGATGTCCTTGGATTCACCTAATTTACTTGGATTTTGTAAAAAAGGTAGCCTTACCACAAAGCCTGACGAGTCCCGTTGTGTAGTCTGATTAAAATGAGATTCGCATTTAACTTCAGCGGCAGTGAGATTTGGAGGATGTGGTTCAATTTATTCCAGCTTCCAAAATCGTTCAAGTTTATCATCAAGGGTGAGGTCCCCTTCATTGCAGATACCACATGTTGCTTGAGGTTGTTTGGTGCCTTGTATCTTTCCAGCGAAAACCCAACCAAAGACAGTATTTTGCAGTGTTGGTAACTCGTCTCCAAGTTTTATTTGCCCAGTAGACAGTGGTTGATAATAAAACTCAGCTCCGATCAACAGATCAATTTCACGGGGGCGACTGAAATTTGGATCGGCTAGATCGATGTTTTCCGGAATAGGCCAGGAGTCTATATTCAATGAGTATGCTGGCTGCTAAGAAGTTATTTTTGGTAATATAAAGGCTTCTACTCTGGCTGAGAGCTCGGTCAATCTTGATTGCAATAATAAATTGACTCGATAGATAGAGTGCTGCTTGCCATAACCGATGCCTTAGATGCTCGTAGAATCTGATGTTCTTTTTAAACCCATTTTTTTGACTAATCGTTCCGTTATAAAATTTAATTGTGAACCAGAGTCTAAAATTGCCTTGCATTCTACATTATTGCCTTCGTTATTTCTCAAATTGATGATAACGGTACTTTGATAACGGTACTTTGATTCTGAGCTATTTGTGCTGCTAGGGTTGTTGAATTAATACCCGCTGCGTTATTATTGGTTGGTATAGACATGTCCGCAATGCAATTCTCAGCGATTGCTTGTCGTGGTTGTAGTTGTAGTTGGTCCCATGATGACATTACCCTTCGAGGAGTGTGAGATGATCTAGTGAATTCTCCAATGTGAACTAGTGTATTATGATTTTTGGAGCATTTCAAGCAACTTCGCATAGAGCACTTGATTGCTGAATGTCCGTCTCTCATGCAATTGATACATAACTGATTTCTTTTTAAGATTTGGTATCTTGTAGCTGGCGAATGTGATAGAAATTCTTTACATAGATATAGTGGATGTTTCTGCCTACACACAACACATTGGCTTCCATTAATTGTCGATACGAACGAAGACGATTTTGAAGAATAACTGGTTCTTTCTTGAATTGCGTGACGCTTATCTCTTCCTAATGCTTCTAGAGCTTGGAAGCGGCTCTCTAAGAACATTAAGAATTCCTAAATTGTTTGTAATTCTCTTGGTGATTCCAATGATTGCTCGTACAACGTGTGTGTATTTTTGTCCAACTTGTTTATGAGTATGTGAATAAGCAATGGATCTTAAGATTCAATGGAGATCCCGAGATTTTTTAAGGCAAGAATACATTCATTTGTGTTGTCATGCACTGCCTTGAATGCTGCAGCCCCTTCATTTTGAATGGTTGGTTGTGCTTGAAACTTGTTTATTAAAGCTGTCACCAATAGTCGTTTATTGCTATATCGATTCTTTAGTATGTTCCATGCTGTTTCATAATTTCCATCTGATATCGATAAATGGTGTATTATGGTTTTTGCTTCACTAGTTAAATTTGAAATCAGATAAAACATCTTTTGTGCGTTGCTGATGGACTGATTATGAATCAATTGCATGTATAAGTCATGAAACTGCGTCCACCTTAGGTAGTTGCCATCAAAATTGGGAAGAGTTATCTTAGGTAATTTTATTGCTGTACCAAGATCAGATGTATTCTGGGATTGGGCTGTTGTTGCAGAGTCCTGCAATTTTTGTAGTTTTTGTTGCAGCGATATGATGGTGTCTTGAACTCGGTAATCAACTTCAAGATAGAATTCTGCCTTATACCCACAAGGTTCTTCGCTTGAAGAGCATTCCCATATACACTGGTTATTTTCAGTGATATCTATCCAGTCAGTTTGAAGCAATTTAAGTTTAAGTTCATAGTAAGGCCTTGGATGTGTTTGATGTGCCTTGGCTTCAATGTCACGAATGTAGTGAGTCAATGTGCTCATTGCTGATCTTTGCTTCTTAACTAGTTTCACGACATCTTGTTCTTCAGTTGTAATGGTAAGATTGAAGACGGTGCTGTCTCGGTAATCTTCTGAAGGTTTTGATGTGCTTGGAGCTGCAAATTTCAAATTAGCCTCCTTCAATTTTTCCTTAAGATCGTTGTACACTCCTTCAGTTTCCTTGTAATAGTTATTTTTAAAGTATAGATGATCACTATTACTCTGTTTAAGCTTGTTTACTTTTCGTTGTTGTTCGTGAAGGCGGTCCATAGTGATTCTAATTGATCTGATACCTCATTCAGGTATTATAGGTTCCCGCGAGTCACACTCTGCGGGGTATCAAAGTTAAAAGACTGTAATAAGTCTTCAATTTTTCCTCCCATCTCGGATTGGTGAGACGCTAATGCCTCCATGGTGAGAACCTTATCGTCTTTCGTCTTTGTGTTTGATGAATGTTTTATACTGATCTTGTGACGATCACGTCGGGGTCACCAAAAAATGTTTCTACCGCGACAATAATTAGATTGCCGCCTTGTTAGGTACTGCAGCAGGTTCAGATACCTGTGCTTGTTGTTATGGTGCAATGGTACAAAGCTATGCACAACTATCGAAGATCCAGAAGCTCAGGTTCAGATACCTGTGCTTGTCGTTATGGTGCAACGGTACAAAACCTATGCACAATTATATAAGTAGAAAATAAACTGCCCTTAGTAGACTCAATCAAAATAAAACGTTCACTTTTAATGATAAAATGATACTTTATTCTTTACTGTTATTCCTCTGTTTATATACATAAATTCATACAGAGTCATTCATTAATTGAATTTGACTACCTAAACATTAAACACAAAATTCATGCCGTGTCATTGCCTTCATGAATGGAAAGTGATTACGTTAACATTAATTTTATTTGAGTGCAATATAGTTTACGTTGGCATTAAAATTACTTTTTAAATGCAAGAGAAATTGACCTATATTAATTAATATGCAAAATAAAATTGTTATTGAGCAATGAAAATTGATTATTATGAATTTGTTTTTATGTGTAGTTCACTAGGGTTCAACACTATAAGAATGAAGTTTTAGAAATTATGAGAATTAGTTTAAATTTTTTTGGGAAATTAGATTAGCAGCTAATATGCAATAGAAGCTACATCATTACCCCGCCAAAATATACATAGTACATAAAACAATAGCAGACACAATAAACACGTTGTTCCTCTTAGTATCCAGTTATGCAAAATGATCTTCCATACTCTATTTTTTGCCCTATTTCTGTGAATCTCAGTGACACGATGAGTTCAGTTTAACTGCTCCTCATGTTAATAAAAGAGAGTAGATCTAGCTTATAGTATAGCTCACTATCTCTATAATCTAAACTTTGTAGTTGCTAATTAATAAATCAAAAACAAAATTTTATAAATCAACAAATTATAATAGTTTAAGGTAGAAACAATATAAAAACAATATTCAAACAAATATTAATATAACGATGATCAAGATCCAGCTGCACTTTGCTCACTTGAAAATTATGTTGATTTTAATTTTAACTTGGTATTGCCTTATTGCCTCAGCCATACCTAGTATCCTGAGGACGTAGTAGGTTGCATCCGCTTAGATTATTATTATATATATAATAGCGTGTGAAAAAATACGGGATGCACAGTTTTAAACAACACGAACACGTTTATTAAAAAAAAACACAAAATAGAGAATAGTAATAAATTTTATTATTATATGTAGATCATTTCGTTACACGTATTAATTAAGATTATGCTAAAAGTAAAGTATTTTCGTATTATTATAAAAACTAAAAAGTCCGAAGGAACCCGACAAAGGAGGTACTTTACTTCTTGAAGATAGAATTAAAACTTGTCCTCTGTAAGATTGCACAAGACCAATTTCGATCACGGATGATGCCGGTGGTCGAAACTAGCCCACGCACATACGACACTTGCGGTATGATACTATTATAATTGCCATTGAAAATGACATAAAGGCACGTACGATACTTAGGGTATCGTATTAACTAAAGATTTCCAAGTAATTCGCTGATGCAATGTTTATTGCAAGTGCAATGGACATTGCTTTGCGATGGAATATCTTATCTGGTTAGGAAAGTATTTGAATTAAAATATGTTCCCAGATTCCATGTCTGTAACACCCCCCCCCCCCCCCCCACCTCCCGCCTTTTTCTGAGGCTCCGACGAAGTTAATTCAATATTAATTTCATTATTTAATTTTTTCTTTTTCTTAAATAAAATTATTAAAATTGTTATTATTATCAAAATGATACATATAGTCACTATATCTATACCAATACTTGTTACATATTTTCCATGTGTCTCATATACAATTTCCTCGATTCTTTTCCTATTATCTATATTTTTGGTATGCAAATCTTCTAGTTTAAAAATTTCAATAGTTCTATTTTCTTTTGGATATAAAATTTGGTAGTACGACGTGATCGTAAATTTTAATACTTAAATTTTCGAATATGTCTCCCTTAATTTTCATCTTACAATTTTCATACTTTAATAGTTTGGTACCTTTAATGCTGACGTTAAATTTGTTACAATTCTGATCAATGAATATGTTTTCAATATTCTTAGTTACAATTATTCCAGTTATCACTTCCTTGAATTTTTCATTCCGGTAAAATTGCATATTGCAATTGGCGTTTTTCAAGTTAATTAACTTTTCAATGCAGTCATCTTCAATTTTTATCAAATTTTACTTTAAATTATTTTTTACGTTGGAATTATAAACATTATTATTTTGGTCTATCAAGTATGTGGTGTTTTCTATATATATAGACTTATTTCCCAGATCAGGCAATGGTACAATTAGAATCCGTGAATACGTTAAATTGGAGAACTGTGGGATTAACAATATTATAACTATTTGGTTTTTGTAAAAGGCTACCACAGTTTGAATATATTTAAATGCTTCTAAGTCATCGATCATCTCGACTTCTTTGTTTGTCAAGATATTTCTTGTTAAAATACCTAACTTGCTAGTCATTATAATTTGTTCTGTATCGTCAATATGGGTTTTAAGTAGGTCGATATCGTAGTTTATTTGGTAAATATATTGCATATATGTAATTTCGTCTTCCAGACTTCTGATTCTTGCATCGATCTGGTTGGTATAGTTAGTTAAGTATTTTTCTATTAAGTTTCGTTGTGTTTTAATATGACTTGTTATGTTTTTTATTTGTTCTGAAATTTCTTTATTTATTTCGATTTGCCTATTATTTTCGTGAATCAATTTTTTATTGTTTTGGGTTATAGCGTCTAATTTACCCTTAATTTCGAGCTCGTCGTCACTATCCATTGTTCCTGCCAGGAATTTTAGTCCTTTTCCTAATATGTTTAAGTAGACCCCTTTTCACTTTAATGTGAGGTTTTTATTTTCTAGTAAATTAAAATTATGAATAATTGTATTAAGCATTGGTCCTCCGGTTCTTGCATTAGACTTAAGGGTTTGAATGTTATTTTCTATATGAGATACTGCATCTTCGTACTCTGTGATATTAATAATATGTATAATTTTATTATTTCTTTTAATTAATTTTCTATCTTCCAATATGATTGTCACGAAGCAGTTATTGTTCGTCAGGTCTTGTATCTCCAGTCGTTGTGCGTTCACTTGTAGAAGGTTGATCAGAACGTTGAACTGAAGGATTATTGTTATCGTTGTCATTGTCACCTGAAATAAGTTTTTTCATTCTTTGTCTTTGTTTAGTTTTATGTTTAGCTTTAATGGTGGGATTTTTTCTATCCTGAAATCTTTTTGATTTACGGACGAGGGTTATATAGTACTTATGTCTAGTGTCTACGTCTATCACATGATCCATATCAAGTTCTTCTGTAACTATTTTTCTAAATCTAGGGTAATTTTTTCCGCCGCGGATTTCTTTAATAAAGTTTGGACCTGATTCTAATGGTATATCCTTTCTATCTTTATTCAGTTTATCTATAATTTTTTCTTTAATTTTAGTGTTCTATTACGTATTTGTTCGTATGCGTTTTGGTTAACTTTACCTGTAATAAAATCTATTGGTATGTATCGTATTGTTCTAAAATCTTATTATTTTTAGAACTTTTTCTTCAGTTTCCACCTCATATCTAAGGAGTCGAATATGCTCATTGATTGTGTTATGCAACCTTTCGATATCCGCGTTTGATGTGTGGTTGCTGTTTGAGGTGTAATGGATTTCTATGTTGTGGTTCTTTAAAAATTCTCGGAGTGGCAAGACTTTAAAGCCCAGTTCGTTGTAAACAACTATCTTTTTTACGTCCCCAAAAGATGAAATGTACTGTAGGATTCCTCGTCTGAATTCCGTCCAATTACGCCCCATAATTTTAATAGCTTGTGCAAATTTATTGAATTTGTCTATTATTTTCATAAATAGTTGCTTCTGTAAGCTGTAAAACACGTCGATGTGAATGATCTCGCCAGGTTTATTTGGCGTTTCTGTTATTTTAAATGTTGGCTTAGGAGGTTTCTTTGCATACTTCTCTAGATTACAAATTTCGCAGTTATTTATAAATTGAGTCACTCGTTTCTTTAGATTTGGATTCTATATCTGAACTTTTAGTTCTTTAAGAACTTGATCAATACCACGATGATTGTTTTTCAGATGTTCCTGTTCTATCAATTTGACTAACTCTTTTTCGTTTTCAACGTCGTTTAGTAATACTGTGCATCTAATGATTTTGAAATTGCTAATTTCTGTGAATGCTTTAGTATACGCATTCATTATTGTATTGAAATAATCTTCCTCTTCAACTAGTAGAGCGTTAAGCTGGGTAGGGTTAAAATGATTTTTCATTAGCATAACTGCTGTCTGTTCGTCAAGTTTCTTAATATATATTATCTTCCTATTTTTATTGAACACATTTATATTTTTAATTCTCATTGATCCAGAATTAGATTTTTTTAAAACTATTTGTGTTTTAAATACATTCAAGCATGATTCACTTGTTGGAATATCCGCGATAAGCTCTTCTTCATTTGTATGAACTTCTATCCTAGATAACGCGTCCGCATTTGAATTTTTGGTTCCCTTCTTGTACCTTATTACATAGTCTGAGAGCTTAAGTCTCCATCGCACCAATTTCAAATTTGGTTCCTTTATAGCGAACAACCACTCTAGTGGCTTGTGATCTGTCTCTATAATGAACTTTCTACCGAATACTTAAGGCCTAAAGTATTTCGTAGCCCACACTATGGCAAGAAGTTCTTTTTTGATTGTACTGTAGTTTTGCTCATGGGTATTTAAAGTCCGACTAGCAAAGCAAACAGGATGAATTTCCTGTGAAAGAATTGCACCTATGGCGTATTGGCTAGCATCGGTGGTAATGGTAAATGTTTTATCAAGATTTGGATAACGCAGAATGGGTTCGTTTATTAGCATTCTTTTTAACGTTTCGAAACTAGTTTTGTATTCAGTATTATTAGCATCGACTCTCATATCTTTCTTAAGATATATCGTCATGGGTTTTGCTATTTTGGAATAATCCTTAATGAACTTCCTATAGTAGCCCGAAAGTCCTAGGAATTGCTTAATTTGTTTAGCCGTTTTTGGGATAGGAAAGTTTTTAACGCAATCTATTTTCTATGGATTTGGTTTGACGCCCTCTTGGGTGACAATATGGCCAAGGAACTCTGTTTCTCTTTTTAAGAATTCACACTTATCCAATTGAATTTTAAGATTGACTTCTTTCAACCTTTGAAAGATCTTCCTTAAGGAATCAAAATGTTCTTTGAGCGATGTTGAAAAGACAATACCATGCGAGGTTATTGTTTAGCAATTGCTGATTATTTCGCTGTAATGCCTTTGGCTGCTGGAAGAATCTTCCGTATATTGGACCATAACACCAAATATAGTACACCAACAACCATTTCGCCAACCGCAACAACAAAAATTGCCACCACCAGAACCTATGGATACAAGGTCAGGAAACACCTTTCAAAGACAGACTTTAAAGAACCAACATCAGTACAAACAACTGTCAGCCAATTTCTTTAGATCCACCGGTCCTTCTAATTTTACTAGCAAAGAATTATACAATATTTCAGAACAAACTTCTCCCGAGTTAGACACACATATAAAAAATATTTCCGCAGAACCAGAGGACAGCGGTTACCCTCAACAGGACTTCGACCAGTTAACTGAATCGTTCTCTAATTATCAGCCAAATCTCGACTCTTACTACAACTATGAACATAATATTAATAATAATTCAAACCAATTGCTTGAAGTCGATGACGTACATTTTTACAACAATGCCTCAACGAGCAAATCGGATATATAGACGTGAATAAACATGGGTTCTTACTTCCATATATAGAAATTTCTTCACCATTCGGCAGAAAACTAAAATTTTTGATAGATACAGGAGCATCTTCCTCCTTCATCAACTCAGAATACACCCATCCAGATGACCTAGTAACCACTAAATTAACCATTATCACAACAATTCTCAATACACATGAAATAAAGAAACGAGTAACCTTACCAACTTTCATCGAATTCAAACAACCAGGTGAAATAAGATTCCTAGATATCCTAACCTCTTTGGGTGCTAAAGTCGACTTAGGAAACAAAGTTCTTATCACCAAAAATGTAACCTTACCTACCACTTCAGTTCAAACAAAATTGTATGTCCAATAAATACGTTATCCCCAGTAACTCTAAATTAATAGTCAAATTCCCTGTAGACGCCCAAAAAGGGGACATTTATATTAAAGCGACTCAAATTAGATCCCAATTATTCATACCCGAAGGTATATACAAGGCAGAAAATTGATACAGCACAGTGGAAGTGACAAACACTTCATACACCGATGAACATCTCTTCCTTGAACAACCATTAATAGTGACCCCACATAGCAACAAAGTGTTTTGCGAATTAAACAGTTCTAGTATCCATTACAATAACAATAGGATTAATCCAATCACTCCAAACGACGCTTCTGATCTTGTACGTATATCCCATCTTAATACTGAAGAGAGAAAAGTCTTACTAAAACTATGCAAAGAATACGAAGCCATCTTTTTTAAAGTAGATCAAAAACTTACCTTTACGAACCAAATCAAACATTCCATTAAAACCACAGACGATATACCTATTTACACGAAATCGTATAGGTACCCTTTTATTCACAAACAAGAAGTCAAGAAGCAAATCCAACAGATGCTCGACAGGAAATAATAAGACCTAGCTACTCACCCTGATACAAGACCAAGCTCTCCATCTTCTACAATACATTCAGCAGATGAAAACCTCAATGACCACATTCCTATATCGGAACGTCCGCTAAACGAGTTTAACCTACAAGTAATATTTGAAAAGTCCAATAGACCACCTCTGACATCAAACATTATTATCCTTAGAAACAAACAAAGACGTACTGATCGTATGCTAAACTTTACCGAAGGAAACATAACAAATTTCCTCAAGGAATACCTTCCACCCAATAGACAGACTTACTGCCATATTTGCCGATGATGAAATTTTCAAAGTAATCCAAACTCTTTATAAGAAATTCTTTTCTAGGAGTAAAACATTTAAATTAATTCGCTGCACCGACAGAGATACTTAAAGGCATAACAGACATGGACGAACAAGACAGACTTATCAACGAATACCACATGAAGAATAATCACAGAGGAATTAATGAGACGCTACTACATTTAAAACGAGACTATTACATCCCTTTCATGAAAACAAAAATTACTCAAACTATTAATTATTGTGAGATATGTCAAACGCTAAAGTATTTTAGGAATACTCCGAAGTTGAAGTACGAAAATCCAGAAACCCCCGTTAAACTACTAGATATTATTCACAAAGATATTTACAGCATTAACTCTAAACAAATATTGACAATTATAAACAAATTTTCTAAATTTGCAGCAGCATATACCCTACCCATTAGAAATAGCCTAAACATATTCAAGTCAGTGGTCATTACATAAGCCTACACGGCGTAGTCAGGAAAATAATTTCAGATCAAGAGTCAGAATTTACATCCAACATTTTCAAGGATTTTGCAGACAGTATAATATAGATTTCCATACAACCTCTTTCCAACAAACTAGCAGCAATTCTCCTGTAGAACGGTTGCACTCTACACTAACGGAAATATATCGAATTATATACGACAAGCAGAAGGAGAAAGCCCAAGACGATATCCTAAATGAAACGATAATTACATATAATAACGTAATACATACGGCTACTAAGCTTACACCATACGAACTGTTTTACGGAAGAACCGATAAATTTCTTAGCAATGAAGATTTTTGTAACGAACACGAATACTTTGAAAAACTGAATGAATTCCAATCTCAATTATATCCAACTATTAAAAATATACTTCAAGCAAATACAAGTAGGAATTTAGATAAGTTAAACAGAAACAGAGAGACCCCAGTTAAATTAAAAGAAAACGAAGTTATATTTAGAAAAAAAGTTAAAAGGAACAAACTAACACCTAGATTTAAGAAACATAGGATAAAAGAAAACAGAAAAGTTACCGTAATAACAAATGATAATAAGAAACTACACAAATGTGCTTCTGGTTGATAAGCTGCGAAGTCAATTTAGTTTCTCGTCTTCTGCATGTAGGTTAATCTCTTGCTATTTAAATCAAAGAACCCAGACTGTGGTGTCCAATGGGAGAATGTCCTTTTCTAAGTTGGTTTTATCAGGAGTGCCGCAAGGTGAGGTATTGGCTCCGCTCTTGTTCACGCTCTTCATCAATGATATAACTCAGGAGTTACATGGTGCTCAATTTCATCTTTATGCTGATGATATACAAATCTGTGCCGGAGCTCTAATGTGATTCTCTCCAGAGTTTCTAATTGGTGCATTGCTAATGGACTTGATCTGAATCCTGAGAAGACGCAAGCAATAATCTATACTAGTGGGCATAGTGCTGTCTCTTCAGCTGCTCTCCCTCCCGTTACTCTTCTGGGTCGGAGCATTCCAATATCCCCAGATCCAGTGAAAAATCTTGGGCTATTGATGGACCAGAAACTCGCCTGTGGTCCCCATGTTAACCGTATTTGCTCGCGAGTATATTTTGGTCTTCGGACGCTCTATGCTGTTTCGGTCTTTCTCCCTGAGGGTATTCAGGCTGGTCTTGTTCGAGCATTGATTCTTCCGCATTTTCTGTATGCGGATGCTGCTGTCTACCCCTTGCCAGCCCTTGAAATCTTGAAATTGTCTCGTGAGTTTAATGCTTGTGTGAGATATGTTTATCGTCTGAATATGCGGGCGCATTGTCTGCTCTAGCGGAGGAGTTTCTATCTTGTACACTATCTAAGTTTCTTGAGTTCAGAACTCTCCGTTTTATTTTTCGTACCAAACTTGGTTTGATGCCTCCTGACATTGGCGAAAAGTTTGATTGCAGTACTAGGGATAGATCGAAGATCATTCTCCGTCGAACGCGAACTCAGTGGGGCGGAAGAATGGTCTTTTCTAAGGGTGCAGTTATCTGGAACTCTCTCCATAGGGAGATTAGGGAATCTGCTTCCATGAGCTCATTCAGCGAAAGGCTTCTTGAAAATTTGAGTGAGAGGGACTGGCTTGCGTTAGATTATTGAGCTCTTACCCTTCCTTTGGTCTTGCTTGTACTGATGTGTGCTACCGTGATCATTTTAGGGATGGTCTTACTGTTATGGTGTTTCCACAGTATTAGAAACTTTCTTAGTGTTTTTATGGTTGCAAAGTTCGAGGTTTTGTGGCGTTATCGGCTGTGATTATTCGAACGTCCTCATTCGATCCAGTGAATATCAAGGCTGATTTACTAATAATTGAACTGTTGCCTGACTTTATTGAGAGTTAAGTATTCAACATGGATGGTGTTGTAGTTTTATATCTCTTATGACTAGATAGTTTGATTTCTTTTTGACTTACGGTGAATTACTTTGAATAACATTAAGGTACCTGATTGAGTTACCTGATTTAACTTGTAGGTTTAAGGTTTTCGTATTGTGAAAAACAAAACAAAAAACAAAAAAAAGTGATGTTCCTACTTCTTTAGTACCTGTGCTCAGTCACTTTACGTGTTACACTATTTACTTTATTTTTATTGTTTGCTGGAGTTTATGCTAATATTTAATATAAAAAACTACTGTAGATCTATGTACCCACCGTTTTAAGGACGTGGCCTCGGCCAGGGTCTTTCAATAAAATATTTTTCTATTGTATTGTATTGTATTGTAAATCCCGAATAAAGAAGAAACGATACTTGCAGGTTATTACTAATGACGCACGGACAGAAGATGGAAATCCACGACCTGACAAACAATCAAGGACTGTTACCGCTGAAACTAGGACCAGCCAAGATAGTTGAGACACATAAGAAATTAATCCATATTGTTAAACATGATGACTATAGAGAAAGTGTCGAAAAAATTAGAAATTCTATAAATATTTTAAACAATAACGGTAGATTTGACGAAAGTTTAGAAATCACTAAAATTAAATTCATGGAATTAGAACACAAGTTACACTCACTTCTACCCGCGTACAGGATTCGAAGAGACTTAATAAATGCATTAGGAACGGTGATAAAAACTATCACAGGTAACATGAACGCTGATGACGCTATTAAGCTAAATAAAGAAATAGAAACAATCCAATTAAACCAACACGATATCCAAAACGAGGTAAACAAACAAAGTAGGATTAACAATAAGATGATTGAAAGATTTAACAACATAACTCTCCACATAAATAAGCAACAGGAAACCATTGAAACCTTCCTCAATCATTATCATGACAGAATAAGTAATCAGATCAGAACCGAGGTCGAAATCATTAAATATATACAATACATTAATCGCATTAATTTCAATATAGATTTACTTAATAACCACCTTAACAATATAGCAGAAGCAATTACCCTTTTACCTTTTACAAAATCAGACAATAGAGATAAAATCAGATGAACAAATTTATGAATTTCTTGGTTTGCAAACTTACTACAATTGCTCAAACATTATATTTAATATCCAAATTCCTGTAATTTCAAATAAAACATACTCCCTTTTCCATGTAATACCGCTCCCCGTTAATAAAACCCTCACAATAACCACCAAACCCTATGTTATCCTTAACGAACTCGACGCATTACACCAAGACGAACCATGCCCGCTAATAGAAAAGGTGTACTATTTCAAGGACTCACCCAACACCCCTTAAGTCAACGAAGCTACAAGTATACCAAACATATTGAAAAACAAACCAGCCAGCTGCAATTTTCTCAGAGGAACAGAAACCTGCACGATTTACCAGCCGGAGCCGAATTACATCTTCGTAATCAACATTCCCCTCACAACCATTAAATCAACTTGTGGCATCCAACAAAATCAATTCAACGGCATAGCTCTCATCCAGTTCGAATAGTTCGGATAGTGCAGTTATCCAGATAAACGAAATCACATACGACCGCAGAACCAGCGTCTACTAGGATGACGTACTTATACATCCGCTGATGTTCAATCAAATCAGTTCGTCTTCAACAACAAACAGCCTAAACCTCGAAAAATTAAAAACACACAAATTTGAAAACAGAGAAGGCATCCAACTTTTAAACACCAGGACAACATACAGGGATCATTCAACGTTAGGAGTCATAGCATTTAGCAGCGTCGCAATAGGACTATACTTACGCCTAAAACTCAGGAGACGACAGAATCCAGAACCTATAAACCTACAAAGATCCGACATAGTCCTTCAAGAAGCACCAAATTCTGCTCCTGCAACAGGAACTCCCAGAAAGCAGTTCCTTTGGCCGTCACTACATTTTTTGGGGGGAGGAGTTACGCACATCACCACTCAAATTTGACCGGAAAAACACTATTATTCATCCCAGACGCAATACGACACCTTAGAATAAATCGCAGTACCTTCCCAGGGAAAACAGCAAATTAAGCTTTCCCACAGTTTTGTAAATTCTAATTTGACTAGCTTGCATTTCTTTTTTATCAAGTAGAGTAACAAATTATATTTTTCAGTCAGAAAAGTCTTCAGTCTATTTTTCCCGATTGTACGAACAGGTTTTCTTAAAAATAATTTCGCAAAGTTCAAATTGGTTTTTCATTTTTCATTTTTTTTTATTAAGAAGTTTTAGATAAAACTAAACTCGCGCCCCTGCTCTTTAGCTGGACCCGCCCAACAAGTAGAACGATGAGCTTTTAATACTCTGTACAACATTAAAACTTGGTTCCCAAAAGCAACATGAGGAGATATACATATATAATGTTCTGAATACTGATCAATTAGTGCGGTCGACAAACAGTCGTAACAGTTGTCGGATACATCCGTATGAAGTACTAGTGCTAACTTATTCAACCTCAGCCTCAGCCTGATTTTTGACAGTTTTGTAAAATATATGAGATTAACTTTGTCAGCTTTGACAGGCAATTACTTGTTATTCTTTCGGGAAAAAGTGTACGGGAAATTTTTTGAATAAAAAATTTGCGAAACATATTTACCGTCAAAAGTTATTCCTGCTGCAGTAAATTATTAAAAAATAATATGAATTTCAAGCCAACATCCCAATTGACTGATATCATATAGAAGTTGTCAAAACTCGCATTGTGAGTTATAAAAATTGGCAGAGTTCACCAGGTTGAGGTCCTTAAAATTGTACTGAGGTCGTGGTTGGAAAAGTTAGATCTATGTTTCCCGCTTGTAATTTCATCCGGTCACCCTGTTCTTTCCATTCTGAGCCTCAAATTACACTGATTAAATATTTTTCAGTAAAGCTGATATAGAGTTGAGCTACGAAAAGGAATACCTTTATTTCATAAAGTAGTGTTTATCTAAATTAATTTACAATTTTGAAGAAAGTTAACATCCTTTTTAATTTCTACAACAACTTTTAATATATTTCGGAAATTAACACTAAAATTTAGAAATTCATTAGAAATGTTGGAGAAAACAAAGATACATCGAAAATGTAAATTTAAGTTTTATTTCATCTTGTACCAAGCCAATCGCATGCATGATAGGTTGTCTTTTTCACACCCCGTTATTGCAACTTTTTTCTAAATTAATAATATCTAAATTCATTTTTCTTTCTACCAATCATACCATCATTTCAATAAGTTAAAAATCTGAATCCATTTTAAAATATACCTATTCTGTATGACCCCATGACTTCTTTTAAACAATAAAAAACGCGCATCTATCCCTGTACTATGCCAATGCCAATACCTGGATTATCGAAATTCATTCTCTTTTAAATCGTATTCACGACAGAAACCTCTCAGTTCGCATGAACTAGAGCATCTGTTCCTTCCTTGCTTTATGTTTTTTTTTTTTTTTAAGCGCTGAGGGATGTAGAGTAGAGAATATAATTAAGCCTTAGTAGAGAAGAGAGTGTATTATTAGACTATTTTTAGAAAGTATCCATGACTCCAAGTCGAATCGGTCGTTCATTCGCTATCTCAGTGTTCTACTTATCCATGGACTCCGTCAATTCAGTACAGTGATGTCAGAAGGGAATTTCGGTAGACCTAGGCCTAGTGCTTGGAATGTTAACATTGGAATCGCGCATTAGACTTAGAATTTGCGAAAAAAAATTGTTCTAAGCATTTTTCAAACTGTTTTCGCGAATAAATAGTTAAATTTGTGTTGTTCAGCGCGATTTGTGTTCAAAATTGATTTATTATTCCGTACGAAGAGATAAAAAGTGATCCTTTTAGCAGAAATACGTGCGGCGCATTTAATTTTGTCTTATTATAATTCGGAATTTTTTTTGCAGCTGTACCTACGAATCTCTAGTAAATGAGGTTAGTGTAATTATGCTCTGTATATAAAAATTAGCACATTTTTTAATAATTAATTAATATCTGGATTATCTATGTAAGACTCGTGTCAATTTATATAGAGTTTATTCATATAAAATAAATGAAATAAATAGCGCGAATACGTGATATATAGATAAGGTAACTATTTAAATCTATGTGATTGGATAGCGATATAACAAGGATCATCTTCCCTATAGGTACAATAAGTACACCCCAACAGCGCCATATATATATTGTTTGCACTTTAGTTTAGTTGATTTATCTATTCATCACTGTTTCTAAAAATATCACCCCTATAATGTAGGGTCGTTAACCGATTTCTTGCTTCTAACTTTCGTTACTGAGATTTAAGCACATGTTCGGCAGGAAGTTGAGTAATTCCTTAGGTTTTTGTTACAAATAGTTCACATAATCAAGGTGTAGTACGGCAAACTTATAGTAGAAGTTGAACAATTCTCTATCCAGTTGGGAACTAAGCGTATTAGATTAGAGAAGAAATTTAAAAAAGGGTAAAACATGAAAAAAAAATTATTTAGGATATAAATAGAATTCAGTCAGTGCAACATCCGTAAAAGCTGTAGAGACAACGCTTTTTAAACGGAATGTATGCACTAATTTAGCTGTTTGCTGGGGATCTTTTCAAGCCACAAGGGCGCTAAGAAGTAATGATGAAATGAAATGCATGTCTAAAAATAGATTTTCAATAGCTTACGGCTGTTTATTTATCAAATAAAGAGAAAAGTATCATACAAAAATACTTTTTTATTGTCTGTACTGCATTGTTAATTTTCTTTTATTTACATATATGTTAGTTTTGTTCAAGAAAGAAGTAATGTTTTTATTTTATATATGTTAGTATGTATCTAATTAATTAATTAATCATTTATAGTTACTGACTAGGAATAAAATTAAACAAATGTTATTTATGTAAAGTAAAAGGCGTCAATTTACTTCGGTAGCATAGGATTCTCTTTCTTTAGATTAGAAAGAGTTATTACATAAATTGCAAATTTTAATTGTAATTATAATTGCTTAAAATTGTGGTTATTATTTGAATTTTGTTTTTCTGTACTGTAGAAAAATTTGAAATAGTATATACGCCAATTTACGGCTAAGGTATTTCCGGAAACAAGTTGTAAAGAAAATACCATAAGTAGACATAAGTGCGGGGGAAAAACATTTTATTGGTCGGCTATTTCAGTTGATAAATATATTTAGGTAACAAAACAAAATTATATTATAAAACTATTCTCTAGAATATAAATAGCCATAAAGTAATCGTGAATTCGTTCTGAGAAATAATGCAATATTCGCGTCGTTCGTAAAGAAAACACTAATTACTTGTTAAGTATTTTTAAGGAATCGCAAGCACTTGCGTAATCGAAAACATTATATTGTAAAATTTAATTTTTTTTGTGGGAATCATTGATTACGAACACCAAGATGCTTATTTTTTTCCTTTGACATACGAATCACAAAAATTGGTTGCTCCAATCTCGAGATAAGATTTTTTGCAAATGGTGTATCATTTAAAATTACGAAATTTCTATCGCTACCAGCGTGTTAGTGGGGCGTGGTAGGAGAAACAATAAATTGGGGTTAGCTACATTCGTATTCCATACAAACTTTGAAAGTTTCATTCAAATCAGAGATGGTTGAAATTATGGATGATCCAAAATAAGCCCGAAGCAGAGCAGTAAAATGCAAATGCCATTACCATTATCCATACCAAGTATTTAAGAATTGATAATTCCCAGTACTAATACTCCTGTATTGAAATTAAAGTTTTACAGCCCCATTCCCGGAATTGCAAGTAATATTTTAAAATTCCGGAAAGTAATTGAATTTGCGGTTCCATTAAAAAAATACTTAGAAATATCCTAAAGTGTTTAAAAAGTATTTGGGCATTACAAAACAATTTCTTTCAATTCTTTTCAAATACTTTCAACTAGTACTTAATTATGATATGAACTAAATCAATTGTCTTTTTAATTTGATTGTAAAAAAACACCTTTTGCTGTTTTCGAGGTGCAATAAAATTAAGTAGTCTAGACAAGTCCATTTGCTTTCAAAAAAATCGTAGGCCGAGAGGTGTAAAAATAAAAAGTCACACTCTAGGATAATATTTGTTATTTGCTATGTTTTCGTATTTCAATTTGCAATTTCATAAAAAACAATAGTTAAACTTAGTTAAATGCACCTTATTTTAGTAAAGATGGCACACCAAATAGTAAAATATCATGCTTAGTACTGAAGGTTTCGAAGTAATTAAAAGTAACTGAAAGTATTTGAAAAGAATTGAAAGGAGTTATATAGTAATGCTCAAATACTCTTTCAATCCTTGGGATATTTGTAAGTATTTTCGTAATGGAACCGCAATTTCAATTACTTTCCTGTAGTTTAAAGTATTATTTGCAATTCCGGGAATGAGACTGTATAATTTTAATTCCAATACAGGAGTATTAGGACTGGGAATTATCAATTTCTTAAATACTTGGTATTGGTAATTAACAGGTATTAAATCCATTAAATATTGAGTCTTTTACAGCTCTGGCCCGAAGTGATCATTTTCGTGTGGAATGGCTGTATATGGAAAAAGGTCGTATTGAAAGGGTTAGAATCATCGTTAGTATTTATAGCGGGAATATACGAGATGTATATTATTGATGAATCTATCCACATAGAGATTGTTCTAATAATTGCAAAGATCAGCACAACTTGAAAAACCTTATAACAAAATACGTGAGCGCAGGCTCTGAAATCCATTACTGCTGAAAGGGATAAAGTGGTTTATAAAACAAAAATCATAAAACTGTTGATCCAGAAACACACGCAAAATATAGAAAGTATAGCTGAAAGGTGTAGAAGACTAACAAGAGAGAAGAATAAACTGAATTTATGTAGATCTTTGCGAATTTTTTATGGTACCATAATTTCTTTAATGATCTTTTTGGACCATATTAAGTAGTAGATCCTCTTGGCTTAGTGGAGAGTTAAGTTTACTTAAATGCATAACCCATTCAGCTTCAGACAGATATGTAACACTTTCCACTATACTTCCATGTAAGCAATCTTACTATATTGCGGATCTGGATAGGTATTCCATATTCTATATCTCAGGATACTACTACTACTTCCTTCAACGAACAAAACATTAACATTCCGTTAACATAAAATGCGACCGAATATTAGTATTTAAAGACGAGTTAAAATTAAGCGACGAAGATACAAAAAAAATTATTCGTATCAACGCTAAAAACAAAATGACGAGGAATATCGAATAACCATCGATGAGCACTTACAAACTGTATACCGAAAACTGGGGGACATTCTGGTTAAATAATAACAATCCTTTTTTCTAAACACTCCTTCCTTCCTGCTCGAAGGTTCGAAGGAAGGTTTGCATGCAAGCTGTATTTCCTCAGGTTAGAGAGCTGAACTTTTGCACACGACCTTTTTAAAGCAGTTGTAGATTTATGTTCGAAAGGGGTCAAACTAGGTAACTCCTTCGTAGGACTGCCATACAAAAATGTCGTTTTTCACTATACAGGGTGCTTGGTATAACTATAGATTACTTTCCCAGGTTTATAGGTATCGGTGAGATGGACAAAAATTGTATGAGGGGGCGGGGGTGCCAAATGCTTCATGATCCATGCTATCATCTGAGGTAAAACTCATGTTCATAGGGTGTATAACAAAAAAGTTACAGGCTATTAGGTAAAAAAGTACGCAAAATCAAAAAGCCCCTTGCCTCCCAAACGAAGATTTTGGTAACCACGCAATAATATTTTTTTTTTCACCATCGATGAAATCGTAGGGTATACTAAGTTTGTCATTGCATTTGTAACGCCGAAAAATAATAAATTAAAAGTTATTTTGATATTTGCATGTCCGTCTGTTCGTTCGTCTGTCACAATAACGCATGTACTGAGCTGAAATTTTGTAAACGGGCTTCTAAAAAAAGTAAATTTAAGTTCGAAAATGAGACAAATCGGGTCACTCCTTCGTGGGATTGCTATACAAAAATTTCGTTTTTCACTATATTTTTGGGCACAGCCTGAGAACGCGTCGACATAGAGAGCTGAAATTTGATGGTGTTTTGATAGCAATAGTAAATAAATTTTCGAAAATTGACTAAATCGGGCAACCCCTCTTGGTGTTGCCAAAGAAGACTGAATTTTTAAAATATATTTGGAAACTGCCCGAGAACGCGTCAACGTGGGGAGCTGAAAGTTTGAACATGGAATTTTCACAAAAATGAAAGTATAATTTTAAAAATGGGTTAAATCGGGCAATCCCTTCTTGGTGTTGCCATATAAAAATTTAGGGTTTTTACGTATTCTGTGAAAATGATCAGTTCTAGACGTTTACATATATTGTACTGAAAGTTCTTCAGAATAACGACGAATGTTCTAGAAATATATGCGATAAATAACTTCAACAATCAAACTTGCACAGAGAGGTGACCATATGAATTTACACACTCGCATTCATCTATTCTATGGTATTGTAAGAATTGGTCTTAAAATAATTCTAACTTTTTTCGTTATTTTTAGATTTCCGAAAAACGGAAGCAAGAAAACGTAGCCCTTATAATACGTTTTTTTTTCTACAAGAACGTGACGTAGGAACACACAGGAATCTCACAGAAAGTTAGATCTTTGTGACGCTTACATACATACATATGTTTCGAAAGTCGCAGGCTATAATTTTCTTTTTAATTGTTAATGTTTGTATCGTGGGATTTGTGGGAATTGTGTCAAAGATAACAGCAAAACTGCTACTTTTTTCGTCAGTATCCTAATTGCTGGGCAAACATGTTTCTTGTGCTAACTTATAAGGCAGCTCTTACTAATAAGACCAACCTTTGTAAGATTACTCTTGAGTCCATCTTTTTGAATATTATTGAAATTTGAAAATACGGTAGTGTGTAAAACATGCATATTATCTAACTAAAGGCAAACACTAAGCGATAACATATTTATTAATGTTTCAGTACAATGTGGCATAATTCACTTAAGAGGAGTCGGTATTCAGCAAAAGTTTCAATTTAGATACCAGGGATCCTGCAGGCAATAAAGTTTACTATACGTAGGTTTGTGTCCTGAGTGAGAAAATTCATATACAATTTGCCTAGACCAAGACCACAAGTCACATCAGACACATCTAGCGTAAAAGGCAGAAACCCAACAAGCGACATTTAAGACGAAAAATGAAAATTTGCAGTTCAAAAAAATTGAAAATTTTTAACGAGAATTAACTCTCCTAAATTTTTTTGCACATAATTGTTAAATATACTGTTTTGCTTTGTATTTCAACAACTTGCAACGAAATATTGCAATTTCTCGTCGTAGAAATATCGGGAGAAAAAACAAGTACTATTAGAGTCAAATAATTGAAAAAAGCGCCACTGAAAACGGAAAAACTCGACGTTATTTACTAGATCTTGACTTTTTGTTTCTAAAATAGTCAAATCTAAAGAAATAAGAAAGCTACTAACCGGAATTTAATTTAAAAAACTTCAATTTTTACCATTTTTTACAAGTTTTCGAGCCAATATCTCAATTCCAATAATGTTTTTCTTATTTTTCCCGACGTTATTTATTGGACCTCTTCATTGCCTTTAATTTAAAGTATAAATCATTATTCTGCTACAAACGGTTTGCCAGAATTTCGCAAATCTTGGTACTGACTCCTCTTAAGCCCGACTCCTTTTTGACCGAATTGTTTTTTTAAATTTCATCAATCCAGATAGGTATTTATCAATTATTGATGCTGGAAAGAGATGTCATATTTGCGGAAAACAACATCAGCAAAAGCACAATACATATAGTTTTTCCTTCTTTTAAATACGTTGTTTTTGAGGCATATGATATTTTATCCCTCTTTTAGACCCGATCAAAAATTTGTAATTTTTGTTCTAGGGTAGCGAGATGAAATCGCCTTTTAAGGGGATATTTTTTTATATCTTAGAGAGAGGTCAGGGCAACAAATTAATTCACAAATATTAAAAATACTCACCCGAAAAGTTTTATATTATAAGTATATATGTATTTTAAAATGTACTTAAGAGGAGTCAGTACCAAATTTTGCAAGTTTCATACATTTTTCAATGCAAATTTCTGGCAAACTATTTGTAGCAGAATAATGATTTATATCTTAAATTAAAGATAACGAAAAGGGCTAGTAAATAACGTCGGAAAAAAATGGCATTAAAACGGAGATATTAGCTCGGAAACCTGTAAAAAATGGTAAAAATTGAAGTTTTTCAAATCAAATTCCTCTTAGTAGGTGTTCTCATTTCTTTAGGTGACTATTTTAGAAAGATAAAGCCTAGATCTAGTAAATAACGTCGAGTTTTTTCATTTTTAGTTTCGCTTTTTTTAATTATTTGACTCTAATAGTACTTATTTTTTCTCCCGATATTTCACCGACGAGAAATTGCAATATTTCATTGAAAGTTGTTGAACTACAAAGCAAAATAGTATATTTAACAATTATGTGCAATAAAACTTTATTTGAGTCAATTTTCGTTAAAAAATTTCAATTTATTTAAACTGCAAATATTCATTTTTCGTCTTAAATTGTATAATTTTGTCGCATGTTGGGTTTCTGTTTTTTAAGCTAGATGTCTCTAATGTGGTCTGTGGACTAGGTCTAGACTAATTTTATATGAATTACCTCACTTTTAAGACACAAACGTACGTATAATAAATTTTATTGCCTACAGGTCTGCTGATATCTAAACTGAAATTTTCGATGAGTACTGACAAAATTTTGAACACTTCAAAATAATTTAGGCAAATTTGATGAATGAAAAATTTCGAATAATATGTTTTTTGCTCTTGAAAGCTTTTACACGTTCAGTGTCTCAATATGTATCTAATTCTCCAACCGTATTAGAGCGAAACTGTGCTACATAAGTGCCATGTTAGAAGGAAACCGTATTATACGGGGTCTACCTGTAACTTTTTAGTTGTCATTTTTGAGGTCAACTTTGACTGGAAAAAAGTGTGGGCATTTAAAAAAATATAAAAATATATAATTCATAATAAAAGTCTGTGAAAACTATTAGCACTGAATTTAAAAGTCTACTAAAACTGTTATTAAGACTTAAAAAATAAAAGCCTTGTGTGCCACATTTAAGAAATAACTATTATCTTATATTTTCCTGTTATATTAGTAGTACTTTATTTAACAGCAATAAATACATGCTTAAATTCTTACCTAAACCTACAATAGGAACATTTATTTTTATATATTAAATTATTTTCTTCTTAAATTTTGTCAGATCATTCTCATTTCTTATATCCATTGGTAACTCATTATACATTTGCAAACTTCTATACGTAATCAAATTTTGCGAACTAGTATTTTCAAATTTACTTAACCTAAACCTCCTTGCCTTGGTGTTATTTTATTACATCGAATTATAATTCTCATTGCCATACTTTGTTGCTTTTGTAACCTATTGAAATCTTCTTTCGATACCATACAAATTATCGCAGCACAATATTCTAAATGGGGTTTGATTATTTTATTATAGGTATATTTTTATAGCACTAATTATCGAAATATTGTTTCTGATTTTCCTGAAGAATGAGATTTTTTTAGCCCCTTTTATGCAAATATTGTCTATAAATTTATTACATTTTAATTTATAATCAATAGCCAGTAACTACTCATAAATACTTTATTTCCTTGACAATATTTTCGATATCCATTTCCATACATAATTCTTTATCTATATTAATATACATGCACTTCGTTTTATCTATATTTAATTCCATCTTGTTCACCTTTAACCAATCAAAAATTTGCGTTAAGTCCTCCTTTAGCTTATTTACACACTCTCAAATATTCACTCCCGTTATAAAAATTACCGCATGATCAGCAAATGGTATAGGTAAGGTCTAGACGAAAACTAGCCTGTATCACTTAGACCTCTAGTTATCCCATGATGTCTAGCGGCCTATCATTGTGCCCCTAGCCATCATGGGACAAACTACCAAAATGCCCCAGATCCATCCTGCTTCCCTTAGGAAACTCAGGATGTATCTGTTAGGAAACTCAGGATGTATCTGTTAGGAAACTCAGGATATATCCGTTAGGAAACTCAGGATATATCAGTTAGGGAACTCAGCATATATACAAGGCTCTTTACTTTGCAGCTTCCTCTTACTTAAAAAGCTACCCAATAGCCTACTTCTTTTATTCATCAAAATGGAGCATTCGCATAGCACGTATTGGACGGACTAGATTTCCTCCGCGTCCTGTGTCCAGTGACCAGTAATGACTCCTACTAGATTCCTGGTATTTGTTCTACTGCAATTAAGCAGTTCCTTTATCCTTTTCGTGTCATATGCAGGTCACAATTGCCTCACAGTGCGGCATGTATCCCTGCTGGTACACTGAAGGTTTCCCTTTTGATAGGTTCCTCTGATGATTTCCTCTTTAAAAGCTCCGATGGAAACCTCACATAAGCTACCGTTACGGACCTATCCAGTTCAGACCCCTTTTTGGCCTACTCATCAGCCATCTCCTTGCCTGAGACATCCTGGTTTTGCATAAGTGCACCAATTTTGATTTTACCAGCACAACATCCAGCGCCTTGATGGCAGCTTGGGTATCAGTATATATGCAGATGTGCCGTGAGGGCTCTGCCTGAAAAGCACTGCATTTGTCAGGCAACCTATGAGACTCCTGCCACTGGAGATCTCCAAGGTACACTCCAGCCCCTGTGCCCGCGATCGTCTTGGAACTATCCGTGAAAGTAGAACTATCGGATGTTACGACCATCTGCTTCCCATCCCAGTAACTCCTGCTCGGCATCATTGCATTGACCCCTACCAAAAGTCAAGATGGTTACTCAGTAGTCTGTTTATTTCCTGCAATCACTACAGTCTAGCTTCTGGAGTATATTAGAGTGCCCAAAACTCCTCTCCATCCACGTATAGGCTGGCTACCACTGCCGCCTTGCCATACACTTCTAATATGTACTTCTATTAGTCTCTCCAAGACCTTAAGAATAAAGGAGGAGAGACCAATAGGTTTAAAGTCCTGTGCCTTCCTGCCAAAACCTTAAGCATAAAGGAGGAGACACTGATTGGTCTAAAGTCCTTTGCCTCGATGTGGCCCGTTCTGCCTGCCTTAGAAATGAAGATTATCCTCAGGCAGGTGTTATAAATCGGCTCTAGCCATGCTATTATGTACCTTAGTGCCTTCTGAAGCATAATGGATCTTAGTGCATCAACCCCTAACGCCTTAGGGGTTCCATTGGTCTAAGTTCTGTATATATTAATATATAATATAAAGAGCAATGTTGCTAAAATTGATCCTTGCGGAACACCATTTGGGCCACCTTTTATCAAGAACAAAACAAATATATTCAAATTTAACTATTATTTCAAGATTTTGGTTACAAATCCCATAACATTTACGGTCCCAGATTAAAATAAAAGAAGTGAATTTTCTATAAAATCCTCATACATATCTATTTTAACAAAGTTTTTTAATCTTACCTCGATGTTTTTACACAAACATAAATATTCAGAAGTAATGGATTGTTTTAGAATTAAATTAGGGTTAAGAAAGAGCTAATTATGTAGGTATGCATGCACGCAATATGTACCTAGATATTTTTATATGTTTATTGTTACAGAAAATTTTCTTTATAGTTTCTAAAAGAAAAAATATCTTGCCAATAAGTTATTTCAAAATCAAAACATAATTGCAAAATGGAATTCTTTTTGTTATCGGTCTATGTACTCATAAGTGTTTTTTTTTACTAGGTAAATTAGATTAAATTAAATTAATTCCTAATTCAGTTTGAACATTATTCTCCTCCTATAATCTTTAGTAATTATTGTTATAATGTTATTTTTTTTTTAAGGTAAATCACCAAAATGTCGACGGAATTATTGCTACAAGCTTCTTGTACATCAGACGAAACAACAAGTTCTTCAGACTTGCGATCATCCAGTATTTCAAACTTTTGCACAAATGAAGGCTACAGTGAACAAGCTTATGTTGAAAATTGTCCTTTAAATATATTTCATGCTCGAACACGTCACTTATCATGTATAGAGGAAAATGATACAGACTCCTACAGTTCATTGCCAATAGACTTCATTAAGGATGCTGATGACGCGTTTAAAGGAATTTTTGATAAAAAGTCTATGTCTTGGGAAGCTGAAGATATTGATTATATAACAACATTAGATGAATCACGCATTCTTGATATTGAATCTTATGAAAGGCTAAATCAACTTCCCAAAGATGACGGTAATTGCTGGACTGCAATAACATATGGACCTTTGTATCAAGTATTTGATCGAAATGATTTTTTCAACATAAATAAAAAGAAAGACGATATTGAAAAGGATGAGATTAGGAAAAAATCAAAACGTATTGGTGAAAATTATTCAGTAATCATGAATATGTCTTGTTATGGGGAATTAAATTCAACATTTGAAGATAGCAGTGGCGATTTTATGGATGAAAAACCAAGAAATTATTGCTCCGACCTTAAAACTTCTGAGAGTAATGTTTGCGAGGGTATAAATTTTAAATCGACTGTAATTTCGTCTGGTTGTAAAGCAATGACATCTTCGCTTGAATTCAACGGATCTAAAGCTGCCGATGATATTCTAGAGTTGTCAGTAATATCTGTCGATGGAAGTAGATGTGATTGGTGTGATGATGCAAGTTCTGCTAAAAGTATGATGACTGCAGTTAAAACAGGTAAGTTTTGTTAAAAGGTATTTGAAAATGATCCTTTTTTATTTTATCTCTTACTCTTTTACATGTATATTTATTAATTCATATTCATTCATCATTATACTTTCTATATACCTATTCAAATCACAAGATAAACTTACTCTTACTTTTCATTACGTAGAAGGATATAGGCTTAATTTAACCCTTTTATTACTATTCTGCACTACTACACCGTTTTGTAAAAAAAAAGAGGTCAAAGTAAAAACAAAGGTAAAAAAATCGAAATTTTTATTTTAGACCACAATAACTCCTGAGAGGACTGGAGTAAAGGGCTAGTTGAGCAGTCGTTGGAAAGGCCATAAAGCTATACATATCAGCTTTAGACGGTGACCGTACACCCTGTACTTTGTAAGACGCAGGGTGTTTTTCTAAAAACTAGATTTTATTCTTAATCACCATGTAACTCTGAAACGGTTGATATGGACCCCCCTGCCATAGAATCTTTTGTTTGCCTAGGTGAGTACTATCAACTCCTGCTCTATGGACCACCTAGGTGGAAACACCCTGCGTTTTGTCAATTTTTCGGGCGCAACATTTTTTATGGGCTGTTTTATAAAGCTGAAGGGAGGAAGTATAAAAAGTTAATGATAATATTGTTTGATTTCCGTAAAATCGCAATTTTTTGTTGTGTGACGTTATGTGAATCGAATCCATATTAGAGAAAAATTAAGTTTCAATTTGTTTGTAAATTTATTCCACTTAAAATGTTAAAATAAGTACAATTTTACTGTCTCAACATAAATATAACTTGAATTTGTCAGCTTAAATCTCATTTCGGTATTAAATCGAAGTTCTGAAATGCAAAATAAGAATGGAATACCTATGATTTTCACTATTGATTGATTATACGGAATTCTCACATTATTTCTGGAGTGAAATAAGTCAAGATCTTATTTATTAGTACTTTCTCAAGCAAACGACAAATTGGTAATCATCCAACCTTCTCACCTAACTATAATACAACATTTTATATTACTTAAATCCATCGATTGTGCTCAAAGTTCAGATAAATATATCTGATGCATCTTCTTTTTTTCATATTAATTAAGTAAAGGGAATGGATTCATATATGCAATACCATCTATAAATTAACTGTACTCGGAAAGAAAAATGAATAGAGTGAAGTGAGCTTGACAAAGATTTTTCTTAATTTTTATTTAATTTTAAGGTAATTCCATAGAAAATCGAAGAAAATTCGTACTTCCCAACCCGAGCATTGCTCTTCTTTTGCTGAAATTTCAGTTTTTTTGCCCTATGATGCAGCTGCCATAATAAAAAGACTTTGAAATACTTAAAAGTTTCCGGTTTTTGTTATGTTGCGTTATATTAATAGAACCGTAACTTTGGTTTTATCATAGGGCATGGTTTGTAGGTTATTTTAAAGATAAAAGTTCAATGTTTCAGGGAAAATTATATAAAAAATACCTTTTATAAGAAAAAAACATTAAGAATAATAGAAATATCCTTTATACTTGAATATCTAAAAATGCAACCTTTTGAATATTCTAATTTTTTTAAATTTAGTATATTATTAAAACGTCAAGTTGAAATAATAAGGGGTTTAGGGAAGAGAAGTTTTGTCGTCAATGAGACAAATCGGCTAACTCTTTTGTAGGGTTGTCATCCAAAGATTCGGTTTTTACTATATATTTGCACAGTGCCTGACAACGCGTCGCTGTAGAGACCTGAAATTTGCACATACCACTACTACTAGTACCAGTAATCATCTAAATTATTTATCGTACTGTACTGTACTGACAGTCAGGGCATCTATCGGCAAATTAGTTTCTATCCCAGTGCGGTCAGAAAGCCGAATTTAGTTCTGACACAACACCCGAGAATTAAGCATCGTTAGTAACAAGAATTTACTATGTATAGGCATTAAGTTTACAATAGCAATTAAATAAAATTGGATTACCCAATTGGTAGTTTTTAATTAAACATTGCCTACATAAATCGTGACCCCGAGTATTTAATAAGAATCATAAAAAACAAAGCAAATTCTATCACGGTGTCGACGATGCAAGTTAATTTCATTTCCCACGTGCAATCTCAAAGTGCATCAGAGCCACAAAAGCAAATCCATCGGCAGTAAAATTCAGATTATCAACAGCATCATATCACAAATTCAATAAAACCGCAGTTCTGCTGGCAAATTTCGGATATAAAAACACATTATCAGCAGAAATCTCGCTTTCGAAGACAATTATATATTCCAATGGATAACAGGCAATCATCGCAAATCATATAAAAACCTGAAAAATAATAATCTTCTGCACTCTGTGGACAAATTTCACCCTTGGATGATAACAACTTTTATTGGGATTTAATGGATATTCATTTCTACGAATTCGGTTCACAACTTTACTAGCAGGCATATGTACATACATACATATGTGTATACCAAAAGTCTACAAAAGATAATTTGTCAATTAGAAATTCAAGAAATTTGTAATATATACACATATTTTTTCTCTTGTAGATTTTCTTTAAAAATTATAAAAACTAAAAGTGTAAACTGGAGAACACAACACATAGAGTTTACAACAAGTGCTGGTGGTACGTACATACAATATGCAACATATTATTCATCACACGCTACAAAAGGCAGTAAATTTCGTTTTCATTTCCCAGTGAGTAACAAAGGCATTTTTAAACAATTCATAAAGTACTAAATGATTAGCAATTTACGATAATTTAAAAAATATCATAAATCCCTGTTACAACTAACACCTACTAAGTACTAAGTAGTGAATTATTTAAAAAAAAATCTTTTAAAACTAAATCTCTGTATTTAAATTTTTTTTTAATAAATAATAATGGGAAACTACACCAAATCTAATGCAAATACGAGTGGTTCAGATAGTGCAAAAAATATAGTTGGTCAAAATACCGATAACGATACACAGAGTGGTAGCAATTCACAAACACCTGACAGTAATAATATTATTGCAAGCGTGGCCTTTGGTTCATTATTTAAAACACAATATTAAATAATTAATATACAAGTTCTATTTCACTGTAATCATATAAAATTCATAAACCTTCAATTAATCAACTCAACTTTAATTATCGCTAACACGGTACTTTCAATTATGGCAATCTAATTACATTCACTTTCGCTTCTTTATTACTTTCGCTTGTTAACACTGCAACGTCTAAAACAAGACTCTCTTTCTGGCGATGACAACTGCTATATTTATACACTAGAAACTCTCCGGATTATTCTGGAGTGTTCTATTCCAAAAGCTTCTTGACTGTTCTATTCATTCTTATTCCTGAACCTTCCTGTCGATTCTATAATCGATTCTCCGAACCTGCAGTCGTTTACTCTCCATTGCCAGTAGATGTCACCAGTTGTCTCTTTCTATTGCGCGTAATAATATATAAGTTCTTTATTTCACTCTAATCTTATAATATTCATAAACCTTCAATTAATCAACTCAACTCTATAATTAGACTTAGCGATAATTCGCTAACAGTGTACTTTCAATTATCGCAATCTAATTAGACACTTTCAACACTTCCGCCTGTTTATTACTTTCGCTTGTTAACACTGCAACGTCTAAGACAAGACTCTTTTCTTGGCGGTGACAACTGTTATATTTATAACCTAGAAACTCTCCGGATTATTCTGGAGTGTTCTATTCCAAAAGTTTCTTGACTGTTCTATTCATTTTTATTTCTGAACCTTCCTGTCGATTCCATAATCGATTCTCCGAACCTGAAGTCGCTTACTCTCCATTGCCAGTAGATATCATCAGTTGTCTCTTTCTATTGCACGTAACAATATAATGCAATATGTGGCTACTTTGAAAATACGCCCATTCTGGAACAATAGACCAAATCTCTGGTTCTTACAGATCGAAAGCCAATTTCGTGTGAAGGGTATAACTTCATCCAATACAAAATACGACTATCTAGTATCTTCCCTGCCCGCAGAAACAATGGAATTTGTAGCAGACGCTTTATTAAATCCCTCACAAGAAAAGTATGAGAATCTAAAAGCATTGCTTCTCAATAGAAGTAGAGACTCTACGAGTTGCTCCACAAAACCGAACTAGGTACCTATAAGCCTTTTGAGCTCTTCCGACATATTGAGTCCCTGGCCGGCGGTAATGGTCTTGTTAACAAGCCGTTACTCCAAAAATTGTGGATTAATAAACTTCCTTCTTCAATTAAAACATGCATAATAGCCATTGAAAACTTACATAACCAGGAAGAAATTTTTGCGTTAGCAGATAGGATCTATGATTCAACATCAACCCTAAAAGTTTCCGCCATCTGTCACGAGTCAACTAATCCTCGGAATGATGCCTTGGGTAACATGACTCTTTTGGTTAAAAATTTGACTGATCGTATTAGTCATTTGGAGACGAGACAGTCTAAGCACGAACCAAGAAGGTTTTCTAGAAATCGTTCACATCACAGGTCGTATTCCCATCCAAGAGTATCACAAGATATATGTTGGTGCCATTAAAGATATGGCAATAAAGCCAAGAAATGCATACCTCCCTACAAAAATAAATTAGTAAACAAAGCTATTCCAAAAAACCAAACATAGCTCCTTCGTTCGCGGCACCGAAGTTAAGCAACATTTCTCGCCGCCTATTTGTCTTCAATGAAAATTCAAAAACATATTTTTTAATTGATACCGGTGCGGACATTTCCATAGTTCCCATAAGGACCTACCCTAGACATTCATGCATAACGGATTCTAAGTTACTATCCGCAAACGGTACATCTATATCAACTTTTATCATCGCGGCTGTTGCTCACGCGATTCTCGGTGCAGATTTTTTTTACAAATGTAACTTATTAATTTATCTGCGACACAAAAAGCTCGTAGATAGAAAAGCTTTGCTCTCCGTCAATAGCATATCTCGCGCGGTAAAGTCATGCTCTCCAAAATTATACACTCTGCAGGACGAGTACGGTCTTATCCTGAATGATTTTCCTAACCTGAAAGCCCCACCAGACTTCAAGACAACCATCAATCATAATGTCTTTCGCCACATTAGCACAAATAGTACTCTTCCATCTGCATGTGCATGAAGATTGAGCCCCGAAAAACTTAAAATAGCAAGAAATGAGTTTGAGACAATTGTTAGATTAGGTAATTGCCGCCCTTCTTCATCCTCGGTTCGTTCACCATCGCACATGGTTCCCAAAAAGGGATCATCAGATTGGAGACCCTGCGGCGACTATCGCCATTTAAATGCGGCTACAATTTTCGACAAGTACCCATTACGCAACATTCATGACTGCACTATTAACCTTGATGACCGCAAAATATTTTCTAAAATCGATCTTATCAGGGCATATCACCAGATCCAGGTTGTTCCTGAAGATGTATATAAATCTGCGGTCATAACTCCCTTCGGTCTTTACGAATTTCTTCGTATGCTTTCGGCGTCAGGAATGGGGCACAATTCATTAACGAGGTGTTAGAAGGGATAGATTTTATTTTCGCATATGTCGGTGACATGCTAGATGGAAGTAAGTCTCAAGAAGAACATAAAGAGCATCTACGTTTGCTATTTTCGATATTAGATAAATATGGGATTAATGTTAACACTACAAAATGTATTTTTGACGTTAGGGAGTTAGACTTTCTCGGACATAAAATCACAGGAGAAGACATTTCTCCTTCTCACTCTAGGATTCAAGCTATAAAGGACTTTCCTTCACCCACAACCTTTAAGAAACTACCGCGTTTCTGAGGAATAATAAATTTTTATCACCGCTTCTTACCAAATATAGCAAGACTCGCTTCACCCATATATGATCTACTTAAAAATTCAAACTCAAAGAAAAGTTCCAAGATCGTATTTAAATGGTCCGATATTCATAATAATGCTTTTGATAAAATTAAAAGGGTTCACCCTGATCCTAATGCAAAAGTTAGTCTCTGGGTAGATGGCTCCAGCGATTGCCATGCAGGGCAATGGCAACCTCTTAGCTTCTTTTCAAAAAGGCTGCAAACAACAGGAAAAAAATCTTCAGTCTTTGACAGGGCACTTTTATTCATTTACCTGGCCTTTAAACGTTTCAAATACTTTGTGGAAGGAACAGATTTTACGGTATACACAGACCATAAGCCTCTGATTAACGCACTTTTCTCTAAATCAGACAAGTCCCCTCACCAAACTAACCAACTTGATTATATTTCACAATTCACAAACGATATCCGACATATAAAAGGATCTCATAACATTGTTTCTGACACCCTTTCAAGAGCACACATTGACGCAATAAGCCATCATACCAAAATTAACATTCCAACGTTGCTCATAGAACAAGAAGAAGATTCTAAATTGAAAGAAATTCTTGCTAATTAGAAAAAAATTCACACAAGCACAATTACACACTTACAAAGATTTTTGTCCCCTTTGAAGAAAAAGAAATATGGTGTGAAACTGTTATACAGGAAGTAATAGACCATATATCCCCGAAGCTCTTCGTCATACCATATTTGACACAATGCATAATCTATCACATCCGGGCATTAGAGCAACAAAAAAACTAATCAGTTCGAAATACTTCTGGCTTAATATAAATAAGGATGTAAATACATGGTCGAAGACATGCATCGCTTGCCAGAAAGCAAAGTAAATAGACACATAATATCACCTCACGGAATTTTCAGCGTACCTAACGGGAGGTTCGAGCATGTTCATATGGACATAGTAGGACCTTTGTCACCCTCCAACGGACACACCTATCTTTTAACCATAAAGACCGCTTTTACCACTGGCCTGAGGATATCCCTTTTAGAACAATTCATGCAACCACCATTGTTAACGCTTCCTTCACCACTGGATCGAAAAATACGGAGTACCCAAAACTATACAACTCAAGGAACTCAATTCGAACCTGCATTGTTCAAAGAACTTTCTAAGATCCATGAAAACCACCGAATAAGAACCACTATATACCATCCTCAATCAAATTGTTCAATCGAATGGTTCCATCGACAATTGAAGACCGCAATCCGATCCACTAATCATCCCAAGAATTGTCATCGTAATTTACCTTGGATCCTATTAGGCCTTAGATCGGCTTTAATGGCAGATTTAGAAGCATTACCAGCCCAACTACTGTATGGTCAACCTTTACGTTTGCCGGGTGAATTAGTTACAACTACACCCCTAGTGGGATTGAAAATTAGTGCCCCTCTCGCAAAAAAACTTCAAGAATCTATTTTGAAAATCAGACATCAAAACACACGAGTACGAAAGCAAAGCAATAATTTTATACCTCAAGCTCGCACATATTTGTAAAAGAAATGGTTAATAAAGGATGTCTGAGCCACCTTACATAGGGCCTTATAAAGTTGTAACACAGAAAGAAAGAAATTTTAAGATTCTCACAAATGGCAAGGAAGAACAAGTAAACATTGACAGACTAAAACCAGCATTTGTTTTAAACCCAGACGTTTTCTCCATAAACCATACAACTAGATCTGAATTAAAGCAAAAAGTAATGTTTAAAGTTTAAAATATAACTTACATTTTCAAACAAAGAATATGAAGTAATAATATTAATCGTAATTTTTTTTACTTCATTAAATTACAACACAATTAATTTTTTTTTTAATAATTGAATTGTATAGATAGGCAAATTGTAGAAATATTAGAATAACTGTATAAGAGTAAATTAAAATTAACAAAACATGAAAACAAAAGAGCTAAAATTAATTCACAATGTTAACAATAAGAATTTTTAAATCAAAATTAACTAATATACACAACTCGAATTATACATTACATAAATAATATAAATGATAAGATAATAGTAATAGGTATTATTTGTCCAAGAAATCCTGGAACTTATGCTCGTATTTTAAGTAATTATAAACAAATAAGTAAAGTAACTTTTCTCAAAGGGGGAGTGAGGTAGCAGATTTAATCTACACACTACCAGTAATCATCTAAATTATTTATCGCACTGTACTGTACTGACAGTCAGGGCTTCTATCGGCAAATTAGTTTTTATCCCAGTGCGGTCAGAAACCCGAATTTAGTATTGACACAACACCCGGGAATTAAGAATCTTTAGTAACAAAAATTTATTATGTATAGGCGTTAAGTTTACAATAGCAATTAAATAAAATATGATTACCCAATTGGTATTTTTTAATTAAACATTGCCTACAAATAATTTTTACTGTCCGACGAACCATTCTAGAAATACATATGTGCGAAAAACCACTTCAAAAATCAAATTTGCACATATGGGCGACCATACGAAATTACATACGGGCATTCATCTAGGGTATCGTAAGAATTGGTCTTAGACTAATTCTAGAATTTGGACTTGTTTTTTTTTTATCGAAAATCTGCGCCCTTAATGTTGCTTTGCCAATTCATTTTATACCATGCCATAAAACGAAGTATTTTACTTAAAATGCAGATATTTTTGTATTATCATGTTCGTGTATGTATCTGCTACCTATCTAAAGTAAGCCACAGGAGCGTTGAATTAAAGTTCAGTCAGAGTTCAGTTCATTAAGTGTCGGAATGTAAATAATACGCAATTGCAATAAAACTTATTTTATTTTTATGTAGGCCTATGAATTTAAGACATAAAGAACTCTTGTTTTCATTACATTTTTATTTCATTTAAAATAAATATAATGTTGTTTGCAATTTAAGTTAATTTTCGAAATAATAACATCAATTTTAATGGCCACGAAATGGATTAATGATTATTAAAATGAGCCAGTTTATGTATACTGGTCAGTGCTCTCGTATGGAAATGCTCAAGACTAGTATGGTTTACTGTCAAAGCGGAGTACTTTTGGAAAAAACGGAGTACACGACTAATTAAAACCGGTCATATTAAATTAAAACTTTATAATTTTTCTTAATGTAAATAATTCTCGAATTAAAATTTGGGGGAGTTCCAAGTTGTTCTTCATCGCGGTCGGATGTTCCTTCTAATCCGCTCGCTTAGACTGTTGGACCAGAGTAGGGGTTTTTCCTTGACACTCCCTTTTCCCTAGTGATGCTTTCCATGCATCATTGGACTTGTAGTCTCTCGGATACATTGTGGTGTTCAGTGTTCAGTGCTCGTTTATTTCTTTTAATATTAAAGTTTACTCTTCAGTTGATTTCAACTCTAACAGTGAATTGAGCGTGGCGTCGGTTAACGGTAGTTTCATTTTAATGAAACATATTTGTTTTCCGTCGACCTATATAAAATTATAATACAATACAACAAACAATATCATTAAACAACAATCATACTATAAAACAACATAATCATACATATATATTACAAAATAACAATCATATAACAAACATACTATAAAAAACAAATGATAAAAAAAAATCAATCATACTATTGAACAACAATCATAATATAAAATAACTACATAAATATCGAATTCTGCGCTTCTCCCGCGTCTGTTTGTCTTCGCGGGAAAGCCAGATCACATAATTGGCCGGCAATACAGTTAATTCTAAGGCTGGCCAGGTGGCGTCTATTCATGTTATATGTTGACGAATAGTTGTACTATTCGTCATTTGAGAAGAAGAAGAAGAAGAAGAAGAATTAAAATTTTATTAAAAGTTATTTGTTTTTTATCAGTGGTGTATGGAGCCCTGAAACTAGCATGTAAAAAAATTTCTTAGTGTTTTTTTTTCGGAAAAGAAACAAAAACACTCGAATAAACAAACTATGCTAGCAAATAACAAAAATAAAACAATACATATTAAACTGAAAATGATAAAACTCTAAAAAAATGTTAGTGGTGAAATACAAACTTTTCTTGACTTTTTTCGTCGAACGTATTTAATCATCCATAGCTGAAGAATATTATAATCTCCCCAGTTCTTCTTTTTTTATGAGATCTTCAAGGATCCAGTAAAAGTTATTACAATCATTGATCTCCTTTTTTAACCGACTTCGAGAAGAGGAAGTTATCCGTTCGTTTGATTTCTATTTATGGATGTTACCTCATATTTCCGATATTTCTAAACAAAGTCCATTTCAAAATTTGGGCAAGATCTGATGAAGACCTTCCTTCGAACATCGAGAATAGAACTCCTCAACGGAGAACAGCATACAAACCTCGATTAATGTAGCTGAAACGTTGTAGATATAATGTTTTTTTTTCAAACAGCACAACGAACGTCTGCGGCGAATACATTAACCCATTTTGCCCCAATGTTCATTTGAGACATTCTAGTTTTCTTCAAGTACATAAATGACAAACTTTGTACAATAAAAAGGTTGGCATTACTATTTTTGCATGCTGCCCGCTATTTATTTACTATTATTACGGACATCCCGTTATCAATGTTGGGGCACATTTTTCAACCCTAGGATATGAAATGCCAGAGGGCGTACTAACTTGGTTATTCTTTTGTAACGCACAGAACTAATACTGGTAGAGCAAAATGGGTCAGATACGCACTCATAATATTAAAAGTTACTATGGTTTGTGCATTTCCTTCTGTCCGTCCGTCCATCCGTCCGGCCGTCTGTCTGTCTGTCTATTCTCATGGAAACTGCGTTCTCGAGTTATTTATTTTCCCATGGCCTATTTTAAAAAAAGGTTTGTGAAAAAAATTTTATCGTACTGAAAAGTTCTTCAGAATATAAAATCCTATAAAATTTGATGTACATAATCATTTTTACTGTCCGACGAACCATTCTAGAAATAGATGTGAAAAAACACTTTAACAATCAAACTTGCCTACCGTGCGAAATTACACAGGCATTCATCTAAAATATTGTTATGGATCTATGCTGAGTGATTAAGACTGGATTTAAGTCTCAACTGCCAGTATGAGCTGACAGATCACTCGGTGGACAGCGTTGTAGTGTAGGGCGGCACGCTAGCACCTCGGTTATTGTGGGAGAGAGTTATAGGGGGGTTAACCAATAACCTGCCGCTGCCACCTGCCATAATCAAAAAAATTTCGTGCCTATTCAAACAAAAAAACCAAGCACAATATCCAGCCCTGAAGGGGCGCTTACACTACTTACCCTTTTACGTCGAAGTCGCTGATGTTCGGCCTTCTGCTGCTCGCCCCAACCACACAACGACACTGAGGGCAGAATTTGTTTCAATGTCCCATTATTGACCAGAAAAAGAAGGAGCAGCGGATCTAATCAACCCCCATCGTGAGGAGGAGGAGAGTGAAGGAGAACAAGAAAAATAAATTTTAGTGCGTATTCATGACGTTATAAAGATATATTTTATTTCAAATCTGACTATTTCTACTTGTTTTACAAAGTAGATTACTATTCCAAATAATAATTGACTTTAACACTTAAATTCACCCCCGTAGTTGAGTGTATGTTATCCACTAAATGTGACTTAAAATATGTACACTCCTTAGAATACTTCAGCCCGTATGCACGCCCTTAACCAAATTTGAACAAAGAGGTTTAGATAACTTATGCATACAACGGAAAAATTCAAGGGATGTATGTAAGTATATGTGCGCATAGCGCGATGTACTGATTTAGTGCACCCAATAGAATGACATAAGCTTCTTAAAATAATCAAAAAATATTACTCACCCTGGTTCCATTCCTTAGAAGGCCTTCCGGAGCTGGACGCGGGCTAGCTGCCTATCAATAAATATCGATATCTATTACAAATTCCTGTTGGGTGAACTTTACATTCAAGTATGGGAACCCTGACCCTATTCCATTGTTTAATCTAATAAAGGCTTTGCAAAACCGATTTCTCTAGAATACTAAAGTAATCCTATAGGGGAAGCTGTTTCTCACTAAATATCGCTGTTCTATATTACTTAAGCTTAATAAACATATAAGTATAAAATAACGTATGCAAATGTGTGTTCAATGACAAAAGAAATCCATTTATAAGAATCATCTCACCGGTTGACGGTAACGATAATGATGAAAGTACGAATAAAACTATTCTACAGTAAATCAAAAATTATTAATATAATTATTAATGAAGCACTTATCATCCTAATAATTGTTTAGTTTTAAACTAGTGTTATTTAAGCTACACTTATATATGAAGCATATTACTGTAAATCTGCAGGTATCTAGCTCTAAGTGCATTTTTGTGAGTCAATAGAGGTGAAAGCTTAAGAAGGTTGTCATTTAGCGTTTAGAAGAAAAACACAGCGATCAGATTTCGATTTAGAGAGCAAGTTATCTTATTTACTTTAGTCCAATTTTCTTTCTGTTATTTTATGAACTGTATCTTGGTTTTCGAATTATTATAGTAAAATTAATCTGATTACTCGTCGCACCGCACTTTCAGGATCTAAATCAGGACAGATAACGTGGGAGGTATTGTATACTTCGCCTCCTAAATCAGTTCGCTGATCCAGGCTACATAGTATGATCTGACTAATATTCGTTTGCATTTAAATAAATGTATAATAGCATCTTCGTGCGCTGATGAATGTACAACTGTATCTGTTCAGAAACGGTGTACAGATAAATCCGTTAAATCGAACGGCAGGGTCTATTGTACAAATGTTCAGGAATGCGCGCGCCGATGCGATTTAGTTTGGTTCTCGTTATAGATGACTGAGAGGGTAGCACACTTATTCTTCATATGATGTATAAAAACTTTTTTTTAAGATTTTCCTTTTAGATTTTCCTAGACACAGCGGCTCTATTTCTCGGCACTGAAACTTAGTCTTTTCGACGAGAAACCTTTTTTCCATACGACATAATATAAAAATAATTGATATATAAGTAGAAAAATGGCACAAAATAACAAAGCCTCAACAATTGTTTATCTGATGTTTCACAGGCGTCTCCTATAAAACTTCCTACGCCTCTCTCCAGTCTTGCAGCTTTTCTTTTCTTTGGTTTTCCCCGGTACGATTTTTCTTCCACTTCTTCGGTCTGCGATTTCCTTCTGTTTTCTTTTCTTGTTTCTCCTGATAGTTCAGGGACACTTGATGTTCACTTTATATTTAATTTAAACTTTCTTTCTTTGTCAATGGTGAACACAACCTCTTTTTTCACCCATTTCCTTCTCAGAATCACGTTTTTCGTTCCCGACCTCTCGGAGTCTTCTTCTTCCATGCCAGAATCCATTTCCGTCCTCTGCCAAAGCTAGATTGGAATCATCTATTTGAGTTCTTCAGCAGCACATTTCACGTGTGGCCGATGTACGAACTGCTGCTAGCTTCAGCGTGTAGAATACTGCTGCATGCAGCATGCTACCACCATAACAATATCGTAAGAATTGGTCTAAGACAAATTCTAGGGAAATTTGTCTAAGACCAACGCTAGGAGATTCTTTGGTTTTAGTTTTAATAAGATTGACCGGCGAAAAACTTCTTTCCGCACTTGCGGAGCATGTGGAAGGCACATAAGGCAACTAATAAATTTTACTAAATTTGGAAATATTTTTTCACCAAGGACATTCTTACATTAAAAATCGGCTTCCAGTATTCTTCAAATAACAGTGACTTTGGTACAAATTCCTGTATTTTCACAAGACGCTATTCTCCGTCTAACGCAACGATATCATTTCGATCAATAAGGTTTTTAGTACTGGGTCTTTAAAATTTATACGATCTAATATTTTGTTATGGTCGTAGCATACTGCACGCAGCAGTATGCTACACTGAAGCTAGCAGCCGTATGCTACGCCGTGTGATACACGACGGACGTGTTGCCAGTTTCGGATGCTATGCAATTTGACGCCTGACAGCGGGTATTCGATTAGAAAAAATGGAAGAAGCAGAGTTCTCCTCATCAATTCGTCAAGTGTCAGTGAAAAGAGAAGGTGTCTGATTAAACCGAAAAAGGAAATTTTCACACAAGAAGAAAAAAAAATCCATCGGATCCCAAGTAATCGTTTAAAATAAAGCAGATTTTTAGGGAGCATAATTCGGAAATTGGAAATAGGAAAAGACAAATTTTTACTCGTCTGATTTGCCCGAGAAAAATAGCTCCAACCAAATACTCAATTCGAATTTTTAAAAAAATTGCGAGTTAGCCTGAGTACCCAATACTTACATTGCTGGCAGCTCTGGCATCCTACTTGAGATTTAAAAACGCAGAGAATACGGACGGTAGTTTAAATTCATAGTTCGAATCAAAAATAACAGCGTCATTCGCGGTAACCACACAATACCATACAATACCATAAGCAGAACCACAAGCTCTGAGGGGGTTCCAGGGCCGCCATATTTCAAGTAAATAATAAGCGAAACCATTCAAGGCAGGCTGGATGGCACCAAGAACACACGGTACAGCACGAAGTAGAAACTATCTTAAGAATACTCCTTAGTCCTAATAATTGTAGGCGCCAAAGAGATAAGCAAGGAATTGGTAGACTAACCTCCAGCGGAGACACAGGATCGAATCTTAACAAATAGAACAAAAAGGAAAACACAGAAGAAAAAACAAAAATATAATTTCTCTTTCATAGTAAAGTGGCAGTGGTTTGTAGAACATACCAGGGCCGCCTCTGCGTTGGATCAGCCACACCAGAACATGTAAGTCTTAAGATTTCACATTGATTTGAAAAAAAAGAAAACAAAAAAGAATACGATTATTTCAATTAAATACTATTAAATAACTTGTTCTTTGTATGATGTATAATGACGCGCAAGATTTTCAACTATTATTTTTGCTAAAATCTGTACTGGTGCAGCGAGTGCATTTCTTTGTGAGAAATACACCCTAATTCGGAAATGGATGAAAAACATACTAATTCTAAGGGACGCAAACCTTTTTAATGACAGAATAAATTTGTTTTTCCGCAGGAAAAAAGACATTTTAACAAGATTTGTTAATAATTTTTATTACATTGCATTTAGTTTTATGTGTCATATAGTTTATATTTCTTGACAAGGAATAGCAGTCAATGCATAACCTCACACCAGTACCTTGAGGTCCGTGAGCAATAAAATTAATTCTAGCGTACATATATACATAGCCGTTTTGAAGATGTTGAACCGTACGGTATGCATGAACATTTTGCAAAATATGCATGAAAATTTTGCAAAATATATGCATGAAAATTTTGCAAAATATACGCAAGTGCAAGGTCGGTGTCATCACTATCTGAAAATATTCCAGATATGATGACGAAGCGTTGTACGACATGGTGGTGCACCATTATCCACAGTCGTGAAAAAAGTTTAGCCACCATGGTTAATCAATGATAGTACTAAGAAGTTTCCGCTAGAAAGAGGTGTAGACGACATGTTTATTTTTAAGTTGTGAGTGTTTCTTCCGTTATTGTTGTTTGTCTAGTCTTGTCTGTTTTACCGTAAATTATACAAAATACATGGGTGGTGTTATCCCGTATCCAAGAAACCTGATAGTGGTGTAGGTACTATTATCATTGTTTCGGATAATTTTTTCATCATAGTTTTTAGTAATATTTTCAAGGATTTTCCTGTTGGCGAAGGTGTATGTATGGTGTATGGTGTATGGTGTATGATGTGGACCTATATTGTGATATGTCCAGTTTTGCTTGTTTCGTTTTAGTTTCTTAACTTTATTCTCTCCGTTCTTCAATGGTTATTACAGGTTATTTTCATTGTATCCAAATTTCAATTTATTGTTTTTATTCCATCTGTATGCTTTCTTATATATATCTATCATTATTTGTATAAGCTAATGGCTATCTCCTATTATTGGTGAAACTCTAGGGCTGAAGTAATGTCTTATCCGATTATTGTTATGGACTGAATTGCTTGCTATATTGCAACTTGGAATCCAAATCTTAAATGGCAATGACTCCCATCATTCCTCCTTTTGGCCGTGACATAGATTTTTTGCTAATATTCGTAATATTGCACATATCTGTAAGTGCTCGGTCGGTATTATCACTATTCAAATTTTAATTTTGATAACTGTAATGAAGCATTGTATGATATGGTGGTATATTATTATTTATAGTTGTGAAAAGTTTAGCTATCATGGATGTTTAATGATAATATTAAGGATTTTCGCTAGAAAGGGGTGTAGACTGTATACTTCCGTTTTTAATGTTTTCTTTAATATGGTTTGTCTAGTTAAGTCAGGTCTATAGTTTTGGTTTTCCTGTTCTATTTCTTGTTCCATTCAAACACTAGATTATATATGGAATGATGTATTCCTGTATTGATATATGGTCAAATAAAAATAAAATGTACAATATACATATACACTACTATACTACTACTATATACTACTTGGCTATACGTAACATGTTTCGATCTCGCCACAGAGCTTATCAGACGTTTTTATAAATAGCTGTCAAACGTTATTTTGCTTATAGTGGACAGTATTACTGTACGAAAATCCTTTTCTGTGTTTATTTCAGTTACATATGTATTCTTTATTTACCTGTCTATATTTTTAGTTTTCCCGGGCATATGATTGTTTATTTACACCGCTAAATAACATTCTTGTTATTCATAAAAAAACACGCAGATATGTAATTATGTTCTCTTGGTTGGTCTCTCTTATCCGTTTTGTTGCCTTCCAAGGATATATTAATCTAATCTATTTTCATAAAACGGTCAGCTTTGAATTAATTGTTTCATTGTTATTAAATAATTTTTTAGTTAAGAGACCAGTATGACGCATTTAGTTCCACATATTGCACATATACCATGCTCAGTATGCATACGCATGCATGCATCCACACACATGCACACATGCACCGTTTTGAAGATGTTGAACCGTGGTACAAGATTCAACTGTGATCATGCTATTATATAAAGTTTTTATTTTGTCATTCGTATATACATATATGTATGAGTGAGGATCCAATGTGGCTCCTAAATAGTAATTTTGAGGCAGGAGACCAAGTATTAGTACAGTAATGCCAGCCAGTACCGTTCTTGAATATGGTGATATCATTAATTCTTGAAGAGAAGCTAGGAAAGGAAGAAAAGAATGATTAAATTGGTAGGAATTGTAGAATAAGTAAGAATAGCGTGTACTCCGAACTATAAAAATATTTCTTTATTAACTTAGTTAACTCGTAACATGAACTCAGAACGTTAAATATATTTGTTTATTAACTTAGTTATATCATAACCGAGAAGATAGGAAATAATTGATGGAGAATGTAAGTGAAGCTGGAGATCTTCAGTAATCAGGAGCTGGCATAGTGGCAACTGCCTGGCTGAAGAATCTCTAGCAGCATTTTCAGTCTTAGAGAGCTTCCTACACACATCCATATCACTTGCCTTTACTTTAGTAAATTTTTGAGAGAGTGGACCTGGGAGACCCTTGGCTTGGAGAGTAGGTCTTGGAGAGGGGGGGGGGGATAAACCCTTTACCATTTTTTATTCTTGTCGCTACGATAGATTAAGTTTAGCCCATAAAGAATTTTTATGACTGTAGATTGCAGTTTTGTTTTGTTTTTTTCTAAACTTGAGCGATCATCGACATCGAGAATTGTAGGATTTTTTTTTAAATTCCTGTTAGAGTTAGATTTGGCATGGTTCTATAGACTAGAGTTTACATGAATTTCTTTTTCATTTATTTGACTTAAGAAGCAACAGTGACAACAGTGAAGTTGCTCATTATCCTTTTAATTGCAACAACAACATCTTTTGATGATACTTTTGAGTTTCGGAAGCAGTAAGATTTGGTAATCTTGGTTCTGACCACACCTGACTTTCTTTTGCTTTGAAATTGTATACATTGGCTACAGCCCGACACCTCTTCCTGGATCTGATGTTCCTTTGCCAAGATCTAAACAGTGCTCTATCTGCCAAGACACAGATTGGACCGCCAAGAGGAGACTCGTAGTGACGACATGTGGACACATGTTCCACCGGACATGCATTGTGAAATGGATAATTGAGGAATCCAATTGTCCTAACTGTCGTTACTCATTCACCCAACAAGATTTCTCGCCTTACAATGGGACCATCCCTAAGAGGTACTCGACTCGGCACGGAACAGCGCAACTCGCTCCACCTTTACTACTGCCAAACCTACCACCACTATCAGCACTAGAGCAATCTCGGAGCTCAATATCTCCTAGTATACGTTCTGCAAACATATCAGCAGTAAGCTCGCAGGACAACAGTCGTTCACACAGCACTCACGGAAAAGGTTTAGTAGCGACAGAGGTCCTGATGTCAGGTCTTCGCATGCAGCTGCAAGACTTAGTTCGTGAAGGTTTCGAACAAAGTTTGGAAACTCTGCGTACGGAAATATCTACCAGCATTCGAGAACAAATATCGGCGGCTTTGCCTCCAGTGGATGTCTCACGTCCACTAGCTCCTGTGGATGAACCAATATTACCGCGATATTTTACCGATTCAAATAGACCTTCGAATCTGAGGCCATCGTCCTCATCTGGCCAGCATGGGCCAAATACCACACGTTTTCCACCAACTTCATTCAGTCAAGCCCAGTCCAGTTCAGGATAACGACAATCTGGTGGTCCTATCAGACAGTGGAATATTTCCTACAACGGGAATAGCTCTCGGCTTAGAGTAGATGAGATTGTCTTTCGAGTGGAGGCGCTCACATACTCAGCTCTGGACGGAGACTTCGATCTCCTGGTCCGACACATGACAACCTTGCTTTCCGGTCCAGCTATGGACTTATACTGGTCTCTCCTGAGACAGAAACCCACGTCCAAGTGGGAGTACGTAAAAGTAGCCGTATTAGCTGAATGGAGAGTACCACAAGATGACCTTAAAGTCAAAGTGCAACTGATGTCTAGGAAGCAGAAATCAAGAAAATCTTTCGCCATGTATCATCAAAACGTGGTACACCTGCGTGATAAGTTACAGAATCCCTTCCCAGATGTAGACTTCCTGGAAATAGTAAAGTCAAACCTGCTGCCAGACATTCAACAGAAAATTTGCCTACATTCGACAAACACTATAGCTCAATTACGATCTCTCGTAACTCACATACACACACATACCACACGCGTCTACAAAATTACAACGCAGTGCGAGCCCGAATCTTCTCAACAGTAGCGGAGCTAGTAGGAATTATGTACCCGGATTTGGACCCTAATAAGAAAAAGAAACAATCTACTTCATTGGCGTGAATATTGTCGACGAATTAAGACGGAGCGAAAGAAACTGGTCCACATTTCTGTGTCCATGCCAGAGGACATTCGACCTTCGGCCGAAGTTAGGTTGCTTGGGCAAACTGTGACTGGGTTACTTGACATTATCCTAGGCCAGGGAGCTCTAGAGAGACTGGCGGAAGCAAACGTCGAATGGAGGAGTTACCACACTCACGTGCAGGTAGTTACTGGTGCCATGACGAATGTCCATGGTCATGTCGACTTGGACATCACTTTCCGTGGTAAGATCCAAAATGTGCGTTTTTACGTGGTTCCTGAGCTCACACAAGCACTATATCTAGGAATAGATTTCTGGGGTTTACTTGGGTTGGCTCCAGATGCTCTGGCTATAGTTGCTGAAGTGATGCCAAGACTAGTAGCTGCCGCAGACACTGACTGCCATGTTCTTTCCGTTCGAGAAAATCAACGTCTTGAAGCCACGAAACAGCTTTTTCCTTCCTTCGCCTCTTTGGGCTTAGGAAAAACATTTCCTGTCAGTCACAAGATAGAAACGAATGATGCCACTCCGATAAAACAAATATTTTATTCGATTTCACAGGCAGTGCAGAATTTGGTGGATGCTGAGTTGAGACCCATGCTATCGCTGGGTGTGATAGTGGAGAGCCAGAGCTCTTGGAGCTCTCTGGTTGTTCTAGTGAGGAAGCCTGGAAAGGTTCGGCTTTGTTGTGATGCAAGGAGGGTCAACTCCGTTACTAAGAAGGACATCTATCCGCTGCCAGACAGATGACTGATCATGGCCACTTTATGTCCCACAACAACATTAAAAGGGACATAAAGTAGCCATGATCAGCCATCTGTCTGGCTGAGTTGGATGGTCCAGAAGCGGCCGCGCTCAGAGGTAGATATGACTAGCCAGAAGGTTATACCCTCAGGTCCAGGCTTGTAATGAAATTTGCCGGAGGAAGTCGACTCAGAAGTGCGTCTATCTGTTTGGCGCCATATTTGTAACCTTGTGGCCAGTCATATCTACCTCTGAGCGTGGCCGCTTTTCGACCATCCAACTCAGCCAGACAGATGACTTATCATGGCTACTTTATGTCCCTTTTAATGTTGTTGTGGGACAATGGAGGTTGATCTTCAGGCGAGCACGGTACAGGCTTCTTGCCGGCTCAAGCTCAAGCTGGGTTAGGTTCTTGCTCGCTGTTCAAGCACCTATTACTGTACCGCTCTAGAAGAATGATTAAGATAGAAAGAAAACAAGATGGAAAAAAAACTGAAAGATAGGAATACAGACCCCACTCTGAATTATAGGCCCTCTGGATTACTTGAAACCCATCCCACTGGCCTACTCACCTAACTCATAGGAGAGATTGCCAACTACAACCGCCTCATGGCATCTCGATCTTCCCAAAGCCCCAACTGAACCCAGCATCAAACGAAAACAGATATTTAGCCTATCTGGCATCACTATTAATGTAGAGAAGAGCAAGTTCTGCCTTACAGAGACAAAATGCTTGGGTTTCATTGTTGGGAAAGGAGGAATAAGAACAGACCCGGATAAGATATCAGCTATAGTCGTCTACCCGTCACCCAAAAATGATCGGCAGGTCCGACGCCTACTGGATTTGGCGGGATGGTATCGTCGGTTCATTCTGAACTATGCTGATCTAACTGCCTCCATAACTGACACCGTGAAAAACCCCAGTCAGTCCAATGGACACCTGAAGCCCAGATATCTCTGGAGTTATTGAAACAGAAACTTACTTCTGCTCCGTTGTTATTGAGTCCAGATTTCACCAAACCGTTCCTTATCCAGTATCATGCGAGCCAAAAAGGTATTGGTGGAGTGCTGATGCAACTTGATGACGATGGCCACGAGAAGCCAATAGCATACGTCTAGAAAAAGTGGAATTCGACACAGCGGAACTACACCGTCACAGAGCAAGAATGCGAGGCAGCATTATTATTCATACAGCTTATGCCATTTACCATTGTGACTGATCATGCGAGCTTGAAATGGCTTATGGCCCAAAAGGACCTCAGCGGTCGACATGCTCGGTGGAGTCTGAAGCTTCAAACTTGTATTTCACTATCGAACACCGAAAAGGAAGCCCGAATGTTGATCCTGATGCGTTGTCGAGGATAAACTGTGACAGCCTGACACCTGCTGAAAATCCTGGCCCAGAAGTTGACCTCAGTTCTCCATATTTCAACTCGCTGGAATTTGAGGAGCTGAGGAAAAAGGGTAAATCAACTTCTGATAAGCTACCAGATCTCTGCGTCAGGGATGGCTACGTGTATATTCGCACTGTCCCTAGGACAGGCGATCCGATTGAGGAAGAAGAATCTTAGAAACTTTGGATTCCACGTGGGCTTATCTCCGACGTAATTTCAAGGGCGCATGATCCGCCTCTAGCTTCACATGGAGGTATAGGGAAAACACTGGAAAGTTCAAGATGACATCTGTACTGGCCCCGAATGGCCGTCGATGCCAGAAAGTACGTAGGCATCTGTGAAGTGCGAAAAGAGATTACAGCCCCTAATACTATACTTACACCACCTATGGTAGCTCAGTCTGTGAGAAAAAGACCTTGGCAAAAGTTATATATCACCATCAACAAATGGAAATGAATGATTTCTAATAGTTCTAGACCACATCTCCAAATTCCCAATTCTTAAACCGATGAGGAGAGCATCTACGCTAAATGTCTGGTAGTTCATTGAAACAGAAGAGTTTCACACGTTCGGAGTTCCGGAGATGATAGTCTCCGACAATGGAGTTCAGTTTTTTTCAATTCACCAAACTACTGGAAAAATATGGCGTCAGGCACTTGCGAACGGCAGCTTATTCACCGCAGGCCAACACGTTAGAACGAGTGAATCGATCTCTATTGTTGGGCATCCGAGTGTATATTCAAAAGGAGCACACTAAGTGGGATGAGAAGCTGAGCCATATCGCTAGCTCCCTCAGGACCTCTGTTCACCAAGCAACGCGTTCCAACAGGGTTCAAAATCTTATAATCTTAGAGCGAAACCTGTCAGTTTTAGAATTGGTCAAGAGGTATATAGGAGAAATTTTATACAGAGTAATTTCTAGCAACAGATTAACGTAAAGTTGGGGAGAAAATTTTAATAGTGTCGGATCAGATCCAGGAAAGGAAACTCCCTTTATGGGCTTGAGGATCAGCAGGGGAAGTCAGTCGGAGTGTATCAGACTAAAGTCACAAAGCGCTGATCGCGTATTTTATTCAAACCTGGTAGCCCTAAGGCATCAACCCAGCTTAACTGGTAAGCCACAGGATGCCAATGAACCGCTTAGGACATTCCCAGCCTAGGGGCCGGTATACCTCTAGGTAATAGATTTACTTTTCCACGCGTCTTCGCCTGACAGTGCGTCAGAAGGCCTCCTACATGGTACTCTACGGAGGCTATGTCGTCCTAGGAATCCCACTTGCACCACTTCTTCGAAAAGTTCGATATCTGTTATGTCCATACTTTTATGATGCCTTGGAGCCACACCCTTGAACAAGCGTTGGTCTGCGATCAGAGGGATATGTTAGGGGCGGAGGAGAGATTTTCGGTCAGTTGGTTAGGTTACTGACCGAGGGGTATTCTCAGCTCATCTCGGTGACGGAATGCAGAGGGGTACTTGCCGACTGGATTTTTGAGTTGCTAGCCTATTGGTGCACCTCTGGCTTTAGCTACGGAGACTAATGTCAAACTTTGGTCAAGGATTGACGTGACTTCGGGGATGTGCCTCCGATTCATCACACCTAGTGCAGTTTGAACAATACGTGGACGATCCTACACATCAACATGGCCTTCCTGTTGGAAAAATGCTTTCATGGGTCATGGGTCGAGCTAAACATTGGGCGCCCGCAGCGATGAGGCCTACCGGCTAGCTCAGTCAACCATTTTTCAGTGTCGCCTGGACCACAAGTGGACTAGACAACCCTGCCCTGTTATGGTCGGGTTCAGCGGGTATTCGATGAGAAACAGGCAGAAGAACAGTTCTCCTCATCAATTCGTGAAGTGTCAGTGAAAAGAGAAGGTGTCTGATTAAACCGAAAAAGGAAATTTTCACGCAAGAAGAAAGAAAAATCCATCGGATCCCAAGTAATCGTTTAAATAAAGAAGATTTTTTAGAGAACATAATTCGGAAATTTAAAATAAGAAAAGAAAAATATTTACTCGTCTGATTTCCACGAGAAAAATAGCTCCAACAAAATACTCAATTCCAATTTTTATCAGCTACATGGTAACCTGCCCGACTCTCGTAGCGGACAAAATTGTGAGTTAGCCTGCGTACCCAGTACTCACATTGCTAGCAGCTCTGATATCCTGCTAGACAGTTCTTCCCACGAGAATTTAACTCCAAGGAATACGAACGGAAGTTTAAATTCATAGTTCGAATCAAAAACAATAGCGTCACCGGCAGCCCAGCCCAATAAACGTATTCGCGGTAACCACACAATATCATACAATACCATAAACAGAGGCACAAGCTCTGACGGGACCCCAGGGCCGCCATATGTCATAAATAGTAAGCGAAGCCATTCAAGGCAGACTGAATCGCACCAAGTACGCACGCTACAGCACGAAGTAGAAACTATCTTAAGAATACTCTTTAGTCCTGATAGGTGCTATGTCAAAGAGATAAGTAGAGAATAGGTAGAGTAGCCACCAGCGGAGACACAGGATCGAATCTTAACAAATAGAACAAAAAGGAAAACACAGAAAAAAACAAAAATTTAATTACTCTTTCATAGTAAAGTGGCAGTGGTTTGCAGAACATCACAGGGGCGCCTCTGCGTTGGATCACCTTTTTAACTATTATTTTTGCTAAAATATGCACTGGTGCAGCGGCTGCGTTTCTTTGTGAGAAATATAGCCTAATTCGCAAATGGATGAAAAACATACTAATTTTAAGGGATGCAAGCCTTTTAAATGACAGAATAAATTTGTTTTTCCGAAGGAAAAAAGACACTTTAACAATGTCGTGTCTCAAAGCAATAGAATAGCGATAAATCGAATAATTAGTCATGATCACTAAAAGTCTTTAATTAAAACACGCTCGGATTACTTTAACATATGTACTTCTTTATTTTACCGTAAACAAACTGACCTATCTTAATATACACAATCTGAAACGAAACTTGACACTCTATACAAAAGTAGCGACGCGACTGAACACTGAACGGCACTCGCCAGACCAGTCATTGGTCTTTTATGCCCCAATATTCGGAAGTAAACTTTTACTCGCAACGCGGATGTAAACAAACGACAACAACCTTGTCGTTTGTTCTACCGGTTGCAGCACCTGAGTCGCTTAGTAGTCAACAATCGCTTTACATAATAATTACCATGCGAAGGTGAATTATTATTGCAATCGTCTATTTCTCCACTAAGCGCTCATCGCAGCCAGCTGTTGGGCTAATCAGCAAAAAAACCGACAGTTGCAGAACAATACTATGCGAAGTTATTGTTTAGCAATTGCTGATTATTTCGCTGTAATGCCCTTGGCTGCTGGAAGAATCTTCCGTATATTGGGCCATCACATCCCTCCCCCCTTGGAAAAACTAGTTTCCGCAGGGAACTAGATCTGGAGAGTGCAATAGCCTTAAAAATTGAAAATATTTTAATCTCTGTTCGGTTCAGATTTTATTTTACATTTTTTCTTACCTATTTACTATCCAAATCTTCTTATTTTCTTTTCTCTGTTCTTATATTTTTTTTTTTTTTGTACATTATTTCAAGTTTGATTTCTCATTTAATTTTTCTATTTATTTCACATTTAATTTTTCTATTTGCATTTCATTTCTTTCTAATATTCTTTAACATTATTTCATCATTTTCCATTGTTATAACAAAAAAAATTCCTTTATATATTACATTTCTTAAACTTGTTATTCATTTCACATATAATATCTCTTTTCTCTTTTTTTCGCACATTGAATTTCTCTCATAGTATCTTTTCATATTTCATTTCTTACATTTGATTTTCTTTCTACCTTGCTTTAGAATATCTTATTTATTTTTGTTATTTTTCCGCATTTTACTTTCTTTTATTGCTTCTCACATTCAATTTTATTGTCATCTTACAATATTTCTATACTTCTTTAATATATTTAACATTTGCTTTTTTGTTTTTTTTTTACAATATAACTTCTTCAAACATCTCACAAAATTAGAAAAAATTTATTTCTACATTTTTATCTATTCTATCTCTGTTACAATAAACTATAAACTTGATGTATCTTAAATAAGTACTCTAATTTTTAATAATTCGATTAATTTTACAACCTTAGCCTTAACATTCTAATTTCTGTGGGTGCCCAAAATTTCCCTAATTACATTACTACAATAAAATAACTACTCTACTATTCTAATTGTACCAGCTGTTTCCCGACGACGCGACGGTAGGTAAATTTGCTGTTGGCAGGTTTGCTGTTGTTGGAATGATGACTTCTATACTGGATTCTGCTTGCTTGGATACCCGCGATTGAATTGGCCCCGTAAATGGTTTGCTGATCATCGTTCGAGTCTGTTCACTTTTTTGTCGCTTTAAATGGCACACTACTCCTGCTAGTACTGCTAAGGTGAAGATGCATAAACACCCGGTAGCTGATGTAGCTACTAAGTGGACGTGATGTGGAATAAATTGTCTGCTAGACTCTTCGTTCTTAATGGCTTCCTGTACTGGCTTTATATCGGCCTCATTGTCTTTCCATGCTTGGTTGCAGTTCTTGGCTGTCAACAGTCTTATCCCAGTCTCTTTACTCTCTATAATTTCCGCTTTCTGCTTATTTGATTTAGCTATGTCTACGTCATTCCAGGCTGGCAACTCCAAACGATTCGGCTGCCAAATTGAGATATTTTTCCGGCTGTCGTCCTCTGCAGCTATCCGTAGGTCTCCAATCTGTAAATGGCAGTGTTCTCCAATTGTAGTTGGTGAATTTGGGCAGTTCACCTCTAATTTTGTTTTTTCGGATACCACAAATAGCCAATGGTTCCTCGTCATCATTCGAACTAGACTGTTCCATTTCGGTATAACTCGATCTTTACATGCTCTCGAGTTCACATTGAAGCTTCGGAAAAGGTTTAATACGCAATTTTCTCCAATTGCTGTGAAGGTCGGGCCCAACACTGTACAAAGAAATTGTGGCTGCTCGGCGGTGGTCGAAAGCTGCTGGCACCCTTGATATTGCTGATAACTCATTAGGACATACTGCCGTTCATGGTTGTTAGCGGCTACAAATTCGGCATCCAGATCATATATGTGATACCCGGCGTTGTCTATTGTAACAGGAATTGTATATATCTTGTGCATATCGAATGCAACTCTTTGTGGCTGTGGAATTTCAATTCTGATCAAAATCTTTTGATTTACTTGAAGGGATTTCACTTTTGCAAATCCAATTGACGAGTGGCGTTCCTCATTATTTCACACATTTCCCGAGCGTGAATAATCAATGGATGTAGCTTTCCGACACTCAGAGCGACCAACATACTGATTATATTTTCCTGCATCTCACTGATTTTTCGTAGATGAAGAGTCATCAGTGTAATTACTTCGCTCATTTCAAATCTGAGCTGCAATGCCGACAATTCACGATATTGACCCTGTTGTGCTTTTACTAATGCTGAGATTTTGTTACCTAGCTCCTCTCGTTCTGCTGCCGCTTGTACTCTGGTAGCGTTGGATACGTCGAATGTAGACTTAATGACCGTTATTTGGTCCTTTAACAGAGTGAAGGTTCGGTTCTCTTTTCCGCTAAGATCATCTAGGGCTGCATGTATCACTTCTGAGTCTGCATGATCCATTGTCCCGAAAAGGTATTTGAATGCTGATCCTAATCCATCAAAAATTGAACGTCTGCTTCGTCGTGGTGATTCACTCTGGGTATGGTGTAGCAGTTTCTCGTTTTGCCTCTTAATTTTCGAGACCAACTTCTTATCTCCTTGACCGCTATGGTGCACCTGGATACTATTCCGTCGTGTCTCACCTCCAAACATAACTGCGTAATTAGGTTAGTGCAATTATTTACAAATTCCATGTCCTCTGTTAGATCCGGCATTTCCACCTTGGACAGGATAGTCCAGTGCTTGTTGTAGAAGTTGACTTTTTCAAGATGCTCGAACAACACACCTGTATGGGGTATCGGTTGGATATTATAGCCTGTTTTCTCTGCCTTCAGCAAGGTGATGAGTGCAAATATTACCGTTATAACTGCTTTCACCTTGATAACTAAACCCTATGCCAATCTATGGCAACCCTTATTCTTATTTTTTCTATATCTATATACTTTAAATTTTCCTCTTTAAATCTTATCTTCTTACCTTACTTATTCTTCTAACTTTTTCTTTTTCAAAATTCTCTTTCTTTTACATCTCTTTTTTTTTTAAACTTCTCTTTACTTTAAAATCTCTATTTTCTCCTTCTTATTCAATTATTGTTTCAAAATCTCTATTTTTTTCTTTATTTTTTTTCGGGTAATTAAAGAACTCTTTTTTCTAATCTGCCTTTATTTAAAATTTTCAAATTGCCATTATTCAATTGCTCTCTTTATTTAAAAAAACATTTCCTTACCTTCATACCTTTTATTTTATAGATTTACCTTACATTTGATTGGGTTGACTTTATATATCCTTTCCATATTTTTCGGCTCATGTTAAACTCCGCTCATCGAATTTCTTCTGAAATTGGAGGGAATTTTTTGGACATTTCTATGGTTAAGTTTCCCGATTCCTGGGTCATAACCGTTACCTACCTTATATAGACTGGCAAAGCTAGGCGTGATATTCTTCATATCGGCCCTACTTCGCACCGGTGCTATCGTACCCGTTTGCAAGCTATACTTTTGCAGCTTTACTTTACCTTTTTGTGGCAAGGTCCACTGAGATCGCCGTCGGCTGTAACTGTTTTTATGGCTCCGTGCAAGTCGTCTGTAAAATTTGCGCGGTTCTGTTTGCCCATATGAGGAATCTGGAATTTTAACAGAATAGGCTGTTGCATTGGCGATTCTTACATATGCACGCTCAGCCTCCAACCTACTTCCAATGTACCCTTTATTTTCCAGTTGCCTCCTACCCTTACTGTCATGAGCTGTGGTCAAGGTTTTTTCCCATAATGGCGCCCGAGATGACTCCTCTAATGTTGGTACACTTTTCCCTTCATGTCTTGAAGCCTTCTCTACATTGCGTTTTGTATCTTTCCATTTGCGTTCTGGATTATTGATACATGGTGTGATGCTTTCTGCCTTGTTCCTTTGAACCTTCTCTACACTGGCTTGTAAAGGATTTCTTTCACTATACCAATGTAAAGAATTGGACACCACTAGACCACCAGCTGTGACATTTCCAAAAACAGAACTTTCTTTCCTTGCTTCATCGGCATCTTGTATCCACAGTTTCCTATTCACGCAGTCGATAACAGCTTTGTCACTGAGGAAATCCATACCGTTAAATTGGCAAGCCTGCTGACTGTTATCAATTTGCAAATTTGCCACACAAGTACCTACGGAGCTCCTAGCAAATCCAAACAGTCCTCCAATTCGTATTTTCTCATGTGTATTTATGGGTGTATCTCCTTTTATTCTCGTGACCTTAATTAAACTACACGTGGACCCAGTGTCAATTAAAAGTCCAAACTTACCTTCTAAAGCTATGTCCGATGGCACTGTAATGATAAATTTGCTCTTAGAATTTAATTTTTCCTTTTTCTTCTCTGCCAAGTACTTCTTTACGCAGATATCCGTGTAATGGTCACGAGTTCGGCAGAATTGGCAATAAAACCCCTTCCTTTCTAACTGGAATCCATCTTGCATGCCAGCTGCACAGTTTGCCAATCTGACGTGATGAATTCGGCAATTGGATACCTCGTGTCCATATTCCTGACATTCAGTACAGAAGAGAACTTGTTGGCACTCTCTCGGAATGTGTCCAGGTTGGCCGCATTTGAAGCATTTGACAACTCTGGGCCTCCATACTGATAGAAAAGGTATTTGGGACTGTCTCTGTCCTTCAAGATTAGAGTTACTGGTCATCCATCCTTCCTGTGATGTTTCTCTGGAATATTCTGATGCTTTTTTCCATACACCTGGAGCCATAGCTTGAAGCCTTTCTGACTCTTTTTCGAAATAGAGAGCTTCCTCTCGAACCTCTTCCAATGCCCCAAACTTTTTTCCGGTTAGGTAACCCCGAGTGGACTGACTGCTTACACCAGCTTTGAAAGTTGTTACTGCGTCGGCCTCCAACTCAGCTATCAAGCCTCCATCCATCTTTGGGTATTTGGCTGATACTGCAGACTTTATCTGGTCCCGCAGCTTCACCATCCTATCCGCAAACTCTCTAATATCTTCACCAGGTCTCTGCATACATGCTACCATTTCAGTGCGTAACTCACTGAAAGATTTCTGTGGCATGTATGCTGTTTTAATCACCTGTTGCAAAGATGCAAAATCTTTTGGCTCATGTGAATTTATTAGGTAGTACGCATCATCGGATAAGCGGTACTTTATGCATTTAATCAAAATGCTTTGCTCCGGAGGAAGGGAAATACCTCCGTTGGTAACTTTGGTGTCCTTTCTCCCGAAAACATGGGAATATATTTCGACACCATATCCATAATTTTTTCATATGAATCTGCCATCATCTTCTTTCTTATCTGTTTTTGTTTAACTCGTTACGGTAATTTGCCTTCAAAATTATAACGCTCAACATTCAAAACTATTATGTAATTAACATACTGAATTACTCAACATAACGTAAACATTCAAAAACAATATATATATTTTCACACTCAATTCATTATGTGTACATACAAACATTTTTATTCATATTATTCCGATGCACCCAATGAAAATACAACAAACTATATTTTACTTAAAACTTCTTAACCACGTAAAGCCCGAATACATTTGTCCAAATGCGCCTAAACAAAGATTTTTTCCGTGATATTCTCACGACGTTATTACGTGACGTTAAAAACTGGTGAAATTCATATCACTAACCTATATCATAAAGTATTGACAAATATTTCACCTTATAACTTATTCCGAAATTTATCACATCTTAAACTTAACACTTTCTCTGGAATAAAAAATTCTAGCAGGCGATAACTCGCCGAAATTTGCTAGTTAAATGGCGTCTTACGACAGCCGACGTTTTTCGATTAAACAAAAAAAATTTATTAAAACCAAATTACTTTTATTATGTAAAATATAAAACACAGATAAATTCAAATTATTCTTACCTTAAATTTACCGGCTGCGCCAAAATGTCGTGTCCCAAAGCAATAGAATAGCGAAAAATCGAATAATTAGTCATGATCACTAAAAGTCTTTAATTAAAACACGCTCGGATTACTTTAACATATGTACTTCATTATTTTACCGTAAACAAACTGACCTATCTTAATATACACAATCTGAAACGAAACTTGACACTCTATACAAAAGTAACGACGCGACTGAACACTGAACGGCACTCGCCAGACCAGTCATTGGTCTTTTATGCCCCAATATTCGGAAGTAAACTTTTACTCGCAACGCGGATGTAAACAAACGTCAACAACCTTGTCGTTTGTTCTATCGGTTGCAGCACCTGAGTCGCTTAGTAGTCGACAATCGCTTTACATAATAATTACCATGCGAAGGTGAATTATTATTGCAATCGTCTATTTCTCCACTAAGCGCTCATCGCAGCCAGCTGTTGGGCTAATCAGCAAAACAACCGACAGTTGCAGAACAATAATATGCGAAGTTATTGTTTAGCAATTGCTGATTATTTCGCTGTGATGCCCTTGGCTGCTGGAAGAATCTTCCGTATATTGGGCCATCACAACAAGATTTGTGAATAATTTTTATTACATTGCATTTAGTTTTATGTGTCATACAGTTTATATTTCTTGACAAGGAATAGCAGTCAATGCATAACTTCACACCAATACCTTGAGGTCCGTGAGCAATAAAATTAATTCTAGCGTACATATATACATAGCCGTTTTGAAGATGTTGAACCGTGATACAAGATTCAACTGTGATCATGCTATCATATAAAGTTTTTATTTTGTATGAGAGTTTACATGAATTTCTTTTTCATTTATTTGACTTAAGAAGCAACAGTGACAACAGTGAAGTTGCTCATTATCCTTTTAATTGCAACAACAACATCTTTTGATGATACTTTTGAGTTTCGGAAGCAGTAAGATTTGGTAATCTTGGTTCTGACCACACCTGACTTTCTTTTGCTTTGAAATTGTATATATTGGCTACAGCCCGACACCTCCTCCTGGATCTGATGTTCCTTTGCCAAGATCTAAACAGTGCTCTATCTGCCAAGACACAGATTGGACCGCCAAGAGGAGACTCGTAGTGACGACATGTGGACACATGTTCCACCGGACATGCATTGTGAAATGGATAATTGAGGAATCCAATTGTCCTAACTGTCGTTACTCATTCACCCAACAAGACTTCTCGCCTTACAATGGGACCATCCCTAAGAGGTACTCGACTCGGCACGGAACAGCGCAACTCGCTCCACCTTTACTACTGCCAAACCTACCACCACTATCAGCACTAGAGCAATCTCGGAGCTTAATATCTCCTAGTATACGTTCTGCAAACATATCAGCAGTAAGCTCGCAGGACAACAGTCGTTCACACAGCACTCACGGAAAAGGTTTAGTAGCGACAGAGGTCCTGATGTCAGGTCTTCGCATGCAGCTGCAAGACTTAGTTCGTGAAGGTTTCGAACAAAGTTTGGAAACTCTGCGTACGGAAATATCTACCAGCATTCGAGAACAAATATCGGCGGCTTTGCCTCCAGTGGATGTCTCACGTCCACTAGCTCCTGTGGATGAACCAATATTACCGCGATATTTTACCGATTCAAATAGACCTTCGAATCAGAGGCCATCGTCCTCATCTGGCCAGCATGGGCCAAATACCACACGTTTTCCACCAACTTCATTCAGTCAAGCCCAGTCCAGTTCAGGATAACGACAATCTGGTGGTCCTATCAGACAGAGGAATATTTCCTACAACGGGGATAGCTCTCGGCTCAGAGTAGATGAGATTGTCTTTCGAGTGGAGGCGCTCACATACTCAGCTCTGGACGGAGACTTCGATCTCCTGGTCCGACATATGACAACCTTGCTTTCCGGTCCAGCTATGGACATATACTGGTCTCTCCTGAGACAGAAATCCACGCCCAAGTGGGAGTACGTAAAAGTAGCCGTGTTAGATGAATGGAGAGTACCACAAGATGACCTTAAAGTCAAAGTGCAACTGATGTCTAGGAAGCAGAAATCAAGAAAATCTTTCGCCATGTATCATCAAAACGTGGTACACCTGCGTGATAAGTTACAGAATCCCTTCCCAGATGTAGACTTCCTGGAAATAGTAAAGTCAAACCTGCTGCCAGACATTCAACAGAAAATTTGCCTACATTCGACAAACACTATAGCTCAATTACGATCTCTCGTAACTCACATACACACACATACCACACGCGTCTAAAAAAATTACAACGCAGTGCGAGCCCGAATCTTCTCAACAGTAGCGGAGCTAGTAGGAATTATGTACCCGGATTTGGACCCTAATAAGAAAAAGAAACAATCTACTTCATTGGCGTGAATATTGTCGACGAATTAAGACGGAGCGAAAGAAACTGGTCCACATTTCTGTGTCCATGCCAGAGGACATTCGACCTTTGGCCGAAGTTAGGTTGCTTGGGCAAACTGTGACTGGGTTACTTGACAGTATCCTAGGCCAGGGAGCTCTTGAGAGACTGGCGGAAGCAAACGTCGAATGGAGGAGTTACCACACTCACGTGCAGGTAGTTACTGGTGCCATGACGAATGTCCATGGTCATGTCGACTTGGACATCACTTTCCGTGGTAAGATCCAAAATGTGCGTTTTTACGTGGTTCCTGAGCTCACACAAGCACTATATCTAGGAATAGATTTCTGGGGTTTACTTGGGTTGGCTCCAGATGCTCTGGCTATAGTTGCTGAAGTGATACCAAGACTAGTAGCTGCCGCAGACACTGACTGCCATGTTCTTTCCGTTCGAGAAAATCAACGTCTTGAAGCCACGAAACAGCTTTTTCCTTCCTTCGCCTCTTTGGGCTTAGGAAAAACATTTCCTGTCAGTCACAAGATAGAAACGAATGATGCCACTCCGATAAAACAAAGATTTTATTCGATTTCACAGGCAGTGCAGAATTTGGTGGATGCTGAGTTGAGACCCATACTATCGCTGGGTGTGATAGTGGAGAGCCAGAGCTCTTGGAGCTCTCTAGTTGCTCTAGCCTGGAAAGGTTCGGCTTTGTTGTGATGCCAGGAGGGTCAACTCCGTTACTAAGAAGGACATCTATCCGCTGCCAGACAGATGACTGATCATGGCCACTTTATGTCCCACAACAACATTAAAAGGGACATAAAGTAGCCATGATCAGCCATCTGTCTGGCTGAGTTGGATGGTCCAGAAACGGCCGCGCTCAGAGGTAGATATGACTGGCCAGAAGGTTATACCCTCAGGTCCAGGCTTGTAATGAAATTTGCCGGAGGAAGTCGACTCAGAAGTGCGTCTATCTGTTTGGTGCCATATTTGTAACCTTGTGGCCAGTCATATCTACCTCTGAGCGTGGCCGCTTTTCGATCATCCAACTCAGCCAGACAGATGACTTATCATGGCTACTTTATGTCCCTTTTAATGTTGTTGTGGGACAATGGAGGTTGATCTACAGGCGAGCACGGTACATGCTTCTTGCCGACTCAAGCTCAAGCTGGGTTAGGTTCTTGCTCGCTGTTCAAGCACCTATTACTGTACCGCTCTAGAAGAATGATTAAGATAGAAAGAAAACAAGATGGAAAAAAACTGAAAGATAGGAATACAACCCCACTCTGAATGATAGGCCCTCTGGATTACTTGAAACCCATCCCACTGGCCTACTCACCTAACTCATAGGAGAGATTGCCAACTACAACCACCTCATGGCATCTCGATCTTCCCAAAGCCCCAACTGGACCCAGCATCAAACGAAAACAGATATTTAGCCTATCTGGCATCACTATTAATGTAGAGAAGAGCAAGTTCTGCCTTACAGAGACAAAATGCTTGGGTTTCATTGTTGGGAAAGGAGGAATAAGAACAGACCCGGATAAGATATCAGCTATAGTCGTCTACCCGTCACCCAAAAATGATCGGCAAGTCCGACGCCTACTGGATTTGGCGGGATGGTATCGTCGGTTCATTCTGAACTATGCTGATCTAACTGCCTCCATAACTGACACCGTGAAAAACCCCAGTCAGTCCAATGGACACCTGAAGCCCAGATATCTCTGGAGTTATTGAAACAGAAACTTACTTCTGCTCCGTTGTTATTGAGTCCAGATTTCACCAAACCGTTCCTTATCCAGTATCATGCGAGCCAACAAGGTATTGGTGGAGTGCTGATGCAACTTGATGACGATGGCCACGAGAAGCCAATAGCATACGTCTAGAAAAAGTGGAATTCGACACAGCGGAACTACACCGTCACAGAGCAAGAATGCGAGGCAGCATTATTATTCATACAGCTTATGCCATTTACCATTGTGACTGATCATGCGAGCTTGAAATGGCTTATGGCCCAAAAGGACCTCAGCGGTCGACATGCTCGGTGGAGTCTGAAGCTTCAAACTTGTATTTCACTATCGAACACCGAAAAGGAAGCCCGAATGTTGATCCTGATGCGTTGTCGAGGATAAACTGTGACAGCCTGACATCTGCTGAAAATCCTGGCCCAGAAGTTGACCTTAGTTCTCCATATTTCAACTCGCTGGAATTTGAGGAGCTGAGGAAAAAGGGTAAATAAACTTCTGATAAGCTACCAGATCTCTGCGTCAGGGATGGCTACGTGTATATTCGCACTGTCCCTAGGACAGGCGATCCGATTGAGGAAGAAGAATCTTAGAAACTTTGGATTCCGCGTGGGCTTATCTCCGACGTAATTTCAAGGGCGCATGATCCGCCTCTAGCTTCACATGGAGGTATAGGGAAAACAATGGAAAGTTCAAGATGACATCTGTACTGGCCCCGAATGGCCGTCGATGCCAGAAAGTACGTAGGCATCTGTGACGTGCGAAAAGAGATTACAGCCCCTAATACTATACTTAGACCACCTATGGTAGCTCAGTCTGTGAGAGAAAGACCGTGGCAAAAGTTATATATCACCATCAACAAATGGATATGAATGAATCCTAATAGTTCTAGACCACATCTCCAAATTCCCAATTCTTAAACCGATGAGGAGAGCATCTACGCTAAATGTCTGGTAGTTCATTGAAACAGAAGAGTTTCACACGTTCGGAGTTCCGGAGATGATAGTCTCCGACAATGGAGTTCAATTTTTTTCAATTCACCAAACTACTGGAAAAATATGGCGTCAGGCACTTGCGAACGGCAGCTTATTCACCGCAGGCAAACACGTCAGAACGAGTGAACCGATCTCTATTGTCGGGCATCCGAGTGTATATTCAAAAGGAGCACACTAAGTGGGATGAGAAGCTGAGACATATCGCTAGCTCACTCAGGACCTCTGTTCACCAAGCAACTGGCTTCTGACCCTACAAATTACTATTCGGTCAACAGACGATTGACCACGCGAGCTCCTATCCCATCCCTAGGAGCCTCGGAACGTTAAATGAACCTCTATGATTGTATGTTGAAGACAAGCTAAGATTGACCCCTGCGAGAGCGCAAGAGAATCGTAACAACGCGTTCCAACAGGGTTCAAAATCTTATAATCTTAGAGCGAAACCTGTCAGTTTTAGAATTGGTCAAGAGGTATATAGGAGAAATTTTATACAGAGTAATTTCAAGCAACAGATTAACGTAAAGTTGGGGAGGAAATTTTAATAGTGTCGGATCAGATCCAGGAAAGGAAACTCCCTTTATGGGCTTGAGGATCAGCAGGGGAAGTCAGTCGGAGTGTATCAGACTAAAGACATAAAGCCCTGATCGCGTATTTTATTCAATCCTGGTAGCCCTAAGGCATCAACCCAGCTTAACTGGTAAGCCACAGGATGCCAATGAGCCGCTTAGGACATTCCCAGCCTAGGGGCCGGTATACCTCTAGGTAATAGATTTACTTTTCCACGCGTCTTCGCCTGACAGTGCGTCAGAAGGCCTCCTACATGGTACTCTACGGAGGCTATGTCGTCCTAGGAATCCCACTTGCACCACTTCTTCGAAAAGTTCGATATCTGTTATGTCCATACTTTTATGATGCCTTGGAGCCACACCCTTGAACAAGCGTTGGTCTGCGATCAGTGGGATATGTTAGGGGCGGAGGAAAGATTTTCGATCAGTTGGTTAGGTTACTGACCGAGGGGCATTCTCAGCTCATCTCGGTGACGGAATGCAGAGGGGTACTTGCCGACTGGATTTTTGAGTTGCTAGCCTATTGGTGCACCTCTGGCTTTAGCTACGGAGACTAATGTCAAACTCTGGTCAAAGATTGACGTGACTTCGGGGATGTGCCTCCGATTCATCACACCTAGTGCAGTTTGAACAATACGTGGACGATCCTACACATCAACATGGCCTTCCTGTTGGAAAAATGCTTTCGTGGGTCATGGATCGAGCTATACATTGGGCGCCCGCAGCGATGAGGCCTACCGGCTAGCTCAGTCAACCATTTTTCAGTGTCGCCTGGACCACAAGTGGACTAGACAACCCTGCCCTGTTATGGTCGGGTTCAGCGGGTATTCGATGAGAAACAGGCAGAAGAACAGTTCTCCTCATCAATTCGTGAAGTGTCAGTGAAAAGAGAAGGTGTCTGATTAAACCGAAAAAGGAAATTTTCACGCAAGAAGAAAGAAAAATCCATCGGATCCCAAGTAATCGTTTAAATAAAGAAGATTTTTTAGAGAACATAATTCGGAAATTTAAAATAAGAAAAGAAAAATATTTACTCGTCTGATTTCCACGAGAAAAATAGCTCCAACAAAATACTCAATTCCAATTTTTATCAGCTACATGGTAACCTGCCCGACTCTCGTAGCGGACAAAATTGTGAGTTAGCCTGCGTACCCAGTACTCACATTGCTAGCAGCTCTGATATCCTGCTAGACAGTTCTTCCCACGAGAATTTAACTCCAAGGAATACGAACGGAAGTTTAAATTCATAGTTCGAATCAAAAACAATAGCGTCACCGGCAGCCCAGCCCAATAAACGTATTCGCGGTAACCACACAATATCATACAATACCATAAACAGAGGCACAAGCTCTGACGGGACCCCAGGGCCGCCATATGTCATAAATAGTAAGCGAAGCCATTCAAGGCAGACTGAATCGCACCAAGTACGCACGCTACAGCACGAAGTAGAAACTATCTTAAGAATACTCTTTAGTCCTGATAGGTGCTATGTCAAAGAGATAAGTAGAGAATAGGTAGAGTAGCCACCAGCGGAGACACAGGATCGAATCTTAACAAATAGAACAAAAAGGAAAACACAGAAAAAAACAAAAATTTAATTACTCTTTCATAGTAAAGTGGCAGTGGTTTGCAGAACATCACAGGGGCGCCTCTGCGTTGGATCACCTTTTTAACTATTATTTTTGCTAAAATATGCACTGGTGCAGCGGCTGCGTTTCTTTGTGAGAAATATAGCCTAATTCGCAAATGGATGAAAAACATACTAATTTTAAGGGATGCAAGCCTTTTAAATGACAGAATAAATTTGCTTTTCCGAAGGTAAAAAGACACTTTAACAATGTCGTGTCCCAAAGCAATAGAATAGCGATAAATCGAATAATTAGTCATGATCACTAAAAGTCTTTAATTAAAACACGCTCGGATTACTTTAACATATGTACTTCTTTATTTTACCGTAAACAAACTGACCTATCTTAATATACACAATCTGAAACGAAACTTGACACTCTATACAAAAGTAGCGACGCGACTGAACACTGAACGGCACTCGCCAGACCAGTCATTGGTCTTTTATGCCCCAATATTCGGAAGTAAACTTTTACTCGCAACGCGGATGTAAACAAACGACAACAACCTTGTCGTTTGTTCTACCGGTTGCAGCACCTGAGTCGCTTAGTAGTCAACAATCGCTTTACATAATAATTACCATGCGAAGGTGAATTATTATTGCAATCGTCGATTTCTCCACTAAGCGCTCATCGCAGCCAGCTGTTGGGCTAATCAGCAAAAAAACCGACAGTTGCAGAACAATAATATGCGAAGTTATTGTTTAGCAATTGCTGATTATTTCGCTGTAATGCCCTTGGCTGCTGGAAGAATCTTCCGTATATTGGGCCATCACATCCCTCCCCCCTTGGAAAAACTAGTTTCCGCAGGGAACTAGATCTGGAGAGTGCAATAGTCTTAAAAATTGAAAATATTTTAATCTCTGTTCGGTTCAGATTTTATTTTAAATTTTTTCTTACCTATTTACTATCCAAATCTTCTTATTTTCTTTTCTCTGTTCTTAATTTTTTTTTTTTGTACATTATTTCAAGTTTGATTTCTCATTTAATTTTTCTATTTATTTCACATTTAATTTTTCTATTTGCATTTCATTTCTTTCTAATATTCTTTAACATTATTTCTTCTTTTTCCATTGTTATAACAAAAAAAAATTCCTTTATATATTACATTTCTTAGACTTGTTATTCATTTCACATATAATATCTCTTTTCTATTTTTTTCGCACATTGAATTTCTCTCATAGTATCTTTTCATATTTCATTTCTTACATTTGATTTTCTTTCTACCTTGCTTTAGAATATCTTATTTATTTTTATTATTTTTCCGCATTTTACTTTCTTTTATTGCTTCTCACATTCAATTTTATTGTCATCTTACAATATTTCTATACTTCTTTAATATATTTAACATTTGCTTTTTTGTTTTTTTTTTTTACAATATAACTTCTTCAAACATCTCACAAAATTAGAAAAAATTTATTTCTACATTTTTATCTATTCTATCTCTGTTACAATAAACTATAAACTTGATGTATCTTAAATAAGTACTCTAATTTTTAATAATTCAATTAATTTTACAACCTTAGCCTTAACATTCTAATTACTGTGGGTGCCCAAAATTTCCCTAATTACATTACTACAATAAAATAACTACTCTACTATTCTAATTGTACCAGCTGTTTCCCGACGACGCGACGGTAGGTAAATTTGCTGTTGGCAGGTTTGCTGTTGTTGGAATGATGACTTCTATACTGGATTCTGCTTGCTTGGATACCCGCGATTGAATTGGCCCCGTAAATGGTTTGCTGATCATCGTTCGAGTCTGTTCACTTTTTTGTCGCTTTAAATGGCACACTACTCCTGCTAGTACTGCTAAGGTGAAGATGCATAAACATCCGGTAGCTGATGTAGCTACTAAGTGGACGTGATGTGGAATAAATTGTCTGCTGGACTCTTCGTTCTTAATGGCTTCCTGTACTGGCTTTATATCGGCCTCATTGTCTTTCCATGCTTGGTTGCAGTTCTTGGCTGTCAACAGTCTTATCCCAGTCTCTTTACTCTCTATAATTTCCGCTTTCTGCTTATTTGATTTAGCTATGTCTACGTCATTCCAGGCTGGCAACTCCAAACGATTCGGCTGCCAAATTGAGATATTTTTCCGGCTGTCGTCCTCTGCAGCTATCCGTAGGTCTCCAATCTGTAAATGGCAGTGTTCTCCAATTGTAGTTGGTGAATTTGGGCAGTTCACCTCTAATTTTGTTTTTTCGGATACCACAAATAGCCAATGGTTCCTCGTCATCATTCGAACTAGACTGTTCCATTTCGGTATAACTCGATCTTTACATGCTCTCGAGTTCACATTGAAGCTTCGGAAAAGGTTTAATACGCAATTTTCTCCAATTGCTGTGAAGGTCGGGCCCAACACTGTACAAAGAAATTGTGGCTGCTCGGCGGTGGTCGAAAGGTGCTGGCACCCTTGATATTGCTGATAACTCATTAGGACATACTGCCGTTCATGGTTGTTAGCGGCTACAAATTCGGCATCCAGATCATATATGTGATACCCGGCGTTGTCTATTGTAACAGGAATTGTATATATCTTGTGCATATCGAATGCAACTCTTTGTGGCTGTGGAATTTCAATTCTGATCAAAATTTTTTGATTTACTTGAAGGGATTTCACTTTTGCAAATCCAATTGACGAGTGGCGTTCCTCATTATTTCACACATTTCCCGAGCGTGAATAATCAATGGATGTAGCTTTCCGACACTCAGAGCGACCAACATACTGATTATATTTTCCTGCATCTCACTGATTTTTCGTAGATGAAGAGTCATCAGTGTAATTACTTTGCTCATTTCAAATCTGAGCTGCAATGCCGACAATTCACGATATTGACCCTGTTGTGCTTTTACTAATGCTGAGATTTTGTTACCTAGCTCCTCTCGTTCTGCTGCCGCTTGAACTCTGGTAGCGTTGAATACGTCGAATGTAGACTTAATGACCGTTATTTGGTCCTTTAACAGAGTGAAGGTTCGGTTCTCTTTTCCGCTAAGATCATCTAGGGCTGCATATATCACTTCTGAGTCTGCATGATCCATTGTCCCGAAAAGGTATTTGAATGCTGATCCTAATCCATCAAAAATTGAACGTCTGCTTCGTCGTGGTGATTCACTCTGGGTATGGTGTAGCAGTTCCTCGTTTTGCCTCTTAATTTTCGAGACCCAACTTCTTATCTCCTTGACCGCTATGGTGCACCTGGATACTATTCCGTCGTGTCTCACCTCCAAACATAACTGCGTAATTAGGTTAGTGCAATTATTTACAAATTCCATGTCCTCTGTTAGATCCGGCATTTCCACCTTGGACAGGATAGTCCAGTGCTTGTTGTAGAAGTTGACTTTTTCAAGATGCTCGAACAACACTCCTGTATGGGGTATCGGTTGGATATTATTGCCTGTTTTCTCTGCCTCCAGCAAGGTGATGAGTGCAAATATTACCGTTATAACTGCTTTCATCTTGATAACTAAACCCTATGCCAATCTATGGCAACCCTTATTCTTATTTTTTCTATATCTATATACTTTAAATTTTCCTCTTTAAATCTTATCTTCTTACCTTACTTATTCTTCTAACTTTTTCTTTTTCAAAATTCTCTTTCTTTTACATCTCTTTTTTTTAAACTTCTCTTTACTTTAAAATCTCTATTTTCTCCTTTTTATTCAATTATTGTTTCAAAATCTCTATTTTTTTCTTTATTTTTTTTCGGGTAATTAAAGAACTCTTTTTTCTAATCTGCCTTTATTTAAAATTTTCTAATTGCCATTATTCAATTGCTCTCTTTATTTAAAAAAACATTTCCTTACCTTCATACCTTTTATTTTATAGATTTACCTTACATTTGATTGGGTTGACTTTTTATATCCTTTCCATATTTTTCGGCTCATGTTAAACTCCGCTCATCGAATTTCTTCTGAAATTGGAGGGAATTTTTTGGACATTTCTATGGTTAAGTTTCCCGATTCCTGGGTCATAACCGTTACCTACCTTATATAGACTGGCAAAGCTAGGCGTGATATTCTTCATATCGGCCCTACTTCGCACCGGTGCTATCGTACCCGTTTGCAAGCTATACTTTTGCAGCTTTTCTTAACCTTTTTGTGGCAAGGTCCACTGAGATCGCCGTCGGCTGTAACTGTTTTTATGGCTCCGTGCAAGTCGTCTGTAAAATTTGCGCGGTTCTGTTTGCCCATATGAGTAATCTGGAATTTTAACAGAATAGGCTGTTGCATTGGCGATTCTTACATATGCACGCTCAGCCTCCAACCTATTTCCACTGTACCCTTTATTTTCCGGTTGCCTCCTACCCTTACTGTCATGAGCTGTGGTCAAGGTTTTTTCCCATAATGGCGCCCGAGATGACTCCTCTAATGTTGGTACACTTTTCCCTTCATGTCTTGAAGCCTTCTCTACATTGCGTTTTGTATCTTTCCATTTGCGTTCTGGATTATTGATACATGGTGTGATGCTTTCTGCCTTGTTCCTTTGAACCTCCTCTACACTGGCTTGTACAGGATTTCTTTCACTATAGCAATGTAAAGAATTGGACACCACTAGACCACCAGCTGTGACATTTCCAAAAACAGAACTTTCTTTCCTTGCTTCATCGGCATCTTGTATCCACAGTTTCCTATTCACGCAGTCGATAACAGCTTCATCCCTGAGGAAATCCATTCCGAGTATACCGTCGGCTGGAATCGAGTCGATGTCACAAATACCGTTAAATTGGCAAGCCTGCTGACTGTTATCAATTTGCAAATTTGCCACACAAGTACCTACGGAGCTCCTAGCAAATCCAAACAGTCCTCCAATTCGTATTTTCTCATGTGTATTTATAGGTGTATCTCCTTTTATTCTCGTGACCTTAATTAAACTACACGTGGAACCAGTGTCAATTAAAAGTACAAACTTACCTTCTAAATCTATGTCCGATGGCTTAGAATTTAATTTTTCCTTTTCCTTCTCTGCCAAGTACTTCTTTACGCAGATATCCGTGTAATGGTCACGAGTTCGGCAGAATTGGCAATAAAACCCTTTCCTTTCTAACTGGAATCCATCTTGCATGCCAGCTGCACAGTTTGCCAATCTGACGTGATGAATTCGGCAATTGGATACCTCGTGTCCATATTCCTGACATTCAGTACAGAAGAGAACTTGTTGGCACTCTCTCGCATTGTGTCCAGGTTGGCCGTATTTGAAGCATTTGACTACTCTGGGCTGTTGTGCTGCCGTAGCCGCCATTTTCCAGTTCCTTCCTGATTGGGCTGGCCTCCGTACTGATAGAAAAGATATTTGGGACTGTCTCTGTCCTTCAAGATTAAAGTTACTGGTCATCCATCCATCCTGTGATGTTTCTCTGGAATATTCTGGTGCTTTTTTCCATACACCTGGAGCCATAGCTTGAAGCCTTTCTGACTCTTTTTCGAAATGGAGAGCTTCCTCTCGAACCTCTTCCGATGCACCAAACTTTTTTCCGGTTAGGTAACCCCGAGTGGACTGACTGCTTACACCAGCTTTGAAAGTTGTTACTGCGTCGGCCTCCAACTCAGCTATCAAGCCTCCATCCATCTTTGGGTATTTGGCTGATACTGCAGACTTTATCTGATCCCGCAGCTTCACCATCCTATCCGCAAACTCTCTAATATCTTCACCAGGTCTCTGCATACATGCTACCATTTCAGTGCGTAACTCACTGAAAGATTTCTGTGGCATGTATGCTGTTTTAATCACCTGTTGCAAAAATGCAAAATCTTTTGGCTCATATGAATTTATTATGTAGTATGCATCATCGGATAAGCGGTACTTTATGCATTTAATCAAAATGCTTTGCTCCGGAGGAAGGGAAATACCTCCGTTGGTAACTTTGGTGTCCTTTCTCCCGAAAACATGGGAATATATTTCGACACCATATCCATGATTTTTTCATATGAATCTGCCATCATATACAGTTATTGGTTTCTTATCTGTTTTTGTTTAACTCGTTACGGTAATTTGCCTTCAAAATTATAACGCTCAACATTCAAAACTATTATGTAATTAACATACTGAATTACTCAACATAACGTAAACAATCAAAAACAATATATATATTTTCACACTCAATTCATTATGTGTACATACAAACATTTTTATTCATATTATTCCGATGCACCCAATGAAAATACAACAAACTATATTTTACTTAAAACTTCTTAACCACGGAAAGCCCGAATACATTTGTCCAAATGCGCCTAAACAAAGATTTTTTCCGTGATATTCTCACGACGTTATTACGTGACGTTAAAAACTGGTGAAATTCATATCACTAACCTATATCATAAAGTATTGACAAATATTTCACCTTATAACTTATTCCGAAATTTATCACATCTTAAATTTAACACTTTCTCTGAAATAAAAAATTCTAGCAGGCGATAACTCGCCGATATTTGCTAGTTAAATGGCGTCTTACGACAGCCGACGTTTTTCGATTAAACAAAAAAAATTTATTAAAACCAAATTACTTTTATTATGTAAAATATAAAACACAGATAAATTCAAATTATTCTTACCTTAAATTTACCGGCTGCGCCAAAATGTCATGTCCCAAAGCAATAGAATAGCGAAAAATCGAATAATTAGTCATGATCACTAAAAGTCTTTAATTAAAACACGCTCGGATTACTTTAACATATGTACTACATTATTTTACCGTAAACAAACTGACCTATCTTAATATACACAATCTGAAACGAAACTTGACACTCTATACAAAAGTAACGACGCGACTGAACACTGAACGGCACTCGCCAGACCAGTCATTGGTCTTTTATGCCCCAATATTCGGAAGTAAACTTTTACTCGCAACGCGGATGTAAACAAACGTCAACAACCTTGTCGTTTGTTCTATCGGTTGCAGCACCTGAGTCGCTTAGTAGTCGACAATCGCTTTACATAATAATTACCATGCGAAGGTGAATTATTATTGCAATCGTCTATTTCTCCACTAAGCGCTCATCGCAGCCAGCTGTTGGGCTAATCAGCAAAACAACCGACAGTTGCAGAACAATAATATGCGAAGTTATTGTTTAGCAATTGCTGATTATTTCGCTGTGATGCCCTTGGCTGCTGGAAAAATCTTCCGTATATTGGGCCATCACAACAAGATTTGTGAATAATTTTTATTACATTGCATTTAGTTTTATGTGTCATACAGTTTATATTTCTTGACAAGGAATAGCAGTCAATGCATAACTTCACACCAATACCTTGAGCCGATTTGAAGATGTTGAACCGTGGTACAAGATTCAACTGTGATCATGCTATTATATAAAGTTTTTATTTTGTCATTCGTATATACATATATGTATGAGTGAGGATCCAATGTGGCTCCTAAATAGTAATTTTGAGGCAGGAGACCAAGTATTAGTACAGTAATGCCAGCCAGTACCGTTCTTGAATATGGTGATATCATTAATTCTTGAAGAGAAGCTAGGAAAGGAAGAAAAGAATGATTAAATTGGTAGGAATTGTAGAATAAGTAAGAATAGCGTGTACTCCGAACTATAAAAATATTTCTTTATTAACTTAGTTAACTCGTAACATGAACTCAGAACGTTAAATATATTTGTTTATTAATTTAGTTATATCATAACCGAGAAGAAAGGAAATAATTGTTGGAGAATGTATGTAAGTGAAGCTGGAGATCTTCAGTAATCAGGAGCTGGCATAGTGGCAACTGCCTGGCTGAAGAATCTCTAGCAGCATTTTCAGTCTTAGAGAGCTTCCTACACACATCCATATCACTTGCCTTTACTTTAGTAAATTTTTGAGAAAGTGGACCTGGGAGACCCTTGGCTTGGAGAGTAGGTCTTGGAGAGGGGGGGGGGGGGGGGGGGGGGGGATAAACCCTTTACCATTTTTTATTCTTGTCGCTACGATAGATTAAGTTTAGCCCATAAAGAATTTTTATGACTGTAGATTGCAGTTTTGTTTTGTTTTTTTCTAAACTTGAGCGATCATCGACATCGAGAATTGTAGGATTTTTTTTTAAATTCCTGTTAGAGTTAGATTTGGCGTGGTTCTATAGACTTGTTTACATGAATTTCTTTTTCATTTATTTGACTTAAGAAGCAACAGTGACAACAGTGAAGTTGCTCATTATCCTTTTAATTGCAACAACAACATCTTTTGATGATACTTTTGAGTTTCGGAAGCAGTAAGATTTGGTAATCTTGGTTCTGACCACACCTGACTTTCTTTTGCTTTAAAATTGTATACATTGGCTACAGCCCGACACCTCCTCCTGGATCTGATGTTCCTTTGCCAAGATCTAAACAGTGCTCTATCTGCCAAGACACAGATTGGACCGCCAAGAGGAGACTCGTAGTGACGACATGTGGACACATGTTCCACCGGACATGCATTGTGAAATGGATAATTGAGGAATCCAATTGTCCTAACTATCGTTACTCATTCACCCAACAAGACTTCTCGCCTTACAATGGGACCATCCCTAAGAGGTACTCGACTCGGCACGGAACAGCGCAACTCGCTCCACCATTACTACTGCAAAACCTACCACCACTATCAGCACTAGAGCAATCTCGGAGCTCAATATCTCCTAGTATACGTTCTGCAAACATATCAGCAGTAAGCTCGCAGGACAACAGTCGTTCACACAGCACTCACGGAAAAGGTTTAGTAGCGACAGAGGTCCTGATGTCAGGTCTTCGCATGCAGCTGCAAGACTTAGTTCGTGAAGGTTTCGAACAAAGTTTGGAAACTCTGCGTACGGAAATATCTACCAGCATTCGAGAACAAATATCGGCGGCTTTGCCTCCAGTGGATGTCTCACGTCCACTAGCTCCTGTGGATGAACCAATATTACCGCGATATTTTACCGATTCAAAGAGATCTTCGAATCAGAGGCCATCGTCCTCATCTGGCCAGCATGGGCCAAGTACCACACGTTTTCCACCAACTTCATTCAGTCAAGCCCAGTCCAGTTCAGGATAACGACAATCTGGTGGAATATTTCCTACAACGGGGATAGCTCTCGGCTTACAGTAGATGAGATTGTCTTTCGAGTGGAGGCGCTCACATACTCAGCTCTGGACGGAGACTTCGATCTCCTGGTCCGACACATGACAACCTTGCTTTCCGGTCCAGCTATGGACTTATACTGGTCTCTCCTGAGACAGAAATCCACGCCCAAGTGGGAGTACGTAAAAGTAGCCGTGTTAGCTGAATGGAGAGTACCACAAGATGACCTTAAAGTCAAAGTGCAAATGATGTCTAGGAAGCAGAAATCAAGAAAATCTTTCGCCATGTATCATCAAAACGTGGTACACCTGCGTGATAAGTTACAGAATCCCTTCCCAGATGTAGACTTCCTGGAAATAGTAAAGTCAAACCTGCTGCCAGACATTCAACAGAAAATTTGCCTACATTCGACAAACACTATAGCTCAATTACGATCTCTCGTAACTCACATACACACACATACCACACGCGTCTACAAAATTACAACGCAGTGCGAGCCCGAATCTTCTCAACAGTAGCGGAGCTAGTAGGAATTATGTACCCGGATTTGGACCCTAATAAGAAAAAGAAACAATCTACTTCATTGGCGTGAATCTTGTCGACGAATTAAGACGGAGCGAAAGAAACTGGTCCACATTTCTGTGTCCATGCCAGAGGACATTCGACCTTTGGCCGAAGTTAGGTTGCTTGGGCAAACTGTGACTGGGTTACTTGACAGTATCCTAGGCCAGGGAGCTCTAGAGAGACTGGCGGAAGCAAACGTCGAATGGAGGAGTTACCACACTCACGTGCAGGTAGTTACTGGTGCCATGACGAATGTCCATGGTCATGTCGACTTGGACATCACTTTCCGTGGTAAGATCCAAAATGTGCGTTTTTACGTGGTTCCTGAGCTCACACAAGCACTATATCTAGGAATAGATTTCTGGGGTTTACTTGGGTTGGCTCCAGATGCTCTGGCTATAGTTGCTGAAGTGATACCAAGACTAGTAGCTGCCGCAGACACTGACTGCCATGTTCTTTCCGTTCGAGAAAATCAACGTCTTGAAGCCACGAAACAGCTTTTTCCTTCCTTCGCCTCTTTGGGCTTAGGAAAAACATTTCCTGTCAGTCACAAGATAGAAACGACTGATGCCACTCCGATAAAACAAAGATTTTATTCGATTTCACAGGCAGTGCAGAATTTGGTGGATGCTGAGTTGAGACCCATGCTATCGCTGGGTGTGATAGTGGAGAGCCAGAGCTCTTGGAGCTCTCTAGTTGCTCTAGTGAGGAAGCCTGGAAAGGTTCGGCTTTGTTGTGATGTCAGGAGGGTCAACTCCGTTACTAAGAAGGACATCTATCCGCTGCCAGACAGATGACTGATCATGGCCACTTTATGTCCCACAACAACATTAAAAGGGACATAAAGTAGCCATGATCAACCATCTGTCTGGCTGAGTTGGATGGTCCAGAAGCGGCCGCACTCAGAGGTAGATATGACTGGCCAGAAGGTTATACCCTCAGGTCCAGGCTTGTAATGAAATTTTCCGGAGGAAGTCGACTCAGAAGTGCGTCTATCTGTTTGGCGCCATATTTGTAACCTTGTGGCCAGTCATATCTACCTCTGAGCGTGGCCGCTTTTCGATCATCCAACTCAGCCAGACAGATGACTTATCATGGCTACTTTATGTCCCTTTTAATGTTGTTGTGGGACAATGGAGGTTGATCTTCAGGCGAGCACGGTACAGGCTTCTTGCCGACTCAAGCTCAAGCTGGGTTAGGTTCTTGCTCGCTGTTCAAGCGCCTATTACTGTACCGCTCTAGAAGAATGATTAAGATAGAAAGAAAACAAGATGGAAAAAAACTGAAAGATAGGAATACATACCCCACTCTGAATGATAGGCCCTCTGGATTACTTGAAACCCATCCCACTGGCCTACTCACCTAACTCATAGGAGAGATTGCCAACTACAACCGCCTCATGGCATCTCGATCTTCCCAAAGCCCCAACTGGACCCAGCATCAAACGAAAACAGATATTTAGCCTATCTGGCATCACTATTAATGTAGAGAAGACCAAGTTCTGCCTTACAGAGACAAAATGCTTGGGTTTCATTGTTGGGAAAGGAGGAATAAGAACAGACCCGGATAAGATATCAGCTATAGTCGTCTACCCGTCACCCAAAAATGATCGGCAGGTCCGACGCCTACTGGATTTGGCGGGATGGTATCGTCGGTTCATTCTGAACTATGCTGATCTAACTGCCTCCATAACTGACACCGTGAAAAACCCCAGTCAGTCCAATGGACACCTGAAGCCCAGATATGTCTGGAGTTATTGAAACAGAAACTTACTTCTGCTCCGTTGTTATTGAGTCCAGATTTCACCAAACCGTTCCTTATCCAGTATCATGCGAGCCAACAAGGTATTGGTGTAGTGCTGATGCAACTCGATGACGATGGCCACGAGAAGCCAATAGCATACGTCTAGAAAAAGTGGAATTCGACACAGCGGAACTACACCGTCACAGAGCAAGAATGCGAGGCAGCATTATTATTCATACAGCTTATGCCATTTACCATTGTGACTGATCATGCAGCTTGAAATGGCTTATGGCCCAAAATGACCTCAGCGATCGACATGCTCGGTGGAGTCTGAAGCTTCAAACTTGTATTTCACTATCGAACACCGAAAAGGAAGCCCGAATGTTGATCCTGATGCGTTGTCGAGGATAAACTGTGACAGCCTGACATCTGCTGAAAATCCTGGCCCAGAAGTTGACCTTAGTTCTCCATATTTCAACTCGCTGGAATTTGAGGAGCTGAGGAAAAAGGGTAAATAAACTTCTGATAAGCTACCAGATCTCTGCGTCAGGGATGGCTACGTGTATATTCGCACTGTCCCTAGGACAGGCGATCCGATTGAGGAAGAAGAATCTTAGAAACTTTGGATTCCGCGTGGGCTTATCTCCGACGTAATTTCAAGGGCGCATGATCCGCCTCTAGCTTCACATGGAGGTATAGGGAAAACACTGGAAAGTTCAAGATGACATCTGTACTGGCCCCGAATGGCCGTCGATGCCAGAAAGTACGTAGGCCCCTAATACTATACTTAGACCACCTATGGTAGCTCAGTCTGTGAGAGAAAGACCGTGGCAAAAGTTATATATCACCATCAACAAATGGAAATGAATGAATCCTAATAGTTCTAGACCACATCTCCAAATTCCCAATTCTTAAACCGATGAGGAGAGCATCTACGCTAAATGTCTGGTAGTTCATTGAAACAGAAGAGTTTCACACGTTCGGAGTTCCGGAGATGATAGTCTCCGACAATGGAGTTCAGTTTTTTTCAATTCACCATACTACTGGAAAAATATGGCGTCAGGCACTTGCGAACGGTAGCTTATTCACCGCAGGCCAACTCGTCAGAACGAGTGAACCGATCTCTATTGTCGGGCATCCGAGTGTATATTCAAAAGGAGCACAATATGTGGGATGAGAAGCTGAGCCATATCGCTAGCTCCCTCAGGACCTCTGTTCACCAAGCAACTGGCTTCTGACCCTACAAATTACTATTCGGTCAACAGACGATTGACCACGCGAGCTCCTATCCCATCTCTAGGAGCCTCGGAACGTTAAATGAACCTCTATGATTGTATGCTGAAGACAGGCTAAGACTGACCCCTGCGAGAGCGCAAGAGAATCGCAACAACGCGTTCCAACAGGGTTCAAAATCTTATAATCTTAGAGCGAAACCTGTCAGTTTTAGAATTGGTTAAGAGGTATATAGGAGAAAGTTTATACAGAGTAATTTCTAGCAACAGATTAACGTAAAGTTGGGGAGAAAATTTTAATCGTGTCGGATCAGATCCAGGAAAGGAAACTCCCTTTATGGGCTTGAGGATCAGCAGGGGAAGTCAGTCGGAGTGTATCAGACTAAAGACATAAAGCCTTGCTCGCAAGAAGAAAGAAAAATCCATCGAATCCCAAGTAATCGTTTAAATAAAGAAGATTTTTTAGAGAACATAATTCGGAAATTTAAAATAAGAAAAGAAAAATATTTACTCGTCTGATTTCCACGAGAAAAATAGCTCCAACAAAATACTCAATTCCGATTTTTATCAGCTACATGGTAACCTGCCTGACTCTCGTAGCGGACATAATTGTGAGTTAGCCTGAGTACCCAGTACTCACATTGCTAGCAGCTCTGATATCCTGCTAGACAGTTCTTGCCACCAGAATTTAAATCCAAGGAATACGAACGGAAGTTTAAATTCATAGTTCGAATCAAAAACAATAGCGTCACCGGCAGCCCAGCCCAATAAACGTATTCGCGGTAACCACACAATATCATACAATACCATAAACAGAGGCACAAGCTCTGAGGGGACCCCAGGGCCGCCATATGTCATAAATAGTAAGCGAAGCCATTCAAGGCAGACTGAATCGCACCAAGTACGCACGCTACAGCACGAAGTAGAAACTATCTTAAGAATACTCTTTAGTCCTGATAGGCGCTATGTCAAAGAGATAAGTAGAGAATAGGTAGAGTAGACACCAGCGGAGACACAGGATCGAATCTTAACAAATAGAACAAAAAGGAAAACACAGAAAAAAACAAAAATTTAATTACTCTTTCATAGTAAAGTGGCAGTGGTTTGCAGAACATCACAGGGGCGCCTCTGCGTTGGATCACCTTTTTAACTATTATTTTTGCTAAAATATGCACTGGTGCAGCGGCTGCATTTCTTTGTGAGAAATATAGCCTAATTCGCAAATGGATGAAAAACATACTAATTTTAAGGGATGCAAGCCTTTTAAATGACAGAATAAATTTGTTTTTCCGAAGGAAAAAAGACACTTTAACAATGTCGTGTCCCAAAGCAACAGAATAGCGATAAATCGAATAATTAGTCATGATCACTAAAAGTCTTTAATTAAAACACGCTCGGATTACTTTAACATATGTACTTCTTTATTTTACCGTAAACAAACTGACCTATCTTAATATACACAATCTGAAACGAAACTTGACACTCTATACAAAAGTAGCGACGCGACTGAACACTGAACGGCACTCGCCAGACCAGTCGTTGGTCTTTTATGCCCCAATATTCGGAAGTAAACTTTTACTCGCAACGCGGATGTAAACAAACGACAACAACATGGTCGTTTGTTCTACCGGTTGCAGCACCTGAGTCGCTTAGTAGTAAACAATCGCTTTACATAATAATTACCATGTGAAGGTGAATTATTATTGCAATCGTCGATTTCTCCACTAAGCGCTCATCGCAGCCAGCTGTTGGGCTAATCAGCAAAAAAACCGACAGTTGCAGAACAATAATATGCGAAGTTATTGTTTAGCAATTGCTGATTATTTCGCTGTAATGCCCTTGGCTGCTGGAAGAATCTTCCGTATATTGGGCCATCACATCCCTCCCCCCTTGGAAAAACTAGTTTCCGCAGGGAACTAGATCTGGAGAGTGCAATAGTCTTAAAAATTGAAAATATTTTAATCTCTGTTCGGTTCAGATTTTATTTTAAATTTTTTCTTACCTATTTACTATCCAAATCTTCTTATTTTCTTTTCTCTGTTCTTATTTTTTTTTTTTTTTGTACATTATTTCAAGTTTGATTTCTCATTTAATTTTTCTATTTATTTCACATTTAATTTTTCTATTTGCATTTCATTTCTTTCTAATATTCTTTAACATTATTTCTTCTTTTTCCATTGTTATAACAAAAAAAAATTCCTTTATATCTTACATTTCTTAGACTTGTTATTGATTTCACATATAATATCTCTTTTCTATTTTTTTTTCGCACATTGAATTTCTCTCATAGTATCTTTTCATATTTCATTTCTTACATTTGATTTTCTTTCTACCTTGCTTTAGAATATCTTATTTATTTTTGTTATTTTTCCGCATTTTACTTTCTTTTATTGCTTCTCACATTCAATTTTATTGTCATCTTACAATATTTCTATACTTCTTTAATATATTTAACATTTGCTTTTTTGTTTTTTTTTTTACAATATAACTTCCTCAAACATCTCACAAAATTAGAAAAAATTTATTTCTACATTTTTATCTATTCTATCTCTGTTACAATAAACTATAAACTTGATGTATCTTAAATAAGTACTCTATTTTTTAATAATTCAATTAATTTTACAACCTTAGCCTTAACATTCTAATTTCTGTGGGTGCCCAAAATTTCCCTAATTACATTACTACAATAAAATAACTACTCTACTATTCTAATTGTACCAGCTGTTTCCCGACGACGCGACGGTAGGTAAATTTGCTGTTGGCAGGTTTGCTGTTGTTGGAATGATGACTTCCATACTGGATTCTGCTTGCTTGGATACCCGCGATTGAATTGGCCCCGTAAATGGTTTGCTGATGATCGTTCGAGTCTGTTCACATTTTTGTCGCTTTAAATGGCACACTAATCCTGCTAGTACTGCTAAGGTGAAGATGCATAAACACCCGGTAGCTGATGTAGCTACTTAGTGGACGTGATGTGGAATAAATTGTCTGCTAGTCTCTTCGTTCTTAATGGCTTCCTGTACTGGCTTTATATCGGCTTCATTGTCTTTCCATGCTTGGTTGCAGTTCTTGGCTGTCAACAGTCTTATCCCAGTCTCTTTACTCTCTATAATTTCCGCTTTCTGCTTATTTGATTTAGCTATGTCTACGTCATTCCAGGCTGGCAACTCCAAACGATTCGGCTGCCAAATTGAGATATTTTTCCGGCTGTCGTCCTCTGCAGCTATCCGTAGGTCTCCAATCTGTAAATGGCAGTGTTCTTCAATTGATAATACCCCTGTAGATGTTAGTTCTCCAATTGTAGTTGGTGAATTTTGGCAGTTCACCTCTAATTTTGTTTTTTCGGATACCACAAATAGCCAATGGTTCCTCGTCATCATTCGAACTAGACTGTTCCATTTCGGTATAACTCGATCTTTACATGCTCTCGAGTTCACATTGAAGCTTCGGAAAAGGTTTAATACGCAATTTTCTCCAATTGCTGTGACGGTCGGGCCCAACACTGTACAAAGAAATTGTGGCTGCTCGGCGGTGGTCGAAAGCTGCTGGCACCCTTGATATTGCTGATAACTCATTAGGACATACTGCCGTTCATGGTTGTTAGCGGCTACAAATTCGGCATCCAGATCATATATGTGATACCCGGCGTTGTCTATTGTAACATGAATTGTATATATCTTGTGCATATCGAATGCAACTCTTTGTGGCTGTGGAATTTCAATTCTGATCAATATCTTTTGATTTACTTGAAGGGATTTCACTTTTGCAAATCCAATTGACCAGTGGCGTTCCTCATTATTTCACACATTTCCCGAGCGTGAATAATCAATCAGTGTAATTACTTCGCTCATTTCAAATCTGAGCTGCAATGCTGACAATTCACGATATTGACCCTGTTTTGCTTTTACTAATGCTGAGATTTTGTTACCTAGCTCCTCTCGTTCTGCTGCCGCTTGTACTCTGGTAGCGTTGAATACGTCGAATGTAGACTTAGTCTGCATGATCCATTGTCCCGAAAAGGTATTTGAATGCTGATCCTAATCCATCAAAAATTGAACGTCTGCTTCGTCGTGGTGATTCTCTCTGGTGTAGTGGTATGGTGTAGCAGTTCCTCGTTTTGCCTCTTAATTTTCGAGACCCAACTTCTTATCTCCTTGACCGCTATGGTGCACCTGGATACTATTCCGTCGTGTCTCACCTCCAAACATAACTGCGTAATTAGGTTAGTGCAATTATTTACAAATTCCATGTCCTCTGTTAGATCCGGCATTTCCACCTTGGACAGGATAGTCCAGTGCTTGTTGTAGAAGTTGACTTTTTCAAGATGCTCGAACAACACTCCTGTATGGGGTATCGGTTGGATATTATTGCCTGTTTTCTCTGCCTCCAGCAAGGTGATGAGTGCAAATATTACCGTTATAACTGCTTTCATCTTGATAACTAAACCCTATGCTAAGCTATGGCAACCCTTATTCTAATTTTTTCTATATCTATATACTTTAAATTTTCCTCTTTAAATCTTATCTTCTTACCTTACTTATTCTTCTAACTTTTTCTTTTTCAAAATTCTCTTTCTTTTACATCTCTTTTTTTTTAAACTTTTCTTTACTTTAAAATCTCTATTTTCTCCTTTTTATTCAATTATTGTGTTGTATAATTATTTCCTCAGTTGTTTCCATGTTACAAATTAACTAATATGTAAGTTACTTTGCAATCGTAACAATTGCAAAAATAAATAAAATAAAAACATTTTACGTGCACTGATCAATGCCCGGTCAGCATATATAAAAAATGACCTAGTGATTGATCAGAATTTATTGTGACTTACCTTCGCAATAATGACCTACTTCGCAGGTAAACAAAGCCAAGTAGGAAATAAAAATGATCTTGTTTGGAAACATTAAAAAATTCTGGCACAGAAATTACGCGTAGCCGATTCTGCATTTTTTTTAAATAAACTAATTAATATCGAGTGCGGTAGAATAAGTCGAGTTACTTTAGAGTCTCGTGTGGAAAGTTAAACAAGACAGAACAAGCGGTGTAATTATTTAAGAAAAAAAGCGATGTAATAATTAAAGGAAAAAAGCGGTGTAATTATTTTAAATAAAAAAGCGATGTAATACAAAAAGGAAAAAAGCGGTGTAATTATTTAAGTATAAAAGCGGTGTAATAATTAAAAGTTTAAAAAGCGGTGTAATTATTAAAGTTTAAAAAAGTTTATTAAAGTCGTGTAGATATAAAAGTTCATAAGCATTAAGGTGTAAAGATAAATTAATAACTACGAAAATAAAAGATTAAACTGTGTGTCATTTTCGCCTTTTCGTAATCAAAGCCTCCACATCCCTTTTTCTCGCGGTGTACAAAGATAAACACCACATTTGGCGCAGCCGGTAGGATTCGGAAAATTACATAGCGTTGTATCACTTAATAATACTGATACTGGTATTAGAAAAGCTATATCCGAATCCAAACCTATTTGAAAGCGAGAACGAGGCTGACTACGATCTACGAAAGGCAATAGAAGGCAAAAGTGTGCAAAAGTTACAGTGTAAAAAAGAAATAGAGCAGCCAGTAGCCTATAAAAAGATAGAAATTGAGAAAGTACTGAAGAAGTGAAAGTTGTCCACGAATAGAGCATCAAGCAGCCAATTGAAACGCAAAAACCGAAGAAGAATTCAAAGTGGTCAACAAATAGAGCATCCAGCAGCCTATTAAAATTCAGTAAGCAGTATATCGTATCTTGCATTTATTCTTATTTATACCATATCATATATTACATATATAGTTTGTATAGCAACGTAAGATTATTTATTATTATTTTCGTGCATATACATAATAGTAGCTTACGAGTTACGGAATCAGTGATTTTTTTTTGAAGCTCCAATTTATATGTATATATAGACATATATTAGAAGTCAAATTTTCTTAAACTTTCCTTGTTAACTGTGTGTGAAGGTACTCTGCGGTAATTCATTTGATTAAATTTTGAGCTTCTGAATGCCATTTCATGAGTTAAATTGTAAACTTCTTTAATTTTATCGACCGACGCATGGTGCCTGTATAGCGCATGTCCAGATTAGAAGGTAGAGGTGCAGATGCCCCTAAACCCAAAAATAGGGAAGTAAGTTTTCTTCTAGGTGATATTGAACCACTTGAAGAAACAGTACTGCGATCAGGTCATAGAATAGCGAAACCTCCTACTCCCACTACGAGTTCTGCCGAAACCTTCATAAATTCAGTCCATTCAACTATGGCTACTGATCTACTCTTTAAAACCGCTGAAGAAACGGACAACCAGATTAGGGCATTCTGTGAAAAAATTTCGAAAGGAACCACCTTAGTTAAGCAGTTGGTTCAGAAAAATCAAGATCTTTTCACTGACTTAGAACACTTTCAAGTAACTTCTCCACCTTCCGAAATAACGCAAGCTCCAACTCTTTCTGGAATAATGTCTAACCCCAATAACAGCACCAGTCTTAGCAAGACTTTTCACTGCGAACCAACGTCCACCATAATAGATACCATAAACAAAATAGTGCCAACATTTTCCGGTGAGCCATCTTCAACAGCAGAATCCGATTTGCATGTGTTTTTGAATATTTCACAGGCGTATTGCAATTCTTTGAATGAAGAAGAGAAGGCAATTTTCTTATCTTTTCTCCCCAAACTAAAATTGCGTAAAATTCCTTATGAGATTTGCAAGAATACCAGTTTTAAAACATGGGAGGAATTGCAGGAGACCTTAACGGCCTATTACTTTCCCTGTAAAAATTTAGCAGATCTCACCCATGACATGCAAAGCTGTAGACAACTCAATGGAGAAACTGTGAGACAGTTTGGTCAACGAGTAAAACAACGTCTAGAAGAATGTGAGCTGAACTTGAGACACAAATGCAAAACAGATCCAGAACCAATGATAAAAGAATATCAAAATATGGCCACACAAGTTTTTAGGAGAGGACTTTTAAGTATGACACTCAAGCAATATGCCTGCATGTCAGATAGTTCAAGCTTCACAGATTTAATAAAAAAGGTTAGCTTTATGGAAGACACGGAAAATCAAATTTACGGTGGTGTAAACTCCAACAATTTCTCTTTTGGTGGAGTAAACTCCAATAACTTCCCTTTTGGTGGTGTAAATAACTTCCCTGGCCAAAGTGAAATAAATAGGAATGGGCTAAATAGCCGTAGACCTTTTTCACACTTTTCAGAACGTCCAAGTGTACCCATATATCCACAGAATTATCAATATCAAGAACAAAATCACCCACCCCGAACACAATATGAAAGCTTCCAGTATCCTAGACGTACCGCACATGGTGCTCCCCCACGAAACTCAGCCCCCATTACCTGCTTTAAGTGTGGACAACCAAATCATTTGAGTAGAGACTGCAGAGCCTCCGGTAATTCGATCTATTGTCAAAGGTGTAAGACTTCGGGTCACGATGCAAGAAGCTGTAGGCGAGTAAGTGATCGACCCTCGGAAGTAAGACAGGTAATCGTCACTTGCGATTTCTGCGAAAGGCATGGCCATACAGTATTTAATTGCGCTACGAAAAGACGATGGGAGGAAAAACAAGAAAATTCGGGAAACTTGCCGGCACCGATCGGATCCCACCCCGATCGGCAGTAACTTTCTTAGACATAAACAAGAGCCTTAACGAAGTAAGAAATTTTGAATCGCAAACTCCTCATGACTCTGTAGTTAAGTTGCCGTTAGATGTAAGTAAAAAGCGTGAAACAAAATTTTTGATAGATACTGGCTCCCAGGTAACTCTTATTAAGGAAAACGTACTGAAGACGGGAACAAAAGTAAATAAAAATGAACAAATTCGAATAAATTCAGTACACGGCAAAGAAAATACTTGTACAGGAACTTTTGTGTTGAAATCGGAGTTACCCTGTAAATTAAACGTAGTAAGTACGGGTACTAACATTCCGGAAGATGGATTGTTAGGAAATGACTTTCTCCAAGAAAATTGCAATGTTGAAGGTCCTAGAAAACGACTACTTTTTCCTCGCACGGAAATCAATAAAGTAGAATTCGAAGTGCCATTTGAAGAAACTGCTACGCATTCAGAAGAAAGTTCAAGTGCCAAGGCTAGTCCCAAGTTGGATTGTGGGAAGGAGACTCAGAGAGCAACCCGCAATCTCGGCAAGCCTAGGCATGCTGAACAAAATTCTGTCCGCATTATGCTAGCGGATCAAATAAAAGACTCGCAACAAGAGAGTAGCCCTGAACAATTTACTAATGTTCAGTGCCATAATGAAAATGAATTGACTTCGAGAGAAGTTCATATTCCTGCTCGATCAGAAGATTTGGTCAAGACAACTTGTTCAAATGAAGGAGATTTGATTTGTTTAGCCGAAGAGCTAAGCCCTGGAGTGTTCATTTCAAATTGTATAGTGCATCCAAAGGACCAACACATTGTGATAAGTATAGTAAACATCAACGAAATTGCGGTCACACTGAAAAATATTAATCCCAAGATTGAGAAACTGGAAGATTACGATATAGTAAGACTTAGTGAAGGAAAAGTTGAGAAACCAAAGAAGAAAATGGTGAAGGAAAGTAAGGAAATAAACGCAGTGGAGACAGCAACTGTAGTAAAGAAGAATAGTACTTGCCAAAGAATTTATCGCGACATTAACCGATTGCAAAAACTACATGAAGAAATAAGCCTAGATGAAGAATTAAACTCTGAGGAAAGGGGTAGAATATGGGCAATTTGTGAAGATTATGAGGATATATTTCATTTGAAAGATGATCTTTTGATATACACTCCAGTACTAAAACATAAAATACAGGTAAAAGAAAACCAGGCACCAATTAACCAGAAGAACTACAGATTACCACAGAGTCAAAAAGAGATAATAAATGAACAAGTTCAGGAAATGCTCAAAAATGATATCATAACTCCTAGTAAAAGCCCATGGAACTCCCCATTACTGGTAGTACCAAAAAAGCCTGGCTCGGATGGTACCAAACGATGGAGAATTGTCGTCGACTTCCGCAAGTTAAATGAAGTTACTGTCAAGGACGCTTTCCCGTTACCGAGAATAGAAGAAATCTTAGATCAGTTGGGTCACGCAAGATACTTCACAACTTTAGATTTGGCAAGTGGTTATCATCAAATACAAGTAGATAGACGAGACAGAGAAAAAACTGCCTTCAGCACTAATTATGGACATTATGAGTTTAAACGGATGCCTTTTGGACTCACCGGAGCACCAGCAACGTTTCAACGCATAATGAACCATATCTTGACTGGTTTGCAGGGATTTAAATGTTTCGTTTATTTAGATGACATTGTCATCTATGGAAAAAGTCTGAATGATCACAACGCCAAGCTGCTGGAAGTATTCCAGAGGCTAAGGGAAAATAACCTAAAATTACAACCGGAAAAGTGTCAGTTCTTACGTCGTGAAGTTGTCTATTTAGGACACAAATGTGGTAAGGAAGGTGCCTTGCCAGATCCTGCGAAAACTTTAAGTGTTCAAAATTTTCCAACTCCCAAAACAGTTAAACAAGTGCAATCTTTCTTGGGATTGGCAAATTATTACAGGAAGTTCATTCGCGATTTTTCCAAAATAGCAACTCCAATAAACAAACTACTAAGGAAAAATGTAAAATTTAAATGGTCCGAGGAATGCCAAAATTCTTTTTGTGCGCTGAAAAATGCTTTAGTTTCACCTCCGCTTTTGTTATACCCTGATTTCTCTAAGCCGTTCATCCTAACTACCGACGCCAGTAATGACGCTTTGGGAGCTGTGCTCTCTCAGGGAGAGGTAGGCAAAGATCAACCCATAGCATACGCAAGCCGAAGCCTGAACCAGGCAGAAAAAAATTATAGTACAACAGAAAAAGAGCTCCTGGCCATTGTGTGGGCGGTCAAAAACTTTCGATGCTACTTGTTGGGAAGAAAATTTACGGTTTATACGGATCATAAGCCTTTAAAAGGAATATTCAAGGTAAAAGATACCACTTCGCGTCTAGCTCGGTTTCATGTGAAATTGTCAGACTATGATTTCGACATTGAATATAAGCCCGGAAAATACAATACAAATGCAGATGCGCTGTCCAGAATTTCACCTCTTAGCGCAGAATTAGCAAGTTCCGCGACTCAAGATCAGGAAAACAGCAAAACCAACTGCTTGGTGGTTACACGATCTCAAGCCAAACAGGGCCCCTATAGCTTGCCTTTAATATCAGAGGAGCCTCAACGTATACAGGACATACCATTGAATCACACAACCACGGTGCCTTCTACTATGGAAGTATACATACAGAAGACTCCCCTCAGTTCAGACGAAGAAGCTGATGATATAACAAATGAGGAAGAAATTAGCACAAAAGGCAAAATCCGAATCTTGAAAGATAGGAACGAAATTGAGACTATCCTACATAACTTCCACGATGCACCTCTGGGCGGTCACCAAGGCGTGTGGAAAACATTTTATAAAATCCGCAGAGAATTTAAATGGAAAGGTATGTTATCGGATATAAATAAATACATAAAAAACTGTATTAAATGTCAACGCTATAAAGCTAGCCGTAAAAATAAAATGCCTATGGTAATAACAGACACCGCTCGCGAACCTTTCGAGAAAGTTTATTTGGACCTTGTAGGCCCTTTAGAAGAAACGAGTGAAGGTAATAAGTATATCTTAACTTTCGAAGATGATTTGACGAGGTTCATGGACTGTGTCGCTATACCAGACGCAGAAGCAGCAACAGTAGCGAAGGCATTTTTTAATGAAATAATAACGCGCTACAGAATCCCCAAAGTACTGGTTACAGATCAAGGGACAAACTTTACAAGCGATTTGTTCAAAAGAGTATGTAAAATGCTTAAGGTCAAGAAAATACAGACTACCGCGTACCATCCGCAAAGCAATGGAGCTTTGGAGCGGTCTCATAGGCCTTTGGTCGAGTATCTGAAAATCTTCGTTGAGTCTAACCCCCGTACATGGGATGAACATCTTAGGGCAGCAATGTTCGTACGAAATAACAGCAAACATAGAGGAACTAAGCTAACGCCTATGGACTGTTTGTTCGGTTTCACTGCGGAAATTCCTAACAATTTGCAACGAGAGCCTGAACCAGTATACAACTTTGAAGACTATTACTTTAAATTAAGAAGTATTGTACAACAAGCATATGCAATTGCGCGTAATAATTTACTACAAAGTAAAGAGTACTCCAAAACCCAATATGACAAAACGGCTCGGCCTTTAATTTTCGATATTGGCGACCAAGTGCTGCTAAAGAACCCTGTTAAAAAAGGAAAGTTTTCTCCTGAATGGTTAGGACCGTGCAATGTAATTGAAGTACCTTCGGAAGTAAATACGGTGATACGAATTAAAAACGGTAAACGGCGTGTACATAATAATAGATTAAAACTTTGGAAATAAGTAAAACAAACAAATATTTTTTTTTCTCCTCTTATTCTTTTTTTTCTTTCTCTTCGTTTTCTTTATCTCTACTTAAATATACAAAGAAAGAATCTGTCCTAACCGCTGAATTTTCTTAGGTATGAAAATACTCCGCTTTCTAATGACCACACTTACGTGGCAATGGATCACCAGTACTCCCTTCGACATAAAACTACTGGAGCCGGAAAGGGAAGTCTTGGTGGAACCAATAGGAACTGCAGTATTTTATCACACGACGTGGACGGTGGTTACTCGCATGAAAATTCCTAATTGGACAACAACCATCGATTTTCTGAGGTACTGCAATGACAACCTATTAAACTTGTGCAGTTTCAAAGGTAAAAATAAAGAGGGTAGGTGCAATTCCTGGGATAGTTTATTTAAAAGAAATATAATAGACGTCCAGGAAGAAATTTCTGAATTGACGTCCTTCTTAGCGCGACATCGCGAAAAACGAGGGTTATTGGATATCGGTGGGAAAGTGAGCAAATTTTTGTTTGGTACAATGGATAATGATGATGCCAACAATATCTACAGTCGTCTCGACGCGTTAGAAAACCAAGAAGATCAATCCATCCATCTTCTGGAAAGACAACTCACTTTAATGAAGTCAAATTTTGAATCGCTATCCTCGCCAATACTAGACTTGACAAAAAATCAGGACCATTTAATACAGGTGGTCAATAGTTTTCTTCTAGAAGTTAATGGCACTATGAGCGAATTTGACGTGGAAATTCATAGAAATAGAATACAAGCTGAACTAAACGAGATTATTCTGACAATGTTATCTCAGTTACAGCATATACAAAACACTCTTTCGAAAATTTTCACAATTATATATGCCTTGCAACAACACCGATTACACCCACTTCTTTTACGTTCAGAGAACTTGGAAAATTTATATAACAACATAACCCTGTATTCCCCGATTAACCATTTACTTCGAGATACTTCTATTATTAATGAGGTAATATCGGTTCAAAGCCTCTATCTGCCCGATCAAATACTTATTAAAATTGTTATACCCGTAGGTACTTCGCCAGATTTTTACATCAGCAAAATTCACCCCCTTCCGTTCCAAAAAACCGATGGAGTCTACGCTTTGTTAGATATTGACGCTGATTATCTTCTCAAAGATAATATTACTCAGCAGACCGTCGTTATGTTTCAGAGTGAGCTCAATACTTTATGTCGTCTTCTATCTACATATCGAGAAACTGAACTCTATCTCTGCAGACAGAGTAAGCCCCATTCTATTGCCCACCAATTACAGGAATCATGTGTTAACAGCCTTTATAAAAGCCAAAATGAAAATGTCCTCACATGTCCAGTAAAATTATTACCTCAGCCTCCCAATGTTGTGACGGAATTAACCGCTCCCAACCACTGGCTGTTTGTATTCCACGAAGACAAAATTCTACAAGCTCAATGTCCAAACAGAGTTTTCCAAAAGACTCTCTCCGGGCCTGGCATCTTACATCTTAATGCATCTTGCAAATTTACCCTAGGACACTGGGAGCTCCCCACAAGAGGTAACTCAATTAATGTACTAAATACGTACGTGTATGCAAATTTTTCCCTCCCCAAATTAAATTACGAGGACTCCTCACTCAGGCTATCTATCTTTAACGCAACCAAACTAAGAAATCTAACCATAACCTCATCACACCCCAACTTTCAAGAAGTACTTAAAAAGGCTGCTCTAAATTTCAAAGAATTAGACAATGAAATAAGGCATGCAAAACACGAAAAGGTACAGTCTGCTCATAAAATGTTTACATATACTAACACCGGGCTTCTCTCGTTAGTAACTGCATTTCTAATAGTCGTAGGAATTTATTTATATTGGAAAGGAAAAGCATCCTCAAAAATATCAAAATCACGTTCTACGATAAATATATCCTCTCCAATAATAACAGCATCCACCCTCACTGCTATCCCACACGAGGTTGCCACTATTTCTTCAATGGAAACACCCAGAACGCATCCAACAACGGAAAAAGTTTATGAATTGCCTATAGAACTTGCACCAGCACCACCAACTCTTAAAAACAAATATCGGAAATCGTTCCGCATTCCCTCACACACAGTCTCAAATTATTAAATTACATTATCATAAAAAAATAAATAAGTAAAAAGAATCTTTATAGGAACTAGATTAATAGCATTTAAAAAATTATTAAATTGAATACGTTAATTTACTAGAATAACTAAGTTAAAAATGAATAAATGAATTTTGTTGCAAAAAAAAAAACAAAAAAAAAATATTGTAACTATTAGTATTGTTAGATTAATTTCAAACTCCTTCTATTAGTCTTAATTATTATTAGGAATTTTTCTATTTTTTTTTTTATTATTCCGCTGATAATGTATAATTACTTAGGTACATTAATTAATATAAAATATATAGTTTCTCTTAAGTTAATCAATATACCTGTATTTGTTAATAGCTCAGATGACCAAGCTACTCGTAAACTTCTGTGCCAGCAGCATAACTTTTTCTTATGTTCCATTACTGCTAGTTTAATTCCTTCTCTCGACGAAAAATGATACTAATCCTTAGTATCATTTTTCTTTTACATGGGGGGAAGGAATGTTGTATAATTATTTCCTCAGTTGTTTCCATGTTACAAATTAACTAATATGTAAGTTACTTTGCAATCGTAACAATTGCAAAAATAAATAAAATAAAAACATTTTACGTGCACTGATCAATGCCCGGTCAGCATAAATAAAAAATGACCTAGTGATTGATCAGAATTTATTGTGACTTACCTTCGCAATAATGACCTACTTCGCAGGTAAACAAAGCCAAGTAGGAAATAAAAATGATCTTGTTTGGAAACATTAAAAAATTCTGGCACAGAAATTACGCGTAGCCGATTCTGCATTTTTTTTTAAATAAACTAATTAATATCGAGTGCGGTAGAATAAGTCGAATTACTTTAGAGTCTCGTGTGGAAAGTTAAACAAGACAGAACAAGCGGTGTAATTATTTAAGAAAAAAAGCGATGTAATAATTAAAGGAAAAAAGCGGTGTAATTATTTTAAGTAAAAAAGCGATGAAATAAAAAAAGGAAAAAAGCGGTGTAATTATTTAAGTATAAAAGCGGTGTAATAATTAAAAGTTTAAAAAGCGGTGTAATTATTAAAGTTTAAAAAAGTTTATTAAAGTCGTGTAGATATAAAAGCTCATAAGCATTAAGGTGTAAGATAAATTAATAACTACGAAAATAAAAGATTAAACTGTGTGTCATTTTCGCCTTTTCGTAATCAAAGCCTCCACATCCCTTTTTCTCGCGGTGTACAAAGATAAACACCACAATTGTTTCAAAATCTCTATTTTTTTCTTTATTTTTTTTTCGGGTAATTAAAGAACTCTTTTTTCTAATCTGCCTTTATTTAAAATTTTCAAATTGCCATTATTAAATTACTCTCTTTATTTAAAAAACATTTCCTTACCTTCATACCTTTTATTTTATAGATTTACCTTACATTTGATTGGGTTGACTTTTTATATCCTTTCCATATTTTTCGGCTCATGTTAAACTCCGCTCATCGAATTTCTTCTGAAATTAGATGGAATTTTTTGGACATTTCTATGGTTAAGTTTCCCGATTCCTGGGTCATAACCGTTACCTACCTTATATAGACTGTCAAAGCTAGGCGTGATATTCTTCATATCGGTCCTACTTCGCACCGGTGCTATCGTACCCGTTTGCAAGCTATACTTTTGCAGCTTTACTTTACCTTTTTGTGGCAAGGTCCACTGAGATCGCCGTCGGCTGTAACTGTTTTTATGGCTCCGTGCAAGTCGTCTGTAAAATTTGCGCGGATCTGTTTGCCCATATGAGGAATCTGGAATTTTAACAGAATAGGCTGTTGCATTGGCGATTCTTACATATGCACGCTCAGCCTCCAACCTATTTCCACTGTACCCTTTATTTTCCGGTTGCCTCCTACCCTTACTGTCATGAGCTGTGGTCAAGGTTTTTTCCCATAATGGCGCCCGAGATGACTCCTCTAATGTTGGTACACTTTTCCCTTCATGTCTTGAAGCCTTCTCTACATTGCGTTTTGTATCTTTCCATTTGCGTTCTGGATTATTGATACATGGTGTGATGCTTTCTGCCTTGTTCCTTTGAACCTCCTCTACACTGGCTTGTAAAGGATTTCTTTCACTATACCAATGTAAAGAATTGGACACCACTAGACCACCAGCTGTGACATTTCCAAAAACAGAACTTTCTTTCCTTGCTTCATCGGCATCTTGTATCCACAGTTTCCTATTCACGCAGTCGATAACAGCTTTGTCACTGAGGAAATCCATACCGTTAAATTGGCAAGCCTGCTGACTGTTATCAATTTGCAAATTTGCCACACAAGTACCTACGGAGCTCCTAGCAAATCCAAACAGTCCTCCAATTCGTATTTTCTCATGTGTATTTATGGGTGTATCTCCTTTTATTCTCGTGACCTTAATTAAACTACACGTGGACCCAGTGTCAATTAAAAGTCCAAACTTACCTTCTAAAGCTATGTCCGATGGCACTGTAATGATAAATTTGCTCTTAGAATTTAGTTTTTCCTTTTTCTTCTCTGCCAAGTACTTCTTTACGCAGATATCCGTGTAATGGTCACGAGTTCGGCAGAATTGGCAATAAAACCCCTTCCTTTCTAACTGGAATCCATCTTGCATGCCAGCTGCACAGTTTGCCAATCTGACGTGATGAATTCGGCAATTGGATACCTCGTGTCCATATTCCTGACATTCAGTACAGAAGAGAACTTGTTGGCACTCTCTCGGAATGTGTCCAGGTTGGCCGCATTTGAAGCATTTGACAACTCTGGGCTGTTGTGCTGCCGTAGCCGCCATTTTCCAGTTCCTTCCTGATTGGGCTGGCCTCCGTACTGATAGAAAAGGTATTTGGGACTGTCTCTGTCCTTCAAGATTAGAGTTACTGGTCATCCATCCTTCCTGTGATGTTTCTCTGGAATATTCTGATGCTTTTTTCCATACACCTGGAGCCATAGCTTGAAGCCTTTCTGACTCTTTTTCGAAATAGAGAGCTTCCTCTCGAACCTCTTCCAATGCACCAAACTTTTTTCCGGTTAGGTAACCCCGAGTGGACTGACTGCTTACACCAGCTTTGAAAGTTGTTACTGCGTCGGCCTCCAACTCAGCTATCAAGCCTCCATCCATCTTTGGGTATTTGGCTGATACTGCAGACTTTATCTGGTCCCGCAGCTTCACCATCCTATCCGCAAACTCTCTAATATCTTCACCAGGTCTCTGCATACATGCTACCATTTCAGTGCGTAACTCACTGAAAGATTTCTGTGGCATGTATGCTGTTTTAATCACCTGTTGCAAAGATGCAAAATCTTTTGGCTCATGTGAATTCATTAGGTAGTATGCATTATCGGATAAGCGGTACTTTATGCATTTAATCAAAATGCTTTGCTCCGGAGGAAGGGAAATACCTCCGTTGGTAACTTTGGTGTCCTTTCTCCCGAAAACATGGGAATATATTTCGACACCATATCCATGATTTTTTCATATGAATCTGCCATCATATACAGTTATTGGTTTCTTATCTGTTTTTGTTTAACTCGTTACGGTAATTTGCCTTCAAAATTATAACACTCAACATTCAAAACTATTATGTAATTAACATACTGAATTACTCAACATAACGTAAACATTCAAAAACAATATATATATTTTCACACTCAATTCATTATGTGTACATACAAACATTTTTATTCATATTATTCCGATGCACCCAATGAAAATACAACAAACTATATTTTACTTAAAACTTCTTAACCACGTAAAGCCCGAATACATTTGTCCAAATGCGCCTAAACAAAGATTTTTTCCGTGATATTCTCACGACGTTATTACGTGACGTTAAAAACTGGTGAAATTCATATCACTAACCTATATCATAAAGTATTGACAAATATTTCACCTTATAACTTATTCCGAAATTTATCACATCTTAAACTTAACACTTTCTCTGGAATAAAAAATTCTAGCAGGCGATAACTCGCCGAAATTTGCTAGTTAAATGGCGTCTTACGACAGCCGACGTTTTTCGATTAAACAAAAAAAATTTATTAAAACCAAATTATTTTTATTATGTAAAATATAAAACACAGATAAATTCAAATTATTCTTACCTTAAATTTACCGGCTGCGCCAAAATGTCGTGTCCCAAAGCAATAGAATAGCGAAAAATCGAATAATTAGTCATGATCACTAAAAGTTTTTAATTAAAACACGCTCGGATTACTTTAACATATGTACTTCATTATTTTACCGTAAACAAACTGACCTATCTTAATATACACAATCTGAAACGAAACTTGACACTCTATACAAAAGTAACGACGCGACTGAACACTGAACGGCACTCGCCAGACCAGTCATTGGTCTTTTATGCCCCAATATTCGGAAGTAAACTTTTACTCGCAACGCGGATGTAAACAAACGACAACAACCTTGTCGTTTGTTCTATCGGTTGCAGCACCTGAGTCGCTTAGTAGTCAACAATCGCTTTACATAATAATTACCATGCGAAGGTGAATTATTATTGCAATCGTCTATTTCTCCACTAAGCGCTCATCGCAGCCAGCTGTTGGGCAACCGACAGTTGCAGAACAATACTATGCGAAGTTATTGTTTAGCAATTGCTGATTATTTCGCTGTGATGCCCTTGGCTGCTGGAAGAATCTTCCGTATATTGGGCCATCACAACAAGATTTGTGAATAATTTTTATTACATTGCATTTAGTTTTATGTGTCATACAGTTTATATTTCTTGACAAGGAATAGCAGTCAATGCATAACTTCACACCAATACCTTGAGGTCCGTGAGCAATAAAATTAATTCTAGCGTACATATATACATAGCCGTTTTGAAGATGTTGAACCGTGATACAAGATTCAACTGTGATCATGCTATCATATAAAGTTTTTATTTTGTCATTCATATATACATATATGTATGAGTGAGGATCCAATGTGGCTCCTAAATAGTAATTTTGAAGCAGGAGACCAAGTTTAAGTAGAGTAATGCCAGCCAGTACCGTTCTTGAATATGGTGCTATCATTAATTCTTGAAGAGAAGCTAGGAAAGGAAGAAAAGAATGATTAAATTGGTAGGAATTGTAGAATAAGTAAGAATAGCGTATACTCGGAACTATAGATATATTTCTTTATTAACTTAGTTAACTCGTAAAAGAATGTCAAATATATTTATTTATTAATTTAGTTATATCACAACATAAGATCAGTGATAGGATGCATATCTGATAAATTAATCAGTCCTTGTCGTTAGTCCTCTCAGCATCTTTAGTCCTTAAGCGGTGAACGAGTAATCATGTTCAGTGATACTTGCGTAATTTTGAAAGATCGACACTGTTTTGAAAATTAGAATTATGTATGCTTAGCAATGTCATGTACCATTCTAGATAGAAATTGAATAATGTGTCTAAAGAGGCTGTTGAGCTAATATTGTGGTCTTGTTGAATCAGACAGTATAGAATAGTGAACTTATCTCATTTAGTTGTGGGCTCTCCTGTACGAACCCTTGACTTGTAAAATAAAAATATATATATATATATATATATATATATTAATATAGGTACTTTTATAACGTAGTCATGGCGCTGTAACAGCTTTTTATTTCCCCTTTCACTCTCCTGGCGTTCCGTCTTGGCGAGGGTTGAATAGGTCCGCTCCTTTACAACTCTTCTTACAGGTCATCTAAGGGACACGGCTCAAAATAACTGCTGTCCTCAGTGTCATTGGGTAGATATGGGGCAATGCAGCTGAGGGCCTATCATCTGCGCTTTCAGGAAGGTAATGGTAAGTGGTGTAAAGGTCCCTTCATGACCGGATGTGTGCTTCGTCTCTTGGTAGGAGTCGGCACGATATCTTTTTGTATATGGCAACAACGCCAATATCCGAGGTGAGCTAGCGTGCCGCCCCGTGCTTCAACGCTGTCCACCGAGTGGTCTGTCAGCTCGTGCTGGCAGTCGGGACTTCACGTCCAAATCAATCACTCAGCATAGTTACATAACAATTTCTATTAGATAATATACAAAATACGGCATTGTTTTGCTCTTTCTTGCAGCTCTTGCTCTTGAAGTAGTTTTTTATGAATTAATTCCTCCACTTCCATGAAAAATGTTCAACGGAACGCGAACTTAAGGCAAACTTAAATTTTGTGAGAAAGAAAAGGAGCGATTAAAATTACAGTTTTAAATTAAATTCCACAATTCTATGTTCTTCGAGCGAGCGTTTACATTTGCACAACTACGTCGCTGCAGCGACAATACAATAGCAAAATATTACACAAGCAAACCAGCGAAACGAATGACATTTCACATTTGAAATTACTTTATTCTCTCCTTCCTTTCAATAATAGTATTGTTCTGATATGATTGAACTTGGTATATTACAACGAGTACCACTACCAACCATCCTTTCAAGTTCAAGCTGTACTATAAGTACCATTCATAGTTACTCAATCTTACGTGAATAAAACCTTTTGAATTAACTTGGTTTGCTAACAAATACAGGAGGTAAAAAAAATGAAATAGTCTTCTTAATACCAAAATCGAAGTACTTTTATAAACGGAGTAGTACGCTATTAGATGCCGGAGTGCAAATACTCCGATAGGAGTACAAACGACAGCACTGATACTGGTGGACGCAAATTTTTTCCTTCCTCAAAATTGCGGCCTACAAGCAGCACTTTATTAGACAGATTTAATGCATAACATATGTATAAGGAAAAATGAAAGGACATACTGCTCCAACACTAAGTGCAGCATTGTCGGACATTCGACAAGAAAAATTTTCTTTAGAACACCTAGCATCAAATATAATACTCCAAAACAAAAACATCATTGCAGGATAAATTGTGCGGAAGACATCCTGAAGGCATAGGAAAGTCTGGATCATTAAGTATTTGAGTCCTGATAGCCTTTTAAACAACTTTAAATAATTTTAGCAAGAGATTGGGATGACTACATCCTTCAAAAATGGGCGACCAGGGCGAAAATGGTATAACCAAAGATTCTATAATATGTATTATAGCGTCTTTGGTATAACTTTTTCCTGAAATGCGGTTCAGAGCTTGCAATCGAATTCCCGAAGGCCTAAGCGAAGCAGTAGATACGGTTTCTGAAGAGATTAATCGAAAATGGTTTAATAAGTTGCAAAATCTTATAAAGAAAGTGAATGTAGGAGACATATTTGAAGAAACAGTTGTTTTCCCCTACTTACGATCACCTAGGAATGTAGTCAATAGCCTTGTCAGAAGACTGGGTTTTAGTTCGTTCTGAGTCAGGCTGCATGGAATATATCGCGAATGGTGAAAATGTATGGTTAATTAATGAGCAAATTAAAAAACGTGATCATTTTTGTAGTCGACCACAAGAAGCTAAGTATTGGAGTTAAGCGAGTTTTTCAGCGCAAACGGAATTTTATAGGTATATATTAGAAATAGCCAATATTAATGTTTTCAACTAATGCTCTATCAAAAGAAATGGGACTCGTTACGCGATTATCTTGTTTTAAAGAGATGTGACACCTTTGGACCTTAGGCGCAATGAATTCGACGCGATTCACTTTGCCGCAAATGGGAATATTGTCAAGAGCGTTATTCAATGATCTATGTAATCATGCATACTCATCCGAATTCCCCCTGAAGTCTGCAAGAGTATCAAAGGAGCAAGCAAAATCAAGGGTTCTGTTATCTGATTGAAAGTAAAGCAAAGCATATCATTAATGAAATTTAGGGGGAGAGACGGAGAGATAATAGAGCCCTGGGGCACACCGACATTTATAGGGCGCGGTTCAGATGTAACGCCATCTAATACAATCCATATTAGCCGACCAAATAAAAACTTTCAATTCATAATAGAAGAGGAGGGGAGAGACCAAGAGCATCAAATTTGGCTAAAAAGTATGTTGAACTAAATATAGCTTTAAGACAAAAGTTTGCTTAAATTTTAATTTGCAAAACGTTGAATTCTATTATGTAATGCAGTTCCATCTTGATTTGTTCGTTTTAGTTTAGTAAAATTTAAAAGATGCTGTAAGATAACAACACAATTTGAATTGAATTAGTTTTAATCTGAAGAATGTTATGTTACTGTTAATTTTATCACAACTTCTTATTTTTTAATGGTTTTTCGAATCAGAAATAATGAAAAAATTAATAAAGTCGTATCTTTCAAAACGAATTTAATTTAACAACCCCTTATAAAAGCAGTTTTTAGAACTTTTTTTTTTTAGCCTGGACGCAAATTGGCCACTTGGTAAACGAAAATGGCTTAGGCCGGATGTAAAACGTGATTTCCGTATACACTGATATTTTTAATTATTACGAAGAGTTTTTAATTTAAACTAAAAGATAAATTGAGAGCTTATTATTGTACGTACTACGAAATCTTAAACACTGACATTAAGTAAATTCTACTAAAAACCCTGCTTATAGGGATGACATTCCCTTAAATGGACGCGAATTGGTGCGTTTACCCTATCCCAATGAACAATTCAACTTTTGTAAGAGTTGCAAGGGTATTCTCAAAGCTTTTAATAAAACTTTATGTTTTATAACGTTAGTATTGATAACGTTCTTGCAGTTTCTATAAATCCTCTATAAAGGAGATTTGGGCACACTGTATAAAGGCAACGGGAACCTTAATACTATACTTAAGTTCCTCCGGGCAACGCTCTAGGAGCACATATATAAGATCTTATAAAACGAGTTTTTTGTAAAAGCGTGTTGCGTAAACATTCTAGCAGCGTTTATAAAATTCATTATTGCTTCTCCGAATTTACATATACATATATTTCAGAGGTTTAAATGCATCTGTTATACGTGGTTATTGTACTTTTTACAATATATGTGATTCATTTCTCCTCATGTAAATTATGTATACAAATAATTTGCTGGTATGCGATATCATCTTATAAATGAATAAGTATTTATCTTTTAAAAGTTTAATCATATATGGCAAAAATATTAGAATGTATTGAAATTGTCGAAAATAAAATTTACGCCAATTATATGCAATTAAATTTATTGCCAATCAATATTTTCCTTAAAAGTTTTAAATATACATAGCTCGAAATATTACAATGCGCCTGTAAATTTGTGAAAATTTATAACATTGCTTTAAGGTCCGGTATAATTTTGATTATTTGATAATTTGATATTTTACTATAAAAGTAATTTTAAAATTGTCAAAATAAACCTTTAATTTCTTTTTATAGCATAAAATTCATATATGTATGCGCCAAATTTATAGATTAAGAAAATATTAAATTTATCTTTCGCAAAATGGCGGCATTTGCAGCTCTATAATTTATAAAACAAATGGCCGATGTTAAAACAACAATTTAGCTCTTTCCAGAGCTCTCATAAAACAAAACAGTTTTTTCTAAAAGTTCTATAAAACCATTAAATCATATTATTGCCCTTGAGAGCTTGATAAAACTATTTAGTTAATATGAAAACCTTAAAAAACCATGCAGCTCTTTTGCTTTTTTTAGAACCCTTATAAAATAATTCGGCTTCCTTCATTACCTCTATAAAATGATACAGCTATTTGGTTTCTTTCAGAATTATTATAGAACTCCTAAAAAGCATACTAATCCCCCCTATCCAACTTTGACGTTTATCTTAGAGAAAATACAACGATCGTATTGAATAAAAATGTCGTTTAACTTTGTGCATTTTTGAGTCAACAAATAGGACGAATGAATAAATTTAATTATGTTTTAGAAGCGGTAGGTCATATTGCAAAAGTTCTGGACAAATAACTAAATAATTTCTCATACAGCAACCGTATCAACAGCAGGCCGCAGGCAATGCCGTGTATCGTATCAACCATTCGAAACTCTGTGATTTATATATTGACTTAAAATTATATTCTAAGACATTTTAATAGTTCTAATAATACAACGTTTTTTTTGTCTTTCTATTGATATCAGTGCCATTTTCCATAATTTCCTTCTATTCATCAACAAATGGAGACAGAAATTCCTTGAAAAAGGAATATTTCAGGGATATTAGAATAATAGGCCAAGATTCTTCTTTAGAGCTCTTGTATACTGGCAATCCGTCAATGGATATTTAAAGAAATTATTTTTGATTCATTAATATCCCGAAAGAAACTCCTTAAACGAGATTCCATTTCTTGTTGAACGTTTTCATTTTTTATATCATCATACCAGAATCATCGCTTAAATTATTTTCGTTAATGCAGGGCGTACTGTCTATAATGTCATCTAACAACCCAGTTATCTCTTATTTCTAAACCTTCATGATCAACAAAAATGTCGAGATCACTTCTGGAATTACAATCAGAATAATTGGGAGAGTTATGCGATGCAGTAAAACTTTATGAGAGAATGGAACATTACACAAAATTTTGTGTAGCGATATCCGAAGTAATTGGCTCTCTCTCTGAATTTCGCAAATTACAATATGACATGACGCGAAATAGTTTTGTAGATATTGCTATGGTTTTATTAAAGTCTTCTCGGAAACTGTTTGAAACAAAATAGTTCCCAAGTTTTCAAAAGGTTCCAATAATGCTTCAGGATAGCTAAATTGATTTATAACTGCTGCTCTTGGTACTGATTTGCTGTCGACAATAAACTATTTTGTAATGGCTCTAAATGCAGTTTTTCGAGATTTTGCGAAAGCTTTATACAACTAAATAGCATCCAGTTCCAAAGTGTTTTAATAGGGTTAAGATAAGACCATTATATAACCAAGTAGCTCTCGAAGTCCAACAGTTTTATACCTAGTTAGGAAAGCATTCCTAGCACTGCATTATAAAACATTAGTTGTGTTTTTTTGTGTACCTTGTTCTAGAACTCCCATATACTGGAGAGAACAAATTGTTCTGTCGATTGAAGCGAACTATTTGCACTGTTCGCTTCATTTAAATCATTCTATGAAAATATATGAAGCGCTCTTTTGTGTATGATTTGTTCTGCTCTGTTCTGCGGACACAAAAGAACACAGCAATTTTAGTGTCAAAAACCAAAACGCAAATCTTGCGAGTTTTACAAAACAATTTAGCCACGTGAGTCCATTATAAAGCTTTTTTAAATTTAGATCCAATTTTCGCAACCATGTAGCTGGTAAAATTGTTCCTTGGGATCTATATTAAAAATTTTCTAACTTTGAAAAAACAACCTACGAATTACGAATAAGGAACTCTAACTATTGGTATGGTAAGGCACTTGTAAACAACAATTGGGCATTTTGATAAAAAAAAAACACGTTCTACCAATATATAATACACAACAAAATCCCAACTAACCACCAGATTCAAATAATTTTTTTGCTGCTGATCCTGAAGAATGTAAACGTCTTCCGGTTAAATTAATTAACCGGAAAACGAGTAAATTGGTTCACTTTCGCTTAGCCAAAATATTAATGCAGCGAAGAAGACAAACATTTTTAAAATTTGACAACCGTACAAAAACGGAACGAAACAAATGTAAAAGTATTGTTTTGGGGCTTTCACTTTCTTTTGAAAATAAATAGATACGTATTCGTTCAGATACTAACTAATTTATAACCTACTGTCAAAGTGTAATTTGTACCATATATGTATCTTCTATACTCATATATCTACTTACCACATTCATATTTATGTACTTATAAAAATCTGTAAAACGTTAAAGCTTTCTGGACTTCACAACTCACAATACAATTCGACCAGTTTCTCATCTGAAACTAAAGCAAGCTCGTCATCTCACCTGTTTTTTTTCAGACTACTCAGCATTTAGTGCCATATTTTCTGCTGACTGCTGATAGCTGATCTTCGTTCTAGTTATACGAACTTACCTGCAATTCGAGTTATTGTGGTTGTATGCGGATGAGTTGAGCACATATATTTCATATCTGGTTTCTAGGGTTGCTTTGCTCTTGCTGAAAGCTGCTGCGTTCATATAATCATAAAAAGTTGCTTTGGTTTGGCCAATTTTATCACGATTTGCTTTGTTAGGTTGAATTAATTTAGTTATTAGCTGTTCGTGCGTTGACGTTGTCGGTTAAGCTTCAATTTAGCTTTTATTTTTTTAAGTTTTAAAGTCAACAAAAGATATTATGTGTATAAAGTTAATATTCTGAGAAATGTCGGCTCGAAAGATCTGAAACTCGACTGTGTAAATATGTAACTTAACTGCATAAGTTTTATTGTGAAATGTGAAAGTTCGATTTGAAGTTAATGTGCAAATTTCTTACTAATCCCAAGGTTTATCAACTCGAAATCGTTTCAAAATATGTATAATGTGAAAGAAGTTGGTTGAGAGGTAAATAAAATTGCTAAGCAAATTTATATTTATTCTCTTCAAGTGGGATAGTACAGTTTTTGCTATATAGTGAATATAAGAAGTCTAAGTGTATCGTGTTTAGTAATTTTCATAATTATATATATCTAACCTGCATACATACAATTTATATGTGTATACATATACTAACTATGGTTGCGGTTACTAAATGTTGCTTTACGAAGTTTTATGTGGTAATGTGTTATAATTCATATACCTAGATAAAATGCCTCATACAAAAGATGAAAATTTTTGCCAAACCGGCCGGAATAGTAGCCCTGGAGGTGGATTAAGCTTAAGTGTTCTTGGTATGCTCTATAATAAAATTATTATTATTCGTAATTTAATTCGTAATACCTAGTTAGTAGTAGTTTTAATTTTTTCCATAAAAGTTAATTAAATAAATGCAACTTATTCGTGTGCTTTTTAAGAGATGGCTTTGTGTCGTGGCAATTGCGTGCCATTGTGAAGCTTCCCATCTGCTTTATATGTAGTTGTTTCGTCGCAAAAATAGTAAAATCTCAATTTAAAGCTAAAAAGTATTCACAAGTACCTAAATGCCATCCACCGGGAATATTCAATCCATTCAAGTGTTAAAGCTAGTGCTAACTGAATTGATAAATTTTTCCAGCTGCGCAGAAGCTTTTATTTATACATATGAATCCTACTGATAATTTTCGTGGAAATGTGTTTGGATATAATTATATTTCCATGAATGTCCATACATATCTATATTAATAATTCTACAGAATAAATATTTGTCCATGTGCGAACAGCCCTATAAACTGATTTGGTGCCATGGGTTTTACAAAAAAACAAAATAAGTTAATTCTCAACTTATTTTTTGTGTTTGTTTGAAATTAGCTGAGTTTGCTGAATGCTTTCGGGTATTCTTATAACAATATTTTAACAATGCCGTATTTGGCAAGCATATACTAATAGACCTCCCTTGGACAGCTGTTGATCAATCTCTATACTTCAGACCAACCTCAAAATGAAAGATAATACAAATCTCTCTTTGTGGTGTAAAAGTAGACGATATAACAAAAGAAAATAGTGTTGATATTAATCTAATGAAAAAAAGAAAGGTTAACTTAACTTTAGAAATATATTTGATGGACATTTCTAGTAAGTAAATGAAAGTAACTTTAATTTTACAGAAACTTTTTCTTACTTTTCGTTCTGATTCCATTTTTTCTTGTGCCTATTTATACAGAGTGTTTTACCTTTTACGATAATTGACAATGGGTCAGCTATGAATAGGACTTGGTGAAACAATCAATTTTGGTCTTATATTAATAATATGCGTCAATCCTCAGGTTTCCCTAAGGTTTTAGAGTATAATGATATTAAATTCCACGAATAATTCTCAAAAAAAACGTGCAAGCAACGTTAAAAGGGTTGCACTTCGGGTACAGAGTAAACAAATCCCATTTTAAAATGAAGGTTTTGGGTTCCTTAAATTCGACATAAAAAACTGGTCTTAATGTCGAATTTGTTGAATCCTAACTTCAATACGGTTCGTAGGAAGAGCAAGACTTCCAACGATTATCTATCCAATAGATTTAAACCGTTAGTTAAGACTCGCAAAGGGCATGTATTGATAATCTTTCCATGGTATGTTTTCATTATTTTCCCATCTTTGATTATTGCACATACATATTCCAAAAAGTATAGCAAATAATTCTACAATTCGTTGCATGTTGAATCGCATTTCATAATTTTCTAAGACGATAACAAACACAAATAAAACACACCTTTGGACAGAATTTTACCAGAAATTCAAATATTGTTATCACCATGGAATTTTATTATCTTATCTCAATGCTAACAAAAATTGATTGTGTGTCGCCTCGACTACTTTGCCCCGCATAAGGAAGTAGTAATTAAGATTCAAGCGAACCAATTATTTAATGTCGATTATTACGGTCACGCTTTAAGCTATAGTTCTACTTCTATTGTGTTACAGTAATAACAGTCAAATTATGGACTTCCAGGCTAAAAATAGTAACAACGATTCACTCGTACATAAGAGCTTTCACATGGACACAAATTTAAGATTGCCTGCGTACAAATGCTGTACACGGCCGGCGCCGCGGTCGTCAAGTTTTGTGGAAATCGTTATGACACGTCCACTTCAGGCAGGTAGTGATTGAAATTTATTAATTCAGTTTTCTAGTTTAGCAACAATAGGTACGTTTAGACCGCAGAATCTGTTTGATGTAGAATTCGATTGACACCGCATTCAATTTGTGTTTATACCATAAATGATATTGCGAAGCGGGCTAATGCAGCACACGCTGTCAAATAATAACTTGAGTTTAGGAGTAAAACTATTCCCTTTAAAGATGCTTAGTAGAATACTGTTAAGAAAGTATTTTCATCTCCAGCAAGCACGAAGAAGGATTTTATACACACCTAGGAACTTATTTCGATCGGACACTATATTGGCAAATGGAGATTAACACATCATATATAATCTTATATGGACTTATTCATCTTATTAAGTTAAAATCATTTCTATGTTTTTAGGGCAGCAAGCGGATTGACGGCAAAGAAATACCTTTCTACATTATTGGTGATGCAGCGTATATTTTACTACCGTGGCTATTAAAAAAATATCCAGGGGGTGGATTAATTCCTGAAAAAGAATTATTTAACAGAGTGATGAATTCAGCAAGAATTAAATTTGAACAAGCATTTGGTATCTTAAAGGGCAGATTTAGGATTTTATTAAAACGCGCTGACATAAATCATAATTTCATGCCAAAAGTTGTTGCCGCCTGTTGCGCTTTGCACAATTTTATCAAAATGGAGAACGATCCCTTTAACCGAAACTGGCTAGAAGAGATTGAAATCTCTAACATAAACTTTCCACAACCTTCAACACAAACTATTGTAAATAACGATGATGATGGGACTGCTATAAGAGATCATTTGTCTAAATATTTGTTTAACAAACACAATATTTAATATATAAGCAATATTTATTCATAAATAAACTAAATAAAGTATTTCACTATTAATCACAGTCCTCTTGTCATTGATTAAAAACAATAAAACAGACTTCTCGTATAGTTTAATTCAAATTTCGGGTTTTCTTTTTGTAGATGTAGACATAGATTTGATTTATTGCTCATTTGTTAGCATATAAAATCCTGAAGACTGCTGCTGATGATGAGTCAACATGTTCGAAAGAATTCTCGGTCCTCACGAATTAGGTTCTCTTCCCAAAGCTGTCGCTCATGTTGAAGCTCCTTAAATTCATCCAGAAATTTTTGTTGCTCTTTAAAGAATTCTTTTTGTAAGTCTGCTTGCTTCTGTTGCCAATTCTCAGAAAATTGTTCAATGGTTTTGAAATAAGACAAGCGCCTTTAAAAAAAAAAGTTAGAAATTGAAAAGCGAAATTTGTGAATTGTTTAAATTACCACCACGACGCCTCGGTGTCTGCCTCGGTGTCTGCCTTGGCTCATTCGAATCGTCCCCTGTTGTGTTGGCCGCTGGTGAACACTCTATAAGAACTTCTTCAGGAGAAGAGCTATTACAAACAGTATCTTCGAAGCCTTAATTAACAAAATTAGTATACTCTTAAATTTATAAGACTTAAACACATATAATTACTTGAATTGTCAACAGCAATATCACCTGAGTCGACTCCAGAAAGTGCAGGAAAAACTTTTTTTGGACGTAAGTTGAAAAGCTCCCCTAATTTTCCAATAAACTCAACGGAATGACGACCAACTCCACTTTTTGAGTTATTGAGCTTAACTCTATAAAAATCTGCATTTAATTTTTTAAATTTCACGACAAGCTGCTGTACACTTTTCTTATAACCGCACTCTAACATCTTTTCCTCAACCTTCTTAAGAATTTTCTGGTTGGTAAATTTTTTTCCATCCATTATTTCAGGCAGTTTTTCTTCAATACAAATATTGAGCATGGTGTTCACTTCTTCGTGACTCCAAAAAGCCCCTTTATTTTTTTGGGTTTCCAATATTATTTCAATTTATTTCTATTTTATATGTAAGCTAGCATAAAACTATTCACGGCCAATTTTGAGGTTATGGTTTTTACTTTGACAGCTTTAAAGAATATTCTTGTTTATACCACACTTTCTATTGCAGATTCTGCATCAATTTGGTACTAGACCGGCATGTTATACAGAAGTAGTATTTGTATTCTGTTCGTGTTTATACCATCAAACTTATGCCACATAAGGGAATTATGCTGCATAAGTTACTGCGGTCTAAACGTAGCGAATGGTACTCAAAAGGTACTTTTTCAATTCGAAATTCAAGCAAGCGATTCTGTAAGTGGCGCAGTTTCACATGAATGTTACATGGGACATCCTTTATACCTACGTTGCAATGGGCTATATTACCTACACTAATTTAAATATAAAATAAACGTTTTAACTCTCTAACCGTTATAACCGCCTACAGGCGGCCTCTATTACAATTAAATTAAATTGAGGGGAAACATTTTTTTCAGTTAATTCGTTTTCCTTGCTTTTCCGTAAAATTAAACTCACACACTGTGACCAATTTAAACTTCGTACGGTCATTCGTTTGATAGCTATCGTCATTGGCATGTTAACATTTGATGCGTGAATGCAAATAAAATATTTTTTGAAGTAATAGATTTTGTACAAGCAAAAACATTGACTCATAGTATTTGGATTTTTGAGAAAAATATATCGGTAAGTTTTTATATTGGTAAGTTTTTCTTAATTTTTTTTTATTCCAACTGAATTCAATACTTTAGTTTTGTTTTGTCACCGAGATGCGATAACCGTCCAGAGGCGGTTATAACGGATTAGGTGTGAGTTTCATTCTATTGTGCTTTCTTTTGCTACTACGTGTTTATTATTTTCTTTTTTCATTTTTACCTGATTATTTTAGTTTTACCTGCGAAAAATTATTGTCATGAGCGGTGAAGAGCGAGCGAAGAAAAAAATGGGGGTAAAGTCTTCCTGTAACTTTTTAGCGATGTCCGATGAACAAATTTGGGAGTTTATGGATTCGGTTGAAAAGGACTTTTCAGATGGGAGCACGGATGGTGATTTCGGCGATGACGATAGCATCGCTGATCCTGACTTCCTTTCTGAAGATGTACTGGTTCGTCAGGACGTAATTCCAAAGAACGTAGAAGAAATTCGCGAAAATCTGCAAGGATTGGGGATAAGTGAATCTGCAGATGCGTTCATCAATGGTGTGAATTTTTCATTGAATATCAGCTCTATTAGTGAATGTCGTGCTCCGTTTGCAGAATCGAGGTTTTCCGATGAAGCTGATGAAAAATTAGACCCAATGGCTGGTCCATCGCATGCAGAAATCTCTAACGCAACAACTACAACAACAACACACAGATATAAACCATCAAAAAGACCACGGTCACCAATGCCAGAAATAGAAAATGCTGGTCCTCAGTTCAATCCATCTCAAGGTGGTTTCACCGGAGGAGGTTTGTATTTCGAAACTCACTAACAATTCCTTGAGTGTTTATTCTTTTCTCCTTCAGACGTACAGAATTTCGGTATGAAATCTAAAGAATTTTCTAAAATTACATGGCAAAAGAAAGGCATTCAGTTGCACATAAATGAAGTGGCTTTCCATGGGAATAGTACGTTGCCGAGTTCATTCCCAGATTTGAAGACTCCAATGCAATGCTTTTTGTATTTTTTCACCGAGGATATTTTTAACTTGATTGCTGAGGAAACAAATCGAGCTGCCCAGCAACAGAGAATAGATACATCATTTTCGATAAATCCTGTGTAGCTCCGCCAGTATGTGGGAATTCTATTCTACATGTCGCTTTATCGTTATCCATTATTATTGGGTTCAAAATTATTTTGAACCAATCAGAAGTAAAATGATATGTAGGCAGGTTGAAACAATCAAACGGTATTTGTGTTTCGCTGTTGTATATGATCGCACTCCGTGCTCCGTGAGAGAGAGAGAGCGTAAGGGTTTTCGAATAAAAACATACAAATATTGCTGATTCTGTCAATCACTATTTTATTTTTTATTTAGATCCCTGTTTTTTGGGGGGCTTAACACTTTTTCACTTAACTAGAGGGATTTTTACCTAAGTGATTTCACTAATATCTTTTATTTATCACAAGGTTCGATGCCTGTTAGAATTGATTCCCGTTGCTAGTAGATGAGATTTTCGCGAGGTGTTTCGTTGGCGGGTGAAAAACAAACTCCTCGAGGTTTGGTGATCTTGCACCCAGGTACCCACAATTACTTTTTTAAAAGCTTTTTTCTTTTTGCTTTCTCACGACGATGAAAAGATCGTACGTGAGAATATGCGAATTCTTTTATGTGCATTCAATTTGCACGACGAAAAATGATATCCGATTACACGGCATGTAGGTAGGTATACCGTGTGAGTGGAGTGCATTACTGATAACGAAATGCAATTTATGCTAAATAGCAATTTGTTGCAGTATGGAAATGCAACTTTAAATGCATTTGAAATTTTAAATGACATTTTAAGTTGAAATAATTTTTCATTTCCAGGGTCATTTATGAGGTACATCAATATATTGTATAGGACAATATATTTATGTATTGACCTTATGGTTGTGATTTAGGGCATTAGGCATTAGGGATGGACTAATGGGCCGTTATCACATCCGCTTGAAGACACGAAATCCAATGCTTCGCCTGTTTTATCACATGCTAGATATGGCGTTGACCAATGCATACATCCTATATCGTCGCATTCATGTAGGCGATCCGAAATTATTACAGCTACCTGATTTTCGTGAACAAGTTGCTGCTGGTCTTTGCAAATATAGGTCTAATGGAAAACGTGTAGTTGGCAGATCATCTATGCAGCTGTCAAAGCCTACTTCATCTGCTACTGGACTAAAAGCTCAAAGGCCATCTGAAGACGTCCGGTATGACGGTATGGATCATTTCCCAGGTATGCTCGACAGAGGTGGTAAAAAAAGTTGCAAAAATTGTAAGAAGTCAGAAACACAAATCTATTGCATGCGATGCAAGCTAAATTTATGTTTAACTCCGATAAACAACTATGACTTCCTTCGTCAAAGATGATTTGTGCTTAATTCTATTTTCTTTTTAGTTTACCTTTTTCGATTATTTTGTTTTCAATAAAAACATGTTTTGAATTTAAATAAAACCTGATGTATTATTTCCTTAATCCGTTATAACCGCCTGGAGGCGGCCTATCTACATATATTCACACCGAATTCATATTTGTGCTTCTCACCCAAAATATACCCTAGTTTGCAATTTTTCTGAAGAAAAAAAAATTAAACGGTTAGAGTGTTAAAATAACCACAAGACAAAAATATCCAGAAACATTAGGAATCATATTTGTATTCCATATTATACATTTTTGGACAATACAACCAACTCTATATTTGAGCCGTTTATTTTGAAAGTGGCATAAGTTACTTTACCCTGATGGAAATGATGATTTTGTCAACGAGTATACGAAACTAGGTATTTATACTACAAAATATAAGTCAATCAATCAATCAATCATTTATTTACCTAATTTGTACACAAGATTAGAAATCAGTATCAGAAAGAATAAATACAAGTAAATCTTCTCGAAAGTTGGCATCAATATTTTTAAACACGTTAAAACGCAAACTCTCAAATAACCTGACTTAAAACAAAGTGAATTATGCCACTTTCAAAATAAACGCGACTCATATATCTATAGCTTTCTTTTGTGTATTGTTCTAGAACTTCCATATACCGTCAGTTATCGACTTACGACAGGGTTCGGTTCCGCAACTTCGGACGTAAGTCGAAATGGTCGTAAGTTGACTTTCATACAAAAATAAATATAATAGACCTATGTACATCAATATTGATAACTTTTTTTTCTCATTTTTAATTGGAATTTATCGCAATGTCTTAAATAATTCTACATGAAACAGTTGACCAGAGCTCGAAAAGAATTGTCGTAACGATTTCTAGAAGAAAATAGTGAGGAATTGTGAAAGCTTTACCCCTTCTTTCTGAATGATCATTGACAGCATTGCCAAATTATCGCACAATAAAAATTTTAAATTAAGACTTGATTTGAATTGCAGGTAAAAACTGTCCACATTAGCTCTTATTTTCCCATTTTCCACACAAAAGACTACAAAAATGAATAATTATAATTAATTTTACATAAATATTTATTTTTATAGAACTCAGGAAAATACTGTTTCCTCTAAAACAAAACAACGCGCACTACAATCACTAGATTTGAAATGAACGACGCGAGATACATAATTTCATCATATGTCTTGACAGTCTACTAGAAATCGTTACAAAATCGGAGTTCAGACTTCACAACAATTTGTTTGCATAAAGAGCTACGATTTCCGTTGGAAAAATCGTAGAAGTCGTCAAATATTCCAATAAATTCACAAGACGCGAGAAAAGTTGTTCTACACGATTTTCGTTAGATTTGTATAAGATTTTCAGAAAATATTTTTTGAATTACTTTTTCTTTTCCGACAACAGTCCGACTTGTCGTATTGTCTGAGAGCTTTGTGTGCTGAGTTCATTTAAATCTTCCTATGAAAATGTATGAAGCGTTCTTTTTTGTGTTTTTGGTTCTGCTCTGTTCTGCGGACGAGATGCTTTTTCCTCCTGCAGGTATTTCTTAATTATTAGTTAGATTATTTAGACATTAGATTAATTAGATGAAATCAGAGGGTATACTAAGTTTGTCATTTCGTTTGTACCACACAGAAATACTGCTAGTAGAGTAAAATGGGTTGGACACCCACGCATAATATTAGCTGTGTTCTTTTGTGTACCTTGTTCTAGAACACCCATATACTGGCGAGAGCAAACTGTTCTGTCGATTGATGCTAAGTATTTTACTGTTCGTTTCATTCTATGAAAATGTGTGAGGCGTTTTTGTGTATCTTTTGTTCAGCTATTAAAAGCTTTTTTAATTTCTGCGTGTCCGTCTGTCTGTCCGTCTCTCTGTCTGTCTGTGTGTCCGTTGATAACTCGATACTCGAGAATGCGTTGACTTATAGTAGGTACCTACCTGAAATTTTGTACACGAGCTTTTTTAAACAAAAAGTAAATTTATGTTCGAAAGTGGAACCCATTGTGTAACACCTTCTACAAAAAAAAAACACCCTACAAAACTTTGATTTTTCACCATACATTCGGTAAATGCCTGAGAACGCGTCGATTTGAATAGTTAAAATTTTCCAGGCGACTGCTATTACCTCTAAACTTTGTTTCTCTTGTATTTATAATTTATTGTATTTAATGTAGAACCGTAAAAATTAAAAGCTTTCAAAAATTGTTCTGTTCCATCTATATGATCGATTCTAAAAATGGTGACTTCGAGTCCCGATAAAAATAAAATAAAATTTATTTTAAATGCATCTCATTTCGTGTTCGTAAAATTTTCGGGAAAAACTTTATGTGTCATATTTGCCACAGCTAGTTCTTTTCAAAACGTTAAATTTATCCTAATGCCTAAACTATAGTACCTAATACTGAATTAAAAAATAGTGTTCCGATAAATTTTGTACTTGGTTCCTTAGCTTCCCAAATGTAGTGTTATTTACACACCTTTCTTAAGAAAATTATTATAACATTTTAGTAAAATGCAATCTGAAATTTTCTGAGCCAAAGCTATCAACTGAGCTATAGCACGCTCACGCACATGTCAATAATTTTTGTTTGTTTTTACCTGGAAATCCTTATTTATCGTCGGTTGATTTGAAATTTTCTAAAAATTTTATTAATTATGTCATATAAATGTGACCACCTTTGGAAAGCTAAGGAACAAAGCAAAAAAGGCTCCATATATTAACGATTATTTAGAAAGTCGGACAAACGGTTTATATTTTAATCGGTTTTTGTTCTACCATACCCAATATAACTTATGTACTCTTAATATATCCCGATTTTAGCAAAGAAAAAAAAACGAAAACGTACTTGCCTTATGAATTGATATTTTGGTATGACGCCGTTTTCATAAGGCTTACAGTAAGGATGATTTTTAGAATTTTACATTATACTGTATTCTTACATATATATATATAGGAATATCGCTAATACTTAATTGTTCACCAAAAAATTATGGAATATCCTATCTTCAATTAGTACAGGGAAATCTAGAAACCATAGCACAACTAGATTTAAATGACCAAAACATGTATTTTATTTTTGGTTTACTGCGTTTGGTATATAGTTAATGGTTAAAGTTTATATGGCGATGCTGATCATGAAATGGATTCTGCAGTGAGGTTAATGATGCCACTAAAATCGAATTCAAAGTCTCCCGTATTCTGCTTTTCCTTAAAAATATAAATTTTTTAATAGCATGCCCTACAGAATATCAACTAATTAATTTAATTAATTTGGTCATATTTAAGAGGACATCAGGAATAGATAGTCTTCGTTAACTTTTCATTAGAATTCATTCCTTTTTCTAATTTAGTTGCACAAAGAAATATCTTCGATTTTCTGTCTTTCTCCAATTTTTTTAATGATCTTCCTCTATTGACCTCACCTTTATGTTTTTACTTAGTTATTAGATACACATGTACATATATCTCCAAGGATTTGAGGTCAATTTATGATGTCATTTGTCGACTCAATAAGTACTTTATAATTCACCTATTGATTACAGTAACATGTCATTGTCATATTAATAATGTCGAATCGTTAGCGCAGTGTACGGGAATCGTAAATCGAAAAATATTAATCCTCCTACTGAAAAATTCATAGGACAAAAATTATAGAAAATTTCAAGATCTACAAAATATATTTTTAATCTCTCATGAGCAACAGCAACAGCAAGTGAGATATTAAAAAAAGGGATCTAACAAGTTTTTTCAAAATTGCTGAGAAATACACACACCGAATCACCCGATAATTTGGCACTATACTCACGAGGGTCCACCACCCATCAGCCCTCCAAGCATCATAAACGTCGCATGACTTTCGGCGTCAACATAGACTTTTGATCCTAAATGAGTGGACTATTATAGATAGGACATATTCTTTTACTTACAACCTAATGAGCGGCACAATTTTTCGTTGAATCCATCAGATTTTGGAACGAGAAATAATTTTCCTCTAAAACTGAGAAGAAGCTAGCAATACTTATTCTTCTTCTGAAACTCGACCTTGTGAATTTGTGTGTATTGATGTTAGTTCTAGTAAGATAAATGTGTCTTAAACTCGGTATATTTTCCACCTAATCAGTCCGCTAGTTAGAGACTACGTTATCTAACGTTACCCAACATTATGAAATGTAGTGATTGGTAGCGACTTCAAAATTAATTTACTTCACCGCAGAGCATTAATAGACCAATTTATTCATGTTATTCAATCCATGCATCTCAATATTGTCAATACTTCGCTTATTTTTTTTTAATTCATCAAATCGAGGGGACTCTTCATCTTATAAATGTTTCAGATAGGGCTTCATTTAGCTATTATTACCAATAATCAGCAAATATGCCCTTCATGTCATTAATTATGGACATCGTCCTATTTCTCAAGCAGCTGGAAAATCGCCACGGTATTTGCCATCCCAAAAAAGCATTCTCCAAAACAACCGTCACGATGGACTTTCATCCAATTATCATGTTGGCAATCTGGTTTTCGCTCTTCACTATGAGACCGCAGACTTAAAACTGTCCACCATTATTAGACGTGTTATAAAATTAGAAAATCATACTGCCCTCGTTCTTCTCGATTTTTCCAAAGGATTTGATGGTGTCGAACAGCTATCTCTATGATACGCAATTTCTTGATGGAGCGCAGCTACCGTCTAAAAATAAATGACTCTCTTCCATCCTCTCTACCATCAATATGTGGAGTACCCCAAGGATCAATCCTCCACTTTGTTACGAGCGTGGCCTTGGTTCGTTATTCAAACACAATATTTCAAATATTATTCACAAATTCTTCCTTTATTTAACTATACTGTTTACTCTTATAACATTCACAAACAATTATCGAATCACTTCTACTTTAGTTATCGCTAGTACTGTACTTCTAATTATGGCAATCCAAATAGTTTACTTCGTTCACTTCACTGTCAGAAATAAGACTGCCTCCTGACGGTTAGAAGCGCCATATTTATACTCTACAAATTGTCCTAGATGTAGTGTTAAATGAATTTACAATACCCGTTTAAAGGAAAGTAAGTAATCTGGAAATTGTGGTAAATGGGAAGATGAATTGCTGCGAGTATATCAGTTCATGTTGGGAAAAGTTTATAGTGGCTTGCGAAAACTTTGGCTTTCAGCTAATATCCCAAACTAGATGGTGTCGTCTGGTAGATGCGGCATTCTATGATTCTATTCGTTTCATTTTTGAGCTGCGCAGATACTTCCATGTTTCACATGTACCACCCAGAGTACTGGGTGGAAGGATTATATTAAACAAAGCGCGTTAATATTTTTATGTAAACTACTGAAGACGGGCAAACCCGATTATTTGAGAGTATTTTTCGAATTTACAACGTCTCAGAGAAATCAGAACCTAATGATACCTCATTTTCGGAAATCTACTATGGAGAGCTCTTATTTGGTCTACAGGGTGTTTCCACCAAGGTAGTCTATAGAGCTGGAGGAGAAAGCCTACTTACCTACACTTACAAAAAAATATATGACAAGATAGAGGGCATATCAACCGTTTCGTAGTTGTAGGGTGATTAAGAATATATGACTTGTTTACACAAAACACCCTGTATCTTAAAAAGTACAGGGTATGCAGAGCTTCATGGCCGACTACTGCTCAAGCAGCCCCATACTCCTCGCCCCTAAGGACAATACTCCTCTTCAATAAGGAATTTTTGTGGTCTAAATTAAAAATTTGGGATTTTGTTACCTTTGTTTTTTTTACTTTGACCTCTATTTTTTTGCAAAAAGGTGCTTAGCATAACTTTTTTTTTATAAAAACTGTAAACTGTGGACTCTCCTCTTTAATTTTACTTATTCAGGTCATACCGAAATTAGACGATTTTTTTTTAAATGACGTGTTTTCAGTCACTAAGGGAACAAATTAGCTTTGAGAATAGGTTAAGAGCTAATAACTCTTTAACGGCTACAGATAGCACATAGGATGTAATGAGCTAAATTAAAGAGGAGAGGCCACAGTTTATAGTTTTTATAAAAAAAGTTATATTAATGATGCAAAAAGGTATGCAAAAAAATAGAGGTCAAAGTAAAAAAGTAAGAAAATCCAAAATTTTTAGTTTAGGTCACAATAACTCTTGAGAGGAATATAGGACTGTCGTTGGAAAGACCATGAATTTCTGCATACAATGAACTTTTGACGGTGACCACACACCCCACACACCCTGTACTTTTTAAGATACACGGTGTCTTGTGAGAGCCTAGCACCCTGTAACTGGGAAACGGTTGATATGGCCCTCCCCCTGCCATACATATTTTATTTCACACGTACGTATATTAAGATCAGAATTGGAGTCGTTTATGGAACGCTTTACCATCCAATATTAAAGCTGCGAGCACTGTCGGTGCATTCAGGACACTTATTAAATTTCATCTGGCCTAGTTATAATATACATTATTAGCTTTTATATTTTTTCTTCTCCTTCCTTCTTATCCCATTTGGAAACCAATTTTATTACAATGTAACTTTGTAATTTTGAATTTTTATAGTTTCTATATTTTCTATATTTCTATATTTGATACATTTAATTCTTTTTAGTTTTTGTTAAAAATTTTACATTCATATAAAGTAATCTGATTTGATGCATATTTGCTAATTTGTTGTTGTATTCTAAACTTGCTAAATACGTTCTATCTAGTGCTAATTTTAGTAACTTGTAATTTTTTGTATCAATATTGTATTTGGTTGACTTGGTGGGTGATTTTAGATCTAACTCATTTCAGTATTTTAGGTATTATATTAATTGTACACCGCAATTGATGGCTCCAGAATTATTTCTATAAACCATAGTTGAGTTATAGCTTCGGAACACAGGAGAGGATTAGAGAAAATTATTGGTCATTGGAAAAGACAACAGATTATTATCTACTTATTTCCATTTATTCTTCATAAGCCACCATGTTACAGATTGAAAGCCATGTCACGGTTTTTCAGGCAGAAGTCAAGGCCATCCTTGAAGCGGGAAGGTATTTCCTTAACTCAGACACTGAGACCAAGGAGATTGCAATCTGCTCGGACAGTCAAGCAGCTGTCAAAGCCTTAGCAAAACCTATTACAACCTATAAACTTGTATTGGAATATAAAACCACCCTCAATTCCCTTTCTTAGAAAAACAATGTACTTGTGCTTTGGGTGCCAGCGACATTAACGGGAATGAAAAGGCAGACGAACTTGCTTGTTTTAATGCAACCTTGGAGGCATCCTCCTCTACAATTGGCATCGCATCAAAACACCTTGCCTCTACTATCTCGGCTTGGGCAAACTTTCAACCCATTCGCTTTTGGTTGGATGACTCTTCAGGTAGAACTACGCATGCATGCCAACCCTGAGAGCTGTAATGTCAATTCTCACTGGGCACTCTGTTCTCAGGGGTCACCTTCACCTACATAGGATAGGGCTTGCTGAAGATCCGGTATGCAGAGGATGGAGAGGAATCCGAAAAGGTAACTCATTTTCTTTATCACCGTCCGGCTTTCTCAGGAAAACGTTACACCTCCTGGAAGAATCGAATGAAGTCGGTAAGGAGAGTTGCGGGCGAATTTTGAATTTTGTTAGAGCGTCCGTTGGTATACGTGCCAGGACCCAGTCCGGATGCCAACATTGTTTCAATCCATCCATGTTACGTTGGCCAGTCTGCCGTAACGAATTATATGTCCAAAAATTTTTTAGGTATATAATGTAGTCTATGTAAGATTTATTTTTGCGTGAAGCGTTTCAATAAACGTTATTAATTTGAAAAATTACTAATTAATTAAATGCGGGATGCTATGCCACGAATCCATGTGGTAATTCGATACAATTCCATTTCTTTAAATATTAATTACCTAGACTCCATGTGTACCATATATGTTTTTTTTTTGTAACTGTATAGGTGTTCGATAAATTGAAGTCATTCATAAAATCAAATGAAAGAAAACCATGAATCTTTATTTTCAGAAACATGCCATGACTTTAGATGGTCGATCGGTACGGAGGCGAAAAACAAACTAAGGTTAGCTACGGAAGTGATCATGCAAGAAACGAGATTTTATGAATGATCGTGGTTCGTTTTATCCCCTTTTATCAGCAGCAGCGGAAAGAAACTGAACGATTGACTACATTTCGTGCTGTTGCGGGACATAGTAGTAGTTTTAACCGCAATCAATGTGAGTGTACTTATGTAGGCATAACTACGCACATAAGTGGCAAAAAAATGCAAATAATTTTTCTGCAGACTTTTCCGTGGGCAGATACTCAGCAGCTGTACCTTGTTTTTTTTGTTTTGCTCTTAGAAGTGGAAAGAAATTTCATGCTCTCGTTCAAAATCGTTATACGTTTACATACATAGAAACCGACCTACCTACCACAGTTTATCTACGCCGCCGGCCGCCAAGTCGATCAACTCGGCTGTTATGTAAATCATTGAATGATTTCGTCAAACGTTACCATTTTTATTTCAGCTAATGATGGTAGATATTTTCTGAAAGTGGGAAAGACTTTCATATTAAGCCGCTCTTTATTTATTTCACATTTTTATTAAGATATAGGAATACAATATGTTATAAATTCATTGTAATTCACATTTTTGTAACCTACGTATTTATGTATGTGCATATATGTACAGTATGAAAAACATAAGAAGGCACTGACCTAATTAGTGAAGTCATTCTCAATGCCATTTCATGGATGGATGGATTGAGAAGAGGTTCAGAATCCGAAGGATTCTCTACAACTTAAGCTACAGCAAGGCCCATTGTTCACCCTCCAGATTTATGAGCTTATCCCAGTTGGACGCACTCACAAAATTTATTCAGTTTATTTAGGAGGTGTGAGCCAAGGAATCTGTAAGTTTACCGGAGAAAGTGAGTCAACAAGTTCCATCCTGTGTAGCGTAATGTTCAGTAAGAATTAACACTAGGGCTCTCAGAACTAGCTTGTTTAAGACCCAGTAGCTTTTCCGTTAAATTTGGATTAGATTTACCACACAGTTCATTTGTATCTCTACCCGAGTTATCATGTAACCAAAGACGCCTTTGTTGGCACTTGACCCAAACCGAAATATTATAAGGGAGGTGTTTTCGTGCAATTTCGATTCTGGAGGGAGAAACCTTCGAGACTGCTGCAAGACGAGCGTGCTCGTCCACCTTCTCATTTTCGCTCATTTCGCTTTGACTTAGTACCCATAAAATGAGTACCTCATTACATACAGAAAGAAAATTCAGGGTGATTTGACACTCCAGTATCAGTTTGGAGGTTATAAAAGGTTTATAAAAGGTTTTGAGCAGTGTTTAACAGTCGCTTAGCTATCCTTGCTCTCAGTATTTGAGTTGAGAAGATACTTTCCCGCTTCAAGGACGGCTTTGAAATCCGCCTGGGAAACTATGACGTTGTTTTTAAGATGTATGGCCATTTCTACATTTTCTCGCAGAAAACGTCCTCTCAAGTATTTCCGTGCCATTCGGAGCCGTCCGTATAAAAAATACGTTGGATAAATGATGAACTACAGAGTGTGATTCCCATTCTGCCCTAGATGGGATTTTCGATTTGAAGCTACCTTTTAGCATGGTCTCAAGGAGGTAATTACTCTCTCTGTTGATGTCAGGTTCGAATTGACTGCATGCAGTCTTAGTGCTGCGGTTGATACCTCCTTCTTGATTTAAATTTGTACACGGTGTATGTTAAGGATAACCTAAAGGGTCCGAATACTAGTTGACTTGAGTGTGCCGCTTACACTAAGGAGGCAGAGTTTCTGAACTTTTCCAATATGTTACGCTGATTGGCGAGATCAATTGCTTTCCAGCACACCATACAGCCTTAGCCCCATCCTATGGGATAACACTAGTGTATATCTATAGGATAATTCGCTGTTTTAGACCCCACTTTTTACCTTTACTACACATTGCGAAGGCTCTTAAAGTTCAACTTGTTGTCTAGTAAAATTCCTAGGTATTTTACTTTGTCCTTTAGTTCCAAAAGTCTGGAGCCAATAGAGGACAGATTCATTGTAGCTTGTAGGATCATTCCTTTTCTTAGTGCCAGAAATTCAACGGATTGATTTACAGTGCGAAATCCCTAGCCCAGTCTATAACCAGTCGAATCCCGTTTTGATCTGGCCGCGGAGCTCCGTCTCGCAACTACTGGAAACTAAAATCAGCAGATCGTCTACGTAGAATGCTTTGAAACCCATCCGGCTTACCAAGAGATCATCTATAATGAGAACACATAGAAAAGGTTTTTACAATATGCGTGCGATCCAGCACTTAAGTGCGTTCTAGAGCTGTGGTGTTTGTTTTTGTACACCGCGAGAAAAAGGGATATGTTGGCTTTAACTATGATTGAAAATTCACTTTTTAATTTATTTATTCAAAATAACAACAATTCACGTTATAATTTATTGATTTATCTTGTTTTCTGTAATAAATCCGTTTAACTTATTATTTTATCTATCTTGAGCAATTCACTTTATTACTAAAAAATTTATAGCTTATTTATTTATCCTGTCGTCAATTCACTTAATAACTAAGGCACTTATATTTTATTTTATTTTCTAGTCCTCAATTTACTTTAAAACTCAGCAACCGACCTGATCGGAATTTTATCAGTCGCTATTTATTCGGATCACTCTAATAATGAACTTTTCTCTCAAACTCACGCACATTCGAGATTCACTCGTCAGCCGATGAACAGTGAACAACGAGCAGGACAAGGATATCGTGACAAACAAATAAACGTACAAAGGGCCGACGGGATTTCGTGAAAACGAGAACCGCAGATAAAACTTATTTTTATCGACGGATTTGTGTGTAAGCATTGTGTATGTATGTATGTATGTGTACATGAAAGTGCAAAACAGCGCCAAATTAAGTGCGGTGAAAAGGACACCTGAGTGAAAAAAGATACTTTTAGTGATTTAGTTTTTGATTGTTTTTGTGATTTAGCAATAGTAAAATTACGGACAATGTCTTCATCCTTTGAAGATGCTAGTAATACTATGCTAAATGTAATATTAAACAAATTTCAGACACTGGCAGATAAACACGGTGTAACTTAGCTCCCAGTCTACGTGACGAAACTGGCTGAATATGCTGAAGAAATGAGGTCAAAGAAGATTGAAAATGAGTCGGCAAAGATGCTGACCGATGAACAGGACTCTACTGATGAAGACAGCGGAAGCAGCAGCAGCACGAGCGGTATTTAATCAACAGGATCCAGCGAAGGAAGTGATTACACCTATGTCAAAGGGAAAAGGAAGAACAACAAGTCTCCGCCGAAGCAAGCCCCAAAGAGGACCCGGACAACAGTAGCACCGCCTACCAAAAACAGCAACAGATACGATATTCTGGCAACGGAAAATGACTTCGAGATGCCGAAGAAGGTTCCCATAAAGCAACAACTGCCTCCGAAACCTGATGCCAAGCCGCCACCAATAATATGTTACAACCTCAACATAAAAAGGTTCAATGAAGAACTCAACAAATTGGAACCTAGACCAAAATTGTATTTTAAAACAATGCGAGGTACAAAATGCGTTTTAAAGCCATTTACTGAAGAGGACCACAAAAGGATCTTCAGTGTAATTAAGGAAATCGGAGTACAAAGTTACTCCTTCACCACGAAGAGTGAAAGGAAAACCACCCTCGTAATAAAAGGGGTACAACACTCGTATGAACCTGAGGACGTGCAAGCAGCTCTAGAAAAAGAACTAGCAGGAATCAAAATTAAGGCAGTGACCCAACTGAAAGCAAGGAAAGCCAAGGAAGACAACAATGCTTTCGTTGTCAGCTTGGACGGATTCTACGAAGCGAAAGGATTATGGAAACCAAGAAGCTCCTAGGAATGCTTGTGTATTGTGAAAAGTACCACAATAAAGGTATAACTCAATGTAAAAGATGCCAGCGTTTTGGACACGTCGCCAGCAACTATGCCGTCAGATGTGTTAAGTGCGACAAGAATCATGAGCCAGGGGAATGCGAGAGGAAAGACGCGAATGTAGGAGTACCTTTCTGCGTAAATTGTAATACGGAAGGACATCCAGCTAGCTACAGAGGATGCCCTAAATACAAGGAGCTGAGAACGCAGAGAAACTTACGACAAGAGGAACGGCGGCAAAGGGACAACTTCATCATAGAGTCAACGAGGAACTTCATCCAGACAGGTAAATCTTTTGCTCAGATTGTAAATGCAGCTAATTCTAAAGGTTCAACAGGTACCCCCAACCCACCTAAACAGTCCCCAAAACCTACTTCCACGGATAGAGCCCATGAAGTAGACGCCGACAATTTTTGCAACAAAGAAGCAAATTCGCTCTTTGGCTGTGATCTTTTCACCCTAATGGGTAAAATCAACAATTTTCTCCCGAAGTACCGGAAGCTCACCTCTATTCCAGAGAGACAAAGTGCATATCTTCAGTTCGCTTTTGGATTATGTCAAGGCAACTAAGATCCCTAAAGCTAATGGCTCTCAATTGTAATTCTCTTGTGAAATTAAGCAGGAGAGCTGCACTAAATCTCTTCCTCCACGATCACTAGCCAACTGTGATGTTCCTTTCTGAAACCCATCTTCTCGACAAGCATACTCTTGCTTTCGAACATTACAGAGTTATCCGCACTAATAAGTCGGAATCAACTCTTGGCACCTTGTAAAAAAGGATCTCAGCTTCACTGAAGTAAAAGTTAGTGGACTTTCCAATATAGAATGCACAGCTATAACCCTCAATCTTCAGAACGACGTAACAATTCTTTTAATTTCCATCTATAAGAGATGCCAGGCCCAAAATTTTGAAATCAGGAGCAATCTGAACACTCTCACAAGATTAGTTAGCAATTACACCCACACGGTGATTGGCGGTGACTTCAACGCGCGACATCCCCTCTGGAACGACACACTAACCAATGGCGCTGGAATATGCATTGCCAACTGGCTCACAAACGGCCCCTCTGACTTTTTAGCGATTTCACAAAACTCTCCCACATTTCCACGCTCTGGGTCTATTCTTGACTTCTTCCTAGCGACTTCTAATCTCGTAAAACTTCTCCCACAAATTTCAAATTATACCTGCACTGCTCATACTGCGGAATCGGATCACATGGCCATCGAACTAACAATCACTCCTAACTCACATTTCGACATTTTCTATCTAGCTTCTCCAGAAATCTCAACATTAAAACTCGTTAACTGGACAGAATTTCATTCAAGACTGTCTCAGAACTTAGCAGGAAGCCTCCCTGACGAGCACAGCAATCTCTCAAACACGGAAATAGATTATGACATCGAACTCCTTAACGGATATATTCAGGAAAATATCGAACATTTCTCAGAAAATGTCACGCCCCACAAATACAAATATAACCATCTTCCAGCTCGCTTGCAAAATTTGTACAAATACAGGCAAAAGCTTGGGAAAATCCTAAACAAGATTTTCCATAGAAACCACAATAGCCACAACCAAAGCTACCAATCAGTTCTTTCCCAAATCAAATGCCTATCCACCATTATCGATGAACAGACCAAGATATTTCTTGATGAAGAATTCAGAAGGAAACTCTCATCCATCCACCCTGGCCCTAATGTTTTCGAAAATATCAATAAGGTCTGTAATCGTAAACCAAAACTTCCTAAAATAATCACAAATGGCCAAGACACCCTTAGTTTACCTCTACAAATATAACCATCTTCCAGCTCGCTTGCAAAATTTGTACAAATACAGGCAAAAGCTTGGGAAAATCCTAAACAGGATTTTCCATAGAAACCACAATAGCCACAACCAAAGCTACCAATCAGTTCTTTCCCAAATCAAATGCCTATCCACCATTATCAATGAACAGACCAAGATATTTCTTGATGAAGAATTCAGAAGGAAACTCTCATCCATCCACCCTGGCCCTAATGTTTTCGAAAATATCAATAAGGTCTGTAATCGTAAACCAAAACTTCCTAAAATAATCACAAATGGCCAAGACACCCTTAGTTTACCTCTTGAGAAATGCAATGCATTCGCAGAATTTTTCCAATCCACCTTCAAAGATCATTCAAATCTTAGCAGCCCGGACTTCCGCACAAACTCAAATGTAAGACAATTCATCCACCAAAATGAACACCTACATCTCAACACATTCCACGCTGATAACCCTGCCTCAAGTCCCCAAGATCAGCAACTTTTCACAAACCCAGTCCACTTATTTGCACTTATAAGTGGACTTAAGGGCAAGAAGTCTTCAGGACCTGATAAGATCCCAAACAAAATCATCAGAAATCTTCCTTCGAATGCAATCAAATTTTTGGTCATACTCTTCAACAATTGCATTGCTTACTTTCCAGACTCATGGAAAATTGCGAACATCGTCCCAATACCAAAAAAGCCCAACTCCAAAGCTTTGGAAGAATTCAGACCCATATCTCTTCTTTCCAACATCGGTAAATTATACGAAAAACTCCTACGTCAACAAATTGTGAACACATGCGATGATCTAGGCATCCACCAAGACTCCCAGTTCGGCTTCAAAGCCCAACACTCAACTTCACATGCGTTACTCAAATTTCATACTGACACAACTTCAGCTCTCAACAGAGGTGAGTGCACAGTAGCCTGTTTCCTGGATGTCGAGAAAGGCTTCGACTCTGTCTGGAAAAACGGCCTCATCTTCAAACTGTTAGAACTAAACTTCCCACCACATCTAACAAAAATTATTCACAGCTCTCTGTCTTCAAGGAAATTCGCAGTAAAACTTGAAAACTGCAACTCAGCTACCCTACCTCTAGAAGCGGGAGTCCCTCAGGGCTCAGTACTCGGCCCAATCCTGTTCAACCTCTATACGTCAGATCAATCGCCAAATGATCACAATTCCACCTCACTACTCTACGCAGACGACTCGCTCACATATGCACGCTCAATATCGCAAAAAATCGCTGCGAGGAAAGTGCAGCAGCATATTGCCAAACTGGACGCCTACTACAAGAAATGGGGTATAAAAATAAACATTGCCAAATCTGAAATGATTTGCATACGCAAACCAGCTACTACTAGCCGAGCAAACATAGCCACCTTGGCTAAAAATATTGACATTGAAGTCAATAACCAAAAAATAACACCCTCCACTAAAACCAAATACCTCGGTATATCTTTCTCTAACCTGCACAAGTTTAACCCTCATGCACAATATGCTCTAATTAAAGCAAAAGCTGCATATAGCCTTCTGAGCCCACTTCTCAACACCAAAAATGGGCTATCAGTCCCCACCAAGCTCCTGCTTTATAAGCAACTAATTCGACCAACCATCACATACTGTTTCCCAATATGGCACACGATCTCGCCAACCTACATGAAAAACCTCGGAAATCTGGAGAGGAAAGTACTTCGTTCTTGCACTGGCCTTCATCGACGGGCAGACAATAAGTACCTACCAACAAAAAGCTGTACGAGGCAGCAAAAATCCTCCTTATCGACAGTTACCTTGTCTCGCAAGCCCAACACCAAATGGAAAAACTTCCTCATCATCCAAACGCTCTCATCTTCAAACCTGCCTGCACACACCCCACCTGCAGAATTCAGTTATATCTCACCTCTTCAACTTGTTGACCCTGAGAGTAGGGACATTTACTATACTGGCGAAAGTATTACTTTCTTTTGCAGCAAAGGTACCCACCATCGAGGATAGATCTCCGGAACATCAGCCACCGTTATCATAGCAGGATGCCCCACATAGGAACAGCCTAGAGAAGGAAGACCACCCACAAGGATACCTGGTCCAAGCTCCAGAGCTCCTCATCCTCCTCAACCGCACTCATCCCAATTTCCCGTCTCACCCTCCTAAACAACATCTAACAAACAACCGCCACGGAAACAGCTTAGTGTCGCGCGCGAAGCTGTAATAACCAACAAAAACAAACCAAACAAAAGTTTTTAATCAATATATGTAACAAAAGAAGACAAAACCAAGACAATTGTGAAATCAAGGCCAAAATAAAAAGCCTGAGTGTTAAATCTACCCTGCCACAAATCCTAACAGGGAAGTTAGGACCACACATTAAGGACAATATTTTTTAAATGCGCAAGAAAGTCTCTGATTTGATTTGATTTGAAACTCACGCGACGCTGTCCAGACTCAAGAAAAAACTAAACTTATTCTGCACTCGAAATTAATAAGTTCATTTAAAAAAAATGCAGAATCGACTATGCGTTATTTCTGTGCCAGAATTTTTTGATGTTTCCAAACAAGATTATTTTTATTTCCTACTTCGCTTTGTTTACCTGCAAAGTAGGTCATTATTGCGAAAAGGTAAGGCACTCTGCAATAAATTCTGATCAGCCATTAGGTCATTCTTTATTTATGCTGACCGGGCATTGATCGGTGCACGTAAAATGCTTTTTTTTTATTTACATATGGGTTAATATGTAACATTAAGTTGTTTTAGGAAAACGTTTTGACATGAAACATCGATAAATAATGAAACGATTACTCAAGAGAGCTTTGAGTATAGAAAGAAAATCAAGCCCATTGGTCTATATACCTTGGCAGTTGAGTAGTTAATCCAGCCGGCCTTATGAATAAACACGATCTTAGCTTCTTGCAACAATGCCCTAAACAGGTGGGCTACTTTGCCGATCAATAGGAGTTCTGAAAACTTCTTTACCTGTGATCTTTAAGGGTTTGAAAACCGTTGTTCCAAGTTCAAAAATGAAATGTTAACATCTGTGGGTCTAGAAATCCGACACTGCATCCGTAATATCCCTCTATAAAATTTAATCTCTACTTTTTTTTTATAGATATTTACAGCTTTGGTTATTTTTAGTAGTTTGCTTTGATATGGGAATGAAATTTGTGGTATTTTTAAGTGTTGTTATGTCTAGTTCGGATCTCAATCAAAAGTTTCTGATTTACTGAGCTCAAGTGTTTTCGTTATTGTTCGTGAATATGTTGTGAATATTTTCTCCAGCATCCGTCCTAAGTGTTGTAATCAGTACACAAACATTTTGATTTCCTTTCTAAGATGCATATTTTTACCCAAAGGAAAGACTTCGGTCATAAAAAATTCCGGCTTTCTTACTTTCATACTATCCTAAAAAAAAATTATGTACATTAATATTATTATAAGTATACTTATATCGTTAAAAAATTCCAAAAAATTACAAAAAAAATGTAAGTGCATGGTTTTTTGTCATTCCGTAATCAAGATTTTCTTGACTCAAAATGACGAAACGTTGTACAACATAGTGGGGCACCATTATCCACTGTCGTTAGTTAGTTTAGCCACCGTGGTACTTTGATGTGGTACTAGAGATTTTCCTCATTAGAGGTGTAATTGATGTGTGCTGTCTGAGATGTGTACTATCTCCTATATAAATAAGTCAAAGGTCTCTGTCTAATGTTCAGTTAATTCTGACGTTTGTGCTTACTATTCCCAACTCAAACTATCTTATGAAAACTCATGCTGGAGTAATGTTCCCATCCGAAGAACATTTCTCAAATTTATAATGTTCTCTCTCACCGGAGTAAAACTCAACAGTTTGACCACCAATAGAGTTATTGGTATAGAATGATATGTCTGGAACTATGCCAAGTTAAGGATCCAATTTTTATCAATGACCCCCATCATTCCTCGTTCTCTTTGAAAATGTTAGCTTCGTTCGTCCTGTCTGTCTTACAATATTTCTTATTTATTTCATATATTTTCACATTTCATATTTCTTCATTAAGGGAACTATTAAAAAGTTTTATGTAGAAAAACTGTTAAGAATTTTGCAAAATTATCCCAGTAAGCAAACCGTTGTTAAAAACTGCAAAGAATTTGTTACACTGTAAATCCTTCGTTAACTTATGTGATTTTCTTCAATATATATTCTTTATTAAAATTGAAAATTGCCAAAATTTATTAATTTTGAAATAATCTTTGCATTAAATTGTAAATTTTTGTTAAAGCCCTTAAAAAACAGTTAGGCTCTTTTGTCTTTATTTTATCTTCTCTTTGCACCCCTATAGGGTGGGGGAGATCCAACATCTAAGCACTGAGATCTTTTCTACTATGTCCTACCGTGTTAGGTCCAGTATACGTTCGCTTTTTTTAGGAAGGTTATTACCTTATTAGGGTTAGTTTTCCGGACGTCTGATGGAATTACGAATCTCTTACATGGAGTCTTTGGCGAGTAAGTCCTGCCCTTTTGCAGAGTACATACTCTGCAGATTTTACCCTTCTTTACAGAATCGGAAGTTATCGTCTGTGGTTTGGCAGATTTACTTAAGTGGCAATGATCAGTCAATAGGCCACTGAATATCCTGATCTGGTGCTTACCGCAGTTGATGACGTTTTCAATTTGTTTCTATGGGAAGTTAATGAACTTCTTCTCCCATTGTGGCTGGTAAACCTTTTTTTGTTTTGGATATTATTCACTGTTTTTCCAGCTTTATCACTTAGTATTTTAGCGCTAAGATCACATCTGAAGAAATCGGCACAGAAAAAATTCCTTGAGCAATCCATGACTTTTTTTTATATAATTTTTGTATAGGAAGAGGAATTCCTTGACTCTAGCATACCGCCCTTAAAGGCCCGATTTCTTTAAGCAGTATGATAGAAAAAGAAATGCGTACAGGAAGACTGTCGTTGTTTTCCGATAAATCAATTTATGTCAATATTGCTTGTAGAAATAAGTACCGATACACTAATTTCTGTTATGAATTGTGACGTTTCTGAAATAATTTGAAAAATTTAAGGAAGAAACGACGATTTTACACTAGACTTCATGCACTTATAATCAATTCCACAGTTTTTTTTGGTGTACATTATTTTACAAAAATAACAAATATGATAACAGTTCCGAAATAATTCATTTCGCAATGGTCAAATAACTGTTATTTGACAAGTTCTCGAACGATTTTGTTTGAATTATGAATACAGCGAGCTGTCAAAAATTCTATAACAATTTACATACATATCTAGGTACACAAAATGTCTCTATTTTACATAAAGGCCATCTTCATTTTAAAGGGATTTTCACATCAAAAACAAGAACCGAAAAACTCAATTTATTCCACTTTAAAACAAGAGTTTTGCTCCAATGATTAATAAAATCATGGAAAATCGGATAAACCAATAATTGTACTGAGAAAATAGTATATTTATCTCAGATTTTGAAGAAAAACACAACTTTTATCGACCGAAAAACTTTTTCGGCCCAGAAATTCGGTCGATAAAACATAAAAGTCGTATTTTTCTCGAAAATCTGAGATAAATATACTATTTTCTCAGTAAAATTATTAGTTTATCCTCTTTCCCATAATTTTATTAAATCATTGGAGCAAAAATCTTGTTTTAAAGTGGAATAAATTGAGTTTTTCGGTTTACATTTTCTCGGTTCTTGTTTTTGATGTGAAAGTGGCTTAAGAGTGCAACCTGGAATTTTCAAAGCGAACAGCATATCTACGTTGGCGTTTGATGTTCTACAACATATGTACATATAAGTAAATGAATAGTAAAAATTTCTTAATAAATATAATTTAATTTCTTTTTAAATTTTTGCCTTTATATATTTAATTCATTTTGTTTGTCTATTTATTTCAGATTTGCAGTCCATAAAGAAATTACTTGAGAATGAGACTAGTGGTGCGACATGCCCAAGTTGCCAGATGTTGTTTGATAAAGGAAAGAAAAGAAAATTAATTGATATGTGTGGACATGAAATATGCTACTCTTGCATGTTTCGCAATGAACAGTGTCCAATATGCTCAGATTGTTCTTTACAAACAAAAGGTAGGTTTGCATAAAACGTGTTCAGTGTTTGCCTGAATATTTACTTTATTGTAGAGAAAACCGTTCGTCACTTTATTAATCAGAGCTAAATGTGACATTTCCATACAAATTTTAGCGCTGATAAGATCGGAAGTAAAAATTTTCCTGGTTATTTTACTAGTGAGTACTATAGATTATGGAGTAATAGATATTTCCAGAATCTAGACTCCGGTGTACGCGTTTTCTGTGTTATGAGTTACATAGCTTGAGTTTCGTATATAAAGTCAAAGATGCTTCGATGTAGAGAAGTCCTCAATGTATTCATAGAAATTTCCTTGAATTTTTTTCCTTAGAATTTTTATTCATTATTGGAGGCGACAATGGGTAGACGTGCAGATAAGCAATAAGCATTCATTTTTATAAATATATTGTCGGAGCCCCATTTGTAAGGATAGCTATAGATATAGCTAAACCTTTTCACAAATGAAGCTTATGCAATCCTTAATCAAGAGGCAACCACAGTTGCGGAACAAATAATAATGTATTGGGTCAGTAGGTTTGGTGTGTCTCACGAATTTCATTCGGATCAAGGACAGAACTTCGAATCATGAACTTTCCAGGAGATGTGTAAAATGCTGGGAATAAGAAAAACCAGAGCAACTCCACTGCACCCACAATCTGATGCCCATGGTCTACGTGATTCAGATCGACATATTTCTATATTCCCAATGGGTTACCGATCAGCTGTTCACAACATGACCGGACAACTTCTAGCTAAGGTCATATTCGGAAGGGAAATACTTTTACCTAGTGACCTAAGTTTGGTACACATAGAATTGAACAACAGTTACCGAAGCTCCGACAACGAATAGCTGATATTCCCGAGGCCACGAGAGTAAAATTGGCAGTAAATATCGATCGGATGAAGACCCGCTATGACTTACGTCGAAATTGAGCAGGATTGAATGAAGAAGGTGATCTTGTTTGGCTGTACAACCCAAAACGACGTAAAAGTCGTTCTCCAAAACTACAACAACATTGAGAGGGACCGTATTCAGTGGTTACTAGAATTTATGACGTAATATACAAGATTCAATGTGGTTCAAGCGGTAAACGCAAAATCGGTCATCTGCTTAGATCGCTTGTGTCACTACTGCGCGCACCAAGATCGTGGACCAGCTGTTATTCGGAACGAATAATTTTAAGAAGGGAGAGGTGTTACGTGCAATAGAATAGGACAAGTGATATCTATTGGAAATGGAAACTTCGCGTAAGATGAGTAGTTCGGACACTAAACAACTTTCGGTTCGGAGAATCGATGTTTCTGTAGTGGAATCTCCAAGAAAGTTCTGGAGAATTTATTGAGTATAAATACAGCACTTGTCATCGCAAGGAGCAAGTCTTGTCTCAGACAGTGAAGTGAAAGTGTATAAATTGGCTAATTGGAAGTACATAGCCAGTGATAATTAAAATAGAATTTATTGGTAAATGTTTGTGAATTTTATAAGAGTTAACAGTATAGTAAAATTAAAAGACCTTGAAATATATCTAAAATATTATGTTTTAAGTGACGAACCGAAAGCCATGCACGCAACAATATTTTAAACTGTGTGAAAGCAGCCAAATGTAATTTTGTTGAATTCAGTGTAAGTAGAAACATCTTTCGTGTAAAGATTCTGGAGATATCTATTAAAGTCTATATTCAATGGCAGTACGGAGTTCACCGGTAAAAACTGAAGATCCCTCCTTTATAAAATAGATGCAGATATAAATTCTTCACATTAGACATTCCTATTACCAATTTGTAGATTTTTTTTTTTGATTCATTGAAGAATTAAATTTGTTTTATTAAAATATAATAATAAATTATGCACCTTATTTCCTTCAAATTAACAGCGATTTTAATTAATCTTATGCTTTGTACCCGGGTTCAAGCTAAATCGGGTAACCAGGTACTGGATTTCAAGTTTACTCTGGTATCCGAGTATATTCTATTGTCGATTCCGGATTACCTGCATCCGAATAAATTGATTCTCAATTGTGAAAATCAGAAATGCAACCTCGATCAGTTCTGAATAAGTTTATGTATGTAAATGTATTCAGAAATATTTTGTAGTGACATAGACGTAGTAGTGTAGTGCGATTATATCTTTCAAGATTCCAAAGAGTCGATTCCTCACAACCCGATTCCAAAGAATCGGGTATCCGGGTTACTCGACTCTTACCCGTGGGAAACCCGGGTTATACGGAACATTAACATCAATGAAAATACATATTTTGCTTAAAAGCTAGAAGTACAAAATTTTAATCATGTTTTTCAATAGTGAAGCTTAGCATATTAAAGAGAACAGGAAATGTTGAAACCTATGAAATTCGTGTACATGAGCGTGGCTGCTCTTTAAGGTTCTTGAAGTAGGACAGAATATATTGAAGAAAGAGATATCTTATAAAAAATGTATGTTCAGCTCTTTTGTTTACGTTTGAAATAGGTGAGAAACTCCTAAGGTGCTTGGTGTAGTGATAGCCAGTAAGAGCATTTTCGATAGGAACACGAGCAAGCGCAATATTTTCAAACATAAAATCTTTTACATTAAAAATGAAATAATTATTATTATTTTATATTGATTGACATGTGTTAGAATGTATACAATTGAAAATTTAAATTCTTAACTAAATATTGAATAAGAAATATTAATTCTTGAGCGATACGCCCTATGATGATGATGTCAAATTTAATTTGGTATAGATATTTTTTTGTCTACCTTTCTTCCGTTACGAAATTGTATTCAACAAGTGCAAAAAACGCGGAAAGGGTAGCACATTGGGTACAGAGTCATTCTAAACCAAAAGCGCTCACTACAATCTCTTTTGAGTCATTTTTCATACTTTCACTGACTTGTATAACATAGACTGCGTGATTTGCTATTTTATGTGGAATAAATTTTGCCAATCTGCGTATGGGAAAACGAGATTAAACTATACGTAAACTATTCAAATTCAACTTATTCTTTCTCATGGAAAACTGTTGGCAGTCAACTAAAAAGTACAAAAATACTTAAGATAAACTGCCCTCGTCCATATTAATATTTGTAATGTTTGCCTTTCTATTTCGGCTTTAAGAAGAAAGATCGTTTCGGAATTTGAGCCAATATTTTCTATAAGAAAATGACATTGACGGTGGTATTACTAGTTTTAGTAATTTTAATTAATTGGCAGAGTTTCCGTCTACTTCTCTCCAGACTAAGCATGTTGTGTTTGATTAATCAACAAAACTAAACCGAATAACGGCCTCTCAAGTGGTCCTGATCAGTGCTGTCGTTTTCAAATGAACAAGAGTAGAATCGTTTGCTTCCAAATACGGAGAACTTTCGGAAGAAAAGGAGTAAACGGCTAATTAAAAGGGATCATAGTAAATTAAAATTTTATAATTTTTGTGTTACAACGAAAATATACTTTTGACGAGACATAGTGTAGGTTGTAGGTCCGTCCGGCCGTCTGTCTGTCTGTCTACTCTCATGGAAACTGCGTTCTCGAGTTATTTATTTCCCACATGGCATATTTATGGCATTTATGGCATTTATGCCATACAAAAATTTCGTTTTTCACTATATATTTGGACATTGTCCGAGAACGCGTCAGCGTACACGGCGTTTTCATAAAAAAAGTAAATATAACTTTAAAGATAGATTAAATCGGGGAACCCTTTCTTGATCTTTTCATACGAACATTGTAGTTTTTTACATATATTGTGATAACATTTTTATCGTACTGAAAATTTCTTCAGCATTTAAAATCCTATAAAAATGGATATACGTAATCATTTTTACTGTCCGACGAACTATTCTAGAAATAGATGTGAAGAAAACACTTTAACAATCAAACTTGCCTACCGTACGAAATTACACAGGCATTGATCTAAAAATCGTAAGAATTGTTCTAAGAGCATTTTTACATTAAAATCGGGTTCCAGTATTGTTCAAATAACAGTGACTTTGATACTAATTCCTGTATTTGCACAAGACGCTATTCTCCGTCTAACGCTCGATATCATTTCCATTAATAAGGCTTGGGAAAAGTGTGAGTAAAGATATTAAGCTTGGAGTTAAAGAAATTGGAACATTCATACAACTGCGTTTAGTACTGGGTGCTCAAAATTTATATGCAATATTTTTATTAAATAACTACAAGAAGCCCGTCGGCGTTGCCCGACGATTATATAGATGACTAGATTGGTGGGATTCCGTACTTTAGGATTTCACTCTGTGTGTGTGTGCATATATGAGGATGCGTGCATTCATTCATATGTATGGGAGGGTGTTGCTCTCTACGTCGACGCGTTCTCAAGCAGCGGCCAAATATTTAGTAAAACACGAAATTTTTTTTAAGGCAACATTACGAAGGAGTTGCCCGATTGGTCCTATTTTCGAACTGATATTTTCCTTTTTTTTAAAAAGGTCTATGTACAACTACATTCTCTACGTCGACGCGGTAGGCAGTATCCAAATATATAGTGAAAACCTAAAGTTTTGTATAGGAACACCAAGAAAGGGTTGCCTGATATGCTCTACATTTTAACCTGTATATGCAATTTTTATGAAAACGCTGTGTACAAAATATGAACTCTTCACCTCGAAGCCTTCTCAGGCAGCTTCCAAGTATACCGGGAGTTTCAGAGAAGGATGTCATCCATGCAGGAGGTGATAGGGGAGCTCGACAAACGAAAAATATTGTATGAACAATTTTCAATTCTCCTAACGGTTTTCGAGGAATTCGGCTTAAAAGGATATTCCAACGTTGGATAGAGATCTAACACGCATTTTAAAGCAGGCAAATAATTCTTGAATTGAGGTAGTTTTGAAGACTTTACATAAGATAGTTTTCGAGATATTAAAACTTAAATTCAGACTTTTTGCACGAAATATCATATTTTTTGTACTAAGAATCCAATAACTCGGAAATTTCTCTTATAATTTTTTTTTATTTTATTACTTTAAATAAAGTTTCAAAGCAAACGCAAAAAAAACATTTAGACTTAGCATGATATACAATTTATTATTAATTTTATCATATTGCTTACATCCTAACTAAATTTCTATATACAAACTAAAAAAAAAACAACTAACCCAGCTTAGTCTAATTTAGCAAGTTTTCAAAATGGCCCCCGTGTGACTGCAGCCATAACAAAGACCTTTTTCTTAGGGACTTCATTATGTTAGTCGTTTTCAACTGTTCTCTTATAGAATTTCCAGCTTCCTCAATGCGATATACTAGCCCTCTTTGGTAGTTACTTCCTTTTGGTAGACAATTTCTTTCATTTGTCCCTATAACTAAAATTTCAGAGGTGTAAGATCTTGTGATCTGGGAGGCCAATTAATAGGACCCAATCTACCAATACATCTATTGTGAAAGTTGTGGTTTAACCACAGTCTAACGCCACAGTGACTTGGAGCACCATCATGTTGGTACCACATATTCCTCCATTTTGACAACGGAATATTTTCGAGTTCATCGCAAAATGTTGTTTCCAGAAAACTTAAATAATTTTCCCTATTCATCCTATCAGGGAGAATGCAAGGACCGATTAGTCTCTTCCCGATTATTCCTGCCCATATATTGACAGAAAATCTGTGCTGGGTTGAAGAGGTTCTTACTGTTTGAGGATTTTCTTCAGCCCATGTATGGAGATTTTGGAAATTAAGACATCCAGTTTTTGTAAACTGGCTCTCATCTGTCCAGATTATCCTTTCAAGAAATGCATAATCATCAAAGTTCCGTTCGAGAAGCCAGTTGCAAAATTCCGACCGTTTTTCAAGATCAGGCGGAAGCAGTTCTTGATCAGAAGTAAAATGATATGGTGGTTGATTTTCATCCCTTAATAACCGGCACTCAGACGTTGTTGAAATACCGGTGCTAAAATCAATCCAGCTGATACTTGTTTCAGGATTTTCTGTTACAAGTTCCATTACGCGGTCTCTCATAACTTGAACAAAGCTATTTCTGGACCGATCTCTTCTATGTGCAAAGAGAGCTCCTTCCCTTGGTCTTCGATATGCTGTAGCGAAAACTTTCCGATCAGGTAATCTTCTCAAGAGAAATTTTTCCTGATAAACACGGTGCGCTGCTACGGCATTTCTATCAGACAAACCATAACATTATAAAATATCTGCATATTTCTCATTAGAAAATGAAGCCATCTTTGAATAAAAATACCTGTAGATATTAAAAACATTAGTTAACTTTTCGAATTAGAAGTTCGAGATCCAAGTCCTAAAGTAATAATAACAAAAACATACATGTTCATTCTAGTAAATAAAAAATTTCAGTTGTATTGTACACTCGATATTTTAAAACACTAAAGCTTGTGCAGTAGTTTATTTTACCGGTAATGCATACTGAAGAATGATAGATGAAATTTTAACGGGAGTATTTAGATTTCATCAACAGATCTGTACAAAATGAGGTACCTGTATCGGCAATTGTTTGTTATTTACACAAAAAAGGATACTTATAACATAAACAATTGCCGATACAGGTACTCAGGTTCAAAGAACTATCTAATTGTTAAGGGATGGGTAAATTCAGAATATTAATGTACTTTGAGTCTTCCTACCTAGCTTTATATAATATATCTTTCAAACCATTTTCATCCACAGTCATAAAATTTTAGGTACTACAAAAACTCAAAATTTCAGTAAGAAGTAATAAATAAAATAAGTAAAAAACGAGTTTTCAAACAAAACTGAGGCCGAGCCGCATGAAAAAGTAGAAAATAAACTTTTCTTCACACACAGAGGTGGACTCAGATTTTTTAATTGGGACATTTCTCTTGAATATTCTTTCTCTTCATGAATCAAATCACTTATTAGCTCTGATTGATCATACTGAAATATATCGGTGATTGTCAGCGAATAAAATCTGAGTTCACCCCTGTGTGTGAAGAAAAGTTTATTTTCTACTTTTTCATGCGGCTTGGCCTCAGTTTTGTTTGAAAACTCGTTTTTTACTTATATTATTTTCTGCCTTTTTCACGTTAACTAAATTGTTATTACGTTCTCCATTGAGATATTTTAAAACAATCTTATGACGGCTGAAAAGTCACTGATTTACTGAATTTTCTCGATTTTCCATGTTTTCCACAGACTTTTCCTATTACTATGAAATTTTTTTAAATATTTACATGAATTTTTCTCGATTTTTCATGAAAGTTTTCATGATTGTTGAAGAGAAAGTATTGATGCCAGTAGGACGGGAAAAAAAATGATTCCGCATAGCTTATAAAACTTTTTTGTCGGAAAATTATCCGGAAAAGTCGGAAAATTTCGGAAATTCCAGAAAAATTGGAAAATTCTGCACTTTTCCTGAAACAGATTTATCACTAATCATATCGATGAAAATTTTTCCGGGTTTTCCATGGAATTTTCCACAAAAGCAACTTTATGCAACTCATTTCACTCTACAACTTTGTCTTAGATTGCAAAACGCTCAAACGCTTCCTTTGTCGGAAAAACTCGGGAAAAGCGTGTGAGAGAGAGTAATGACGCCAGTTGATAGGGAACTTGATCGTGCATAATTTAGAAAACTTCTTTACTGGAAAATTTTCCTGAAAAGTCGGAAAATTCCAGAAAAATCGGAAAACTGCATTTTTCCTGAAACGGATTCACTAATCAAATTTATACCAAATTTTCAAATGATTTTTCCCGATTTTCCGGGTTTTCCACGGAAATTTCCGGTTCAAATTCAATTTCAATTCAGATTCAATTGTCACGCGTCACGCGACATGAACTTGTGTGACAAATTTCAGCTCGCTGTGATGACGAAAAGTGGGTCTACGAGAGTGTCGAAAATAGTAAAAAAGAAATATAGTATACAGACAAATTCGTGTACGAGTTAAAGGGAATGGCCTCAAAAAGTAATTTATGTTGCCTATATTAGCTTAATCAAACTGCTATTTATTTTATATATATTGGTATAAAAATTAGCTAAAATAAGTTCGTTACTGTGATTGTGACGATCAGGTAGCCACAGGTCTCGCCGTAATGACTCAGAAAAGGATTTTTATAGCGAAAGTGAATCAAAAGACGATTTTTCCAATGCAAGTCAACTTGAAGACAACCTTTACAGTGACAGTGGATCTTTATGAGCCGAGGATCAAACTAAAAGTTGTCAATGAGATTCGAAAGAAAACATTAGAGCTTGATTTGATTTTTGTGGAAATCCTGGTCGACAAGTTAATGTAGCTAGATCGTCAAGAGAAAGTGTTTATTATTGTTTAAGTTAAAGCTCTTTTGCTTTAACTGAGATGTATAGGCCTAGATGCACAATCTAGACCGCTGTAGAATTGAATATCGATGGTTGTATCGATACTCAAAATAATGGGGAATGGTTGAAAAGCTGACCGTTCTGACTTGAATTAATAGAAACGCACTGATTGTCGATTATAACAAAATTGAACATGCGTAATCAATATTAATAAATCAATTCACAAATTGACCTGTAAGAAATAGGGTTCATCGACTTGAGCGATTAATAACTCACCGCAGTGAGAATGCTGGCGTAAATATTGTAAAAACTGCATGTAAAGCAAAAAAAATGGAAATTGGCACTGCTCACGGTGGTAAATTATGATCGCTGGTTCAATAAACTTAAGAATAATAACCCTTTAAAATGCTTACGCTAGATTAAATGAAATTCTTGGTTTATCATGATTATACTGAATTTGACTATCTTAAATTAGTAATACTAATTTAATTTTTAACTTAATAATTATGATCTGAGTCATAACATACTCCCCCGCGTTGAACATACCTTGTTTAACTGGCAATGTTTACCCTGAAGTCCGGGGTTGTAACTCGTTTCGGGCTGGGTTTAGGTGGCTTAGATGTATTGCAGCATGATTTAGTTGTTTTGCATCTCCAAATGATTCCAAAAATTGTAATAATGATTGCCAGGGACAGTGTTAGATATCCTACCGTGTAGTGATGGACGTGGTGTGCGTGAAATTTATTTGGGAGTTCTCTTATATCCTGCATTTGAACTTCCCTCTGAAGGCTCTCAATTCTGCTAATTTAGCGTGATACGCTATGGCATTGTGTTGTATCATTGGAAGGTGATCGAGGCTTATGGGTTTGGGAATACTTCCGACACGTGTGTAGGACAACTTGCTGGTAGTTGGATATACATGATGCCCTTGGATCGTCAAGAATTCTTACCTGATAACACAGTTTGCTTGTAGTTTCAAGAGACCGGAACCTTCGATTGACATTTGAGATACATCATTTCCACATACGACGTTGACTGTAGTCTTCTCCTTGAAAGCGTAGATCCATTGATTTGGGTGGAATAACTGTATCCATACTGGGTCACTGTTGGTTCTTCTGAGATCGCATGTAGGTGAGATTTCCCTGTGATAAAACAGTTCAATTTCGCACAGGCTAACATTTGCTCCTCTTCGATAGATTGGATGCAGCTGCTTGCATAAATAGATAGTTTCATCAGTTTGTAGACACGATGATTGCTGTTGCTTAGTCAGTGGGTAATATTGATCTCGATGCAGATTAATTGCTAGAAACTCTGATGCTTGGTTAATTGCAACAAGTGTTCCATTGATCAATGCAATCAATCAATGAATGAGTGACTCGGAATAATTCGAATTTCTCTAAGTTTACGAGAGGTAGTCCCAATCCAAAGATAACATAATTTTCAACGACTCGACCCTATATTGTCATCAAGCGATAGAACTGTAGTATAGAATCCTGGGATGCTGGTAATTGAAGAGATGTGGGTAAATGGGCCTTGATGATAGTAAGCTCTTGAGCTAATTGCCTTGGTGACAGGAGCATGTGATTAATCCTTCCATGGTGGGTGTCGGTGATAGTGTCTATTATTGCTGATTGTGTTTTTTGAAAGTTTAACGTCATCAGAGTCAGTTCCATTGCTAATGAAGAAAACAGTTCCATCGCTTTCTGCTGATACAGTCCTTCACTGATATTATTTATGCGCAGGTTTATCTGGTCAAGGTGATCATCTATTTCTTGGATCTTTCTGTCAACACTTTCTTGATCAGTTTTCATTATATTTATTGTCTAGTCTATCAAAGACGTCTGATTTTTTAGTAGTGTGAGGAAACGGTTTTCATTTTCCTTTATGTCATCAATAGTGTTAAACATCTCTGCTGCATATTCAGAGTCCAGCACGCCGAACAGGGCATTTACCACATTGCCAGTGATATTAACAGCACCTCTTTTGGTTCTAGTAGATTTAATTTTGGCATGTAGGAGTTCATTATCAGTAGAAATTTCCTCTTGCAGTCGATTGAATTGGTTAACTAGTTTGACACACAAACTCGTCTGTTTTAGCACAAAGAGAAAGTTTATCTGAGTGCATAGGTGATCTAGGGTTTTGGTGCTATTTATAATTGCTTGAAAATCGTTCCAGTATGTCTCCATTTCATAATAGACTACAAGGTTCGATTCATTTGATATTATTTTAGTCGTGCCGATATTCTCAAAATATAACCCAGGTTGTGGTATGAAAGGGAATGTTTCAATAGGCTGTCCTCTGATAATGGGTAGAATCATACAGGTTAAAAGAAGTGTTGATAGTGCGGAACCGTACGTGTGACGTGTCTTTTTTGTTGGAACCTCGCCGCTACTGCATGTAGAGTTGTCGTAAGCTTCTGCTAATTGGGATGAGTTTGTCGTTTTGAAGTTTGACCTTCTCTGTCCTGATCATCATGACTAACCGACCTATCTTCGTTATCGTCTTCTATAGGCAGTGGAGCGAGCCTGTGTATAGATCGCCGTAATGTATTATTTGCCGTTTGAACGTCGGCTACTCGAGCAAGACCATCATTGCCCTTGAATGTTTTCACAATTCTTCCTAGCGGCCATTTGAGTGCTGGCAAGTTATCCTCCTGTATGATCACGATAGTACCTGGTTGGACATTTTGGCAGCTTTGCTTCCACTTAACACGATGCTGCAGTTGGTTGAGATATTCTCTTGACCATCGCCTCCAAAGCTCCTGTTTAATGTGAGTCACTAGTTTCCATCGTTTGAGAAGACTTGTTCTTGTTTCATCACATCTGGGATCAATGGAGGCCGTGAGGGGCTCACCGATCAAGAAGTGTCCAGGGGTCAAAGCCGTGAAATCATTTGGATCAGAGGACATGGACGTAATTGGTCTGGAATTGAGTATTGCTTCTATTTCAATCATGACCATTTCCAGCTCTTCATACGTAAGTGAAGCTGAAGCTAAGCTGCGTTGGAGTAGGTATTTGGCTGACTTAACGACTGCCTCCCATAGACCTCCAAAATGGAGAGCTCATGCAGGTATGAAATGGAAGTCAATTTCGCTTGCGCTGCACCTTGTTTCGATCTCTTCTCTCGCCTTGTCTGCGAAGATGCTATCCAGTAGTTCTTGTAGTTGGTTTCTGGCGCCAACAAAATTCGTAGCATTATCGCAATATAACTTCTGGCAGTGCCCCCTTCTGCCCATGAAACGTTTCAGAGCACCAATAAATGCGTTCGTTGTTAGATCACTCACTACTTCCAAATGCACTGCTTTGGTGGCAAAGCAGCAAAGCACTGCTACATAACTTTTTTGAGGTTTCTTCCCTCTGAGATATGAAAATGCGTCCATATTGGCCCACAGAAATCCACACCTGAGTTAGTAAAGGGTCGTGCCGGTTGTATTCGGGTAGCTGGAAGATTCCCCATTTACTGTGTTTGCATTTTCGGATTGCTTCTGAAACATCGGACACAGTTTTGCACTATGGAGCGTGCGATGGTTTTCCCTTTTATTGGCCAGAACTGTTGCCTGGTTATTGCCAAGAGAGCTTGTGGGCCGACATGACGATGATTCCTGTGGATGTCGGTCATTAAAAGTTTTGTAAATGGATGATTATAGGGCAGGAGCATGGGATGCTTGGCAATATATGACAGGGATGATGCTTCTAATCTTCCTCCGACTCGAATGACCCCCTGATCGGCTAAAAATGGAGCAAGGCGAATAAGTGGGCTGGTTTTACTTAGCTCCGTTAATTTTTGTAGCTGAGATCGATCATCTTTGAAATTTTCCTCTTGCATGATCTTAATTATGGTGAGTAATCCCTTATCTAATTCTAGGCTTGTCAATGCACTGCTCTTATTTAGGTTAGTTTTGCCTTTATTTCTGGTGATATCTATGAAACGTAGAACGTAAGCCGTGACCCGTTGCAATTTTTTGAAGGAATTTTGGTGATTTATATGATATACGAAATGTGGAATGCTGTTTTCGATTGTTACTGGGATTGCAGTGCGTTTCCTTTCAAGCTCACATTCTGAGTCTGTTTTTATGGTTTTGGCCATATTGATTCTTCACCGTGTAGGAAGGGAGGTCCATAAAACCAGAGATTGCAGCTTTCTAATCTTTCTGGAGCAATACCACGGGATAGGATATCGGCAGGATTTTCCTTTGAATTTACATGCCTCCATTGTTGGGGTGATGACAGTTCGTGTATAGAAGCAATTCCATTGGCGACGAATGTTTAAAATGACGACGATCTAGAGTTTATCCAGGCGAAAACTATCTCCGAATCTGTCCAGTAGAACGTGACGGCATCTTCCATTTTGAGATCGTGCATTGCGCGCTAGGTAAGCGCAGCAGTAAGCTTCGCGGCACATAATTCAAGTCTAGCTAGTGTCAATTGCTTAGTTGGAGCTACTCTCGACTTAGCGCAGAGTAACCCCACTACGATACGGTTATGACTATTGACAGAACGGATATAAACGGCTCCTCCGTATGCCCTTTCAGAAGCATCTGCAAATGCATGTATTTGTGTGGATCTTGGGCATTCTTGGATGAACACGTGTCTTGGGATTTTTATGTCACTGCAGCATCCCAGTCAAGTTTAAGATTCCATAATTGTTGAAGGAACATTTTGGCGGTAACGACAACTGGCCCCATGATTCCGAGCGGGTCGAACAAGTGAGCTATGTCCGATGATATGAGTCTTTTGGTCACTCGATCTGTTTTAGTCCAATTGGTTTTAATGCAGAAGACATCATTTTTTGGTATCCATGTTAAGCCCAAGGTTTTGATATGCTCTTCAACTTCATCATTGAAGTCCAATTTAATAGCAGTATCTTCTCGTGAAATGTTTTGAAGTAAGCGTGGATTGTTAGCACACCACTTTCGAAGCTTGAATCCGCCTTTCTGGAGTAAAGCAATCAGTTGTCTTTGAGTGTCTATGGCTGTGGCTAGGCAATTGGACCCTGTCATGACATCATCTACGTAGAAATCGCGCTGAATTACCTCCGAAGCTGTAGGATAATCCTTGCCCTCTTCCTGTGCCAACCTTTTTAGACATCTTGTGGCTAGGAATGGAGCTGTTGTTGTTCCATAGGTCACTGTGTTCAACTGATAGAATTTCAGTGGGGCATTCGAATCACTTCTCCATATGATTAACTGAAATCGACGATCTTCTTCATTGAGTAGGACCTGGCGGTACATCTTCTCGATGTCAGCTGTGAAGACGAATTCGGGCAATCTGAATCGCAGCAAGATTGAAAAGAGTTCGTCCTGTATAGTCGGTCCTGTTGCTAAGACATCATTCAGCGATACGTTCGTGGAAGTTTTGGCAGATGCATCAAAGACAACCCTTAGTTTGGTCGTTAGGTTGTCGGATTTGAACGCTATGAAGAGGAAGAAAGTAGTATGGATGTTGAATAGTTCTTTCGTCAATTTCTTGCATGTGGCCGAGCTTGATATATTCATTCATGAATTCCACGTATTGTGATTAGACATCATTGTGTCTGGCAAGTCTTCGTTCTAGCGACACAAATCTTCGTAGAGCGATATCCTTGGACTCCCCTAGCTTGTCAGTGGCTTGATTAAATGGTAGGCGCACTATGAATCGTCCCGTAGGGTCTTTTTTCACAGTTTGCTTGAAATGATTCTCACATCGTGCTTGCTCTGGTGAGAGTGTTTGAGACGTAGTGTCAACTTCCTCCAGTCTCCAAAATCTTTCTATGTCAAACGTTTCATCTTCACTGCAAGCCCCACAGGTGGCCTTGTCTAACTGTCTTCCACCGACCCTTCCGGCTACTATCCAGCCAAATACAGTATTCTGCAGGGTTGGTAAGTTTTCGCCCAACTTTATTTGGCCTATACATAGCAGGTTATGGTAGAATTCTGCTCCCAGCAGTACGTCTATACCAGATGGATTGTTGAAGTTGGGATCGGCTAATTTTATATTTTTTGGTATCGCCCAGGAATCTGTACTTATTTCTTGAGTAGGTTGAGGTGCTGTGATTTGTGGCAGAACGAAGGCCTCTACCCTAGTAGCAAACCCATTCAATTTTGAATGTAAGAGCATATTTACTCTTCGTTGTGTATGCTGTTTTGTTTGTCCAATGCCTTGTATCTGCATCTGTTGAGAAGTACCAGTCAGGCCAAGTTTTTTAATCATTCTTTCGGTTATGAAGTTAATCTGGGATCCGGGTCCAGTACTGCTCTGCATTCGACGTTCATTCCTTTACTGTCAACTAAATTCACGAGAATTGTACTCAATAGAATGTAATTTTGTCGTCCTGTGGCTGTTTGTGCGGTTAATGTTGTTGGTCTGTCGTTAACTTCACATTTCGTTGGTGATTGTGGAAATACTTTTGGAAGTGACTGAGATGAGGCTGATTATGTCTCGATATGTAACAGAGTGTTGTGTTTTCTAGTACATTTTGTACAGCTTCTCAATGTGCACTGCTGTGATGAATGGCCTGGTCTCAGACAGTTGATACCCAAATTGTGTTTTTTGACGAGAGTTAGCCGGTTTGATGGTATTAGTCGAAGAAAGTCCTTACACGAGAATAGTGCGTGGGTTCCCTTGCGTGATATGCAATTTGGTATAGTTGTAGCAGCAGAGGTGAAAGGTTTTGTTGGGCCTTGTTTACTGTTGTTTTCCTGGAATTTTTGCCTTGCTTCCAAGTGCTTCCAGAGATTGGAACCAATTTTCCAGAAATGATAAGAGGCTCTTCATAGATTGAAGATTTCGTGGATGACTTAGAGATTGTTCATATAAACGATGTGTGGTTTGATCCAATTTCTTGATTAGCAGATGCATTAGTATTGGATCCCAATCGGCGTTGGAAACTTTAAGATTCTTCAAAGCCAGTAAACATTCCTGCGTTGTATCATGGAGCGTTTTAATTGCTATAGAACTTTCGTTCACAATAACTGGTTGCGATAATAATTTGTTGAGAGCTGTGACTAACAATCTGGAGTTCTCATAGCGATCCTTTAACATGTCCCAAGCAGCGGTGTAATTTTCATCTGACAAAGTTAAATGGCGTATTAACCTTTCAGCTTCCCCAGACAATTTGTTTTAAGATACCACATTTTTTGGAAATCGGCCATTGATTGTTTGTGAACCATTTGGTTAAACAGATCATAAAACTGACGCCATTTTAAATAGTCTCTATCAAATTTTGGAAGGACTATTTTTGGTAGTTTCATCATAGTGTTATTGTTGATTGTTGTACTAGAAGTTGTTAATTTATCCCGTTTGTCGGATAGATATACTAGTTGATCTTGTACCTTTTCTTCTAATTGCACGTACTCATCAATATTGTAACCCATTTGAATTGGATCTTTGGCTAATTCCCAGATATTCTGGTTTATATTTTCGATCTGCAACCAATGTTGATTTAACCTGCTTATTTTCAGGTCATAATAATTTTTATTCTGTTGATCCTCATCCATTTTCATTCCTGCAATGAGCCGACGAAGTGCCTTGATGACTTCGCCTTGTCGTCTTATTGCTCGAATTATTTGCTGTTGTGGGTTTGATTGAATCTCTGTAGTTCTACGACGCTCTTTATGAGCATTGCTGTCATCAGACCTTTGCTGTTTTGGATCTGTGGCATCTTGGTTATGGGCGTTGTCACTTGTACCAGCTATGACCTCTTTAGTGGTGGCTTTGTTGAATAATTTAATTTGCTGGTGAAATGGTTTTTATACTTGTTGAAGATGGTTAAGATGGCGTTATAGTAATCATTCGTGAAGTAGGCATGATCTCTGGGTACATTCTGTAATGCTCGTATCTTGGTGTCTGTAGCATCAAACAAGGAGCAACGTTCTTCGAGACGCCTAAGTCGTTCCTCATAATATGGTAAGGTTTTCCTGTCGACCGAGTCTTTCTTATAATTCGAGATTATTGCTTCAACCTCATCTCCGTTCAGATCTTGTTCCTTGAACAGTGCTTCCATACTTTTGTTAAGTTATGGAGGTTTTCGTGTTAATGAGATTTTCACTCAATCTCACTTGTAATCTCACTTTGTGATGGGAAGTCAAATGAAATCTTCCTTCAAAGGCGATGATAAATTTTCCTTCTGGCGGAAATAAGCGCCTCAGTTACAACCACAATGAATGTATGTATATGATTTAAGTGATGCACTTGAATCACGTCGGGGTCACCAATGTTTAAGTTAAAGCTCTTTTGGTTTAACTGAGATGTATAGGCCTGGATGCACAATCTAGACCGCTGTAGAATTGAATATCGATGCTTGTATCGATACTCAAAATAATGGGGAATGGTTGAAAAGCTGACCGTTCTGACTTGAATTAATAGAAACGCACTGATTGTCGATTATAACAAAATTGAACATGCGTAATCAATATTAATAAATCAATTCACAAATTGACCTGTAAGAAACAGGGTTCATCGACTTGAGCGTTTAATAACTCACCGCAGTGAGAATGCTGACCCAACAGTAATTCCCCTGGCGTAAATATTGTAAAAACTGCATGTAAAGCAAAAAAAATGGAAATCGGCACTGCTCACGGTGGTAAATTTTGATCGCTGGTTCAATAAACTTAAGAATAATAACCCTTTAAAATGCTTACGCTAGATTAAATGAAATTCTTGGTTTATCATGATAATACTGAATTTGACTATCTTAAATTAGTAATACTAATTTAATTTTTAATTATGATCTGGGTCATAACAATTATATTTTGATAAAATCATGGTAATGAATTAGTATCCCTAATTGTGGAACAAGTGAATTTGTATCAAGACAATAGTACTAGAAGAAATGAATGGTTTCCGACAAATAATAAGATGTTTTATCACAATGTTAGTATAGCAAGGCATTGTTAGGAAGTCAGCACTTGAGCAAAGTGTGGCATACAGAAAGATTTTTTTTTTGCAAATTTCTGCATTTTGAAGATAATAGAAAATGTGACCTGTAGGAGTAAAAAATCTAAAATTGAGAATTTCATGAAAAACTCCCAATATAAATGCAAAACTTCATATATTCGAAATCCAAGATAGTTTTTGATAAGTGTTTATGGAAACGGCGTTTGGCTTGGAAGCAGTATATTTCTTCTAAAAAGATCCGATTGGACTGAAGTTTTTCGGATTATGTGAAAGTCAAACCGGATACATTTGGAATTTCTGCACTGGAAAGGATAATAATGATTATGCGCAAAAATATCCTCAAAATAAGTCCACAACTCGCATCGTTCTGGAATTATTCTGTCATTACTTATTACACCAGGGCTATAAAATATATGTGGATAACGGTACATCAGCATAGAGTTTGCAAACAAACTAGAGTCTAGGTTTTCCTTCCGAATTCCGATATAGAACAACTTCATTAAAAGAAGATCAGTGTATTGCAAGGTATAGCAATCAAATAATGTTATTGAAATGGAAAGATAAAAGAGATGTACTGCTTCTTAGTACAATCCAAAATTTTTGACAACAGATGGGGGTTACACCCTCGTATCGTGCACTGAACGTATCATAAGACCAATCCTCACATATGAGATCTTGGTGTGGTGGAATTCCCTTCAGAAAGCGACGCATCTGAAAAGTCTAACCAAAATATATAGAGCTGCCAGTTTAGGCATTACAGGTAGTCTTCGAACAACAACAACGGCAGCAATGGAGACTATGCTCCACCTTTTGCCCCTCGACATCCATGGGAAATGCATAGCTGAAAAGAGTGCACTAAGACTTAAAGAATCGGGATGCTGGATAACAACAGACCTCGGTCACATCAGAATATTGAAGATCTGTCTTGGAGACTGTATACGGAGAGCTACGGATTACATTCTTCCAAGTCTAGATTTTGAGCAAGCGTACTCAACTAGCATTCCTAGCAGAGCAGAATGGGATGGTTATCGCATGGCAATTGACTGTGATATATGTGTCTTTACAGACGAACGGTTCGAAAATGAATGTGCGAGTGGGAGCCGGGGGTACTCAGCACTCCTTCAAATAAAGGAAGCGAACCGCCTGTAGGATCACTGTAGTGTGTTTTAGGCGGAGAACCTAGCCATTTACAAATATACAAACCAGCTACGTATAATTTACGACATTCGAGTCATCAGGATTTATATTAACAGCCAAGCTGCAATCAAAGCTTTGGACTCGAGTACCAATAGATTGCACCTAGTGTTGCTATGAGCTCGGGAAACTGGGTGCTGGGTGCCTTGCCTGGTCACAGAGACATTCCTGAAAACAAGGCAGCGCATACCCTGGCCAGAAAGGTGTCCGTTGTGAATATATGTCTAGCAGAGGAGGTCGGCCCCTAGAATCAGTGAAGGGTATTCTATATGTACAGGCATGCAAGGTTGTAAAACGCAGATGGGGAGACTGACTTCATGCGCGATTTCATTACAGTTTTGGCCCAAAATTTGTCCAGTGAAGACTGTATCTCTGCTGTGGAAGATCCGGGATAATGTGCGTAACCTTACTGCAGTTATTACGGGACACTACTTCTTTGACAAGCATGCAAGCTGATTTCTGCAGAAGCTGTATGGTCGAGGAATAGGTTGAAAGTGTTCAGCACCTGATGTGTGAATGCCCTAACCTTGCTAAGCGTAGGAGGAATACGCTTCGTAGCTACTTTTTCTACAAACTGGGGGAATTAGCAGACAGGGAGACCTGGTAAGGTTCATTAACTTTTGTGGCTGATTTCGTCGCATCCCATAGCTCTTAAACATCTTTTCCAGACATGGTTCCAATAAAGTGGCATCACAATGTACCATAGATGGTCTACATGTGGTTGATCGTACATACTTTTAAGATGGCCACCACTCTAACGCAACCTAGTACAATCCATAGTAATAATAATGATGCAAAGAGTGAGATGAGGCGTTTATAGTAAAGAAATCGGAAGTAGTCCTTGATTATGGTAAGAAAATGAATGGTGTGAATAGAAGCGATGGGATTGCACTTGCAAGAAAAACGATGGAGGTATTGTAGAAAATATTTCTCCGCCTTATAGACGTTATGTACTTGAACTCCTACCTCCTATAAAAATTAGCGGAAAACTAAGTTCAGCAATCACAAACTTCAAAAGATGGGCGTCCAAGTACACCTGCAAAACCTACTCGTCTCATTGGAAAACATTTTTCCAAGTTAATATCAGCTACACCGTAAAATGGTAATCCACTTTGAAGATGTGCAGTCTGCTCAAGATTTATCCAATACCTTGTTTTGAGAAATACCTCTCTGAAATCAACTGCATTTTTTCATTAATTTTTTATTTGTCTTGTTTATTAATTGTGTTATATTTTGCCGATTTTTAAGTTTTTAATGACAATATTTTTTTCAACAATTAATTGTTTTTTTATTGAATAAAAATATGATCCTTCCTTTTTACTTTTTTCGTAAAATTTATAATAGGAGCATTTGCTCTGCGTTCGACTTGTAAACTCTCGCCATTGCTTGATTTTAACTACGCATCCCGTGAGGGATTTAAGAAAATAAATTCCCGAATTAACTAGTATAATAAATGGCACAAGAACTAGATGTCACATGCAGTACCAAAAAAGTTATACAAAATTTATATGGCCGGAATGGACCACAACATTTGAAATGATGTATACTTCGAGTGATTCATATTTTTTCGTATCTGAAATGTTGAGGAAGTCGATCAAATGTATACAAAACTGCTATTATAAAAAGATTTGCTTTCAGTACGCTCTAAAACATGTTATGGTCCATTCCAGAATGCACTACCCATTTCACAATCTGTATACTCTGCTGTATACTCTGCTCTGGTATGCTATGCGACATCTAGTTCTTGTGTCATCTATGCTAGTACATACTAAATTTTATGTAATAATGTATTTTTTTTATTTCAGATGTAGAAGGCAATCAACTTAATGGGTACGACACAGGCATTGGAGGTTCTACTACAACAATTGTTAGTCCATTAGGCTCACCGCAACCGCAACTAAGACAACTAAGATCAAGTAACATTTTGTCGAAACTTGCACAGGTAAATTTAAAACAATGAAAGTGAAAATCGCAAAATTATATAGTTAATCCGACATTTAAAATTTAAAGCTTTCGCCCAAACAAAATGAATAAAGTTAAACTTGTTTTCTAAATATGTATGCAAACATTTGAGCCTTTCGAAAGGTTTTAGAAGAAATTATGTAAGACTAATAGGCTAGGTGACTGCCCTCTGAGGGTGAATATTACTTTTCCAAGCACGGGAGCGTCAAAAGAGTGGTAAAGATAGCTTTTATATTTCACCACAGTTTTTGTATTTTCTGGGATTTATATGATGAAAAAAGTTTTTCCTTTTTGTGTAATTTTCCGTATTGAGTCTAGCATCAGAATTTCCAGAAAAATGGGTATTCATAAGAAATTCTGAAATTTAATCACTTGTCTTTTAAATGACCAATTTATATGTAGTAGTTCAGTAGTTCAGTAGCTCATTAATGATATATATTTGGGGATTTTAATCTAGCGATTGTAATCTCCTGGATCTGCCTTATAGTTTCTATTCCATCATCCTAACTTAACTCAACTCGTTATTTCACCAGAAGAATTGATAAGAAATACGCAAAGATCTCACAAAGAAGCACATGATAATGTCATTGGTGCAATATACTATATTGATGGCATGTATAGTAAAATATCTCTTTTGCGTTTTCCCAGCAACGAACTTACTATTTTTACTCCAATTTATTTTTATTTTGTATTACTGAAAGGCTTAGTGGAAAGTATTCAACAGTGGCGTGCAGGCTTTCCAACTTTGAAATTGCTCTATTGAGATATAAGAGTTGCATCTAGTACATCCTTCTTTTTATTATAATAAATTAGACCCACCTTCACTTTATTACAAATATTTAATTTAACCCCAATATTGAAGTCGAAGAAAGACTCACCTCATAAGTTGATGTCTGCACTACCTCATACCGAACAATGAAGTTAGCATTGGTATGATATCCTACATAGGTTGAGCTTCTTCTTTTGAGCTTTCTAGGTATACGAATCTATGCATTCTCGTTGAATTTTGGTTGGGTATATGTGCCAGGTATGATGAAGCTAAAAATATTTCCTCGTTTCCTTATGCTCCGAATTTCCCCGTTTTTACCAAAATACCACATTGGCTCATCTTTTGCTTGGATCTTCCTAAGCCTTCGATTGTATTTGACTGATCCATGTAGTTTTTGATTTTGACTTTTCTATGGTATTCTGGCACGTCTTACTGTGTTACTAGACCGGCTACATTAAACAGTAAATTTTCTACTAGGATGACCATGATATTTCGTTCTGTAGAAATCTTTTAATTGTTGCCCATGGCGATCACTACAACTTTTGGAAGCTTCCAAAAAATGTTGGTCTCAGTAAGGCTTCAAGCAGCATACTTAAAGTCCAGTATAAACGGTGCTATGACCTCCGCAACTGCTCGTTACTCTAACCGCACTCTTAATCGAACTCCAATAAAATTCTTTGAAATTACTACACCCATAGAGAAATTTATCAACCAGTAGAGGCCACTGCCGGATTTCCTAGATGATATTATGGTATAGTACCTCGAAACACAATACTTTCTCAATTTTAGAAAAGCTGACTTCCCGGAACTTTCTAGTAGACTTACCGCTATTGATTTCAACACATTACTATCTTGTGATAGTGTTGATGAAGATGTTTCTAAGTTTTACATAATGCTTTTTGATCTATTCTCTTCTCACGTTCCCCGCGAGCGCCAGCGGTTGCATAAAACATCACCGCCCTGGTTCAGTAAAGAACTGAAACGTCTTAAAAATAGAAAGAATAAAATGTGGAAAAGTTATATGAGGGACAAAGATATTATAAGTCATAACAACTTCCTCGCATCCTATAATGAGTTCAAAGAACTTTCTTCTACACTTTATGATGAATACGTCCAAAGCATGCGAACGAAATTATTTAGTGACCCACGCATCTTTTTCAAGTTTATTAATATGAAGAAAAAAACCGACAACTAACCCAATACCATGAAGTATAAAGATACTGCTAGTGATGATTCGTCTGAAATTTGTAATATGTTTGCTTCATTTTTTGACAACGCATTTGCCTCGTCAAATTTTCAACCTCTAAATAGCAACTTCAATCATATGAACGACTCCCATAACGTTTCATTCACTGTCCCTTCCATTTCACATGAGGATATACTCGATCATATTTATGAGCTTCCTAATGACTTCACAGCGGGTCCAGATGGGATCCCTCCAGCCTTTTTTAAATCTTGCTGCCTTGCCCTGGCAGCTCCGTTAAGAATTATTTTCCAAAAATCGCTCGATACCGGTTGTTTCTCTCAGCTATGGAAAAATTCCTTTATCATACCTATCCACAAAAAGGTAGTAAAAATGAAATTTCTAACTATAGGCCTATTGCAAAATTATCTTGTATGCCTAAATTATTCGAATCCATCATTTACTCTCAGCTATCATTTTCCTGCAAGAATTTGTTTTCTTCTAACCAACATGGGTTTATTTCGGGCAGATCTACAACCACTAACTTGTTGGAATTTGTCTCGGATACCATTGGCGGATTTGCAAAAGTCTACCAGACGGATTGTATTTATACAGACTTAGTAAGGCGTTCGACAAGTTATCTCACTCCGTGATACTCTTTAAAATGGAAAAGTATGGGTTTCCCCCAACATTTCTAAAATGGACGGAGTCTTATTTAGATAACAGAACTTACTTCCGCCATTCCATCTCTAAAATCTTGATAGCGTCGTCTGACGTGCCTCAAGGTAGTCACTTGGGCCCGTTGTTCTTTATTCTATCTATTGACGACATTGTCTCTGTTGTGAGGCACTGTAAAGCCTTGATATATGCTGACGACATTAAGCTTTTCGCTCAGATTAAATCTATTAGCGATTGTGAACAGGTACAGGCTGACCTTTACAAATTTTACGACTGGTGCAAAAGTAATAATTTGGTACTCAATATAGACAAATGTGAGGTTATGCCTTTTCACAGAAATCAGAAACCAATCACTTATGATTACGAGTTCTCGCATTCCTCGATTAGCCGTGTTGGCTCTGTCTGTGAGTTGGGTGTTAAATGTGATCAAAGATTGAATTTTATCTCCCATATAAACTACATGGTATCAAAGAGTAGTTCTATGCTGGGTTTTTTTAAAACGTTGGTCCCGAGAGTTCTCGAATCCTACCATAATTCTGGCGTTTGTACACTTACTTTGTGAGACCACTGCTTGAGTACGCTAGCCAGGTCTGGTCTCCATTTTACGGTACACACATCGACCGTATCGAGTCTGTTCAGCGGAACTTCCTACGATTTGCTCTCAGGCACCTACCCTGGAATAACTCATTAATTCTTCCACCCTATCGATTGAAGCTTCTAAATATGCACTCGCTTGTGAAACGTCGCATGGTTGCCGATGTAACTTTTGTGCACCAACTCTTAAACGCGAAAATTGACTCTCCTCTGTTACTTAACAAAATCTCTTTTCGCGATAGTAGGCACAATTTGAGAAGGCTACCTCTGTTGCATGTTAACCCCTCAAGGTCTAACTTTAGCATGTACGAACCTATTAATCGCATGTGCATTACTGTCTGAATTTTGTTATAGACGTTTCTAAGCATGTTTTAAAAAAACATCTATATAATATTTAAGTTTTTGTTATATTTAAATTTTTTTAAATTTTTGTTGTTATGTTGCATGTCATTTTATCCGGTGTTCGGTTTATGTATAGTTTAACATATCTACTAATACTAACACCGACTATATGATGAAAACGTGTCACTGCAGCGAGCTTGTGTTAAGCTGGTTCTGATAGTCAATAAAAAAATTATCCGCAAACCTAATTTTCATATCTCTTATCTTCGCTTCTTTTACTTAAGCTATGCATACTAACCTGCCAACCGATTTCACTGATCACGTGATTCATGCCTAACAGCTACTTGGTGGTTTTAGTTCCAACTGATAGCTGTTGAGTATAGGATAAAAGTTCAACTCTGAACAACTTAGCAAAACCTCTATAGATTATTTCATCTTTCGTGCCTGGGGCTACCTCTTTAAAAAGCTTTTTTTATACTTCTGATTACCACGAGTAGCGGAAAAATTAATAGCCACCTGTGGAAGAGCCGGAGCCATTTATAAGTCGAAGATCGTCAGGTATCCGGAGTTTTTAAATTCAAATAGAGCATCTATTGAATAATGATGATTAGATCAAGAGTTTGTTCGGCGAAAGGAAATAGTAAGAATTTATGTCTCTATGGGATATATATATTTCAATAATTCTGCTATTTTATACAATTTTATACATAAGTAACTATTTTATTAATATTTTAAATTAACAGTTCCTGCTAATTTGATCTATATGCAGTATACTCTCTTATTTCTTAACCTTTGCCAGTATATCCACTCTGCTAATTTTGCATCTACAGCCCTGCCTGTATCCCACAAACAACTATGTGAACTAATACCTATACTTAAGCTAATCTTATGATGAAGAAGTTAGGTAGGTACTATCTTAGCCATACCCTTGACGTACTATGTATATACCTACATATAAATATTTATATTCTTTGATTTCAAACGGGGACATTTAACTTAATACCTAGAAGAATTAGCAACGCTAGACGTGTAAATTTAATTGTTCTTCTGCTAATACCAAAGCAGACAGTAAAATAGCAAAATAAAAGTAAAAAAATATACAGGCACGTTTTGGGACGCTAGTGAGATCAAAATGAATTCTTGAATAGTCTATTATTATGATCCATAGATCCATGAGAAAAATCTCCGTCATAAGTTTTCATATACTATATATGTAATAAAATTTGAAGATGAAACTACATTTTTATTCTTTGGAACATAAAACACGAGACTACTTCAAAAAGAGGAGCAAAACATCAAAGTTAACGATCTCGATCTGATGGTGATTCACTGAGTGCCGTGGACATCGTCCCATCAACCCATGATGAGAAAAATAAAGGAGAATAACCCAGGCAACTACGGTGGTGAACCTTAAGGTCTGCCTTACGAAACGGGTTTTGCCATGTCTGAAAGAGCCACTCATTTTCTTTTTGTACGTTTGATTGCAGGAGCCTCATAAACAGGTTCACTAATAACTGCTATGACCTGAACAGTTTGTCTATATATATATGTACATAGGTACATATATAAAGCTATAATCATTTAACTGAAACTGGAATTTATTTACAGGTAGGTACACATAGAACGAACATTGATTACAACAACCCAGATAACCATAATAATCGCATCGGAAATTAATATCCGATTTCTTTTATTATAAATCAGCATCATTTAACATTTCCGTACTCTCTTATGAATCTACCAAGTCTACATTTGAATTATTAAATTGAACTACATTATGTAGGCATGTCTTAAGGCTGAACTACAATAGACGTAAATAACTTTACGAAATTGAACGAGACTGAGGTTTACTTACGAAAAATTAATATTTTTAGCGTGAATATATATCCATTCCATAAGAGTTATTATCTTGATATTTAATTTTTCAATTTTAAAAAGTGAAAAAATTAACAAATGGAACTTGATTTAATTCAAGATTTGTGCTTTCTATTAACTCGCAGTACCATTTTTATTCCATTTTAGTTTTTACATTGTAATCATTTAGTAATAATTTAATTGTTTGACACATCGCATATTGAAAACTTGCTTTAAGATATTTAGTCACAATTCTTTTGTCGACTAGGCATATTCAATTAAAGCCCCATCACAATCCAGGTTTTCGTTAACAGGTACTTAACATTAGCTCTGAATAAAACCATTTCGTCTTTTTTTCAATAATTGCGAAAACGGTTGTCTTTATTTCACGAGATAGATAACGTCGTGTTTACGTTGAATTCATTAGTCATACATGTAAGGATCATAGAGGTATTAGTTTTTGATAAAAGGAAAAATTAATTAAAGATTTTTAATTAGATCAGTTCACTATAGATTTATTACAAGGGATTTTCACCGTATGATTTACAACAATTCAAATTTAAATTACAAAAGATCGCGAAATTCTTTAAGAGATTATATCGATTTATCATAAAAACAAAAATGCGTAAATTGATCCCGTAACTTGCTCGTTGCTCGTATCTGATCTTGGCTTAAATGTAACTGCTGACCGACTGATAATTTTCAGACAATTTTTGCTTCAGTTGCTAATCTGTGGTACCGTTGTTGGACCAACTGGACGATAAAAAAAACGTTTGTTTGATGTGTTTTAAAGAAGAACAGATTTGCTGTTCCTACATCGGGCCATCCTGCTGATCGTCTGCGTCAGATGATTCTGAATCTTGCTCATCAGCCCACGGTTTCATATTATCCACGACTGACGTGGTGTTGTTGGGTCCCTCATGGTCTCCTACCTTGCCGAGATCATACCGGTCATTGCATCTTACCCTCGTAACTTCATATGGCCCAAAAACTTAGGTAATAGCTTAGAGCCCGGCGCAAACTATGTACGTTTCACTGCAACTAGATCGTGTACGTAATACTTCCCGGCTGGCTTTCGCTTCTTCCGTACATATTTTCGGTTCTCTTCTTGAATTTTCTCAATTTGTTCCTTCGCGTGTTTTCTCATTTCTAGACGGATTTCTTCGAAGTTCTGACGAATAGCTTCTTCTAGTAACTGCTTTACATGTTGGTCTTCAGGCCTTGTCATCTTTATCCCTATCAGTAGCTCGAATGGCGTTTTTTCGGTTGTCTTGGAAGTTGTAGAGTTCAAAATAGGCTGCAATCGTGGGACATGTTTAAACCATTTCTGGGGGCTTCCAAAGACATCTTATATAGAATGGAGATGATAACCTGATTCAATCGTTCCACCTGACCGTTTCCCGAGGTACACCTGTAGTAACAAGGACTTGATAAATATTTTGTTCCTCGCAATAGGATCGAAATGACTGGGACGTGAAGGCTGTACCCCTGTCTGTTATGAGGCGATGCGGATTTCCAAATGTTTCACTTTGTAGACCTACCTTGTTCAAGACTTCTTCTGTAGTCGTCGACTTCACTGGGTATAACCAACAGAACTGCGTAAACGCGTCTATAACCACAAAAAGATAAGAGTAATTCTTGGATGTAGATGGCAGGGGTCCCAGGTGGTCAACGTGGTATATATGAAGTGGCACGTCAATCTTCTCTATCGGGCTTAAAAATCCTTCCGGTTATCCGGCTTTTCTAGAGGAGAGGATACATCTGACGCAATTTGATAACACATTTTCTGCTTTCTTCGTTAATTCGGGGATATAATAATCTCGTCACACAATTGTTTCTACTTTTCTCTTGCTTATGCGTCCCTGATCGTGAATATTTCGTATTATCTCCTTCTGAATTGACTTTGGTACAATTAATAGGTGAGTTCCTGCAACGAATTTATACAAAACTTGGCTCCTGCGAACATAGAATCTCAGTAATCAGCTTACAGAACTCATCTTTTCCGTGAGCTTGCTTAATTCTTTGCAGAATATCAAGTTCGATGGTGGACGCTACAATTAAATTCCTCTAATAAGAGAGCCCATCTAGCAACCCTACTGCTCAACTCCTTCTTCCTCATCGTTAGTTGGAAGGCCTTACAGTCCGTGTAAATGGTAAAAGGTAGGCCAAGAAGATAAGGATGTAGCTTTTTGACGCATTTGGTACTTGCCAGGAGTTCTAGCTCGTACCTTGAATAGCTCTTTTCCGTAGTAGATTTCTTAAAGCTAATGTAATATACTGGATGTAACTGACAATCTTCGGGCCTTTTTTGCAACAGAACTCCTCCATAACCAGCCTTACTTGCGGCCGTATGAGGCTCTGTCTGATGATTCGGATTAAATAACTTTAAAAAAGCATCACTGCAAAGATGATCTTTAAGTGCATTGAAAGCATCGTGTTCCGTAGAATTAAAAGATAGCTTGTATCTTTCTTGGTAAGCTCGGTTGGAGGTTTAGCTATCAACGAATACTGAGGAATAAGACGCCTGAAGTAGCTCGTTAGACCCAGAAAGCTTCGTAACTGTTTAATGTTTTTTAGGAATTGGGAATTCTTTTACTGCTCGTGATTTTTCGTTTGATGGTTTTAGGTTTCCATTTTCTATTATGTGGCCTAGGAATTGTATATTTCTTCTAAGGAATCTGCATTTCGACTATTTAATCACGATACCATGCTGACTTGCTACCTTCATAAACTCTTTGAGCTTCTCGATTCCTTCCTCGTCATTCTTAGATGGAATAATAATATCATCCATGTAGACCAATAAAATATTCTTATGTACAAGTGGTTGAAAGATGGTATTAATGAATCTTTGAAACACTGAAGGTGAATTGCATAGCCCAAAGGGTACTTTTAAAAATTCATACTGGCCATCCGGTGCAATGAAAGAAGTATATTTCCTACTTTCCTCTTTGATGTTTACATGGAAGAAACCATTGCGTAGATCGAGAGTCGAGAAAACTTTAGCGTCGTATAAGCTTTCTAAAATCTCCTCTATATTAGGAATGGGATACCTGTCCTTAATAATTTTTGCATTTAGCCTACGATAATCTATGCATAATCTTGATGATCCAGGCATCAGAGCTTTCGTTAAGTTTAAATATCAAATTGCAATGAGTAGGTAAAGGTGCGGTAAGAGTCGCTCATTCCGTAAAAACGCGATGTGTCAAACATTTGAATTATTACTAAATGATTAAAAGTGCAATGTATAAATTAAAATGGAATAAAGATGGTACAGCGAATTATTATTATAGGTGTCTCAAACAAAAATTCAACCCAATGTTTTCTAACAAGATTCTTTGGAAGAATCTCAAGCAAGCTGGAGTATGTGGAAGCACCAAGGAGGAAACCTCACGCAATCCTGATGACCTGAACAGATTTTGTGTCGCATAATATGAATCAATCATCATTACCTGGCAGCACACCATGCTTAAATAACCCTGAGCATAGCAATTTTTTCTCCTTTCGGTGTATGTATTCATTATGCAGAGTGTTATATATATATATATATAACAACAGAATGCTTTCGCGCTGTCAATCAGGTTTCAAACCAGGTTATAGCTGTCAATCGGCTGTCCTAAAGGTTACTACAGACTTAAGAAAAGGCCTGGATAACTACGAGATTGCAATACTGGTTTTACTCGACTTTACAAAAACTTTTGACTGTGTAAATCACTCTATGCTCCTCAATAAACTTCAAACATTTTTCCGGTTTTCATTTAGTGCCGTCCAATTGATACAGAGCTTCTTAGGCGATAGGTATCAGCAAGTTCGAGTCAGCGGTCGTCTTTCTAATTTACAGCCGCTTTTCTGTGGCGTTCCGCAAGGGTCTATTTTAGGTCCACTGCTCTTTTCCTTATTCATCAATGATTTACTTGACATTATTCAAGAGGTTAATATCCATAGCAATATACAATAGCAGACCTCTCGGGCTGATTGAGGACTCCATTGTAAGGAAACGTAAACCTTTTGATGTTAAATGCCAATATATCGAAATATATAAGTTTTTTTCCATAACAGCTTGGAAACTGATGTTCCGCAGATCATGTTTGGGGTGAAATATTGACTAGTTTAAGCGAAGTTACGAATTTCGGTGTCGCTCTTAATGGGAGAATGAAATGCTGTGATCATGTACGTGCAGTGCTGAGTAAGGTGTATGGAGGTTTGCGTCGACTCTGGCTCTCTGCCAAATTATTAAGCGTGGACATCAAATGTAGATTGGTGAAAATTCTCATCCTGCCCTACTTTTCTAACGGGAATTTGATTTTTCCTACATTGGATAGTTATTGCTCTCGTCGAATAAATGTGGCCTATAATGATTGTATTCGCTTTATTTTCAATTTACGCAGATTTGACCATGCCTCTAATTTTATTCCCATAATACTGGGCTGCCCACTGAATATTTACCTTAGACGCCAGGCAATTCTATTCCTCTTCAAGCTTATACATACTAAACGCCTTCCCTTAGCATATTTTTGTATTTTTGCATTGAATAATTTCAATTAAATTTAGTTTTGGTTATGATTTTATTATTATTTTAATCAACATATGACATTAACTCTATTAGTAACTATTTGAACATTATTTTCTCTAAAATTATATTTTCGAGTGCTTACAAAAGATTGTAAATCTTGTGTACCAATCCAGCTAAAGAAATTAAATTGAAAAATTAGAAAACAAAAATCTTCAATTAAATCAAACTTCCATTGGTTAATTTTTCACTTTTACCACTTTTTAAATTTGAACACATAAAATGTCATTACGGAACTGCGAATTAATAGAAAGCACAAATTTCAATTAAATCAACTTCCATTTGTTATTTTTTTGTTTTTTGTTTGTATGACTTTTTAAAATTGAAAACAGAAAATATCGAGATAATAACCGTTACTAAATATGATATCTTTTTAGGCTAGAAATGTCAATTTTTCGTAAGAAACCTCAATCTCGTTCAAATTCGTAAAGTTCTCTACTTCAATTTTATTTGAGCCTTAAGGTCGCTACACACGCTCAAGTAAATCTTGCGACTTATGCATGGTCCAGCGTTTGATTTACATGAACGTATGTAGCGAATGTCGGAACTTGAGTTGAGAGAGCATGAATGAAATCGGGCGAAACTATTGCGTGCAAGCAAAACTTAGGACTATGCTATGGAATTGAACTAGACAAAATCAGATGTTAACTTTTGTCTCCACTTGGAACGATATTTGTTCAAACTTTAATTCAATCCTATTGGAAAGTCGTCAGGTTTGCTTGCACACAATAGTTTGTTCGAAGAATAACTAAATAAAAGAAAGGACACAGAAGAGTGTTCCGATTGCTTTCCATTTAACTTTTTGGAACATTGTGATCTGCTGAGAGCATACAACAAATTTCTTGACGTTGTCCATGAAGGCCTACATAAATTTGTCGCTAAAAAATCTAAATGTAGGAAAAAACACCCAAAATGGTTTGTAAACGGTCTTTTAAGATTGAAAAATGCTAAGACAAAGGCACACAAGCAATATAGGGCTACTGGCAGCAGGATGAGGCGTTGTTTCATAGACTTAGAAAGGAATACGAGGTCCTGCATAGGTATCTGTATGGTCAATACAATTGAAAACAACATTAGCTCTAATAGTAAGGCCTTTTGGTCCTTTATTAAATCCAAACGTACGACTTCTTCTTTTCCTAAGGTTTTAAATTACGGTTCTAATAAGTCGTTCGATTTGCACACCAGTTGCAATCTTTTTGCCTATTACTTCAAATCTGTTTATAGTAACGAATCTTTTAATGAATTGGATCATGAATACCCTGTTAACACTGATACATCCCCTTTGGATGTTGGTCATTTATCTCGATTCCACCACAATACCAGATTCTGATGGGTTATGTTATTCGCTACTAAAAAATTGCGCTGATTTTTTGGCCGATCCTTTATGCAAAATTTTTAACCTATCCTTAAGTACCGGTACTTTTCTTGATCAGTGGAACATTTCATTAATCACCCCCATATATAAAAAGCAGGTTCTAAAAGCACTATAGAGAATTACAGACCAGTCTCTGTTATGAAAGTCGTAGGTAAATTACTAGATTATATAGTTAACTCTAAGCTTAGCTCTCTAGTTAAGGTATATATAGTCCCTGAGCAACATGGCTTTATTACGGGGAGGTCATTTGTAACTAATCTTACATTATTTTCGAACTATACTATAAGTGCTTTTGAAGATCGTGTTCAAGTGGATACTATTTACACAGATTTCTCGAAGGCATTTGATAAGATCAGCATTCCTCTTCTCATTCATAAATTGAAAAATATAGGCTTCCACTCCTCTTTTTAAGCTGGATTGTGGCCTATTTATATAACCGCAAACAATATGAAAGGATTGGCAAATTATATCTGATGTAATAACGGTCACCTCGGGAGTTCCTGAGCGTAGTCACTTAGGTCCTCTATTGTTTCTGCTTTTCATTAATGATACTTGATACTAGCTATGTTTTTGCCAAATGCCTAATATTTGCGGATGATTTAAAACTATTCGTGAGAATAAACTCTAAGCGATTGCTTACTACTACAGAATGATCTCAATATACTTTCTGATTGGTGCTCTAAAAATAAGTTATATCTTAACATATCAAAATGTAAAATTGTTACTTTTCATCGCATCTCTTGTCCTTCCTTGTTTGATTATAAAATTAATCATGATATAGTTTCTCGAACAAATGATATCAAGGACTTAGGTGTTATTTTTGACGCTAAATTGGCGTTTACCCCTCACATTAACACTATTGTCATTAAATCAAGACGTTGTTTAGGTTTCCTTAAGCGGAACTCCAAAGACTTTCATAGCATTCAGACCTTCAAGACATTATACTTTTCGATCGTGAGATCCATTTTTGAATATGCATCCATCGTTTAGTGTCCTTATTATAACGTACATATTGATCATATTGAATCTATTCAAAAGGCATTTACTAGATTTGTTCTACGGAAAACAAATTACCAAAATGACAACTTACCATCATATACTGTGAGATGTAAACTGCTTGGTCTGTCTAGTCTGAAACTTCGTCGCGAAGTTTCCTGTGCTTTATTTGTCAAAGATATACTTTCGTTTAAAATAAAATTTTTATTATTATTATTATTTTATTATTTTATTATTAATTAATATATATGCTACTGAAAGACCGATACGTTCAAGGGATTTGTTGTATGCTCCTCAGCATAGAACCAATTATGGCTATCATGAACCAATATCTAATTGTGTATTTAATTACAATCCTTTCTCATCACTTATAGATATTTGTATGTCTAGACAAAAATTTAAAAGTATAATTTTTGAAAATGCTTTGTCTTTACAAAATTATTAGTTCTTCTATGATAATTTATTTTATTTTATAAAGGTAGTTTTATTAAGGCAATAATGAACAATCTTTGTTTACGTAAAATGCTATGCAAGTCTGTAAGATTATTATATTCGGTAGACTCATTCAAATAAATAAATAAATAAAAATTTGATCAAATTTAATTTAATATTATTTTGCCGTCATAGCACCTTTTCACTCATCGCGATCATTCCCCACGACAAACAAAAAGCTTGCGATGCAAAAATATTTTCACACATAGCCGTTTATCATAAAAATTTCATGGTCACGGGGTAGAATTCGGCGTCAGATGACACTGCGAATTATGTGAATTATGAATTTTAAAATTATGCATGTATGTATGTACGTATGTACGATTTCCGTGGGAATTGCACAATGAGTGAAAAGGTGCAATCGCAACAAGTTGTAACTTATATAAGTAAGATGCGAAAAATGAAATATATTATTGTGTATTTTAAAATCGTAAGAATTAGGTGTTTTTTAGTTAACCAATTCCCTTTCAGCAATCATCATTCTTAAGCTTAGTGTACAGGTACAAGCGCCTGATACACTACCATCAACAGCCAAGGTACAAGAACCTTGACTGCCCTACTACGACAATAGGCAAAGGAGCCTAGCATTTTGGTGACCCCGACGTGATCTTGTGAAGTACATACTTGATCAAGATCATCCTACCACAAGGAGCCGCACCATGGATGAACTAGCTCAGGCCCAAAATACGACCGGAGACGCCATTGAACAGGTCATCTCGAGCTATACAAAAGATTCATCATACAGAAAAACTCTGCTTTACCCAGAAGAGCGGCTAAGACGTTTAACCAATCTCTAGGATGAATTTGAATCTAGGAACAATATTATACGAATCAATCATCCTGAAGAGCTAAGCCATTTATACTACACTAAAGACTCCTACAATGGCATTAGAGTAGTCTATGAAAAGTATCGAGATCAAATCCAAACACAGATTCAATCTTATTCAGAAGTCGACTTACCAAGAGCTCTGCCTGCTGCAAGTATTGAGCAGTTAGGTTTGGCGAGTGAGCAACTAGAGGTCAGATAATACCATTCTATCATCTCCAAAGAAAAATGGTGTGCAAAAAGAAGTTCTCGGCCAATCAACTGAATTCACAACCAGAAAGGAGGGTCATGCAACCCAGCCCTTGTTAATTCCACTAGTACAGGTGTACGCCGCAAGGAGCATGACAGTTACAACAATGTAGATACTCCTCCTGCTAACCCAATGGAGAGGATAGAGCGAATTGCACCAGCTATCGACTACAATTTTTGTCAAGAATCCGCTAATGCAGACCATGGTCTAAACAAGATCATCAGAAGACAAAGGGTGAGGTTGGAATCCTTGCGTCGCCTGCTGCAAGGAATTCAAGCGAATGAACATCAAGCACATTCTAGACAGTACTACGAGTATAATATTAATACTATTGAGAAATATTGGTCGCAAATTGAGGCAAGCAATAATGAAATTTGGGAGCTATCTGACGAACCAGCATCAGCTGGTTACAATATAGATGAATATTTCAACATTGAAGAGATGGTGCAATCTACAATAATCAAGCTTTCCGATAAATTGGCTCAATGTTCCATGACCAACATAAACGATACTCCAAACAATAATGTATGGATGAAATTGCCAAGGATTGTAATTCCAATATTCGATGGCAACTATTTAAAGTGGCGCCAATTCTATGATTTGTTTTCTCAGATGGTACATAACCAGCCAATGAGCGCATTCCAGAAAATGTGGTACCTCAAAACCAACCTGAGAGGAGAAGCCGAAAAACTAATTCGACATCTTAGCCTAACCATCGAAAATTATACGACTGCATGGGAGATATTGAAAGCCAGATATGACAATACCAGGTTGTTAGTGACAGCATTGTTAAACAAACTGTTTGTACAGAGTACATATAATTATTTTCTACTTACATACTTACAATTTGCATATTTTTAATTTTATACAAAGGGTCAATGCAACCAACTTCTAATTGTCATCATATTTCATTTATTCAATGCGAAGTTCATGCATTGCAGCAGTAACAAATATTATGCGTCAGCAAAATTAATCAGTGAATGAACTCTGTATTGTGTAAAATTTATCATTTTGTTTTTATTGTTTGTAAGCAATTTTTGTACATAAAAATGATCAATCGATAATTATGAGTTTAGTTATTTTTTGTAACTTGATAATAAATGTTTATAGTAAATTAAACTCAGTGTTGTTACTTAAACATTTTTGGTCCTTCGAGCAAAACGTCGCTGCTATAATCATCAAGCTTGTAGAACTTGGGTCTTCAGGTAACAGATTATTATAGCAAATACAACCTCTGGAATTAAGGTCCAAAGGCTGTAATTATAAAGTTGGAAGACTATTATTGAATTTCTGGAACAAAGGGTCCAAAGATTTTTAAATAGTGTCTTCAACAATACGCAATAATATTTTTTTTCCTGCTACTTTGAAATCATCATCGGTTGAGGTAAAAGCATCATCAACCTACTAATTCGTCGTACTCATCATGGATCAGATACTGAGGGAGCAGACAAAATATACAAGGATCATCAAGAAGGTCGCTGCGCAAATCAGCAGAGATCCTTCTGCTAGGAAGACTAAAGAGTATGGCGAGGCACGGCTACATTCACTCAACACTGCATGGGAAGAGTTCGATAACATCAATACACAACTCGAATCACTAAGGGAACAAAACTCCGATCACAAATATTTCGTCGAAAACTACCACAGTCAAGTTGAAACACTATATGATCAGACTAGAGATCTTGTAGAAAATTTGATTCGAGAGGCAATCGAAAGGAGGACAAGGTCAGAAGATATCTCAGAACAGTTACACCAAATCAAGAAGCAAGCAGCTATAATTGATTCGCTGAAACGCAATATAGCTAACATTAAAGCAGATGAAGAAAAACAGCACTCTCCAGTATATTATACACAGAAGATTAAACTATTGAATGACTACTGGGAATTGATTGTGCATACTCATTCCAGTATAATGGCATTGGGAAAATTCAAAGATGACTACTTTGATCAAGATGTCTTTGCAGCAACTGAAAGCATCTATCAGGAAGCATTAATTCAATTACAAGAAAAATTGCAGAGTCTATCTACACCATTAGCAACAATTCAGGTACCTACTCCTAGAACTGAGAGAAGTGCAGCAGTAAAACTTCCACGTATTGATATACCAATCTTTTCCGGCGATTATCTTAAATGGCCTTCCTTCAGAAATTTATTCATCGAACTTATACATAAAAATAATACAATTACTAAGGCCGAGAAACTATTTTATTTAAAAGCAAACGTGAATGAAGAACCAAATGAATTGATTCAACATTTTAACATTACTAATGAAAACTATGACGCTGCATGGGAAATGCTAGATTGCAGATATAATAATACGAGAAATTTAGTGTCAGCCCAACTAAGAAGACTTTGTAATCAACCAGAACTTTTAAAAGAATCATCGGCTGGTCTAAAAAAAACTCCACGACTCAACACTGGAATGCCTAGAAGCTTTAAAAAATCTAGACATCGACATTACGAACTGGGATCCGCTCATTATTCATTTACTAATACAAAAACTAGACAAAGAGTCTCGAAAAATCTATGAGCAATCATTGGAAAATCCCAGAGAGATTCAAGCACTAAATGAATTCCTAAATTTCCTTGAAAACAGCTTTCAAGTGCTAGAATCTATGAAACCGACAAAGACCATTCAGCCAGGAAAAATTTTAGACAAAGTACAATATAATAAATAATATAAAAAATAATAAAAATACACCACGGTATGGTGGGAATAAAATCAATATGCGGCTTCTGCAAAGCAAATCACAAGATTTATACTTGTGAAAAATTTAATAATTTGAATGTTTTACAAAGAAACGAAGAGAGCAGAAAAGCAAAACTCTGCTCCAATTGCCTAGTTAAGGGCCATTCAGCTCAGAATTGTAAAAGTTGGAAAACTTGTAGAATATGTAACAGACAACATCATACACTATTACATTTAAATTCATCACCTCAAAAACCTGATTGGAAGCTAAACAATCAGGAAACCAATGAGAGGGAATCGACTAGATCAAATGCGTCAGTAGTGTCAACTCATATTGCAGAAAGTAAAAATCAGTGTACTGTATTGTTAGCCACTGCAATATTACAAGCAGTTGGTAAAAACAACAATACAATTATGCTGCGAGCGCTTATTGACCAGGGAGCTCAAGCCAGCTTCATAACCGAAGAAGCAGCTAGAAGCTAAGACTGCCAAGAAGACGAATAAACGCCACTGTAACAGCAGTAGGAGGTGCAAAGATTGACAATATTCAAACGTGCATTGAATTAACAGTTAAGCCAGGATTTCCATCACCATTTCTCACAACAACAACAGCATTAGTACTTAAAAAGCTAACGAGAGTAATGCCGTCCGAAAAAATTACAAACAGATCAGAATGGAAGCACACAACGAATCTGATATTAGCAGATCCGAAGTTAGATGAACCAAGTAGAATTGATGTAATCCTTGGAGCAGAAGTGTTTGCTAAAATACTAATGGACAGTGTACTGCGGGGGCCTCCAGAAACTCCCATAGCTCAAGAAACACAATTAGGTTGGATACTGTCGGGCGAAGTGAAACAAAGTATGCCCACCATAGCACCCCAATGCTACATATCAGAAGTAGATGTAAATCAAGAAATTCGAAAATTTTGGGAAATCGAAGACTTGAATACTGATACAGTCTTGACAGGTGAAGATGTAATGTGCGAAACTCACTTCAGAACTACTCATCGAAGAAATGCTGACGGTAGATATAAAGTAAGATTACCATTTAAGAAGAATCCTGAAACCGCCAATCTTGGGGGTTCTCGAGAAATCGCATTAGCAAGACTACTCCAGATGGAAAAGAAATTCAAGACAGAATAGACGTTTGAAGTCATGTATAAGGACTTTATGAGTGAATATTTAAAACTTGGCCACATGACCTTAGCAACTGACAATTTGGACACAGCATATTACCTACCTCATCACGCTGTACTAAAACACGGCAGTACAACGACAAAACTAAGAGTGGTATTTGATGGGACAGCAAAAAGAAATAATCATGAAAGCTTAAATGAAATACTTTTAGTTGGACCACAAATACAACAGAATTTAATTTCAATTCTGCTCAGATGGCAAAAACATAAAGTAGTATTCACATCTGACATTGAAAAAATGTACCGCCAAGTAAACATTGATATTAAAGACCAGAATTATCAGAGAATGTTGTGGCGAAATTCTGAAAAAGAACCCATCAGGGAGTACAAATTAACTACAGTCACATATGGAACCACAAGTGCACCATTTTTAGCAATTCGAACACTTCAAGAAGTGGCCAAAGATACAGCTAAAGACTTTCCATTTGCAGAAAAAGTCATCATGCGAGACACATACGTAGATGATATTGTATCTGGAGGGGATTCTTTAGAAGAAGTCAGTAAAATAAGTCATGAATTAATAAACGCCCTTAAGAGCGGAGGTTTCAACTTGAGAAAATGGAGTAGCAATAGCAAAGAACTCTTACAGAAACTACCATGGGAAGTAAGGGAATCAGCTACAGAAATGAATTTCTATCATGAAAAATCAATTAAAGCACTTGGAGTTCACTGGAATCCATCCACTGATTACTTCAAAATAAAAGTGAATATTTCAAACAATGAAGATCCTCTGACTAAACGTGAGATGCTGTCCGAAGCCTCTAAAATATTCGATCCAATTGGACTATTGGCCCCAATAATTATTACTATCAAACTATTATTTCAAGAAATTTGGACTGAGCCTAAACTGGGACCAACCCCTATCTGGGGAAATTAAACAAAAATGGATACGGATCAAACAAGAATTATCAATGCTAACAAAAATTAAAATAGTAAGATGGATTGGATACTCTCACGGCGATTACAAATACGAGTTGCACGGGTTTTCAGATGCCTCAGAGAGAGCCTACAATGCAGTAATATACTTCAGAACAGTTCATAACGGAAAAATGACTGTCTCGCTACTCACCGCTAAAACTAAAGTTGCCCCCCTGAAGTCGAAACTAACACTACCAAAATTAGAACTATGTGGAGCGCATCTTCTTGCAAATTTATTAAAGGAAACTATAGTCAGCCTAGAAATTCCAAACATTCCCTACTTTGCTTGGACAGACTCCAAAATAGTCCTATCATGGATTAGGGCCGATCCACATAATGGAAAACCTTCGTGGGCAACAGAATAGCAGATATACAATTAAGAACAACCAAGGAAAATTGGTACTACGTAAAGTCCTCTGAGAATCCTGCAGCCGTAGCTTCTCGAGGAATCTATCCATCACAACTAGAAACCCATTCGCTGTGGCGGGAAGGTCCATACTGGCTGAAATGTGAAGAGATCACATATCCAGAAAGTAAATTCGAAGAAACAGAACTAGAAAGGAAAAAGATTGCAATGCACACACTAATACGTACACAAGATACAAACGTATTCAATCTCCTACTGCAAAGTCACCGTTCATTATGGAAAGTTCTACGTATCACTGCATACTGTAAACAATTCATAAACAATTTGACGGAGGATAGACACGCAACAAAATGTGACTCACTGACTGTGAAAGAACGCGAAGAGGCATTAATACCAATCATTAAGTATACACAAGAGAAGCATTTCAAGGACGACCTTCAGAAATTACGTCAAAGTCAAGAACTATCAAAATCAAGTCGGCTACTCACGTTAAATCCATTTACTGATTCAATCGAAGTATTACGTGTTGGTGGTAGACTAGAAAACTCAAACTTGACGTTTGAACAGAAGCATCCAATCATACTTCCCCATAAAAGCGAGCTAACTACACTTATTATAGATCAAGCTCACAAGAAGACACTACATGGAGGAAACACTTTAACCTTGGAGGTAGTCCATCAAAAATACTGGATAATTAATGGACTAAAGGCAATTAAAGGTTATATCCATAAATGTGTTCAATGTCATCGATACAAGGCCGAAAAGTCGCAACAGATGATGGGAATGTTACCCACAGCCAGAGTCACTCCGAGTCGTCCCTTTACTCATACTGGTGTGGATTACGCAGGACCATTCGACCTACTTGTGAAAACAGGTAGAGGCAACCGCACTTACAAGGGATATGTAGCAATTTTTATATGCTTGACTACCAAGGCAATTCATATTGAGGTAGTCACCGATCTCACATCAAAGGCCTTCATAGCCGCATTTAAAAGATTGGTAAGCAGAAGAGGGACTGTGGCATATATATACAGTGATAATGCCACTAATTTTGTGGGCGCCAGCAAAGTAATCAACAATCTTCATCAACAAGATGCATATAAAACCGAAGTAAATGAAGCCATAGCAGAAACTGGCGCTCAATGGCATTTCAAGCCGGCGTGAAATCGATGAAGCATGATATGCGTCGAGTAGTTGATGAAACAAGAATGACATACGAAGAAATGACCACACTAATGACACAAATAGAAGGGTGTCTCAATTCCCGTCCATTAACACAAGACCCAGAAAGCCTAGAAGTGCTCACACCCGGTCACTTTTTAACTGGTGCACCTATATTGTCATTACCAGATAAGGACTACTTAGAAACCAATACTGGTCTTCTTAAGAGATGGGATAGAGTGGAAAAGATGTACCAGGACTTCTGGAAAAAGTGGTCTAATGAGTATCTTGGAAGACTTCAACAAAGACCAAAATGGTCGCAGAAGAAGCCTAACCCAACAGAAGGCGACATCGTATTAATAAAAGAAAATAATTTACCTCCGTCTCGTTGGGCTCTTGGAAGAATAATCAAAGTACCTCCGGGAAGTGATGGACTTGTCAGAGTCGTAACTATGAAAACGAAATCTGGAACCCTTAAACGACCACTTACCAAAATCTCGATGCTGCCGATAAGTAATGATCAAAAGAATTTAAGCGACATGCCAACTGAAGAAATAGACTCTGACAATGATACTAAAGCGACACCTGTTCCCTCAGGGGAAACAAATAACGACGAACGAAAGGCATCTGTACAAAGTTGTCACAAACGACGAAGGAGTGAAAAGACCTATAATGCAAGCCATTTAAAGATGAGTCGACACGAATCTGGGACATCATCATCATTAAAAAAAGCTCGCAAATCCAACTTTCTGAGTTATCTGTTCATCATCACTACCTTGTTGGTCGTAGCACTGGGTGAAATCGTCAACGCACCGTATCGACTAACCAAGCTTGATAACCACGAAGGATTATATTTTGATGAAATTTCCGATATGCGATTTTACTTTAGCGAATGGAACTTGGTAGTCTATTACAACCTAACAACATATTGGAAAGAACTCTATGGCATCCGAAAATCAATCCGGAAACTGAATCAGTTATGCGATGAAGAAACTCGGCTGTCAAGAGATCTATGTTATGCCACTACCCAAACATTGAAACATCAATTGTTAGAAATCGAACAAATGAACAACATATTATACCAACAAAATGAATATCCACGAACTCGCAATATGCGAGCACCATTTGGATTCATAGGAACGGTCACTAATAAATTGTTCGGAATCCTGCATCAAGATTTTGCTGACCAATATGAAAGGCAAATAAGTGAAATTAAGGCAAATGAAGATTATGCTAGACAATTATTACGAAATCAGACCTCAATAGTGGAGAACACGGTCAACATTATGAAAAGAAACCACGAGGTTGTTCAACACCAATTCAATCTAATGAATACTCAAATCGAAACAATAACCAATCAATTAAATAATTCACAATATGAGACAGTTCTTCATCAAGCAGTTAATTCCGCAGCTATTCTGATAACTATGAACCTAGTTACATTTCAACGTTTACAAAGGGAAATTCTATCACTCAGACATTAAACATGGAAAAATAAATACATTCGTCCTAACACCTGCACAACTCAACGAGCAGCTGACAACAATTCGTGAACACTTACCACCCAATGTACAATTACCAGGGACTGGAAGTAAGTCCTTTCTAATAACACTTTACAACTCAATGCATGTGAAGACAAGAATTACGGGAAAGAAAGTACTATTCGACATTCGAATTCCTCTGGTGAGCACAGAAGCCTATCGATTGTATGAAATAATAACTATTCCTACTATTCACAATGAACAATATATCTACATCGATCCTTCCAGCAAGTATCTGGCCATAAATCGACGACAAGATCGATTTAGCCCAATAGAAGAAGAAGATCTCTAAGGGTGCGAGAGGTTAACAGAAGACCAGCTTGTATGCAACTTAAACCAACCAATCTTCACTCTCAAATCAAATCACGGTCATTGTGAAATGGAACTCTTCAATAACGAGAATCATATATCACCATTCTGTAGACTACGATCTAAAGAAGCGAATAACTATTGGAGAAGATTACACCAGCCAAGTACGTGGCTATTTGTATTACGAGAAAACCTGACCTTCGAAATCAGTTGTGACAATAAAGGACAACCATTATCACTATATGGCAATGGAATCATTCAAACAAGAGGAGATTGTATTATAAATCATAAGACTCTATACATAAGCTCAAACGATCGCAGTTCGAAAATTCACATATCACCTATCCCAGAAAATACGGTTATATCTAACTTCATAACCATGAATAAAGATCAGCTGTCGAAGTCGTCAAAAATTACTATGCCACAACTAATTCAAGAAGTAAACAATAATGATATAAAAAAACTGGACGATGCCATCAGGTTTCAGCAAGAACGCATAGAAAATATGCCAAAACTAAACATCCATGACCTACATCACTACAGTATGCCATATCTGATCATATGTGGTGTCATTGCCATCGGTCTTTGCATATATTGCAGACGAAAGAGGAGTGTCACGTTAAGAAAAAGGGCAAGGCCGATCCCAGCACCAAGGTCCATCAAGGAGCAGCGAAATTTCAGCATCGAGTTACCGACACTTAACCTTGAGGCGGGAGAATGTACAGAGTACATATAATTATTTTCTACTTACATACTTACAATTTGCATATTTTTAATTTTATACAAAGGGTTAATGCAACCAACTTCTAATTGTCGTCATATTTCATTTACTCAATGCGAAGCTCATTCATTGCAGCAGTAACAAATATTATGCGTCAGCAAAATTAATCAGTGAATGAACTCTGCATTGTGTAAAATTTATCATTTTGTTTTTATTGTTTGTAAGCAATTTTTGTACATAAAAATGATCGATCGATAATTATGAGTTTAGTTTTTTTTTTAACTTGAATAATAAATGTTTATAGTAAATTAAACTCAGTGTTGTTACTGAAACACTGTTGTCACAGCCAAAACTGCTTTCAGAGAACGCATCAACGCTTAAGTCTCTACATGACACCACGAAGGAAGCTATTCTAGGACTTGAGAACCTTAAAGTCAAGACAAATAACTGGGAAGCATTGCTGCTCCACATACTAATAGGAAAATTGACAGAATGTCCCATAGTTTATATGAACATTCTCTTGACTAACCTAGAGCTCTGCAGTCAGTGCATCATTTTCTATACTTCCTGGAAACACGGTTCCACAGTCATTGGAAGCCCTGGAAGCAAAGGCAAAATGCAACCTGAGACTCATCGGAAGCCCAACCAGTTTTCTAGACGGGTTAACGCATTGGTATCAACAAATGCTGTAGGAACCAAATGCGTATTATGTAATGAGAACCATCAGCTTTTCGCATGTCAGAAATTTCTGCAGCTAGCACCCACCAATCGCTTGAAGGTATTGAGGAACAACAAGTTGTGTGTCAATTGCCTAAGAGCAGGCCATACAGCAAGCAACTGCACAGTTAGAGGATGTACGAATTGCTCGAAGAAACATATTACATTATAATACATGTACAAGACAGTTGTGATGGAAAGCCTCACGCACATCACTCAGGACAACTCCAGTCAAGTAACAAAGTACATCAAGGCGAATCGGTCACATTGACTGCAGGAAAGTCCAAACAGAATGGAAGCTATGTCCTTCTAAGCACAGTAACAGTGAAACTGACAACAGATAAGGGTGATAATGTTGAATGCAGGGCAATTCTTGACTCCGGATCCCAGGTTAATCTCGTAACAGAAAGAGTTGTCAAAAAATTGGGCCTCAGCGGAGTTCCAGATATTATGAAGGTGCAAGGCATTGGCCAAGTGAAGCAACAAGCCAACCATCGTGTCAATGTGTTGATGCAGTCACGAGTGAATGGATTCTCAACTAGATTGGAAGCATTCATCCTAAAAGAAATATTGGCACCACAGCCAAGTCAGTGTATTGATACATCAACATGGCTAATCCCACAAAACATTAAGTTGGCGAATCCAGTTTTTGACAAACCTGGCCGCATACATCTGCTTATTGGTGCAGAGTATTACTATCAACTACTCTCGGTGGGACAAATTAAACTCGGCAATGGGCTACCAACCCTCCAGAATACCGTGCTAGGATGGGTAATAGCAGGAAAAATAGACCAGATGGCCAGTAATCAGAAAATATGCGGCATATTGAGCAAGGACCGAGACATTGACAAACAATTAGAAAAATTCTGGCACTTGGAAGAAGCCACAGAAGAGGAAAAATCCCTTACACTCGCAGAGAAACGATGTGAGGAACATTTTAATCAAACAGTGAGAAGAGACCAATCGGGACGGTTTATAGTTGACTGCCCATTTTAGACGACACACATAAGTTGGGGGAGTCGAAGGAAATTGCATCGCGCAGATTTCTAGCAATCGGACAAAGGCTCTCCAAAAATAATGAGCTTCGATCCCAATATATTGATTTTATGGAGGAATGTAGACGCCTTGGTCATATGCAAGAGATAAATTTTAAGGAAATTGGAGTTCCGTATTACTTCATCCCACATCATTGCGTCAGCAAACCAGAGAGTACAACAACCAAGCTTAGAGTTTTCTTTGACGCTTCCTGCAAAACACCATCAAATATTTCGTTAAATGATATAATGGCTGCCAGCCCTACTATTCAGGACGAGCTATTTTCAATATTACTTCGTTTTCGAGAGTCAAGATTTGGGTTCACCGCTGATATTGAAAAATGTATCGGCAAATACTGATTGACGAAAAGGAAAGACAATTCCAACAAATATATTGGAGGCGCGACCCAAGTCACTCGCTTAAGTGCTATCAGTTATTGTTTATTTATTTAGCTACGAAGTGTTTGCAGAGACTAGCCCAGGAAGAAGCAGCCACTTATCCCTTAAGAGCACAAGTGCTTACTAAACACTACGTCGATGATGTAATGTCAGGATCAAAAAACCTGTCCACAGCACTGGAAATGCAGACACAACTAAAAGAATTACTCTCAAAAGGTGGATTTAAGCTTAGGAAGTGGTGCGCAAATCATCCACGTCTATTAAGGAATATCCACCCAGAAGATAGAGGGCCACAGCTCACATTTAACGACGAAAATGAGGAACTAATAAAAATCCTAGGTCTAACCTGGATACCAACATCCGATTCATTCAGCATCAAGACAGAATGGATCGAAGGAATATGATAACCAAACGAACAGTTTGTTCAGATGTTGCGCGGATTTTTGACCCACTTCGAATCTTGTCTCCAGTAGTAGTCACAGCCAAAATATTCCTGCAAGAACTATGGGCATTAAAGATGGATTGGGATGCATCGCTACCAATGGAGTTGCATACAAAATGGACTCATTATCGAGAAGGCCTCCATTCTCTGAACGACATACGATTTCCAAGACAAGTACTTTCTGAACAACCATCAAAAAATGTACAAATTCACACATTCGCAGATTACCGCTGAACTCACTAACCGTGTTGAAAACGATCTGAGCTTCAAAAACGAGCCTACGTACCATTGGACAGATTCGGAGATTGTACTTGGATGGTTAAACTCGCCTTCCTCTTCATACCAAACATTTGTTGCGAATCGAGTATCAAGAATTCAAAGCTTATCTATTCCTGAGCAATGGCGTCATGTCAGGTCTGGGGATAATCCTGCTGATTGTTTAACACGAGGTTTAACTCCGGAGAAGTTAAAATCATGTAATATGTGGCTCTATGGGCCACTGTTTTTATACAGCACAGAAACTTGTTGGCCACAACCATATGTCAAGAAGGTAGAATGTAACATAGAGAAAAAGTGACTTGCGTTTCCTCTAATAACAGATGAAATTTCAACACATTTTGTCCAGAATATTGACCATAAAAAGTCATTCAGCAAGCTGAAACGGATCACAGGATACATCATTCGCTTCGAAAAGAAGCGTAGAAAAAGGAAAAATGAAACTACGGATACAGTATTGACTGCACAAGAGCTCCAGGAAGCACTTATGATAATTATAAAGGTAATACAGCAAGATCAGTTCAAAGAAGAGATTAAGCAACTAAATCAGCATAAGGAACTAGCCAGAAATAGTCAACTAACCACTTTAACACCATTCTTAGACGAAAGAGGCATTATGCGAGTTGGAGGACGACTACAGGCAGCAAACGTATCGTATGATACTAAACATCCCATCCTGCTACCATACTCACATCAGATGACTAAACTATTAATGACAAATATCCACAATGAAAACCTCCACGTTGGCCCGCAAACCTTGCTATTCCATTTCAAGGCAACAATTCTGCCCGATAAAGGGAAAGACCATTGCTAGGTCAAAAGTCCACCATTGCGTACAATGTGCTAGAACAAAACCAAACATGTTGTCACAAATGATGAGCAACTTACCATCACATAGAGTTCAACCTGCGCGACCATTCATAAATGCAGGTGTGGACTTTTGCGGACCAGTGTGGACACACTTTAAAACAAGAGGAAAGCGTCCACAAAAAACGTATATTGCCGTATTTTGCTGCTTTGCAACTAAGGCCACGCATCTAGAAGTTGTCAGCGATTTGTCAACGCAAGCATTTCTGGGAGCATTAAAGCGATTCATGGCAAGGCGAGGTAGGAATATTTACTGCCATTATGCGACTAATTTTGTTGGCGCTAGAAATGAGCTGCAAGAATTAAAGCAGTCTATTTATTCACACAAATCAAATCTAGAAATAGCTACCGTATGCGAGCCCAATGGAATTGACTTCCACTTCATTCCCCCACGTGCTCCACATTTCGGCGGGCTTTGGGAAGCTCCCGTGAAGTCAACAAAATATCTTTTGAAAAGAACAGTAGCTAATGCAGCATTGACGTATGAAGAGTTAGAGACGGTCATTTTTCAGATTGAGGCAATTCTGAATTCAAGACCAATAACTCCAATGTCCTCCGATCCCAATGATCTCTCAGCATTGACTCCAGGGCACTTTCTCATAGGAGAACCACTCACCAGTAACATCGATCCATATGCAACGCCTGAAAGAGCAATCCTCCTTACTAGACGGAAATTAGTGTCGAATTCTGGAAACGATGGTCTAGAGAATATTTAAACGAACTACAACAACGTCATAAGTGGAAGCATCCCAGTCAAAATATCCAACCAGACTCGCTTGTTATCATCAGAGAAGAGAATGTGCCCTCATTAAAATGGCCACTGGGGAGAATCATCAAGGTTATAAAGGGAGATGATGGTTTGGATCGAGTGGCGGTATTCAGTATTCATCTTCGTTCTTATCAATGATACCATCATCAAACCGTCTTTGGGAATGCATTGATCGTAAACCGTTCTTAACCTTTGTTCCTTAAGCTTCCTAATGTTAAAGCAGGGTATTCTTATTCTATGGCGTCGTCGTTTTCTTGCGGATTTGCACTGTGTACTTCAATATCTGGTTCTTATTATGTTTCAGTTTTTGTGCGTTTTATTCTCATACTCTTTTCGGCGTTCTGCTTTAGGATAATTTGATTCAATAGATTCTGTTCTTGATAATGGTTATATTGATTCTATATAGCAAACTTAATTCATGGAACCTCAATTTTAAATGTTAATCTTATTTCATTCTGTTAATCACTTATTTCATCTTATTCTAGTACTCCTAATTTATTTGGCTTTTGTCTTTAAATATCTAGAGTCGGTGTGGGAACTGTTCTTACAAGCTGTATTTAATTCAAGATACATCTTATATTTTAACCTTTATCACTATGAAGTTAGTTTTCCGAATCAACAATATGATCATTGATTTCATGGTTGTTGAATATCTCGTATCATATGTAAGTTCGAAATAGAAATAAATAGAAACAAAAAGAAATAAAATTCCATAAAAACGAACAGATAAATGTATATATGTATGTATATATGCATTATTCATCATGCTGTGGTAGTAAACTAGAAAAGCTACTAATAAGTTTCGGCAAGGATCCATTAGACCCTAAAACTGACGATTACATCGCAAAGAGAATACAGTTATCAGACAAATACTGGCGTGTAATTCAATCAAACCACAAAAAACTCACTCGATTCCAGGAGCGGCTTGCCAGTTCGCACTACTTCAAAAACGAGTATTCAAGAAGCTAGAACAGGTGTATCTTACACTTTATTATTGGAACATCAAGCGAAGAGCGTGTCCACGGCTACCACTACAGAAGGTAATCATGGAGCGAAAAGCTCAGCAGGCGCTGCATCCAGCAGCAACAATAAGCAGGCTGATGAGAAGAGAGGTAATTTAGATGATGAGGAAGGTAGCAGCGACGGCGACAGGGATGGCAATGTTAAACAAAATGACAACGAAAGCAAACCTTCGTTAATATCGGAACTATATGAAGGAAAAACTATGGATGTGGAGACTTGGAAGCTAATACGCAAGCAAAAGGCCCTAATGCGGCTCTTAACGCACCAAATAAAAGATATAGAGTCAAGGCAGGATTGGCTTGGAGCCAATATTTCAACTAAAAATTGACATACTCAAACAATATCAGAGAGAGATGGTTGACAATCACCAACAAATTTGGGAAATTGCCAATGAACACAATCCTCTGGGCTATAAATCAGAACTGTTCTACAATCTTGATGGCTGGACGCAAGATACTATCATTTCACTCCAACAGCAAGTATCAATTCTTGAAGATAAATCCACCGAGCAGCCTGCACCTTGAAGAGCACAAGAAGGCTTGATTAAATTGCCAAAGATTTCTCTGACCATATTTGATGGCAACTATTTACAGTGAACGCAGTTCCATGATTTGTATGTCCAGCTAATACACCCATGATTTGTATGTCCAGCTAATGCACAACCAAACTATTAGCAACACTCAGAAAATGTTTTATCTAAAAACCAATCTGAGCGGAGAAGCAAGGGCGGTAACAATTCAATCTGAATCAGCTGCAGCTATTAACAACCTGCACGACACAACCAATGAATGTTTCTATGGACTGAAAAATCTAGGATTGCCCACAGAAACATGGGATCTTTTAATAATACATATAGTAATCAAAAAATTAGACAAAACTACACACGGCTTATACGAGCAATCGCTAGAAGCACCAAGAGAACTAGACACAATTGGGAACTTCCTGAAATTTCTAGAAACTCGATTTCAGTCCCTAGAAGCTCTTGGAGGACGAACTTTATGCAACGTAAGAAATAGCCCGAAACTTCCAAATCAGTCGAAATCATCCGCATTCATGGCAACCTCAATGAAGAGCAAGTGCATCATCTGTAAGCAGAGTCACCCATTATATTCTTGCAAGGACTTCCTTTCCAAGAGCCCATCAAGCAGGCTTGACATGGTCAGAAAACATAAGCTATCTGTACTACGTGAAGGGGGGCCATTCCGCTAACAATTGCTCTCTTAGAGGTTGTAAAACGTGTTCATCAAAACATAACACCTTATTACATCTTGAAAGAGAAGGTAAAAATCAATACAGCACAAGAGGAGAAGTTCTACAGAAGACACAGGAAGCAAACAGGCCATATCAACCGACAGATCAACAAAACTCACACGTTTCGCTAATCAGCTCTAAAACCAACCACTTTAGCTGCACAAGTCACGAAAGCACAAAGGAGTTAAGATTTGTTAAGCACTGTAATTGTGAAGTTACGAAACAACGAGGGATTGGAAATGGAGTGCAGGGCAATACTAGATTCCGGCTCTCAATTGAATTTTATCGCAGAGCAGCTGGCGAAGAAGCTGTCGTTAAGAGAAGCATTTGACCCTTTGCAAATTCAAAGCAGTGGTCAAGGCGCACAGAGGGCCCACAAGAGCATCAATGTAGAACTGCGATCAAGAACATGTAGCTTCTCATCCAGAACTGAAGCGCATGTTCTGCCAGAAATAACACATTAACCATCTCAGTCTTTGGATATCACAAACTGGTCCATGCCACGGAACATTGAGTTAGCAGACCCGGGATTCAATCGTCCAGTGAAAATCGACCTGCTTATAGGAGCAGACACCTTTTCCCAGCTACTCCTAGCTGGACAGATTAAACTAGAAGATGGCCGTCCCATCTTGCAAAACACTACATTAGGCTGGATAGTCAGTGGAAAAACGTCGAACGCATCCGCTACCAATGTCTTGTGTGGTATTTGCTCCGAAGAAGAAGAAGCCAAACTAAATGAAGAAGTTGAACGGTTTTGGAAACAAGAAGAAGTAGACTCTACTAACCCAACCTTGTCGACATCAGAAATCAAGTGTGAATCACACTTCAACCAAACCGTGAAAAGGGACGAAACAGGTCGCTATGTGGTAAGGCTGCCAAATGAAGCAACGAACCTAGGAGAGTCGAAAGACATAGCGCTTAATAGATTTAATCGTCAGAACGAAAGCTGACTAGAAATCCGGATATAAAGATGCAGTACATTGACTTCCTTAACGAATATAAGAATCTTGGGCATATGGAAGAGATCAGTTTAAAAGAAATCACAGGACCATATTACTTCCTTTTACAACACTGCGTGACTAAGCCAGATAGCACCACCACGAATCTTCGGGTAGTTTTCGATGCATCAATGAAAACTTCATCGAACGTTTCATTGAACGACATAGTATACACTGGGCCCATTATTCAAGATGAGCTCTTCTCCATATTGCTACGCTTTCGCCTACCACGGTATGTGTTCACAGCGAACATAGAAAAAATGTACCGTCAAGTAATACTGGACAAGGAAGACAGGAAATATCAACTAATCCTTTGGAGAGCTGATCCATCCAAGCAGTTGAAATGTTATGAATTATCTACAGTTACTTACGGTGTAAGAACGGCTCCCTATTTGGCGACAAAATGTCTTCAACGATGGCAGGCCAAATGGCAGTTCAACGCCCTCTGGGAGGCGCAACACTCATTCAAGATTTTTACGTCGACGATGTTATGACTGGTTGCAATAGTCTCAGTGAAGCCATAGAAACACAAGAACAATTAACTCAAATTCAATCTGGAGGATTCAAATTACGTAAGTGGTGCGCGAACCACAGAGCACTATTAGAAAATATGGCTTCAGAAGACAGGGCACCACAGCTAGAACTTCATGACGATAATGACTGCCACGTAAAGACTTTGGGAATAATATGGCTACCACGTTCTGATGAGTTTGCTATCAAAACTCAATGGACAGATGAACAATCTATTACCAAGAGAAATGTTTTGTCAGACATAGCTCATCTATTTGACCCTCTTGGTTTCATATTGTAAAGATGAAGATTTTCCTACGAGAATTGTGCGCACTTAACCTTGGCTGGGACGATAAATATGTTAGTTCAGGAAATGTGCCGTACATCTGAACAAGCAATAGGGGTTGTAATATATACGATCTATTCTCCAGAAACGACTTATAATAGTGAGATTGCTATGTGCTAAATCTAAAGCAGCACCAAAGAAAAACGTAACAATACCCAGATTAGAGTTGTGCAAAGTTAACAGCCGACTTAATGCATCGAGTAAAAAGGGATTTGAAATGGAATCACCCCTGTTATTATTGGTCCGATTCAGAAATAGTGCTCGCCTGGCTAAATTCATCATCATCTTCACATTACACATTTGTAGCGAATCGCATAGCTGCAATCCAAGAAGTAAGTACAGCCGATCAGTGGCACCATTTACCATCAAAACACAATCTTGCGGATCTAGCTTCACGGGGAACTACGCCAGAGCGCCTAAAGAACAATTCTCTGTGGTGGTATGGGCCACTCTTCCTACATGGGCATCAATCCTCATGGCCGCTAAAACTATCAAATTTGACGACAGACTTGGAAAAGAGACAGGCAAAGGTGGTACATCAACAATCACAAGGAGGATTTCTATAATAGAAGTTATTTATCACAGAAATTCGTTCAAATATTTACAAATAACGTTGGCATATATCCTGAGATTTATTAAAAACATCGGTCAATTGCCGAAGGAACGTAAAGACGATCAGCTTAGCGTACAAGAATTAGATGATGCAATAATGATGACTCTAACGCAAGTTCAACAGCAAGGTTTTGAAGAAGACATAGCACATCTTCAAGAAAGTAAGCACGTTAATGCAAACAGCAACTTATGCAGTCTTAGCCGATTGTTAGATGAACCGGGAATTATAAGAGTTGGAGGAAGGCTTCAAGAATCCGAATTGCCTTACGACACTAAACATCCGAATCTTCTACTATATGGTCACCACGTAACCAAATTATTACTGACTCATATTCATGAAACAAACTCACACATAGGCGCCCAAGCACTACTGGCAATAACAAGACAAAAATGTTGGCCCATAAAAGGAAAAACTATTGCCAGGTCAATAATTCAAAATTGTGTCCGTTGAGCCGAATTTAAGCGGAAATTCTTGGGAAATTTATGGGAAATCTTCCTGCTCACAGAGTTCAACCGTGAAGACCATTTATGAACGTAGGAATCGATTTCTGTGGACCATTCTCCATTCATTTCAAGCTGAGAGGTAAGAGACCTCAAAAATGTTACGTGGCCATATTTTGTTGCTTTTCCGCCAAGGCAGTGCATATAGAGAAGCGATCTTAGTACCGATGCCTTTGTCGGAGTCCTGAAGCGATTCGTGAGCACGCGAGGTAACTGTAGAAATATTTACTGTGACAATGCAAGTAAATTCGTGGGAGCTAGCAACCAGTTAAAGGAGATTCAACAAGCATTGTATAGTAAAAATGCTGAAGGAAAAATAACACAATTCTTCACAAATAGAGGCATTGACTTCCATTTTATCCCACGAAGAGCGCCTCATTTCGGTGGCTTATGGGAAGCTGCAGTAAAGTCAGCTAAGTATTTATTCAAAAAGAGTGTAGCTTCCACTTCCCTGACTTTTGAAGAATTAACGACAATAATGACACAGATTGAGGCAATTTTGAACTCAAGGCCTTTAACACCAATGTCCAGCAATCCAAATGATCTTTGAGCGCTAACACCAGGTCATTTACTAATTGGCGAGCTACTAACAAGTGCTGTTGATCCCAATGCACATTCCTCAAAGACGTCTCTGCTCAAAAATTGGAAACAAATACCAGAGTTAAAAAACCAGCTCAGGCAACGATGGACAAAGGAGTACTTATGTGAGTTGCAGCATCGCTACAAATGGAAGCAGCGCTGCGAAAACGTGCAACCAGGTACTATGGTCGTGATAAAGGATGACAATCTCTCTCCTTTAAGGTGGCAATTAGGACGAATAGTCAACACTATCAAGGGACCAGATGGCTTGGCTCGAGTGGCTGATGTCAAAACAACATCCGGAATGTTAAAACGACCAATACATAAATTAGCTGCATAGCCTATAGAACAAGAGCAAAACATATCCGCCGGAGATCACCAGATCCTAATATCCAGAGTACTCGTCCTTCAGGCAACAAGCGAGAAGAGAGAAAAACGCAGAACGGACTCCTGCTACAAAATGGCGACGTGCTATCTCACCTATAAGTTTGGTTCTTCTGGCATGCCTGATTGCACCAACATTAGCGGATAGTTCAATACAGCTATCTCCTTTTAAAACTCAACCAGGATTGTACTATGAAGGCATGGGATCCACTCACCTCGTGACCAACGAATGGAAACTGGTAATATACTACAAGTTGAAATCATACTGGAAGGAGCTTGAAAACATCAACAATGGGATAAACAATCTAAGGAAGATTTGTGATTCAACAAGCGACATTCAACATGTACACAAACAGTTCTTCAATTTTCTGACACGGTAACAGAACTCGAAAATATCAATGCGCTGCTCACTTGGGACTCGAGTTCAAGACGTAGAAGGGCCCCATTAAATATTGTTGGAAATCTTGCTCATTCCCTATTTGGAGTATTGGATTCGAATTATGCCGACAAAATGTCTCAAATAATAAATAATCTTGAAGGAAATCAGCAACATCTACTGGAACTATTAAAAAACCAAACTTCCATAGTGGACTCAACGGTAAATGTAATCAGAAAATCGAGTGATATAATGGAAGGTCGAGAGTTTGAAGAGCATATAAATCTTACCATCCTCCAACTAAATGGAATAACCAAGGAAGTCCAAGAACAAAGAGTCTTAGAAATCTTCAACTCTTTGGCAGTGCGTTTAATTTTAGCAACAACGCAGACAACGAATACAGAAAATGTTGCTAATAATAATAAATAATCTTGAAGGAAATCAGCAACATCTACTGGAACTATTAAAAAACCAAACTTCCATAGTGGACTCAACGGTAAATGTAATCAGAAAATCGAGTGATATAATGGAAGGTCGAGAGTTTGAAGAGCATATAAATCTTACCATCCTCCAACTAAATGGAATAACCAAGGAAGTCCAAGAACAAAGAGTCTTAGAAATCTTCAACTCTTTGGCAGTGCGTTTAATTTTAGCAACAACGCAGACAACGAATACAGAAAATGTTGCTGGATGCCATTATAGACACTCACCATGGAAAGATGAATCCCACACTACTTACACCGACGCAGTTTCGAACCCAATTAATTATCATCAAGGAAAATCTACCACCAACTTTGCGGTTACCAGCAAATCAAGATAATTTATTAGAACTCTACAGCCTCATGACCGTTGAAGTGCGTGTAGCAAAAAAAAAATGCTGATCTTCAGGGTGAAACTACCACTACTTTCTTAGGTACCATTCGAATTACTACGAATTGTTCCTGTTCCAGTTTTGGTTAACGGGTCATTTGTGGTCATCGAACCGTCATATCAACTCCTCATAATCAATCTGCATCGTGATCAATACTATCCGTTGTCAGATCAAGAACTGGCAATGTGCTACACAATTGTCCACTTCCATCATCTCTGCAAGCAGCATCATCCTCTATTCAGAAAGGGAGCCAATACCAGCGCTTGTGAAATTGGATTTCTCACAAACTCTCCATCATTACCTACATGCGAGATTAACAAAACCTACAATACACTCCGATGGATACGACTTGTCAGTTCGAATCATTTACATCATGACGGAAGAAACAACAATAAACATTATCTGCGGAAACACAGTTGTTCAAAAATCACTATCAGGATCAGGAGTACTCAATATCAGTAATGGCTGCACCATCAAAGATGAATCAACTACTATCCCATCAAAGATGAATCAACTACTATCCAAGCACATAACCTATACTCTTCTACATTAAGAACATCGTTTATCCCTACCAAGAATCTAACTGAACTTTTAGGGCCAGTTGAGATTGCAGAGTTCTGGTATAAACCCTCAGAACATCAAAATATCTCCAATGACATTATTGAGCTTAAGGACAAATGTTCGGTAAGGGAACGGAAGGGAAAGGTTAATTAACGCTTACCACGTGTGGGGGCGTAGGTGTAATGGTAGAAGTACGTTTAACACTGGTGGGGGCGTAGCAAAGTTCTAAAGAGTAATTACCGTTTTACGTATAATTAAAAAACGCTACTTTATTACAAAACATCGATCAATTTAGACATATTAATTGCTTACGCCTAAATATTATATTTTTCCATTTTATTTTAAGCAAAGGTGACCGACTTTGCTTTACATACATTTATTGCTGTACAGTTGAATAACGTTGCGCTAGTTGCAGTATTTGCGCGAGTTGCATTTTCATGTGGATTATTTTTTATGGAATCCAGCAATGGTATTCAGAATTCATGATTGGTATGTTGAGGGGTCATTCTATGTTATGATCGTCTGATTATTCTGCCAGGGGCGGAATTGGTGTCGTCTTTCGTTTCGCAGGTTGTGGAGTAACCGGCTGGACTTCAAATGATGTTACAGTTGTTTTTTTACATGGTGGCAAACGTTGATATGTGACCCAAAGGCAAGCTGCTACTAGCTACTATGATGAGTACAATTATGTATGTGCTTACATAATGATGTACATGATGGGTGTCTAGCGGTTTTAGGTCCAAATATTTCTTGTTGTATTTAACGGCTCGAAGGACCAATGTTCGGTAAGGGAACCGAAAGGTTAATTAACGCTTACCAGTGCAGGGGCGTAGGTGTAATGGTAGAAATACGCTTACCACTGGTGGGGGCGTAGCAAAGTTCTAAAGAGTAATTACCGTTTTGCGTATAAATAAAAAACTCTACTTTATTACAAAACATCGATCAATTTATACATATTCATTGCTTACGCCTAAATATTATATTTTTCCATTTTATTTTAAGCAAAGGTGAACTTTACTTGCATTTATTGCTGTAGAGTTGAATAACAGTGCGCTAGTTGCAGTATTTGCGCGAGTTGCATTTTCATGCGGATTATTTTTTTGTGGAATGCAGCAATGGTATTCAGAATTCATGATTGGTATGTTGTAGGGTCATTGTATGTTATGATCGTCTGATCAACAAACTACAACAATTACGTGTTGCAGAAGAATCCACCAAGGTCATCACTCATCAAGACGCCCATCAGTTTGCCATCAGGTACATAGGGCTGCTCACAACTGTAAACATCTGTAGCTATCTTCTCTGGAAGCATCTCACAAGGCAACAAACAGCAAGACCACCATTGCCGCCATTTCCGGTAGCTAGAGTAACAAGGCCCAACAATGCAGACTCACAATTCAGCCTCAGACTTGAAACGGTGGAAATGGTTGAACTTAACGTTCAATGCGGGGGAGGATGTTGAATATCTCAAATCATATATAAGTCAGAAATAGAAATAAATAGAAACAAAAAGAAAAAAAATTCCATAAAAACAAACAGATAAATGTATGTACGTAAGTATGTGTCTGTATATGCATCATTCATCATTACAGCAAAATTTCACAATTCTCACAGCAAAATCTGTTTACTAGACACTTCCCACATTCTTTTTGCTACAAAATCGTATGGCAATATAATTAGAATCCGGCAATATATTTTGTGTGGGAAATTATAAAATGACAAATTTTCCGACATCTTTGTACTGGGCTGCCTGAACCTGATCCAACAATGTATCGCTTTCGACAGTTATAACGAAAGGATATCTGCTTAAGGCATCTACGTGCGACATTTGCTTTCTGTTCGATGTACAATCTTATAATCGAATTCACTAAGCAAGATCGCCCATCTGGCGATTTTGGGTGAAATTTCCTTTTTATCCATTGTGCAATGGAACGCAGCACAATCCGTAACCAATTTGAATCGCGGGCCAACTAGATATTCTCTAAATTTCTTAATAGCCATGACTGCGAGTACTTCTAAATGGTAGCTGCTATATTTTTTCTCAGGGGGTGTTGTTTTGCGACTTGGGAAATAAACTTTACGAAATTGGTTATCATCTTTGCTTTTTTGGAATAATATTGCGCCGTATCCTTTGTTGCTGGCATCTGAATATAGCTCGGTGGGTGCCCCTGGATCATAAATAGTAAGAACCGGTCTGGTGCTCAATGGTTCTTCGAGGATATTAAAAGCTTTCATCTGTTTTTGTCCAAATTGAAATTTCATTTCTTTCCGCAACAGATCACTTAGAGGTCTGGCTGGAAATGCATAATCTATAATAAATTTTCGAAAATAACCAGTGAGCCCAAGGAATGATTGAACACTCTTCAGATTGTTCGGCTTAGGAAACTTCAGACCTGCTCTAATCTTTTCATCACCCGGTCGAAATTTATCATCTTTTATTTTGTATCCCAAATAGGCAATTTCATTTCTCAACAATTGACACTTACTCCACTTAATACCCAAGCCATAGCTTGCCGCAATGCTTAGCACTTCTTCCAGGACTTTTAGTGCTTGTTCCTCATTTTCTTGGAGAGCTACAATGTCATCAATGTAAACTAAAACTTTGTTCTCACATAGGAGTGGCACAAATAACTGACTAATGTACCTCTGAAACTGTGTTGGGGAAACGCAAAGACCAAATGGTGCCCTCCTGAATTCATATTGCCCAAGTGGCGTCACGAATGCGGTGTACTTGCACGAATCCTCGTCTATTGGAATATGGAAGAATCCGTTACGTGAATCAAGCGTAGAAAATACTTTTACTTTTCTCATTTTATCTATTTGGTCTTCAATGAAAGGAAGCGGCTGGTGATCTCTTATCACAACCTTGTTCAGCCGTCTATAATCTATGTATATCCTCTTTGTATCATCATTTTTATCGCACTCACTTTCAACAAAATTTTCATGGTAAATTCTGTCGCCTTAGTGTTCTTCTTCGGTTCGTAGCTGTGTATCAGGTCGTTCAGCCTTTGCCGTTGATCTACGTTTGTAATGTGGTCTTGATTAGGTTTATCTTCATTAATAACAGATAAACAAGTTAGTTAATCACACTCCCAAGGTGATATTCGCAATGTCAATGCTGATTTGTTCAGTAGCGTTTTCCCTATTATCATCTGCTTGGGAAGTAGCTCATCTCAGACGACATGCATGGCTTCATCAAAAATATGTCCATCGACTACAACTTCGGCTTTAAAAGATCCCATGGTTTCCAAATTCTCTGAGTTGACACCTCTGAGTGTAACAGTATCAATTAATGCTTCTATTTCTTTTCCATTTATTTCTACTGTTTTCATAGGATCTGTCCCCTAATCACGACACTTCAGGTTTTGCCCTTATCTGTTTACCCTTTTGGTTACAATCTGCGCTTTTGTGTTCGAACTTATTGCAAGCGAAGCATTTTGGCTTCCTTTTAGGATTTTTTTTAATTATGCCCTTCTTCTCCATACTCACCACAATTTATCTTTTGGCTGTTTCTTTTTCCTTCCCGCTAAATTTTTTATCGAAGTCGGGCCAGCTTTTCATTTATTCTGGTATAGGTGTTTAGCTTTTCTCTGAACTCCATTGTACTCGCATTGTACAGTACAACCTTATTTCGCTCATCATCTACTATCCCGTTGATGACATATGTCATGATGATGTTATCTTCTACATTAGCTCTTTTCCCAAGAGCTTTTATCGCTAGGAAATAATCATGAAATGATTCACCTGGTAACTTTCTACGCCTACTGAGCTCAGCATGAAGATCGGCACTATTCACTCTAGGACTAAATTCCTTAATTCAGAAATCTTTAAGCTTATTCCAAGAATCAAGACCTTCCTGTGTTCTTAAAGCAAACAACCTCTTCGCAAAAACAACTGTTTGCAATTCATTCCAATTAAATACCAAAGCCGTCGTTTCAAAATCTTTAGCCCATGCTGATATGTGATAGTTATCCCTACCGATGAATTTATTCATAGAATTTTCAACATCTGAATAAGAAAATGAATTATAGGTCTTTTTCCGGAAATAAGCCCTAACGTGATTTTCGGAACTTTTTGTAAAATAAGACATCCTCCGAAAATAAGCCCTAGTTAAAATAATGTGACAAAAAGAATTCGTTAAAAAATGCTGTTGATTTATTAAGTATAAGTAATAATATGGTTAGCTTTCCTAATACTCGTATTTCAGAGAAATGTTTGAAACAAAATATTCCGAGAAATTAATTGTTTACCTCTATAGTTCGTTTCAAATTAATTCTTGGAATTTATCTTAAAAATACAACATAAGGCAGCAGCATAGACAAACTGCTGCCTCGAGCAAAACATCAAAATTTGAAGGAAGAAATTTCCAGTAAATTTCTAAGAAAAAATTGTGGCCTCCTCTTTATCGGGCCGTGACAAACGGAGCGAGGCACTGCTTTGGTAACGTCATCAAGCGCCATCATGGAGGAATTTTACATTTTAGAAAAGCGTTGAATATTTTTGTTCTACTTGTCCAGTCTTTGTAGGTTATTAGTTTGTCTATGGCAGCAGTCTACATTGAGCGACAGTGCAGGTATACAACGTTCATTCATTTCAGTCTTGTAAGTCTGATTATTTCCTCATACGTAATTTTATTTAAAAATAAAGTGAATAATTTTTAACCCCAGTTAAAATGAGTACAAAAGGAAAGAGCTATTCCGTCGAGTACAAAAAGGGAATCGTGGAAGACTCCAGGGGTGTAAATCTTGTAGCATTCTGTACAGAGAAGATGCTGGATCTCCGAATGGTTCGTAAATGGCGTGCAGACTACGATTACCTGTGTCAACTGGTGGAACAAGGAAATGAGAAAAAACGCAGAGTTGGATCAGGTCGGCAGCCGTTATTTTCTGAGTTGGAAGATTGCATCTGGGAATGGATTGCAGGCAGGATAGCAATGGCTTTGGTTGTGCGCAGGGCTGATATTCAAAAATTTGCCCTTGAAGCAGCAATTGAATTTGATATATCCACAGAAGAATTTAAAGCATCGTCACACTGGTTGGACAACTTCCGGAAACGATATGAACTGTCTCTAAGGAGATCAACAACATTGTTTAAGCTGGAAGACAATGAAGTTGTTAAGCGTGCACTTGCGTTTAAGCTTTTTGTTGGTGGCATCGATTTTTCGAAATACCAATCCTCCAACATGATTGCTATGGATGAGACTGCGGTATTCCTAGGCCAAGGAGCTCAAACGACAGTTCAGCACAAGGCTTTTTCGTCAATTTACGTTCCTTCTACCGGTTACGATAGTGCACGTGTTACCTGTATTTTGGCGATTCGTCTAGATGGCAAGAAAGTATCGCCATTTTTAATCACTAAAGGTAAAAAAGACCAGATTCAACGTGTTTCAGGAATTTATGTCATTGATAGTGAAAAAGCCTGGTGCACCCAAGCAGTTATAAGAAGTGGGTTGATTTTATGCTGCCACCACTGTTGAGGGGTCAGAATAGAGGTTTACTAGTTTGGGATAGTACTCACCGCGCTAAAGACATGAAAAACTTTCTTACTGAGAGGAAGATTGATCAAATAATGATTCCGGCAGGAATGACTGGTTACCTCCAGACACTTGACATTGCAAAAACAAGCCATTCAAGGATCATTTGCGGATGGAAATCAATGAATATATTGAAAACAGAATGGTTAGAAATCATCGAGGTAATTTTGTAAAACCAGGCTTACAAGAAGTTGTCAATTAGGTAAAAAATTCATGGGACAAAATAACTGATAGTGATGTTTCCAATGCACTACGAACAGGCTACTTAGACAAGAAGTATTCATTTAACGACAGCTATATCGCAAAACATGAGAAATTCGGACCAATGATTGAACAGGAAATGGATTTGGAAGAAAATCAGAATATAATTCAGAGTTTTATTTATGACGATGTTCCAGAAGAAGATGACATGACTGTAATTGAATAAATTTAAATTTCTGTATTCTGTGTAAAATAAATATTAAATAAAAATTTATGAATATACTTTTATTTTTGCCCTCCCCCGAAAATAAGCCCTAGCGCGTATTTTGGATCAAAAAAGAAGTAAGACAGTGTCTTATTTTCAGAAAACAACGGTATTTTGCAGATAAGTGACTTCCTGCCTTAATCTTTCTATTTCTCTATCCTTCAACTGATATTGCATGATCAATATCGTATCGTCTTCTTCCTTTAGAGCATTTCTTAATTCCTGAATCATTGCTTCATATGATGACGTTTGATCATTAACCGTTTCTGATTCATTATTATGTTCCTCTACACTTTTACTAGTGGAGTTTTTAGCTTTGCTATGTGTAGGGCTGCCATCTGTAAAATCATTAAACTAGGACAACGAGCTCGAACGCCCGGACTTTTTAGCTTGAAACCCAGACATTCTTGTCAAATAATTTTCTATTTTACGTACAAATGAAATAGGTTCAAATTGTTATACAGTGTCTTTCTTTATTTATTATTAAATTAATCAATTTACAAAAAAAAAGAAAAACAGTTAAATAAAGCATTTAGAAACATAAATAAATCTTCTTAAAATTATAAATACAATTTTACTTCTTTAGAAACAAATCATAAATTATCTAATATTTATTAAAGGAACTATCAATACAAACTTATTACAGTTTATACTTTTTAGTCTGCTATATAGCCTTCAAAATAGCTTCCTTTATCAGGTAAAGCTACATGGCGAGAGACTTTAACCTCCGGTCCAGAGAACACTTTCTCGGTCTCTGGAGGTCCACCTATGTATATACTTTGGAGGCGCATAAAATCTCTAAAGAGACTAAATAAGTTGAGATCGTTCTCCGGTTTCCCGTCAGGTATTTCAAATCAATCGGGTTTCCATGTTCGGTCTATGGTCTTTGAAGTTTGCTCATTTTTCGTCTCCAGATCTCTGGAGACTGTTTGTGTGCCCTTCTCTATCAGTTAACTGTGAAGTGAGTTTGGCAAAATTCTTTGTTAATTTTTATTGAATTTGTCATAGGGTTATTCCATAAAAAATAGAGCAAAATTTGCACTTTCCCAACTTTCACTCTTTTGCTGAAAGTAAGTGATGCATGCTGCCCGAAGTAAACTAAATTTAAACTGACTTTGAAATCCTTAAAACTTTCCGATTTTGCTATGTGTATTTACTACACATACCTGTAGTTATTTTAAAGAAATCATAATTTTGGATCCAAATACCTATCACAGAGGCATGGTCATTAGATTATATCAGAGAAAGTTATGTAAAGAAAACCTTTTATAAGAAAAACAAGTAAAAAAGCTAGAATTGGTATAAGACCAATTCTTATTATACGCTAGATAAATGCGGGTATAAAATTTCGTATGGGACACATTCGTGCAAGTTTGATTTATGAATTGGTTTTTCCCATATACTCAGAACGGTTCGTCAGAAAGTAAAAATAGTTATAACCAATTTCATAGGACTTCGTATTCTGAAGAACTTTATAGTACAATAAAAACGTCTAGGACTGATCGTTTTCACAGTATACATAAAAACCTACATTTTTATATGCCAACACCAAGAAGGGATTGCCTAATTCAGCCCATTTTTGAAACTGTGTTTACTATTTCTATGAACACGCCATGTACAAAATTGCAGCTCTCTGCGTTGGCCGGTTCTCAGAAATAGTCAAAATATATAGCGAAAATGAATGTTTTGTATGGCAACCCAACGAAGCAGTTACCTAATTTCTCCCATTTTCGATCTTAAATTTACATTTTTTTTTTAAACCAGTGTGCAAAAGTTCAACTCTCTAAGTACACGCGCTATCGAGTTATCGTGAGGACAGAAAGATGGAAAAATCAAAATAAGTTTTAATATTATGCGTAGGTATCTATTTAGCTCTACCATCATTATTTCTATGCGTTGCAAACGGAATGACAAACTTATGATTTCATCATCTTGGGTATGAAAATACTAATGCTGCTCTTAGTAAATTATTAAAATTTCAAATTGGGATAGTAATATGGCTTTAAGGAAGAGAAATATTTCGTCAATAGAGGTTTGGTTATTCTTGCAAAAACAAAAAATCACACAAATTTGTTGTTTTATCTGTTATGCCGTAAAATGTTTGCATAGTTTTTTTTAAAGCTTTTCGCTTTCTGTGTAATGATCTCCTTCTTGACAATTAACACATTTATCTGGAGATCTCTAGAGAACACATACAACGAGAAGACTATTTCTTATGGTCTTCAGAGACTTAATATTTTGATCTGAAAGAAAAGTCTCTTGCCGTCGTGTAAATATTTTGGAGATTTTAGATTCTGTACACCGAAGACACCGTTTATCTATACCTTAAAAATTTATAAAAATCAACACAATTAAAATTTTTAAAATTTAATTTTGTTTTGATTAGTGGCGAAACCATTTGTATGCTCAGTGAGTTTCTTTCTTTGATCCACCGTTGAGAAATTGTTAACACACACTCTCTTTGTTGGTATTATGAGCTGGTATGCAAACAAATACTGTGCAATCTTAAATACCTCGGTGTTCAAATGAGCATTCGATGTTTTAAAAAAATTAAGCCAAAGTTGATTTGCCGTTAAACCTTGTCTGATCGCTGAGATTTTGACTGAAATGTTGTGAATTCATCCACTGTTCGCAACTTCATCACATGTTAAATTTGTTTGTAAAGTACCTATACATCATAGTTGCCTTTGAAAGTATTGCACTTGTTTGCAAGAAAATAGTTTTTGTTCTCGATATACTTTTGTTTTGTTTGACATTCTCGTGTGAACTGTTGTAAAGAACACATCGTGGAAATAAATTTGATATAGTATTATTTTAAATCTTTAATTCTGAATTGGAGAGAAGGTTTGTCGGTTGTACAGAAAGAGCCAAACTGTTGGAGCTAGGTGCTGCTTGTAACCAACATCATTAAGTATTGGAGCTAGGTGCTGCTCGAAATACAAGTTGAGAAATTCATGTGGGGAGTAGCTGAAATCTACCACAAAGATTAACACTTTAGTCAACGTGCGGACTTGGTCCTTCGAAGATTTATTCATCCACCAATCTTTCAATTTTGTGTTATCAATTTTCATGTTTTTGTTTTGTAAAAAAACCTGTTTTTAATTGCAGTCCAGTATTCTCAGTTATATTAGAAAAAAACATCCGGTAAAACTTATTAAATTGTTGAAAAAGTTATACACTGGCGCTATGACGAGGGACAGCATGCTCTTTATTTTTATGAATACAGAGGTCTGTTTTTTGTAGGTAATATTTTTCTCTTGTGAAATGTCGCCAACTTGGGACACTTCTCGTATTTGTATGCTGGCATTTACAATTATTTTACTTACGTGAATTGACGCATTGTAGCATAGAGATTTTGCATTGGGTGTGGAGCACGCGGTACATAAAATAATAAACAGGCACACAACACAAGCAACGCAAGCAATGGTGGGGCAGGGACCAGAAGATAGAAATTGAGTGAGAATTGAGTCGATCTGACTGTCGGCATTATTAACTACACCGTACACGTTCAGTACACATAAAAATGAAATTTTTATTTAATTGGTTTCCAAAATTTTAAAACCCCGGACAGTATAGACAACCCCGAACAGTATAGACAACCCCGTCCGGATGCTCCCCGGACGCCTCCCAAACTAGGACAAATCCGGGGAAACCCGTTCGGATGGCAGCCCTAGCTATGTGTCGCTATAGTGCTGCACCTTACTAAACGATTTGTTTTACACTTTTTCCCCATAACTCTGTCTTATCACCATACCAAGGGTGATTCCGCAATATTTTGTTATGGAAATATGTTGAGTGATGGACATCGGACGTAAAGTCCCGACTGCCAGCATGAGCTGACAGATCACTCGACGGACAGCGTTGACTGCAGGGCGGCACGCCACCCCGAGCTTAAGGAAACGCATTTCTCTCGGTCGGGTGCGTTCAGTTTTCATGCTGTAGTCGGCAGCAGGCCGGGCATATACGCTTCAGTATGACATGTAGCATATTGCTATATGCAATACGCTACGACCATAACAATTAACCAAATTAAATACGAGCTTATTAATCAATAATCAAAGCGGTCTTTATTTCTTCAAATGTTTCTTTTCAGTAATTTTAATTAAATACATTAAGCTTGTAATCGTTCCCTTACGGCAAAAACAAATATTATAATTATATTTTGAAATATTTCTTAATTATTATATTAGCTTTTTATAGAAATATTGATATTAATTTCATATGATCGTGATGACAAAATCTAAATGAAATATTAACTAGTTAAAAATCAACCGAAATATAATGTCAAACATAACCAAAATTCAATTCGGGGCATAAGTCGCCAATAACAGCTCATTTCGAAGAATGCCTTCAATTTCTCCGCTCATCATAAAATTATCACGCACAGTATATTGACATATCAATGGCATATTTATCAGTTGTTCATTACCAGCATGCAATTGCAAAAGCCAAACAAACTTATTCGTACTTGCTTCCTTACTATTGCACAGTGACAGCTCTCAACCATTCGTTGACAATTTCACTTAGAATATATAGCAAACAGGAATGGTTGAATCGTGTAAAATTCGTGTACATGAGCGTAATTTGTCAAGAGCAGGAGACTATACATAGGAGTAAATGAGATGCTGCAAGAAAGAGTTGTCAAAGCTGGGTGCAGAATGGTCAAATGTGATTTTGTTTTGTGAGCAGATTTAGTCAACTTAAAATTCTGTTGTGAAATTTAACAAAAGTACCGAATCAATTCTTTTCAAAACTAATTATCTTTAAACTTTATTTAGTGCAAAGTTTTATAGTGCCACTAGTGCCTGTTAAAATCCTCATATCAATTAAAAAAACAAAAATGAAGTGTTCGGTCAGTGCTTGCAAATATAAATTGGATTATAAACTAAGGAAATCCTGTTTGAGGCAACTGCACTATCTAAATTATCTTTTTTGTTAATAGACGCAGAGATTTATATGAATTAATTATGTGAATTATTTCAAAATAAAGTAGAAAAAGAACATTTTTTATCACAGATGCTCCGCACAAAACCTTTGTTTACTTTTTGCAAATTGACAAGTTGTTTAGAATCGGGATGGAGTGTAAACACATGAAAAAATGGACTACCAACACAACCAGAAATTCATTACGCAAAATCTGGCTTATCACCACTCGTTTGCTCTATATTCTAAGCAATTTCACCTCGGCTGTATTGCCCCTTTGCCTCTGCTTAAACTGTTGCAGCAACTAATTCACCTCTATGTAACATTTCAACGCTGCTGCATGTGTCATAACCACAAGCATATGACGTCACTTTTTCTTTGTTTCTATTAAGCTGCTGCATATGCCGCTGCTACCGGCTTCGTTCACTGTTGTCTTACCTCGTGATGATGGTAACGGTGGTACGGCGTTCTGATTTTCTTCAATGCAAATTGGTACTTCTTTTCGTTTTTTTTTTAGCCAAAGCGAGCTGCACTTATCTTTTTAAACCATCAGAAATGTATTACCTTTTGTTTTTAATAGCCCTTGCCACCAAAATCCATCCCGGTTGAGCCCCCAAATGTGGTTTGAATTTTCTTTTAATGCTATGGATCGGAGAGAGGAATATGAACACTCGCGTAAATTAGAGTATTTAAATCAAATAATAATATTAATTAAACAACAATACAATATGTTATGACAAACAAGGTTTAAATAAAACTCTGTGTTCTTTATACTGGATGGTGACAGCTCGCTTCGGCGGTTCTCCTTCGATTCCTCTCTTCTCGAAATTTTCACTAGTGAAGTATTTTGCATATTATACTTACCTGTGTTAGCAGCGACTTGCTTTTGTACATCGCCCTGAAATAGTAAAGGGAAATCAGTGATTTTCGAATTAGCAACAGTGAGCCCGTTTAGACCGTGCCATTTAGAACTAGTATTACGTAGTTCGACTTACGTAGTACTAATATTAAGTGGTCTAAACATGCCGTATTACGAAAAACTAGTCCTACTTTAATTCGGTTTCTGATGCGGTATTGACCTACAAAAATTAGTATTAAATGGAGACATTACGTCACATAAGGTAATGCGAGGCTGTTTGTAAATAGTGACGCCCTTATACATAATTAATAAATAATTGTTGCAAATTATCTTATAATGTTTTGCCATTAGCCTGAAAATTTGCAATTTGTATCTATACCTATCCTACATAATTATAAGCAAAAAATTACTATAAATAATTCAAAATATAAAATTCAAATTCAATATTAGTATACAAATCAAAAAGGGGAAAGAAAAAAAGAGAAAGAAAAAATATTGTCATATAATTGTAATTATAATGAATGGAAAAAAAATCAAACATAATGAAAATTGAAGAAAAAGAAAAATTAAATTAAATTAAATTAAACGAAATTACATTTACATACATAGCAAGACTGCTGGAAAACCCAGACCCAAAAACCACAAAATCAACCATCAAGTGGCAAATACTGAAAAAAAAGCCTCTTAAAAACTCTCGCATCGCTCGTCCTCTGAATAACCGCTGGAATTGAGTTCCAAATACGTACAGCTTGAACAAAGTAGGAGTTTTCATATATGGAATATCGAAGACGTGATATAGAGATGTTTAAATTCCTTGCAGAATGCATGAAATTCAGTTCATCACTGAGATATAATGGCATTTTGTTGTAAATTAGCTTGTGTAAAAAGATAATTTGTTTGCGGATGAGCATCGTATTTAAGGATCAACCGGACAAAGCATACCGAACAGGTGAGATGTGGTCATAACGTCTCATCCCAAATATAAATCTCGTGCAGTCATTAAAAGCTACATTTAACTTTCGAGCGCATGTGGAATCTAAATGGGGGAATACTAAACAACCCGCTGTAAAATAAGGTTGGAGTAATATTTTTACAAGCCTCATACGCATACATCTGTGCAGTACATCAGCAGACAACCACAGCCGTCTAAGTCCCATGTAAGTTTTAGCAACGGTACTATTGACTTGGTCACAGCAACTCATTGAAGTATTAAGGACAACTCCAAGGCTTTTAACAGTATTGACATACGTCAAATTGACAGAGTTCAAAGCAATTATATTGCCATTGCATGTGATTTAGTGGGGTTTAATACTAAGAGATTGTCTTCTGCCCAACTAACAACTCTATTCAGATCCGAGTTTATGCGGTCGACTCAATCTTCGATCAGACCTATAGGCCGACTGAAGTATAATTGTACATTATTGGCATAAAGATGTATATTACAATACATAATGTTTTCAGGGAGGTCATTAATATAAAGACTGAAAAGAAGGGGACCAAGTATGGAACCCTGCGGTACCCCCGAAGACAATGGCAGTAAGCTTGACAGATGGTCAGAGTAGTTAGTGACTTTAGAGTATTTGGTAAAATACCTCGAATTCCACCATTCATCTTTCCAAACCTACGGTGTCTAATCACGCCCCTTGGCATCAAATAATTGTTATACCCTGCAAAACTTAACAACAACACACACAAAAAAGAGGACAATGAACCCATCGATAATCAAAAAAAGAGGGCAATGTACCCAAGAGCAAGCAAGAAGCAGGGAACGTTGGTACGAGTCCGAGGCTACACCGGAAGGTGCACCCACATTTAACTCCAGTTCGAGTCGCCGAGGGATCTCTACGACTATTGAGTAATTTGTGCTCCATAAGTAAGTCCATTTTTTCCCTCTTCCTTGGCTCGTATAAATATTTCGTTTTTTTATAAATATGTAGAATGTATTATTGTACCTGAAATTTCTGACCTTGAGTAAAACAAATTCTAGTGGTGTCTAGGGCCAGGTCTTGTTAAGTTAGTCATAAGGACAGTTAGTAGGACCTATGGTATTCTAGGGCTATGAGTTAAAATTCTAAATGTGCAAGGATGAACGGCGGATCTCAGCAGTATATACTCTTATCTTCCCCAAATAATAATACTTAGTTTGGAGTCCAAGTGCCTTGTTTATTTGAAGTTTCCTTTTGTTTTTTTTTTTGCATTGGTCTTACTATAACTGTAGCTATGGTTCACTAATTCCCTTTTCACAGAAGGAGGAGACATGACGAACCGAGCAGGAGACTTAACACCCTAACACACTTTCTCGTTGACATGGAGCTAAGCAAAACAGGTGAGGCTTTGGAGGCTTAGCCAGGGTGGATGGGGGTGATTGGGCCCAAACAATTCCCAAAGCCGGGGTCTCAAAAACATCGGAGACTCCCTCTTGCTTTCTCTCTCAATTCCTTCTCTCTGCAGCGTTGAAAACTATGTTGGTGGATGTGCGAATGTGCGGCGCTGGAAATGTTTTTTTTTTATTTATTCACTTTTTTTTTCCAGCTTGTTGGCAGAAAAATGTCTTCTTCTTTTCAGGTACCTTCCAGGATACCGAAGGAGCAGCTGTATTTCAACACGTTTTTTTTGTCCATCTGTTCGTCTGCAGTCACTAGCTTGGTTATAGCAGTAAGTTTTATGTACGCCTGTCTGTCTGGTCAGCTATTTCAGTATTTTGATATGCACAGCCACTGGCATTGAAGGGATTTGGGTGGCAAGGACTCCCCCTAACCGATTGATCGCTGGCGGCAATTGCTGTGCGGCCACCCACACGTATCCTGGAATGTTTGTAACTGGTGGTTTTAGCTGCGGCGTATATCTATGCTTGTTTAGAGCGAGCGTAGGCATATCCGTCGGGAAAATGATCTTCGTTACAAATGCCGCCAAAATTATGTTTTTTTCTTTTTAGCATCTAGTCAAGCTTCTCTTGACTAAATTGCAAGTACGATTCCACGAATTATTTCTTATTATTATTATCATTATTATATTATTTTGTCATGTAAAGCCTTACTATTTAAAAAAATTAATTTTTTTCGGATGCTGATTAAAACGATTTCGTTTCATTCCAAATTTGTTTGTTTGCGAAGCACATTATCCTTTAGCATGGCTACTTCTTGTTTACAACAGCGTGCGGCCAGACGTTGGTTGCCTGGCTGGATACAAGTGCCTGTATTTACGTAGAGCTCCTTTTTGGCTCCTGTAAAGTGCGTCACAATGATAGCCCCTCTTGGTTCTCGTTTGTAACGAAGTCACATGATCGCCCACTAATCCAAAAACAACCAGTCCCTACCATATAAAATGTCCACGTGAACATCTACTGATAAGCTCTACTCCACAGCATACCAGTAGGTGATTGCGCATCTCGGTTGGCACAACACCCGGCACCATAGTAATATCCGCCTATATAAAGGGAGGCGCCAGAGCAGTAAAGTTAGATATCGATCTGGAGCCATTCAGAAAAGATCATAAGAGACCAGTTTGTTTTCCGCCAGTGAGTGAAGACCAGTAGACCAGTCAAATTCTCCAGCCTGATAACAAGCTGACCCAAGTTCAGTAGTCCGTCGACCAGCCCGGTCCATCAGAGGAAATATATAAAAATAAGAGTCGCACCAGATCTGCAGTTAGTTGCCTCCCAACATCTCGAATGAACACATCGTTTACTATTTGTTCTGTGCTGGTTATAACTACAGCATCCACACGTCATTCATATTGGCCGTAGTGATAATACTCACACGCATTACCCAACCTACTTTCCGTGCTGGCTATAACTACCGCATCCGTACGTTATTCATATTGGCCGTAGTGACAGCATTCGCACGCATCACTCAAAGCGTTTCTCTATATGTTGGTTATAACTACAGCATCCATACGTTATTCGATATTGGCTGTAGTGATAGCATTCGCACGTATCACTCAAACCGCTTCTTTCCGTGTTGGTAATAGCTACGACATCTGTACGTTATTCGTATTAGTCGTAGGCGATAAAATTCACACGATACATCTCTCCGTGGTTAAATATATTAGTGTTAAAAATGTAAGTGACGAACTCTCGTCCAAATAACGAAATACAAGTATTGAATATAACAGTGTAGCAGTAATAATAATTTACGTGATAGAGGTAAGTATAATTAATACATTTCAATAGTTGAATATACTAGTATAATAACATTAATAATATCAGTGACCTGATAAAATAAACGATATGGACTTGCAGAGTTAAGAATACCAGTGTAATAGTGATAATAGTAACAACAAAACAAAGAATAAAGAAATTCAAGAGTTAAACTGGGTTAGAGATACACGTGCGACTTTGTATCACAAAATAATAACTGAATAAATTATTGTTGAAGTGATATTGATAGTTTTCTAAATATTTTCCCCAATGTCGTGGAACTATTGCCCTGGACTTCTCTTGATTATCCTTTGCATTCACCCACCCGAAGTTACATAAAATTGGCGACCGAACAAGGCCCGGTTATTCAACGAACACACAGCGGACGACCGACTGTGCATCGAATACATTGAAAGCAACCGGCTGTTCGTAGAATACAAAGAAGACGACCGACTGTTGACCGAGGATATAGAAAGTTGTACACCGGAAAGGGAAATAGATAATATAGATCTGAGAAGAAATTATTCTACCAGAACGTCGACAAAAACGACCAGACCAACCAAATGAGCACTGAGAAAACTGCCAGCTAGGTTTACGCTCTAAAAACAGAGGAACTAATGGAAGATTAATTCCAACTAGGGTTAACAACAGCTGGGGAATAAGATTGCTGCCACTAACAAGCACTTCTATGACTAATGTCATAATGACCACAACAAGCAGCAGAATGACAACAACTAGTGCTCCGACCAGCACCGCACCAGTCCCCAATTACAACATACTAGGCAGCGAAACACCGACCCATGTTTTCCCCTGACTGGCATTACCAGTAACTCATCCGGAGACCATGAATCAGCCACCAGTTAACGCAAAAGGCATCGAATTCTGTTCACGTTGCGGAAAACAGGGCACACTTTCCACACAGTGTCGGTATAGCCAATTCGGACAGAAAAACCAGGGAAATGTCAGCGAGGTGCAAGGCAAGGAAAGCAGCCATGCATCCCCGAATACCAGACCTTAAGCCGTGAACCAGACCGTCAATATTCATCACACTAGGCATACTTCAGAGGAACATCAAAGCTCTCATAGACACCGGAGCAGTAAAGTCATTTAGAGGAGAAGAAGTATCGACCACACTCAGGAAAGCTAGAGTACCACCTTCTAAATGTGCACTCCGCATATCTCTAGCCAATGGTACAGAAGTCATCATCAATACGGCATTAATATACAACTTCACTGGAAGCAGTACAGTGCGACTCACACCTTTTACTATATGCCTCAGTTGGCCGAAACTATATTTTAGGAATGAACTTCCTGCAGAAAACCGAAGCATAAATATTCCTACGGGGAGAGAGAATTAAACCATAACCGCTCGCGCAGGATGCAGATCCCTTGCTTCATATAAATCGTATTCTCGATAAATTAGAGGGAGCACAATACATCTCCACAATATATTTGAAACAAGGTTACTGGCAATTACCATTAGAAGAATCCAGCCGATAATACAAGCCATTCACTGTACCAGGCAGAGGACTTTTTCAATGGAAGGTGATGCCGTTTGGACATCACTCCGGTCCCGCTCCGTTTCAGAGAGCATTAGACAGAGTTATCGGCCCAGAGATGGAAACGTATGAATTCGCCAACTTAGATGATAGTCACAAAAACATTCCACCAGCATATTTCTAAATTATGTGAAGTCTTCCAAAGACTGATAAACGCAAATTCAAAACTAAACGTAGAGAAATGTGAATTTTTGAAGAGTGAGATAAAATATTTGGGACATATGGTAATCCGGCAGGGCATACAAACAGATCCAGATGAAGTAGAAGCTATTAAAGAAATACCACGACCAACCAATGTCAAAGAATTGAGAAGGTTTTTAGGCGTAGTTTCCTCGTATAGACGTTTCGTTCAATCATTCTCCGAGCTGGTAGCATCTTTTAACAAGCTACGGAAAAACAAAAAATGGCTATGGAGTGAGAAGCAGCAACAAGCATATGAGACACTCAATAACCAGCTTACAGTAGCACCCGTCCTGGCCTGTCCAGATTTTGCCAGACCGATGCAAGCCATACTGACTAGGGGCAGTGCTCTCGCAAGAAATCTACGGAAATGAAATGAAATTAAGTACTCCGTAACAGAGAAGGAATGTCTCGCTGCAATTTGGGGTATACGGAAAATGGGGCCACATTTGGAAGGGTACCAGTTCACCGCCCGTACCAATCAAGACTAGCCCGATGGGCCTTCGGGCTCCAGGAATACGGTTTCAACATTAAATAGCGAAGAGGCAAGCAACATTTTGTACCAGACGCAGTCTCTCGTCAACCACTAGCAGCTACTCCCCAGCAAATACAGATACACCTGAATTTTCTTGGTACAGAAATAAAATACAAGCCGTGAAAGACAAACCTACAACATTCTCAGACTATACCATCATAGCAGGGCATCTATATGGCCATTTTCACAATACACAATATGCCGACAATGATGCCGGTTCCGAATGCAAACTCTGTGTCCCGACATCTCTACGAATCAGAGTACTGAAAGCGAACCATGACGATGTAACGCCGGACATTTTGGAGTAGCCAAAACAACTGCCCGAATAGCCAAAAATTACTACTGCCCAGGAATGTTCAGAGACATTGCCAAATACATAAGAAGCTGCCCGTCAGGTCTAAAATACAAGCCTCTACAGCAACAACCAGCCGGAAGAATGCATATGACAAAAGCTACAGAACCATGACAAATAGTGAGTTCTGACTTTCTTGGACCATTACCAAGATCCACCAGAGGAAACACAATGTTGCTAGTATTGCAAGACAAGTTCACAAAGTGGACTGAGTTCCTACTTATTAGAGAAGCGACCGCACCGGCTTTTGTCAAGGGCTTCAAAGAAGGAATTCTCGCTCGAGATGGTTGCCCCAAAATATTAATCGCCGACAATGGAAAGCAGTATACCAGTCATATGTTTACACCAATGCTAAAAGATTTCCGCATCCAACCCCGGCTAACCCCCCCCCATACACCCCACAAGCTAATCCGACTGAGAAAGTCACTCGTGTTATAAAAACCATGATAGCACAAAACATTGACCAAGACCAGCGAAAATGGGATGAATTTCTGCCTGAATTAATGCTAGCTCTTAACACCAGCCAAAATGAATCAACTGGTTACACACCTGCATTTCAAAATTATGGAGGAGAATTGCATCTCCCCGCAACTGTGTAGAGCGAACAGAATATCGACGACCCTAAAAATATCACACCAGAGCAGAACCATAAAAAACTGCAAGAAATATTCGAGCTCGTACACATAAATATGAACCGAGCATTTACCAAAGAGAGCACCACTACAACCTCCGCCGTCGATTATGGTGTCCAAAAGTAGGCGAGCAAGTACTGAGGAAAGAGAAGCATTTGTCTTTTCGCATCGAAAAGCCGAGCTGACCTCATATATATTGTTACGAGCGTGGCCTTAGTTCGTTATTTAAAACACAATACTTCAGATATAATTCAAAAGTTCTTTCTTTATTTAACTTTACTGTTTACTCTCACAAATTCACAAATAATTATCAAATCAACTCTTTATTTATCGCTAGTACTGTACTTCTAATTATCGCAATCCAAATAGTTTACTTCGTTCGCTTCGCTGTCTGAAATAATACTCGCCTCCTGGATGTGAGCAGCGCCGTATTTATACTCTACGAATTATCCTAGAACCTTCCTGAATATTCCATTCTCCAAACCCAGTTTACTAGGATGTCACTAACCTAAAGTTGTTTCCATTTCCAATAGATGTCGCTTGTATCACTTTGTGGCGCGTAATACTGCCCCCTTCTTAAAATTGTTGGTCCCGAACAACAGGTGATCCACGGTCTTGATGCTCGCACTATTGACATAAACGATCTAAATGAACGATTTTCCATCTTGTACCCCGCTGAATCCTATATACTACGTCATTTATTCTAGTCACTACTGAATACGGTCCTTCCCAGTGTTGTTGTAATTTGGGAGAACGTCCCTTACGTCGTTTCGGGTTGTACAGCCAAACAAGGTCACCTTCATTAAATCCTGCTGAGTTAGCACGTAAGTCATAGCGGGTCCTCATCCGATCGGTATTTATTGCTAATTTTGCTCTCGTGACTTCGTGTACATCAGCTAATCGTTGTCTAAGTTCCGATACATAATCGTCTGGTAACTTTTGTTCACCTCTGGGTGTACCAAACTTGAGATCGCTAGGTAAACGCATCTCCTTTCCGAATATCACTTTTGCTGGAGTTTGTCCGGTCGTGTTGTGTAGCTGATCGATAGGCCATTAAGAACATAGGAATATGTCGATCCCAATCGCGTTGGTGATAGTCGACTACTTTCTTTAGATGCTCGACCAATGTTCTGTTGAAGCGCTCTACCATGCCATCAGATTATGGATGCAGAGGAGTTGTTCTGGTTTTTCTTATTCCCAGAATTTTACACATCTCTTGGAAAGTCCGTGATACGAAGTTCCGTCCTTGGTCCGAATGAAGTTCATGAGGAACACCAAATCTACTGACCCAATTCATTACTACTTGATCCGCTACTGTGGTAGACTCTTGATTAGGGATTGCATAAGCTTCAGGCCATTTACTGAAATAGTCAATAGCAACTAATATATAACGGTTACCGTTATCTGTTTCTGGAAAAGGTCCAGCGATATCTACGGCTATCCTTTCAAATGGGGCTCCTACATTATACTTATGCATTTCTCCTCTACTTCTGTGTGGTGGTCCTTTGCAAGAAGCTCAGATAGTGCATCTGCGGCACCATTCCTCAACATCCTCTCGCATATGTAACCAATAAAACCTTTCACGTATTTTGGAAATTGTTTTATTCACCCCCAAATGTCCTCCAGATGATCCACTGTGCATTTCTTCTAGAACATCTTTGACCTGGGATGCTGCCACGACTATTTGCATTCGGAATGACTCGCCGTTAGTTGATTCCCACTTGCGCTTTAATATACCACATTCAACGTGAAGAGAGTTCCATTGAGCCCAGTAGCTCTTCAGCTTCTCACTCTTCTCCGAGATATCTTGCCATTGTGGTCTTTCCATGTCTTCTTTCCAAGCAAGAATAGGTGCTAAGTCTGGGTCTTCCCGTTGAGCTGTTCGCAAGCTCTCGTTGTTCCAACCTGTCGATGCTTCCACCGTCATCAGCTGTATAGTTGCCTCCGTTTCTTTTTCTTCCAGCCGAACGCAATGTTTGCATTCAACTTTGCATGGACGTCGTGAAAGGGCGTCTGCATTTCCATGGATACGTCCTCTTCGGTGTTGGATTTCAAAGTCATAAGCTTGGTGTCGCTCTATCCATCTCGCCACTTGCCCCTCAGGGTTCTTAAACTGCAAAAGCCATTTAAGCGCTGCATGGTCAGTGCGGAGGATAAATTTCTGCCCGTAGAGATATTTATGGAAATGCCTGGTTGAGTTTACAATGGCAAGTAGCTCTTTCCTTGTAGCACAATAATTTCTCTCCGATTTTGAGAGTGCTTTGCTAAAATAAGCTACTGGCACCTCTTGACCATCCTCCTCCTGTGAAAGCACTGCACCAATACCTACATTGCTGGCATCCGTGTCCAATATAAAAGTTTTTCCCAGCTTTGGATAGTGAAGAACTGGAGTTCCACAGAGCTGTTGCTTCAAATTTGCAAAACTCTCGTTACATTTATCTGACCATATGAACGGCTTTCCTTTTTCTGTAAGTTGATGTAGGCTCCTTGCTATATCTGCAAAACCTTTTACGAATCGCCTGTAGTAGGTAGCTAATCCAAGAAAACTCCTTAATTGATGTTTGTCCTTTGGAACAGGCCAATTTTTCATAGCTCTTATCTTCTCTGGATCAGTTCTTACTCCTTGTGATGAAACTATATGCCCCAAATATTTTACTTCATTCTTGAATAGATCACATTTATTCGTACTGAGCTTCAGTTTCGCATCTCTCAGTCTTTGAAGTACGTCCCGTAAGTTGTTTTTATGTTCCTCGAATGTCTTTCCGATCACAATTATGTCATCTAAGTAGACAAGACATGTTTTCCAGGTTCCAGCATTACATAATCCAAATGGCATAACTTTGAATTGCCATAAGCCACTTCCAACTGAGAAAGCAGTTTTGTCTCGGTCCTCGGGATGTATTTCCACTTGCCAGTAACCGCTCTTCAAATCCAATGTGGAAAACCATTGCGCTCCGGAAAGGTTGTCCAATATGTCATCAATCCTTGGTAACGGATAGCTATCCTTTCTTGTTACATTATTTAGTTGGCGGTAGTCCACACAGAATCGGGTGCTGCCACCCTTTTTCCTGACCAAAACAACTGGCGATGTCCAAGGGCTGTTAGATTCCTCAATTATGCCTTGTTCTTTCATGGAATTTATCATATCTGCAACTTCTGGTTGTTTGGCTAATGGTAGTCTTCGTGGTTGTTGCCGAATGGGCCTAGAATCTCCTGTTGTGATCCGATGCTGGACAAGATTTGTTTTGCCGAAATCATCATCATTCATTGCAAATAATTCCGAAAATTCATTGATCATCTCTTTGGCATCGTTGTATTGCTGTTCACTTAAGGCACTAGATGAAAGAAGTTTCTGAACCTGTTGAGTAGTAGCTGGTATACGTATTGCCTCCTTAATATTACTACCATTTTCCAAATTAACAATCTGATAAACAGGCTCCCAATTTCCAATTATAGCACCTTCTTTTAGTTGTACCTCATTTTCGGATGTGTTGAGCACTCTGACTGGAATTAATGTTGCGCCTTCTGCCTTCACTAAAGTCTTACCAACGATGATGTTCGATGTTACTTTTGTAGTGTTAGGCTCCACCAGATAGAATCGGCAGGTCCCGATGTCATCAGTAAGCTTTGTCCATACTAGCGTCTCCGAGAATGCAGAGAGAGTCATATTCTCACAGACCATCGTCCTTATTTTTGCAGGATAATCTGTTCCTCCTCCTAGTCTCATAGGAATTTCTATGTTGCCATATTTGAGTAGTCGTTCTCCGACAACTAAATTTATTTTATATGTGGTCATAAAGTCTACTCCAAGGATGCATTCATCCATTATGTCTGAAACTAGGAAATTGTGAGGAAATAGTAGTTCACCTAGTTGAATATCCAAAGTTATTTCTCCAAAAACTTGTGCTGCGGCTCCAGTTGCTGTTCTTAGTAAATATTTGGTGGTATTATGAAGCCATTTGTTCTTGACAAGATCCGCTCTAATAATTGATCTCGAAGCTCCAGTGTCGATAGTGACAACGCAGTCATTTTTTCCTACACTTCCATATATAACAAGACTGCTATTATTTCTCTGCAACTGGGCTATCTGAATGATGACTTCGGGGCTGTCGACTCTACCAACCAACTTCTGCTCCCCGAAGTTGGTTTTTACATATTTTCCGACTGCTGAACAGGGGAGCTGATGCGACTAGTCGCTGTTTGATTCCTAGGCTCTCCCCGAATAGCTTGCTCCCTGGCTCGACATCTTTGGCATTCTGTTCTGTCCTCCTCTTCTGGTGATTCTGTTCGACGGCGTTTTCTGCAGTCCCTTTGGAGGTGTCCTGGTCTATTACAATTCCAGCATCGCAGAATACCACGTGAAGAATTGCTCTGTGATGGCTGCATTCTATTACAAGTACATTCCTCCACCGATATTTCTCTCACTCGTACTGCACTTCGGGAAGCTTGCCTGGCAGATTCATACGCTAGTGCATAGGCTAGTGCTTCTGCTGTAGATTTCTTTCCTGCTAGCCTCAACGCTTGTTGTAAATTTTGATCTGCAATAGCGTTCACAAATGCTTCTGTTGCCACTTCATTAAGGAAATCCGCATTTACGCTAGAGTATGAGAGATAAGCTAATCTTTCCACATCAGCCTGCAGTTGTTGTAGTGATTCGCCATGCTTTTGAATCCTGTTGCGTAGCTGTAGGCGATATACTTGCTGCATGTGTTTATCTCCAAAACGTAACTCTATCGCCTGTACTAATGAAGTATAATCACGTTGCCTTTCTATCGGTATAGTTTGTAAAAGCCCTGATGCAGAACCTCGAAGTGCTAATACCAGAGCTGTAGCTTTGTCTGCATCATTCCATCCGTTTACTTCGGAAGCAGCCTCGAATTGTCTCTTGAAAATATGCCACGAATTTTGTCCATCAAATATTGGAGGTTTCATTCTGCCTGCATTGGATATTTCAATTCCTTCGTGCCGTGGTTGTCGATGCTTCATCTTCTCCAAATCTGATTTGAAGTTGTCAAGCTGTTCGGTCACTTTTTGTTGAACTTCCGCCACTTCTTGCTCGATTCCTTGAATTTTTAAATTTTGTTCGTCTAACGAGTTTTTTAGGAAATTCGTTTGTTCCTCTAAGCGATTTTCTAGACAATTCTCCAGAGAACTCTTTTGTTCATCCAAACGCGTTTCCAGTGATTTCTTCTGCTCATCTAAACGGGATTCCATAGAATTCTTTTGTTCCTGGAGAGAATTCTTTTGTTCGTCCAAACGTGTTTCTATAGATTTCTTGTGTTCCTGGAGAGAATTCTTTTGTTCGTCCAAACGGGTTTCCATAGATTTCTTGTGGTCCTCGAGAGAATTCTTTTGTTCCTGGAGAGAATTCCTTTGTTCCTGGAGAGAATTCTTTTGTTCCTGTTGTTCCTGGAGAGAATTCTTTTGTTCGTCCAAACGGTTTTCCATAGATTTCTTGTGGTCCTCGAGAGAATTCTTTTGTTCATCAAAACGGGCTTCCATTTTGCTCATTAAAGTACTTAAAAGCTGTTCTAAGTTCATTGCAGGCTCTTCCTCAATTTCTGGTTCTTCTTCGAAAACGAATGTCTCAGGATTCTTTTCTTCCTCTATCAAAGCTTGTCTAAGTCGCTCGACTAGAACATTCTTTAGGCCAGTCGTTTGTAATGACCGCTTCCCCAACTCCACTTTCAATTCCTGTATGCGAAGCTCCTCTAGCTTGCGTCCCATTCTTTCGTCTTTTGTAATTCACTCACAGTTTAATATAAAATTATCTTTCGGAATTTTTACCACGATTTCACAAAATTAATCACTCTTTGAATTTCAAATTCCAATGCCACCACTTTATTTCGCGATTTTATTTTACTTCTGAAACCAGTTGTTACGAGCGTGGCCTTAGTTCGTTATTTAAAACACAATATTTCAGATATAATTCAAAAGTTCGTTTTTTATTTAACTTTACTCTTTACTCTGACAAATTCACAAATAATTATCAAATCAACTCTTTATTTATCGCTAGTACTGTACTTCTAATTATCGCAATCCAAATAGTTTACTTCGTTCGCTTCGCTGTCTGAAATAATACTCGCCTCCTGGATGTGAGCAGCGCCGTATTTATACTCTACGAATTATCCTAGAACCTTCCTGAATATTCCATTCTCCAAACCCAGTTTACTAGGATGTCACTAACCTAAAGTTGTTTCCATTTCCAATAGATGTCGCTTGTATCACTTTGTGGCGCGTAACAATATGTTGCTCTGGCGAATACGGCAGGCAGGAACCCAGCCGTACTGACGATTATACGGTTCCGGCTTATATGAAATGCCCTCTTTTTGCAATGAAATGTCTTTTATCAAAGATTTTTCGTTTCCATAAAGAGTTTTTCCACTCAATTCTCGAGCTGCAGACTTAGCAGCACACTGAGTCAATTTCAGAGTGACTTATTTCGCTATGAATTTTCATAGCAAAACTCTCTATGAAATGCTAGTCCCGCATAGGGCTAAATCTTGCTAGGCATTCAAGAATATCCAATTTTTTTTTTTTTGTAAAAAATTAGAATAGATGTTTAGTTTTACCAAGAATTCCAACTATTAAGTTTTTAATAAAAATTTTTTGAATAAACGGATATATAAAGTGAGATCGTTAACCGTGTTAGTCAGAGTCTTTATGGAGAGGTTTTAAAGAAATGTTGCACATTTCTTTTTTCTGAAGAAAGTGAGTGATGTAACGATGTCACATGACCGCCCACTAATCAAAATACATCCAGTCCCAACCATATAAAATGTCCACGTGAACATCTACTGATAAGCTCTTCTCCACAGAATACCAGTAAATGATTGCGCTTCTCAGTTGGCACAACATCCGATACCATAGTGATCTGCGCCTATATAAAGGGAGCCGCCAGAGCAGAAAAGTTAGTTATCGATCTGGAGCCATTCAGTGGAGATCATCAGAGACCAGTTTATATTCCGCCAGTGAGTGAAGACCAGTAGATCAGTCAATGCCAGCCTGATAACAAGCTGACCCAAGTTCAGTAGTCCGCCGACCAGCCCGGTCCATCAGTCAGAGTAACAATATAAAAATAAGAGTCACACCAGATCTGCAGTCAGTTGCCTCCCAGCATTTCGAATGAACACATCGTTCCCTAGTCTTTCCGTGCTGGTTATAACTACAGCATCCATACGTTATTCGTATTGGCCGTAGTGATAATATTCACACGCATTACCCATTTCCGTGCTGGTTATAACTAACGCATCCGTACGTTATTCGTATTGGCCGTAGTGATAGCATTCGCACGCATCACTCAAACCGCTTCTTTCCGTGTTGGTTATAACTACGATATCTGTACGTTATCCGTATTGGTCATAGGTGATAAAATTTATACCATACATCTCTCCGTGGTTAAATATATTAGTGTGTAAAAATGTGAGTGACGAACTGTCGTCCAAATAACGAAATACAACAATTAAATAGTAGTATTAATAAATTAGGAGATAGAGCTAAATATAAGTAATACATTTCAATAGTTGAATATACTAGTATAATAACTTTAGTAATATCAGTGACCTGATAAAACACACGATATGGACTTTCAGAGCTAAGAATACCAGTGTAATAGTTTCTTTTGTCTAAGTGCTCATCTCCTCGGCAGCAAGCGAGTTTTGTGCGCGCGTTGTATACGTTGCATACATTTTTGAAATTAGTTCCCGTTACGTCGGCTGGTTGCAGGGAGAAGTCAGTATTTTAATCTGTTTTGCGTGCTTTTGGTTATTGAGATATTTTGGTCTGGATATAGTGTAGCTATCGGTATCACATTCGAGTTGCGTTTTTTTTTTGGTTATCTTGGTTCTTCAGTCATGGTTGACATATGAGTATGGACGTTTACCTTACGTTCCGTCATGCCGACACCCTTCGTAATTAATTGAAAATGTTTATAATATAAAAACATTTTTTTTGTTGTAAAAATAATGATATATATAAACATTCCAAAGAACATGACATTGAAAAGTGGATTTTGTTTTCCTCCATTTCGTATTCACGTACCCGTTTGTGGTAAGGTAAACTAGTTTCTACATTTAACTAGGTCATTATGAAGGGCTTAGTGACTGTCAATTTCAGGTCACAGGCGAGCGAAGGTTGAGTAGAGACGTCTTGTAGTGGTTCTCTTTTGAATTTATGTTGATACTATTGCTGAGTACGAATCCCCAGCCGTAGGAAATTTAATTTAATTTTTTTCTCTCTTTTTTATCGCCGGACGAGCTGGACGTCAAATTCGTTGTCCGCAACGTCAGATCGGATGACGCTAATGCCCACCGTAAGCTCCTGGAAGTATATGAGACCGAGAAGTCAGAATCCGGCAGAATACCCTTTATGTCCTACGCTCATAAGAACTCAGCGCATGAATTGGACTATATCACCAGTCGAGTCGATGCCCTGAGTCGTGACTTCAGCTCGGATCCCATCCGAACTAACGAAGATCATACGCGTTATATCAGTCAAGTGCTTCATGTACTTCATAGAGCCCGTCGGCTGTATAATACGTCTCTTTCTGTCCAGTCTGATGCGCAGTTTTATGTGTAGACCTTGGAGGATATCCTGTGTCGTGTCGAATCCAATGCTTCTTCTCAGCTTATGCCAGTGTTTCTGCTGAGGGTGCTGGTGATGTAACGCTCCCAGCTCCTGTGAGTAGCACAGACAGTCGAGGGTCCAATACGCTGACGGGTGCCAAGCCAAAAGCAGTTGCGACACCTCGCTGAGAACGCCAACCAATGTTCGAAATGCTGAAAGATCAGCCAGCTCTCACAGACATTCCACACACGCCGGGAAGGTCTCGTATTGTGTCGATCAATGATCGGTTAGAAAATTTGAATAGGCTCCAGTCCTGTCTTCCGCTGGAAGTTTAATTTCAATGGCACATCAGGCCTAGACGTGACAGAGTTTATATTTCGGGAAGCATCCTTGGCAATACTAGAACAAGTATCCGCCTCCGAATTGTGTGCTGGGTTCCATATACGCGTTACCGAGAAAGCCGCCAATTGGTATTGGATATAGTTGCGAAACCACCGTACGCACTCTTGGCCAGATCTACGTTCCGCCTTCCCACGGAAATTTCGCAGTCAGGAAACTGACTACGAAATTCGCAAGTTAGTTGAGGCGAGTGTAAATACGTTGCTTCCTTTATTAAATTTCGCTTGCCATTTTTAGTTCGATCTGTTAATCAAAAGGTGAATTAAATGACTTTTAATATTAGAGCTAAAGAGCTCAATCTCTTAAAAGTCCACCAAGTTAGAGCTAAAGAGCTCAATATCTGGTGTTTGAATAGGAAAATATTCAATAAGAGCTGAAGAGCTCATTACCTTTGATATCAGCCATGCTAGAGCTAAAGAGCTCAATATCTGGCAATTGAATAATACACCGAGAGTTGCAGGTAAAGCTGTGAATTTTTATTTCATGTCGCACTTAATTTATACTTTTGAAAATTGCTTACATCGCTAAAACCTTAATACAAAATATTGTTTCTCATGAGAACTATTCTACATATATTACAAAGAGTATTACAAAATTGCTTACCTTGCTCATATTAGCAATATCGATCAAAAATATATATTATCGATAAATGCATATACATTAACCCCTACATGAACAACCATAGCATTGCTTAGATGCTTACTTTGCAATCTTTTTCTTATTGAACAAATGCTAAGTAGATATGACACAGTTATCAATTGCGTCATTGAGCAATTACTTTTTTAAGTTCACTGAGTAATGCATTGTATGCATCATCACGGTGCAACGGTGACCAGTGGCGATCACATTCCAGTTTTACAACTTTCTTTCACTTAGCGTAAATACATGAATGGATCGTAGAATGGCGCATGGCTATTCCGATCATTTTTTTTTGCTTGTTATGTTTGTTTCGCTTATTTTTATTTTTTATTATTATTTGTTATTGAAGTACGTGCATCCTTTATTATTGTGGTATGTAGGTATCCTCTACACAAGGAAGCAAGGAATTAACGAATCGTTCAGCGATTTTCGATTTGCAGCTCACGCGTTGGTGTCCTATATGAGCACGCCGATCCCGGAAGGAGGGCTGGTGGAAACATTGCGTCGTAACATGAAACCGGCTTCACAGGAAGCCTTACTTCTCTATCAGACTGATAATGTGCTAGATCTAAGAGACCAATGCAACCAATTTGAGAAATTATGGTCTGACATAGTGTCTCCGCGGACGGTCGCACCGCGACGAGCAGAGCATGAAATTTATTCAGACATATTAGATTTAGATCACGCTCTGTCTTATCACATAGATGCCATTGAAGTTCCACCGCGAGGTTTTCAAAATAATGTTCCCAGAGGCATCCACCGACCCGCTAGATCTCGAGTGACATGCTGGAATTGTTCGGCTGAGGGCCACATCTATGTCAACTGTCCACTACGTCCACAGAGAGTCTTCTGCTTTTCGGGAAACCGAGGCAGGAGTCAAAATTTTGTAGATGGTCAGCGCCGTTTGACTCCAGGTCAAACCTTCAGGCGTATGACAGTAGAAGCGGCTATCAACACCGAGCCCTACCGCTAACTCCACGGCGCAAAGCTGTCAGCGATGTTACAGCATTCGCAAAACGCAAAACTTTTGAAACCAGATTTGACCTTAAACCGGGCAAGTGTCTTAAAGTGAACATGTCTAACTCCTACACTCAAACAGAAAATTACAGTACGCAAACCATGTCGAATTTGGCCACCTACTCGGAACCCTGGCCTCTAGAAAGTTGCAGCTGCATCTTGCCTATCGTGTCAGCAAATCCCCGTCGGCTCCGGAAGTGTTTTTCTCCAGGACTGTCCCACGCACTCATAGGTACCTCAATCTGCACAAAGTCATAAAGGCTGCCATTGGCGAAAAAGTGGTATCTGAGAAATTGGATTCTTGGGATCCTCGGCCTTATGTCGATGTCTACATTCAAGGACGATAGATGCGAGGCTTATTGGACAGCGAAACCCATTAAGCAGTGCTTTTATTCAGTGTCTCCGGCGGTGCAGAAATCTTTATATGACGAGCTAGATCGAATGCTGTCATTAAGGAAAGTCAAGGTTCTTGGTCGTCACTAGTGACTTCGGTTCAGAAGGCTAACGGTAAAGTGCGGCTATGCCTGGATGCCCGAAAATTGAACTCCGTAACAGTCCCAGATGCCTTTCCGTTACCTCTTATAGATGGGCTCCTCAGTAGACTTCAGGAAACAACATTTATCTCCTCTATAGATCTAAAAGATCCATTCTGGCAGATTCCGCTCGCTGTGGGATCGAGAGATAAAACTGCTTTTGCAGTACCGGGAAGACCCCTAAACCAGTTCAAGGTTCTTCCATTTGGACTTTGCAACGCTCCTCAAACAATGCGCAAATTGACGTGCAAAGTTATCCCTCACCAACTGCATGGACGACTTACTCATTACTTCCTCCACGTTCAATGAACATCTAGGACTCTTGGCGAAAGTCGCCGTGTTGCTTTGTGCCGCCGGGCTGAAGATCAGCGTGGAGAAAAGCAAGTTTTGTATGATGGAAGTCAGATATCTCGGCTTTGTCGTTGGGGACGGGTGCTTGCGAGCTGATCCCGAATAGGTCTCTGCTATTCAGAGCTTGCCAAGACCAACTATTGTCAAAAAATACGAACCTTCCTCGGAGTGTGCGGCTGGTATTGGAGGTTCATCCCACATTTCGCTACCATCGCTATTCCTTAAAACAGTGTCTACTTACCACACCAGTGCTCGCGAATCCCGACTTCTCCAAACCCTTTTTCATTCAGTGTGACGCTAGCACTACAGGGGTTGGAAGCGTCTAGTTTTACCGTTCTGTAGATGGGGATGAGCATCCCATCGTTTGTATGTCATAGAAGCTGAATGCTGCCCAACGCAACTACAGCATAACTGAGTTAGAGTGTCTGGCCGCAGTATTAAGATCAAAAGGTTTAGGCCGTATGTGGAAGAACTGGAGTTTACGGTCATTACCGACCACGCTAGCCTCAAATGGCTCATGGACCAAGGGGATCTATGTGGCAGGCTGGCTCGTTGGAGCCTCAAACTTCGAGCCTTCAAATTTCACATCGTATACCGAACAGGCGAAGACAGTGTTGTGGTCGATGCTCTTTCAAAGTCGTTTGCTGACAAGGCAGTAGAATACCACACTGACGAGCTAGTCTATCCTGCTCAAGTCAGCTCGCTTGATCTGAAATCACCCGCATTCCAAGAAAAAACGTACGTTGAGAGGATCCAGCTAATCACTTCTAATCCAAACGGTTTTCGGAACTTAAGAATTAGTGGTGGTAAAGTATACATCTCATTTGCGTTTCCAAATAGCAATGTCTCGGAGGAGCAAGTTAAGTGAAAATTATGGGTTCCTGACAGCCTCCAAGTCGCTCTGATTAGAACAGAACATAGCCCGCCTATCTTAGCACACTTCGGTATCGCCAAGACTTTGGAGAAGTTACGTCGTTAGTATTCCTGGCCGCATATGGCTGCGGAGGTATGAGAGTTAATAAGCGCTTGCCAGCATGTCAAGCCGATGAACACGTCGCCCCTCGGCATGATACGTTCTACAGAGTTGCCTTCGCAACGCATATTCTGCCACTTCGTAGGTCCTTACCCGCACAGTCGGGCTGGCAACCGATATATCTTCATAGTACTGGATCACCTATTTCAGTTTGTGCTGCTGGAAGCAATGCCAGAAGCCACAGCCTCACGGGTCGTCAAATTCCTTGAACAAGAAGTTTTTCTAATGTTTGGAGTTCCAGAAAATATACATTCAGATAATGGTGGTCAGTTCAATGCTAAAACATTCGCTCAACTGTTTGAACATTATGGGGTGAAACACACCTCTCACCAGCTTACTCTCCGCAATCAAATGCCTCCGAACGTGGTAATCAGTCTGTCCTGGCAACTATCCGCGCCTATATCGGTACAGTGCATCGAAATTGGGACGAACATCTAAGCGAGATCGGCTTCGCCATCCGCAACGTCGTGCACGAGTCATCCAAGTGCTATCCGTATTTCCTGCTCTTCGGTCGACATCAAGTAACATGCGGGGCTCATATCAACTCTGTAAGATATTATGTAACCGAAGCTTAAATATTATAGTCTCGATTAGAACCAAATGTAACCGTAGGTATAATTCTAACTCTAGACTTTAACCGGATGTAGAGCTCTGATCTTCACAGTATTAATACTTTATTCTAGATATCTCCCACTGAAAGCAAGTCAGTCAGACACACACAGTCATAAGCTTAACCTATTTGTAAGAATTAATTTAATAAATCATGTGCTCATAAATCAAAGCTGGTTCTTATTAAAATATCACAAACTCCTTCTAGAGTTAAATGCAGATTCCGACGGGGCCATCGAGTGCATACCTGTCAACCAAAAGCTTCAGCTTTTGCGCGACGAAGTAAAGTCCCGTTTCACAGAGGCTTATCGAAAGTATGCCCCTGGTTACAACTTGCGAACTCGGGAAAGAACCTTTGTACCTGGGCAGATCGTTTTCGTCCGAAACTTTCTACAAAGTAGCGCCATAGACCGATTGGAATTTACCATGCTCAAGACATAAAGTCTTGACCAAAGTTGGGCAGTTCTCGGTAGCCCTAAAAAGGGATATTGCAAGCTTCACTTACAACCTGTACGCATAACCCTCCTATTGTCTCCTCAGTGGTGGGTGATAAACCTCGTTTGCGTAATCCCTTCTGGATTGGCCTCGGTATGAGGATTACACTTTCCTGTCCCTTCTTCAATTTTCTTCCAATGAAACGGTGTCCCAGCGTCATTGAGTGCGGATGGAGTATCAGTGAAGTATTCATTTATAGTATATTATCTCTAAACTAAGGATTGTCTAAACTAAATTGTTTCAGTCTTTGGTACTAACTCCTTCTAGGTTAGCCTTTTTATGAACGATTTTACTTTCCTGTCCATTCTTCAATTTCTTACCGATGGAACATAGTTTCGGGTAGCGATGGGTGTGGATGCAGTCTCTGCGGAGTTTTTTTTTATATAGTATATAAACTAACGAGTTTAGATTGTCTCAGCCTTTGCTATTAACCCCTTCTGGCTTAGCCTTCATCTAAAGGATTTTACTTTCCTGTCCTTTCTTCAATTTTCTTCCTAACGGAACGATGTTTTCAAGCGGCATTGCTGAGCTTGAACCCGCTTGCTGTACCTCGTGGAAATTTCCTCGTCCTGAGTGAGTTGATAGATGAAATTGATCACTGCACCTCTTCCTGGTCAGCTCATTGGCCGAGGCGAGTTGATAGACGATGTCTATCTATGGATTGGACCTCCCTCGACCAAGGCGAACCGGGAGCATGGCCGCAGATTTGTTTTCATTTCGCGACAGCCTAGGGTTTTGCGCATGGCCGGCTTGAGACTCTTGTGGGTCGTCACCACGTTGGGCGCGTTGTGGGTGAACCTATTTTCTTATATTGCATTTCCTGGTCTATGTTTCTTGTCAAAGCCCGGATTGAGACTCGTTTCTCCGTGTCCCGTCCCCACGCTGTAACGTATTCCCTATACGCCACCCTTTTTCTTATCCTCTTCATTTCTCTTTAGAGAAACCCAATCATATTTCCGGGTACCTAAAAAGGGGCAAAAGGTTATATAAATATTTTTGGAAAGTAGACCTTTGCTACTTTCCCATAAGGCATCTGTGCTAAGAGAGGAGAAAAAAAACAATAATAAACCCGAGGAAAGATTCCAATTTGTGCAGAACGCGCACAAATTAGAATCTTTCTTACAAAACCTAAAAAGAAAAAAAAATATAAAACTTTAAAAGATAAAATAAAGAAAAAAGGGTATTTTTTGTTGAAATGAAAAATTTTAATTCGCGCAGAACGAGCACAAATTACAATTTTGCGTTTAAAACACACATTCCGAAACGATTATTCGCCTAGCTGTAAAGTATCACGCACAACTTTGGCTCGACTGTACACGATCCATTGCAACGATTTGGCATGGAAAATACACGACACCCGTACAGATTTGCAGCCGAGTAATCGCGAGCAGTAGGCAAATCATTTGTGTGACGAACGAAAGCGCTCGCCTGTCGGTTGATTGAACAACGAACAAAAGCCAGTAATGTCTCGCTGATGTAGGGAAGGCCCCAATTCCGTCTTAGAAATTTACTGGAAATATTTTCCTTAGAATTTTTATGCATTAGTGGAGGCGACAATGGGTGCTTGGGCGGACCTCTAATAGTGTTCGAATGAGAGGTGAAAGTTTTGCTGTACGAGCAGCGCCAAAAACTCCAAAAAAAACTATAAATAGTAGCCACTGGCTACTATACATATTATAGTTTTCAAAGGGTATTTATTTATTAATATCTATTAACTAAACTCTATAAATTTCATTATATTACTGCCAACGTACAAAGATTCTAAAAAAAGTACTTTGAAAAATACTTAAAAAAGTACTGAGCACTTCAAAAAGTACTGTACTTACGCTGAAGTACTCAGGCCTTCGATACTTGTACTTAAGTACTTTTTCTTTACTACTTGCCCAGCTCTGGTCCCTAGGTAGTTAAACACTCCATTCTCAACAAATTTACTAACTTAACTTTAACTGAATCTAACTATTAGCGCCGACCCACCCCTGTTTAATTGTAACCCGAACTGACCACACCAATTCAGTTGCGCACATCAAAAACTTGCGCACGTAAACCGGGAGTAGAACATGACCCTCAACATATGTAATTATGATGCGGTAATATTCTACAACCGATGACGAAAACTACTGATCAATGTCACTGATAGTAAGCAGCTGTGCTCTTGTAAACAAAACGGGCACTACCGCGGTAATATAAACAAACATCACATTAATCATTTACTGTGCGAAGTAATGTGTACCGCCATTGCTTTCTACTTTACTACCGGTACACCTGTCAGTCTCTTGCTTCCGGGCACTTGCAGACTGGATCATAACAACCATTCGGATTTTTTTTTATATGTTAGTAATATATAAAAAAAAATCCGAATCGCACTGAGTGGACCTTGATCCGGTTGTGATGTTTTCGGGAATACGATGGGGCTCCGTGGTTACAGAGCTGAATCTGCGCTTCCTTCGACCTCGTGATACTACTTAAGGGGCCGTGGAGAAGGTATTGCTGGCTTTAAATTATTATGGAAAACAACCTTATCGTTCAGCTTACTTTGAATTAAGATATTTATTTATTTTATTTAGGATACAATTAAATTACGATATAGAAAAATCTTTCTTGTGCATTTAACATTGACGTTCGTTCTCCACGGCTGTCGAATGTAGAAGAGTAAAATGGCAATGGCGGCAGAACAAGTGCGGATGAGAAGTGGATCGAAGTTAGTTGCATTTAGAGCTGCTAGCGCCTAATATGATACAAGTGGACAGTAGACTGCAGTGTGCTTATAAATTGCTGAAACTCCAGCAGGTTGTATCAGCGTTAAGTTCCCAAAAACTATCAGGTTTCTTAATATGATTCGAACTTAGTTCTATGAGACCATGTTTCAACACTACACTATTCGTTAATTTTAGCCAGAATCGTTGGCCTTATAGTTACGTGCTAACGTGAGAACTTTAATTCCACTGGCACTGCGCGCCTCGTGAACTGATAATGAATTATCACTATGAAAATAGTGTATATCTTTCAAAGCTCTTATATGGTTTTCGCAACAAAAGTTGTAGGTACCTATGTATACATTTTGCCACCTTATGTTAAAAATCCTAATTTCAAATTTTTAAATACATATAGGGGGCCTCTTTGATTCCAATTACAGTTATCAGCCACAGTGATTCCTGCTGATTGTCGAATCGACTTTGTGAGTGTATTGAATCCCGCTATCGAATCAATTATCCAATTTTCCTGCTTCTTGTTCGGTCGCGCTATACTTTTTATGGGTACAAGTCTGCCGAGTACGCCAGCTGCCAAGTCCTGCTTGCAGCTCTACATGTGGTTGGTTTTATTCATATCTTATCTGAGGAGCCCTCGATGATTAACTTTTCACGAGTTGAATGATTTCGTCCTTACCTTTTATATTTTATGCTCCTTTCCTTTTTGAATTTTCTTCCTTTTTTCCTTTTTCTAAGCTTTTCGTCTTTATTAGCAATTTAAAAACTCGTGGCACTTTTCGCTCTGCGTCTCTCTCTATCTCAAAAAGCTCTTCTTCTTCCTTGTCAGCACAACATTTGACTGTCTCAGCCAGGGTTCGCTCACACTGCTTGGTGTAATTAGCAACACACTCGCAGGGTAGCCCCATGTGAGCCCGGCTGCTATCGTCCGCGCAATACGTAGCTACTGCTTCCTGGAGCGCGCTGCGACTATAACAAATTCGTTATTTAAAAAACATCAGTATTCCTCTAATAATTTGCAAGTTCTTTTTAATTCCCTATACTGTTTACTTGTACAAAATTCACAAACAATTTCCAATCAATTCAACTGTACTTGAAATTATCACAATCCAATTAGAACACTTTCACCTGTTTATTACACGTTCACTTCATTGTCTGAGAAAAGACTCCTTCCTGGGGCCGGATTCACTAACTCGGAGAGTTGAGGAGTTGTGGAGATGAGAGTTCTTTTGCCACTTAACTCTCCACTCAGAATTCTGTAACTCGTGGAATTTGTATTGAAATTTGCCAAACTCTCTATTCCACTCGGCAAAACACTCGGCTGTGTGGAGAAGTAAGAAAAATATTTCTCAACTGACAGCATTGTCTGCTTTTTTTTCCTTTGTGAAGGTACCAATGTACCTAGGATTTTCAAAGTGAATTATAGATTCACTGCATATCCTGGCTATGTTCGCAAAAACAAATTATGGAAATCCTTGCAATGCTTACAGAGAAATAAGGATTTTGGTATGTCAACGTATCCGCTAAAAATTGTAATTCACGCGAAAATGGTCAATTTGGTCGTCTTCCAGTACAGAAGAGATGCTATAAAATTTTTAAATATGCACGCTAAAGCTTGCATCTACATTTTGTCCCCTAATTAGATATGTAATTAGTTTTTGAGTCCGGTAAATGGTTTTGGAGACAACTGTAAAAGAAGTGGATCAGTCCTTCTTAAGATGAAAAAATGGCCGTTTTTTTTTTTGTACAAAAATGGACATCTTTCCAACTCATCATTATGAAGAACTGATAAGTCGTGGAAATTCAATTTCTATGAGAAAAATGTTCGCAATAGAGTACTAATGAATGCGAAATAAAAACTGAAGAAATATATGCAAAATATAGGAACTGGGGTGTATATGACCCTGTTATGGTCGTAGCGTTTTTCACAAATAAATCGAGAACCTGAAAAATCTATAAGTTTTCAATCACAATTTCGACTATCATCGATGCCATAATCAACAGGATTTTATAATCGAATGGCCCTATCACCAAAATTTAGTAATAGTATAAGTAAAACTGATTCGCAGTTTTTTTGCCTGAAAATTTAAGCAAATTTGAGACTAGTAGTGCCAACAACAATTTACGTTATAAAACGGATACATCGATAAATGGTTTCAAAAATTCAACATGTACAATTTATGAGCCAAGAGGCCAAAAACAACAAGAACACCAGCAGGATCCTAAAATCATCAAACAAGATCGGTAATTGATAGCAGTAGTATACATAAAGCAGACGAAGCTGTCAGTTCTAGTGGCGTTGGAATATCTGTTGATCGTGTTGAAGTCTCTTGGATAGAGCCCGCAGTACCATTAACTACCGTAGCTTTAAGACAGGGCTTTGACGAATGGGGACGCAGGTCCTCTTTCCTTTTTTTATAACACGTTACAATTTTGCAGAAGAACATCTCTAGGAGGTCTCTTCGAGATTGTCAACAATGAGTAAAATACAACTTTGGTGAGTACCCTAGTTTTTATCTATTCGTCCAAGCATATAAACGTAGATTAAAATGTTATTCGAAACTTAAAAGAACATGTTATTCGCCACAAATCTATATGTGGGGTGGAACAGGTAGATGTGCAATTGCTCCTATGTGCAACACGCACCCAAATATATACATACTTTCTAGCTTACAGAGAATTAATACACACATACCTGATTCCAGAAATTTATCGATTTATTAAACATAACGTAGAGTATTAATTGGATTATTGGATTTAGTTGATTAGATTAGGTTGATTATGAGAAAAGTTAATCGATGTTATTATCTTGTTATGTATACATAAGTACATACATACATACCTGAATATGGTACCTATGTTGATTAACCAAACATAACGTAAATTACAAAGTGAGTTTAGTTATTTAAGACATATGAGAAAATTTACAATTCGGTTTTTTTATGGTCTTATTTTATGCATATATCTATATCAACATACACATATATAACTAGATTCTATCTATTCGGGTTGTCAATTTGTGTTGACCGTATTGATTTTTTTTTTTTGGAAGCTAGACTCTTATTTAGAATTGAGAGCATCTTGTGGCCAAGTAAACTGAACTGCAATTTATTAATACTTTATAAATGTTTTTTTAGTATAAATATGTGAGAAAAATTAGCGAATAATTTCTAACTTAAACTGACGGAAAACCTTGTAGGAATTTCTTTTCCTTTTGCCTAAATTCTTGTTTTTTGCATGATTTCTATTTTAACAGTTGTTAATTGGAGAACTTTAAGAGAGATCATTTCTCACTTTGGTGCTTTCTCTAGACCTTTTGTTTTTTTGGAAAGAATTTAATTATTCTAATACTAGAACGGTTGTAAGGTGCTCTTGATTAATGTAATTATTCCACTTTCTGGTTCTCTATACTTTAGAACAGAAAATATACGTATAATGGAAACGATGTTTTACTAAGCGCTATTATTTTTCTTTCATATCCCGGAGCCCTCTCACATGGGATGAAGGTCGTCTAGGCTCGCCTAGTCTCTCTCTCTCTCTCTCTTTACAGGTCAAATAGGGACTCTGAAAACATCTGCCCTCAGAGTCAGATGGGTGGCTGGGGCACGCACAGAAGGCTAACCATCTGCGCCTTCGCTGATGGATATGGGTAAGTGACGTCAGGGTCCCTTCAGGACCGAATGTGTGCCGGCTTTTAGTTAATAGGCACGAACTTTTTTTTTGATTGTGGCTGACGGTGGCGGCAGGTTTTTCGTGGAACCTGCCCACACTCTCCGCGAGGCCGTGCCGCCCTGCAGCCAACGCTGTCCGTCGAGTGATCTGTCAGCTCATGCTGGCAGTCTGGACTTTACGTCCAAAGCTAATCACTCAACATAGTTCCATAACAACCCAAGCGCAAGAATCCGTCTTTCGCTGGTAAAAGTCAGTTATGAAGTTAAAATGATGAAAAGTACACCACTCGATAACCCGCTTCTCTCTCTTTAATTTGATACCAAACATGACGTATTTTGGACAACCCCCACTGAGGGGTGGTACGACCTCCCATCCCCAAAGGCCACTCTCCCATGAAATTTGCATTTATATTTTATACTCTAGACTCTAATTTTGTTCAAGAAAGAATTTTTTGGGATTCTCCGGTATATAGCAAAAGCTAAAAAATGTTCTAATTGTTATTTCATCACACAACCCATTAATTTTGATGACAAGTTTCAAGTCTTGGTTTGACTCATCAACAGGTCCCAAATAGCGAAATTGGGTGATTTGAAAAACAAATGAAAAAAATGAAAAAAAGAAGAGAAAATAGAAAAAAAAAATTTTTTTTTTATTTATTAAAAAAAAAATTTTAATTTTTTTTTTAAAGAAACAGATTCATTCGAAGCGAATCGAACCTGTATATGCCACGCAGTGGGCTGAAAAATAAAGCAGGAAAGGAAGAAGAAGCGTTTCGTGTCAGCAGAAAGCCTTCCACTCATCCGGTGCAGCTTGGTTTTCTGCTTGCTGCAGACGCTTGAAAATAGATCAAACTGCTGACACGAAACGCTTCTTCTTCTTCCTTTTCTTCTTTAATTTTCAGCCCACTGCGTGGCGTATACAGGTTCGATTCGCTTCGAATGAATCTGTTTCTTTAAAAAAAATTTAAACATTTTTTGAATTAATAAAAAAAAAAAATTGTTTTTTCTATTTTTCTCAAACTTTTCATTTCTTTCTTCTTTTTTTCATTTTTTTCATTTGTTTTTCAAATCACCCAATTTCGCTATTTGGGACCTGTTGATGAGTCAAACCAAGACTAGAAAATTGTCACCAAAAATTAATGGGTTGTGTGATGAAATAACAAATTAGAACATTTTTTAGCTTTTGCTATATACCGGAGAATCCCAAAAAATTCTTTCTTGAACAAAATTAAGTTTAACCCGGTAAAAAGTCCAAAAGAGTAATCTTTTTATCTAGACTCTATCTATATCCGATGGAAAAAACCCCAATACTCTACGACCCTCCCACACAGAGTTAGCCGTCCTTCAATAGTGCGACACTTCTCACGTTTTCCCTAACTCCCCAAGTATGTTAGAGAATCGCGAATGGAGAGTTAGGGAGCTTTAATCGGGGAAAACGAAAATTCTCATCTCCAAAACTCCCAAACTCTCTGAGTTACAGAATCCGGCCCCTGGTGGTGACAAGTGCTGTATTTATACCCTACAAATTGTCCAGAACCTTCTCGAAGATTCCGCTCCAGAAAAAATCGATTCTCCGAACCTAAAGTAGTTAAGAGTCCGCTCCGAACCTATTGCTCATCATACGCGAAGTTTCCATTTCCAGTTGATATCACTTTTTGCTTTTTGTTACATGCAACAATATTGTTACGTACAACAAAACGAGACAAGTGATGACATCTACGGGAAATGGAGAGTAAACAGCTTCAAGTTCGGAGAATCGATGATGGAATCTTTGGGAAGGTTATGGAATGGAATCCTCGAGAAGATTCTGGAGAGTTTGTAGAGTATAAATATAGCAGTTGTCACCACCAGTGGAGTAGTCTTGTCTAAGACAGTGCAGTGTATATCAGTGAAAGTAATAAACAGGCGAAACTGTTATTATTGGATTGCGATAATTGGAAATACAGTACTAGCGATAATTAAAGTTAAGTTGATTAACTAATTGTTTGTAAATTTAGAGCGAAAATTAAGAATTAAATCTGTAATATTGTGTTTTAAATAACGAACCAAAAGCCACGCTCGCAACAATTTTAAAATTTATTTTGATTTTTGCATGTAAGTCGATCCATCTGTTGTCTTGATAACTCAAGAACGCCTTTACATAGAAAGCTGATATTTTGCACACGAGCTTTTTGAAAAAAAAAAAAAAAATTAGTTTTAAGTTCGAAAACGGGACAAATTAAGCATCTATTTCGTAGGGTTACTATACAAAAATGTCGACGTTAATTAATTCCAAGTTAATTATGCTCATGTTTCAACAAAAGATTACACCGATATTGAAGGAAAAATTAAAATTAAATATAATGTTGTCAAAGCAATTAATGACAGGTACTCAAAAGTATTTACTGTTACTGGTACTAGTGTTAGTGTTGAAGAATGCTCGTTTTGTACTAAAAATAAAATTATAAAATTTATGAAATAATAAAACAGAATTATTATTAAAATATATTTTAAACACATATTTCATTCAGGTATGTACACAAAAAAAGAAAAATCATTATTTGTGAGTAAATTCTAAACTTTTCATATGAAGTTTTGCAGAGACTCTCAAAAACTAGGCCGAATATATGTGCAAACTTTTGTAAACCGTTAGCTAAGGTTGGGACTTCAAAATAAAGTTATAAAGGAAAATCCTCTTTCCCACCAAGTTTTCCAAAATTCATTAAATGTTGCCTCTCCTAAAATAGGGAGAAGAAGTCATGCGGTAAAATAAAAAAGTTGAATATTTTTTACACGCTTTATCATCGCAGCAAGTTTCATAAAAGTCTATGGGAATCAGTTTTCAACAAACTTTGCATTTAACTTTATTTTCTATTGGTTCTACTTTATGGAAAGGAAATAATGTTAGGCAGAAATTTTGTCATTATTTCACTGCCATCGATTTCAGATTCTAAAAATAATTCAATTTTCAAATGATATTGTTATTTTCAGACCCGCCAAGACTCTTTATCACCCGAGCTGTATTGGCCTTTCAGTGGTAAATTACAGAAACATCAAAACTCAAAACCTCAATATTATGCCGCCAATCGAAGCTGTTCAGAAATATCAACGTCTTCTTGCGCAACGCCACCGCAAAATCGTCGAAAAATCTTTCATACTAAAAATATTAGAAGTCCATTTGGAATGGGGCACAGACGATCTTCATCAAATGGATGTGTTGATACTACAGCTTTGTCCGGTAAGAAGTTTCAAAATGTTTGATTTTTTTTTAATGTAAAGTATATTATGTGTAAAATATTCAAATACCTGGTTCGGTTCACCAAACTTTAAGAAATTTCTAGCACATAATTTTAAAGGTAGAAAAGGTTGCGTTTGTTTGAGGCCCGAGTGTGATTCGTACATACGTACATACGTTATTGCAATTTTATGTTGATATTTCAGACTTAATTCAACCCTGTATCACTTTAGTCGTCTACTGCACTGCACTGCAAATCATTTATCCATTGATTGTGGACAATTAAAAAGTTGAACAATTGAAAGTCCTATTTAGTATACATACTTGTGTGGGCACCTCAGTAATGAACTTTTTGCATTAATTGATGCTATTGCGTGCGTGGTTTGTGTTCATTATCCAAACATAATATTTCAGGCATAATTTATAAGTTCTTTTATTTCACTGTCTACTTTTATAAACTCACAATTATCAATCAGTTCTGCTTCAATTATCACTAGCAATATACATACATCAAATTATCGCAATCCAATTAGAAAGAGACAAGTGACACCTATTGGAAATGGAAATTTCACGAGAATGAGTCATAACGTGCGAACACTAACCAATTTTAGGTTCGGAGAATCGATATTTTTGGAGTGGAATCTTCGGAAAGTTCTGCAAAATTTTGAGAGTATGTATTGTTAGCGCCAAGAACGAGTCTTGCCTTAGATAGTGATGTAATGAACCTTCTGATGAGCATTCAGTAATTTAATTTATTCTACAAGTACAAGTATTGCCATACTATAACAAATCGTTTTGCATAATTAAAAAAATCTACGTCTTTACAGCGGTATTTGGAACCGTCATAATGATATGGCACCGCCATGTTTATTTTCATGGACTACAAAAATATTTAAGAGTTTTTGTGTAACAAATCGTTTGAATACCGTAATTTTTCCGACAAGTTTAATTAATTAGCCTGTAATTACGCCACGCCGCCCATCCCTAAAATTATGATCTTCGTTTCTTAAATAACCTAATTCGACTCTTTAAGGTTCTCCATACTTGTAACAAATGACTTAGATTTTTCTGTCATCATTTCCCGGTCTAAAATAGTGGTGAAAATTATATCACTGGTTTAAAGCATTGAATAAATAACTAATAAGGAAATGAAATATCGAGTGAAAACTTAGCTACTCGCGAAATGTATTAGTGTGCTGTGTTTGTATTCGGTTCGTCATGGCAGTAGTAAAATCATGGCATTTTGAAGGGGTACATTTTTTATAATCCAAATTGGTGTGTAATATAAACAAATCGTTAACGCCCCCTTTCTTGAGGTAAAACGAATATAGGGCTGCCATTGAAGTTCAAGTTCAAGTTTATTGAGAGTAAATACAAAAATATACACGTTCTCTTTTTTTTTTAAACATAACTTCTTAACTTAGATTTAATATATATCCGCCTGACTTGCTGATATGCCTGGCTATAATGAAAGTGGATGTGTTAAATGAAGGATGGAATTCCAACCTTAAGATTATTTTGTATGATAGGGTACAGAGCGTATACGGAGGAACTGAGTATACTTGCTCCCGGTATACTGCACAATTATGTCTGAATGACCCTAAAACTAACTTAAAACTAAATAACGATGAAAAACAACGGCCAAAGGGCCCAATAACCTAATAATAGGTATCTGAAATTAAATGGACGGGATAATCAGTTAATTACCCAGATTAATTTTTAATGTTATTTTAATAAAGAGATACGAACCTAGTAATAGTTCGGATTTATTGTAATTTATCATATCGATTGCAAAGGAGAAATGCTCCTAAAAATTGTGAGGAATACTGTTAACCCCTGTAGTTGGCTGGAGACGTTAGACGTGTAGAATGTTTATGGGTGAGAGATAGTAATTGTCATTCAACGAGTCGTGTCTATTCTCGGTGAAGACTGTATTGACCAGAGGATTTGGATGATGCTCAAATTTCTATATCGCCTTCTCGGCTATACCAATTAAATAGATCATTAGCGGTGTTATGTTTGTAATGTTATAAAAATAATTATTAGAGTACCATTAGTGACTGTCTGGTCTACGGAATTTGACAACGCAATGCCTAAGGATTCTCCTTTCAAAGGTTTCTAGCTCCAGAGCGAAATTGGGTGTTATTTGCATCCATGACATAAATCCGTAACCAAATATGGGGTGAATTTGGGTCTTGTATAATAGTAATTTGGATTCTGTCGACAAATGTTTTGAGTTAAGTAGAAGTCTGAGAATGGCTGCGACCGCTTTTGCTCTTTTTAGGGAGTTCCTCGCATGGGGATAGGTGCGCAATCTATTACTAAAGTTGATGCCAAGATATGATATCTCTTCTTTGAGGTGATGCCCTTTACCACTCGCATTTCTAAAGCAAATAATGCCGGATTTGGATTCATTAATTTTTAAACCCCAATTATTATAGTCTTCTAACAGACTAGGTGTGAACTGGTGTATACTGCTAAGCGCCGAATGGGGTCTGTCATCCTCAGCCAGGAAGATGGTGTCATCAGAATATAGAATAGCTGACGGTACTTGGTTAAAAGAACTTCTGAGAGGCAAGTCGTATAGGAAAATATTAAATAGGAGTGGGCCCAAAATAGACCCTTGCGGAATTCCAGAACGAACCGGTATAGAGTCAGAAACCTGGTTAGCGATGGATATGAATACGAATCTATCTTCAAGGAAACTACTGATAGTCCTTATTATACTACTTGGGCAGTTTATTTCCAGCGGTTTGAATATAAGTCCCCTGTGCCAGACTGAGTCGAATGCTCTCTCAATATCATTATCAAGTCCTAAAGTGCATACTTTATTCCAGAGATTGTTCGTAATTTTGTTAGTTAGTGACAGAATTGCTTGGACCGTTGAGTGACCTCTTCTAAGTCCAAATTGGTTGGGAGGGATTATGGAGTGTTCTTCGCAGAAAGATTCTAATTTATAAGCAATTATGTAGCTAGAGATGCCATCATGGTCAGACCATTTCCTATTCTTAATTTTTACTCTAATAGCTGCGACCTGTTCCCTGGTTGAAAAGCACTCTGAATCTATGGTGGGCCCAGAGGCTACATTGGATGACGGGAATTGATTGATATTGAAGCGGTTGATATTGTTTGCCACCTGCCCCAATAAGTGACCATTCTGTATAGAAGTATTTTCTCAGTAGATTTCTGAGTAGAAACTATGAAAGGCTTCTAATTTCTCATCAGTGGTTACTAGTTCGTGATTTAGATAAGTGAGAGTGTTATTAGCTATATCTATACCAAAGAATTTCCTACCGGTTATCTTGTTGATTTCTTTGAATGCGAATGGGGAGCGAAAAATATTCTTAAGCATGTTCTTAAACGCTACGTTCAACTCCATCTTCACCCTCTCTTTGATGATTTGGTTGAGGCACATAATTCTGGAGTTTAGTTCACTATATTCCGCATTCACTCTATTAGAAAATCTGTGGAAAATATGTTTTTGTTTCTTCAGCCAGGCTTTCCTAACCTTAATTAATTTTAAAGCCACCTTTGAAATGTGTTTAAACTTAGCGTTCGTAATCTCCACACTAATATCCTCCAATAGCCCATTAATTTCACTATTTGATACATTTGAATGCTCGGGTATTACTATGGACAATAGCCTATGATCGAGATCTAATCTAAAAGCATCCCAGTCAGTTTCAGCAATGCTAGTGTAAGTTCTGGGAGCTAAAGGAATTGGTTCATATTCACATATATCGAATTTGGCGAGCACCCCAAAGTGGTCAGATGGGGATGGTATTGTGCGGAACATAGTATCCCTATGCGCATCAGTCAGTTGAGATGAACAGAGAAAGAAAACTAATTTAGAGGCTGCTCTGGGGAAGGTAGGACCTCGAGGTGCAGGAATGTCAAGCGTGAGGAAAGGACCTGTCTGCATCCAGCTATGAAGTAAGTTGCCGTTACGATTACTTTGAGAGTCACCCCAGTCACTGTGTCTGGCATTGAAGTCACCGCCTAATATGATTAGATCAAAGCTGGTGGCTACGGAGAGGAGACTATCCAGACCGCTACTAATATTTGGGGTGATATTACATGGTATGTAGATGCTGCCAACCAAGCGTTTCTTCATGGTTCCTTGAGTATCTCTAAAGGGTATTGAAGTCAAGCAAGTAGAAACAAGTAAAAAAGCTAAAATTGGTGTAAGACCAAATTTTTATGATACCCTAGACTAGATGAATGCCCGTATGAAATTTCGTGTGGTCACCCATTTGAACAATATTGATTTTTGAAGTGGCTTTTCGCATATATTTCTAGAACGGTTTGTCAGACGCGCTGCATCCCGCGCTCATCCTTTTACCCTTCAAATTACCTTCGGCCGTACACTAAAATTCCGTGATGCTTTCTTATCCCGAACTGTGCGAATGTGGAACAGTCTACCATCTTCTGTCTTTCCTCCGGCATACAACCTGCGAAAGTTTAAGGGCGACATACATCGGCACCTCCGCCGCTCTCCTCATATCCCTTAATCCTTTCCCTATCTCCTTCCTGCCACGCTGTGCTTTGCATCATAGGGTATCCCCTGAGCTTGGCTTAATAATATAAAAAAAAAAAAAACCAATTTTATGGGATTTCGTATTCTGAAGAAGTTTTTGATACAATAACAATGTCTTGGATTGATCGTTTTCACAATATACGTAAAAAATCTAAATTTTTATATGGCAACACCAAGAAGCAGTTGCCCGATTTAGTCCATTTCTGAAATTTTATTTGCTAGTACAATAAAAACACCATGTACCAAATTTCAGCTCTCTACATCGACGCGTTCTCAGGCAGTCTCCAAAAATATAGTGGAAAACGAAAGTTTTGTATGGCAACCCCGATTTGTCTCATTTTCGAACTTAATTATACTTTTTTTTTAAGTTCGTGTACAAAATTTCAGCTCTTTAAGTATACGCGATCTCGAGTTATCGTGCGCTCAGACGGACGGACATGCAAAAATCAAAATAACTTTTAATATTATGCGTGGGTGTCCAATCCATATTGCTCTACCATCATTATTTCGAGGTGTTACAAACGGAATGGCAAACTTAGTATACCCTGTAGATTTCATCTAGGGTATAAAAAGGTCGCTATTGAATGCGACTCTATCGAACTTGATAGAGTGATCAATTATCGTAGCGGTTCCTCTGCCACTATTGTTTCTTACTATGTTAAATCCATTGAATAAGACTCTATGTTTGTCATTGAGCCTGGTTTCCGAAATAAGACTAATATGAGGTTTGAAATCTTCGAGCATTTTTTGTAAAGATTATCTCCTATCCGGAGATTAAGGAATTCATATTGAGTGAAAGGATCTTTAATTCTGAATACGTGCTCATCCTAAAATTGAAGCTATGAATTGCAGATAGGCGACTGCTTCCTCATCTTCAGACTCTATTGACTTATATTTAGGCCAAAACCTCTGATCTTCCTGACCAGTTCAATGAAAGGCAACTTAAATAAATTTTGCACTTTGTTTAAGAATTCATTCAATATATTACTATCGGACTCCCTTTGGGACGCCTTATGCGCAGTCTCCCCCCTTTTAAGCACGTCAGCATATGAGACTTGAGGTATTAGTAGGTTATTGATTTCATTATTTACCAGACCTTTACGAATAACCGTTTTTTCATTAATTGTAATTTTTAGTGTCTCTCTTTTAATTTTGTACTTATGGTATTCCGGACAACCCTTGTAACTCGCGGAGTGGCCCGAGACCAGACAGTTAATACATTTGGGATGAGGTCTTTCCTCTCTTTGGATATTGAAGCAATTTTCAGAGGCGTGGTTTTCCCCCACAAATGACACATCTCGCATCATACCCACAGTAATCCCCAGTGTGTCCATACCTTTGACACCTGAAGCATCTGGTTATGTTCTTTGACCTCTTCTTTTCCCACCTGATCCTCTGCCTAAAAATAAATCTTAAGCTAACGACGAAGATATTCAGTGGCACGTCAATTTTTCGAGAGTTAGGGGTCGAGACGCGATATATTTTATTGACTACAATGTCTGGAAGCTGATCGGCAATGTCCGCTCTGATCCATTTCACATCAACGTCTCCATGCAAACCCATTAACAACATCGAGGGCATTTTAGCTTCTTTTGGGGTAAAAGAAATGGCATTAATTGCTGAATCCCTGAAAAAGGCAACTAAATCCCTGTGCAAACGGACGTGATTCACAAAGATCTTTGTTTTTAAATAATCAATATTGTCAAAGTAAAAATCCACATTAGATAGCCCTAGCTCATCTATTCTACTATTAATAGTAGATGTAAGTTAGTTCGAATTAACCCCGCACACAAAAATTGGTGGGCAAAAGCTCTTGGGCTTTGCTTTATTATTATTAACACTAGTCTTAGTCTTAATCGAACCACTTATCCTATTCAAATCAATATTCTCAATAAAATGTCCGTTACTTAGTTTGTTTGTGCCTGGTTTTTCTTATTAAGGTGTATATCACCGAGATTGAAAACAGTCGGCTCAATATCAGTCTCCATGATGTCTAAAGGTGCTAATCTGTTGCGGTTGATTCCCCCTAACTCCTCGTCTACGGTATCCGTCTTTGTTCCAATTTGCCGTCTCTTCTTGTCAGTAACCGTTATGAAGCCATTAGCAGCTAAACTGAGGTTCTGCTTAATAGAGAATGATACGCCATTAATTAATTTATTATTACTACCTGGCGTCGGATTAAACAAAGCCCCGGACGGGGTTGAATGATTCAACGAATGCTGTTTTGACAGATCTCCTTTCTTGTTAAAAGCTATTTTGGAAGGCTGATTAGTTCCAGAGGTCTCTTTTAATTTATGTTGTGAGATACCCTTTGTGTTAGCATTTTGTTGAATGTGTCACACATTTTAGAATCAGCCTGTTTTGCTGTTCTTTTATGTTGTTGGGTGACGCCATTTGCAATTATACTTCCAGACGCCATTTGCAAATCAGAGTTATGTTGAATTGGGATCCCAGAATTAGCCGAGAATGGGTTTGCTAACGATACAGTTAATTGACCAGAAGAAGCACCTTCTCCGTGCATAGCTGCATGAAGTGAAGCATCTGAACTGGGCGATGAAGTTTGCTGTATTGAGGCAACCGCCCCAACGGAGCCTGAAAGCGACGCCTGCCAGGCGTCATATTCGTTTTCAACTTTATTGTTAATCACTTCTATGTCTTCATTAGTAATCATGATCGAAGGAAGGCGAAAGCCTGCCGGCGAACCATCAATATTCGTCATCTTTATGAGCCCCAAGTATCACTCAACAACAAAAAAAAACGCGCCACCCGGGGCATAGCACGCTTGCCCCGGTCTGAATGCCAGAGAAAATAACAATTGCGAAATCACTATTTCAACTCTTTTCCACGGAAAAAGACAATTAAAAAAAAATTAAATATCCTCGAGTACTTTGTTGAACTTTACTACGCATTTAATAATACTTTAAACCAAAAAATTTTTTATAAAACGCGACAAGGTGTAAAACTCTACTTACTCCAACCTCAATCTCGTCTCCAGTCAGCAACACAACAAAAAAGGCCGGCTGCCATTGAAAAGAAGAAAGCTTCTTACATTTATCAAATAAACAAATCGCACATAATCTTAAACTTACGTATATTTCTCTATTTCTATTATATATTGTATATTTAAAAAAAAATTCGCGAATAATTATAAAACAAGATGATATATATATATATATTTTAAAATATATTCACTTGTTTAAAAAGCGATTTTCCGCCGGATTTTCAGCGATTGTTTCTACAACATTGCACCGAACAATTCATCACTTTAAGTTAATACCTTAACAGCTTTAATTTCACAAAACATTGAACTCATTAAAACTTTACACTTCAAGTTTCTGAAACAACAAAATTTCAAATATATAATATTTATTAAAACAATTAAATCTTACAAACTCTGAAAGGATTACTTTCAGAAACGTCAAAGTCTCACTTATTAAAAGAGATCCGAAAGTCAGATAGCGGCTTATTCACGTACACTGTATTCGCACGATATCCCGCTTTCTTGTTGGTTCTTTATTCAATGGCTTAAAGTCACTAATTCCATGGTTTTATTCTTCTATTCACCAAGTTTACACTTCACACTCAAACTAAATTTTCAAATTATGATAACTTAATAAATATAGAATATATATAAAAATTTAATATAAAAATGTTAAACCACAATTCAGTAAATAATAAGAAGTAAAACTACAAGTAAATTAAAATTATTAAAAGAAAGTTGTTACAATTGACTTTGTACTAACCAGCTCAATGTGTGGCAGTGGATTTACTTGGCTCTCTATTTTATTGCTGTTTTGAATTGGGATATTCTTTATTCCAATCGACACCGGGAATAAAGTGAAGTTAGTAGTCTGCGGGTATCACGTTAATTCGATCCATATCGTTTCTTTAATATCATAAGTATATCAAAACCTGTCAAACTTGTACAACTTAATTAAAGAAATGGCAATGTGTCGGCAGTTTATAATGAATCATTATCGACTAATGAGTTTTAGTTATTTCTTCATTAAGAGCGCTGTGTATTTAGGGCATAACTTAGCATATCAACTGCACCTCATCATTTGCTTTTGAAGTGTTATGCCCTAGACACACAGCGCTCTTCATGAAAAAATAACTAACGACTCATTAGCCTATAATGATTCACTATAAACTGCAGAGGCAGACACACAAATGTACTTATGACATTAAAGAAGCGATAAGGATCGAATTAACGCCATAAACTTTGTTTTTATTTATTTTGTTTTTCAATTTAACAATTTACAAATGAGAAAAACATTATATTAAAAAGAAAATTGGCAATATAATTTGTTATACGCATTTCTTCTTCTTATTTTGCAAATCGGCAGATGCACAGCGGACCTCCACATTTATATTGTTGGGAGCGTCGCCTTTGGTTTGTTATTTAAAACACAATATTAAGTATTTAATATACAAGTTCTTTATTTCACTTCTAATCTTACACAATTCATTAACCTTGAATTAATTAACTCAACTTTAATTATCGCTAATACTGTACTTTCAATTATCGCAATCCAATTACAACACTTTCGCCCGTTTTTTACTTTCGCTTGTTAACACTGCAACGTCTAAGACAAGACTCTTTCTTTGGCGGTGACAACTGTTATATTTATACCCTAGAAACTCTCCAGATTATTATGGAGTGTTCTCTTCCAGAATCTTCTTGACTATTGTATTCATTCTATTCCTGAACCTTCCCGAAGCTTCCATCATCGATTCTCCGAACCTGAAGTTGTTTACTCTCCATTGCCAGTAGATGTCACCAGTTGTCTCTTTCTATCGCACGTAATAATATTGTTGCGAGCGTGGCCTTTGGTTCGTTATTTAAAACACAATATTAAATATTTAATATACAAGTTCTTTATTTCACTTCAATCATAAAAAATGCATAAACCTTCACTTAATCAACTCAACTTTAATTATCGTTAATACTGTACTTTCAATTATCACAATCCAATTACATCACCTTCGCCTGTGTAATACTTTCGCTTGTTAACACTGCAACGTGTAAGACAAGACTCTTTTCTTGGCGGTGACAACTATTATATTTATACCCTAGAAACTCTCCAGATTATGCTGGAGTGTTCTATTCCTGAATCTTCTTGACTGTTCTATTCGTTCTATTCCTGATTCTTCTCAATGATTCCATCATCGATTCTCTGAACCTGAAGTTGCTTACTCTCCATTGCCAGTAGATGTCACCAGTTGTCTCTTTATATTGCACGTAACAATATTATATGCCAAATCTAGCACATTTTTCTTCATTATAGCTATAATGAAGGAAGAAAACACTTCATTAGTGTACTTCATTATCATCTGATTTTCAAGCCATAATGACGTATATGCCAAATCTAGCACATTTTTCTTCATTATAGCTATAATGAAGGAAGAAAACACTTCATTAGTGTACTTCATTATCATCTGATTTTCAAGCCATATGACACACGGCATTTTAATGAATAGTTAGTAGGGGAGAGAGGGTAAAACGATCCCTCTAACAAAAAACGACTTGAAAATTGGAAAATAGTTTTTTTATTTTATTTTTATTAGGATAAGCTACTAAAAGAGTCATTTCTCTTAACAATACAACAATACAAGCGATAAGGATCGAATTAACGCCATAAACTTTGTTTTTATTTATTTTATTTTTCAATTTAACAATTTACAAATGAGAAAAACATTATATTAAAAAGAAAATTGGCAATATAATTTGTTATACGCATTTCTTCTTCTTATTTTGCAAATCGGCAGATGCACAGCGGACCTCCACATTTATATTGTTGGGAGCGTCGCCTTTGGTTTGTTATTTAAAACACAATATTAAGTATTTAATATACAAGTTCTTTATTTCACTTCTAATCTTACACAATTCATTAACCTTGAATTAATTAACTCAACTTTAATTATCGCTAATACTGTACTTTCAATTATCGCAATCCAATTACAACACTTTCGCCCGTTTTTTACTTTCGCTTGTTAACACTGCAACGTCTAAGACAAGACTCTTTCTTTGGCGGTGACAACTGTTATATTTATACCCTAGAAACTCTCCAGATTATTATGGAGTGTTCTCTTCCAGAATCTTCTTGACTATTGTATTCATTCTATTCCTGAACCTTCCCGAAGCTTCCATCATCGATTCTCCGAACCTGAAGTTGTTTACTCTCCATTGCCAGTAGATGTCACCAGTTGTCTCTTTCTATCGCACGTAATAATATTGTTGCGAGCGTGGCCTTTGGTTCGTTATTTAAAACACAATATTAAATATTTAATATACAAGTTCTTTATTTCACTTCAATCATATAAAATGCATAAACCTTCACTTAATCAACTCAACTTTAATTATCGTTAATACTGTACTTTCAATTATCGCAATCCAATTACATCACCTTCGCCTGTGTAATACTTTCGCTTGTTAACACTGCAACGTGTAAGACAAGACTCTTTTCTTGGCGGTGACAACTATTATATTTATACCCTAGAAACTCTCCAGATTATGCTGGAGTGTTCTATTCCTGAATCTTCTTGACTGTTCTATTCGTTCTATTCCTGATTCTTCTCAAAGATTCCATCATCGATTCTCTGAACCTGAAGTTGCTTACTCTCCATTGCCAGTAGATGTCACCAGTTGTCTCTTTATATTGCACGTAACAATATTATATGCCAAATCTAGCACATTTTTCTTCATTATAGCTATAATGAAGGAAGAAAACACTTCATTAGTGTACTTCATTATCATCTGATTTTCAAGCCATAATGACGTATACTATATGACACACGGCATTTTAATGAATAGTTAGTAGGGGAGAGAGAGTAAAACGATCCCTCTAACAAAAAACGACTTGAAAATTGGAAAATAGTTTTTTTATTTTATTTTTATTAGGATAAGCTACTAAAAGAGTCATTTCTCTTAACAATACACCAATTTTTTGAAAAAAATATTTATTGACTTATTAAAAATTTTATTAAATAAAAAAAAAGACCAGAGGGATCATTTTATCCGCAAGTTAAGGGTAAAAGATCCCTTCTACAAACAACTTAAAAATGATATTCTGACATTATAATATCAAGATAAAACGTTATTAAAACTTAATCTTCATCTGAACTCTGGATAATTCTAAGGGAACATCAGAGCAATGTTCACAAATGAAAAACTAATGGGTAAAATGATCCGCTTCTCAAAGCGGGATCGTTTTACCCCACATTGACATGCATCGCCTTTTGTTAATTATAAATATTAACTGAAAACGAATACCAAAAAACAACTCAGCAACTCTTCCTAAATAAAATACGATAAGAAAAAGATCGGTCATTCACGTTGTTTGGAAAAGTACAGAACAATACAATCTTATATCATGAATGTAAAAAACCCAAGTTCACTTCTCACTTGTCGGATTCGAACTGAATCGTGTTTCCGGTCATTGTCTATGATTAACGGCTCCGTCTAGTGCATTGTTGCCAATATTACATTTATTTTGCAGAAAATGCGAACTTAATAAGTAAAAAAGCTCGTATTGGTTGTTATGGAATTATGTTGAGTGATTGATTTGGACGTAAAGTCCAGACTGCCAGCATGAGCTGACAGATCACTCGGCGGACAGCGTTGACTGCAGGGCGGCACGCTAGCTCGCCTCGGCTATTGGCGGAGAGTGTGGGGACGTTCCACGAAAACCTGCCGCTGCCGCCTGCCATATACAAAAAAATGCGTGCCTACTTTCAAAGAAAAAAAAACGCCGGCACACATTCGGTCCTGAAGGGACCCTTACGTCACTTACCTACATCCACATTGAAGGCGCAGATGGTCTGCCTTCCTGCATGCTCCAACCACCCAACTGACTCTGAGGTCAGATACTTTCAGAGTCCCTTGTAGACCTGTAAAGAGAGAGACTAGCGAACCTAGACAACCTTCATGCAAGAGGGCTCCAGGAAAGTGAAAGGAGAAATAAAAGCGTTCATTGCATAATTACGTTATAAAAGTTCCTTTTTTTACATATATTTTGAAGTATAAAATTTCTGAATGTTCAAACTGTCTTAGACGTAATATATTCCGTGTTTACTGTTTAATTTTATTACATTAATTAAAAGGAAGTATTAAGAATAATAATACTAGTAATACCGATACATGTATACGTATATATATATATAACATATGTCATCTGATCGAAAAATCACACCGATGTATTTAATTGCCATACGGTTGCATCGCCAATGGCCTGCCTTGTTTTCGCAGAATTTTTATTATAATAATCATAACGACATTCGCTCCTTAGAAAATATAATATAGCAAATAAGATTAAAGTGAAAAAAAGCAAAATAGATATTTAGAAAAAATCAAAGTCCATCAGATGTGGAAGTAGCTCGTTTATCGAACTATGTGTATATATGAAGGTGGAATAGAATACGATGTACAAAAGCTTGTATCATCATCCTAATCTTACACGTTCTTCGATAACAAGATGAAACTGAACTACTAAGCATTATCTAGACTTTTATACCGTCATAGTCCTAATGTACACAGCTTATTATTATGCACATGACATATATACATATACATATATACATGTTTATAGGTAAATTTTTACTCTAGTAATTGAATCTTCTTTTCTCTCATGAACGTAGCTCTTCAAACTATAGGAATTCTCAAACTGTATGATTTCGTAATTACCTGGAAAAAATTTATTCGAATGGTCTGACACCGAACTAAAAAAAAAACAAGTAAAAAAGCTAGAATTGGTCTAAGACCAATTCTTATGACACCCTAGATGAATGCTCGTATAAAATTTCGTATGATACCGATCTATGCAAGTTTAATTTTTGAAGTGGATTTTCGCATATATTTCTAGAACGGTTTGTCGGACAGAAAAAATGATTATAACCAATTTTATAGGGTTTCGTATTCTGAAGAAGTTTTTAGTACAAGAAAAATGTCTTGGACTGATCGTTTTCACAGTATACGTGAAAATTCTAGATTTTTATATGGCAACACCAAGAAGGAGTTGCCCGATTTAGTCCACTTTTGAAATTTTATTTGCTCGTAAAAAGAAAACACCATGTACCAAATTTCAGCTCTCTAAATCGATGCGTTCTCAGGCATTGTCCAAATATATAGTGGAAAACGAAAGTTTTGTATGGCAACCCCACGAAGGAGTTGCCCGATTTGTCTCATTTTCGAACTTAATTTTACTTTTTTTTTAAAGTTCATGTACAAAATTTCAGCTCTCTAAGTATACGCGTTCTCGAGTTATCGTGCGCACAGACAGACAGACGGACGGACGGACGGACGGACGGACGGACGGACGGACGGACATGCAAAAATCAAAATAACTTTTAATATTATGCGTGGGTGTCCAATCCATTTTGCTCTACCATCATTATTTCGAGGTGTTACAAACGGAATGACAAACTTAGTATACCCCTATAGATTTCATCTAGGGTATAATGACTCAAACTTTTCTTTAGATTACGCACTTAAACTAATTAGTCGTCATTGATATATATTGTAGATCATAATTATGTAATTTTATCTAAAGCACCACATTCAACGTAATTATTAGCTATTTAAGGCCTTAAATGCAAACCTACAAACATGGAATGAATGTGATGTGCAAAGCAAAGATATCTAAATATATATAAAAAATTATTGTTTACAACCAAATCAAATAAGGATAGCTTAAATATATATCATTAAAATCTTCTACGGACATAGATTCATCCTAGGCTAAATTTAATACTACTGCTTCGCTTTTAACTTCTGGACGTATGATGCTACTGGATATATTTTATACTAATAATAAAGTTCCTGATACTAACCAAACTTGGCAAATTTTTCTTCACACTGAGACCTATATAATATGTATATTGTATCTCTAGGTAGGCACTGTTACCAAGCAATTTTGCCAAGTGTGAAAATTTTTTTGGAAATAATTCAAACTAAATTTTAGGTTAGATGTATATACATAATGAAAGTTTTGGATGAGTATGATGCGCGTTGCATTAAACAGTTCTTAGCTGATTTTAATGTTAAAATTTTATATGTTGTACATAGTTACCAATCGTTCTGATAATTTGGTGGAAACTGGTCGACAAATCTTCGCCAGTTTTCTTCCCCTACTTGTGTCTTGAATCCCTATAATCTTTTGAATCCTCTGATGTAGGTCACTTGGTGGACTAATCCATGAAGAAATCGCATCACAGAAGAGAATAAAATCCGGTACCACTCCAACGTATTTTTTTCTTCACACTGAGACCTATATAACATGTATATTGTATCTCTAGGTAGGCACTGTTGTTATGAATCCCCAAAACAATCCAAATAATATGATCAAGCAATAACCACTTCAATTGCCTCTGATTCATAACGCATTACCTAAAAAGATCAAGCAAACACCTCTCATCCATAAATCACGGTTATCCGACCCCACAATGAGAACCAAAACAATAAACAAACAACTATACGCACACGACTGTGGTCAAGTTGCAGCACATAATGAGTAATCGTTAGATGTACCCATGTCCACGGTAATAATTCTTAGGTAGATAAGGCCTGTCACCTTTCTACACGTAAATAAGAACCATTGGACTTCTTGCTTGAGAACAATCAGCCAAACGTATAATGGAATCACCTGATTAACTCAAAGCGATAAGAAGTAAAGCATGGTACTCGCTGAACGATTTTACCTCACACCCGCCGTGCAACAAACTGACCAAAAGAAATTGCCTTAGCGGAAGCGCCGGCGTCAAATTTCTTTTTGCCGTTATACGTAATAAAGCAAGTGAATTATTGTTTTGGGACTCGTGTGAAAATTGATACCGTTGTTTTCATACAATTGTTCCCAATTATTTTTTATAATTTGCGGGTGAAAAATCAAATTGCATTAATGCAATAAATTTTTCACCTTTATTGGAAAAAATGCTTGATAGGTGATTTTGGGTTGTTTTTCACAGAAAAATGCTCAATAGGTAATTTTTGATTGGTTACCACAAAAATTGCTAAACAATCAATCTGCAAGTGGAAGGGAGTATTAACCACTGCAGATTGATTTTAAATAAATAGAGAGTTCTGGTGCAAGGAAAATCAGAAATATTCTAAACCCGAAGCTAGAGAGTCCCCCTACCCAAGGTAAGGCCTCTAGTGGAAAGTCAAAGAAAGTTGTGAAATAGAAAATAGAAAAACAGAGTTTTATTAAAGTATTTTGTCAAAGTAAAAATTGTTTAAAGTAAAAAGTTTAAAAAAGTGTTAATAAAGAAAATCGTGGAACCCAAGCACAGCCTTCTCAATTTTTGGAACCAGCACATTTCCCTTCGATACTCTACGGTTGATTGACCCTTGTTGCCGGCGCGCAACAACCAGAAGAAGTGAACTTTTGTTGTCGGCGCGCAACATAAATAAACTGGTGGCAGCGGTGCGGATAAGTCACACGGTTAGTAAGACCCTCGACTACACCCACAAACTCATGTGCTGGACAAAAGAAGAAGAACATATCAGTCCACTGGGACTTTCTGACGAAGAGCTAGACTTCGAGCCAGAAGCGGACCCACAAGCAGACGCTTATTCGGAAGAAGACTCCTACTCAGAGGCGGACCTTTATTCAGAGACGACAGAGGTAGGCTCATTCTCAGAGCTTGAGGAAGATATTACGGACTGCTACTTTAACCCCGGATCCGAAGGAAGCAGTGTGTCATCCGACGAAGAGGGAAGCATTGGCCCCATCTACAATCCCTGTTTGGACGACCTCGAGGAATATACAGACCCAATCGACCATTTGCTGGACATCCTGCTCAAACACGAGAACCCGTCAGCATACGCGATTTATAGAACGCTGAGATACCAGCTGTACCCAGAAGAGGACTTCAACTCAGCAATCGACGTGGACTTCTATCAAAAGGTACTGGACGCTCTAGAATAGAGTTATAAGGTTTTTATATTATAAATATTATATTCTATATAAGTATTTTACTTTATTATATTATACCTATATTATAACTAAAATATAACTATTTAATGTACTCCTGGTCTTCACCCCTTTTTTATTAACAAAAGTTCATATTCTCGAGTGTTTTTCTCATCAAGTGCTTTTCGGTGTTGTGAATATTTCTCCGGGATATTAGTTAAATTAATATACTCGTCAAGTTCAAAAAAAAAACAAAAAAAACATATCGGGAAAATATAAAATTTTTTTTTTAAAAATTCATACTCGACTACAAAAGCGTCGAGGCGTAAGAGATACGCTTCTTCCTGGGCTAATCATCCACAGAAGGCCTGCACGGAAACGAGCTCGCAATATGACCAACGATCAAGTTGCGGCAAGAGCCGAAAAATTATCTCTCAGTGATGCTAGATCACTCATTCCAGAATTCGATGGTAATTCTGATGATTTACACCGATTTCTGAATACATGTGAAATGTTTCAGAAAGAAGGTATTGCAGAAACAGAAAAAGCTCTATTTTTGCAAATAATCAAAACAAAACTGGTAGGCAGAGCCTATGAAGTTGTTAAATATAACGACGTAAATTCTTGGAAAGAACTCCAAAAGGCCCTGCAAGAGCAATTTTTAGAGACTCGTTCTAGAGTCTCAATACAAAATGAGATTCTAGCTCTCAGACAAAAATCTGGAGAAAATATGAAAGATTACGCCTTTCGTGCTCGCAAGTTGTTAGCATTATATGATGATGCAACCTCTAGTTTTACGAATGATCAAACACTCAAAAATCTTTTAGCTGGAGAAAATCAAAAAATGGTTCTCCGAGCATTTGAAGACGGCCTCAAAGACAGTCAGGTTCGTCTATTAACCAAGGCAAAAGGCCACGAGGAGCTGTCAGCTTCTATTAAATTTGCTATAGACCAATCCGAAAGGAACTCCACTTATAATGATCATTTTTCAACTTGTTCAAAATGCAACAGAAAAGGACATACAGCTGAAGTCTGTTATTCCACAAGAGTGAAAATGGAGAAACCCTCACTCATTTGTTCCTACTGCAAAATACCTAATCATCACTTTTCGGAATGTCGTAAAAGACTTTTCCAGCAAAGTTATCCAAGTAATAGCAGGTCATTCCCTCATACAAAAATACAAAGGGAAAATCAATCACAAAGGTATTACACTTCGAGTGTTCCACAGTATCAACGGAATACTCCAGTTAATCACCGTTTTCAAGGCAACCAACAAGAGGCCTATGTTCCTCAATATCAAAGATCCCAACAGAATTTCACAGAATCACCTAAGCGGTCGCCAAATATTAGAACAGCAACTGCCAAAATAAAATCAAAAAATCAACAGAAATCGGAAAACAGCCGGCGGCGAGACGAGGATGCCATTACAGTCGCCCAGTCTCGCCTCAGCCAGATGACTGTATCCGCGGATGTCCATCCACATCCGAAAAATTAAATCAAATGCTTTATCTCCCTCTCAATGCTGATCGCCAATCACTAGTTTTGACGATCAGAAATTCCATCACAGCATTTGATACTAGTAATTTCTTAATCGATACAGGAGCCGAAATATCGGTCCTTAAAGCAACCAGATCACTTGGTGACACAATGGTTGATAGAACAAAGAGCTTGGAGGTATCACCTCTAGCTGGAAAAGCCCTACATACTTTAGGAACCGCCAAATGCGAATTTCAAGTAGGCAAAAATTTCTTTACCCACGATATACACATGGTGAAAGATGACCTCCAACTTAAATATGATGGAATTCTAGGTCATGACTTTTTAAATAAATTTTCTAGCATAATAGTCTACGAAAACAAAAGTCTATCACTAAAAATTAATAAGCCCCAAGGAGGCAAAACCACACGCAAAGTTATTAAGGCAAATTCAGAGACAGTGTGCAAAAACGAATATGGAGGTTTGAATGACCCAAGTTCGAAAAAATTGTCTCGCCATAGCTCAAATGTCAAGTATGGAGGTTTGGATGACCCAAGCTTCGACAATTTGACTTACACCAGCTCAGATAGCAGGTATGGAGGTTTGAAAGACCCAAGCCAAGACTATCAGTTGGTACAAGTTGACAAGGCCCCCCCACAAAGAGGTGAGCCTAAGGGTAAGAAACAAAAAAATGTTTCAAAAATAATAAACAAAATAAATCAGTACGAAGCCGAAAGTATAAAAATACCGGCACGTACACAAATGGTAGCAAAAATAAAACTAAATCGAAGAGGTTGTTTCTTTAGTGAACACCAAGAACTGAAACCAGGAGTGATAACAGGAAATACGCTAATAGAACCTGACAACACAGGTCACGCGACTATCCTAATCCTGAACTCAAATCAGCGAGAGGTTACTATAAGAAACACAGAAATAAGACCTCATCTACGAAACTTAAATAATTATAGTATAATAAAATTAAATCCGAAAAAGGATCCAATAAAGCAGAGACTAAATAGACTCGAGAACGAGCTAAACCTCTCTCACTGCAACGCGGAAGAAGCCCAAACAATTCTAGATACTTGTCGAGAATACAATGACATATTTTATCTAGATGGGGATTTCCTAACTTGCACAAGTGCAGTTAAGCACCAAATACCTACGCTACCTGAAAAACCCATTGTCAACATAAGACCTTATAGACTTCCAGAATCTCAGCGTACTGAGATTAATTCACAAATAAATAAAATGCTTCAAGAAGAAATCATAAGCCCTAGTTCTAGCCCCTGGAACTCTCCTCTACTTCTAGTTCCGAAAAAACCTGATGCTTCAGGAAACAAAAGATGGAGAGTAGTTGTCGATTTCAGGCGCCTCAACGACATAACAGTCGGCGATGCCTTTCCCTTACCCAACATTACTGATATACTAGATCAGCTGGGGAAAGCTAAATACTTTAGTACATTGGATTTAGCTAATGGCTTTCATCAAATACAACTGGAGAACCATGATAAGGAAAAAACTGCCTTCAGTACACCTTACGGTCATTACCATTTTAATAGGATGCCATTCGGATTGAAACGTGCACCAGCCACTTTTCAAAGGCTGATGAACAATGTTTTAGTCGGACTCCAAGGCATAGAATGTTTTGTATACATGGACGACATAATTGTCTACGGATACAACTTGACAGAACATAATGCAAGACTCCAACACGTTTTCAATAGGCTTAGAGTAAATAATCTCAAGCTACAGCCTGAAAAATGCCATTTTCTAAGCAAACAAATAGCTTATCTTGGACATTTGGTTACAGAAAACGGAGTAACACCGGATCCCTCTAAACTAGAATCTGTCCAAAATTACCCAGTACCCAAGAAGGAAAAAGACATATAATCCTTCTTAGGATTTGTTGGATATTACCGTCGCTTTATCCCTAATTTCGCTAAAATAGCTAAGCCTCTCACGGCTCTATTAAAGAAAGATGCTACTTTCAAATGGGATGCGTTCTGCGACGAAGCTTTCACGCTCATGAAAGAAAAATTATTAAATCCGCCTATTTTGCAATATCCTCGCTTTAACGAAGAATTCTTAGTTACTTCAGACGCAAGTAACTATGCAATTGGCGCAGTTTTATCGCAAGGGAAAATCGGAGAAGACAAACCAATCTGTTATGCCAGCCGCACCCTAAATCCGGCTGAGGCAAGATATTCAACTATAGAAAAAGAGCTATTAGCAATAATATACGCGGTAGAACAATTTCGTCCTTACCTGTACGGTCGGACATTTACGATTATTACAGATCACAAGCCCCTTACGTGGCTCATGAATCTGAAAGACCCCACTTCCCGAATGATGAGGTGGAGGATTAAACTTGAAGAGTATGACTACAAGATCATACACAAATCAGGGAAATCTAATCTTAACGCTGACGCACTCAGTCGTATAGTACCAGAATCCAAAAATATTCAAGTGATAACAAGGAATCAACAGAGGGCACAAACAAACCAAACCCCTAAAATAGTGGGAGAAAACTCGAACAATTTACTGGAAACACGGAATATCAAAAGAAAATATTTCATAATTCCGACAGTAAACACCACATTTGAAAATTTATTAAAAACTTATTTACCTGATAATTATCAAATTCCATTAGGAGGAATCAAAGAATATAAACAAGGGAATATTACGTATATAGTGGGGCATGCACCCCTCCCTTTTAAAGAACAAAAAGATCAGGAATTAACAAGGAGTATATTTAAAAAATTCAAAGAATTGTCATCTAACGAAGAGATAATTCCAATTGCTATACCAATCCTGAACAGCACTTCGTACTTCGAGTTGAAACTCATATGTGCTGAAGAATTTAAGGATTCCGCCACGAGGCCTGTTTTCTTCCTCAATAAAATAGTACAATTAAAAGACCCAAAGGACATCGAACAGGTAATTAGGGATTACCATGTCACTCCTTTAGGCGGTCATCAGGGACAAACGAAGACTATCGGGAAGATAAGAAGAATCTATAACTGGCCAGGTATGAAAAAAGACATTCAAGAGTACATCAAGAGATGTTCTTCTTGCCAGGTCAATAAATCAGGTGCAAACAAGAAAATACCTATGAAGATTACTACCACAAGCAAAAAACCATTTGAAAAAATCTTCTTGGATATCGTTGGACCTCTACCAACAAGTTATCAAAACAACAAATATCTATTAACGTTCCAAGATGATCTGACTAAATTTTCAGATGCTATACCCCTACCGAACGCAGAAGCCAAAACGGTAGCTGAGCAATTTGTAACCCACATCATTTGTAAACATGGTTTACCTGAATCAATCCTAACGGACCAAGGATCAAACTTCCTAAGTTCTCTATTTAGTGAAATTTGTAAACTTTTGAAAATACATTAGTTACAAACTACACCATACCACCCAGAGACAAACGGAGCTCTAGAAAGAAGCCACCGTACGCTTGCTGAATACCTTAGACACTATGTGTCTACAGATCCACTAACATGGGATACATGGATCCCTTATGCTATGTTCACATACATCAATTCTAATCATTCAAGTACAGGCTACACGCCTCACGAATTACTATTTGGATTTCACGCAGAAATCCCAACATCACTAAAAAAGGACCCAGAAGTTACGTATAACTACGATAACTATGTCAGTGAGCTAAAAGCGCGTCTCCAATATGCTCATCAAATAGCAAGAGAAAATCTTATAAAAAACAAGGAGAAATCCAAAACGTACTATGATCACGTTACTAAGCCAAAACCTTTTATAATTGGTGACAAGGTATTAGTGAAGAATCACACGAGAAAAAATAAATTATCTCCCTTATGGGAAGGCCCTTACGAAATAGTACAAATTGCCTCAACCGAGAATTCAGTGGTAAGAGTTAGAAACAAAAATAAAAAACTCCATAACAACCATCTAAAGCTATTCATAGAGTAATCGCGTTCTTTTCTTTTCTTCTATTCCACCAGGCCAAAATACCGTACGTAATACTAATCTTGTTATTAACATTCGGAGTCACGAGCGGAACAAAGACAACAAACTTCGCCTCAACTCCAGGAATATATTTCGAGGAATACGGAAACATACAATTATACAGCTCAAGTTGGAAACTAGTTACGTATTATAGCCTAGACGATTTTCAACTAGAACATAACCTCCTAAGATCCCAAACAATAGACATAGAAAAAATATGTTTACATTTTAAGATACAACACCCAACCCGCAACCACCCATGCGAGTCACAAATAAAAACTATCAAAATATTAATTAACGAGATAGAGCAAAATGCAGAAATTATAGATCCGAAACATCTGCGTGCTCGACGCGGCCTAATAAACGCAATAGGCAGCCTTAGCAAAACACTCTTCGGTACTCTCAATGAAGACGATGCCAAGCATTACGACAAACAAATCCACTACTTAAAAATAAATGAGGACCACCTATTAGAACTCATTAAATCACAAACCATTATCGTAGATAAAACAATCAACCTTTTTAATAAAACATCCTCAGATATTAAACTCGAATTTGATAACATCCAAGAAAAATTTGACAAAATTTCTAAAGCATTCAATTTCATAATAGCCGAAGTGAACTCCACCTTCATAAACTTAGAACTAGAAAGTATCACTTCCGCCATTACACTATCACTTATGAGATACCAAAATTCGCAAAAAGCAATCCTCGACATGCTTTTAGATATAAAACATGGCATTCCCAATCCATTAATTATCACCCCATTTCAACTGGAGGAAACTCTTACAGTTATTAGGAAAAATCTTCCTTCCGGAACCACCTTACCCATTTCAGCCACACAAGACAGTCTTATCGACTTATATAAAGTTAGCATTACAACTACAAACAAAATCAAGAATAATATCATCATCGAAATTAAAATCCCATTACCCCTAAACACAATTTTCCAGGCATACAAAGTTATACCATTCCCAAGTATAGTAAACACCTCTTTTCTCTACATAAAACCTACTACCGAATATTTATTGGTAGATTTTAACCGCGAAAAACATTACCCCATGAATACAGAGGACTTCGACAAATGCCAATTGAGTTTCTCAAATACTCATCTGTGTCAAATAACACACCCAATCCTTAATAGCAATGCCGAACAAAACAAATGCGAAATGGATCTATTAAAACATACTACGGAAATTCCAAAATCCTGCGATGTAAAAACAATAAAAACATCTACTTTCTGGATTCAATTAAACAACCCAAATAAATGGTTATTCAGTCTTAGAAACCCTCTAACAATAGATAATATATGCGGCGACAGAATCGAACCGCTAACACTCGAAAGAAACGGTATTTTAGAAATTTCTCCAAATTGCTACATAAGAAGCAACGACCTAACGCTATACGGTCATTCCGAAAGAATATCAATTTCAAATAATTCATACTTACCCTCAATTAACCTAACAATGGCTAATCATCTTAAAGACATAAAACTCGAACTCCCGAAAATGATTACAATAAAAAACGTAAATCACCAAGCTCTATTCGATCTAAGCCAAGATTTAAAAACACTGGAGCACGAGGAAAAACAAAAATCAAATAATATTTCAACGCATGATATACACCATTATTCTTTCATATATCTATTAATTATAACACTTACTTCTTATGGTGTAATCAAAATAATCATGCGATATGTTAAAAAGGAGAAGAACCAAAAAACTTTAAAAGAAAATAAAACAAATAATGAAAAAATTACTGAAATCAAAAGTATTTCCAGTAAAATACCATTATCTAGAATCACAGATAACTAATTAATTACCTCTCAAATAAGTTGCTTTTATATAATACTATTATAATACCACACTTGGTAACAATTGATTTTTGTAAAATAAGAAACACAACATGTATATATAAAAAAAAAAAAAAAGAATATATCATTTAATCTAGCATAAATAAATCATAAACGATGGAGCTAATGAATAAAAATATCATTAGTAACTAAATCTAATTTTGTATAATACATATCATAATCATAAGAATTAAATCTAACATATGTTTGTATCATACATACCGTTAAGTACCATATAATATCATATCGTAGTACTAATCAAACTATGTACTCTAGATTTCCGAGCGTCAGCAACTCTCAAATTTTTTTTTACATCCTCTTAAAGGATATAAAAGAAAATTTTTTTCAAGGGGGAAGGTGTTATGAATCCCCAAAACAATCCAAATAATATGATCAAGCAATAACCACTTCAATTGCCTCTGATTCATAACGCATTACCTAAAAAGATCAAGCAAACACCTCTCATCCATAAATCACGGTTATCCGACCCCACAATGAGAACCAAAACAATAAACAAACAACTATACGCACACGACTGTGGTCAAGTTGCAGCACATAATGAGTAATCGTTAGATGTACCCATGTCCACGGTAATAATTCTTAGGTAGATAAGGCCTGTCACCTTTCTACACGTAAATAAGAACCATTGGACTTCTTGCTTGAGAACAATCAGCCAAACGTATAATGGAATCACCTGATTAACTCAAAGCGATAAGAAGTAAAGCATGGTACTCGCTGAACGATTTTACCTCACACCCGCCGTGCAACAAACTGACCAAAAGAAATTGCCTTAGCGGAAGCGCCGGCGTCAAATTTCTTTTTGCCGTTATACGTAATAAAGCAAGTGAATTATTGTTTTGGGACTCGTGTGAAAATTGATACCGTTGTTTTCATACAATTGTTCCCAATTATTTTTTATAATTTGCGGGTGAAAAATCAAATTGCATTAATGCAATAAATTTTTCACCTTTATTGGAAAAAATGCTTGATAGGTGATTTTGGGTTGTTTTTCACAGAAAAATGCTCAATAGGTAATTTTTGATTGGTTACCACAAAAATTGCTAAACAATCAATCTGCAAGTGGAAGGGAGTATTAACCACTGCAGATTGATTTTAAATAAATAGAGAGTTCTGATGCAAGGAAAATCAGAAATATTCTAAACCCGAAGCTAGAGAGTCCCCCTACCCAAGGTAAGGCCTCTAGTGGAAAGTCAAAGAAAGTTGTGAAATAGAAAATAGAAAAACAGAGTTTTATTAAAGTATTTTGTCAAAGTAAAAATTGTTTAAAGTAAAAAGTTTAAAAAAGTGTTAATAAAGAAAATCGTGGAACCCAAGCTCAGCCTTCTCAATTTTTGGAACCAGCCGGCGCGCAACAACCAGAAGAAGTGAACTTTTGTTGCCGGCGCGCAACACTGTTACCAAGCAATTTTGCCAAGTGTGAAAATTTTTTTTGGAAGTAATTCAAACTAAATTTTAGGTTAGATGTATATACATAGTGAAAGTTTTGGATGAGTATGATGCGCGTTGCATTAAACAGTTCTTAGCTGATTTTAATGTTAAAATTTTATATGTTGTACATAGTTACCAATCGTTCTGATAATTTGGTGGAAACTGGTCGACAAATCTTCGCCAGTTTTCTTCCCCTACTTGTGTCTTGAATCCCTATAATCTTTTGAATCCTCTGATGTAGGTCACTTGGTGGACTAATCCATGAAGAAATCGCATCACAGAAGAGAATAAAATTCGGTACCACTCCAATGTATTTTATGGACCCTTACGACAGTCTCACTAATGAATAAACCAGCTCCTATTAATATCTCAGCATGATGAAACTTTGGATCTCTCCCCGAAATACAGAATCCTTTTCATCATTATCCCTTATATGACGTAAAGATGTACACCACTGCCGTACAAATTCTTGTAAATAAGGAGCCCCTTCACGGGGCACACATAACTTAGACGACCGATTGTTATAGCTGTATCTTCCCGTAATGTTTTTCGTGTCTTAGAATGATTTATTTATCGCAATAAGCTCTTTTAAAACTAGTTGTATGCCCCTAGTTCCTTCCCCATGCGGGTGGCGAATTTCTTTTTTGTTAGTGCGGGGTTAAATTATTCGCCGATGTTTTTAGAAAATGGTTTTCGTGCGCTCTCTGTTTCCATGTCTTTTTGGATTTCACGGTTTGACAAGGCAGATCGATTGTCTTCTTCTTTCCCACCAGCAAGTCATAGCTCTTCGAGTTTGAGGGCGTGCGGACTGTCGGTATGGCAGCCGGCCGGTATTCCTGCTGCAGTGATTCTCAGTGTTGCATATTGCTATATGCAGTGCGCTACGACCGTAATATGGTCTAAGACCAATTCTTATGATACCCTAGATGAATGCCCGTATGAAATTTCGTATTGTCACCCTTCTATTTAAGTTTGATTTTTAAAGTGGTTTTTCGCATATATTTCTAGAACAGTTTAACGAACAGAAAAAATGATTATAACCAATTTTATAGAGTTTCGTATTCTGAAGAAGTTTTTAGTACAAGAAAAATGTCTTGGACTGATCGTTTTCACAGTATACGTTAAAATTCTAGATTTTTATATGGCAACACCAAGAAGGAGTTTCCCGATTTAGTCCATTTTTGAAATTTTGTTTGCTCGTAAAAAGAAAACACCATGTACCAAATTTCAGCTCTCTAAATCGATGCGTTCTCAGGCATTGTCCAAATATATAGTGGAAAACGAAAGTTTTGTATGGCAACCCCACGAAGGAGTTGCCCGATTTGTCTCATTTTCGAACTTAATTTTACTTTTTTTTTTAAAGTCCATGTACAAAATTTCAGCTCTCTAAGTATACGCGTTCTCGAGTTATCGTGCGCACAGACAGACAGACGGACGGACGGACGGACGGACATGCAAAAATCAAAATATCTTTTAATATTATGCGTGGGTGTCCAATCCATTTTGCTCTACCATCATTATTTCGAGGTGTTACAAACGGAATGACAAACTTAGTATACCCCTATAGATTTCATCTAGGGTATAATGACTCAAACTTTTCTTTAGATTACGCACTTAAACTAATTAGTCGTCATTGATATATATTGTAGATCATAATTATGTAATTTTATCTAAAGCACCACATTCAACGTAATTATTAGCTATTTAAGGCCTTAAATGCAAACCTACAAACATGGAATGAATGTGATGTGCAAAGCAAAGATATCTAAATATATATAAAAAATTATTGTTTACAACCAAATCAAATAAGGATAGCTTAAATATATATCATTAAAATCTTCTACGGACATAGATTCATCCTAGGCTAAATTTAATACTACTGCTTCGCTTTTAACTTCTGGACGTATGATACTACTGGATATATTTTATACTAATAATAAAGTTCCTGATACTAATCAAACTTGGCACATTTTTCTTCACACTGAGACCTATATAATATAGTATATTGTATCTCTAGGTAGGCACTGTTACCAAGCAATTTTGCCAAGTGTGAAAATTTTTTTTGGAAATAATTCAAACTAAATTTTAGGTTAGATGTATATACATAATGAAAGTTTTGGATGAGTATGATGCGCGTTGCATTAAACAGTTCTTAGCTGATTTTAATGTTAAATTTTTATATGTTGTACATAGTTACCAATCGTTCTGATAATTTGGTGGAAACTGGTCGACAAATCTTCGCCAGTTTTCTTCCCCTACTTGTGCCTTGAATCCCTATAATCTTTTGAATCCTCTGATGTAGGTCACTTGGTGGACTAATACATGAAGAAATCGCATCACAGAAGAGAATAAAATCCGGTACCACTCCAACGTATTTTATGGACCCTTACGACAATCTCACTAATGAATAAACCAGCTCCTATTAATATCTCAGCATGATGAAACTTTGGATCTCTCCCCGAAATACAGAATCCTTTTCATCATTATCCCTTATATGACGTAAAGATGTACACCACTGCCCTACAAATTCTTGTAAATAAGGAGCCCCTTCACAGGGTACACATAACTTAGACGACCGATTGTTATAGCTGTATCTTCCCGTAATGTTTTTCGTGTCTTAGGATGATTTATTTATCGCAATAAGCTCTTTTAAAACTAGTTGTATGCGCCTAGTTCCTTCCCCATGCGGGTGGCGAATTTCATTTTTGTTAGTGCGGGGTTAAATTATTCGCCGATGTTTTTAGAAAATGGTTTTCGTGCGCTCTCTGTTTCCATGTCTTTTTGGATTTCACGGTTTGACAAGGCAGATCGCTTGTCTTCTTCTTTCCCACCAGCAAGTCATAGCTCTTCGAGTTTGAGGGCGTGCGGACTGTCGGTATGGCAGCCGGCCGGTATTCCTGCTGCAGTAATTCTCAGTGTAGCATATTGCTATATGCAGTGCGCTACGACCGTAACATGGTCTAAGACCAATTCTTATGATACCCTAGATGCCCGTATGAAATTTCGTATCGTCACCCTTCTATTTAAGTTTGATTTTTAAAGTGGTTTTTCGCATATATTTCTAGAACAGTTTAGCGAACAGAAAAAATGATCATAACCATTTTTAGAGGATATCGTATTCTGAAGAAGTTTTTAGTACAATAAAAATGTCTTCAGTTTTCACAGTATACGTAAAAAACCAAAAAATTTATATGGCAACACCAAGAAGGTGTTGCCGGATTTAGTCTATTTTTGAAATTATATTTTCTATTATTATGAAAAGACCATGTACCAAATTTCAGCTCTCTATATCAATGCTTTCTCAGGCAGTGTCCAAATATATAGTGGAAAACGAAAGTTTTGTATGTCAACCCCACGAAGGAGTTGCCCGATTTGTCTCATTTTCGAACTTAATTTTACTTTTTTTTTCTAATTCCGTGTACAAAATTTCAGCTCTTTTAGTAGACGCGTTCTCGAGTTATCGTGCGCACAGACGGACGGACATGCCAAAATCAAAATAACTTTTAATATTATGTGTAGGTGTCAGTAGGTAATGTGGCACTTGGGCCTGGGAATCAAAACCGGTTTTGGTGTGAGTGCATTAAATATGCAAAAGGCGTGTAATGAGTAGTTAATTGTATGTTATTGATGGCGGGTGATTGTTAGTATTCATTAAATATGTAAATGTTGAGTAATGAGTAGTTAATTTTATGATGTTAGATGATTTATTGATAGGTAATTATTTGAGTCAGGTGCACACCTGGTAGCTGGGTTCAGTGACGTCACGCTGCGCTGCTAGAGGTAAGCGGTGGGCAAAATCCCATGTTATTTCTTATGGAGGTCCAAAATTACAAAATGGTCCCAAAAGCTCTTCGCACACGTAGACGAGCATAGTCGTGGGTGATGACGTCACGAAAGCTCTACGATTGGGTTGCATGGTCGCTAGACCAGTGCCCCTCTCGGCTCCCTCAGACGTTTCTCTAGGCTTTGTTTGCGACTCGTCTTAAACATGTGCACATAACGCAATACAATATCAAAACAAACAGAAATTCACACTCTATGAAGAATTAAGTGCAGCTTCCGGCTAAAGCTATAATTACTTTGTTGCATTCAATGATATTTTTAATCTTACTTTCACTCTAAAGAAGAATTAAGTGCAACCTCCGACACAAGTTATCACTTGGGTTGAAATAACGGGAGAGGAAATAAACAACGAAAACTCGTAGTAATTGATTTATTGTTTTATTTAATTATTGTGAGATTGCGTCATGCACTGGTAGTGAATGAAAACATGTGCCGGCAGATTGTAAATAAATTGAAAGCCGGTTAATATGCGTTGATAACGAGCTTTAGTTTGATATTATGCGGCAAGTTTAAGGTTAATAGAATTAAGTTTTAAACGTAAACAGCAATTGATTAATGGAGGTAAACTTTGATGGGATTAAGAGAAATATGTAATTACATGACAAACTTATTTAGTTGAATAAAAATCGTTTTCTTCTTTTTAAAATATGTTTTATTTAAAGCTTTCTACATAAATTCTTTTTCTGTGATTTTTATTATTACTACTACGGCATTATGCAATATTGTGATATAGCACACATACTTCCCTTGGATCTTTTTCACAAAAGTCTTGAATATACTTTAACTTGTTTTCCTCGGTATGCTTGTTGCTTCATTTTTATAAATTTATTCATCATATTCGTGAAAAGCCCTCCGCTGAATGTTGCAGTATCGTATTGTTCTATTTCATAATTCCATATTTCAAAGATTTTAGGAATTTGGTAGCCTTTTTCCAGTGATTTTCTGACCCATGTACCCAACAATGCTCTTACACTGTCATTATGGCTGCTGTCTGCAAATTGCTCTTTAGTTTTGCTGCAAGCAAAACATAACGTAAACATTAATTTATTATTTTACTTCATAGGTAAAACTGGATGAAATAAGTTCTGAGGGGGTAATATTTTACATTTATTGAATCCGTTGAGCTTTTTAAGATCTACTTTTGAGCAATTTTCATGACCAATTATAGTTTTGGATTCCCGTACTTGCACATACATGGATATAAGGAGCACACATTTATGTATTTAATTTTTTCATCGGGCTTGCACTTAATAATACGTAAAAATATTTCCTGTTTTTCCACCATAGAATGCATCTCTTGGGTTTAATGGAATATTGGCGAGCAGGGGATGATCAATCAACTTTTCTATTTCTTTATTATTTTGCCTTTCTAAAAGAAATTCACCTTCCCACATTTCAATTACTTCATACTCAAGTGTTCGTAATCTTTCTGTTTTAGAAACTGCTGCTTCATACCGTCTGTTTAATGAATCAATGCTGTCATCGTACAAAAATTGATCTCTGTTATACCTCAAACATTTAGGATGCCCATGAAAATATCAACCGTGGAACTCAAACACCTGTTTTGTTTCCATACAATACCCATCAACTTTGATTCCTTTAACTTCCACTTCTGTTTGTTTAGCCGCGTGCAAGATGTTAATTTTTCGTTTAGATTCCTCCCATAACATCCAAAGTATAGCTATTTCGGATTGATTGTCGGTATTTCCATATCATAGCTTTGGTATTATTTCAATTGTGTCTCATTTAAGAGGACTCAGTACTAAGATTTGCAAGTTTCATACATTTTTCAATGCGAATTGCTGGCAAAATATTTGTAGCAGAGTAATGATTTATAGCTTAAATTAAAAAATTAAAAAGTGTATTGGAATGGAGATATTAACTCGGAAATTTGTAAAAAATGATAAAAATTGAAGTCTTTTAAATCAAATTCGTGTGAGTAGGTATTCTCATTTCTTTAGATTGTCACTGTTTTAGGAAGATAAAGCCTGGATCTAGCAAACAACGTCGAGTTTTTTTCATTTTTAGTGCCACTTTTTATAATTATTTGACTCTAATAATACTTGTTTTTTCTCCCGATATTACACCGACGAGAAATTACAAAATTTCGTTGAAAGTTATTGCAATACTAAGCAAAAGAGCATATTTAAGAATTATGAGTAAAAAAATTTAGGAGAGTTAATTCCCATTAAAAATTTTCAATTTATGTGAACTGCAAATTTTCATATTTCGTCTTAAATTGTATGGTTTTGCCTGATGTTGCGTTTCCGTCTTTTGCGGTAGATATCTCTAATGTGCTCCGTGGTCCAGGTCCAGGCTAATTTTATATGAATTTTCTCACTTTAAGGACACAAACCTACGTATAGTAAATTTTATTACCTACAGGTTCGCTGGTATCTAAGTTGAAACTTTTGGTGAGTGCTGACTCCTCTTAAGGAAATTACGACGAAAAACAAGGTTACAAGCAGAAACGATTGTAGTTGCCTCCAGAAACGGACATACATTGCACTCTTTCAGAATTAGTTCTCTAAATTTTAAACAAGTGTCTGTTAGTATTTGTACGTCACAGAAACAATATTCAACCAATTCCTTTCGTAAGTCAAAGTAATCATCCTTATGTTTTATAATTATGCTATACCGGTTCTGTGTCAAAATCCCATGTATTTTAAAGGGGCCTCTAAATTCTCAAAAGTGTGTATAAATGTGATAGAAAGAGATAGCATGATATGCAATGCTCTCTTTGCCTCTCTCGCCCACTCACACAAAGCAAAAGAAAACTGCTGTAGATTGCGTCACGCAATGGTAGTGAATGAAAACATGTGCCGGCAGATTGTAAATAAGTTGGAAGCCAGTTAAATTGCATAGATAACGAGCTTTAGTGTGATATTATGCGGCAAGCTTCAGGTTAATAGAATGAAATTTAAACGTAAACAGCAATGTAGATAAACTTTGATGTGAGTAAGTGAAATATGTAATTACATGACAAACTTGTATAGTTGAATAAAAATCGCCTTCTTCTTTAAAATATACCTAATTTAAATCTTTCTACATAAATTCTTTTGTGTGATTTTTATATTACTACTACGACACGTATAAGTAGTTGTTTCTAAAGTTAAAGTTAGAAAATTGTGTTTTTATAATCGACCGAGCTCATCAAAGTAGAAATATAAAATCGTTTGAATTTATTTAAACAAAATTATACATTTTCCCAATGACGAACAAGCTAAAGGCTGAAACCGACTACCAGGCGATCAGATGACATCACAAGCAATCAGAACTCATTAGTGGAATCGCGATATTTACGATTCCAAGCAACCGCATCTTATTCATCGTGTAATTTTTGCCTGCAAGCAGTGAAGCAAAACTTGTTTTGCAGGTTTATTTGGCAGAACTTTATTACTTCTTAGTGCACGTTGCGTTCATAGTAATTATTACTCAATCGAGTTACTCCAAACTATGTGATATTATATTTAAAAAAATGTTTCTCCAAAATGAAGCCGGGCATCATCGTAATTTCTTGCAAACAGATAGATAAGGCTTCAAAATAAAGAAAAAAAAGTGCTAGAGGTCCTCAATAGTAAATAAAACTATTTAAAATAAAAACTATTATTAACAAAAAAGACGTTTAAGCGTCTCGTTCGGTACTGCCGTACTTTTTAATGAAAAATATAAAACATTAACGTGCATTGCATGCACCTCAAAAGGTAATAACCAAATTAGACAGCGGGCAATGTTCTTAAGTTCTTATCTTTATCATGACAGAACATAATACGGACCACCGTTGTATTTCAAAATAATAGTAAACTGTTTGTAGTATACAATTATCAGTTACAGATGCTATTATCAAATCTAGTTAGCAAATTAGAAGTTTTCAAAATCATAGCTTTGAAGAGAGAACATTCTTTACCGTTTCAAACAAGCAGCCTGAGGAGATAAAAATATTCAAGGCTATGGAGTGATAAACAATTCAAACTAACGATAAATATTTTTCTGAAAATGACTATGAGACGTTACCGTGGGGCCATTATAGCATATTGGCTGTAGACTAATGAGTCTTAAATAAATATAGCATATTAGTTTATACGAACAGATTAATATATAAAATAAAAGAATATTTATAACGTTCTGAAATCTGTGTTTTATTTTAAAATCCTAATAATAAGCCTATTTTTAAATCATGTCAGCATATTGTTAAAAGTACATTTACCATTCATATACTTTTGAGAAAATTTACTTTTCACTCTATAATGAAATCAAAAGTAAATTTTATTTAATTCTAGCTAACTAGCAATTAACAGTTACAAATAGGAGTTAACTCTACATGTTCGTAATAAGAATAACAGAAAATTTACTGTTGCAACAAACATTTTAAACACATGACGCTACCCAGTTTTTAGTTGAAAAAAGCTAAAAAATTTTAATAAAAAACACATTTACTCCAAAACTTAGGAATTTGATACACACTTATGCTAAAACAAAAGAGCTCTAACGCGCTACCCAGTTTTTAGTTGAAAAAAACTAAAAAAATAATAAAAACCACCCTTTACTCCAAAACTTGACAATTTGTTACACACTTATGCTAAAACAAAAGATGCGCTGGTTTTTTCAACCGAAATTGGTCTTAATGTGCGTTAGTCGGTTAATTCATGAACAAAATATTGTTGAAGTTTTTATTAAATTTTGGCTAACTAGTTCATAAAGTTTACAAATAATACAAAATTTTTCAAAAAGATACAAACTTTTAAAAGTTAGCTAACTATTCGCAAAATATTGTAAATTAGATTAGGATATCATATGCAAAATAAAAGAATTTTTATAACGCTTTAAAAACTAGTTTATTTTAAAAATCCCTTATTATAAACACATTTTCAAAGCACATCGTCCTCGACGTATGATACAACATGAATAAAAATATATCAATATCATCAATAAAAATTAACCTACATTTCGCGTATTATCATTTAACACGTTTTCAGCTCACAGTTCAAGTTCACCAAACCGTCAACCTTTTTTTTCCGGCATGAACCCCTTTGTTTACATACCAACAATCTAATTCATCTTTGTAGTAGATAAGCCATGCGAGTTCGAGCGCAATTTCCTGTCGCGAATGGACAGTTAAGGAGTTTTAATTGGGGAAAACGAAAATTCTCATCTCCCAAGTTCCCCAACTCTCCGTGTTTTAGAATCTGGTCCAGGAGTTTTTTTCGAACGTAGATAAAATCGTAAGAATTCCTTTTACACATGGGGTATATTATGCTATCAAAATATAAAATGGATTATATCGACATGATATACGTATAATTCTGAAAGCTAAATAAATGTTAATCAATGGCATCTAAATAATGTAGTACACAATTTGCCCAGTACGATTAGCAAAGGTCTGAAATATACCCCACCCCATATACCCTCACCCTACCCTATACTATATCTGATATCAAATATATGTGTATATGGAATTCTTAAGATTTTATCTAAGTTCGAAAAAGACTCCTGGGCCAGATTCTAAAACACGGAGAGTTGGGGAGCTTGGGCGATGAGAATTTTCGTTTTCCCCAATTAAAACTCCTTAACTGTCCATTCGCGACAGGAAATTGCGCTCGAACTCGCATAGCTTATCTACTACAAAGATGAATTAGATTGTTGGTATGTAAACAAAGGGGTTCATGCCGGAAAAAAAAGGTTGACGGTTTGGTGAACTTGAACTGTGAGCTGAAAACGTGTTAAATGATAATACGCGAAATGTAGGTTAATTTTTATTGATGATATTGATATATTTTTATTCATGTTGTATCATACGTCGAGGACGATGTGCTTTGAAAATGTGTTTATAATAAGGGATTTTTAAAATAAACTAGTTTTTAAAGCGTTATAAAAATTCTTTTATTTTGCATATGATATCCTAATCTAATTTACAATATTTTGCGAATAGTTAGCTAACTTTTAAAAGTTTGTATCTTTTTGAAAAATTTTGTATTATTTGTAAACTTTATGAACTAGTTAGCCAAAATTTAATAAAAACTTCAACAATATTTTGTTCATGAATTAACCGACTAACGCACATTAAGACCAATTTCGGTTGAAAAAACCAGCGCATCTTTTGTTTTAGCATAAGTGTGTAACAAATTGTCAAGTTTTGGAGTAAAGGGTGGTTTTTATTATTTTTTTAGTTTTTTTCAACTAAAAACTGGGTAGCGCGTTAGAGCTCTTTTGTTTTAGCATAAGTGTGTATCAAATTCCTAAGTTTTGGAGTAAATGTGTTTTTTATTAAAATTTTTTAGCTTTTTTCAACTAAAAACTGGGTAGCGTCATGTGTTTAAAATGTTTGTTGCAACAGTAAATTTTCTGTTATTCTTATTACGAACATGTAGAGTTAACTCCTATTTGTAACTGTTAATTGCTAGTTAGCTAGAATTAAATAAAATTTACTTTTGATTTCATTATAGAGTGAAAAGTAAATTTTCTCAAAAGTATATGAATGGTAAATGTACTTTTAACAATATGCTGACATGATTTAAAAATAGGCTTATTATTAGGATTTTAAAATAAAACACAGATTTCAGAACGTTATAAATATTCTTTTATTTTATATATTAATCTGTTCGTATAAACTAATATGCTATATTTATTTAAGACTCATTAGTCTACAGCCAATATGCTATAATGGCCCCACGGTAACGTCTCATAGTCATTTTCAGAAAAATATTTATCGTTAGTTTGAATTGTTTATCACTCCATAGCCTTGAATATTTTTATCTCCTCAGGCTGCTTGTTTGAAACGGTAAAGAATGTTCTCTCTTCAAAGCTATGATTTTGAAAACTTCTAATTTGCTAACTAGATTTGATAATAGCATCTGTAACTGATAATTGTATACTACAAACAGTTTAATATTATTTTGAAATACAACGGTGGTCCGTATTATGTTCTGTCATGATAAAGATAAGAACTTAAGAACATTGCCCGCTGTCTAATTTGGTTATTACCTTTTGAGGTGCATGCAATGCACGTTAATGTTTTATATTTTTCATTAAAAAGTACGGCAGTACCGAACGAGACGCTTAAACGTCTTTTTTGTTAATAATAGTTTTTATTTTAAATAGTTTTATTTACTATTGAGGACCTCTAGCACTTTTTTTTCTTTATTTTGAAGCCTTATCTATCTGTTTGCAAGAAATTACGATGATGCCCGGCTTCATTTTGGAGAAACATTTTTTTAAATATAATATCACATAGTTTGCAGTAACTCGATTGAGTAATAATTACTATGAACGCAACGTACACTAAGAAGTAATAAAGTTCTGCCAAATAAACCTGCAAAACAAGTTTAGCTTCATTGCTTGCAGGCAAAAATTACACGATGAATAAGATGCGATTGCTTGGAATCGTAAATATCGCGATTCCACTAATGAGTTCTGATTGCTTGTGATGTCATCTGATCGCCTGGTAGTCGGTTTCAGCCTTTAGCTTGTTCGTCATTGGGAAAATGTATAATTTTGTTTAAATAAATTCAAACGATTTTATATTTCTACTTTGATGAGCTCGGTCGATTATAAAAACACAATTTTCTAACTTTAACTTTAGAAACAACTACTTATACGTGTCGTAGTAGTAATATAAAAATCACACAAAAGAATTTATGTAGAAAGATTTAAATTAGACATATTTTAAAGAAGAAGGCGATTTTTATTCAACTATACAAGTTTGTCATGTAATTACATATTTCACTTACTCACATCAAAGTTTATCTACATTGCTGTGTACGTTTAAATTTCATTCTATTAACCTGAAGCTTGCCGCATAATATCACACTAAAGCTCGTTATCTATGCAATTTAACTGGCTTCCAACTTATTTACAATCTGCCGGCACATGTTTTCATTCACTACCATTGCATGACGCAATCTACAGCAGTTTTCTTTTGCTTTGTGTGAGTGGGCGAGAGAGGCAAAGAGAGCATTGCATATCATGCAATCTCTTTCTATCACTTTTATACACACTTTTGAGAATTTAGAGGCCCCTTTAAAATACATGGGATTTTGACACAGAACCGGTATAGCATAATTATAAAACATAAGGATGATTACTTTGACTTACGAAAGGAATTGGTTGAATATTGTTTCTGTGACGTACAAATACTAACAGACACTTGTTTAAAATTTAGAGAACTAATTCTGAAAGAGTGCAATGTATGTCCGTTTCTGGAGGCAACTACAATCGTTTCTGCTTGTAACCTTGTTTTTCGTCGTAATTTCCTTAAGAGGAGTCAGCACTCACCAAAAGTTTCAACTTAGATACCAGCGAACCTGTAGGTAATAAAATTTACTATACGTAGGTTTGTGTCCTTAAAGTGAGAAAATTCATATAAAATTAGCCTGGACCTGGACCACGGAGCACATTAGAGATATCTACCGCAAAAGACGGAAACGCAACATCAGGCAAAACCATACAATTTAAGACGAAATATGAAAATTTGCAGTTCACATAAATTGAAAATTTTTAATGGGAATTAACTCTCCTAAATTTTTTTACTCATAATTCTTAAATATGCTCTTTTGCTTAGTATTGCAATAACTTTCAACGAAATTTTGTAATTTCTCGTCGGTGTAATATCGGGAGAAAAAACAAGTATTATTAGAGTCAAATAATTATAAAAAGTGGCACTAAAAATGAAAAAAACTCGACGTTGTTTGCTAGATCCAGGCTTTATCTTCCTAAAACAGTGACAATCTAAAGAAATGAGAATACCTACTCACACGAATTTGATTTAAAAGACTTCAATTTTTACCATTTTTTACAAATTTCCGAGTTAATATCTCCATTCCAATACACTTTTTAATTTTTTAATTTAAGCTATAAATCATTACTCTGCTACAAATATTTTGCCAGCAATTCGCATTGAAAAATGTATGAAACTTGCAAATCTTAGTACTGAGTCCTCTTAAATGAGACACAATTGAAATAATACCAAAGCTATGATATGGAAATACCGACAATCAATCCGAAATAGCTATACTTTGGATGTAATGGGAGGAATCTAAACGAAAAATTAACATCTTGCACGCGGCTAAACAAACAGAAGTGGAAGTTAAAGGAATCAAAGTTGATGGATATTGTATGGAAACAAAACAGGTGTTTGAGTTCCACGGTTGATATTTTCATGGGCATCCTAAATGTTTGAGGTATAACAGAGATCAATTTTTGTACGATGGCACCATTGATTCATTAAACAGACAGCAGTTTCTAAAACAGAAAGATTACGAACACTTGAGTATGAAGTAATTGAAATGTGGGAAGGTGAATTTCTTTTAGAAAGGCAAAATAATAAAGAAATAGAAAAGTTGATTGATCATCCCCTTCTCGCCAATATTCCATTAAACCCAAGAGATGCATTCTATGGTGGAAAAACAGGAAATATTTTTACGTATTATTAAGTGCAAGCCCGATGAAAAAATTAAATACATAAATGTGTGCTCCTTATATCCATGTATGTGCAAGTACGGGAATCCAAAACTATAATTGGTCATGAAAATTGCTCAAAAGTAGATCTTAAAAAGCTCAACGGATTCAATAAATGTAAAATATTACCCCCTCAGAACTTATTTCATCCAGTTTTACCTATGAAGTAAAATAATAAATTAATGTTTACGTTATGTTTTGCTTGCAGCAAAACTAAAGAGCAATTTGCAGACAGCAGCCATAATGACAGTGTAAGAGCATTGTTGGGTACATGGGTCAGAAAATCACTGGAAAAAGGCTACCAAATTCCTAAAATCTTTGAAATATGGAATTATGAAATAGAACAATACGATACTGCAACATTCAGCGGAGGGCTTTTCACGAATATGATGAATAAATTTATAAAAATGAAGCAACAAGCATACCGAGGAAAACAAGTTAAAGTATATTCAAGACTTTTGTGAAAAAGATCCAAGGGAAGTATGTGTGCTATATCACAATATTGCATAATGCCGTAGTAGTAATAATAAAAATCACAGAAAAAGAATTTATGTAGAAAGCTTTAAATAAAACATATTTTAAAAAGAAGAAAACGATTTTTATTCAACTAAATAAGTTTGTCATGTAATTACATATTTCTCTTAATCCCATCAAAGTTTACCTCCATTAATCAATTGCTGTTTACGTTTAAAACTTAATTCTATTAACCTTAAACTTGCCGCATAATATCAAACTAAAGCTCGTTATCAACGCATATTAACCGGCTTTCAATTTATTTACAATCTGCCGGCACATGTTTTCATTCACTACCAGTGCATGACGCAATCTCACAATAATTAAATAAAACAATAAATCAATTACTACGAGTTTTCGTTGTTTATTTCCTCTCCCGTTATTTCAACCCAAGTGATAACTTGTGTCGGAGGTTGCACTTAATTCTTCTTTAGAGTGAAAGTAAGATTAAAAATATCATTGAATGCAACAAAGTAATTATAGCTTTAGCCGGAAGCTGCACTTAATTCTTCATAGAGTGTGAATTTCTGTTTGTTTTGATATTGTATTGCGTTATGTGCACATGTTTAAGACGAGTCGCAAACAAAGCCTAGAGAAACGTCTGAGGGAGCCGAGAGGGGCACTGGTCTAGCGACCATGCAACCCAATCGTAGAGCTTTCGTGACGTCATCACCCACGACTATGCTCGTCTACGTGTGCGAAGAGCTTTTGGGACCATTTTGTAATTTTGGACCTCCATAAGAAATAACATGGGATTTTGCCCACCGCTTACCTCTAGCAGCGCAGCGTGACGTCACTGAACCCAGCTACCAGGTGTGCACCTGACTCAAATAATTACCTATCAATAAATCATCTAACATCATAAAATTAACTACTCATTACTCAACATTTACATATTTAATGAATACTAACAATCACCCGCCATCAATAACATACAATTAACTACTCATTACACGCCTTTTGCATATTTAATGCACTCACACCAAAACCGGTTTTGGTTCCCAGGTCCAAGTGCCCCATTACCTACTGGTGTCCAATCCATTTTGCTCTACCATCATTATTTCGATGTGTTACAAACGGAATGACAAACTTAGTATACCCTATAGATTTCATCTAGGGTATACAAATCGAGGGATCATTTCAACCGGAAGGAATCACTTTACCCGCCTCTGCCCTACTAATGATTCATTAGATCGTGTTGTGTGCCTAGGGTATTGCCGTTTCATATAAAATTGTTTATAAATAATTTGACCTAATTACAAATTTCTTGCTTAGTCAATTTTTCCTATAATAAGTGCTCAACGAATAGGTTTTACAGTTTGGTTTAAATCCCGGTTTAAACTAGAGTTTAAACCGTACATCCCTCGGTTTAAACTCAAGTTACAAGTATTTGAAAAGTGTGACATTTTTTTTTGACAGTAGTAATCTTTGTTTGTATCAAGAAAATGATTTTATTATGACTGAGATGTGTGTGTGTGTGTGTGTGTGTGTGTGTGTGTGTGTGTGTGTGTGTGTGTGTGTGTGTGTGTGTGTGTGTGTGTGTGTGTGTGTGTGTGTGTGTGTGTGTGTGTGTGTGTGTGTGTGTGTGTGTGTGTGTGTGTGTGTGTGTGTGTGTGTGTGTGTGTGTGTGTGTGTGTGTGTGTGTGTGTGTGTGTGTGTGTGTGTGTGTGTGCGTGCGCGTGTGTGTGTGTGTGTGTGTGCTTGTGTGTGTGTGTGTGTGTGTGTGTGTGTATGTGTGTGTGTGTGTGTGTGTGTGTGTGTGTGTGTGTGTGTGTGTGTGTGTGTGTGTGTGTGTGTGTGTGTGTGTGTGTGTGTGTGTGTACGTGTGTGTGTGTGTGTGTGTGTGTGTGTGTGTGTGTGTGTGTGTGTGTGTGTGTGTGTGTGTGTGTGTGTGTGTGTGTGTGTGTGTGTGTGTGTGTTTCGTAGGCATGTATGCTGCCTCCCCCTTCATCACTCATCTCCCTCTCCCAGTATTTGGTTATATCGGGTGGTATTTCACTATCGGTGTAAAGGCTTGTAGCATTCCATGAAGTGACTAAAAATTTCAGACACTTCGTATAAAGCGAAAACTGTTACACTATCTGCCTACATTTCATGAAGTGCCTAGACTTTTCATGCAGTGTTGAGTTACGTCAAGTGCCTACGACATTACATGTGTTGGCAGCAAGCTTTTGTTGGTTTTGCGATTGTTCAGGATTTTTATGAATCCTGAACAAGTAGCAAACTGATCCTGATTCTTATTTATGAACTCATTGATATGGTTATTAATAAGCTCATCATGGCGCTCATTATATACTCATCGACGTGCTCATCTAATATTGTAATATGCACAAAAGAGTGTGAAAGAGTGAACTATCACATTACAAGTACTCTATCTGTTCCGCGCAAGCTGCATAATAGACTTAAATAGTAACTGATGAATTGAGGGATCTTGTTCGCGGAAAATTCTTAGCATTACCTAACACTAAAAAACCATTCTTTCCGAGTTCTACCTACTTGAAAACTACCCAGGCAAAATCAAAGTTCTTCTTCTTACTTCTCCAGCAACAGAATACTCTAATGTTAGCGGCGGTAACTCTCCAAATTATTAATTGTCAAATATGTGGTTGGGGGGGGGGGGGGGGGTGGAGTTATTAGCCATAAAAATATTTGTCATCTCTCGAATCCTTTATCATCATTAATTATTATTACCTAATGTACCTATTAGTTTTTCTTTAATTCTTCGTACGTGCTCCGAACCAGGTCTAATAACGTTATAATATGCCGCTATTATTATGTGTTTCTTATTTTATGTATTATATATTAAGGTTCAGTATCTCTTGAGACTTCAACGTGTTCTGATTCGGCGATCACAAACGGAAGAAGAAATATTATTAGCAATTCAAGTTCCGGTGACAATAAAACTAATCGGCTAAGTTTAGCGGGAACTTCAGCATATGCTGGTCATTTATCGTCGCTCGTATTCAATAAAATTAAATCGTTGTGGAATGCACACTCTTCAACTACAAATGCAGGACTAAATCAGTTGGCAGGCAGGAATTTAATACTGTTTTACATACATATTTTACAGTGTGATTGTTTTCTTACATGAGTTTGATATAATTTTATAAATATTAAAAAAAAAGTAACTAAATTGCCTGCTGAGCCTGACGTAATAATTTAAATATTTAGCATGGACTGTATTTATGTATAATTCTGAAAACCAAAAACCAAGAGTGTTAACGCATCAAAATGCTTATGGTGTATGTGTGTGTGTGTACTGTATATAATTACCTTGCATATTATATATTCGCTTTAATACACACAATAATTATTGTAATCCATTACATTTCACAGGGTACCTACTGTTGGCAGTGTTTCTTATTCAGAATATTAAGAGGAAATTACTCTTGTACATTAAGTAGGTGAAATTCGTAGTTATGCATACCGCTTATTATTATATATTATCTTCTCACACAAATTAAGAAGAAAAAGAACTCATTTTCAAATCTTCGAATCTGCAAGTGCAGGGGTGCAGACAAGTGAGGATATAGTTCTGTTATGATATATGTACATGGGTTTGTTTCTTATATGATCATGTCACATGTTGCGATAGAATTTTGATGGTTGTTTCGGCGATATAAAGACCAGTAATTATAATTCATCAGTGCTGAGAAATGTCAAAATGAAGAAAAATGCGCAAAAGCAAATTATCTTACGGTAATAAGATCCGATAATAGACCCTTTTCCCAACTCTACTATATTCAATTGATTGTCGCATCATGATATACTAGCTAGGACTTGATAGATTTCGTGCTAGGCCCACTAGGTGCGATATAATGGTGGTCGAGTCTAGAGCTTTGATTGCAGCCTGGCTGTCAGTACAAATCATAATAACTCGATCGCTAGGTACCTAATAAATTTTAACTAAGAGCCTTGCTGCTTTGCAAATTCTCAGAGCCCCCACTTGGAACACACTACAGTAGTCCGGTAGGCGGTACGATTCGTGTATTTGAGGGAATGCTGAGTACACCCCGGCTCCCACTGTCACACCCAATCTCGAACCGTCCGTAAAGACATATATACCAGAGTAATGAATGTTAGAATGCAAATTTAATTGAGATTGTAAAATATATTTGTCTGAATTTTTATGTCAATTCCAATACATTCCAATTAATACAGCCGTACTGTTTCCAAAATTGGTTACAGTTCAGTGTACATTTTGAGCTTTAAAAAGATTTTAGCCAAAATTTGCGCCATTTTTGACTATAGGAATTAGATAGGATGACTCAGTCCGAACCCCCGGAATATAATACAAGCCATGAAGTCGCCGAAGGCACCGACACATTAAAAGGCCTTACCGTGCCGAGTATAGCATGCCGTAAGAGCTAACTCTCACTGCTTTTTGTATACTCGTCATGGAGGAAAAACTAAAATTGCATCTTAAACAGGTCCTAAAGCCCGAAACTGTCGCTCCAACAGCAAAATGAAAGCTGGGATTAATTATGATCGTGGAATTTAGTGGAATATACCAAAAGATGTCTCGTGAAACTCGTTTCGATTCCTGTAAAGCTTTTGAAAACTTAACTTTTTTTTTTTTAATTTAAAAAAACTAAGCTGGAAAGGCTTATTATTTTTTCTGGCAAAAATAAAAAGCCAGCTTGAATTTTTACGAAAAAGCTTAATTTTCTTGTTATTCCTGATCGGTAATAGTTTTGAAGAAAAGCAAGCGCAACGGCTTGATACTATATTTCGGTAAAAATGTAAAAAGCGAGCCAAGCTGGCTTTTTATTTTGCCAGAAAAAAATAAAAAGCCATGCTTAGTTTTTTTAGCTTCAAACTATTATCGGTCAGTAATAACTAGTAAAGTAGGCTTTTTTGGTAAAAAATGTTAACTGATTCGGTCCCTGATAAAAACAAGTTAATACGCAAAGATAATTATGCGATGAACATAAAATGTGCCTTTAAAGAAGCAAATACGTAATACAGGCACAAATTTAGAAGAGCAATACACGCTACGAAATTTTCCGATGTTTGTCAGAGATCAGCTCGTAGCTAAGAAAACATTAATGCTATAAAGGAGAGTGTGGCTGAAAATCATCCAGGGAGCTCAGGAGTTATTGTGGACTAAACTAGAATTTCGGATTTTCTTACCTTTTTTATACTTTGACATTTTTTATACCCTAGATGAAATCTATAGGGTATACTAAGTTTGTCAATCCGTTTGTAACACCTCGAAATAATGATGGTAGAGCAAAATGGATTGGACACCCACACATAATATTAAAAGTTATTTTAATTTTTGCATGTCCGTCCGTCTGTCCGTCTGTGCGCACGATAAGTTCTACATATAATGAGCTCTGTTAGTCACCGTACTCTCTGTACTTTTTAAAATACATGGTATTTTGTGAAAGACTACCGATTTTTTTTAATCAGCCTGTAACTCCGAAACAGTGCAGATACCTCTTCCCCCTTGCCATACAACTTTTTGTTTGACTAGGTGACTACTATCACCTCCTGTCGTATGGACCACCATGGACGAAACACCCTGTATAAATGGTACTATATGTATACAATTTTTGGGAAAAAGTTCACGTCATCAGACTTACAGAATGTGTTACAAAAAATGTAGAGAATTTAGTCTTCTTCAAATTTATATTTTTACATTTTTGTCATAGGATTAACCGTTGAGGAATAATTTTGAAACAACAAATTTTTGTAGGGCAAAAACCCCTATTGACTGGATTTTATATCTTGCAAGCGAACTAGCAAGAAGCAGGAGCGCGATGCTTCTTTCGGTGTAGACATTTAGTTTCCATCTAGCACGGGAATTGCGCGCCAAAAACATACCGGTGATGGGATGTCCGCATGTCCCTTATTATTAGGAAAGTAAGCCGGTTGGAGTCTCATATGTTTTTGGGTTGACATATTCTATAAACCTTATTTGTACAGATGCTCTATGGCGAGGAGAGATAGGTAGTGGGAATTCCTAGTTAATGTCAGTCTAGTAATAGTTACCAAATAATGTAAGCTGGGATCCGAACCCATGACATGGCCCCTGAGATGTTAGACCAGCCTCATTACCAATTTTAAATTGGCATGATCCTCAGAGGGCTCAGAAATTGTAAAAATTATCTAAAATATCTAGATGACCCACTGGGATATATATTTAACTATATCTTAAAAACTTATTTGCTGCTTTCCGCGAACCGGAAACATTAGAGATACATATTGTAGGATGACAAATCTGAGGGAATCACTTAAAAAACAGAATACTTCGACCGACTGCGATGACTTTATTGACTAGACGATAGAACTTAACTGACTAACTGTACACCGATATTTCTCTTTATTGGGTAACTTATGATAATTAGATAACTTTATACAAATAGTATAATATATGGATAACGAACAAGTGTTCATGTAATTCTCATATGCAAATCTTTTTGGAAATACATATATTATCGGTATTATACCTACGTGTGTACATATGTACAAAAATATTTACATATTTTCAAATATGCTCTACAATATGCTAGTTCTTTTTTCGTGTAAATGCACCTACAATTAATGTTGTTCGGGTTTATTATCAAGCACCAATTGCAGAGAATATCGAGGCGTTTATTAAATCTTCTTCGTAGTAGTTGTTCATTCAAGCCTGAGTCGATCAACTTCCTCAATATGATTGAACATCTTAGTGGAGGTAACTTTCCTTGTGGACAATCTTTAGCTTGGATAATTGCACAGAACAATCTCCTAATGTAGTCATAATTTTGGGAAGTGTTATCAAAGCTTACTTCCATATCCGCAGAGATACTTCTTTAACTTCAAGTGCAATTTTTAGAACTTACAGCACATTATGGCTATTTTAGTTGGTTTGCCAGGTTTATAAGGAAATTTGAATTTACAGAGGTGAGACTAACAGCCCAGAAATATTTGGGGCCTGGATACTAGGTGTTTTGATATAAAAGTCATCTCCTCCAGATTATTATGAAGACCAAGGTACCAACATCCCATCTGACCGTATTTTCCAGCTAGACTTTTTTCTTTTACTTTACTCTATATTAAGGGAAGGGAGGGAAAGATAACAAGTTGCACAAGATGACGAATCGTTAACTAAATGAGATTGCCAACCGATGGCACTAATTCTGTGATTTGTACAGGATTAAGTCGGCTCTGATTGCACAGTAAAAGAGAAACCAAGGTATATAGAATGCAAGTTATTCTCATTAGGAACCACTTTCCATCATTAGATGACGACATATCGTGAAATATAAGGGAAAGTTCGGTACAGAGAACACTATCCTCTCTCTGTTTGTCTTTTAAAAATGTATATACATTAGTCACCAAATTACGTCACAGCACATCAGCTGCAATGTGTCAACATTTTAAAGACAATAGCTTGTATTCTATATACCTTGGCACGCGCCATGTAGCTAGCATCCGTTATAATGGTGAAGCTTGTAGCCAATGGCACGGGCATTATTAACGTTTATTTTAATTTGCGCAATTGTGCTTTATAACTTATAAGTATTTAAACGCAAAAAAACACAGAGAGTGGTCGGTTAGATCTCTATATCAAGAGAGAAAGATTTCAAGATTTTATGAAAAAAAAATTTAAATATATAAATCACTCATTTCACTCATTTCACAGGGTAAATACTGAAATGTCTCTTTTATTAAATGACTCTTAAAACTAAAATCACGTAAAAAAATGGCTCTGAAAACAAAAGAAAGAAGTTCTAACTAATCTAAAAGTGGACACAAAAGTCTCAAGTAATAAATACAAGAAACTAGATAAAACGTATAAAGACTAAATGAAGTCACACAACAAAACAACAAGGAATATAAAAACAAAGGTAAAGGGTAAATGTAAAAAAAATTTCACAATAATTTTGAAAGTTAAGCTAAGTTAGATAGTGTGCCCACATCTGCAGATAAGTAGCAGTTCCAAGAATAGTCCACCATAAAATGTTTCCAAAGTAGATAACAAGCATGCGCCGAATGCGAAATATATATATATATATCCCTCCGATATCATAGCGTCTCGCGAGAGAAGCCTGTAGTATCATAGACCTCTACAAATTGCCCTGATCATCCCTCCAGCTTAGCATTTCTAACAGAGTGCTTGTCCTTCCCACAACGCGGGCAACGATTTTAATAGGGGAGAAGCCCGATGGACTAGTGTTGCAAACGATTTGGCCTGTTATCACCGGCGAAAGACAAGAGCTCCGTGCTGCACCTGAAGGTGTCTGATCTTTTGTATGCGGTACATTCACCTTCACTTCTCACGTGAATACAATTTATGTTAACATTAAAACAGTGAAGCACTTCACAATAAAAATTATTTTATTCAATAATTATTACTGAATTAGTCCAAATAAAGTTACAACTTAATTTTCTATTAAACGTGACAATTCAAGGAGCTGATAAGCAGCTGCAGCGGAATAGAGATCGTGACTGACTAACTTACTTACTCTCTACGTAATTAGCAGACCATTACCAATCAACAAGTAGCGATTCAGCGTTGCTGATAATGTGATGATGGTAATGATGATTATGAAGTTGGTTAGTTAAGCATAGTGTCTTACAGAATTGATATTTTGTAATTTTATATTTTGATGTGATATGGTCACTACACACTCACCCTCCAGCGTAGCGTTATTATATGAAAGCTTTTATTTGTACTTTAAAAGGAATGAAACGCATTTCTTATTTATTGGTTGATTCAAGCTCGAAGATACCGTTGATGCTACAAAAGCGGGTTTCAATCTATCAATCGATATAGATTGGTTCTTTCCGTTTATATCCAGCACGAAATGCTTTTTAGTCTTCGGATTACCTTAAAAGGTCCGTCGTATGGAGGACTTAAGCCCGTTCGAATTCTATCAATTCTCATGAATACAAAATCTGAGTCATTTAGTGACTTAGGGGTGTATAAATTGTTTTGACCGTTTATTCGAGTATCTTTTCGATTGACACACCTCATGGTCTCTTTAAGTTGTTGAGCGAAGGTAGTGGGACTGATTGAGTTGTTGTCAATTTTGGGCACGAAATATTCTCCGGGAACTTTCAAGCTCTGTCCGTATACAAGATCTGCTGGCGAGCACTGCATGTCTTCTTTGACAGCTGTGCGGATGCCTAGAAGTACCAGTGGTAGCTCATCACTCCAATTAATTGTGTTACCTCTGGCCATTAAAGCTGCCTTGAGCTGACGATGGAACCGCTCTACTATCCCATTAGCTTGCGGATGGTAGGCTGTTGTCCGAATCCGGGTAGATCTCAAGACATTAGTAATTTCGCGGAATAGTTTCGATTCAAACTGACTGCCCTGGTCAGTGGTAATTGTTAAAGGAATCCCAAGACGTGAAATGTAATTTCTGATGAATGTTCTGCGACAGTTAATGCCGTCATATCTTTAATTGGATATGCTTCTGGCCAGCGTGTGAATCTGTCAATGATTGTCAAGACAAAGGTCTTCCCATTTGACGGAGGTAGCGGTCCTACTAGATCCATATGAATATGTTCGAATTTAGCTGACGGAAGCTGGAATCGGCCAAACTCGGATTTTGTGTGCCTATGAACTTTGGATTTTTGGCAGCCCAAACAGGACATGGTCCAGTGTTTTGCGTCTAGGTTCATTGCCGGCCAAAAATACCCTTCTGAAAGCTTTTTCAGAGTTGCTTTAATGCCTGAGTGAGGAAGATTATGTTGGGATTCAAAAACGATTTTGCGTAGTTGTTTTGGGATGAATGGTCGATTCTTTCCTGTGCTCGTTTCGCACCATATTTGTTCCTTCGAAACAGGTATAGTTAAAAGCTCAAGCTTGAACTTTGACTTTGTGTTGTTTAAGTTTTTTAAAATGCTTTGCAGCTCAGGATCAGACTTTTGATGTGTTTCGAGATTCTTAAGACTCAGTTCTGTTCCATGAAATTCTGGTTGAATCCGAGAGAGCATGTCGGCAACCATATTATCTTTACCACTTATGTGCCGAATGTCCGTCGTGAATTCTGAAATATAGTTCAGATGGCGTGTTTGACGAGGACTTCGATCTGTTTTTGTTGTGAGGGCCTTGGTTAGGTTTTTGTGGTCAGTATACACTATGAAATGCCTTCCTTCTACAAGGTACCGAAAGTGCTTTATTGCTAGGTAAATAGCTAATAGCTCGCGGTCAAAAGCAGAATATTTCTTTTCTGTTTCGGTTAACTTCTTAGAGAAGAAGGCTAAAGGCTGCTGGTGTCTATCGTTAATTTGTTGCAGAACTGCTCCTACGGCCACGTCCGAGGCATCTGCTGTAATGCTGTATGATGCAGAGTCTATTGGATGTACCAGAAGTGTGGCACTAGCAAGTGCTGTTTTGATATTGTTAAATGCTTTATCACAGCTTTCTGGCCAGGAAAATTTTGGTTTGGTACGACATAATTTGTTTAGATACTTTTGATGGTCGTATATCGGTACAAGCAATTCGGCTAACTTGGGCATAAAGCGATGGTAATAATTAACCATACCCACGAATTGCTGTATATGTCGAATTGATGAGGGTGCGGGTAAGTTTTTTAATTACTTCTACTCTTTCTTTGGACGGAAGTATGCCTGCCGCAGTAATTATGTGACCGAGGAAATTTAATTGTAATGCGCCAAATATGCATTTTGATGCCTTAGTATTAAGACAGTATTTCGTTAATCTTTCAAATAAGAGCGTGGGGTGTGTTTTGTGTTCATTATCATCTTTGCTTGCGACAAGAATGTCGTCTATGTAGACAAACACAAAGCTAAGATCTTTTACTACCTCGTTCATGAACCTCTGAAAGGTTTGACTTGCGTTTCTGAGCCCAAAGGGCATACGCGTGGACTTGTACAAACCGAAAGGTGTTATGATAGCCGTATGTATGTACATCTTCAGAGGCTATGGGGATCTGATGATAGCTCTTACTAAATCGATACTAGAGAAGATCTTGCACCCATTTAGTTGCATAGAGAAACTATGAATGTGTGGGATAGGATATCTATCTGGCACTGTTATTGTGTTAAGGCGACGATAGTCTCCGCAAGGATTCCAATCGCCGCTATCCTTTTTGGGTTCGAAATGTAACTGTGAAGCTGCGGATGAAGCAGATGGTCGACAGATACCTATTTTCACCATGTGCTCAAATTCTAGTTTTGCAGTTTTGTGCTTATTGGGGTTAAGTCTCCTAGGCTTTGAAAATGGAAGTTGGCCCTGTGTTAAGATGTGGTGTACTACATTATGTTTCACTGGATGATTGAAATCTTGTGGTTTTAGTAGTGATGGGTATCGCTTCAAAAGTGTTCCATAATCACTGTTAATTTTGAAATATAAGGGCGTGAGGATATCTGTTTTGATGAATACAGTGTTTACTTTTAAATTCGTGAGATTATCGATAAGCCTTCTTTTACCTAAGTCTACTAAGAGTCCGAATTTTGTCAAAAAATCGGCACCTAGGATAGGTTTGCTCACCGAAGCCATAATGAAAGGATGGAAAAACTCGCGTCGAAGTCCTAAGTTGACTTTAAGCAGTTTGGTGCCGTAAGTTTTGATTGAGCCTCCATTTGCTGCGGTCAAAATTAAGTCCGGGTTTTCCTTATTGGGACCAAATGTATGGTGTGGAATTAAAGATACATCTGCTCTGGTGTCAATTAAAAAATTAAGATTGTTGTTGCAATCTTTTATGAATAGGCGGCCAGAAATTTTGGTTATTCCACTGTTTGCCGCTTCACAAGTGGACTTATCTAGTTTTTTTGATTATTTTCCGCACCGATTGCGTGATTTGTTTGAAATGTACACGGTGATTGACAATTGCGTGCTTTATGTCTGTATGTGGCATGATACCATTGAAGGTGTCGTATCTTCTGTATGCGGTGCCTTCACCTTCACTTCTCACGTGAACACAATTTATGTTACGATTAAAACAGTGAAGCACTTCATAATAAAAAATTATTTTATTCAATAATTATTACTGAATTAGTCCAAACAAAGTTACAACTTATTTTCTATTAAACGTGACAATTCAAGGAGCTGATAAGCAGCTGCAGCGGAATTCAGATCGTGACTGACTGTTCTTGCCACTTATTGGTTCTCCGCTTTATTTCATGCAAGCATTAATCAATTGAAATTCTTTTCTTCTTTTTTATCTAAAATTTTTGAAATCACATACAATTATATATATACATATGTATATATACATACAGGAAGTGATATTTGCCTAAAATGAAATTAATTATCTAAAGTGAATTTAATTGCTTGAAGAGAATACTTGAATTATTTATATGTTAAATATCCTAATATTACAAAGCTGATTGAAGCTGGTGGAAGTACAGTTGGTATAATAATGTCGGGAACCGTTATTCCTTCGAGATTTGGTCCATGCGGTGTTTGTTTTAGAATAATGCTGCTGCTTTGTCGTTCTGCTGCTTGGTTGTATTACTGCTTTTACTCTAGTTTTATTGTCTGATATTATGCTATTGTGACGTCAGTCGCATAATTTCATGAAATTTCTGGTTTTGTGGCTTCTGAGTAGAAAATTCCAATTTTCTGCACGACACTTGCGTTCTATTGATGTTGTAGATACATATATTTAGAGTGATTATCGTGTTTTATGATATTGCTTGGTAATCACGTGATTTTTATCACTATCACGTCGGGGTCACCAATTGAAGGTGTCTGATCTTTTGTATGCGGTACATTCACGTTCACTTCTCACGTGAACACAATTTATGTTAAGAGTAAAACAGTGAAGCACTTCACAATAAAAATTATTTTATTCAATAATTATTACTGAATTAGTCCAAATAAAGTTACAACTAAATTTTCTATTAAACGTGACAATTCAAGGAGCTGATAAGCCGCTGCAGCGGAATAGAGATCGTGACTGACTGACTTACTTACTCTCTACGTAATTAGCAGACCAACCAACAAGTGGCGATATGAAGTTGGTTAGTTAAGCATAGTGTCTTACAGAATTGATATTTTGTAATTTTATATTTTGATGTGATATGGTCACTACACACCGACGATAGTGGTTGCCATGTGCAGTTGAATGTGTCTGTGTTCGTTGCCAGATATTCAAGACGTAAACGTCTCTTCAATCTGTGAACGAAGTGGCGTTTAAGTTCTTCTGCGTGGTGTTGTGGATCAGTGTTCTGACTCCCAACTTCGACTCTCAACACAAAGCTAGTCAAACAGTTGAGCCGACTACAAACCATTGGTTTCCATAGAAACGATGTCCTAGTAATGCCGAAATTCGGGTGGATAAATTGGCACATATCGCGCCCGAGTTCCATTAGATTTTGCAAAGCTGCGCAAGTGAAGAACCTGTGAAACAGGGTGCCTTCACCATTACGCCCATATTCACCCGGACGTGTGTTCGCCATCTGTTGTATCCTGTATACTCCGGAGGTCTTATTAACATAAGCACGTCAAGGAGCACACGAAAGCATCTTCCAACTTAGTGCCAGGGTTAGTGGTCCCAAGTTGACAAAATCTCTTCCGCGTAGAAACAGCCAGGTCGTGCAGTTGTGAAGTGTTAGTGTATATTCAACACTTTCCAGATATATCAATAATATCTCCAAATACTGTCAGTGTATGCGTGTCAGCTTCAAAACCGCGAGTATTACTTAATCTGATAATTCAGGATTGAACCTGATTCACTTAAGGTAAAATGCTAGCCTGATCCTGCCCCAGGTCTAAAGCGTTGAGATTAGATCCTGTGGCCAGTCGCGACTTGAGTCACGGGGTGGTAGAACAGAGAGCAGGTAGTAATACTCCCCTATGCCGATCCCTCCCAGTACATTCACCCGCAGTTGAGAAATTAACGTGTCTCTCTGCCAAAACACTCGTTGCGGCTACTATTTGGTTTACTCTCGCGTCCGATATACACAGCTAAATACTTCAGACAAGTATTAGTCCATTGGATTGTTCAGTGGGCTATCTGCACGATCTCTCCACCTTCCACACCACAAGCCTTGACTCTTACTAAGGTTGATTTAAGCACCCGCTATAAGTTGGTACTGTTCGAAATAGCACGAGCGACCGGAAAAGCTTTATCTCTTGTCACGAAAATAGAAAGGTCAGCCGCATATGCCAACATAAGAGGCCTCACATTGGTATATGGTAGACGAACTGAATATTGTCCGAGCACTCGACGAAGTAGCGGCTCCAACGAAAGGTCAGAAATCATACCTGACAATGGACAGCCCTGTCTGTATCTCGATAAATGAGATAGGAGCCAGAACTTGTCCTTGATGCTTAATCAAACTCTCTCAATCTCTATACAGTTTCCCGACGATATCGAGCCACCTGGGTGGAAACCCAAATACCTCGAGAGCAGTCAAAATATACTCAAAAGCCTTTTGTTGATCTAGTGAAATCATAGCCATTTGTGTACTTGCCTGTTCATAATAGGCAAACACATGTTCGGCTACCGCGATGTTTTCGTAGATCTACGACCAGGTATACAATAGGACTGCTCCGGGTGTATTACCGAAGCAATCACTGAGCGGTGTACCGCCCCTAACGCTTTGCAGACAATTTTGTAGTCCACATTGCAAAGGGTTACTGGCCTCCAGTTCCCCATCCTCTGAAAATCTCCCTTCTTTGGAATTAATCGCACCTCCTCCAATTAGAAAGAAAGTCCGAACGTGACTCAACGGCCGAATGGAAGACTTCCAAAAGGTCAGGAATTAATAAATCCCTGAACCGTATGAAGAATTCTGGAGTCAAGCCGTCATAACCAGGTGAAGTGTGTCGTCGTAGATTCTTTGTCGCAGCGATCCAGGAGCTCTTTACTATTTTCAGAGAAAGTAGGAATATACTCAAGAAATTTATGAGGTGTCGAAGATGTTGTCGACGTCGATTCAGAATAGTAGTCTCGAATATATTCTGATTGCCGTTGTCCGTTGAGGATTTGTTCAGATTCATCAGCTATCGATTCGACTTCACAAGAAGCAGTACGTAGTAGCTGCCTGGAAGAATTACTCCGTTGGAGAATCCCCTTCTCTCAGTCAGCGTGATTGGCTGCGCAGTACAAACTCCAAGCTGTGCTTGTAAGTTTGTGCTGCCAAGCGTTCCATTATTCTGTTAAAATCAACTCCGGCTGAGTAGGGAGAAGAGCAGCCACCCGAGATACTTCGGCCGATAAGCTAAAAGCTTGTCACCTACTGCAATTGAAATTCGCTTCGATAAAAGATCGAATTTGGAGCTTTCCAACATCCCACAATTGACTAAAAAAAGGAAAGTCAGCTTTTCTCTCTTGCCAATAGTCCCAGAATTCAATGAACTCATTGATTACCTGCTCGGAGTTCAACAAATAGTTGTTGAATATCCAGTATGCAGTTCTTCTTTCATCTAAAGTTCTGGTTGCCACTACAAGAAGATGATCGCTAACCGAACATACCTCATAAGTGACACCAACGAAATGTTCTAGTATTCCAGTTAAGATGTAAAGTCTATCAATTCTGGAGCTTGCGAAACTTCCATGGACATTTCGCGAGACCCTCGTGTATGATCTAGTCGTGGGATGCATCCAACGATAGATATCCACGAGTCTGAAAACACCGACAAAATTCCTTAATCGAGTAGCATGGACGGAGTTGAGCTCAACTCCGGAATGCCGATCCATTGAAGGACTCGGCGTGCAGTTGAAATCACCTCCGAGGATAGTTTCGCCGCTAAAAATCACCAGACACTACCATGAGATCTCTGTGCAAGGAAGAAGCGAAGCCTGGGAAGATATCTGTATAAACAGGGGACGACAGTGTAAATTTGTTGGTTACAAGGATTGCCACCCTGAGCTGCGGCGAGCAGCAGCTGTGGCAAACATTGCATAGACAGTGTGCAGGTAAGCATAGCCCTCAAGAGTCGAAATAATGCTATCACACCACTCGTAGCCACTGAAGCTCGGGAGACAAGTCCAAACCGGTCATATCCCAGTCCAAAAGCTGCTCGAGAGACACGTCTGGGTCTCTCACAACAACCTTCGAACCTCAAGCTCCACTGTTGTCCTCCGCCGAGTGGGGCTGTTTTGGAGTCACTGGCCTTGCGGGCTCTGGAGGAGGCAGCATCACCCGGTCAACCATCTTCCTCCTCGTCAGCAATAAAATGCCCTACTAAGTGGCAAGCATGGCATTTCGCTTCGGTGCTCACATCCATCCATTGTCTTGAGCTGGATATGCTAAAGTAGAATCCTTTTGGAAGCGTGCAAACCTTATTTAAAGTTATGGACGCTTCCCGGCTTGTACCGAAAATACTCCGCCCGAGACTGTCATCCCCAATTTTAATAGGAATAGCACGAACGCTACCATGAACTTCCCAAATATCCCTAGGAAATTTAGCAAATCTGCATGACTAGCTCGCATAGGAGCCGGTGAAAGCACGACCTTCATAGGCTTTTCCCTGAGTGGGAACCATTCTCCCAGCTATTACTAACATGGAGAATAGCTCCTCACGAGTGATGACTGCATCGTATTCCCCATACGCTACCCTTTTCCTTCCCCTCTTCGTCCTTTTTACTTTTTTTGGGCTTCTCTACCTTCTGTAGAGAAACCCCATAACTTTCCCAGGGTACCTGAAAAGGGGTGAAAAAGTACACACTTTCGAGAAGTAGCCCTATGCTACTTTTCCATACAAATAAAAACCCTGAAAATAAAAGTTATATATTTTTGAGAAGTAGCCCTATGCTACTTCTCCATACAAATAAAACCCTGAAAATAAAAGTTATACATTTTTCAGAAGTAGCATTATGGTACTTCTCCATATTTTATCCATCCTGCAAAACAAAAACAAAACAAAATAATATGAAACCCTGAAATGCTAAAAAGAATAAAAAATTATATTTTGTTCCAGCGAAAAATTTTAATTCACTCAAAACTAGCACAAATTACAATTTTTCGTTCTAATCATACATCCCGCAACGGTAATTCGCCTAGCTGTAAAGCATCACGCGATACCATCACGCTATGCATTACAGCAGGTCCGCCCGAAATTCCTAGAAAATTTCGGCTCGAATGTACATCAGATGTGGGAAGAATTCGAGATAAATAAAACGACACACACCCGTATTCAGGCAGTAACACAGGCGCGAACGATCGACCAAAAAAATTCAGGAGAAACGAAAGCGCTCGTCTGTCGGTCGGGTGGAAGAGAGAACGGCGGTGATGTAGGGAGACGGCGCGTTGAGATTTTCATCTGCAATATAAAGGAATAATAATTTCTTCGAATAAAGTTATATATAGATTACCTGTATAGTGTGCCAGAGTGCCGCTTCGTCATTTTCATTTCGAAGAACTTCGAATAAAGTTAAATATAGATTACCTGTATATTGTGCCAGAGTGCCGCTTATTCATTTTCATCTCGAAAACTGTAAAGAAAATGTGGAATAATTAACGTTTCTTCGAATAAATTTAATATGGATTACCTGTGTTTTGTCCCAGAGTTCCGCTTATTAATTCGAATTGCTGAAATCTGTAAAGAACATATGAAATCATGAAAGTTTTCTTCGATTAAAGTAATTCAAAATTAAGTATAAATTACATGTGTACTGTACCAGGGTACCACTGCACAACGCCCAAGTCGGAAGCCGGTATAAAAGCATACAGTTTTGTGCCTATGGCGTGAATACGAGCGGAACCAGCGTGAAACAGAAGTTGTGGAAACTAGTATCCCAACCCGACCCACGAAAAGGAAGAGGAAACCTCGAGTTTATACCTGAAGTGTAAGTCCTAGTGGGACCCCAAAGTTAGTTGAATTGATGAATTTTGTTAGATCATATGTCATAATTAAGTTAAGGTCAGCAGAAAAGAGAAAAAGTGGACATGGCGGTAGACTGGGCTATCCAGTACTTTTATTATGTTGGTTTTCATGATAACGTAAGGAAACTTTTTTTGTACAGTAGTTTTAGCACTTTACTACATTAATCATCAAGCTATTAAGGTAGCGCTAAGTAAGACCCAGGTAGGCAAAGCGCTTTTATTTAGGGCTAGACGTAAGTGCATGCCCGTGGTTAAGCAACACATGTAATCGGGTTTTCTCTGAAAAGTTGTTTTATACTCATAATTTTTTTTGCGATTGCTAAATACATATATATATATATTTAATACTGAAAGTATCCAGACTTGTCATTTCTATTTCTTTTGTTCGGACGTTGGGCCTGCCACGTGTCTGCTTCCCGTCAATTAGGTACTCATCGCCAGCCTTAGGCTGGTCTCGATATCCTTCGTTTTTTTGTGTGTATTATTTTCCATAAACATAATTCCAGGAGGCTGTAACAGGTACCCCAGGATGCATTAAACAGCCCGCACGAGGGGGGGTTGGTGTCTGTCACGGTGGAGGTCCTGCCCACACACACACGAATGAGCATCTGGAGCATTTCTATGGAGCTGAGCATTTTGATACGGCTTTGGAGGCTTAGCCAGGGTGGATGGGGGGCGATTGGGCCCAATATTACCCAAATCCGGGGTCAAAGCAACATCGGAGACTCCTCCCAGCTCTCTCACTCTCTCTCAATCGTTCATCTGTCAGCGCTGAAAGCTCTACGGGTAAATTAGGACTTGTTCGGCGTTGCTGAGGTCTTCTGTTCTTCTTTTCTTACAGCATTCAATCGTATAAATTTTATTCTTTCCAGCCTTTCAGGTACCACCGGAAGAAGGAAGCCCAAATAGATCTTTTTTTTGTCCGTCTGTCCGTCTGCAGTCACGACTACGATTTCTCTTTTTTTTACTGTCCGTCCGTCTGTCTGGTCAGTTATTCTGTCGATTATGCACAGCTTTACAAGAATTGAAGAGATGTGGGTGGCAAGAACCACCCCAAGCCGGCTGATCGCTAGCCGCATACTCGCTGTGCAGCCACCCCGGACATGATTTTTTGTAACAAGAGGTGTCGGATGCAGTATCTACATATACCCAGGTAGAAGTTGTTATAAGTAGATTTGTCGACTGACGCGCTTGCGTTAAATGGCGCCCAAATTGGTTTTTTTCTGACCTTCAGTCAAGCTTCTCTTTACTAAGGTGCAATTACTATTTCAATGATTTTTTATTTCTGGTCGCCCATTTGTGTTACAAATGGCGCCCAAACACAGGTTTTTTTTCTCACCTTTAGTCAAGCTTCTCTTGACTTGCAAGTACAATTACAAGAATCATTTCTTAAATTTTATTATCATTATTAGACGTTCTTTTCTTATTATGTAAGGCCTCAGTATTTTAAACTGACTCAAGCGATTTCGTTTACTTCAAGTTGGTTTGTCGGCGGAACTCATGCTACTTTTGTTGGCAGCAGTATGTGACCAGACGTGGGTTGCCTGGCCGGATGAGTCTACGCAGAGCTTTTTTGCTTCTGTAAAGTACGTTACTTTCATGAAAGATCCTTTTTGGTTCGCATTAGGCTCGACGTTTGTATCGCGGCTGGGTCACTCGGCCATGGTCCTGGCTGCATGTGTGATAGCAAATTGCCTTTGGTCAAGTCCAAATTAATTTCATCCATAAATTTAATAGTTTCTTTTGTTCAAGTGCTCGTCTCTTCGGTGGCTAGCGAGGTTTGTGCGCGAGGCGCACCACCTTTGAAGCCAAGCTTCGGCTCGTGGACACCGGGGCGATAACCACTTGACAGTGCAATTGCCTTACGAGCTAGTCAACTGAGCCAAACCTGGCCAGTTGATGAACGAAGTTCATCTTTAGATTCTCGTCCTTGTCTGGGCGTTGGAGTCAGCTTACCGGCCCGAAGGTGTAACCTAGCACAAGGTTTTTGTTCAAACCCCTCTTCTATTATCATAAAATTCTATAATCCCCCTTGATGCTCCCTAGTACAGGTGTGAGTTGCTCAGTTTACAGTGGTCAGCCAGCGTTGTATGCGATGCATACGTTGTTGAAATTAGTTCCGCTTACATCTGCTGGTTCCAGGGAGGAGCCAGTATATTATTAAATTTCCATGTTGTTTCGGGCTCTGAGCCATTTTAGTTTTGGGTTTCGTAAAGTTGTCTTGAGATTTGTATTGTCACAATTGGCATACATAAGCATTCAGTTTTTTTTTGCTTGGTAATTATTTTGCGATATTAATACATACAATCGGCTACTGCTTCTCTCCTGAGTACTGGCAGCCACTGAATTACTGACAATTCACATCCGCCTTTGCTCTCAACTTCATTCCCCCATTAACCTTCTCTAACTTCTTGTTATGGGAGGCTGAGTCGATTAGTGGTTCTGAACGTTGCGTGCGATGCATACTGTTTGAGTATGATTTCCGTTCACTTCTGCTGGTTCCGAGAAGAAGCCCGCATTACCGTTTATTTAGTTTTAGTTGGGTTATCCCGTTATCCATATATATTTCCTTATATACATCACCGCTACGGCTTCTTACCCGAGTACCAGCAGCCACTTAATCACCGACCTCTCATCTTACCTTGATGTGTTGACTCAGTCTCGTGCCAAGCTGATGAACGATGTTCATCCCCCTGATTTTGTCCTTGGTTAAGGGAGTGCTTGTCACAATCATGCATTGTAAGACGACAACATTAGGTTCCGATCTTTAACATTGCAGTCCCTTCTCAAATAAATCAATCTCCCTCGTTGGAGATTACCACTAGTATAGATTGACCGAAGGTTTTGCGATTGGGCTGATTCCGAGCGACGACACCTTGGAGAGCGGTGGACGACGGAGGGCGGAGAGAGAGAGAGGGTTTTTTTTGTGCAGCGGGACTGGAGAATAGGATTTTTTTCTGTGTTGTTGGGTGGAAGAAGCGGTCCTCCTGAGTTGATCCGTCATGCCCCCCCCCCCTTCTTCATAAAAGAAAAACGTTAATAATACATATAGGTGGAATAAAGTAGGACTCATAATCCCAGATCAGAGCGGTTTTTTTGTATTTGGCACAATTTTCAGCTAAACTATCTTCAGCATTAGCATAAACGCATTTATATATACATATATATATATATATATATATATATATTTCATATACATACTTGGCACAGTTTTCAGGTGAATATTCTCTTTCATTAATATAGACGCATTTTTTTTTTACTAGGTTTATTGGGCACAACGTTCAGCTGAAGTATTTTCAACATTAGCACAAACGCATTTTTTCTTTTATCTATATATATTTGGCACAATTATCGGCGGAATGATCTTCGACATTAAGATAAACGCACTTTGGTTTTTTTTTTTAAATATTACTTGGCACAACTATCGGTTTAATTATCGTTGATATTGAAATCAGAACATTGTTTACTAAGCTTATTTGGCACTAGTATTTTGAACTATCATTGGCATTTGTATAGACACCCTTTTTTTTTATTAGTTTTACTTGGAACAAGCTTCAATGGAATTATCGTCGACATTAGTATAAACGCAATTTTTTTATATATATATATTTGGCACAATTGTCGGCTGGATTATCTTCGACATTAGTATTAACGCATTTTGTTTTTTTTTTTGTATTATTTAATCATACCTAGCATAACTATCGGCTGAATTATCTTTGATAGTGACATCAGGACATTGTCCACTAAGATTATTTGGCACAAGTTTCGTTTGAACTATTGTTGGCATTAGTATTGACGCAGTTTTCTTTTTTGGATTATACTTGGCACAATGTCCGGTTGGATTGCCTTTGTAATTAGCATAAACACATTTGTTTTATATATATTTGGCACAATTTCCGGCTGAATTATCTTCGATATTAGTCTAAACCCATTGTTTATCACACCTGGCACAATTTTCAGGTGAATTATCGTTGAAATTAGTATAAACGCGTCTTATTTCTACATATATTTGACACACTTGGCTGCAAAGATGGACTTCTCCTTCTTATCGCCGGACGAGCTTGAGGTCGAATTCGTTGTTCGCAACCTTTGAGCGGACGACGCTAACGCTCATCGCCAGCTCATGGAAGTGTATGAGGCCGAGAAATCAGAATCTAGCAGAATACCCTATAGGTCTCACGCTCATAAGAACCCATCGCGTGAATTAGACTATATCACCAGTCGAGTTGACGCTCTGAATCGTGACTTGATCTCGGATCCCATCCGAACCGACGAAGATCGTACGTGTTATATCAGTCAGGTGATCCATGTACTCCATAGAGCCGGCGGCTGTATAATACGTCTCCCTCTGTCCCATCCGATGCTCAGTCGTATGTTCAAACCTTGGAGGATATCCTGAGTCTTGTCGAATCTAGCCCTTCTTCCCAGCTTACGCCAGTGTCCGAGGGCGCTGGAGGCCTAACACCCTCTGTTCCTGTGGGTAACACAGACAGCCCAAGATACAATTTTTGTTATATAGTAGTAACCGTAAGGTTTCCATTACCAAATTATATAACTTGAGTTATATAGACTAGTACTCGAAACCTCTTTGTAACCACTATAAACCCCTTATAGAGCTTAAATGGAGGATTATATAAAGGTTACCGTGACTTGATTTAGGTAACGTTATATAACTAAAAGTTTTTAAAGTGAGTAATAAAAATATTCTGGTTACCTTAATATAACTTCTTATATAACCCTTATATAACCTAGGGTGCTCTCGATTAATTTATTTTGGTCATAGCAGTGGTTTCAGTAACGTTTCGGTTACCTTTATAAACTTTGTTTATAATGGTGATGGTAACTTTTCCACAACGCTTAAAATTTTCTCAGACTGATTACTTTTAGTGATTGATATGTTACGAAATTACTATTCGTTACCTTTATATAACAATACAATGCAAATATTTACGACATAGAATTTCGATATTTTTTTTTTGTATTGCATTTTTATAATGTAAGGATTAAATATTTTTACATTTTAGAATTAAAATTTGTCGGCATGTACGTGGTGAAATTCAGCTGCAATTAAAATTTTACTGTGAATATCATCATAGATACTTCTAAAAAATACAGACCCCTGCAAAAATAAGCAATTTTTAATAATTTTAATTAAATATGACAAAATTTATAAATTTCTCTTAGGTGATATTATTTCATAAAAATTACATAACATAATTTAGAAATGTTACGCACCTAAAAAGATGTATTTTCTTCATACAAAAATAAAACGGAAGCCATATTATATCTGCAATTTAAAAAATTTGCTTAACCGACATTTTCTTTTTTATCTGCAATGGACAGATGAAAAAATGGCGGCTTGTACTTAAATAAGCAAATTACCATTATAAAACTTCAAGTAGTTTTATATAAACCGAATTACCCTTATAAAACTTCTAGAAATATTATATAAACTAAAAGAACTGTGGTGTATAAGATCAAATTGTTGATTGTTACTTACACCACTTGCTAATCGTGAATGAGAATAAAAACCATAAAACGTTAGTAGGAAATATGAGGTGTGTGTCTCTTCTATGTAGCCCAAATTTCTCCAGAATAGACACAACAGTCCTGGTATATAAGTTGCGACAAATCTTGTGCTATATAAGAACTTCACAGCGCCTAGTTTGGTTGACAGGATAGTCGTACGTGGTCTTCCTAGTACCTGTCGTCACTTAGATCCTGCTATATGAAATAAATAAATAAAATCTTTTATTAAGCTCCGAAGGGAGTTCTAGTATGGCTGACCGTTTCTGATGAAAACGTATTCGTCTGGATACGAAGTTTCGTTGTTTATATATATCGAACCGAACAACAATAAAATATTTAATTCTTTTTAGTTTTATTTCCGATCTATTGGATGCTCTCTATACAACAATCGTAATGCGAATGGCTTAATATCTAACATCATTTTATTTTTTACAATCTTATGCCTACTTATCAATATTTATAAACTATACGCTCACGCTACACAAAGTAGGAATTTAGAAAACGTAGCATTTGAAATAGTACTTAATATTAAGGTCAATACAGCGGTTAAATGAGCAAAACCTATTTTTCACTAAAGCGCCTCGCGCCGCCACAGAACTACCATGCTTCGAAAATGATCCTTATATACCCTTTAGTCATAATATGTAACCTTTGGTAATGTTATATATCTTAATTATTAAAATCTTATATACCCTTTGGTTATATTATGTTATATAAATAAAAACAGTTTTATAATGGCTCCATTCGACACTAAAAGTAATTTGTTTTTATAACGATCACCGTAGTTACTAAAGGGCCACCAAAAGTTTTACGTTATTTTATAGTGGGTATATGTATTACCGAAAGTTCCCAATTTTTATTAAAGTCACCTAAATTACTGATTGTTGTCGAGTTATATAAGGGTAACCACGGATACCGCAATAAATACTTATTACCAATAAGTTATATAACGTGGTGATGAAAACAATTATAAAACTTTCTTATATACTTTCTAGTAATGGTAACTTTAAGTTATATAGACCGGTGATTGAAACATTTCCATCACCAACTTATAAAACCTTTAGTAACTTACTTCTACGATAACCATTAGTAACCTTAAAAAACTCTAATATCACTACGTCACCAATTGGTAATATTATAAAACTCTTATATAACCACTGAAATTCTTATATAACCGAGTAACGATTATATACCCCTTATAAAACTACCTATCACCTTCAGTCACCAAAAATTGGAAAAATTGTTACTTGGGAGTGGAGGGTCAAATACGCTGACGGGTGCTAAGTCGAAGACAGTTGCAGCGACGGAGGATGCCTCGCTGAGCTTACCAGGACCTAGGTTGGGCAACCTCCGCGTCAATTCTGACGAGCCGAAGTTGGATGTACCGATATTCGAGGAGCACAGGGCTCAAGCCGCTTTCACAGACATACCATATGCGTTTCCTGAACCACTTTCGGGAAGGTCTCGTATCCCGTCGATCAAAGAGCGGTTAGAAAATTTGAATAGGGGGCCCAGTTACTGGAGTACCTCCGCTGCCGAGACATAGTAATGCTGAATCTCGCTTACCACCCTTACCGAGTTCGTTCGTCTCTCCGCTTAACATTACAACTCATCCCCGACAGCCAGCAGCGAGAAACCGTGACATCGTATCCCACAGTCCTGCTGTCTTCTGCTGGAAGTTAAATTTTGATGGCACATCCGGCTTGGATGTGACAGAGATCAAATTTCCAATTTCCAACTGGTATTGGCTATACTTGAGAGACCAGCGTACGCACTCGTGGCAAGATTTACGTACTGCACTCCTACGCGAATTCCGCAGGCCGGAGTCAAAGTCAAAATTTTGTAGGTGGTCAGCGCCGTTTGACTCCAAGCCAAACCTTCAGACGCACGATAGAAGAAGCGGCTACCAACACCGAGCCCGACCGATAACTCCACGGCGTAAAGCTGTCAGCGACGCTACAACATTTCCAAAACTCAAAACCTTTGAACCCAGAGTCGATCGTAACAGTCTTAAAGTAAACATGTCTAACTCATCCACTCAGACGGATAATCCCAGCACACAAAGCACGTCAAATTTTACCACGTACTTGGAACCCTGCCCTTCTGAAAGTTGTAGTTGCACCTTCTCGGATGAAAACACTTCAATCTACACCTCTGATATAGAGGATGCATCGTTTTGCGTCACCGAATTCCCATCGGCTTCGGGATCCATCTTCTCCAGGACTGTCCCACGGACACATAGGTACCTCAGCCTGCGCAGAGTCATAAAGGCTGACATTGCCGAAACAGTAGAATTGATGAAGAGGATCCCTGGGATCCCCGGCCTTACGCAGATGTCTACATTCAGGGACAAAAGATACGAGGCTTATTGGATAGCAGTGCAAATGTGAGCGTGCTCTGGGCGGGAGCAGAGAGTTTCCTGGGTAAGATGGGGATTTCGTTCCACTCGATGCCGTCTTCAGTTTCGATCGCTGATGGGTGGCAGCAAAAGTTCCTGGGCCACATACGAGTCCTCGTAAAATACGGCGAAAAGACGCGCATGTAGAGATTGCACATAGTCCCCTCTCTTCAGCAACCCTTGCACCTGGGAATTGACTTTTGGAGAGCGTTTGGTTTAAGACCTGTTATGGTAAGTGAACTTCACTCCTTGCCAAAAGCTTCACCTTCTTGTTCGCAACAGCACGATCTTTAAGGATACGATTCGCACCGTGATCACATCTTTTCTGTCATTCAGCCAGCAAGGCTTGGGTCTCACCACCTTGGTAGAGCATGAGATAGACATTGGTCTGGCGAAGCCCATTAAACAGCGTTTCTATTCAGTGTCTCCGCCAGTGCAGAAATCTATGACGAGCTCGACCGGATGCTGCCGCTAGGGGTCATTAAGGAGAGCCAAAGTTCTTGGTCGTCACCAGTGACTTTAGTCAAGAAGACTAACGGTAAAGTACGCCTCTGTCTAGATGCCCGAAAATTAAACTCCGTAACAGTTCCAGATGCCTTTCCGTTACCTCTTATAGATGGACTCCTCAGTAGACTCCAGGAGACAAAATTTTAATTCTGCCATAGACCTGAAGGACGCGTTTTGGCAAATCCCTCTCGCTGTGGGATCAAGAGACAAAACTGCTTTCGCAGTGCGGGGAAGACCCCTATACCAGTTCAAGGTGCTTCCGTTTGGACTTTGCAACGCTCCGCAAACAATGTGCAAGCTGATGTGCATAGTCATCCGTCACCAACTGCATGATCGAGTGTCTGTGTATCTTGACGACTTACTCATTGCTTCCTCCACGTTCAACGAACACCTAAGTCTCCTGATGGAAGTCGCGTCGTTGCTTCGCGCTGCCGGCCTGATTATCAACGTGGAGAAAAGCAAGTTTTGTATGAGAGAGGTCACATATCTCGGCTTTGTAGTTGGGGATGGGTGCTTGCGGGCTGATCCCGGAAAGGTCACTGCTATTCAGAGCTTGCCAAGGCCAAGAACTGCCAAGAAAATACGTAGCTTCCTTGGAGTATGCGGCTGGTATAGGAGGTTCATCCCACATTTCGCTACCATCGCTAGTCCTTTGACGGACCTTCTAAAGAAAAACATCAAATTTGAGTGGAACGAACAAGTTGAACTGGCATTCCAACAGCTAAAACAGTGTCTGATGACCGCACCAGTGCTCGCTAATCCTGACTTCTCCAAGCCTTTTTTCATTCAGTGCGACGGACGCTAGCACTACAGGAGTCGGATGCGTCTTGTTCGCTTACATGTCACAGAAGCTGAACGCTGCTCAACGCAACTACAGCATAACCGAGTTAGAGTGTCTGGCCGCCGTATTGAGTATAAAAAGGTTTAGGCCGTATGTGGAAGCACTGGAGTTTACGGTCATTACCGACCACGCTAGCCTCAAATGGCTCATGGACCAACGGGATCTATGTGGTCGGCTGGCTCGTTGGAGCCTTAAACTCCACGCCTTCAAATTTCACATTGAATTCCGTAAAGGTAAGGACAATGTGGTTGCTGATGCTCTTTCCAGGTCATTTGCTGACGAGGCAGCAGAACAACACACAGACGAGCTAGTTTATCTTGCGCAAGTCAGTTCACTTGATATGAAGTCACCCGCATTCCATGAGAAAACGTACGTGGAGAGAATCCCGCGAATCACTTCTAATCCAAGCTGTTTTCGGAACTTACGAATTAGCGGTGGTATTGTCTATATCTCATTTTCGTTTCCAAATAACGACGTCTCAGAGGAGCTGGTTCAGTGGAAGCTATGGGTTCCTGATAGTCTGACGGGCGATCTGATTAAATCAGAGCATAGTCCTCCTATGGCAGCACATTTCGGTTTCGCAAAAACCTTAGAGAAATTACGTCGTCAGTACTACTGGCCGAGCATGGCTTCAGAAGTACGACAGTTCATAAACGCCTGCAAAACGTGTTAACTGATTAAGCCGACCAATGTGTCTTCAAGACCTCCCCGGGTATGATACGCTCTACCGATCTGCCCTGGCAACGTATCTTCTGTGATTTTCTAGGTCCTTATCCGCGCAGTCGAGGTGGTAATATTCATATTCATCGTACTGGACCACTTATCTAAGTTCGTTCTGTTGGAAGCAATGCCAGAGGCCACAGCCTCGCAGTTCGTCAAATTTCTGGAGCAAAAAGTCTTCTTAATGTTTGGGGTTCCGGGATTGGCACATTCAGACAATGGTAGTCAGTTCATTGCAAAAATATTCGCTCAACTATTAGATCGTTACGGGGTGAAACACATGTTCTCACCAGCTTACTCCCCTCAGTCAAACGCCTCATAGCGTGTTAATCAGTTGGTCCTGGCAGCGATCCGCGCCTATGTCGGCACAGAGCATCGGAATTGGGACGAACATCTGAGCGAGATCGGCTTCGCCATCCGCAACGTCGTGCATGAGTCTTTTAAGTGCTCGCCATATTTCCTGCTCTTCGGTCGACATCCAGTAACATGCGGGGTGTCATACCAACTTCTTCGAGAGCTAAGGGCAGACTCCGACGGGGCTGTCGAGTGTGCACCTGTCAACCAAAGGCTTCAGCTTTTGCGCGACGAAGAAAAGTTCCATCTCACAGAGGCGTATCGAAAGTACGCCGCTGGTTACAACCTGCGAACACGGGAAAGAGCCTTTGTACCTGGACAGACGTTGTACGTCCGAAACTTTGTGCAAAGTAGTGCAGTCGATCGATTTGCTGCCAAATTAGCATCTAATTTCATAAAAGCGATGGTCTCAGTCTTTGTTACTAAACCCTTCTGAGTTAGCCTTCATCTGAAGGATTTCACCTTCCTGTCCCTTCTTCAATTTCCTTTGAGCTTGAGCCCGCTTGCTGCACCCCGTGGAATTTCCCTCGTCCTGAGTGAGTTGATAGATGAATCCTATCTGTTTGCGAAGCGATTTCCTCGCTTGGGATTGGGGGATTTCCGGGCTGCTGTGACCGTATTCAGCAGAACACAGAACGTTAAGGAGTGCGTTTCACCGACTAATTTGTGGTCTCGAGCCGAACATTCCCATACGTGATAAACCTATCGCTGCACCTCCAGCTCATTGGGCGAGACGAGTTGATAGACGAAGTCTATCTGTTGATAGGTCCTCCCTCGTTCAAGGCGAGCTAGGATTATGGCCGCGTATGGGACGTTTATTTCTCAACAACCCAGGGTTTAGCGCATGCCCGGCTTGAGACTCTAGTGGTCATCCCCAAGTTGGGCGCGTTGTGGATGAACTTACTTTCCTTTATTGCTTATCCTGAACTATGTCTCGTGTCAAAGTCCGGCTTGAGACTCTTATCTCCGTGGGTCGTCCCCACGCTGTAGGGTATTCCCCATACGCTACCCTTTTCCTTCCCCTCTTCGTTCTTTTTACTTGTTTAGGCTTCTCTACCTTCTGTAGAGAAACCCCCATAACTTTCCCAGGGTACCTGAAAAGGGGTGAAAAAGTACACACTTTCGAGAAGTAGCCCTATGCTACTTCTCCATACAAATAAAAACCGTGAAAATAAAAGTTATATATTTTTGAGAAGTAGCCCTATGCTACTTCTCCATATTTTATCCATCCTGCAAAACAAAAAAAAATAATAATATGAAACCCTGAAATGCTAAGAATAATAAATTATATTTTGTTCCAGCGAAAAATTTTAATTCACCCAAAAGTAGCACAAATTACAATTTTTCGTTCGAATCATAGGTACATCCCGCAACGGTAATTCGCCTAGCTGTAAAGCATCACGCGATACCATCACATTACAGCAGGTCCGCCCGAAATTCCTAGAAAATTTCGGCTCGAATGTACACCAGCTGTGGCAAGAATTCGAGATAAAAAAAACGACACACACCCGTACTCAGGCAGTAGCACAGGCGCGAACGATCGACCCAAAAAATTCAGGAGAAACGAAAGCGCTCGTCTGTCGGTCGGGTGGAAGAGAGAACGGCGGTGATGTAGGGAGACGACCTGAACTCGAACCTTGGTCGAGTACGGTGGTCGGTCGACTCGTGCTGAGATTTTCGCCTGCAATATAAAGGAAATTTGAGTTTTATTAAAGTTTAATTAAAGTTTCTTCGAATAATTTTTCTTTCGTTTTGTGTCAGAGCGCGCCTATTAATTTTCCATTTCGAAAACTGCAAAGAAAATATGGAATTATTAAAATTTTCTTCGGTAAAAGTAATTTAAAATTAAATATAGCTTACCACAGTTTTGTGCCAGAGTGCTGATTATTAATTTTCCTTTAGGAAAAACTGTGAAGAAAATATGAATTAATTAACGTTTCTTCGAATAATTTAAATACGGATTACCTGTATATTGTGTCCGAGTGCTGCGTATTAATTTTCCTTTCGGAAAAACTGTGAAGAAAATATGAATTAATTAACGTTTCTTCGAAGAATTTAAATACGGATTACCTGTATATTGTGTCCGAGTGTTGCGTATTAATTTTCCTTTCGGAAAAACTGAAGAAAATATGAATTAATTAACGTTTCTTCGAATAATTTAAATATACATTACCTGTATATTGTGCCAGAGTGCCGCTTATTGATTTTCCTTTCGGAAGAACTGTAGAGAAATATGGAATTATTGAAAATTTCTTGGATTAAATTAATTCAAAATTAAATTGAGATTACCTGTGTGTTTTGTGCCAGAGTGCCGCTTATTCGTTTTCATTTCGAAAACCTGTAAAGAAAATATGGAATAATTAACGTTTCTTCGACCAAAATTAATTACAGATTACCTGTATATTGTGTCAGAGTGCCGCTTACTAATTTTCCTTTCGGAGAAACTGTGAAGAAAATATGAATTTATTAAAGTTCCTTCGAATAATTTAAATATTGATTATCTGTATATTGTGCCGCTTATTAATTTTCTATGTGGAAAACTGTAAAGAAAATATGCAATTATTAAAATTTTCTTCGATTAAATTAATTCAAAATTAAATGCATATTACCCGTGTATTGTGCCAGGGTGCCGCTTATTGATTTCCCTTTCGGAAACACTGTTAATAAAATATGCAATTATTAAAATTTTCTTCGGTTAAATTAATTCAAAATTACATTCAGATTACCTGTGTATTGTGCCAGAGTGCCGCTTCGTCATTTTCCTTGCGGAAGAACTGTAAAGAAAATATGGAATTATGAAAATTTTCTTCGATTAAATTAATTCAAAATTAAATTTAGATTACTTGTGTACTGCGCCAGAGTGCCGCTTCGTCATTTTCACTTCGAAAAACTGTAAAGAAAATATGGAATTATGCAAATTTTCTTCGATCAAATCAATTCAGAATTAAATATAGATTACCTGCGAATTGTGCTAGAGTGCCGCTTATTCATTTTCATTTCGAAAACTGTAAAAAAAATGTGGAATAATTAACGTTTCTTCGAATAAATTCAATATGGATTACCTGTGTTTTGTCCCCACTTAACTACATTAGGCATCAAGCTATTATGGTAGCGCTAAGTAGCACCCATGTAGGCAAAGCGCTTTTATTTAGGGCTAGACGTAAGTGCATGCCCGTGGTTAAGCAACACATGTAATCGGGTTTCCTCTGAAAACTTGTTTTATACTCATAATTTTTTTTGCGATTACTAAATACTTATATATACATTTAATACTGAAAGTATCCAGACTTGTCATTTCTATTTCTTTTGTTCGGACGTTGGGCCTGCCACGTATCTGCTTCCCGTCAATTAGGTACTCATCGCCAGCCTTAGGCTGGTCCCGATATCCTTCGTTTTTTTGTGTGTGTTATTTTCCGTAAACACAATTCCAGGAGGCTGTAACAGGTACCCCAGGATGCATTAAACACGCACGAGGGGGGGGGGGGGGGGGGGGGGGTTCACGGTGGTGGTCCTGCCCACACACACACGAATGAGCATCTGGAGCATTTTGATACGGCTTTGGAGGCTTAGCCAGGGTGGATGGGGGGCGTTTGGGCCCAATATTACCCAAAGCCGGGGTCTCAACAACATCGGAGACTCCTCTCAGCTCTCTCACTCTCTCTCAATCGTTCATCTGTCAGCGTTGAAAGCTCTCCGGGTGAATTAGGACTTGTTCGGCGTTGCTGAGGTCTTCTGTTCTTCTTTTCTTACAGCATTCAATCGTATAAATTTTATTCTTTCCAACCTTTCAGATAGATTTCTTCATATAGATTTTTTTTGTCCGTCTGTCCATCTGCAGTCACGACTACGATTTCTCTTTTTTTTTTACTGTCCGTCCGTCTGTCCGGTCAGTTATTCTGTCAATTATGCACAGCTTTACAAGCATTGAAGAGATGTGGGTGGCAAGAACCACCCCAAGCCGGCTGATCGCTACCGGCATACTCGCTGTGCAGCCACCCCCGGACATGATTTTTTATAACAAGAGGTGTCGGATACAGTATCTACATATACCCAGGTAGAAGTGGTTATAAGTAGATCTGTCGACTGAAGCGCTTGCGTTACAAGATTGCTTTTAGTTATGCGCTTCTGCTGCTGTTAGTGGAGCAGCAGCAACTGATGTTGCTGCTGTGCTGGTCACTTTTGGAGCTGGTGCTCGAAGCTTTTTTGGACAACCACCGTTGTCTTAGTTGCAGTCTTCTGCGATAGTTTTGGTTACAGTTTGCTAACCTTTTCACTTGGGCTCTTAACGGCCTTTTCTGTCAGCCCTTGATTTGTTCTGGAGTCCCCCAGAATCGCTGCTGCTCGCACGCATAATAAGTGCAGCAGAGGAGCTTAAAGTTTCTTTTTACTTTAGATAATTTTTTTTTTATTTTTATTATTTTTTTTTAAGATCAATTTTTATTAATTACCTCGCCACTTTTTATTTTTTTGATATAAATTGCTAGACGGAAACTAAAAATTTTAAGGTCGCCATTCTGTCATGGCAACTACCAATATTAAATTATTATCCCAAATGTCGCACAAATTTTCGTTTTTTCACTTTTTATACCCTAGATGAAATCTATAGGGGTATACTAAGTTTGTCATTCCGTTTCTAACACCTCGAAATAATGATGGTACGGCAAAATGAATTGGACACCCACGCATAATATTAAAAGTTATTTTGATTTTTGCATGTCCGTCTGTCTGTCTGTGCGCACGATAACTCGAGAACGCGTTCACCTAGAAAGATGAAATTTTGTACACTGACATTAAAAAAAAAAAGTTAAATTAAGTTCGAAAGTGAGACAAATCGGGCAACTCCTTCGTGGGGTTGCCATACAAAAATTTCGTTTTCCACGATAAATTTGGACACTACCTGAGAACACGTCGACATAGAAAGCTGAAATTTGCTACACTGTGTTTTCATACTAATATCAAATGAAATTTCAAAAATCAGCTAAATCGGGTGACCCCTTCTTGGTGTTGCCATATAATAATTTTGGTTTTTTACATATACTTTGAAAACGATCAGTCCAAGACATTTTTCTTGTACTAAAAACTTCTTCAGAATAAGAAATCCTATAAAATTGGTTATAATCATTTTTTCTGTCCGACGAGCCGTTCTAGAAATATATGCGAGAAACCAATGCAAAAAATCAAAATTGCTCAAATGGGTGACCATACGAAATTTCATACGTGCATTCATCTAGGGTATCATAAGAATTGGTCTTACACCAATTCTAGCTTTTTCACTTGTTATTTCTAATTTTTTTATAGTTATTTTTCAATAAACTTCACTTCAAACGACAGTTCTTGAAGTATATTTTCAAGGTGATGTCGTTAGTGTGTTTTGGCACTCACAATTATCACTTATTTCTTGTTTTATCTTTAAGTATCATGGAGCTTAATTCGACACTTATGCTCTCTGTGGAAATAATAATAATACGTTATTTGGTGCCGTACTGAAGATTACAACATCTTATGTTAGTACTACTGAAGGAAATATGTAACAAAAGTAACAAAATAAAATTAAAATTAAAATATAGAAACTTCAATTCAATACAATTCTTAAATATACTAAACTAAACTATCTGTATTAAGATTAAAGAAGTATTAGTACTATTCTAAAATATGAAGGCCATTTCCAAACTATAAGCCCTCTAATAACTTGACGAATTCCCTGCTGGACCCATTGCCCTGAGCATTACTTGGAAGAAAATGCCATTTGCGGATAGTCTGGACAAAGTAAGAACCATATCGAGAGGCGCACCTCGGAGCAAAAAGTTTAAGACTTCTGGCCGACTGCAAGAAGTGCAGTTTCTCATGCAGATACATTGGGGTTTTTCCTATAATTAGCTTATGTAAGAATATTAGAATAAGAATTTATTAATGCAAAGACGTACACAAGATATTACAATCTTTTTTAGTACATTGTTATTTGGTAAATGAACTAAGCAAATCAAAAACCAAAGCAAATTAAAAAGATTAACTAATAAAAGAATAATAAAATACTTAAAACTAAAATAAAAGATATTGTTACGCACCACAAAGTGATACAAGCGACATCTATTGGAAATGGAAACAACTTTAGGTTAGTGACATCCTAGTAAACTGGGTTTGGAGAACGGAATATTCAGGAAGGTTCTAGGATAATTCGTAGAGTATAAATACGGCGCTGCTCACATCCAGGAGGCGGTTATTATTTCAGACAGCGAAGTGAACGAAGTAAACTATTTGAATTGTGATTATTACAATTATTAGTACAGTACTAGCGGATAACTAAAGAGTAGATTTCATAATTGTTTGTGAATTGTGATAGTAAACAGTCAAGTTAAATAAAGAAGAACTTTCGAATTATATCTGAAATATTGTGTTTAAAATAACGCACCAAGGCCACGCTCGTAACAATATACTAATAAATAAAAGACATACGGAACAAAATAAAAGACATACGGAAACTAAATGTTAAACTATAAATGAGTAAACAAGCTATATTATACAGGAAATAAGATAAAAGAGAAAAAAAAGACACAATAGAATAAATGCAAAGAAAAGAACGACAGTAATTAAAAATAAGTTAAAAATAATAATAAATAAAATAATAATAATAAAAATAATTGTTAAGTTTTTAAGGAAACAATAAAAGAATGAAAGAACCAAACATCGAAATTGTTGTCAGCGTTCAGGGAGCTTAGGTCACTGGGCAGCAGCGCAGATAGAAAAATGGCACCTTAGTAACCCCTTGAATATGCCGAAGCAACCGGCGGCGTTTTGAATATTAGCTGGTAACTTATTCCATAAACGAAAGATCTGAACATAGTAAGAATCCTCAAAGAAGGCTCTGCGAAACCGTGGCATGACCAAATTTCGATTCCTGGCTGATTGAAAGAACTTATTATTATCAAGCAAATATTTTGGGGCGTAGTAAATTAAATAAAAAGTAAAGCGCTTTTAGGTTGAGATACGTAGACAGTGAGCAACCAGGAAGCTCTAAGCAAAGATAAATCTGATGCAGTCGTTGAAGGCAACTTCAAGCTTACGTCTACATGTGCTGTCAAGATTAAGAAACACTAAGCTACAACACGTGAAGTGTGGTAAAAGAAGAATTTTAACAAGCCGTAGTCAAATTTCTTCGCTTAATATATCGGCGGACAGCAAAAGTTTCCGAAGTCCATAATAAATCTTACGTATATAAGCACTTCATATTGGCGTTGATAATTATGCCTAAATTTCTAACTCTATTCACTAATGTAAGATTAGTTCCGTTGAGCTCAGCTGCTGGAAGTTCATCAGTATGAAGACTATTATTGTGGACTATCATATATTGCGATTTGGATGGATTCAACTTGAGGTGATTGTTTACTGACCATTTGTGTACATTTTTGAGGTCGTTATTAAAGCGAGCAAAGCAATCCTCTATTAGCCCAAAAAAATATCATGCCTGCATACAAAAACTTGCACTCACCCAGTCCTGAAGGGACCTTTACGTCACTTACCTAAGTTCCAGTGAAGGCGCAGATGTTCTGCCTTCCTTGCGAAGCCCCATCCTCCCATTGACTTTGGCTGGCAGTGTTTCCAAAGTCCCTTTGTTGACCTGTAAAAGAGATTAAAGCGGACCTACACGACCCTAGGATGAGAGGGCTCCAGGATGTGAGAGGAGGAAATAAAAAAGGCTCACCGTATCCATTACGTTACAAAAGTTCATTCGTCACTAGTATTAATGTGGATTTTACGCTAAGTTACATTTAGGATACTAATGGCAGTAAAGCCCAGCCTAATCTTTAACACAGTCTTGTGATGCCAAGTTAGAGCTTCATTTGCAAAGAAAATAGAACTGTAGCGTAATCTACAATGATGTTTGTACTGCAGCCGAGGGACTGTGCTAAGTATACCTAAGTATATCTATGTCAATTGAAAGTCTAAATGCTAGTTAAAGTATAATTATTAAAATATGTGAATATATAGTATATATGTCTACCGTGAAAATTCAAGTGCAAAAGTAGGTAAGTATATAAGACGTATGCCTAGCGTAAGAGTTCAAAAGCAAAAATATATGTGAACATATGATAAGTGTGCCTAAAGGGACAGCTAAAATGCAAGTATGTATTATATATGTCTAACATGAGAGTTCAATTGCAAAAATATATATATGCATATATGATAGATAGATACAATGACACAAAAATAGACAAAAAAATATAACAAATAGGTATAGAAAAGTTTTCAAACAAAATTAAAGCATAAAAATTTGTAGCACATTCTATAATGAATCTGAATGTTTGTTACCATCGCATCTTGAGAACCGTGCGTGTTCGATTTAAATCGACATACAAGAATTTAAATATAGACTTTCATTCAATGCTTTTCAATCAATTTTACAGATTCAAAAAAAAATTCAAAGAAAAACTTCAAAAGCAAATCAAAAGGATACTTACAGTCAAAATCCTCTGGTCTGGTGGAGCGCTCCAATAGTCGATAAGTATCTGTAGTTCATTTTCAATATATATATAAAAATTATTAATACTGATAGGCATTCGTTCCCTACTTCAGTGCTTGCATTACGCTGTCGTTGATGACATAAACCTTACTATAGAACTTAGGTAATCTGCCTCGTCTTATGACTAAATCGCCTTTTGTGCGCGGCGTTAAAACATTCAATACTTTTTTTTTAACAAACATAACAAGATAAAAATACTATAGAACCACTGCACTTGGTGAACTTAGTGTAGTCTCCTCGTGTTTTACATATACATCTTTTAAAAGCTGTTAATAGAACGTTTGGAGTCGTATGCCGCTACTCTTGTATATCTTACGGGCGTTTGCTTGGCCTCATCGGGCCTAATGCAATCGAACTGAGTTTCTTGGGGCCCTATTTCTAGCTTCCCGTCAGGTGATATTGTAGCACTAGCCCTATACTACTTTCCGTGGAATCCCAGATTTTTGTCTCTGGTTTTGTAATTTTTCTTTATTATTTTAACTGAATACTCCTTTTAGCTCATCTATTCAACCAGATGAAAATATTTCTTTTTCATTAGGTAGTATACCTATATGCGTATATATATATATATATATATTAAATTTTAATTCTAAAGGAATCACTCGAGTTCAATCGCTAAATATATAGATACAATTGGCGTCGATCTTTTTACTCCTGTAATTTCCTTCGTCGATTTTTATCGTTTGTGTTAATGGATGAGATACCTTTTTTCTTGTCGGAGTTGCTAATATTTTTAGGCCTATTATATACCATAAAGACGTTGCGATGTTGCCACTTTGGCAATTGCGGCAATATACGTTTTTCCTCCTTTTGTGGTTTCTTTTAGTACAGTTTCTGAAGAAACTTCATACCTCAAACAAAGTCAATTACTGATCTTTGCTTTTATAAATATAATATAGGTTATGAATGCCTGCACAGCACAACGTGAGATCCTCTTCTTTATTTTGTACCCGGGGTAAGTTTAGTTTATTTTTCTTTGAGAACAAACTCCCATTTATTGGAGCGTATTGGAGCACCAGAAATCTACCTAATATTTACTTCACAGACGGAGATTTCTTTTTGTGCGCGGCGACTTTTCGTTGCACACTTTGTAAATTTTTCTTTTCTCTTTAGTCTTCTTCGGAAATTGCTAAAATTGTTTAAATATCGGATTTATCCTAGCGGATTTTATGCGAAAATATTACCTTTTTTGCTGGATGACTGCGAGAATTCTTGATAATAAATTTTTCGGGAACGTCTCGCATGTCAGCACTTTTAAGAAAATACGCCAGTCTCATTGTCTTCTTCTTACTTGCCAGTCATGTCAACATGGCACCTGAGCGTGAGGAAACATTACTCTCGGTCGGGGTGCATTCAGTTTTCGAACTTGATCGCGGCCGGCTCACACGCGTCAGCATTTCGTGTAGCATATTGCTATATACAATACGCTACGACCATAACATCTAATCCACAACTGGCGCAGACTGCCATATATTAAAAGTTAACAAAAACGAGCTACAGCTACACATTGGAACGCCATCATAGACTTTCCGTGCTTTCAAATTGCGCCAGCTACGAGTTACAGCACCACATTGTGCTTTCCACTTAACATCAGCGACCATCTCTTATTCAGACAATAGCGTGTCTGATATGTTAACACGCAAGTTCATTGAAAAATTAGGTTCGAAAAAATCTTTGTTATCATCAAATTTGGTAAGCCTTTGAATCGCTTCGGGTTAATTGACGAATTCCACAGGCGGACAAGATGACGAATCGTTCACAAATTTTGCTGTGACCTTATGTGTTGAAATTGTAGTGAAATTATATGGAAGAAGACGAGAACAATAATTTCGTGGCAGCAGAGCTTTGAGTGATCTTTAATGACACTGGTAAAAATAAGACGTGGTATTTCTGTTCAATATGTGGTTAATGGGCCCATGTCGCATGTAGAGTAGATTGGTCACTCCGGCAGAACCAAAGTACAAATCCTCTTTATGCGACTTTTGTATATAAAAATAAATATGTGAATGATTTTGTTTTTCATTTCTCTTGTCCTGCATCATCTTACCCGCAAGCGAGGATAAGATGACGAATTTGACACCAAGTCAAACAAATGAAAAAGCTATGCTAAGCTTTTAATTTACGAAAATCATAAAATTAGTAGTTGAAAGTGAACATATTAACGATTGATCAAAAGAAATAACTGAGACCTTAGGTCAAAGCCACGAGGTTTTAAGAATGATCAAAGCTTACTATCGTCATCTTACCCTCCCATACCCTACCATATTGAACGGATTGGCGATCCTTTCATTTTTATGTGAAGAAAGAAGAGCCCAAAAACAAGTTTCGTTTGAGTGATCTTTGGAGAGAACCTTGTGTCTGGTAACTGCAGGCAATTAATTAATTAATACCTTCACATGAAGCCTGCATTTAATATTTTTGCTGTGATCGATTTGTGTATTCTGCATGATGTGTTTTTTAATATTAACCAATTCATTTTCTACTAACCTTAAAAATAATTTTGGTTTTTTTTTGTTTTTTTTTTTTAGATGATGAAGGCGGCAGCATTAAACCAGTTGCGTTGAATAGAAAAGGCAAATCTGCGCATAATGAATTTCAAACCAGAATTGGTTTCTTTTTGGAAAAGAATGCTAGAAAAAAATCAAGAATACCGATGCAATCATGTGGTTCTCTAGCTTCAGACAACACAAGCCCTATGTCAACTCTTACAGGATCTTCGGAAGCAGAGGTGACAAGGATCACTCATGCACCGATCATTCCTAGTACTGAGTGTGATTCTCTTGGCAACTTTATATCTATGTCTGTATCTGAGAAGAACAGTATATCAATTAAACCTGTTAAAAAACGATATTACGCAGCAAGTAAGAATAACTAAATTAAGTTTATCTTTATTTTTACTTTTTTTTATATAATTTAGATTCACAAGGAGGAAATTCAGTAGAAATGACAATGTTTAAAAATCGTAAGTCGAATATTAATCGTTCGGCAAGGATTTGTCGACCGAAAGATGGCTACGATATAAAACCGCGAAATGCGCAATATCGAACACCGCAGTTAACATTGAAGCCACTATTTTTCGAAGTACCTTTACAAGAACCAGATCCACTTTTTGTTGGGCGACAGTGGCTCCTGCGGGAATTATCTAACATCTTGACAACAACTGAAACACCAGGTATTCTTATTAATGGAAGTCCTGGTGCAGGGAAAACAGCTCTAATTCTACAATTGGTCGAGTATTCTTGCTTTGGTAGAAGAAAAGAGATGCCATTATGTGAAAATGATGGTATATATTGCCAGATAAACGTGGGTCATGATAGATTAAAAACTCTGGCCTCTCATGTCGTAGCATATCATTTTTGTCAAGTTGATAACAATTCAACATGCTTAGTTCCAGATTTCATACATTCTTTAGCTGCCCAATTATGCCAAGCACCTCAGTTATCCGCTTACCGAGAGTATCTAATTAATGAACCGCACTTGCAAAATATTCTTAACATAAAAGAATGTATAGCTGATCCAAAGAGAGTTATGCAAATGGCAATTTTGGAGCCCCTAACTGTGCTCAAGAGAGCAGGAAAAATTCCCGATAAAAATTGTGTGATATTAGTAGATGCTCTCTGTGAAGCTGAATATCATCGACCAGATCATGGCTTCACTATAGCATCGTTTCTAGGTAAAATGACAGAACATTTTCCTTCTTGGCTTAAGGTTGTTGCCACTGTACGTACACAGATGTTAGAATTTGTGAAAGGTTTGGCTTACACAAAAATGACACTTGATAGTTGGAGTTCTAATGAATATCTACAAAAAGACATGCTGGAATACATATCATTCCGAGTGAATCACAATTCAAATATACAAAATAATATTGGATCGGCGAAGGACGCAAGCACTGTACAATTTAAATTCATAACACATTTATTACAATTGACAAAAGGATCCTTTCTTTATGCCAAACTCATCCTTGATCTCATTGAACGTGGCCATCTAGTAGTTAAATCAGCCAGCTATAAAGTTCTTCCAGTATCATTAGCACAAATATTTTTGCTACATTTTAATCTACGATTTTTATCGGTATCTAGTTTCAGTAAGGCCTCGCAAATTCTAGATATTTGCCTTGCTGCACTATATCCTTTGACTTTAAGTGAAATCTACTACTCTTTGTGCTCTCTTAAGGTCGATGAATTCATGGAATGGGACGAATTTTTACAAAGATTCAAGTTGCTGTCAGGACTCCTCATCAAACGGATAGATAATACATATATGTTTTTCCATCCATCTTTTAGGGAGTGGCTAATGCGTCGAGACGAAGGTGAATCTACTAAATTCATATGCGACTTTCGGTTGGGACATGCAGCTATAGCATTTCGCCTGTCACGCTTTCAAGCACCACTCAATGCGGAACAATCATTGGAATTAGGTCATCACATTTTAAAAGCTCACATTTATAGAAACTCACATCCCATCCAGTCTCCACGAGATATTCAGTCATATTGGCTTAGTTCAGTTGCCGATTCTGCATCAACTGCTCTTTGTGCATTAAGAAATGTGTATAGTCCTAATATAAAAGTATCTCGATTATTACTTTTAGCTGGAGCATCACCTCATTATCAAACAGATTTCATGGGGGATGCAACAATATTATGTATTGCTGCGTATGAGGGAATCGTTCCAATGGTAAGCCTACTTTTAGAATTTGGCGCAGACGTTGAGAAAACCAACAGTCAAGGTTGTACTCCATTAATATTAGCAGCTACGAAAGGACATTGTGATGTTGTCCGTTTACTAATAGCAGCTGGAAGTAGTCTAGGACATGTCGATACAACACAACGGTGTGCTCTAGTACACGCTTCTAGAATGGGAAAATTGAATGTTGTGAAGTATTTATTAGCATGTGATTGGATACCAAGACCTAACTCAGCAGATGTATCGATAGAGGAAGCAGCTCAACAATCTCTTGTAACTGCAGCTTCCCAAGAAAATATTACAATTGTTGAGGACTTATTAGATATGACTGAAGTCAATGTGAATAGCGAAGATTCTCTTACAGGTGACACAGCTTTAACAGCGGCTGCAAAAAATGGTTGCACTGAAACTTTATCAATACTCCTGTCACGTGGAGCAAATGTCGATGTAAAAAATAAAAATGGATCAACTTCCTTACTAATTGCTGTTAAAGAAGGCCATTGGGCGGTAGTGGAAAGACTTCTACAAAATGGGGCTGATATTGAGCAAATCGATCATATAACAAGTAAGACACCATTAATAGTAGCAGCTGAGGAAGGTCATGTAGGTATTATTGAGCTTCTCGTCGAAAAGGGTGCATCTCTAGATGTAAGTGATAATGAAGGATTGACAGCTTTGTGCTGGGCTTGTTTACGTGGTCGATTACAGGCTGCAAAATGTTTATTAGAAAAAGGCAGTAAAAAGGACCATACAGATAAAGTTGGCAGAACACCTCTAGATTTAGCAGCTTATCAAGGATCATCCAGTTTAGTTCAACTTTTATTAGATAAAGGAGCACAAATTGAACATGTCGATATGAATGGAATGCGTCCCTTAGATCGTGCAATTGCTTGTCGCAATACTCAAGTTGTACAAGTTTTTCTTAAGAGAGGAGCTAAACTTGGCCCTGCAACTTGGGCTATGGCGGCAGGAAAAATTGAAATTATGCTTTTATTACTGAATAAATTACTAGAAGATGGAAATATTCTTTATCGGAAAAATCGCGTCCAAGATGCTGTTTATCGTTATCAATATGCCCTGAAAAAAATTCCCAACAAAGAGAATTGTACTGAACAGAGCTCAGCGTTTGCTACAATTAAAGTGAATTTATTGCTGAATCTTTCAAGATGTAAACGAAAAATGAATGTAAGTACCTACTTAATACTTTCACAATTTATTAGTTAAGAAACAAGATTTTATTATGTTACTCGCTCGCTTATTTTAAAAAGTTCTAATTAATTCACCAATTTCAATTCAATCGCTTATCGATCTATATCCAGCCTTAACTCCAATAAACATACTACCTTCGTGTCTTTTCTCCTTTTGATCCTTCCAACTCAATCAGTCGCGTCGATTTTTTCTTACACAGTATGACAATTTTTCAATCTAGTGGGACAAACATGTAAACAATATTAAATGAGCTTCTATGCGGATGGTTTAAAAAATTTTGTATTCTTAGTGATTACAATAAATTGATAAATGCGTCGGTGTCCAATAAAAAACACATTAACATGTATTAGGTAATAAAAAATATAGTTTTATTGGATGAAGAAAACTTCAATACAATTGAATTCAAAAATATTTATTAATGTATACCAGCTTGTACGTAGCTTACATCGTTGGACATTACAACAGTTAAATAGTAATAGAACACTAAAAAAAACAAATGAAATAAAATATAAACATAATAAATGAATATATATACAGAGAGTAATGTTAGAAAAATATAATAGTAGTAACAACACAGTATACACTCAATAAACAGACATGAATGTAGAATAGTAATAAAAACAATAAAGAGATAATCTAATTAACTAGATACAAGGAAAAGCTATAATTGGTCTAAGACCAATTTTTTATTTAGTTAGCCAACATATATAAATATATAATCTGACTTATAGATAAAAAGAAAACCTATATGATGAATAATTGAGAAATAACATTTTGCAATAAATCAAAAACCCCTTCAAAGAAGAAATAATTTGAAAATTTGTTGTAAATTCTACACATATTGCTGAGGGGCTCATAAAATCCATAATTTTTTCGATGACTCTGTATGAAAAGAATGTTATGGTCGTATATGAACACCACCCAAATACCATATTCGATGGCACTGACCTCTGTCACTGACTAGCTGTCCGGGAACGATAAGTACCATTTGCGAAACGTGTGAAGTGGGCGAAACGAAAAGGCCGGAAGTCGGGCAGCCATATTCATTCATTGAGTGTTAAATTAGGGTAGTTTAGACGGTGTAGTTTTTGCGCGCCGCGCACGAAAATGGTAGGAGAGGGTGATGAGCGGAGACGGGGGAGGGCGCGCACAGAACAGCGACTGAGCATCGAGCGAGCATCGAGCACGATCATGAAGTTTTTATCAATTCCTCTTTCACTTGTTTTCTATTCATACGGGGGAGTTCAGAAAAATTGTTATTTTCAGCAGTTCCTCTTTCGCATGTTTTTCCATTCGGGGGAGTTCAGGAAATTTGTTTAACATCATGCTGATCATTCAAAGATGTCGTTGATAAATATTATATGCAATTGTTAATCCGGAATGCTCATTTATTGAAGTGTGGACCATTGATGTGTGATTGTTGTGTGATTTAAATTCGTGATTTTGATTTGTGAAAGCTTAAAACAATTACAGTGAAAATATTGTTTGATTTTCTTGTTTTTAAATTGAGATTTTTTTTTTTTAAGTATTGTGTAAAAAAAATATAATGAGCGTAAGGTGGGACCGCCAATTAGTGGAAAAACTGTTGTTGTGTTATCAAAACTTTGAAAACTTGTATAACACTAAACACAAAGACTATATAACAAGAGAGATATCCCTTGAAATAATTTGCAGTGAGCTGCAAAAAAGCAATAGCGCAATTACGGTGCACCACATACGCAATAAAATACAAATATTGCGTGGACAGTATGCGAAAGAGATGAGGTTAATGGCTGCATCTAAAAAGAGTGGAGCAGGAATCGAGGATGTATGTACACTATATACACTATCGCTGCTCGAGTAAGCATTTAAAGCAAGGCCGGCATTTTCTAAGCTCAAAGCCATTTCCATATCTTTTTCACTGCTACAACTCATATTCATGTCTAAAATTGAAATAATATATTTATAATTATAGTTTTGAATGCTATTATTATATGTTAATAAATACCTTTCAAAATGCGCAAGATATTTACTAAAAAATATTAGCAGTCCAAACAATTTTCAGTTAACGTGAACGCCACCCAGAGAAGAATGTCAAAGACGACGAAATAAGCGATTAAAGAACTGCTCTTGTTTTCGTGCGCGGCGTGCAAAAACTATACCGTGTTAACGCACAGCAAGTTTTTCCCTTCTTGAACAAAAGAGAATAACCGATCACGCGACGCAAAAACTACACCGTCTAAACCAGCCCATTATCAGAGAGTGAAGTTGAAAAAACAGAAAAAAGAAAAGCCGACAACTATAAGTGCAAAGTTTTTTTTTTATAAGAAAAAAAAAAGTTAAACCCAGCATAAAGTTTCCAACAAAAGAAAGAAAGAAATCGGGAATAACAGGGAAATCCAGCAATATAAAAGGGGAAGGTGCTATGAGCTCCACTCGGCTGTCCGTCATAGCATCATTATGAGGAGCTCCTGAAAAATAACAACGGTAGTTAAAGATGTGATAAGTCCAAAGTTTGGCATACTATAATTACAGTCCGCCACAAGGAGGCACAAGAAATATTTCGCACACTTGGAGGTCACATAACCTTACACGACACGTATGATGTACGCGGTATATACAGCACCTAAAAAGAAAAGAAATTATTAAATTTTCGCGATATATGGGGCCTTAATAGTTAACGTTTCACATATTTTATGTTTCAATAATTAAATGAATACATACCATTAGTTGATATACTTACGGGAGCACCTAAAAATAAACAAAATTATTGAATTTTCGTGAGATATGGTGAATTAATTTTCACAGATTTTATATTTCAATTACTGAGTGAATATATACCATTAGTTGATAGACTTAATGAGTGCTGTGCAAGTACGGGAGTACTTAAAACAAAAACAAAATATTGAATCTTCGCGGCGTATGTTATTAAGTGCATACAGTAGTTGATTTAAAAAAATTATCGAGTGCTGTCTAAGTACAGTGCGCCCATCTTGAATGAATTTTAATCAATGTTAAATGTGACCCCAATAGAAGCGAACGCGTTTTTATGAAATATGACTAAATTCGACATTCTACGACCCAGAACGCCTTTTGGGAGTACGACCCAGTCGTCGAAATCACATGAGCTTGTGACGGCATAATTTCTGCGGAGTTTAAAAGCTCTGTTGGGTTATCATTACTAGTACAATTTGCTTAACAATTGTCCAGGGATAGAATAAGAACCATTTATACTAAAAAAGAGAAACAAATATCTTTAACTCTGCGGGCGTGAATTTAAGCGCGACACAAACACAGAGTAGCTTTCCTCGGTAATAAGACCAAAAGAAGGTTATTCTTTTGGAATTTTAAAGTGCATTAAGATTTATAACCATATTAAATTATACAACTATGTACGTAATGATAGCTTCTTAACGAATTTTTGTAGCAACCAAGTATCAGTTAGTTAATACCCTAGACAGACGGGCAACATTAATGATCATTCTTTCGTAATAGATTTTTTCAAAAATCAAGTTACCGAAGGTTTTGTGAATTAAAACGAAAGTGCTGTCAATTTTTATAAGTACATGACAGCACATTTTTAATAATTAAAATTCAAATTCAAAAGTAAAGCGAGTTTTGAAATATTCAATTACGAACGAATGATAATTGATTTTGTCCGTCTGCCTATGGTATTAGTGACGATTGGTATCAATTTCCTAACTTTGAAAGATGAAAGAAAAAGAGAAGAAAAAAAAACAAGACAAAACAAACATCTTTAACTCTTTGCGGGTGATTATAAGATAAAAACCCAAAATGTTTGTACTCGAAATAAAAAAACATAATATGGACTAAACAGGAGTTCATTTCTCATCTCTTTCCCTCTCCTCAGGTTTCTCTTCTCTTCCACACAGGTGAATGATAACAACGGACATCCTAATCAAGATGCCAGCGATATCAACGGAGACCGGGGACGGCAAAAGGACCAGGCCAACCGGTTCGTTGGATTATCTTCGGGTGAGTGCTGTATGCGGTCCCTTCAGGACCAGTGTGTGGCGTCTTCATATTTGATCACCGCTTCGGCAGACAGGCACGATTCCTTTTCTTAATGGTGACCTGGCAGCGGCAGGTATTTCGTGGTACCCACCCCTCACTCTCTGCCCATAGTTGAGGCAAACTAGCGTGCCGCCCTGCATTCTGAACGCTCTCAGTGAGTGATCTGTCAGCTCATGCTGGCAGTCTGGACTTAACGTCCAAGCCCATCTCTCAATAGTACCATAACAAGAATATCGCGGTGCTTCAAAATTCTCTCGGCAGCATTCAACGAAATAGATACAAGAATTTCAGGAGAATCTATTAATCCACTCAAAACTTTATAAATAAAAATACACAAAATGAACTCACGAGTTTTATGGAGCGACGTCATATTAATTATAGCTATACAATAAGAGTAAGGTGGAAGCTCATACCTATTATTCCATGGAAAATGCGACGAAAGGCAAAACGTAAAAGCTTTTTCTGTACAGATTCAATCCTACAATATGTACACTGTAATAAGGACTCCACAGACTTGACAGCCGTATCCCAGTATAGACCTCACAAATGAATCTATTAAAATCTTTAGCCCAGCGCATAAAAAACTCAAGCATTGAAAAGGCTCTCCCAATAATATATTCAAGATGGCGAGAAAAGGTAAATTTTGAGTCAAAGATAATGCATAGATCCTTAATCTGACTTACTATATATATAGGGAAATTGCGTATATGATATTGGTACTCAAAAGGAGAAAACTAACGGCTAAAGACAAAAACATTAAATGTGAGAATATTTAGAAATGAATCTGTTTAAAGATTTTAACATCGTCAGTATATATTATTCTTGTCAAAGGCTTTGAAGGAGTCGGTATAGACACAGTCAGTCTGCAACCCCTTCAAGGGTATTAGCAATAAAGGATGTCAAAAGTGTCAAGTTGGTTGATGTTGATCTGCCCTTAATGAAACCATGTTGTTTTGAGCTAATTAATGGCTTACAATCGAACATCAGCAGTCAACAAACCATGCTTTCAATTTCAAAAAGCTTGAATATAACAGATAATTTACAAATTTGTCAATAATTACTATGTAAGCCAGGTAGTCCAGGGGTCTCATTGGCTCACATTAATTATATCAGAGCGAAATTCACTAAGTAATGTATCTTTATCCTAAGCCTAAAATCATGAGATAATTCAGAATTCAACATGGAAAAATTTCCGTTCAATAGTAGATATTTTTTATGTCTTTGACATGCCACCAACCTAAGTCCTTACCATCTTCATCAGCGAGTCTATAAACTAAATCCGACTTCTTTTCAATTATAGTGTATTTCAGAAATTTGGGAGCTAGTTTTTCATGTTCGCTGAGTCTGAGATAACGTATTACGTTTGTAAACAACGTCTCCTCTATCAAATTTAACCTTAACTTTACTCTAGTCGAAATATTTTTTATTCTTCTCATAGGCTTTGATTATTTTTTTTTTATATCTCGTTGTATATTATTTCTAGTCCTTGTAAGTACTTAGTCCGGAGTGACAGGATAATACAACTTATAGCCATTTCCAGCAAATGTGTACTGCCGGCCAAAGTTCAAATAAAAGGGGGAATAACCAGTTACCGCGTTTACCGCCGAGCGAAGAGCAACTTGGATATAACCTATTTTCCGGTCTAATACTTTATGATTATCTTTGATGTAAGATCTCAGAGCACTTCCTATAACTTTGTTCCAACTTTCACAAAAATTATTCTTCGGATGATATTTGCAGTTTAATCAAAATTTCTTAAATCCTAAGTCTTGTAGGAGCTTTCTAAATTCGCGGGAATCGAACTGTCGTCCATTGTCCGTTATTACTATTTCCGGAACGCCATACTCGAGGACAACACGATTTTCAACAATTTCGGAGAGTTTTTTTTGCAGTAACTTCTCGAATAGGAAAGAGACACGGCATTTTGGTAAACCAATCCTATATAACCAAGAGCCAGCTATTACCCTTGGTTGAGATCCAAAGAAATCATTTGCCATGGCCGATTTGCTACTTTAAAATTTCCCATTTGATCGAAGGGTGGTTTCGTTGTAGGCTTAGATTTAAGGCAAACGTCACATCTTTTCACATAGCTAGTGACATCCTTAATTATTCCTGGCCAATAATAACGTTCGATAACTCATTTTTGTGTTTTGTACGTTCCAATTTGAGCTGCGAAAGATATATCATAACATTCTTTGAGAACCATTAGTCCTCCAAACGACAGGGACTATCAGCGTCCACTTATTCTTCTTTTCTCGGATGGAGTCATACAGGGGTTTTACGTAAAGGAAATCATTTTCTATCTTCCAGAAGTTCCGACGAGCGGAACTATCTTTTACCTTTTGAACCATCGCTATGTACCAGTCGTCGCCTTTGTTAGGTTGACAATCAATTAGGTTGATCTCTGGCATTCGTGAGAGAGCATCAGGGACTATGGTGTTCTTGCCTTTAACGCATTTCAGTTCAAAGTCGAACTGTTGCAATCGGAAAACCCGTCGTGCAAGACGACCGGTGACATTGTGCTGCCTGAATAACCACGTTAGAGGGCAATGGTCTGTTAGGATAAAGAACTTGTATCCTTTAAGATACCCACGCAACTTTTCAATCGTGAAGATTATGCTAAGGCATTCCTTTTCGGGGACGGTGTAGTTAAGCTCAGTTCTTCTTACTTTGAGACTAACATAAGCAATGGGGTACTTTGCTCCATCGTCATCTTTCTGGAACAGGACTCCCCCTATTGTATGATTAGAGGCATCAAACCTCTTCTTTAGCAGCTGAACAATTACCAGAATTAACCTTAAGTTAATTCATGAAGGTAAGTGTAATGCATCGAAGAGAAATTGTATAGTAGAATTCGGGTAGTATTAACTTAACACGCCGTTTTGAACTCTGAAATTCGTTATTATCTGCAGTAATTTATATACATAAAAATTTGCTTAGCAAGGTGAATAATTGATTGAATTAATTATTTACATGACACAAAAAAAGAAAGAAATTGAATTAGTTTGGTTGTTTGCATTGCTCAACATTTATTACGTACTTGCTTGTCAGCAAATTCTAATGTAGAAATTATGTGAATTGTACTACAGAAATTGTTGTCAAATATGATCGAACTAGTTTTCTGTTTATGTTATGTCAATATATGCATTAAGAAATGCTTATGCTACTTAATTAGGAAAAAATAAAATTATGTTGAAATATTTGCAGAATTTTTTACAACTTAATGAATAAAGATGATTATGATGATGTATATTAATTGTTCACGCGAGAACACACTTTATAATAAAAAGCTTATCAAAATTAGGAGTAGCTAAAACAGATGTTTTGACTAATGCTCCCTTTGGTTCCGTAAAGGACTTTTCCGCTTTTGGGTTCCATTTAAGAGGCTGTCGCTTTTTTCCGCCTTTAGTTAGTGTGGCGGCTCACATTAGCATTTTCCAATTTGAATTTCAATCTCTAACAAACGTAGCACACAAGTAAGACGCCAACATGGCATATCAGAAATCTCAGTCTTACTCGGCAACAGAACAGAAATAAAAACGCTCACTCTTTCACAAAACGAGCCCACAGTTAGATCGTGGAGAGGCGCCGCGATCTGGGCAAAGTTTGTACCAAGAGAGTATTCCTATAAATCGTTTCATCTCAGTGAAATTTCGTGGCTTAGGAAAATCACTCATAGCCTGGACCTTTACTGGATCGGTTCGAAGGCCATGAGGGTCAACTATGAACCCCAAGTACTTAAGATTTGATCTAAAGAATTGGCACATATCTTTATTTATCGTAAGATGAGCTGCATATAATCTATCAGCGCGTAGCTGTAAAGCACTTATATGTTCTTGTAATGTGTCAGTTGCCACTATCAGATCATCAAGATAGGCGAAGATGTTATTTTCGGTTGGACCAAAGAGTCGATCCATAAGGCGTTGTTGGGTTGCAGAACTATTCGTAAGCCCAAAGGGCATTACCACAAACTGCCATAAGCCATGTCCTGAAACTGAGAAGGCAATTTTTTTTAACCTATCAGTCAAGGGAATTTACCAAAAGGCGTCTTTCAAATCGATAGATGAAAGATATTTAGCCTTATTCAAGCGGTTTAAAATTTTTGTTATTTTAGGTAATGGGTACGCACACTTCTTCGTTACTGAGTTTAGTTTCCTAGTACCGATACATAATCTGTCCTTACCATTCAATTTCTTGACAAGAATCGTCGATGAGCACCAAGGGCTCACAGAAGGTTCGATAACACCTAATTGCTTCATTCTATCTAATTCTTGTGCAAATCGGAACTGAACAGCAGGAGAAACTTCATAACCACGTTGAACAATTGGCTCCGCATCTCCTGTATCTATGTCATGTTTGATTATGTGAGTACGTCCGAGTGAGGAACGCTCCAGTTTATCAAACTTTCGGAGGCACATTCGAACGGCTTGTTCTTGATCTGAAGGTGGTAAGCAGATACCGATATCTTTATCACTTTTGACATCAACATTTACAGCTATATTGTAGAAAAAGGGAATCAATGAATAACACATCGACCATCTTCACAAAAAAAATATATATATATAAGAAAAAAGCCGCCGAGATTTCAGTAGACCTACGAAGAGTGCGCGGTGTCCAATATGCATTAGGATGCCGTTCTAGCTTCAATTGGAAGGCGTCCCAGAAATCTACATCCCAGATAAGACTTTGCTCTAAGGACGGAATAACAAAAACGCAAATAACTTTTAATTCAGAGTTAAATTCTGTAATTTTAGGCTATGAACTTGAACACTCTGGCGCTCTAAAGGTCGAAAGGTTGTTTGCGACAGTTTTATTGGGTGTGGTTAGATTGATCTGAGGTTGATGAAACCTATTATAGTTGGTCGACGGACTCTGTTGAGAATAATTGTGATTAAGATAAATGGAAATATTTCGATTTGTTTGATATGCTCGAGGTGAAGTATCTTTCCGGAAATCTATATATATATTATTGGAAGACCATTGGAAGTTGGTATTCCGAGAATTGTATTATTTCTTGCGAAGGTAGTTGGTCTGTTAGTTGCGTTGACGCATTGGTGTTCTGAAATACTCAATCTCTTTCCGATCTGTTTCCATTAACTCTAGCCTGGAATTCGCTTATTTAGATTTTCCGGCAAGCTTCTTCCAACTGATCAACAGTTGGGTAGTCTAAGAGAGCAATTGCTCTAATATATCTGGGCAATAAATTATTCCGAATAATGTTTACCCTGTCCCTTTCATTTGGAACTCGGGGTAGTCTAAAAAACTGATCTTCTATAAATAAAATGTAGTGGACTATCGCTTCAGTTGTTTGCTGTTTACATTCTCGAAGAAAGTCTAGTAGTTGATCAGTTTCTAAAAGAGGCTCGAAATGATTTAGTTATTGTTTTACAAAATTTTCGGTGGAGGAAAATGTGTCACGTTTCCTACAATACCATCGTAAGGCAGAACCATCCAGCAAATCTGCTACATTAGTATCTCAGATTCACTCATTTGTGTAACTCTTGCAAAGTCGGAAAGCAGAGGCAGAGTTTTCATCGTCACCGGAGAATTTCAGACCCCACTTTTATAACAAATGTGGCGGTCTGCCAAATGAAAGGCTGGTTTTGGGAAATCCAGGTTTAATATGGAAGCTATCGTGTGACTTAAAGTTTTCTTCAGGCGTTAGAGGGGTCCGGATGCTCCTTCGGCTTATTCTCAACATTTCTTAGCTCATCGCCAACCTCATGCTCTAAATTCAAGTCGTTAAGGCGGTCTTCAAATTTTACCTCAATGACATTGCTATGCACAGTTTTGTAGCTTGCTTTCCAAGACTTGTATTGAGCTAACTCTAACCTCTGCATAAGAAGGGCAGCCCTATGGCCGACAGATTCTTTTTCATTAATCTGTTTCAGATAATCCAATTCAGTTTCGATCTCTGAAGTCGAGATGATAGAAACCTTAACCGAACTTCGAGGAGTTCACTATATATATCTTCACTCTCAGACATATCCTCTTCAAAATCTAGAAATATTTTTGAACATTCCTCTAGATATTCCTCAGGAGGTAAATGTGACTGTATTGAGTTGGGGCATTGATTATATACATATAGATTATGCCACCGCCGCGCACAAGATGTTATTACTTCTTCTCACTGAGTCGCCACTGTAGTACTTTATCATCTGCTCACAAAACGGTCCGCCATCTGTTAGCAAAACTTGGCGAATATGAGGGTAATATGTTGTCTTCGATAATAAATAGTGCCATATCCCAGCAAAGAATCTAATCTAATTTTATTTTTTCCGTCTTTCTTTATCTAATGATGTGTAGAAATGTGGAAAAAATCTGTAATAAAGAAATTTAAAGACATATCTTGATTGGTATCAAGATGATTTGAAGGATTTGGCAAATGTGTATGATACGTGATTTAAGTGAAAAGAATTTCATACTTCGCTTTCGTAGCAGAAAGTTGCCGAACAGACAAAACTGCGGGCTTCCAAGAAATTTTTCAGTCGGATTTTCGATAGAATTTCTGCGATCTGCCTTTTCTGGTTGTTGACTGGTACATTGATTTTTCGTGAATAGTTTGAAATATTTTCCGCCAAGCAATTTGTCTCACTTGATTAAATTTCTTATTTTGGTTCTTATTATATCAGATATGCTCAACCTAAATTCCATACTGTATTTCTTTTCAGAAAAACATATGATAAAGTCAACGTAGAATTGGGACATTACTTCCAATCTAGTTATAGTTATAAGACATGTGGTGAATTTTCGATTTGAGTAACTCCATAACAAAATGCAGTGTGCTAAATTATTGGGGAATTTGGAGTACATACTTAGTTTATGTTAAGTAAAATAGGAGATTGCAGTAAATTTTAAGAAGCTGTAATCTGTATAAGTCTGTCAGTTGTATAGGTCAAAAAGAAAAGATTAGGGCCAGTCGTGCAGACTTAGTTAGGCGCACTCGACCAGGTTTCGTCCCTGCCAAAGGACTCATCAGGAATGTTTAGTTAGTGGCTTTAGATAGCCGGTGTGTACGTATGTACAATATTTATTGGGTAATGTCCTAGTATAACGTTCGTCAAGTTGTTTAAGAGTCATGCATCCATAGCATGGGTGTCACTGCGTCACATCATCACCCTCTTTGTGGCAACGGCTTGTAGTAGATATGTAATAATTGTTGAATGTTTAGGAAAATTATTTGTACAAATTACCAGGTAAACTCGGTATATAATCAGGATACTTTAGGATTAATATTTTGATAATCTTGCTGAGCTACAATTCAGTGAAAACTTTTATATATTTGGCTTATAAAAGAAAAACGAAAAGACGTCTATTCAATTCAATGGTTTTATTAGAACAAAAAAATTATGACATGAAAAAAAGACACAAAGTGGTTGTCGCTATAAAATACATTATTAGTGTTGACATATATAAACATGTTTGATGCTAAATTAATTTTACTTATATTGCTATAATATCTAACAATGTTTACCCTCCCGGATCTATGTTCCCACCCTTACCATGTCTGGACTTCCAAAGGCTGGATCACACTGTATCGTCATTTACATACCATGCTGTCCGCAAATGCGAATGAACTGATAAAGTTGGGGCATGCCCATCTTTAAGGAGCTAAAGTATTCTTATTATATCAGATATGCTCAACCTAAACTCAACTCCATACTGTATTTCTTTTCAGAAAAACATATGATAAAATCAACGTAGAATTGGGAAATTACTTCCAATCTAGTGACATGTGGCGAACTTTCGATTTGAGTAACTCAATACCAAAATGCAGTGTGCTAAATTATTGGGGAACACTCATTAACCCATTACCAGTTACGGGAAGGTAATGCAATACATCACTTCACAAAATACTTTTTATAACTATGTTGAATTAGTCACAAACCATTCCAGTACAACAAACCTAAAACGAAAATAGAATTAAAATATTTAAAGTAACACTTCAAATGATAGTAGTAATAAATAAAATGCAAATAGTTTCTGATAAGAGTCACCTACGAATATAGGAAATAAAATAATATAATTTAGCTAGAGATAAACGCACAAAATGCAAATATTTTCCAACGAATCAATCATGACACAAAATCCCAACAGGAGGAATGATAGGAATCATTACATATACATAATTGGATTCCTAACGTGCTGCTAATGCAGACATATTGTCATTCCATACCAAAACACATTTTTGGTGGTAAAATCTAGAGGTCCATTTAGAAGGAACAACAATAAAAGATAATAACCCCAAGTAATGTAACTTCGGATAAGTACATAACTCCAGTTCAAGATATAACAATAGATAGGATTCAAGATCCAAACACACAACCACAACGCCTGAATATTGGACGCACGATTGAAAAGATACCTGACACAAAAGCTGGGCACTAATTCATACATAAGAAAATGCAATGGCATGAATACTACTATGAATTAAAGTTCACTACCAAGTTCATTAACATAGGAGATATAAACAACAAGCAGATGTACCTTAAAGAGCTGAGACCTCAGTTCTTGATGCGAGATAACTGTCTTAAGGTGAAAGCTACGAATTAGGATTTCACTGATTTGTAGATACTAGCCAAGTGGAATGTCCTGGAGCATGAGACTTAGGTTGTCCTATCTGAGCTGCTTATTATTTTGACCAGAATTGTACAAACACTGGATAAGGTTAGAGTGTCCTGTAAAAAAAGATAGCAAGACAAAAAAAGCAAAAGGAAATGCTGGCATGACAGCTAGCACATGAGGTATCCTTGGTGTGTTCTTTTAGTTGTCGAAAGATGACGATCTTCTGTACGTACTTCACACACCACTGAGGAGTTATAATCACAGGAGGAACGTAGCAAGAATACACCAGCCGACCGTATGTCGATCTGATGAAAGCGTTTCCTCTATTTCTGTTGTGCGGTCGAGCGCTCCAGATCTTCGGTATAGATAGTAGGAACTTCCGTATGCGATAGTATTCCGTTTGCTGTGGATTGATAATGATGGGGCGGTACCCTTGGTATATCAACTCAAGCTGAACGGAGTACCTGAAAAGAAAACTTATGAACCGCATTTGAGCGGGCATGAACATAGGCACCTGTAGGAAGCAGTCTAAATAAAACACCGGTATCTTGAATGGTTTCCTGCTTCTTTTATTTGGAAGGCTTCTTATTTTTTCTTCAGCGAGAGACTATTTTATTCTTTTCTTTTTTCAAAAAACGTTATAAACTTTTCTTACTTCTGTTTCTGTTTACGTCTGACAAGCGAAACATCTATTTGTTTTTCAAAACTATTTCGAACAAAATCGTGGCTACTTAAATAACGTTTTCTACGCTCAATGAAGTAATAATAGCTGGGACTTTAGACAGGTAAAATTTCCCGATTTACATGTTGATTGGCCATGCGTTCAGAATGGTGGTGACAGGATATTGACGCGTTGTCACAGATACTCCCCTGCCAGCAAAACCTTAGTTTTGTCGTTACCTGAAACGTTGTGGTGGCCAGCTCGTGTGAAGTGTGCCGGGATTCTAGTTGAACCATCCTGCATAAACGTTATATATCGTGTTGGTGGGCTAGACGGAGACGGCACTTCAGCGTGTAACGTCGGGTGCGATCGTGTGCGGATAGCTCGGGAGTAGTCCAGGGTTGGATTCCTCGACGTTTATGTTATTAATAATAGATTCCGGTGTCTTTTATATGTTCTTTATTCACTGTTTCTTATTCCTAACAATTCTAGTTCAGCACTAAGTCTTATTTTGTTAAACTTATATATTCTAGATTGTAATTCATTATTGTAATATGTTCTTTCCAGGTTATTCAGTATTGCACTTCAATACTTTAATCACACATAGTATACCCTAGTGGGTATATTACGAGGTCGGGTTCCTTAGTATGAGTATAAGTGCGGATATTCTTGCTTAGACCAGTACGAAAGCGTACGCATGACATAAGCAGAAACAGCACGGGGACGGTTGGCTGATAGCTGTGTGCGAATATTCTGACCCAGCCCAATACGCACGTCTTTGGGCAGAAACAGCACGGGGACGGATAGACGGGGAAATAGTGTGCGGCTATTCTGACCCAGAAGAACACGAAAATCGTACGTACGTCTTAGGGCAGAAACAGCACGGGGACGGATAGACGGTAAAATTGTGTGCGAATATTCTGTCCTAGTCCAATACGAAAATCGTACGCACGTCTTAGGCAGAAACAGCACGGATAGTCGACAGTTCTTGACAGTCTGATTGCTGCGAGGCAACTGACTGATTCCTGGTGATCTTGCTCTACTTATACTTCCTGTGGTCTGGTCTGGTCTACTCGGACGGACTGGGCTGGTTCTCTTATACTGGGCTGGAGTTGACTGGACTTTTATTTCCACTGGTCTCTGTCTGATGCTGGTACTGGAGCTCTGCTCTGCTCGAGCTGTTGATCAAGACTAATTTCTGGCAGCGGCGGGCCCATTTATATATACGCGGTCAGCAGTAGCGCAGCGTGTAATAGACCTGGCGGTGCTAGCTTTGTCTATTCTCTCACTGCTGGTCGACTGGCTTCTTCGATCAGCATCTGCGTGGTACACAGGCGCAGTGGCATTGAGTGTATGATACTCTGTCATGCCCTGGCCACGTGATGTCGTTGACGTATTTTTGGTATGTTTTATTTCTCATAAGTAGAGAAATAAATCATGTAGATGATAGGAATTTGGATTGGTTCTTGCATTATTGCATATAGATAGAGAAAGTGGGATGGTAGTGTAGGTGACAGGCATGTGAATTCGTTACATCTCCCCCTTCCTTCGGAAAGTAGAAATATGCAATATTTCGTAACAGAATTAAATTTTTATTTATAGAAAAAAAAACTAAAGAAATTCACTCTGACTTAAATTATACATGCTTCTTGCGCTAAAAAATGTGGAATTATCCATTAGTTTAATTGGAGATCTGCTCTGCGGATCTGCCTGATACTCTGGAATTTAATGAGGAAGCTGCCATCTTCTCTGCGGAGAATTCGAATGAAGCCAGTATTTCTTGATGTGCGTAGAAATTTTCTACCTCCACATGGAATATGGAGGATCTGTGATCTCTTTTCAACAAGGAACCTCTGCAACGTGTCTATGTCGGTTGGTGGTTGCTCTGGTGATGGTTTTGTAGTGGGAGTACTATGTCCCTTTGGCAGCGTAGGAATGACTGTGTTGACAGGAGGATAGCTCTTCTTGGTGACTGGGGTAGACGGATTTCCGGGATTGATGTTGGGTTTTTTTTATTACCACTTGGCGTTGTTCAGATGATGGTTTTGTTGTAGGGGGAGGGAGTTGTTCCCTTGGCAGTTCAGGAATGGTTGTGTTGATCGGAGGATCGCTTTTCTTGATGGCTTGAGTGGACAGGTTCCCAAGGATGGTGCTGGCATCTTTTATTACCACGTGGCATTTTTCTGGAGCTGGCCTCGCAGTAGTCTGTGTAATTTGGATCCCTAGTTGTTCTCAGGTGGAGCCTTCAGCACGACGGCAGAGTCTGGGGATCAATTGCTTGTCTTGTTCCCATGTAACATAGGCCCTCTTCTTCGTGCTGCCGGATTATTCTTCGGTAGGCTCCAAAATAGGTAGGCTATTCGTCACAGTCGTCTTTTTCTTTGCTACTGCGATGGCGGGATTGATTAATCGAGTCTTGATTCTCGATGTCGGGTCGCTGCAATTTTGTGTGTCCGGCACTTTTACGCACTTTGACTTGACGTGTTGTTGTCTCGGGGTCATTTTGCTTACTGATGAATTTGCCATGTGCATTCGATTATTTGTTATCTGATAGCTAGCGGTACTTGCTCGAATGCGATATATTTTTATGGTTTTTTATGTGTGCTTTTTCGTTTTTCTTTTTGCATTATTTTGCATCTGCACAATTTTTGGCGGCATGGATTTGGTTGCAACCAGTGGTCTAGCATAGTTTAGTGCTGGTTTCGTATAGCAGTTCATGATTTGTATGGTACGATATTTTTTTCTTAATATTTGCTCCCTAATTTGTGGGCATCAGGTTCTGCGGTGGAGAATTCCGGGGTGGCTTTGTTTTGTAGACACCTTGCTTACATTTATTCTTTTGTAGTGTAGCTTTTCGGCTGAAATTGTGTTTCCCCATAAACACATCTTTACTTGGACTTTCTGTAGGAAGTCTATTCCTAATATGAATGGCTCGCTTAACTGGGGCATATAGTAAAATCTATGTTTTACTCGGAATTCTTCCCACTGTACGTGTAATTCGTATGACACATTTATATTTACTTCTGTGCCATCGGCTAGTACCGTACGGAACTTACATTTAGTCATGGGTATATTGGATGTGTTTAGCATGTGTGCTATTTCTTCTCCAATGGCTGCCTTCTTTCTCTTGCGCTTCACTTAAGGTTTTGGGACTAATTGCTTGAGCAATCTCGCGACAATACTTCAGGCTGACCACATCGTGAACAGAATAATTTTGATGGATTTCGGCAATTTATTCTGGTATGTCCACGCTGTCCACATTTCCAGCAACACTCGGTTCTTGAGTATTGTGTTTTAACTGGAAATGCTGTACTTTGCCTTCTGGTTGGGGGATGCTCTTCGCGTATATTAGATCTTGCTGGTTTTGACTTCCTTTCCTCTTCTTTTACCATTTCGTACTCTTCAGCTAGCTTGACTAACTCGGCTAGACCACTGAAATTTCGGGGACGGATATATAGTCTGTATTCGGGCAGCAAATTGTCGTATATTCGGCATAACTTTTTTTCGGGTGAACTATCCAGTTGCCAACGCATCAGTGACTGGATTGCCGTAATATATGCTTTGGCTTTTTCTGTCGGTTTTTGGACTCTAGCTCGGATATCGTCTGCTAATTTGACTTCGAACCGTGGCGGGAGGAAGAACGCTTTAAAATCTTCTACGAAGTCATCCCACTCTAACCAACTCTATCGGTTGTTTCCGTACCTAGTGAGTGCGGTTTTTTGTGTTCTGTACTCCTTATATGACTGGCTGGCGGTAATTGCTGGGCGGTGTCGGTTGTTAGCTATTTGTGGCCTCCAGTCTGTAGGTGTTGTATACACTGATGACGGGAGCGTAGTTTTCCTAGTATAATCATAGTTATATATCGAGGAAGGGACGACTGGTATTGGTATCTGGCTGGTTGTCGTTATCGCAGCGGTAGTCGTAGCAGCTGTAGTTACTATTGCGGTAGTCATAGTAATTGTAGTTAATATGGCGGTCGTCATCCCTGGTATAATAGTACTTAGAATATGTATCTGTAATTCGTTTCTCTTCCTTGATCTTCTTGTTCTTCTATCGTTCTATCTGTAGAAAGTGAAGGAGGCAATTTAAATCCAGCATTAAGTAACCACAATGTGGAGTTTGCCCATCCGCCAGTACAACCCAGGAAATCAGATTTCGCTAGTCGCATTGACGGATTACGACTAGATGATCCCAGCGAAGATGAAATGAGTTCATCTATACTCGTAGCAGGAGCATTGAGCCTAAACCCACTAAGCAATTGATCCAGTCCTAAGTTATATAAGTGGTCGATTAAGTTTTCAGGGGACAATCCGAGAGAATCGGCATCAGAATTCTTACAGCGAGTTGCAGATTTTGCCAGGTCAAGACATGTATCCGACATAGAAGTTCTGGAGTCCTTAGCCCAAATATTAGAGGGATCCGCGTTAAGTTGGTACCGCCGCCGAAGAGATCATTTGACAAATTATAAAATTTTTGTAAAAAAATTTCTTGATGAATTCGAACCGTTGAACAGCGTGGACAAGTTACTCGATTATATCAAGGAGAGAAAGCAGCGAACCTCTGAGCAAATTGTACAGTACATATCGCTAATTGAAGATTTGTTTCTTCGTTTACCTCATCCACCGACGGAACGGGAGAAGATTAAGATAATTCGCAGGAACTTGCTGCCCCAGTACATTCGAGCTTTATCGTTACTAGAGTTTAAGTCGATAGATGAATTAGAGAAAGCGTGCAGAAGAATAGAAGATGGGGAAATCCAATCGATGGAAAATTCAAGTATAAGAAGGGACAATCGTTTTATTTCTGATATCCAAACGACTAATTGTAGTGGAAGCGAGGAGAAACGTTCACATGAACCAGCTGGGGGCAATCGAGCTCGAGTGGGGTTTCCAAGTCCAACCAATAGAAGTTTTAAACCATATGGGGATGCGGGAAATAGTTCACAGCATTATCCACGCAATGGCTGGTTGCCTAACAATAGACCGAATTATCACAGATATCCAACAAATAACCCATCTTCAAGCATTTCAAAGCCTTGGAGTCATTCATCACGCACCCAGTGCGCGCAAAACGCGGATTCAAGACATAACCCTAGGTTGAACAATATCCGAGTAGTCAGTGAGTTGAACTTCCGGACAGACAAACCCGTAGGTAGCACTGTCTCAATGGAAAATTTCAGCGAAGCTGGAAGTCTGAGGACGGAGCCAGCTTCGGAAAGAAACCGTCCTTAAATACGCAAAATATCCACTCCAATAATAACACTATTCAAAGTGTGGGCGATAATCGACCATTTGTATTCATCAATATTTTAGGTATTGAAGAAGAGGCCTTATTAGATAGCGGTGCATCGGCTAGTATAACGGGGAAAGGGGAATAGAGATATTAGAAAGATTAAATCTACGAGGCGTTAAGGAAGTTTGCGAACCAGTTTGCACTGCGGATAGGACAATACATAATATCACTAAGGTATTCTACTTTCCGACTAAATTCAAATCTATGATTAGAATTCTTAAAATTACGGCGGTACTAACAATAAATAAGGGTATCTTTCTGGGAGTTAATTTTTGGGAGACCTTTGGTTTATCCGTTCAACATAGGCTCGGAAAATGGGAAATAAGTGACTTGTTTGCGCAAGAAGAGTATGGGTTGAAGGAGGCAGCGGAACTGGCTCACGAGCAAATAGCGAGATTGAACGAGTGTAAGGATAGGTTTTAAAAATTAAGCAACGGAAGGTAGGGCAGGACAAACATTGTAAAACATAGAATAGATACGGGAGAAGCCGAGCCAATCGTACAAAGAGGGTACCAAGTCTCACCCGCAGTCCAAGATCGATTTATAAAAGACATTCAAAGAATGATTGGTCTTGATGTCATCGAATCGCCGTTTAGTCCCTGGTGCTCTCCAACAGTGTTAGATAAAAAGTCGAATGGGAAGATTATGCGTGGATAGCCGCAAGCTAAACAAGGTAACTAAACGGTCAGCATATCCTTTACCTAGGATTCATGGAGTCCTAGAACGGCTTAAGAGAACGCGATATCTATCTACTAGACCTGAAGGACGCGTTCTGACAGATTCCGTTGACGGAGAAGTCAAAAGAGAAAACGGCCTTCTGTATCCCAGGCGTTGGACAGTTCCAAATCAAGGTGTAGCCATTTGCTCTATGTAATAGTGCGGCCAGTCTTCAGCAACTAATGGATAGGTTATTCGGATATTCGGATACAGTATTTCCCTATCTTGATGACATAATAGTGGCCACAGAATCATTCGACGAGCACCTGCAAGTTCTTAATTGGGTTGCTGGTAGATTAGAAGATGCAGAGTTAATTGTAAATTTCAACAAATGCAAGTTTGCACGGGGATCACTTAAGTATTTAGGTTTCGTAGTTGACGGTAAAGGTCTTCGTACTGACCCGGAGAAAATAGAAGTAATGCTGAATTTTCCAAAGCCTAGAACATACACTGAAATGAAGCGGTTGATCGGACTTGCCTCATGGTACAGGCGTTTTGTGCCAAACTTTGTTGAAATCGTTGCTCCCCTCCATGACTTAACTAAAGGGAAAGACAAACGCAAAACCCTGAAATGGACGCCTGCAGCGGAAGTAGCGTTCGTTAACCTAAAATCAAAATTGGTGGAACCTCCGGTGCTTGCTAGCACAGACTTTGCCAAACCATTTTACGTTCAGTGTGATGCATCAAACTATGCTCTTGGGGCTGTGTTAACGCAAAAATCGACAAGTGGTGAGGAGAGGCCAATTGCTTATGCAAGTAGAAAACTTAGAGTAGCAGAAATTAACTACACGACCACAGAGAAGGAATGCTTAAGTATTGTGTTCGCGTGAGAAAAGTTTCGCGGTTATTTTGAAGGATATAAATTTTACGTCATAACCGATCATTCTGCTTTAACTTGGCTTTTCCGGCAGCCAAACTTATCAGGACGGCTAGCGCGATGGGTTATGAAGCTACAAAGTTTCGACTTTGAAGTAAGCTATGTTAAAGGGAAAGATAATATAGTCCCAGATACTCTCTCAAGAATACCGGAGATAAGTCTGTTGAATTGTGCGCCAATGGATGCAGATACTTGGTATAAGCATACGTTAGAACGGATGAGTAGGTGGAGACTTGAAGGAAACCAGCTGTACATTAAGGATATGACCGACAGTTCCATTAGCGATAGTCAGTGGAAAAAGGTTATTCCCGAGTCTTCACGTCTGCAGGTATTAAAAGAATGTCACGATATGCCACAAGCCGGACACCTAGGCATATGCAAAACTAGACGCCGCATTTTATCATGTCATTTCTGCCCCAATGTTTCTAAAGATGTGAAATGTACGTGAAATCTTGTGAAGTGTGTATTACGTCTAAAAGTAGCAATAGTAAGCCGTATGGCCCAATGGGACAATTTCGAAAAGCAGTAAGGCCGTGGCAGATGGTGGCGCTAGATTTGATGGGACCATTTCCGAGGTCGATCAAGGGTAATACATACCTATTGGTGATATGTGATTGGTTCACCAAATATGTATGTCTCTTTCCATTACGGGATGCAATAGCGAAGAAAGTAACACGAGTGTCAGAGGAGCGTATTTTTTTGGAGTTTGGGGAGCCGGAAATAATCATAACCGATAATGGCAGGCAGTTTGACCTGCGGATTATTTCGAAAATTGTCAAATGAATATCACGTACCAAAATTCTGGCTGAACTGTAAGTATCATCCGCAAAGTAATTATACAGAACGGTGGAATAGGGTTATAGGCGCAGCCATAAGGTCATATATTAAGGATAACCACAGATCTTGGGATAAAGAGATTAGTAAGATAAGTGTGGCATTAAGGACAGCAGTGAATGAGGTGACAGGGTTTAGCCCATTTTTTTCTTAATTTTGGGAGAGATTATCTTGGCTTCGGCTCAGATCACAAATTGTATGAGGAAAGAGATCAGGCTGCTGTATGTCGTTAAGAATCAAGAAACTGTAGCATCTCCAGCAAATTTATGAAGATATCTATAAGCGAATTAGAAGGTCATATGACAAGAACATGTTATGGTAGTATGTAGAGTGATTGGCTTGGACGTGAAGTCCAGACTACTAGCATGAGCTGACAGATCATTCGACGGACAACGTTAACTGCAGGGCGGCACGCTAGCTCGCCTCGACTATTGGCGGAAAGTGTGGGGAGGTTCCACGAAAAACCTGCCGCTGCCGTCTGCCATAATCAACAAAATTCGTGCCTTTAACCAAAAACGCCGGCACACATTCATTCCTGAAGGGACCTTTACGTCACTTACCTACATCCACATGGAAGGCGCAGATAGTATGCCTTCATTGCACGCCCCAACCACCCAACTGACTCTGAGGGCAGATATTTTCAAAGTCCCTTGCTTTCAGTATACACGTACAACATGACGGAAAATTGGACAAATCTTTAATAATATTTCCGGAAAGATTCACGGTACTTAATTGTTTATAATTGACCTTCTGACCATATTCTGTTGTATAAATATTAAGAGAATTGTCCGTCAGGATACCCGAGCTTCCAGGATTATCACTAATGGTAAGTGTTTCTACGTTTAGAGCAACGGACGATAGTAGCGCAACATCCGGTCGATCAGCGACCAATTCATCGATGCGATCTTTAAGGCACCCAATTAAATTATGTGACATTCCGCAACTTATCCAGCGGTTCTTAATGTAATATTGCATTTAATTCAGGAGCTATGTTGTCTCCAAGCAGTTGCTTATACTTCACAGATTCAACCTGAAGTACTTTCGAATATATTTTTAGGGTAATGCGGAAAATTTTCTTCAAGATTTATTTCCTCGCCGATGACTACGGAATTCTTCTTTTATCAACTCCATAATGTTTCCACTTGAGAAGATTTTGACACGACAGAGAAGATTGTCTTCTTCTTCCTTGTCACAACCAGCATGCCACACCGAGCTCGTTCGTCGAGTATGGGGTGTGTTCAGCTGTCGGTTTCCACAGGCCGGCATACATGCTACAGTATTTCTCAGTGAAGCATATTGCTTTATGCAATACGCTACGACCATAACAAACAAAAAGTATTTCGAAAAGAATAAGCGTTTTAAGAATGTTAAATCAAACTCTTTTGTTTGCCTGTTAAAATTGGTAGGCTGAAGTGATTCACCTCAACCTTGTTGCTGTGCATTCGGTGGTTCACAGATTACACGAAATTCATAAATCTGAAAGGCAAACAAATTGTTAATATTCCGGGCTACTCGGTTCTTGTACCGGCAGTAATAGCGACTAACAAATATTTTAAATAAATACGCAGCTATTGTTCAAAAACCAATGACAAAATTTTATTCAATTTAATATCACTTATATACAAGTTAAAATCTAAGCACCTGTACTTCATCAAAATTGCTGACTCAATTCACACTGCATAACTTTCCCAGCAAATTCTAGCAAGCTTGCTACCCAGAAAAAGTTTTGATAATTTACCTGGGATCATGTTGCGTCTGGCGATCGGTGAGAAAATTATGTGGCGTAACTTGAGTAATGCATTTACGAATAAATTCTAATTGCAGTTTTATACATTCCTCCCGCCTTGAGCTCTGGCTCAAAACAATAATCTTATGATCTATGGATGTACTGTGTTCATGTATACATGTATCAATTGATTCGAACTGAACTAGCTTAGATTGTTACTTAAGCCTATACGAAAATTTCAAATGTTGTTTGCGATACCGCTCTGGCTAATGGGTTACATTCTGTCTGCTTGGTGAATAGTGTTGCCTTCTTAGGTACAGGTATTTCTTGTTGGGTTTGACAACCTTTAGCAGAATTGCTTTTGATGCGCTTGATTAACCAGTAGCCTCCGGCTATGATGATGATGATTAGGCCAGTATATGCAACTGTATATTGATGAACGTCATGACTGGTGGTATGGGGTGGCAGCGTAGCACTTATGTTGAAACTCTTGATTCTCTCTCGTAGGTCTTCGATGTCTTTACTTATGTTTTTTACTGGTGTCGGTTGGTACGTTATTGGAGAAGGTGTAGTATTCAAATGGATGAAGTCGATGAGTTTCCTTAGTGGCGTAAATCCACCCTTTAAATTATTGGAAAAGACATTGTGTCCATGAATAGTGGTGTGTTCATCCCTTATTACACAATTTGACTGTAATGTTATAATTCCAGATCCCTCTATGGTTTTCTGTTCGACATTACCCTTACAAATGACGTTGATTGTGGCAGGAGTAGGCCTCACATATATCCATTTGTTGACAGCTAACAGTTGAATCCACCTTGGTGTCTTATTAATAGTGGTGGCGGAACAAGCGATTTCGAATGGTCCATGACTGAGAACACTGAGTTCACAGGAGCTAGTGTTTGCTCCCTTATTGTAAATGGGGTGTTGTTGTTTACAAATGAATGCCCCGTCGTACGTAACGCAGCCCCTGAAATCATTCTCGGATAAGGGATAGTACTGATGGTATTATATGTAGTAGTTCGAATTCGTCGCGCGAAAGCAGCGGGAGTTTTATACGAGATATCACCTGATCCACGCTTATTCGACTCTTGACACTCATCAAGCTGTATATCTTTAACAGGTTGTCTGGACGTGACGGTAATCGAAGGGTAGTAGGGATATTTTCTTGTATTAATGTGAGTTGTTCCGATAGTTGTTTTTGGCTTAATAACTGGGGATTTATTTTGCCATGATGGGTATCTCTAATTACATCTACCAAGTTAGATTGAATCCTCTGGTATTTGTTTAGAACTAGAGTTAATTGCAGTGCTAATGCCATAAACGATTGTGTTGCTCTTTGTTGATGCAACTCGGTGTTAATGTTATGAAATTGGGCAATGGATTGATTAAGGTACTTGTCGAAGTGCCTTAGTTGAGCCACCGTAGCCTCTTGTGATCATTGTACGAGGTTGATTGTTGAATCTAAGATAGAGGTATGATTCTTCATCAGCGCCATAAGGTGCACATCACTTTCCTTCAGATCCTCTATGATTTGTGACATGTGGTTAGCATATTCGGAATCCAACACTCCGAATAATGCATTACCTACGTTACCCACAATATTCAAAGCACCTCTCTTAGTTCGTGGCCTACTCTGGTGTAAGAGTAACTCATTGTTACTTGTGGTTTCCTCTAATGCGGCTTTAAATTGTTCCATCATGGGGCCACATTGATCCCATTCCTTCATCAAGTTACAACCTTCTTGGAGCCTTTCTACACCTCGGCTAATAGTATTTAACTCGGCCCATAATGTGCTAGTATTGTAGTAGATCACCAAGCTCCATTCATTTGAAACCAGTTGAGTATTCCCCAAATTTTCAAAATAAAATCTTGGCGGCGTATCGAACGGTTTGATCTGAATTTGTCCCATGATTGGCAAGATTAAACATGTTTGTAGGGTCAGACACATGGCTGTACCACTACGCAACGGTCTTTTAATTGCAGTTGAGGCGTCCAAATTCGTTTGATTGTTGCGCTTACTTGGGGATGTCGTCGATATATCATCTTCTCTCAATCTTTTTGTTGCTGTAGATTCTGCGCAGTCTGTCTAAGATTTTAGAGGTAAGGGAGCCAACTTATGTATAGGTCTTCTTATAATTCCCTTGGATGTTTTGATATCCGCAACACGTACCAAGCCATCTTCACCCTTGATGACTCTTTCAATTCTTCCTAAATGCCATGCTGCAGAAGGGAGATTGTCTTCCTTCACTATCACCATCATTCCGGGTTGTGCGTTTGTACACTGTTGCTTCCACTTATAGCGATGCTGTAGTTCGCTGAGGTACTCTCTGGATCATCTATACCAGAACTGATTTTTCAAGTGGTTTACCAGTTTCCACCTCTGGTACAGCCCTAGGTTTAGCGGTCGTGCTTGGGGGTCGGTGATTGCCGTCGTCGGTTCTCCAATCAGAAATTGACCTGGTGTAAGTGCCGCAAAGTCATCTGGGTAGGATGACATTGGTGTTTAAGGACGTGAACTTAGAATTGCTTCGATCTCAACCATTAGCGTTTCTAATTCTTCGTAGGTTAAGTTGGCGGCTTCGAGGTTTGGTCGCAGTAGATGCTTGGCTGATTTAACAGCAGCTTCCCACAAGCCTCCAAAGTGTGGCGCTCTGGGCGGTATGAAATGAAACTCAATAACGCTAGTACTGCAAAAACCCTGTGTCTGCTCTTGTGATTTTTGATCATAGATGCTGGTGTTCAATTCCTGGAGCTTGTTTTTGGCACCGACGAAATTCGTAGCATTGTCACAGTATAAGTTACGACAATTACCTCTTCTACCTATGAAACGTTTAAGCGCTCCTATGAAAACTTCTGTAGTTAAATCTGTTACTATCTTAAAATGAATAGCCTTTGTCGCGAAGCAGCAGAGCACAGCAACATAAGATTTTTGTGGTCGTTTTCCTCGAAGTTTGTAGTGCGTCCAACAGGGTCCAAAAAAGTCCACTCCGGAATTTATAAACGGTCGCGCTGGCTGTACTCGATGTTCAGGAAGGTTTCCCATAAATTGTGATAACATTTTCGGCTTAGCCCGCGCGCAGCGCACGCACCTCTGAACTATGGCTCGTGCGATACTTTTGCCCTTAAAGGGCCAAACTCTTTGGCGGGTTATAGCTAGCAGTGCTTGTGGCGCGACATGAAGATGGTTAACATGAAGATTGGTCATCAGTAGGCGCGTGACGTTATGAGCGTATGGTAATAAAATCGGATGCTTAGCATCATATGACAAATTCGCGGCCTCCAGTCTTCCTCCAACGCGTAACAATCCGGATTCAGCTGAAAATGGGCTAAGGCTACTTAATGGGCTGCTGGTGCTAATGTGGCCTGAATGTTCTAGTTCCTTTTGCTCAGTTGGAAATTCTTCGTCTTGTGCCTTTTTTGTCATTACAGTAAGCGCCTCATCTGATTCTCTAGTGGCAGGTTTGCGATTTAGGCATCGATTTTCCTTTTTCTTGCGAGTGTTTGAGATGAACCTCCGAATATATGCGATTATCCTCTGCCATCTATCGAATGTATTTTGATGATCTATCAAATCCATAAAATGTGGAGTATCACTAACTGTTGCCACTATCGCCTTGATTTCCCTTTGCTCTAAGCTCGTCTGCGTGCATTTGTAGGGTGCTGGCCCCTTCCGTCTTCTGCGCCATGTAGAAACAGTGGGCCGTGAAACCATAATGAGTTGGACGCTAGCTTTTCTGGTGGGACTCCTCTCGACACGATGTCCGCTGGGTTGTGCCTAGACCCTACATGTCTCCATTGCTCTTGTGTGGTTAATTCTTGTATTGTCGCAATTCTGTTGGCTACAAAGGTATGGTACGAGGCTGCTGCCGAGTTATACCATGCAAGTACGATTTCTGAATCGGTCCAATAAAAAGTTTTTACTTCCGGTAACTGCAGATCTCGAAGAACCCGGTGAACCAGTTCAGCCATTAGTTTTGCTGCACATAACTCAAATCTGGGGACAGTAAGTGTCTTTAATGGTGCGTCTCTGGATTTGGCGCACAGGAGATTGACTCGTATTACCCCACCACTAACGATCGATCGTAAATAGACTGCAGCTCCGTAAGCCTTCACTGAGGCGTCCGCAAAGGCATGTAATTGTATGGATTTTGCTAGCTCACCCTTGAACATGTGTCTCGGGATTCTTATAACATCAAGGGCCTTGAGGTTATTCCGAAATTGCATCCATTTCGTATGCAGCTCCATTGGAAGGGCTGCGTCCCAATATAGCTTTATTTGCCATAATTGTTGTAGGAAGATTTTTGCCATTACAACCAAAGGACTCATAAAGTCCAGCGGATCAAATAAATGCGCAATATCAGACAGTACTATTCTTTTGGTTACCTTGTCACTCTCCAGCCAATGGCCTTTAACTCGTAACTCGTCCATTTGCAGGGTCTACCTCACTCATGTGGTTCAAATGTAAATACTCCTTCCTTCGCAAGTCTTCGTTCTATGGCTAGAAGGCGGCGAATTGCCATATCACTCGATTCCCCTGGGCCTTTCTTGGAATGGTAGTCTGACCATAAATCGACCCTCTGCATTTCTTTTAACTGTCTGATTAAAAAACGATTCGCATTTCATCTCTTGTTGTGATAAATTTGATCGTGTTGAGTCGACTTCCTCTATTTTCCAGAACCTTTCGACTGTCTTATTGAGTTCTTCTTCTTCTGAACATATGCCGCAAGCAGCAATTTGGGAGTAGGTTTGATTCGTCCTTCCTGATACAATGCAGTCCAATATGGTATTTTGTAGCGTGGGTAAATTTGGACCCAGCTTTATTTGTCCTATGGACAATAATTGAAAGAAGAACTCTGCTCCAATAAGTAGATCAATTCTGTCTGGTCGATTGAACCCAGGATCAGCTAATTGGATGTTGTGTGGTATGGTCCATCTCGACACATCCAGTAACTGGCTTGGCTGATAAGATATGATATGGTCGAGCACAAATGCCTCTAGTCTGGTTGAGAACCCATTGACACTCGTCTTTTACTCTGCTGCTGACCCTTACCAATGCCTTGAATTCCTAAGGAAGCAGGGAAGGTCGCCTTCCCGAGTTTCTTGACTACCTTCTCCGTGATCAGGTTTACTTGTGAGCCGGAGTCAAGAATAGCTCGACATTCCACTACTCTTCCATTTTCGTCTATAAGCTCAACTAGTGCAGTACCAAGCAGGACATATCCCTTGGATTGAGGTTCCACCAAGGCCGTTAGACTCAATGGGGCTTCCGTAGCTGTCTTACTGGGTGGAGACAGCTGGATTCTGCTAGTCTGGTAGTTGACGTTTTTTCCAATTCTCTCTTGTCTGATAGTTGGATCTATGTGAACCAACGTGTTATGCCTTTTGGTACACTTATTACAACCCTTCAATGTGCATCGAGAAACATGGTGATCTTTTTTTAAGCAATTCTGGCATATGTTGTGCGCATTTATTAACATCAACCGATTATTCGGTGTCATCTTTAAAAAGGTCTGGCACCGCAAGAGTGGATGACTGGCCTTGCAGGCTACACAACCTTGGCTTGGAGTAACCATCGATGTTAAGGTTGATGTTTTGAACAAGACTGGTTTTCTAGTTCCTTCTTCCGCTCCTCTGCCCTTATTGCTCAAGGCCTCTAGCGACTGAAAACACATCTCTAGGAAAGCTAGGAAATTCTTCATGGTCTGTAATTCCTTAGAACTCGATAGACCTTGTTCGTACAGCGAGTGTGTAGTCTGATCCAGCTTTTTGTACAAAATGTGAAGTAGAAGTGGGTCCCAATGGGTTGTTTCTTGACCCAAGTTTTCTAACCCAAGTAAACACTCCTTGGTGGTGTCATGCATTGTTTTTATGAATGTGGCTGATGGGGCCTCTGTTGCACGTGACGGTTGATGCAGCAGTTTATTAATTAGTGATGCAGTCAATAGCCTGGGGTTTTCGTACCTTTCTTTCAACATCTTCCATGCTGCAAGATAATTGTCTTCGGTGTCTTGACGTACCACATCTTTTGGCAACTGGCTATAGGTTGATTGTGGACCATTTGTGGGAATAAATCGACGAATTGGCGCCACTTGGAATAATCTCCATCGAACTTGGGTAGAGCTATCTTCGGTAATTTCAGCATTGTAGATGGGTTAGCAGCCACCATGGTCTGTGATTGCGCGGAACTGCTAACTGGTTGATGTAGCTCTTCTAGCTTGATTGAGAGCCGCATAAATAATTCCTGTACCCTCTCTTCTAATTGTATGTATTCTTCCAGGCTATATTCCATTAAGGTAGGGTCAGTTGCAAATTCCCACAAGTCATTTGTAGTTTTCAATTTGAGCCCAGTATTTATTTACTGCTTTTATCTTGATCTCATAAAATGTTTTTGTCTCATCAGCGAAGTCAGTTTGCTCCAGGTTATCAAGGAAACGTAGCACTGTTTGAGTTACCGCTTGTTGTATTTTCCAAATTCTGACACCTTCGGAATCATTGGCCTTTGATAATACCGGAGGGCTGTTGGTTTCATATGTTTTGGGTATGGCCCCTTTAGTGTTATCTGTTTTATCTGTATCTCACTTGCTAGCCCTTTCGCCAACTGGCAGATCCCTCGATGATGGTTCTTCATTCGTTTTTGACTGCTGATGTTGACTGACTGTACTAGTGTTACTTGGCTCACTAATATTCGTACTGCATGGTGTTACTGGTACTCTCCCAGCATCGACTTGTTGAGCTGCCCCATTTAGGTCCTCGGCTTCCTGGAATTGGTTTATTCTTGTAGATAAATATGGCCTGAACTCTTCGTAGATTGCTTCTATCTTGTGGTAGAAATCCGTGGTAAAATATGCATGGTCTAGCGGCGGTGAAGGTAAGCCTCGGATCTCTTGGTCAGTAGCTTCAAAACGTGACCATGCTACATCCAGACGTGCGAGCCTTTCTTCCTAGTAGCTATACGTTTTCCTGTCCAGAGGATCCTTCTAATAGTTGGCTAGAATGTTTCGGATCTCCTTCCCCTCAATACCTTGGATCGCAGCCATAGGGTCCATTGCCTTGTCAATCTTCGGTGGAATCCTTCTTTGTATAATGGCTCAGCAGAATGCACCAAATGTTAAAGCAAACTCTTTTGTTTGCCTGTTAAAATTGGTAGGCTGAAGTGATTCACCTCAACCTTGTTGCTGCGCATTCGGTGGTTCACCGATTACACGAATTTCATAAATCTGAAAGGCAAAAAAATTGTTAATATTCCGGGCTACTCGGTTCTTGTACCGGCAGCAATAGCGACTAACAAATATTTTAAATAAAAACGCAGCTATTGTCCAAAAACGAATGACAAATTTTATTCAATTTAATATCACTTATATACAAGTTAAAATCTAAGCACCTGTACTTCATCAAAAGTGCTGATTCAATTCACACTACATAGAGTCTTGAAAGCTTCGCCCGGCGTACCTCAAGGGAGTCGCCTGGGCCCGTTGCTCTTTATTCTATCTATTGATGACATTGTATCTGTTGTGAAGCACTGCAAAGTCTTGATTTATGCTGACGATATTAAACTTTTCGCTCAGATTAAATCTTTTAACGATTGTGAACTTGTACAGGGTGACCTCAACAAATTTTACGACTGGTGCAAAAGCAATAATTTGCTACTCAATATCGACAAATGTGAGGTTATGACTTTCCACAGGAATCTGAAACCAATCACTTATGATTATGAATTCTCGAATTCCTCGATTCGCCGTGTTAGTTCTGTTTGTGACTTGGGTTTCAAATGTGACCAAAGATTGAATTTCGTCTCCCATATAAACTTCATGGTATCAAAGAGTAGTTCTATGTTGGGCTTTATAAAACGTTGGTCTCGAGAGTTCTCGAATCCCACCATTATATTGCATTTGTACACTTGTTTTGTGAGACCCCTTCTTGAATACGCTAGCCAGGTCTGGTCTCCATTTTACGGTATACACATCGACCGTATCGAGTCTGTTCAGCGGAACTTCTTACGATTTGCTCGCAGACACCTACCCTGGAATAATTCATTAATTCTTCCACCCTATAAGGATCGCTTGAAGCTTTTAAATATGCACTCGCTAGAGAAACGTCGTATGGTTGCCGATATAACGTTTGTGCATCAACTCTTAAACGGGAATATTAATTCTCCATTTTTACTTAATAAAATCTCTTTCCGTGATAGTAGGCACAATTTGCACAATCTGCAGTTTTATACAAAGAAATTTAACATTGGTAAAGAGGTTTTCAAAAGAAATTTTGTGCTATCCGATGCAAGCAAGTAGTTTTCTGCTAAACTGGCACCAAATTCGTCAAATGTCGCATAACCGACAAAAGATCCAACCTTGTATATCGCCTCTCTGACTCAAAAGGGACAAATCTCGGATGGCGGCACATAAGAGATATTAAGCCAGGTGCAGTTGTCTTACACCAAAATTAGAGAGTGGTATAGGAAAGAAATATTTGTAGCTATGTATGCAGGAGGCATATCTTCACATGCTGATAGTTAGCAAGCTCTGGAATACTCACAAAATCAGGGTTGTTCTCTTCTCTGCTTAAATCGGTACGACGGCGAGTATGTATGAATCGGTAGTTAAGACTCAGGATTAACGTATAGTTTTAATGTTCTCTTGAGCGATTGGAAATTGCATGAATACAGTCAAATTCAACGTAACCTTACACGTTCACTGACTCAAGTACAGGAGATTATAGGAACTTGGATTCAGGATTAACACTTTAGGTGTTCACTGAAATGAGTATAGCTAGTCGACGGTAGGTATGAGGTGACCGTAAGAGCGGCTTCAAGCTATAGCCAATGGAAGTTAAGTTAGAAAAGGTAACGGGGGTGGTGGAGTAGAATGGAGATAAGACAAGCTACAACTTGCAATGCAACAAAAAAAAATCGAGATTCGTCTAGCATAGATAAGATAAACTGAAGTTAATGAATTTTAATTGTGTTGAAGTTTCAGTTAAATAAATGAAACTTCTACTAGGTAAAGGGGGAATGTAACAGACGGTGTCGTTCCAAGTAGGTATAGTCATAGAGTGTCACACATAGCTAAAAGAAGAGACAATTTTAATAAAATAAAATTAAATAATGCACATAAATGTAATAAAATGAGGCGAATATAATTAAAGTATATGTATAGTGAAGCCAAGCACGGTCCACACAAACAGGGAGATCAGTGGAGTTGGTCATTGAAACACTCCAGGATATCCCCATGTCCACAAAGGCGCATGCGATAAACAAATATGAAGCAGGCAATCAGTTTTAATAGTTTTATAATAAATTGTCACAGACATGAACTCAAGAAATGAATTAATTAATGCCTAGTATAATCACAAAACAGTGAACGTACACAGTATAACTACAATTAGGTATTTTAGTGAATGAACACGATTTAAGCTACACAAATACTTATCTCGCTTTCAGGTAGAAGTGGGAATCAAATACGGCCAGTGAAATTTCACATTTTAGTATAACAAGTAAAAAAGGAGAGAACGCGTGGAAACTATCCCTTCTGGGTTGCTTTGGTTGCACTGTAATCAATAATTCGAGAACGAAACAGCAAAAACAGAAAAGAGTAACGTCGAAATTCGGTGCAGTTTTGAGAAAATTTTGCATTTCAGTCACAATCTGTCAAAACAAATGATAAACTTGTAATGTCAATGCACCCCTGATAAGACAAATGACACAGTAGAATAGATCATAGGTCCCTTATGGTACTAGATTTTCGGAATAATGTGAACATAGGCGCAGTGGTATCGCTGTGTAGATAGGTAGTCGTTCAGAATGCGCAAGTTAGATTTAAGAGATTGTGGTATGTAAGCAAAGAAATTGTTGTTATGGAAGTATGTAGAGTGATTGACGACTGGACGTTAAGTCCCGACTGCCAGCATGAGCTGACAGATCACTCGGCGGACAGCGTTGACTGCAGGGCGGCACGCTTGCTCGCCTTGACTATTGGCGGTGTGTGGGGAGGTTCCACGAAAAACCTGCCGCTGCCGCCTGTCATATACAAAAAAAAATCTCGTACCTTAAACCAAAAACGCCGACACACATTCAGTCCTGAAGGGACCTTTACGTCATCCACCTACATCTATATTGAAGGCGCAGATGTTCTGCCTTCCTGCATGCCCCAACCACCCAACTGACTATGAGGGCAGATATTTACAGACTCACTTGTAGACCTGTAAGAAGAGTTATAAAGGAGCGGCCTTTCACTCAACCATTAAATCGAAGAGGGCTCCGGGAGATGGAGAGGGAATGTAAAAATTGTATGTCATCATTATGTTATAATGGAAATAATTTATTCATATAAGTAGGGATGTATCCAACTGTCTACTGCTAAGAGATCGCCCTCGAGGATAAGCTAACTATTTCGACCAGAATGAATTCAATGCTGGAACACACGATATGTCTACTATCCATCAAGGTATATTGCTTTTCTCTTCCTTTTCTATCTTACTTGACAAAGGTTGACTCAAATTCACACAAAAATTTTACTTTACATCGTGGTCTAACCAAATTCACGAGAATTAATCGATCTCTTCACAGCCTGATTAAATCCTACACTGTTGTTACGCATATACTCTAATTTGCATAATTTCGCATCAGTATGACTATATATACACATTATGGATATTTCATGATTATTTTAAAACTAAAGTTATTTCCTAGTTATTTTACTCTACTGTACTGCCAAGTCACCGTTTTATGGTATAGCGGTATAGCGGCTAACTTTGTCTTCATTTCATTAAAAAAAATTACAGGTATCAGTATGAATAAGAATCATAATTTTGCAAGTTTATCTTACAATAAAAAATTGAAAAAATCTTTGTCTGTTAGCCTTCTCTTTAAGGCCCTGCAAGTATGATATTTTTTTTTTCTTTTGAAAGCAATATAGATATTTATAATTTAAAAAGACAACAACTTACTGCTTACTTTCGTGCTGGGGAATCCACCGCAGAGGCCTCCGAGACGATTCGATGTACCACTGTCAATAGAAAGTGTTAATGGAATTTCTAGCGATCGTTTGAACACCTGACTTGGCGAGATATACACTTATTACTCAAAAAACATTCTTCATTGACAAAACTATCCTACTTTTAGCCTATTCATTTTGGTGAAATTCATCTGATGAGTTGAGGGTCACTGCGTGTGGGATACTGGTACTGTTTGACACGAATTCGATGCTAACAATATGCATACCTTAGAAGTCTGCCCGAATGTACTGGAAGTTGGTTGAGACGTTTTCTGTTCACGTGTACGCATCCGTAGCATTTCTAATTGGATCCAGTTGATCACTGTATTCTTTTCCAACGCTTTTTGCCCAAACTTCACGTGTTGACACGCAAGGTGCTTTGAAGAATTTCCACTATTCGTTTTCTCATGCCAAAGTGATTTTATCAGAAGCAACAAATTTCGCCTCTGAGGCGACAATATGTTACACGAATTATCAACCTTCAAATTGGAGCAAACACTTATTTTATCACCAGCAGTTGATTCTAGAATGAAGTGATTCGTAGATTTAATCTTAGCAATCAATTGATCTGTGGAATAGCGTTCTCAAACGTTGCCAGAATATGTTTGCAAAATTGCCGCCGTGCTGATGATTCCCTTTTATGTTGGCCCCTGATCTATTTTCGTTGCCAGCTCGATGTCGGAATCTACATAGCAGGGATATTGCTTATTCCGTTTTTATGCTCTTTATTTAATATATGATAATAATACGTATATAATAGATGCAGAAGCAACTGGAGTTAGGGCCTTCAGTTTGATAGTTTTTTATAAGCGAGGTGTCGATGCTGTCGGACGCTATTTTTCAGATTTTCGCCTGATAAGAGGAAAATAATTTAAACAAATCACAATAGACTATTAATACGGATGAAAGCTCTTTTGAACTTAAGTACAGGGTTAGTTTCCTGGCCGATGTTTTTGGACGAATTCTCGAATTCAATACTTCCCTTGTTCACTGGGTGGAAGATTTGGCAAGACAGAGACGATTGTCTTCTTCTTCTCCAACAGCGGGCAAGAATTCTTCGAGATTTGGTGTGCGGACTGTCGGTATGGCAGCTGGCCGGCATACCTGCTGCAGTAATTCTCAGTGTAGCATACTGCTATATGCAGTACGCTACGACCATAACAGGGCAGAGTAGTATAGACCACCCGTGGTTCAGACAACGCTGAAAAATGGTCGACTGAGCTAGCCGGTCTAAAACATAGGCATCATCGCTACAGGCGCCCAATGTGTTCCTCGTCCCACGACCCAATAAGAGCATTCATAATTGCTCTTTCTCGCCTACGACAGTAGGCCTTGTTTGACCGATGACGCATCGCGGACACATCCTTGACAGACCTCGACATCTTTCTCCGTGTTGGAAACCAAAGGTACATCGACAAGCTGGTAACCTAAAAAATCTAGCCTGTCGATGCCTCTCTGCCTCCCTTCACCGAGATGCTGAGAAAACCTCAAAACAAAGCCGAACCTTCCCAGGCTTCCGTTCTAGTACAACTGGAGAGCTCCAAGGACTCTGGCTCTCCTCTATCATACCCAGTGATAGCATTCGATCCAATTCAGCATCCATCAAACTCTGTACGGCTAGTGAAATCGGATAAAAGCGTTGTTTTATCGGAGCTGCGTCATTCGTCTCGATCCTGTGAATGACCAAAGATGTCTTTCCCAGGCCTAAAGAGGCGAAAGAAGGGAAAAGCTGCTTAGTAGCTTCTAGACGCTGTTGATCCAAACTGGAATGAATATGGCAATCGGTGTCATAGCGGTGCAGAGTCACTTCTGCAACTATACCTAGGACATCTGGAGCCACCCCAAATAGACGCCAGAAGTCTATTCCTAGATATAGTAACTGTGTGAGCCCAGGAACCACGTAAAAATGCACGTTTTGGGTCTTACCACGGAAAATGATGTCCAAGTTCACATGACCATGTACAGTCGTCATGGCACCATTCGCTACTTGTACCTGTGTCCGATACCTCTTCCTTTCAACCTCTGCTTCTGCAAGCTTCTCTAGAGCTCCCTGGCCTAGGATACTGACAGTGGCACCACTCAACCAATCCAGTCTCAGTTCGCCCGAGTAGTCTTACTTCGGCATACGGTCGAATGTCGTCTGGCATCGACACGGAAATGTGTGCCAGTTCCTTCCTTTCCTGTCTCATTCGTCGACAGTATTCCCGCCAACGAACGGTCGATCGTTTCTTCCTAGTTGCAAGGTCCAGGTCAGGATATATAATTTCACCTAGCTCCGCCACTGACGAAAAGATGCGCTCTCTTACTGCATTCTAACTCCGCAGACGCGTATGATACGGCGTCAGAGGATGTAAAACAGGCTCACGCCCACTCGTCATAATAGAGCTTGGTGACCGTTTTAATACAGAAATGCCATGAGGCCAACACTCCTGTTCAGTAACGTTGTCAGCTAAAGGTGCTGTCGGTGTTATCGGGACATCGAAAATTAAAGACTCTTCCAAAGAAGTGTCTGATAGTGTCATGGGCTTCCCAGAAGTGGAAATGGGAGCCTGAAGATCTGCGGCGAAATCTATCACATTCTCCGTCTCTATCAGTGAAGTATTCGTACAATCAAGGAGAGTACTGGTATCGTCAGAGTCACTGAATGATATTAATGGACAAGTCAATGTTTCGTCGTCGGGGCCTGCTGATGGAGCGGACCCTCCTCCGGGCTCAACACTTGAACTGGAGTGGTCATAGTAGTTGCCGTCCGAGACGCTGAGACTGTTCGAAAAAAGGTGTTGGGATTCCCGACCCGTCTCTGGTTTTTCTGTGCACAGGGTCTGCAATTTGGTTTAGAGACATTCTTGCGTCCACATCCATAACAGAACGCCTCTTGCAGACAGTCCTGGTAAAAGTGACCTTGCTGATCACAATTCCAGCACACTACTGCATGTCTGGTTGAAATGCCTGACACGTCGCCTAAGCTGGTGTCACAGCCTGCTTCTAGTGACAAGTCTGAGTATGGAGACTGGCAGTCGTTAATCTCGTTGACTCGCCGGTAAGGGCTCCAGCTACAAGCCGTAGCAATTCGCAGCTGTGTGGCTTGTATTTGAGTGACAAGTGATCTCAACTGGCCGATAGTATAGGTGGGGTGCAAACATATTGTGTTCTGGATGTCTGGCAATAGATTGGATTTGACTATCTCCAAGAACTCATTATCCAACATTGGAGTGTGCAGTTGGTCACGCAACTGCACTAGATTTTGGTGGTATGCTGGGAAAGATTCTCCAGATTTTTGCCTGCGTGACATTAGCTGGACCCGCATCTTCAGATCGTCTTTGGGAACTTCCCATTCAGCTAGGAGAGCTGTTTTAATATATTCCCAGGTTGGTGTGGAATTCAGTCTAAGTAAGGACCAATACCAATATATGGCCGGACCTGCGAGCAACGTGCTCATATTCCTCACTAGGAGGTCAAAATCTCCTTCGAGAGCTGAGTAAGTGAGCGCTTCAACTCAGAAGACAAACTCATCCACTGAGAGTTTGGAACTATCTGCACTATATGAGATGTTCCATCTTCGTATAGGGCTTCCGGAACGTCTTCACCACTCGTTTCGTTGAGGTCTGTCATTCTGAAACGCCTGTGCTTGGGGAATATGATTAGGCCCTGGCCTCTGAGGACTATCGGGTCTATCCTGATTGCCTGATGCGTGATGTTGTTCATCAACTGGTCTGGGCCGTTCTGGGTTGTCCTATATGTTGTTGTGAGAGCTAGTCTCGGACGTGGGAGGGAGTGCCGGTTTTTAAATGGACAACTCAGTTTTTAAACTTAAAATATAAAATTTTATTAAATAATTCATTGGCTTAAACTAATATCACAAAATTCATTTACAATAAAATTCAGAACTAAACTAACCTACAAACTACCACAAAAGTTCAATAAAAGACTTTAAGTAAAATAAAAAAAAAAATTAAAAAATTCAAATTAAAAGTTAATGAGCTCCTGCTGAGGCGCTGCCAATTTTCTCCTCGTTCTGAAAAAGGGAGAGAAGATCAGAATTATTATCTGTCATCAAACAAAGAAAAGGGGAAAATATTGATGCTGCTAGTGCGTGAGGGCACAAGAGCAGTAAAATTCTTCTGTCAGTACAACTAGTCAGATTAGTCTCTGACAGTATTCTGAGCGTGCGCGGAAATGTAGCAATATGCTACTATAACGAAGAATGCAGATTAGTCTCTGCAGCAGAGTTATTCCTCTGTAAATGTGAGCAGGAGATGTAGCAGATTATTCTCTGCAGCAGAATTACTCTTCTGCTTAGGTGTGGGACGGATTATTGCAGATTAATCTCTGAGCAGAATTAATCTTCTGCTTAGGTGTGGGATGGATCTTTTTACAGATTAATCTCTGCGCAGAATTGATCTTCTGCTTAGGTGTGGGATGGAATTTTTTTTTGGATTTGATAGGATTTTCAGATTAATCTCTGAAATATAGAATTAATCTTCTATATGAGGTTTGGGAATTTTATTCTTGTTACTCGGATTAGTCTCCGAATCAGATGAGCTCTGAACCAAGAATGATTTTCTGCTGCGGCTCGTCGGCTTTTATAGCCGCCGCATCCAGTTATGAGTTCTCGCCTCTCGGTGTTGCCCTAGCGACGTTTGTTGGATTTGATGACTGAGGCGAAATCAAATGAATTGACGTAATGTCACTATGTGACATTGCGAAATGTAAATATACGAGAGGGATGTACACTTTAGGTAAGTTGATGATATTTTTATAGAATTTTGTTATAAATAATAATGATTTTGTATGTTTTAGGTGTTGAATGTATTTGTTAAAGTGTTTAGACATCGCTGGACCAAAGGAAGGAAGCTCCCAACTATCAGATGAGTATTTTTGTTGATTTCATTTAGAATTTGGTTCTTTGTGTTTCTTTTATTTTGTCTTTTTAGGAATGTGTTTACATCGGGGGAATCACAACACGTCGGTAGACTTAACAGTGGTGGTGGTCGAGAAGTGTCTACAAGAGGCACGACAGGAGCTGGTCGAGGAAAGTTGTTAAAGAGTTCGTCCCGCAGAGTGTTCATACTCTGTGTGATTCCCTCTCGGATAAGATCTTGCATCTGTATTCTTAAGCCAGCCATTAACGCTTCTGACGCTACCAAGCCTTGACCATTGGACTATTCATGCGTGAACTAACGTGAGACGTCGTTACTGACTGTAAGCCAGGAGATTAGGATCTACGAATCGAAGGAGGATTTGTCGGTGGTGGTAGATTCAGCTGCGAAAGCTGATAGGACGTATTAATCTGGCTATCCTGTCGAGTCTGATTTCTTTTCGGAACGGTGCCTGTGTGCGTGGTGAAATCTTTTTATGTAAGGGGACACCTACAATTCAGGCACTTCCCTTGCTCGCCTATCCATGTACGCAAGCACGCTTTATGGAGTAGGTGTCCACAAAGACTCAGAACTTGTTTCCTGTGCGCAGACCAATCTCCGTCTTGGCAGAGGGTACACTGATCTGGTCTAGATACGGGAACCTCAACGAGGGGTGGTGTTCGCACTGTAGCCATTGTTTACTTCAATTGATCAGTCGTAAAAACAATATATTCCAAAAAGGTCGGAAGGAATGCCAAGAAAATTCAAAAATCAAAAGTTCGGAAAAGATAACAAAACCTCTAATGAAAATCACCATCAGTTCGAAGAAATTCTTGTCATAATTACTACAACTCTAAATGTACTCAAAAGGATAGTTAAATGTCAAAAATGGAGAGTATTATAAATTAAAAAAAAATCGAGGCTCTAATGAAGGCCGACACTAAATTCAAGTTCAGTAGGCAGTACTTAGCGAGATCATGTAGAAAAACGAATGAGATGCTGAGAAAACCACGCGATCAGCAACCTAACCAAAGGACATTTTATAAAAAGGTATGAAGTGCGAATGTCATGGGCTCGGAATATAAAAAAAAGGAAAAATAATCTAATCGAGAAGTTATTTAATTAAGTTATTAAAAGTGGTTTAAAACACTGCCTTGAAATAAAGGAGTGCCGAATTGAAAATTGAGAGGAACTAATCGCAAAGAAGTAACCTTAGAATATTAACCGAAAAATGAAGAAGCAAGAGCAGGTTTAAACGCAGAAGAAAGTAAAAATAAAAAGAACCAAGCCTATTAAATGAATCTCGGTAATAAACTCATTTCTATTTCTTTTGTTAGTTAAAGGAGAGACATCCAGTTGTCAGCCGCTAGAAGATCCAAAGAGATAAGGAATTCAAGGCCTGTAAGATCCCGTTTTAGAATTAGCGTTACAGGGAAGAAAAGAAAGCAGAAAGAAGAAAAGAAAGCAGAAAGAAGAAAAGGAAGAAAAGAAAGCAGAAAGAAGAAAAGGAAGAAAAGAAAGCAGAAAGAGGAAAAGAAAGCAGAAAGAAGAAAAGGAAGAAAATAAAATTTCCACAAGGAGTCACATGTAAGCACGAGACCACGAGAAACAGGTCGACCTGGGCCCCTACTCTGCAGTCTCACTCACTTATGACTGTATGAGAGAAGTCACTCACTTCGATCTCACTCACCCACCATTTAGTTATTCTAGAAAACAAATGGGATGAGATGTACACTGTGAAATAAAATAATCCACCACATTCGTGGTGAATATTTTTGATGTGACTTTATATTTGCTATAGAGCCTAAACTACTATCCATACAGGAAAATAGTCTTCTAGTAATTTACAGCTTGGTGCCTTACCTTCACAAAGCTACACTAGTTATATACCTTACTTAACAAAATAATAAAATAGTTTTGATTACAAAGTAACCTTACCATTTTACGTTCACTACCTCTCAGCTGAGTAATAATTGCATGTGTGTATATGCAGCCAAAGTCTGAATCTGTAGGCAGCTACATTTACATTAGATATTATCAGCCCACGGCATGCCATGACGGCACAGCGTCATATACAATGATTACTTAGCTGAGAGTTTTTGTTTGAGGAATCGTAGGCATTTGGTTCAAATACATTTTTTTATATAATTTTGTTAGGAAAGGTATAACAAATTTATTTCGATTCGAAAGACAAGAAAACAAGCTTAAGATTATCAGAATACCATTTTTCTGTATAAATAGTAGTTTAGGGCGGAGGAGCTATTCAAATCAAACACAAATGGCCGTTTCGAGTACCGTATACCCAGTAGTAATATCTCACTCACTTTCCCACAAAAATCTCACTCACTTGCGTTCCAGAATAAAGAAACACGTGGAATCGGGTAAGTGAGTGATTGAGTTGAGTGAGTGAGAATGCAGAATAGGGGCCCTGGTCACCGTACATGAATGAGATACAAAACCGTCACAAGGATAGGTTATGTCGTCGTGAGCCAGCGGATTATAGAATTAAGCTTAGGTTCTAGGTTGGTAAAGTTTGTTTTATAAGATATTTGCAGTACAATTATATTGCTAGTGATAAATTTGAAATGAGCAGATTTTAATTCAAACCGTGTCCCTCCGAAATTCAAAACGCGTTAGTATTGGTGGTTATAAGGCATGTGACTTCGTTACAAGCGTGAGAGTTGGTGGGTGGATTGAAGTCTTCCGACACTGGCCGGAAACTTTCTTCAATGTCATTCTGTTGAGTCGTGGGACCCTCAGGCACTGGCTGAGCAGATTCCTTCGACGCCAGGATATCACGAGATGAAATGTTCTGTGAGTACATTTCTCCTTCATTGAAAGCTTCATCATAACTATAACATGGTTTTAAATGATCGGTCGAAACGTTAACCTCCTTATTCTTAACCTTGAGGGTAATGTGATGTTTCGTGCGTTTAATGACCTGAAAATGTTCTTCGTAACGTGCTTGGAGCGACGTACGTAATGTGTCGGTCCTTAGGAACTCATGAGAGCACTTGTCCAGGTCTTTAAATGTAAACATCGCTCGACGAGAGTGGTTTGATGCTGGGACGGGTCTGATGTCTGAGAAAAGATCGCGTAAAGAGGTGACGAATTGATTTTGGGGCCCATACTGAGAATTTCGCAGGCCTTCACCGTACACGAGTTCTGCCGGGGTGGCGAGAAATTCCTCCCTAAAGGTAGTTCGCAGTCCTAACAATATGAAAGGTAACGCTTTTGTCCAGGTCCTTTCTTGATAAGCCATTAGACAGGACTTAAACGTTCGATGCCATCGTTCTAAAAATTCATTGGCTCGCGGATGGTAAGCGGTAGTACAATTGCGTGTGAAACCTAATAGTTTGGAAAGTTCCGAAAATAGGGATGATTCAAATTGTGCCCCTTGATCTGTTACGATCGTCCTAGGAACACCGAAACGAGCTATCCACACTTGGTAGAGTGCAGTCGCGACTGTTTCCGCACTAATGTCGATTATGGGAACGACTTCTGGCCATCTCGTAAACCTATCAATTATTGTCAAGCAATACCTAAAACCTTGCGAGGTGGGCATTGGACCAACAAAATCTACGTGTATAGTCTGGAAACGCTCAGCGCATTCGTGAAACGAGCCTAGGGCATTTTTGCCGTGTCTAGATACCTTGCATCATTGAAAAGCTAGGCAAGACCGTGCCCAAGTGTTGATATCCTTATTGATGGACGGCCAGAAGTACCTAGACGTAATCATTTTGTTCGTTGTGCGAATGCTCGGATGGGACAAATCGTGGATAATTTTGAGCACCTGGACTCTAAAAGATTCGGGAACGAATGGCCGTATTTTGGTTTCAAAAACTTCACAGTATAACTCTTTATTATAGCCAAAAATTGTAAATCTTTAAATTTGTACTTAGAATTTGGAAGGAGCTGTTGGAATTCCGAATCCTGAAATTGCGCTTCAGCCATAACTTCAAAATTGATTGGGCCTACCAGCTGGATTTCTTCAACCCTAGATAGAGCATTAGCAACCACGTTATCCCGCCCGGGGAGGGGACGTATTTGATGTCTGGTGTAAATTGGCCCACATAGTCTAAGTGACGTAATTCCGAGGGGAACCCTTTTGCGGGTTTTGCTGGAAAGCGTATTGCAATGGCTTGTGGTCTGTGTAAAGCGTGAAGACCCGTCCCTCGAGTAAATATCTAAAATATTTATACCTTTATATGCCGCAAGTAACTCCCGATCATAGGTGCTATACTTCTGTTGAGCGTTAACGGAGTAAAAACCTAGTGGTTGCCAATCCCCACCGATCTTTTATCGTGACGCCGCACCAACAGCAATTTCTGACGCGTCTACCCATAGTGACAGTTCAGCCGAAGCGATGGGAAATGCGAGCAGCGCCGTTTGAGCAAGATGGGCCTTAGCCACCTCGACGGAGTTAGTTGCTTGACTAGACCAGTCAATACGTTTAGCACCATTCTTCTTAGATCCAGATAGACAGCTGTTTAGACTAGCGTGATGAGATGCAGCGTGCGGTAAGAAACGACGGTAGAAATTAATCATGCCCAAGAAGCGTTGTAATTGTTTCACTGTTTCGGGCCTGTTAAATTTTGCAATCGCTTCTACACGATCGGGCGCTGGCCTTTTGGAGTAATTAAGTGGCCTAAGAATTTAATCTGCGACTGTACAAAAACACATTTTTCAACATTTAAAATCAGTCCGTAATCCTGTAGTCGCTTGAACACCTGTTGAATGTGACAATAGTGCTCGGATTGAGACCTTGAAGCGATGAATATATCGTCCAGATATACAAAACAGAAAGGGAACTCCTGCAAAACCATATGGATGAATCTTTGAAAAGATTGAGCTGCGTTACACAAGCCAAACGTCATGCGTGTGAGCTCGGAAAGTCCAAAAGGTGTGCATATTGCCGTTCTTGGTATATCTTCGGGCTCAATTGTAATCTGGTGGTATGCTTTTGCTAAGTCAAGGGTTGTAAAATGTGTGCAATTTTCTAACTGGTAGAAAAGGCATGAATTAAAGGTACTGGATAACGGTCTGGTACCGTACTAGAATTTAACCTTCTAAAGTCCCCGCATGGTCTGCATTCACCATTTTTTTTTTGCACCAGATGCAATGGTGAAGACCAAGGACTGTTTGAGGGTCGACAAATTCCTTGTCTTAAAAGGAGCTCAAATTCCTTTTTGGCTATCGCCAGCTTTTCTGGTGAGCGGCGGCGAACTTTGGCCGCAATGGCAGGTCCTTTTGTTATAATTCGGTGTGTAACCGTGTGCGACGCCTGCTTACTGAATCCCGACTCAATTGTGATGGAGTGATATTTTTTGAGTAGTTCCTGAATAGCGGAGTTGATCGCTGGATTAATCTGTAACTATAGGTCTGAGTTTTGACTAATGACACACTGCGAAGATGCTACTAAAGAAGTGAGCGGATCAATGAAGGACTTCTTTTTAATATCAACCAAAAGTCCATAATGGCACAGAAAATCTGCGCCTATTATAGGTCTGGGCACATCTGCAATTATAAATTGCCAGGAGAAAACTCTGGGTAAGCCTAAATCCAATGATATAATCCTTCGGTCAAACGTACTAATAGGTGAGGAAATTGCTGCCACCAACTGCAAATTAGAATTTGAAAATCGATGTAGAGACATTTTTGGAATGACGGAAACGTCCGCTTCCGTATCGATGAGATAATTTCTTGTTGATGCCTTGTCGAAGAAAATACAAACGACTATTGTATACGCCACATCCACCCGTCGTTAATGGCGGCGGGCAATTCAAATTGGGCCTTGGTTAAAGGCTATAACGCCTTGCGGCGCTGAATTAACTCTACGATCGTTGAATTTGCAAGGGCTGATACACTTTTTTGCATTGGTTCCCAATTTACTATGGTACCAACAGAAACCTGGATTCGAGTCAGATGTTGACCCTCGGGAAGATGAACGGTGTCTAGATGCACTCCTTGCGGAGCTTTGTCTACCTGGCCTACGAAGCGTCAGAGCCTTTTCAACCATACAAGTGAGGTTATGTAACTTCTTTTCCAAGTTTACAATAGCTTGATAATGATTGTCAGGCGCCGGAGTTACTGAAAACACCTCTTCCGCAATTTTGTCACCACATGTTGATAAAACGTCAAGTGTGCCACGATTATATGCAAGAATGGCCTACATGCTTGCTGGCAAACGCTGCAGCCAGAGTGACCTTAATACTGACTCGTTAAGTTGGCCGTTTTTAAGTGATTGCACTTCTCGTAGTAGTTGATGTGTAAGATCAGTTAAAAGCTGCTTAAGCTTTTGGTTTACACTATCTGAAACTCTGGAAATCAACGCTTCCCTGATTTGTTCATACCTGTTTGAGGACGATGGATGTCGAATAATGTCACTCAGCAAGCGTACAACGCCTTGGTCGAGCGCACCAATAACGTGATAATACTTCGTTTTGTCTTGGCTAACGCCAGCCAAGCCGAACTGTGCCTCGAGCTGGAGGAACCACAGCTGCGGATCATTGTTCCAGAAAGGAGCGGGAGAGTTCTAGATCTTGGCATGACGTCATCATGGTTTTGCTGTTTTCAAATCCTGCACGTTTTCTTAGCAGGGAAGTTGTAGATATCAGCATTATTCGAATTTCACATCATGACATCACCATGAACAGATTCTAGAAGATGTCAGTGAGACATTAGCCGATACTACCAGCATGCTCCGGTACTACGGCTTTCTTGGATGTGTGGTACGGTTCTCCTGGATATGTGAAGTTTTTTGCTTCACTTTTGCCCAAACTTGGCAGCATGCTACGGTTTTGGGAAGTTTTTTGCTTCACTTTCGCCCACAGGTGGCAGCATGCTACGGTTTTTGTGCCCACACGTAGCAGCATGCTACGGTTTTTTTGAATGTGTGGTGCGCCTAAATGTAGGCTTTTGTTGTTTTCAAGAGTTGCGCCTGGTTTTGAATTAGTAATAACTGATTTTTCTTGAGCGCCTAAATGTAGGCTTTTGGTTTTGAACTAACATTATAATTAAAGTTAATAGTAGGAATTTTTTGTTTATGCCAATGGATTCTAGATGGAGGGTATGTGGGGAGATAGGGAGGGGGGGGGTAATGAAATTTTCATCAGAAATCCTCTACGGGCTCTGGTTTTCGAGATATTAGCGTATAATAATTCAAGTTTTTTTTGCTCATGGAATTGGATTCTTGGCGGTGTGGGGTGGGAGGGGGGAACAAAATTTTCATCAGAAAACCTCTACGGGCGTTGGTTTTCGAGATATTAGCGACATTTGTTCAAACAATTAGCTAATTGGCGATTACATAATTACTAATTGGCAATTAGCAGCTTGGTTGGTATTTAGCTAATTGGCAATTAGCAATGTGGTGGGATGCGCTTTACTGGAATTCTCATAAAATAAACAAATTTAAGTAATATCAACACTGGCTGTAAATATTTAATAGAAAAATTCAAATTAAAGGTAAAAATATGGTTGCTGTGAGGTGTATTGATACAATTTCTTTTGCTGAAAATAATGTCAAACCAAATTAAATTTCAATATTTATTCACATCAAATTAATTATTTATTTCTAAATCTTAAGTTATAAACTTTTTCCCTATGTTCTATATTCAAAATTGGTAGCAATTTAAGTGAAGTTCTATGAAACCTATCTTGGAAACGAAAGCGGTCCAGACCAATTGTCTCCCAAGGTCCTTTTCTGGGCTCATATTCAATTATATAAACTTGTGGAGCACTAATACTAAACGTAACTTTCATTATCACTAATAATTTAGAAATATTAATAATAAAAACTAGTTTCACATTATTGATTTTTTTTTATTTAACGATTATAATAATTAATTGGATACAGATTAATATCATGGCGAATAAACTCTATTTTAAACGTTCGGCCGATAGGACCTCTATTTATAACATAAAAATCTCCTGCAGTATTTACCTCCAGTATAGTATCGTCAGTAATTGTGCTGTACCGTGCAGGAAGGAAAAGTTGACAGTCCTCCAAGTCCAGGATGATACGAGATCCAAATGCAGTTTTACATCTTCTGGCACCCAGAATCTTGTATTCCTTATTAAATTCCATTTCAGATGGCTTTAGAGAAGATGGGTACTGCTCCAGCTTCTTCAGTTCCTCCATTGCGTTTGCCATTTCAGATTACTTTCTCCTTGGTTGTTTATCGTTTGAACTCCAAACCCAAATGCCTACATTTAGGCGCTCAAGAAAAATCATAATAAAAAAGCCTACATTTAGGTGCACCACATATCTATCTAAGAAAACCGTAGTACCGGAGCATGCTGGTAGTATCAGCTAATGTCGCTAGAGCGCAGTCAAGATCAAATGATACATCCCGGTAGTACCGGTTAATCCAAGACACAACAGGACACAAACCAATACAGCCAAGACACAAACCTACATTTAGTATGGGCTCAAACCACCTAGTGACGGTGGCGCCATCTGCGGCGAAATCCTGGAAGCTAAAAGGGTGTCGCAGAACCAGGATAGCGTAACTACTACCAATTATGGCGGTGTTTGTGTCTGCTATGACGAAAGTCCATTTGAAAGATCTTCGGAGGCTATTTAGTTCCATGCTTCGAAAACCATAGGTCCTTATTTCGCTTGAGTTTGCTGCGAAAAGCGTAAGAAATCCTGGCTGCAAGTCACGGAAAGAATGTTTCGGAATTATTGACAAAGATGATCCTGTATCGATGAGAAATTCTTGGCCAGTTTTGACATCCCTCATGTACAAATTATTCTCGTTATTGAGGCTTGAGTTGATAGGTCGCTGTCACGTGCTGCCTGTTGCACTGACAGCGACCTTAGTTTAAAAATGAATTAGCTTTATAACTGCAAGGAGATGTACAACGCGTAGCTTTTTCTGCAAACCTCCGATGATAAAAACACATTTTATTTTCAATCGCTGGCTGTTGACGTTCTCGCGAACACGAATTACGTACTTGTACTTTAAGTTGCTTGTTGAGATTCGTGATTATGGATTGAAATTACTCCATTTTCGTCGTTAATTTATCCATTTGTTGTTTTAAAACACCGATTCGCTTTTGTGTGGTATCATTTATTGCTGGGTTATTAGACATTACCAGTTTGTCAAGCTGAACGTCCTCACTAGTCGATAAGATGCATTTGACACTAATTGGCACGTGATTCATCCACAGCGATCGCATAACTTCTTCACCTATGCCTGGTGGAGTTATGTTCCTCATTTCTCTTGTAATATGCTTGCTTCTATGTCACACGATGATCTGTCCATGATTATTTATTATACCCTAGATGAAATCTATAGGGTATACTAAGTTTGTCATTCCGTTTGTAACACCTCGAAATAACGATGGTAGAGCAAAATGGATTGGACACCCACGCATAATATTTAAAGTTATTTTGATTTTTGCATGTCCGTCCGTCTGTCTGTCCGTCTGTCTGTCCATCCATCAGTGCGCACGATAACTCGAGAACGCGTATACTTAGAGAGCTGAAATTTTGTACACGGACTTAAAAAAAAAAGTAAAATTAAGTTCGAAAATGACACAAATCGGGCAACTCATTCGTGGGGTTGCCATACAAAAATGTCGTTTTCCACTATATATTTGGACACTGCCTGAGAGCGCGTTGACATAGAGAGCTGAAATTTGATACATTGTTTTCTCATAGTAATAGCAAATAAAATGTAAAAAATGGAATAAATCGGGCAACCCATTCTTGGTGTTACCATATAAAAATTTAGTTTTTTTGCGGATAGTGTGAAAACGATCAGTCCTAAACATTGCTATTGTACCAAAAACTTGTTCAGAATATGAAATCCTATAAAATTGGTTATAATATTATTTTTTCTGTCCGACGAACCGTTTTAGATATATATGCAAAAAACCATTGCAAAAATCAAAATTGCTCATACGAAATTTCATACTGACATTTATCTAGGGTATCATAAGAATTGGTCTTAGACCAACATTAGCTTTTTTACTTGTGTTTGTTATATTTCTTGTCCTAGGAATGTATTTGAAAAGGCAGAAGGATGCCGAACTAACTTTCAATGGCTAAAAAGCAGCTGTTGTGGTATTCCTTGTTACTTATTCAAATGGCAGAATATGCCAGAGTTTCCCTTTATGGCAGAGTATGCTGCTCTTATAATATTATATAAAGGCAGAGTATGCCAATGTAAAGTGTGTGGCAGAGTATGCCGAATTTTATTTTAGAGGCAGAATTAAAACTACTCGTTGAAGTTGAAATTAATTCTGATTTTTATTAATTGGTCTCATCTTATTTATATAAACCGATTACAAAGGAATCAGTATTTCTTTACAATTCTGAAGGAGGGATTATTGCAGAATTGCAATATACAAAATTAATAATCAGAAATTGTAGTGTCAGCATTTCTGATCGCATAATTTCTGAATGAGTCACAATGTATCGATATTGTAAAGCAATGACCTCAGGTATGAATATTTTTTCAAAATTTTTTTGCAAATTCTTCTTGAGGTCGTGCAAACTTTGTTTGTTTTAACTACTTTTCGTTTTGATTTTTGTTTATAATTCTTCACCAAGGTCATGGCTTTATATCCTCACCCTTAAAAGAAAACAAACATTTGTTGTATATGAGAAAAAACATTTTTTTTTATATATTAACTTAAGCGTATTATTAATTTAAACATGTTCTAATTTATTTATATGATTATTGTATGCTATTAATTATTTTTATTTAAGGTTAATTACTTTTTTAATACAGGTTTATTTGCTAATTATTATTTTTTTGTTCTAACGTTACTATTACGGAGATATTATATGTTGTCTTATTTTTATGGACATAATGCCTTATATTTTATTAATTATCTTGAAATAATACCTTACTTAAATTGACATCTTATTAACCTTTTATTGTGTACTTCTTTGGGTTTTTCTTTTCTTAGTATTGTGGAGTTCACTCCTTTTCATTTAATAATCTTAAATGGTCCGTCGTAAGGGCTTTCATATTTCTTCCTGGAATTAATTCTCAAGTATGCGTAATCGTTGCCATTGAAATTGGAGGGGTTAGAGTTTTTATCTTTCGTTATCTTTCGCTCTTTTTTAGTTTCTTCTAATAGTTCTTTGCTTTTTTCATGAGCTCTTTTCAGCCTTATTGCCAGTTCTTCTGCATAACTGTGTATGCTCTCTATTTGTTCCTTACTTTTCAGAATTTCTGCTGGTAGGCTTGCTATTTTTCCAAATACTAATTCGAATGGTGTATAAATTATATCTGTGTGTGGTGTTGTATTGTAGCAGAATAGATAGTACGGAATTAGTTCATCCCAGTTGTCTTCTTTCGAGAATGTTCTTAAGTATTCGTTTAGCACTCTGACATGTTTTATGTTCAGAAATTTGCAAATATTTTTGAGTAGTTTGAGTAGTTTTACAAATTCTGTAGCTCTGTCTGTTTTCAATGTTTTGAAACATCCATACTTCAAAATGAATCGTTCAACAATTGTTTTTGCTATAGAGCAGGCTTCTTTTGTTTCCATCGGGTCACCTCTACGAACTTTGTCAATTCGCATTACAGCGTTAGAATGTATCTAAAACCATTTGAAGTTATTAAAGGTCCTACTGTATCAACTGAGATTGTTTCAAAACTACTGCCTGGTGTGTCTGTTATTTTACTGTTTCCAAAATTTTGTAAATTATAACACTCGATTTATCACTTCAATTCTTAAATTACTTCACAACTTAATCTATTTTATAAATTCATAAGCTTAACCTAAGATGTCTACTCGTCTAAGTCCGCTATTCAAGTGCCGACCTGATGACGTTCTAGCTCATTCCCCTTATCGGTTCTAGACTGTGCGACAGGGCCGACAACCTATGCGAATAAATGACTTCAAAAATACATAACAACCTTCCTCCTCTTAATGTTCAATAGTACTCCGAGTATACGATAATGGCAAATTGTCTTATTTATTTTTCCTTCCTTAATTAAATGATTTAATTGCTATGTGACAAAAAATCAGAAGGCACCTCTTTTATTTAAGACTTGTCAGCCTGAGCCTTGGCTCCTTTTCTGTATCATACGCGAGACGTTTGGGTCTCTTCTCCGGCCTTGTGGACCTCCGACCAGATTGAGGCCAAGAGCTACTAACTTTAGAGATGTGCTCCTTCTGTTTTTTTGCCTTACCTTGAGGAGTTTCCTTCAGATCTCATTTATCGAATATCCTAGGCGAGGGGTGAAACTTCTCTGACAACGTACTAACTTTTAATTGATTTTCATGTACATACCTAATATAATTATTTACATTAATTAAGTAAGTAAATGGGCTAATAATTTTCATAACTCTAGCCGGTATCCAATTAACTGAATATTTCAAATGATTCCGATACACAACTACCTCTCCCTCTTTAAATTTTGACATTTTCCTTACAATACATGAATTTGTTATCTGGTAATTGTTTTTTCCCTGGCGTAAATTTTAAATAATCTTTATTTTTGATTAAATCTAAGTTAGTCTTAGGCTTGTATGAGAAAATCAATTCCGAGGGAGCTTGGGAGGTAACAGTGCTTGGAGTATTTCTAAAATAAGTTAAAATTTTTTCTACTTTATCTTCTAACGATAGATCATTTTCTTTTCCTAGACAAATTTTTTTTTAAATTTTTTTCACTGATTGTACAGTACGCTCCGCGATACCATTCGATTGAGGGTGATATGGCGGCGAGTGTAAGAGTTTAATTCCGGATTGTCTACAGTATTTCGTAAATAAAAATGATGAAAAAGGTGGACCGTTGTCGGTTACAATTTTTTTTGGTAATCCAAAAACGGTGAAAAACTTTTGCAATGTATTTATTGCGCTTCTAGCGGTCACTGATCTCATTAGCTTTATCTCACAATATTTGCTGAAAGAATATATTAATATCAAAAAGGTTTTACCTGCAAAAAAGAAAAAATCTAGATGGATTCTCTCCATAGGATAACTGGAAGCTGTCCAAGAAGATTCGACTTTTTCCTTATTACCATTCAGCGTTTTCTGACAAGGTAAACAAGACTTCACAGGACCTTATCGCAATTGGGCCACCATACATACGATCGACTGAGCATTTTCATACGCACAATTCCTGCATGATTTTCGTGTAGTCATTTCAGAACAGACTGCCGTAGACTACTTGGAATAATAAGCCTGTTTGCGTAATAAAGATTTCCGGATTCCATGGACAAGGAGTTCCGTTTTAAATAGTAGCTCTGTAATTCTTTCTCAATCTCTTTCGGCCATCCATTTTGGACATATAAGAGAACCTTAGCCAGTAACCGGTCTTCTTTCATAGCTTCGTCCACTAGACTTTCATCAACTATTGGGTCATCAATCTGACTAAAATATTTTATTGGAATTTCCTCAATATCTGTATTAGTTCTTAAGGGCAGTCTCGACATTGCATCCGCATGACACATCTTTTTAGAAGTTCTATATTGTATTTGATAGTCATACATTGATAATATAATCGCCCACCTCTGCAAACGGGCGGCAGCCACTGCAGGCGTTCCTTTTTTTGGACAAAAAATTTCTTTTAGTGCCGAATGGTACGTACATATGGTGAACAATTGACCATACAAGTAATCATGAAATTTTTTTACCTCAAATACAATAGCTAGAGCCTCTCTATGTAATTGCGAGTACCCTTTTTCAGCGGGGGACAAGGTGCTAGATGCGAAAAAGACGGGTTTTTCTATACCGTTAACTATGTGGGACAAGACTGCTCCTAATCCATATGGGCTAGCATCAGCTGCCAAAATGATGGGTTCATTTGGGTCATAAAGTTCCAGTATTTTATTATTTAATAATAAATCTTTTCTCTTCGGAAAAGCTTTTTGACAATCGCTAGACCAATTATATTTGGTATTAGCCTTTAGAAGGTTATAAAGCGGGAATAGCTCCCACGACAATTTTGGTAAATTTTTCCTGTAATAATTTATCATGCCCAGGTAGGATTGCAGTTGATTAACATTTTTAAGGGCGGGGGCATTAATAATGGATTCTACCTTTTCAGGGTTAGGACACACCCCCTTTTCCGAAATAACATGACCCAGGTATCTCACTCATGCTTGTAAAAATTTACTTTTCTCTACATTAATGCGTACGTTATGCTTTTCCAGTCGTGATAAAACTTCTAATAGTTTTGTTAAAGATTGAATGTCAAGGGACGTTATAATGAAAAAACTCAGCTTGTTTGAATAAAGTTTTAATTAATACAAAATTGATTCCACAGCTGGACAATGTTGTCTGTACTAGCTTCAAAGCAGAAGTGAGTAAATTTGCAACTGAACAATGCACTGCTAGAGTCGGTGCATGTAGATTTAACGAGAGTCTCAATTCAAAACAAGACCGGTTTTATTGACAAAGTTACAAACAATTAAGCGGTACATTTCAAGCAAGCAAAAAAAGAAAAATATAGCAATAGTCTGCCAGTACAAAATAATTTAACCTTGAACTAATTTGATTATCATAACAGGGTGAATGACTGGATGAGCAAATATGTAATGGTCGGTAATGCTTGTATGAATCGAAGAATCGTGATCGTTGTTGAAAATTGTTGCTGGTTCTAAACATTCCGCCCGCCTCGTGTTGACACGAACTTGTAGTTCCACCGCCCGCCATGCCGAAGTTATAGAGACTCCGACCCAGGATGTCGTTATTGCAACTAGAATTAAGTAAAAGTTATGTTAGTTTGGATTATTGAGAGGCAGGACACAAAGTTTAGTTATAGGTCTCAAGGACGACCCATTTTATGTTTTATGGTCGCAACCCGAATGTGGCCATCAGTCCCAGGATGGACTGCTACTACCCTACCTAGCAACCATTTGGTTGGAGGTAGATTATCTTCTCGTATAAGTACTAAATCTTTGATCTTGATAGAATCTTCTGGTCTACACCACTTATTTCGCAATTGCAAATGATGCAGGTATTCCTTTTGCCATCTGTTCCATATGTTTTCCTTCATTTGTTGCACCAGCTGCCATCTGTTTAGTCGATTTGTGGGGACATCAGTAAGACTAGGATCAGGAACTGAGATGAGACTTTCTCCCACTAGGAAGTGTCCTGGAGTCAACGCTGAAAAATCGTCTGGATCATCGTTGATGGCATGCAGCGGTCTGGAGTTTAGGCAAGCTTCCACTTGCGATAACAATGTTAACATTTCTTCAATGGAAAGGACATGATTTCCCACAATTCGTCGTAAGTGGTGTTTGAGGGACTTAACCCGGGCCTCCCACAGGCCTCCAAAGTGCGGAGATGACGGCGGTATGAAGTGCCATTCGGTACCATCGTTGACTAATTCCTGTTGTATAGAAGTGGTGCCCTCCTTACAAAGTTGACGTAAGTGATGGGTTAACTCTTTATCTGCTGCCACGAAATTAGTCGCATTGTCACTGTAGACTTTCGAGCAGCGACCTCTGCGAGACACAAATCGTTTAAATGCTGCTTGAAAGGCATCCGATGATAAGTCCATTACAAGTTCCAAGTGAATAGCACGAGTAGATAGACAAATAAAAACAGCGACATATGCTTTGATTGTTGTCTTTCCTCGCCCTTTTATAGGTTTTACTAAGAGAGGCGCAGCAAAGTCTACGCCACTATTCACAAACGGTTTAGATGGTCGAATCCTGTCTGCTGGAAGATCGCTCATGATTTGACCCTTGGTATTTGCGTGATATCGATAACATACAACGCACTGACGTATAAACTGTCGAACCTTGCTTCTCGCGTGAAGAATCCAGTATTTGTTGCGAAGATAATGCAGTGTGATTTGTATACCTCCATGCAGAGTTGCCGTATGAGCATAATCTATTAGTAGATGTGTTAGTTGACTGGTTTTGGGTAGGATTATCGGATGGTTTTCGTCAAACGATAAGAGCGAGTGCTTTAACCTGCCACCCACACGTAGGATGTTCTGATCGCTGATGAACGGATTTAATTTGCACAGCTGACTATGAACTGATAATGACGTGTTGCATGACAAAGTTTTCATGTGTGCTCCAAAGAACGTTTGCTGTACCGATCTGATCAATGTTATGAGTGAAGTAGCGATTTCAGCCCTTTTGAGAGGTCCAACAACTCTTTGAGCTGTTCCTTTCCTCGCATTTGAAGCAAATCTTCGGCAATACGTAGTAATCCGTAGAAGTTTGTTTAGGTTTGAATAAAGATGCAATAGGTCAATTTCAAACATATTGAGTTGGTTTTGGCTCACATGAGTGATTGCTTGTTGCCTTTCTTCTATCATAGGATTAGATTTACACTGAGGTAACTTGTTAGGCCAACAAGTCGAATGTTGGGACAACCAGATAGGTCCAAACCACCATAGCTTAAACGTTTTCAAGTCATTAGGACTGATTCCTCGCGTGATGCAGTCTGCAGGATTTTCTTCAGACGATACGTGCCGGCAAGGTGCACTACTGAGATTTTTCTGGATGTTTGACACACGGTTTGCCGCAAAAGTCTTCCATTTTGATGGATGATCCTTCAATCAAGCAAGCACAATGGTTGAATCAGTCCAGGCATGCATGGCTACGGTGCCTAGATTCAATGTTTTGCGTACAGATGACATCAACTCTGCTAACAACGAGGCACCGCACAACTCAGTTTTCAGAGGACTAACTCTAGTCTTTGCAGCAAGTAGAGACACCTGTACATTAGTAATGTCATGAAGAATGCGTAGATACACTACGGCTCCGTAGGCTGCATTCGATGCATCAGAGAAGCCATGCAGCTCGATGGCGACATCTGTGCTGGTAACACCAATCCAGCGATCAAGAGGTATTATGCTTTATCCATCAAGGTCACGTCTATAATTTAACCACTCAGTCAGCATATCTGGTTGAAATTCATCATCCCAATTACATCTAGACAGCCAGATTTTCTGCATGAAAATTTTAGCTTTGATAGTCGTAGGGGATAGCCACCCTAGTGGATCATACAGACGACTAATATCAGCAAGCACTTGTCTTTTGGTTTTTGACGGGGTATCTGCCATATGGAATTGAAAAGTGAAATGATCGTGCTGCGGGCTCCAAAGTATGCCCAAGGCTTTAAACTCTTCATCAGTCATAGCTCGCACCGTGGACGGTATCTCTCTGTCCTCATTTGGTAGTCCGGAGAGCATTTCCGTACAATTCGATTGCCATTTTCGTAAATTGAAGCCGCCTCGTGATAATAAGGTACGAAGTTCATCTCTAGCCTGTAAGGCTAAGTCTTGATTGAATGCTCCAAACAATGCATCATCGACGTAAAAATGCTCTGGTAGTATAGCTGCTGCCGTAGGAAATTGCGAGTCATAATCGTCTGCTAGCTGTTGTAGAACTTTGCAGGCAAGGTATGGTGCGCAGGCAGTCCCGTACGTAACAGTTAAGAGCCTGTAGCATTCAAGAGGCTCGGATGGATTGCTTCGCCAAAGAATTCGCTGCAGATCGGTATCCTGCGATTCGACAAGTACCTGGCGGTACATCTTTTCTATGTCAGCAGAAAACACGATGGGGTATATTCTCCACTTCATGAGGATTTCGGATACGTTCTTCTACAATTTAGGACCTATATGTAGTAGATCATTCAAAGCGACGACAGTGTTTGTGTTTTGCGACGCATTGAACACTACACGTAGTTTAGTAGTGGTGCTGGTAGGTTTCAGCACAGCATGATGTGGAAGATAATATGTATTAGTAGAGGCCGTGTTCGATTCGTTATTCACAAGCTCCATATGATGCAGTCTCAAATATTCCTCCATGAAGGCTGTGTACATAGTGCGAACATCTGCGTTTTGAGCGAAACGTCGCTCCAGTCTTGTGAATGTAGATAGAGCTGCACTTCTTGACTCACCCAACGTTGAAGCACAAGATTTCATTGGCAATCTTACGATAAATCGCCCGGATTCATCTCGCTTATGGGTTTCATGAAAGAACTTCTCACAATTTTCTTCCTCAGGAGTGAAATGAATTGTATCAGGAATCCTGTCAATTTCCCAGAACTTCTGCATAAGTATGTGAAGGTCAGTGTCAGCAGAACAGTGAAAGTTAGCCGTGCTGATGTGCGATTTCTGAGTTTTGACAACACCGCCTGATAAAATCCACCCCAATGCTGTTCGTTGAGCTAATGGAGTTCCAATCGGCCCTTGGCGAATCTCATTTAGCGAAATTCGAGAGTATACGTCTGCACCAAGGATAAGATCCACTCGAGCGGGCACGTCGAAATCTGGATAAGCCAGCTGTAGTCCTTTGAGATGTGGCCAATTTTCTCTATGAATTGGTTGAGATGGTATCAGGTGAGCAAGTGTGGGTAAAACTAGCGACTGCACTTCGAAGATTTTGTCGGGTTCGATTAACGAGATAATGTTATGCTTAACGTACGATTCTGCTACCTTTGCTTCGCTTCCACCTATACCAAGAATAGGAATTCGAACTTTTCTTTTGGCAATCGCAACAGGCTTGCCAGTGACGCAGTTATGAAGCTAGATTCTGATCCCTGATCGAGGAGGGCACGAGCACGAACAGTTCTCCCATTTGGTGACTGGACCACAATGATTGCAGTGGTTAGTAACACAAATTTGGCACGGACCATTGTTTGATAAATGTGCGTTTGTCACTTCATGGTTTGATGTTCTTGACCTGTCCTGGCTAGCGGATTCATTTAGACTACACGAAGGTGAATTGCTATGCGCGGTTCCACCATTCGACGATGACGCTTCAGCTTGTTCTCCTGGCTGGACACTCAGATGAGTGTTTTGTTCACGATGCAGCATTGTATGATGTTTCCCACTGCAATGTTTGCAGCGATTCAGCGACGAACAAACATTAACTGAGTGATCAGATCTCAGGCAGTTGAGACATAACCTGTTACGTTGCACGAACACATTTCGTTCGCTGATCGATAGTGCCCTAAACTTGGGACAAAACATAAGCAAATGATTGTTTCGATAATTAACGCAACTCCTAGTTGAAGAAGCAATATGATGACTACTTTTAGCTGGTTTAATGAAGCGGTTGTACTGACTCGATTTGCGATCAGGAATAGATACTCGTGGAATAGCGTCTAACGTGTGCAATTTTCCTTCTAAAAATGTTTTCAACTCTTCAAATGACGGTATATCAACTGATGAACTGATTGTTGTTTCCCAATCCTTGCGCGTAGATTGGTCTAACTTGTTTGCAAGAATATAGACTAGCCAATCGTTCCATTGTGTAACAGGACGTTTCAAGTTTTCTAGAGAGCGAACTGCTTGAATAAATAGATCTAGAACCCGCTGTAATTCATTTGACGATTCCGCTGACATTGCAGGAATTTTCATTAATGCATTTAAATTTTAATTGACTAAAAGCCTTATGTTTTGATAACGATTGATTAAAATGTTCCATGCTGTTGGATAGCTGGCATTGGATACTGCAAGATGATTGAGAAGCTTTGCCGCATCGCCAGATAGTGATGATTTGAGGTAATGCATTTTTTGTATGTCGGAAAGTGAAGTATTGGTATGTATAAGAGATGTGTATGTATCACTAAATGATTGCCAATTGAGATAAGATCCCGTAAACGTAGGTAAATTAACTTTAGGCAATTTAACCTGCTGGCACATTTGCACATCTACACTAGATCTTGTTGAGGAATTCAATACTGAGAGGAAACGTTTGGACGTAAAGCCTCTAACTCTTCATTAAGCCAGCATGATCCTTCTATGTATGCACACTCAATATCAGAAAACACATCTTCTGAAAAGTATGAATCCTTCTTTATTTCCTCAGCTGTACATATTTGAACTAATTCCTCATGAAGTTTTCCCAATAGTTTTCCAGCAACTGAATACGAGCGGTTAGGAATTGCTCCGTTCTATTTTCTTTGCCAGTTCTTTTTGCGTTAGATATAAATTTGGATATTCTACCCGCACTAGTCGTAACTTTAAGCTTAATCGAGTCCATTTTAAATATTAGTAATTGCAGCAAGTTACGAATTTCCTACTCTTAGTTGAACGTAATGGATAGACATACATATATCTATATATAGTATTAGTCCTTTATGCTGTGATTTGCATTCACTTTACGCAAGATAATTCCGTTTTATTGGAGAGAGTTCATTTATGCGCTATTAGTATTTCGCACAGTTTTAAGCAATTGACTGAAATTTCTGACTGTTCTTTAAGACGTGTATAGGATTGTGAATATTTATGATATCTAACACAATTTTTATTGTTAATAAATGATATAGTTAAATTTCCAAGTTTTACTTGTCTAAGATCATGCATTCATGCTGATTAGTAAACAAAGGAACGAACTTACGGTAATTTGATAAGCATCCAATAAACCAATGTCCAAATTGTGCCGGCGGTAGCAATGAACGTATGTATCTGTCTTAATCACACAGCTGTAATATTATCCAACACTGTTTCATATGCCGACCATGCAGTTCTCTCGTGATACAATGTGAATACGTGTTCACGTGAATTTAGAATTTTAATTATTTTATGCTTTATGCAATCACTGAATTCACAGTTTTCACAGTTTTTCACAGTTTAGTTGCTTCTTATGAATCACAATTTCACTAAAGTTTCTAAGTTTCTCACAGTTTGTTCGCTGAGGCAGATTGCCTAAGTCCACATGTTCCGAAATGCCGGTATGCTCACTATACTTTCACTTATATTTCCGATAGTCTGTACTATTATCCGGTTTGAAGGACCAACATGTTAAAGATTGAGTGTCAAGGGACGTTATAATGAAAAAACTCAGCTTGTTTGAATAAAGTTTTAATTAATACAAAATTGATTCCACAGCTGGACAATGTTGTCTGTACTAGCTTCAAAGCAGAAGTGAGTAAATTTGCAACTGAACAATGCACTGCTAGAGTCGGTGCATGTAGATTTAACGAGAGTCTCAATTCAAAACAAGACCGGTTTTATTGTCAAAGTTACAAACAATTAAAAGCGGTACATTTCAAGCAAGCAAAAAAAGGAAAATATAGCAATAGTCTACCAGTACAAAATAATTTAACCTTGAACTAATTTGATTATCATAACAGGGTGAATGACTGGATGAGCAAATGATGTAATGGTCGGTAATGCTTGTATGAATCGAAGAATCGTGATCGTTGTTGAAAATTGTTGCTGATTCTAAACAAGTTTGTTATAACAATTTTCCTCTGACGTACCTCCAATTAAGATATCGTCCAGGTAACAGAAAACTTTATCCAGATTAACCAAGATACGGTCTAAAACTGACTGAAAGATAGATGGTGCACTGCTAACTCCAAAAGCTAAGCGGGTGTATGCAAAACGCCCCTTCTGGGTATTAATAGTAAGTAGTTCTTGTGATGTCGATGACACCGAAAGCTGTTGATACGCGCCGTTTAAATCAAGAACACAAAATACTGAACAGTTTGCTAAACTTGCTAAAATGTCGTCTATTTTTGGCAAAGGATAATGAGCTGTCTTCAAACATTTATTGATTGTTACTTTACAATCAACGCAAAGCCTGATTTCCCCATTTGCTTTTGGTACGACTACTACTGGACTAGCCCAACTGCTATATGTTAGGTTCGAGGATACCTTCCTCGCACAACCTACTAATTTCTGTCTCCACCTTTTCTCGTAATTTATACGCGACACTGTATGGGGCATGAAATATAGGAACCTGATTTTCTTTCAACACTAAATCCTCCGTAAAACCCTCAATGGGATGATTTTGATTAGTATCGAACACATTTTTAAACTTATTTTTTAAAGTGCTTATTAACGAATTTTCTCTACTCACGAAATTAATTTTGTTCTCAAATATACCTCTACAATCGCGAAATATGACATCAATCCAAGTTCTACCCAATAATTCATTTTCTTCCAAGGTAACTCGTACTTGTGTTCTTCCCAATTCTTTAATAGGTTGTCCTGTAACTGTAAATAGACTATTAATTTGTTTTGACAATTTTAAAAATTCAAGCTTATTATAATAGTCTCCTTTTGATATCACTGTCTCACATGCTCCTGTATCGACCCCAAAATTAATTTCTTCTGTTTCGACCTTCAGCTTACACTCAACGGATGGATTTTTGTTTTGAAGGCTGTTGATACTTTTCATTGCCACCTTGTTTCGACATACTTTGGACGTGTGACCTTTCCGCTGGCATACAAAACACTCCCAATTTACTGCTGGACAAGTACTTTCCTTATGTGCTCTTCCACATCTTCGGCATTGTGCGCTGCTCTTGTTTTGTGGTTTTTATTGTTTACTATTAAAATCACAATCTTGACTAAGACTGTAATGATTAAAACTTTTACGGTTTCCCATATTATGACGATTTTTTATTTGAATATTCCCCGTGCTTCGACCGCAGGAGGAATTTGGTAGTTGACTTTGATTCTGACTTGAATAGGGGCTGGACTTTGCACCTTGCTGATTAGCTCGATTCCGAATAGAATTTGTATGTATCGGCTGCATTGCTTTTGATTTACGTTCAGTTAGTTCCATCTTGATAGCTTTTTCACAACATTCTTCGAAAGTTAAATTATCATTTTCTAATAACACTCTTTGCATTCTTTCATTAGATAAACCCATAATAAATCTATCCACTAATGCTTCATCTAGGATCTTTAGTTTATATTTTCCTGCACTATCACTCGCTGTTTCATTTTTAATTTCGATGAAATCTCCAAATTGACATGATTGAGATAAAGTTTTCAACCTGACTAAGTAGTTACGCTATGCGGATTCTGGACCACTTTTTTAGCCTCCAGGATTTCGCCACCGTCGCTAGGTGGTTTGAGTCCATGCTAAATGTAGGTTTGTGTCTTGGGTGTATTGGTTTGTGTCTTGGATACACACACCATTGTGTCTTGGATGCATCATTGGGTCTCGACTGCGCCCTAGCGGTAGTAACCGGTACTACCGGGATGTGTCATTTGGTCTTGACTTAGGGTGCCGGTACTACCAGCATGCTCCCGTACTATGGTTTTCTTAGATACATATGTGGTGCACCTAAATGTAGACTTTTTATCATGATTTTTTTTGAGCGCCTAAATGTAGGCTTTTGGTTTTGAACTAATAATTAAAGTTAATAGTAGGAAATTTTTGTTCATGCCAATGGATTCTAGATGGTGGGTATGTGGGAGGGATAATAAAGATATGGAGGGGGGTAATGATATTTTCATCAGAAATCCTCTACGGGCTCTGGTTTTCGAGATATTAGCGTATTACTAATTCAAGTTATTTTTGCTCATTAATAATTCAAGTTATTTTTGCTCATGGAAATGGATTCTTAGCGGTGTGGGGTGGGAGGGGGGAACAAAATGTTCATCAGAAATCCTCTGGTTTTCGAGATATTAGCGACATTTGCTTGGGCGCAGACGCCATTTCTTGAGTAAGGTTCCCTAGCGGCCTTAGCCGGAACTACCAGCATGCCTTGGTTTTACTATTTTCTTTTATTAGCGGGAGAGTTCAGCATCATTCGAATTTCGCAACATAAAGATGTCTGTGAGACATTAGCCGATACTACCATCATGCTCCGGTACCACGGCTTTCTTGGATGTGTGGTACGGTTCTCTTGGATATGTGAAGTTTTTTGCTTCACTTTCTCCCATACGTGGCAGCATGCTACGGTTCTTGGAAGTTTTATGCTTCACTTTTGCCCACACGTGGCAGCATGTGTGGTGCGCCTAAATGTAGGCTTTTGTTGTTTTCAAATGTTGCGCCTGGTTTTGAGTTAATATTAGTAATAATTGATTTTTTCTTGAGCGCCTAAATGTAGGCTTTTGGTTTTGAACTAATAATTAAAGTTAATAGTAGGAAATTTTTGTTCATGCCAATGGATTCTAGATGGTGGGTATGTGGAGCGATAAGAAAAATAGGGAGGGGGGGGGGTAAAAAAATTTCATCAGAAATCCTCTACGGGCTCTGGCTTTCGAGATATTAGCGTATTAATATTTCAAGTTATTTTTGCTCATGGAAATTGATTCTTGGCGGTGTGGGGTGGGAGGATGACGAAATTTTCATCAGAGATCCTCTACGGGCACGCCATTTCTTGAGTAAGGTTACCTAGCGGCATTAGCCGGAACTATCAGCATGCCTTGGGTTTGCTGTGTTCTTTTATTAGCGGGAAAGCTCTAGATATCAGCATGACCTAGCGGCATTAGCCGGAACTACCAGCATGCCTTGGTTTTGCTGATTTCTTTTATTAGTGGAGAAGTGCTAGATATCATCGTGACGTCATCTTGGTTTTGCAGTTTTCAAGTGCTGCACCTAAATAAGTTTTCTTAGCAGGGAAGTTGTAAATATCAGCATCAATTGAATTTCACAACATAACATCACCATGAACAGATTCTAGTAGATTTGCAATATCACCACATTAAGCTAAATGAGTCATGTAATTTGATACCACACTTCCTGTAAGCAACCCAATTCCAAGAATTTTACTGATCGAAACGTTTCATTGGAATTCGTAAACATCCCTGTTGTAAACAAATTTAAGCAATATCAGCAAATGATTCATGTTTATTCTACTGATCGAAACGTTTCATTGGAATTCGTAAAAAAAATTTCACATCCTGCTGTAAACAAATTTAAGCAATATCAGCAAATGATTCATGTTTATTCTTTTCATATAATTTGATACCACACTTCCTGTAGGCACTCACAAATTTTATTGTTCCAAGAATTTTACCGATCGAAACGTTTCATTGGAATGTAAACAAATTTTCACATTTTCATGTATGCATTCATGTAAACAATCTTATTTGCAAATTCGACCAGCAGAATAAAGTAATCAAATTAATTTGAGTGATTTTCTTATCGTGTAATTCGATATCATCTCAGCCTGTAAGCAAATTCGTTGGAATTCATCCTGTGCAATGATTATTGTAGCAGCAGGATCATTCATGTTTACAAACCGTTGCTATAAAAGCGCAAGCAAACTCTTGGGGAGCACCAGTCAATCTAAGTGATTCAAAGTGTTAGTGTTGAATAAAAAAATTAAAAATGTCTATCACAGTAATAAATGAAAGTTTTTCATTAATTAAGAAACTTCGAGAAGATGTGTTGAAGTGATGCAAATTTTGTGAATCATCTAGAATCCATTGGCATGAACAACCAAAAGCCTACATTTACGCGCTCAAGAAAAATCAATTATTACTAATATTAATTCAAAACCAGGCGCAACACTTGAAAACAACAAAAGCCTACATTTAGGCGCACCACACATCCAAAAAAAAACCACGTGTGGGCACAAAAACCGTAGCATGCTGCTAAGTGTGGGCCAAAGTGAAGCATAAAACTTCCCAAAACCGTAGCATGCTGCCACGTGTGGGCGAATGTGAAGCAAAAAACTTTACATATCCAAGAGAACCGTACCACACATCCAAGAAAGCCGTAGTACCGGAGCATGCTGGTAGTATCGGCTAAGGTCTGACTGACATCTTCTAGAATCTGTTCATGGTGATGTCATGTTGTGAAATTCGAATGATGCTGAACTCTCCCGCTAATAATAGAAAACAGCAAAACCAAGGCATGCTAGTAGTTCCGGCTAAGGCCGCTAGGGAACCTTACTCAAGAAATGGCGTTTGCGCCCAAACAAATGTCGCTAATATCTCGAAAACCGGAGTATTTCTGATGAAAATTTTGTTCCTCCCCCCTCCCACCACACACCGCTAAGAATCCATTTCCATGAGCAAAAATAACTTGAATTATTTATGAGCAAGAATAACTTAAATTATTAATACGCTAATATCTCGAAAACCAAACCCCGTAGAGGATTTCTGATGAAAATTTCATTACCCCCCTCCCTATCTTTATTATCCCCTCCCCACATACCCACCATCTAGAATCCAATGGTATGAGCAAAAATTTCCTAATATTAATTTTAATTATTAGTTCAAAACCCATAGCCTACATTTAGGCGCTCAAGAAAAATCATGATAAAAAGCCTACATTTAGGTGTACCACATATGTATCTAAGAAATCCGTAGTACGGGAGCATGCTGGTAGTACCGGCTAATGCCGCTAGGCTGCAGTCAAGACCAAATGACACATCCCGGTAGTACCGGTTAATCCCGCTAGGCCGCAGTCGAGACCCAATGGTGCACCCAAGACACAATGGTGGATCCAAGGCACAAACTACTACAGCCAAGACACAAACCTACATTTAGTATGGACTCAACCCACCTAGCGACGGTGGCGAAATCCTAGAGGCTAAAAAAAGTGGTCCAGAATCCGCATAGCGTAACTACTTGACTATGTACTCTGATATTTATTCACCACGTTAGGTATGTATTTATACTTATCGCGACCTTTATTAATAATTTTTTATTGTGAACCACGTGTTTGCTCACAAAGTTTTTTTTTTATATCCAAGTTTTTGATTCACTTTATTTTGTTTTTCCTCGTCGCCACTTTACTGTTTCCAAAATTTTGTAAATTATAACACTCGATTTATCACTTCAATTCTTTAATTACTTCACAACTTAATCTATTTTATAAATTCATAAGCTTAACCTAAGATGTCTACTCGTCTAAGTCCGCTATTCAAGTGCCGACCTGATGACGTTCTAGCTCATTCCCCTTATCGGTTCTAGACTGCGCGACAGGGCCGACAACCTATGCGAATAAATGACTTCAAAAATACATAACAGTTATCACCAGAGGTTCTTTTGTATATTTTTTGAATTTGTTCTTCGCACAGTTATCACACTTGTTTATGTACTCCTTTACCATTTTGTTAAGGTTTTTCCATATGTACCTTTGTTTTAATTTATTTATGCAGCGTTTAATTCCAGCTTGTCCACCATGCATGCTGTCATGGTATTCTTTTATTTATTCCAGTTTTTTCTTTGGATCATTTATCCTTATTGGGGATTCATAAAGTAATATCTTCAATGGTGTTGCCTTACCACGTTTATTATTTTGCTTTTAATATGATTAAATATAGCATCGTCTTTTGCGAGTGATTCTTTAATATTGTTCTCGTTCATTTTTTGTATCAGCTTCTCCATTATGTAACCAGAGTTAAATATAGGATTATCGCTGTACTGAACGGTTACCCCTTTCTTAGATATATATATTACTGGCAAACTTTTATTTATCGCATTCTCTTGTGCGTACGCTGTATCAAATTGTACTTTTTTTATATTTCTTATGTATGTCGGAGATGGATGTGCATTCCCACATATAGAGTTGGTCTGATTTTACGCTATCTATTTTCTCCATTCCGTTTTGCTGCTTTTTCGCCATATTACGTGTGATAATGTTTATTTCTTTTGGTATCATTGATTTTAATTTCTCAGAGTCCATTTTCTTTCATTCATTTTTCCCTGTTTATACACAATTTCAAAATCATAGTCCATTAGGGCTAAACGAATTCTTGTTAGTTTCGAAGAACGATTCTTATGTGTGAAAAGGCTGACGAGCGGGCAATGATCTGTTACAACTGTGAACTTGTTCCCATAAAGATAGGGTCTAAAAAAATTGATTCCCCAGTGTATACCAAGCAAGTCTTTTTCGATTATCGATTTATTCAGCTCGTGCTTATTTAGTGCCTTACTCGCATAGGATATTGGCAAATCTTGTGCTATCTCACCTTGTGAGAGCACTGCTCCAAGTACAAAATTTGAAGCGTCTGTTGTCAGGACTTTAGAAGTGCATTTAATGGTCGTGCTATTTCTGCAAAATTTTCTATGAAGCGTCTGTATTAGTTGCAGAAGGCTACGAATCGCCGTACGTCATCCACATTTTTTGGTCCTGGGTACGTCTCTATTACTTTATGCTTGCTGGAATCCGTTCTGACTCCATTGTTTGTGATTAGATGACCCAAATATAATACTTGTGGTTTTAGGAAGTTGCACTTGTCTGGATTGAGCTTTAGGTTATACTGCTGAAGCATTTTCAATATTCTTTTTAGGTTCTGGTTACGATTCTTAAGGCTGCATCCATGTATTATGATGTCATCGACATATATGTATGAATGCACCATCATCCAAACCACTTAATGCGATTAAGCGCATTCGCTGAAAACTGTTTGTGATCTTCAGTCCAAAAGGTAGTCTTTTGAATTGATAATGCCCCTGATTGGTTGAAAATGCTGTTAATTTCCTTCAATTTTCTTCTAGTCCTATTTGGTGAAAATAATTCGTCATATCAAGCGTCGAAAAGTACTTTGCTCGTCCTAGTCTGTCTTTGATTTCTTCTAACCTTGTTAGTGGATATTTGTCGTTGATCACTTTCTTGTGCAGTTGCCTGAAATCTACAACTAGCCTCCATTTCTTTTCTTCACCTGATTTTTTTGGTACTATCAGGAGTGGTGAGTTGTATGGGCTCACTGAACGTTCAACTATATCATTTTGTATTAGCTTATTGACTTCTTTGTTTATTTGGTCGATTTGTGAATGTGGTAGTCTGTAATTTTTTATGTAGACGGGATTATTGTCTATTGTATTTATATTTTGTGTATAGAAATTATTATTGTCGTTAACCTCTCGTCTTCTAAGTGAAATACTTCTTGATATTTTCTGCAAATTCCTTTGATCGAATTCTTTGCATTTTCGTCCAATCCTCCCAACTTTAGTTCTTTCAAAAATTTGTTAAATCGTCTATCAGTTTAATCTTTTCCCTGATTTATCTCTCGATTTGGTGATTCTACTATTTATAGTCTTTCAGCAGATGTGGCTTTGTTGTAAATGGTTTTAATGTCACCATGTGGTTGTTGGTGTTTAGCAGTTTTGTATGTTGGATTCCTTTTCTTGGTATAATTGTGTTGCTCAAAAATACTCCTTTTATCATTTCTTCACCGCAGACTATGCTACCTTCTGTTATGTCGAGTGTTATTGCTTGAATAATCTCAGTCGTTGCTGGTATAGTAATTTCATCTTTGAATCTGTTTATCATGGGTATTGTTACATCGTCATTATTCAAGTTTGCAGTTATTGTAAAGGTTTTATAATCTATTTTGCATAGATATTTCATTAGGAAATCTCTTCCTAATATCCCATGTGTGGTGATCGGGGCTTGTGAATCCACTATGTGAAACCTGTGTTCTATGACGTGTTCCTCATACGCTAACTGCAATTTAGCTGTACCCAAGGAGTGCGTTTCATTATTTGTTATCCCAGTTATTGTACACTGATCACTCTTGTTTATTTCATGGTTTAATGAATTTATTTTACAAATTCAGATGTCTGCTCCGGAGTCGATGAGGAAGCTCAGTTTTGTATTTATGCGTTTGTCCGTCAGCGTTATGTAATTTGTTGTACAACTTCTGATGTTGTATATCTTCAAATTTTGCCTTATTCTGGTCTTTGTTGACTTCGTCCCGGACTTTGAACATTGCTCATCTCGTGTAGAAAATTTATCCTTCTTTGTTGGTTTTGTCGGGGGTTTCTGGAAAAAGTTCTTCGTCTATAGTTTTGGTAGCTATTCTGCCAGCCATTATTTCTATTCTGATTATTTCTTTGGCTATTACTGTAGCTGTTATTCATATTCCCTCTGTTATGCCAATGATTGTTTCTGTTTTGGTACGTGTTATTATTGTTTCTATATTTATTGGCATTGATGTTTCGATTGCTGTAATCTCTGTAGTCTCTTATTCGGAAATTATTTCCATTTTGCCGGTTACGGAGACCTCTGTTGGAACTAAAAATTCTTGTTTCATCTGTCAGAGTTTGTTGATTTGCGATACTTATCGCGTCGTTTAGTGTTTTGGTTTTGCGGCTAGGATGGTTGGTTTTAGTGAATCTTTCAGCCCATTTTGAAAGGTATTTAATACGATTCTATCGTTCAGATTACAGATTACCTCTCTGGGTTCCTCACCTATTTCGGTTATTTGGACTTTGTTTAGGTCCGCGACTATCTCTAGAATTTTGTCTGAGAAGTCCTGGACTTCCATGTTCTGTTGTTTGCAATTTGACAATTTTTGTTGCAAGTTTTGTGAGGTGTCTTTTGTTTTGAAAGCTTCTGTCAAAACTCTTTTTAGATTTGTTAAAGTAGTTGGGTTGGCAACTGCGGACATCTTGTTTTTCACTTTTTCGCTTAGACGCGCAAACCATACGAATTCAATGAGCGCTAACCATACGAATTCAATGAGTTGTGGCTGCGCTTCAGCCTTTAGCGTTTTTCCGTAAATGTGGACTTAGAAAATTTGATAGATCTTTTGTGTTGCCTCCAAATTCTGGCAATATTTTTATTGCTACAGCAAGATCAAAGTTATTCGTGCCCACTGTGGCTTCCTTTGGTACAGTACTTCAGTCTAAATTTGATTCCTCTGATTCTGAATCTTCCGTATAGTAAAGAGTTACTTAATGAGAAAATCACGCCCCAACACCCTATATAAGTTTGTCCTACTGTTGTTTTCACTATCCGCATTATTTCAGCTATACGTTGGCGCTGCTTCACCGATCTTACTCCTCGTGGTTTCTTTGCTGGTTTTTCTTTTGGCTGCTTGTCTGCTATTGTTTGATTTTTCCGCTGGTACTTTTGTCTGTTCTTCTCGATGGAAATTGGCCTGGGTCCAGCTTGTGGGTTTTGCTTCAAATCTTTCTTTAATTTTTCGTTGATTTTCGCGTATAATTTTTCAAATTTTTCATCTATTTTCTGCTATCCATTCCTCTCGGCTCTGCGATATCTTTAATTCCATCTCATTTGGGTCGTTTGTGGGCAGGGTCGCCATGTTATGTTTGCTTTTATGCTGCTTGCCAATGGATTGGCGTATTCGCCGATGTCCAATATTCTGCTCATGATCAGATTAATTAATTGCCATGCCGAATATATGGCGTGTCGCCTCAATATTCATAAAAGGCAAAAGAAATTAAAATTACCTTGGATCTGGCTGAATGCCTCAATCCTAACTTGATATTTGGCTGGGGTGCCTCATTATCTTAATGCAGAAGATATCTGGCTAAGAAGCCTCTATATCTTAGGGAAGGAGAACGCCTGGCTAACTGCCGCTGCGTTCTGAAGAATAAACCTTGTAGTTTACCAGTCAATGGTCAAAACTTTATTCTTAATTTCTTTCATAATGCTACCTTATTTATAATCGCTAATTATTGCTAAGTAAGCTATTTACATTAATTTCTTAAAGCTACCTACATTCGATAATTTTCTCAGCGTATCATTATGAAAGAAACGGTGACTTCACGTGAGTAACATTCTTTGTTGAGAAATTTGGTGCACTGTACATACATAATTTATTTTCTGCTTGCGCTGTAATCTGATGCGCTTTTATTTTACTTCATTCATAACGAGGTATGAATGATTCACACAAAAGTGATTACATACAAATCTGTATGTATGTAAATTGTGTTTTCATTTTTGTTTATTTGCGGAGTTAATTGAACTCCGAGTTTTAGCTTTTGAAATGATTTACAAACTTTAGTTGTAATCTTGGTTTCTTATTTCTTTTTGGGAGATGTGCATATGATTTATATGCAATTACATGCTTTAATGATGCATGATTACAGTTGCATTACATCCCCATCCTTAAAAGATTGATGTAATTTTAATTTCTCTAAGGAAAGTAAAATTACATTATTTGTTATTACACATTCGATCACTTTTCTTTCTTTATGATACTTTATTACATATTTCCATATCTGTTGACTACTTTTAATTATTTTGCTATATATATATCTATATCTCTACAGCTTTCTAAATTTTATTTTTACATAATTTTAAATTATTATTGCGTACTCTAGTTTCTTTTCCATTTATATCTACATAGCTATTTACATTATCTTGCCTAATAATTCTATATGGTCCTTTATATGGTTGTTGTAATTATACTTTATTACGTACTTTTATATATACATAATCATCTATTTTAAAATTAGCTTCATTTATAGTTTTCTGTTTATCTATTCTTTCCTGTTTTTCTTTTAGCAAACAATCTTTTACATTGTTGTGTGCAAATTGCAATTTTATTTTTAACTCATTAATATATTCGTCAATATTATATATTTTCATATTATTATTTAAAATTTCACATGGTAATGAACTTAACTTTCCAAAAACTAGCTGAAAAGGTGTATAGTTTGTAGTAGTATGTGGCGTGGTATTATAGCTGTAAGTATAATAGAGTAATATCTCACTCCAATTTTCTTGCTCGGAAATCGTCATTATATAGTCATTTACTCAATGGTTTCTCTCGATTGAATCTAGGGTCTCATGATGAAATGGGGCCGATGTTGCTTTCCGTATTTTTAAAAGATCACATAGGTTGCTCATTAGTTGATTACAAAATTCTGTACCCATATCGGTTTTGAGTTTTTTGAAATATCCATATTTCAATATGAATTTTTCTACTATTCTTTTCGCCACTGTCCTTGCATGCTTGGTTTCTATTGGGAATGATGCTTATACAAACTTAGTTAGCTCACATTGCAAAGTTAGAATATATCTGAAGTTTCCAGATGGTCGAAGTGGTCCTACCGTGTCTATTGAGATTGTTTCGAAAGATGAGGTTGGTGTGTCAGTTATTAGGTAATATCTCTTTGGTGTGTTTTGTGATTTTTGTTCTTGCGCATTCCTTACAATTATTTACGTGTTCTTTTACCACTTTATTCATATTTTTCCAAGTGTATTTTTGTTTTAATCTAGCAAGGCATCTTCTTATGCCGCAGTGTCCAGCAATTAGTGAGTTATGGTATCCTTCTATCAATCTGTGCATTTAATCTTTTTCTATTATTCTTTTAGGAGGTGTATATAAAATAATTATATCTACATAATGTTTTGTTTCTTTATGGAATTCCTTCAAAATATTTCTTAATTTTTCGACGTCGATAATATCAAATAATTCATGATTATTTGCTGGCACTAATTTCTTTATATTCGCAGTGCTTATTTCGAGTAGTAATTTTCTCAGAACCAATTTTAACTCTGGTAAAGATTTATCATTACACTCTGCAATTATCTTATCTTTCGAGATTTTTATTTCCATCTCTTTATATTCATGCAGTTTTTGGTTATCATTGTGTGTCTTAAGTTGAGCGCGTTTTTTATCTTTAAATGTTAACTCGAGTTTTTTAATATACCTTATGTCAGATATTGATGTACTGTTCCAAACGTAAAAGTGATCAGTCTTCTTGTTCGAATTTAAGGTACTTGCACAGTTCTCACTACTTTTGCCCTCCTTATTATAATCCTGCATATTTTGCTTTTTCTGCATGTTTCTTGTAATTAAATTGACAATATTTTTCGGCATCATTGCTATTAAGTCCTTGGATTCTAGTTTAATTCTTGATAATGCGTGTGCATTGGTGCTCATTTAAATTGTTTAAAGATAATATCGAAGTCGTAATCCATGAGATCAACTCTTATTCTCGTCGATTTTGATGATGGGTTTTTATGCGTGAATAGGCTTACTAGCGGTCGGTGGTCCGTATACACTATGAACTTTCTTCCAAATAAATATGGTATAAAATGTTGTATTCCCCGTGGATCGCTAAAAGTTCTTTTTCTATTATTGGTTTGTTCAATTCGTGTTTATTAAGTGACTTGCTTGCATAGGCTATCGGTTTATCTCGTCCAGTTTCGCCTTGCGAGAGTACTGCTCATAATCCAGACCAATACAAATCGACTAGTATGTATCAATAAACGACAACAACAGACTACATCTACTTCGAATCACACTAATGACAAGAATCATTCACCAGACACATATCCCCGATCACCAGGTTCAGCGTTAGCCTGGCACACTGTCGTCCCTTTGAACTGAGTTGATTCAACTCACACCCAGGTATATACTTCGAAAATTGGAACGAGTTCGATGCACTCACAAACTCAACACAGATACTGAATTACATCTGTCACTTAATGACAGACATTGACATTTGTTTATGCACAGTCGACCATTTCCAATACCTCATTGAAGATATATCAAGAACTAATGAACTACTTCAGCCCAAGGTTACTGCCACAAGAATAAAGAGAGGAGCCTTAAACTTTGTAGGCAACATCGCAAGCGCACTTTTTGGAGTATTGGATTCCAACTATGCAGAAAAAATGTCGCGCACCATTGAAGGTATAGAGCAAAATGAAGATCACCTTCTGACCCTGATAAGGAACCAAACATCGCTTATAGATACCACATTAAATGCGATGAAACCAGGACGTAATAGATAAGCAATTTCTAAACTTAGAGGAACATATCATTCGCCTTGGAAGAAAAGTCAATAATCTAACAAAGGAGCTTGAAGAGGGAAAATTGTCAAAAGCATTTACATCCTTGACAGTACAGACTACTTTATCCGCCATTCGCTCCCAGCAAATTCAAGCCTAGATTGTAGATGTACTCGCCATGGAAAAATCAGCCCACAACTCATCTCACCACCTCAATTAAGCCGAGAGCTGACAACCATAAAGGAGCACATTCCATCGTCGTTACGATTTCCAATAACCCAGGATCAAGTATTAAGATCTTACAACTTGATGACAATTTAAGCAAGAATCGCAACAAGGCACTTGATATTCAGACTCAGAATACCGTTATTGACTCTCGAAGACTTTGAATTATTCAAACTTGTCTCTGTACCAGTATTGGTCAACAACACTTTCCTCACAATGCAACCATCAACTCCATATTTGGTAATAAATTTGCATCGGGGTCAATATTATTCGATAACTGAACACGATCTTGTTATGGAACTATGTTGAGTGATTGACGACTGGACGTTAAGTCCCGACTGCCAGCATGAGCTGACAAATCACTCGGCGGACAGCGTTGACAGGGCGGCACGCTAGCTCGCCTGCCACAAAAAAAAAAAATCGTGCCTACTTACAAAAAAAACAAACGCCGGCACACATTCGGTCCTGAAGGGACCCTTACGTCACTTACCTACATCCACATTGAAGGCGCAGATGGTCTGCCTTCCTGCATGCCCCAGCCACTCAACTGACTCTGAGGGCAGATATTTTCAGAGTCCCTTGTAGACCTGAAAAGAGAAGCGGAGGAGTGGACCTAATCGACCATCAACTAAAGAGGGCTCCGGGAGAGTGAGAAAGGATAACCAAGTCTATTGCCTCACTTTGTTATAAACAAAATTATCATTAATTCCTTTTTTTCTTGATTTCACTCCCTTAGGGGTAGACGCGTCATTATATAGACAGTTCCTTGTTTTATAATGTTTCTAAATACATACAAGCTACCTTAGATTCAAACTGTCAACCGTAATTGAGCGAATGTAATGGAATGATTCTACACAAAAGATTGGAAATAATGACAAGATTATTATTGTAATGTAGAATGACAATTCTCTACGTCTACCATTTTGCGGCTAAGAGAAGGTATTATTGAATATATTATAAATTACATTAATTTCTAGATACATTCAGTTTAAATGACATGGTATTACTTGTGAATAAGCTATATGACACAACTTTAACATCTTAAAGCTATACGTAATATTCTGTAAAGTATCATTGCATATACAAGAATTTAAATCCAAAAATTTTGCAATAATAATAAATAAGCTGTGGGGGCAAGTCACAAGCTCACAACTAAGAGGATTTAATATGTAATAACGTACTGGTGAATATAATAAAAAAATTCAATAACTGCATTTTAAATACCTTTAAGAATATAGTGCAATAGTATTAAATACGCTATAGCACAAAATAAGAAATAATATGTTATCAAATATCAGGGAATATACTAAAAATGATAGTTGCTACAAGCTAAATCCATTTAAAATATTATAATAACATTGAATAAGCTTTGGCACAAAATTCAAGACCTGAGCATTCACCATATTGCAAATCTATAATCCTTAAGCGTACCTCATTTGAGACATGTCTTACTATTATTCAGTAAGAAACCAATACTCTCTGGACAAAGGCAACCCAAGAGAAGTCTAACAATCTTGCTCTATATAATTAGGATTGAAAAATACTTACAGTCAATGTTCCCGACACGTTGCAGCGCTCCAGCTGCCGCCAAGTACCTGTATGAACGAAACAAATTGCATCTCTCGAAGAGTTGTCTTGGGTGCCGTGGGTCAAGAATAGCATTACGTTTATAATTTCTGGCCTAATCAAGGACAACAGCATACTTATACAAAAAAAAAATTGATGATATCACAACTAATGCTCTTTGGAATTCCAATACCTAAAATTTATCTTACTGAACTCTTAAACTAATTATTTGTAGGAATGTCCGAGATTAGCGTTATTCCACATAGGCTTGGTTGTCCAGATGTGTATTAGTTCGCGTATAGCGTTAGTTCCTTTCTTGTACAGGTAGAAATTCCTTTCGAGTATCTGCCTTTGGAATTGGCAGACCCGTGGGGCTTCTGGTACGTTTGGAGAATAATATTCGGTCTGCTTTATTTGCACTTTTTCTAGACCGATGTTGGAAAAATTTTCTTTTATGCCAATAAAAACCTGAATTTTCTTTTAATGTCGGGTGTCCAACATTGCTCCTGAGCTGCTGTTAACTTCTTTTGATTGCAACCACGGTTGCAGATAACGGGAGCTGTACCGCTATAATATTAAAAGTTATTTTGATTTTTGCATGTCCGTCCGTCTGTGCGCACGATAACTCGAGAGCGCGTATACTTAGAGAGCTGAAATTTTGTACACAATTTAAAAAAAAAAAGTAAAATTAAGTTCGAAAATGAGACAAATCGGGCAACTCCTTCGTGGGGTTGCCATACAAAAATTTCGTTTTCCACTTCCTAAGAACGCGTCGACGTAGAGAGATGAAATTTGCTACATGATGTTTTCATTGTACTAACAAATAAAATTTTAAAAATGGACTAAATCGGGCAACTCCTTCTTTTTGTTGCCATATACAAATTTAGTTTTTTACGTATACTTTGAAAACGATCAGTCCAAGACATTTTTATGGCACAAAAACTTCTTCAGAATACGAAATCTTATAAAATTGGTTATAAATATTTTTTCTGTCCGACAAACCGTTCTAAAAATATATGCGAAAAGCCACATCAAAAATAAAACTTGCACAGAAGGGTGACAATACGAAATTTCATAAGGGAATTCATCTAGGGTATCATGAGACTTATTATTTATGATCAGATCTAAAATTGTAAGAAAACAATGCGAATGAATTTTTTTTCCTGGTTCATTTTTCTGCACCCTCAGCTCTTCTTCCTAATTTTGTTATTTTTACTAGTCCTGTACCTTATCGCTATAAACAAAACAAAGTTGCGAAGTTAAAGCTTGTTGGGTAGCTCCGCAAATCGCAACAAACATCTCTGGCACGTCATTGTACATTTTAGCATGGGAAACGCATGACGTGCCAAAAATGTCATTTGCCGTCAACAGATTAATATCCTTGGAGCATTAGACTGATGCCCCAAACCTATGACTTGGGGACATTCGACACACCGTTGCTACTCCAACTTAATTCTATAGCGAATCTTGAACCGCCAGACGCAGATACCATATTATTAATTACATTTAAGAAAAATATTCTAATTTAATAGAACTTGGTTTCAAAAACATTTATATTTTCTTTTCTCTTGCAGGAACTTATAGCAGCAATTGACTTAGCAACAGAAGCAATAAATTGCAAGCCAACAAACTATGAAGGATACTATTCAAGGGCTAAAGCTCATTTAGAAAGCAACAATTTAGAAGAAGCTTTAAATGACTCTAATAACGCAATAAAAAAGGCAAGTAATGCGCCAGCTGATGTAAAAGATATTCTAGAACGGCTAAACGAGGAGATAAGTTCTAAAAGGTCGTCCAAACAGTCAGAGTCAGGGGGACAAATGGATGAAATCACTGATTTGTAAAATCGAGTACACAAAAAGACTAGCTCAAGACTGACCGGCAGTGAAAGTGCAATGTTATTGTAATATTATCATTATATTTATCAGAACACTTAAATTTTGTTTTTTTTTCAGTTTTCAATCCATGTTACGTTTATATAGCTTAATTGAAAGTAAGATGCTTAGCGCTTTCAACATTGGATATGTTTGATAAATTATGATATTTATTATTTATGTATTTATTAAGGATGAAAATAGCTTAAATTATTTTGTAAATGTACTTGCCGAAATATTATTTGTTTTAGATAGCACGACAATATTCAAAAATGTTTTATTTAAAAAAGTAAAGAGAATAAAAAAGTAGAATTAATTCAAGTTTCATTTTATACTTTTATTTTATCTATATTGTGATCTGATACTCTATATGTGCCTTTCAATTCTATGTATTCGTCTCGAAATACACACCCTTAATATCGTTGTCACTTTAAGTGAGAAATAGCGTTACGTTATGGCATTACTACTTGACATGATCGTGAGAAACGCTCATTTTCTGCGTCCTTCAGGGTTTTGGTTCCGGAAAATCTATTTCAGGCGGTCCTTTCTCCTGAGATTTGGCCCCACAATTCTATTGTGCGTGAATTTATTCCAAGGGGGCGCTCTGGATCTTCTGCTAAGGCAAAAAACTTGTTGGCGAAATATCCGTCCACTACGCCAATGTAACTGGTCTTCGCTCCAAAACGACTCGTCTTTTTACAAGCTCGATGAACTCATGTTTTGACGTGGTCTGTTTGACCGAGACATGGCTATGTGGAAAGATTGCAGACGCAGAGCTTTTTGGTCCCGAGTTCCTGGTGTTTCGCCGTGATCGCCATCGTCTGTCTTTGGATGCTCCTGTTGGAGGTGGAATGCTTTGTGCCGTTCGTCGCAACCTGCCATGCACATTAATCGATTTTGTTGAGTCCGGCGATCTGGAGTTTATATGTGTAGCTCTCAAGCTCTCACACAAAAACGTATATATTGCAACAGTTTACATTCCTCCATGCTCATCAGCTGTGATATTTGACTTGCTGGATACATGTATTGATAGGCTTACCGAAGTTTTGCTGCCTGCCGATGAATTATTGCTTTTTGGTGACTTTAACTTGCCTAGTGTTAACTGGGAACACTCTCTGGACGATGAGGTCTGGCTTTCTTCTTTCTCGGCGACTCCTCAACATGCCATATCTTTTATTGACAACATTATTTCTTCAGGCCTAATGCAGTCTAGCGGCGTTATTAATGACTCTGGAAAATCTCTTGACCTGGTATTTTCCTCCGAACCCAATGGGACTCTCGTTAAGCGTTGTTTAACTCCTATGGTTCCTAAAACATGTCATCATCCGGCACTAGATGTATTTTTTGTTTTTTGATCCTGTAACTACATCATTTAATGCTTCTAGTAACTACTGTTATAACTTTAAAAAAGCTGATTTTGATAAAATGAATGAATGGTTATCCGCTTGTGATTGGACCAGTGTGCTGGGTAAGCGTGACATTGATGAAGCTGTTAACTCGTTTTATGACACATTATTTCTTTGTTTTATTCACTGTGTACCACTTGTTCGTTCGAATCGTGATTCGAATTGTCAACCGTGGTTCAATGGCTCTTTAAAGCATCTTAAAAATTTAAAGAATAAAGCTTGGAGGAGGTTCTGTTCCTCAAAGAGTGATGCTGATTACGTTATTTATTCTAATTCGCGTGCTCAGTACATTTCGTGTTTGACTGACTCGTACAACGATTATGTATTTAGAATGAGATCGGCTTTGCGTGCTGAACCAAGGCAATTTTGGAGGTTTGTTAACTCTTAGCGCAACTGTGACGGATACTCTTCATCGTTGCGACTCGGTAACTTAAACAGTGTGGATCCGTTAGAGACTGCCAATCTTTTTGGTGACTTCTTTAAAACTGCATTCTGTGATAATCACTGTGATATTAGTTATAATGATTTTACCCATTTGACGAAGCTTCCGCTGACTTCTCTTCAACCTAAAGACCTGTTTTTCGATGAAGCGTCTGTCTCCATGTACATTTCAAGCATAGCTGATAGTTTTTCTGGCGGTCCGGATGGCGTTCCTTCCGCACTCATAAAACATTGTGCTACGTCCATCGTTCCTGTTTTGTGTTATTTATTTAATTTATCTTTAACTTGTGGTATTTTTCCGAAACAGTGGAAGCTTTCTTTGATTATTCCTTTGCACAAGAAAGGCAATAAGAGCGACATTTCTAACTACAGACCTGTCACCAATTTAAGTTGTATTGGTAAGATATTTGAAGCCCTGGTTTGTAATGTTTTGTACTTCCACTGCAAGCCCTTCCTGTGCTCTTTTCAGCATGGTTTTATGAAGGGGAAGTCTACTACGACTAATTTTTTGGAGTTTACTAATTTCAGCATTTCTGCTATTGAAAACGGTAAGCAAGTGGATTGCATTTTCACGGATTTCAGTAAAGCTTTTGACCGAATCAATCATAAAATTTTAATTCACAAGTTGACTGTTCTTGGTTTTCATACTGTCTTTGTTAATTGGCTTCGCTCTTATTTATCTGATCGTACGCAGCGAGTCATATTCCGCTCAGCCCTTTCTGACGAAATAGATAATACTTCCGGCGTACCTCAAGGTAGCCATCTTGGACCACTCCTTTTTATAATTTACATCAACGATGTATCTCTGATTTTGGCTAATTCAAGAATTCTTTGCTATGCTGACGATGCCAAAATCTTCCGCATTCTTTCTAATGAAAACGAGTGCGGATTTTTAAACTCGGACTTAGACACCTTTCATAAATGGTGTGCTATTAACTTTCTTCCTCTTAATATTAGCAAATGTACTACTATGTCCTTTTCTCGTAAAAGGAGACCATTGGAGTTTAATTATACTTTAAATGGATGCTTATTAACTAGACTTGACAAAACCAAAGATTTGGGTGCCTTCCTTAATACTCGTCTTTCCTTCGAACATCATATTAATTCAATCGTGGACAGGGCTAATGCTACTCTGGGGTTTATAAAGAGATGGTCAAAAGAATTTAATGATCCATTCATAACGAAGATCCTCTACTGCACATTCGTTAGACCCATTTTGGAGTATGCCAGTCCTGTCTGGTCTCCCTTCTATTCTGTATATATAAATCGCATCGAGGCTGTGCAGCGGAAATTTATCCGATTTGCAATGAGAGGGCTTCATTGGGACAACCCTATTATTCTGCCTCCATATGTTGATAGGCTTAAACTCTTTCCATTAGATTCTCTTGAGAATAGACGTAAAACTTCCACAGTTGTCTTTGCATTTCAGTATATATAAGGAGTGATAAACTCCCCTGAGCTCTTAAATACTTTCGATATATCTGTTCCTGTGCGCTCCTTGAGGAACGTGACTTCTTCGTTGTTCCTCAGCATAGTACAAACTATGGCATGCACGAGCATGCACGAGCCGGTTTCATCAATGTCTCGTCTCTTTAACCGCCAGTTTGATTGCATTGACTTTCATCTTTCAAAAAGTCAAATAAGAGATCAGCTTAGTTAAAGTTACTTGTTTTTCATTATCCTTTTTATCGTTATTATGGTTATGTATGCTTTTGTTATTTTATTGTTATATTTCACTTTTGTATACTCAGTAATCAGATCATTGATGAAGTTCTAAATAAATAAATAAAAATGATTGTCGTTGAGTGACATTTGTCGAAAACATACGACTTTTGACGTGTTACTGTTGCAGTATTAAGTAGACAAATGTGAATGTAAGTCAATTAATTAAGTGACAATTTCACCCACTTAGTTTTTGTGTGACAGATATTAGGGGTGCGTAATTTTATAATGGATTTGTAAGTTGTTCATTAAAACATAAATTTCGATAGTTTTTATAAATTAAATTAATTATATTTTGCATTTTTCGTGCAAAAATTACAACAACAAAATAATTTGAAGTCAGGGTAGTATGGTGAAGCAAGATTTTATAGGTAAAAGGCTGAAATATGCAGAATAAATCACATCGCGTTTATAATTTTTTCTTTTAACCACTTGGGTGACAATAGCTGAAGGATTTAGTATCTGAAATTGTAAATTTGTTATTCGAAATTGAGCAAAAACGGACATCTCACAGGTTACTCCAAAGCAATGTAATATCATCTCTACGTTCTTTCCACGAAGAGAAATATATAAATGAATATTGGCTTTATCGGATAGCCCAAGACACAATTCAATAGATGAAGCGACCCTGCCACTGACTTGAGATCTTCATTACAACCTTCTACTGACTTTTATCATCATCACTTTTACCACTCCCCAACCGATCTTCCTACCGCCCTGATGACAGAGTTATCATCACAAGAAGAGTTTGTGTATTGTTCAATGGTTTTGTATTTAAACGATCCGTTTTGGTTACAAATATATAGCCTGTCAATAGAAGTAAACGATGTACAGTTTATCTTTTATCTTGTTATGGTATGGTCGTAGCATATTGCATATAGCAATATGCTACACGGAGAATTACTGAAACACATATACCGGCTGACTGCCATGCCGACAGTCGCACGCACTCTAGCTCGAAGAATTCTTGCTTGTCGTTGATGGAGAAGAAGAGGACAATCTTCTCTTTTTGTCAAATCGTCCAGTCAGCAACAGCGCAGAGTGAATAAAACAAAAAGATTTCGTAGACATCGGCGAGGAAATAAATCCTGTAAGAAGATTTAGAATATTTTTCAGTCCTCATACTGATCTATTTTCAATTAATAGAATTATTTTCATCTACCCCGCACAAAATCAGCCAGCCTTAAAGTCGATTATGAATTCGATAACTCAGCAACCTATCAACGCAGTGAAGATGGAATCGTAGTACATTTAGGATTTCTGCAAAAAAATCACAAGTACACCATAGATTTAAGATTGCCTACTTCGTTATTGGGAGAATTACTGAATCACTTGTTCTTGTACCAGACGTTTCGTCTGTTCCTAAACTACACTGCAGAATAGCTGAATTTTCAGGCGTTCAATGCGATCATGAAGGTCTTCCATATTGTGAGACTCATTATCATGCCAAGCGTGGATCACTCTGTGCTGGAAGTTCGAAACCAATAACAGGACAGTGTATAACAGCCATGTACAAACAATTCCATCCAGAACATTTCGTTTGGGCTTTTTGCAATAAACAATTGAACAAAGGAACATTCAAGGAACAGAACGATGTGTTAAGAAGTAGTTAAGACTAATACCAAAATCACCCGTCTTGGTGCATCAAGAGTAACTTCAAAACAGATTTATCAAAAAAAAAAGGAAGAAAAAGGAAAGGTTCATATCTCCAATAGAAAAATTGACGAGATAGTAAACGAGAAAACCCAGAAACAATCGGTACACACACGCTCAGTTAGATTTCGAATTAACTCAGAAACAGATAAATAGGTCGAAATAGAGATACATAACGTGCACGTGATTTTTTTTAAAGGAATTATTACGTATATTTTTCCCTTTATTTTATGTCTTAAATATCCATGGAAAATAATGATTTACTAAAATCGGTTCGGAACTGACCACACATTTTATTCGATTTTAAGGCGAATTGGGTCATTAAGTTGGAACGAAAGTAACCACGAATTAACCAAAAATTACTTTTTCTCGAAGGATTAACTATAATTAATTATTGTGTAGTAATGGTGATGCTTTTGAACGTTACTTTATTCTTTTGTCGCTCTGTTAATATTATTTATTTAGGAGGAGATATTTTATGCAAGGACTGTTGTCAATTTTTAACAAGAAACGAATAATACTAAGGAAATTGTGTACCACGTCGGTCGTATACATTGGCTATATTTTTGATTTAAGTTTTCAATATAAATCATATGAGCCGATACATTGGTTGTTGGCTGCTTTTATACTGTTTCATTTAGCACATAAGCAGTGGCATGCGCTCGCCGATGGATCCACAGCAATGAATTACATGTAAGTTGTTGCCACTTGGTTCTTTGTACATTTAAATTAAGTCAAACAATTTGATCTATTACATATACATATCCACAAATTATAAAATTTTTCATACATAAGTAATAGGTATGGTAAAAAATTCTTCCGCTAACTTAGGCTGACATTCTATTCTCGGTACATTTAGAAATTCTTATGTCTCGTACTACTATCTTTGAATTGTGCTTAAATTTTTCTTTATTTTGGCATTCGAATCACGTTTTTGTTTGAAATTCACAATTGAGAGCAACTTAAGTAACATTTGAAAACGTTTCGAATAACGGAAAAGTTAGTTAATAAAGTTTTGTTTATAATGTAATGGAAATCCCGGAGCCCTCTCACATGAAAGTCGTCCAGGTCCGCTCGTTAGTCTCTCTTTACAGGTCTACAAGGGACTCTGAAAATAACTGCCCTCAGAGTCAGATGGGTGGTTGGGGCGTGCAATGAAGGCATACCATTTGCGCCTTCGATGTGGATGTAGGTAAGTGACGTAAGGGTCCCTTCAGAACCGAATGTGTGCCGGAGTTTTAGTTTGTAGGCACGAATTTTTCTTTGTATATGGCAGGCGGCAGCGGCAGGCTTTTCGTGGAACCTCCCCACACTCTCCGCCAATAGCCGAGGCGAGCTAGCGTACCGCCCTGCAGTCAACGCTGTCCGCCGAGTGATCTGTCAGCTCATGCTGACAGTCGGGACTTCACGTCCGATGTCAAGTCACTCCAATATACTAGCATAACAAAAATGGCGCCCAACGTGGGGCTACCTCCGTTAGACTTCGTTGGTGTAATTATGACTTTTACTGGGGATTGGGACTTAGAGCGATATGGTCATTTGGCACTTTGCTAATTGACTGACCTCAAGTCTCATATCCAGTGGAAGTTATATGCAGACCTGGGTCTAACTGGTTTGTTATTAGTAAATTTTTCTGTAGAGTAACGTTAAAGTTTTAAAGTTTATGAAAGTTTTTGCTATTTTGATTTTTGAATTTTTGTAAATTAAAGTAAACTAAAGCAACGTAACGTTTTAAAGTTTTTGAAAGTTTTTGAATTGAAGTTCGACTCTAGGTTTGACTTTGGCCAAGCCTCGAGTCTGACCATGTGTCTAGTTTTTGAATTTTTTGAATTTTGTTTGAATGATCTTTCCCGCTGGCCTTCTGCCATGGAAATGGTAGGTGGCCTCACCACAATTTTTTTTGACTGTGTTCTCGCGGAGACATGTCTCTGTTGGCCAACTGGCTGGACAGAGTCGTGAATCTGTGAGACGGCTTTTTGGCTTTCAGCTAACTAGTTGACCGGATTCATGACTCTGCCCAGTTGGAAGGTTAGCTGGATATGACTATCAGGTGAAGAGGAAGAAGAGTTGTTGGAGGATGGAAGTGTTGCTGGAGACCTTCAGTAATCAGGAGTTGGCATACTGCTAACTGCCTGGCTGAGGAATCACTAGTATCATTTTCAGTCTCTAGCTTCTCCAACCCGACTCTTCCCAGATTTCTGTGAGAACTCAAACATTTTGCATGCACACATTCACGTCACTTGCTTTCATTCTACTTCTGACCTGATTAGAGAGATTGGCCTAGAGACTTTTATGTTTGGAGAGTTAGCTCCTGGAGAGTGAGGTGGAAATGTTATGAATTTCTTTCTTGTGGATTTTTTTTAACGTTTGAGCTAAGATTTTTGTAGTTTTTCAAATACAGTTAGCATTTATATCTTTTTCAAATACAGTTAGGACTTATATTTTTTTTTTTACTGCGCGACTCTGGTAGTACCCGTAGTGAATTCTGAGGTTAGAGTACTCCCAGACTTGAAATTTCCTATCTCTTTAAGAATATTGGAAACTTTGGTAACTACGACTAGAATTCCTCCAGACTTTTGGTGATTTTTGAATTTTTGTTTACTCGAACTTTTGGAATTCTTTTTTAAAATTTTAAACTGATCTTCCTGGTAACTCGATCTTTGAAGACTTAGCTGTCTTCTTCGAACATTCGATTTTTTTTCTTTTTTGAACTTCTTAGCATTCCTTCCAAACCCTTGGAATAGTTTTGAAATCTTGACTGTACGATTGAAAGATTGCATCATGGTGGGGACCGTGAGAATACCCCCTTCCACGACAGACAGTGTGAATAGTCTAACTGAACAGTGCTCTATCTGTCAAGATAGAGACTGGTTATTCGAACGAAAGCCTGTTAAGACTGTATGTGGACACGTGTTTCACAAAGCATGTTTTCGCACGTGGATAGGCGAACAGGCAAATTGTCCAAACTGTCGGCTTCACCTTACCCAATATGATTTTACCGAATATACGGGAGCCGTTTCAAAGAAACCAAAGACGAAACCTGTCAATAACCAGCGTAATCAGCTCGCACCGACATTTGAGTTACCACCCCCATTGACTATGCCACCAGTTAGCCGAAGATTTCTATCACCTGGAATGTCAAATCCGCATTTCACGACCTTTTCCCATCCTACCTAACTCGCGCCGAAATAGCCCACTGCCTTCTGGCATTGGACAGAACTCAGCAGCGACTGAAGCCCTGCTGGCAGGTCTGCGTATACAGCTGCAGGACTTAGTTCGCGAAGGCCTTGAGCAGAGCTTAAATACCTTACGAGCTGAACTAGCAACTAGCGTTAGGCAGCAAATATCACCTGCAATTCCACCAGTTGATTTTTCACGGCCACCTCCTTCTATGGGTGAACCAATACCGCCACACGATTTCAACGACACGCATAGGCATTCGTTTAACAGACCGTCATCACCTCTTGGTCAGCCTAGTGGTCAGCCTAGACCGAATTTTAACCAGTCTCCACCAGCTCCATCTCATCGTATCCCGTCAGGCATAGGACCACGACGTTCTGGTAGTCCCATCCGGAGATGGAATATATTCTATAGTGGCGACAGCTCTCGATTTACTGTCGACGAATTCGTGTTTAGAGTGGAAGCATTGACTTACTCGGCCTTAGACGGAAATTTTGATCTCCTAGTACGGCACATGACAACGTTGCTTTCTGGTCCAGCGATGGACTGATACTGGCCTCTCTTGAGGCAGAGCTCCACGCCTTCGTGGGAGTATGTAAAGGCAGCTCTGTTAGCTGAATGGGGAGTACTGAAGGATGACCTCAAGGTCAAAGTCCAACTGATGCTGAGGATACAGAAAGCAGAGGAGACATTTGCCACGTACCATCAACACCAGGTACATCTGCGCGATCAACTGCAAAGTCCTTTGGCAGACGGAGAGTTTCTAGAGATCGCGAAGGCTAATCTGCTTCCAGACATTCAGCAGAAAATCTGTTTACATCCCACTAATACCATCCACCAACTACGGAGTGTCGTGACTCAAATACAGACTACATAGCAGCGAATCGCGACAGCGTGCAGCTGGAATACCTATCCGCTGTCCGCTCCATTAGCAGACCTTAACGACGAATCCCTGATGTCCCGATAACACCGACAGCACCTTTAGCTGACAAGGTTACTGAGCGGGAGAGTTGGTTCCATGGAATTTCTGTATTAAAACGGCCACCAAGCTCTGTTATGACGAGTGGGCGGGAGCCTGTTTTACATCCGTTGACGCCGTATCACACGTGTCTGCAGAATTATAATGCAGTAAGAGACCGAATCTTCTCCTCAGTGGCGGAGTTAACTGGCATTATGTGTCGTGACCTGGATATTAGACCAAGAAAGAAATGATCTACCATTCGTTGGCGGGAATACTGCTGACGGATGAGACTGGAAAGGAAAAAACTGGCACAGATTTCCGTGTCGATGCCAGACGACATTCGACCGTATGCCGAAGTAAAGCTGCTCGGGCGAACTGAGACTGGATTACTTGACAGTGGTGCCACTGTCAGTATTCTAGGCCAGGGAGCTCTAGAGAAGAATAGACTTCTGGCGTGTATTTGGGTTGGCTCCAGATGTCCTAGGTATACTTGCAGAAGAGACACCAAGTTTACTAGCTACTCCTGACACCGACCGCCATGTTCTTTCCAGTCTAGATCAACAGCGTCTAGAAGCTACTAAACAGCTTTTCCCTTCTTTTACGCTTTTATCCGATTTCACCGGCAGTACAGGGTTTGATGGATGCCGAATTAAAGTGAATGCTATCACTGGGTCTGATAGAGGAGAGCCAGAGTCCTTGGAGCTCTTCAGTTGTACTAGTGCGGAATCCTGGGAAGGTTCGGCTTTGTTTTGACGCGAGGAAGGTCAACACCGTTACGAAGAAGGACGCCTATCCACTGCCGCAGATAGATGCGCTTCTGAGTCGACTTCCTCGGTAAAACTACATTACAAGCCTGGACCTGAAAGATGCATTCTGGCAGATCCCACTAGATGCTGATTCCAGAGAGAAGACCGCTTTTACAGTACCTGGTCACCCTCTCTATCAGTACACAGTGATGCCATTCGGCCTATGCAACGCTCCACAAACGATGTGCCGCCTCATGGATGAAGTCATTCCTTTCGACCTTCGCGAAAATGTTCTCGTCTACTTGGACGATTTACTGATTCTGTCATCAGACTTTGACTCTCATCTCACATTGCTATCCCGTGTGGTGGATTGTTTGAGGAAAGCTGGCCTCACTATCAACGTTGAGAAGAGCAGGTTTTGCATTAAGGAGACTAAATACTTGGGTTTTATAGTCGGGAAGGGAGGAATCAGGACTGACCCAGATAAGATCTCAGCCATAGTTGACTATCCGTCACCTAAAACTGTTCGGCAAGCCCGACGCCTACTAGGTATGGCGGGATGGTATAGACGGTTCACCCCGAACTATGCTGATTTAACTGCCTCCATAACTGACACCTTGAAGAACCCTAGTCAGTTCAAGTAGACACCTGAAGCCCAGACGTCGTTATACAGTGCGATGCGAGCCAACAAGGTATTGGTGGGGTGCTGATTCAAATAGATGACGATGGCCACGAAAAGCCAATAGCCTACGTCTCGAAAAAGTTGAACTCAGCACAACGAAATTATACCGTCACAGAGCAGGAATGCCTAGCTGCAATCTTAAGTGTACAGAAGACTTATGCCGTTTAAGATAGTGACTGATCATGCGAGCTTGAAATAGCTGATGTCTGAAAAGGACCTCAGCGGTAGACTTGCTCGGTGGAGTTTGAAGCTTGAGGGTTTCGACTTCACTATTGAGCACCGAAAAGGAAGCCGGAATGACGTCCCCGATGCGCTGTCACGCATTCATTGCGGCAGCCTGTCCACAAACGAAGATCCTGGGCCGGAAGTTAACCTTAGTTCGCCATATTTCAACTCGTTGGAATATGAGTAACTGAGGCATAAAGTTAAAACGACTTCTTTCAAACTACCAGATCCTTGCGTCAGGGATGGCTTCGTTTAGACACTTGTACTGGCCACGAATGACAGTTGATGTCAGAAACTACGTAGGCGCCTGTGACGTGTGTAAAGAGACCAAGGCCCCCAATACTATTCTGAGACCACCTATGAGAGTCCAGTCTGTGACAGAACGACCATGGCAAAAGCTGTATATTGATTTTCTGGGTCCATATCCTCGGTCAGTGAAAGTTTTGCCCGGCTCAGTTTACCAGATTACTGGAGAAGTATGGGGTGAAGCGGTTGCGAACGGCAGTTTACTCGCCGCAAGCAAACGCCTCAGAGCGAGTAAATAGGTCTATATTGTCAGGGATTAGAGCATATATTCGGAAGGAACACACAAAATGGGATGAGAAGCTGAGCCAAATAGCTAGTTACCTCAGGAGCCCTTTCCACCAAGCAACTGGTTTCTCTCCTTATCGAACACTTCTCGGTCAGCAAATGATTGAACATGGCAGCTCCTATTCCATCTTGAGGAGTCTTGGGACTCTTAATGAGCCTTTGAGAGTAGATGCTGAAGACAAAATGAGATTGATCCGTGCGAGAGTGCAGGAGAACTTACACCATGCGTTCGAACAGGGTTCAAGAGGGCGAAGCTTGTTGATTTCAGAGTGGGTCAAGAAGTATTCAGACGGAATTTTTCCCAAAGCAACTTCCAAGAGCAGACTAGTGCTAAACTGGGACGAAAATTTGTCAAGTGTCGGGTTAGAGCCAAAAAAGGAAACTCCTTATACGAGCTTGAAGATCTGCAGAGAAAACCGTTAGGAGTCTATCACGCCAAAGACATCAGGCAGTGATAACCATCCTAGAATCGTCATTTATTTATTGTCCCTTTTATTCCTGGTAGCTCTAATAAGGCATCCAGCCAGTTTCACTGGCAAACTACAGGATGCCAATGTGCGCTTAGGACATCCCCAGCCTAGCGGCCGGCATACCTTTTGAACTGCAGTAAATTTTTTTTCTTTTCCCCATTCCCTAGCATAGTAATGCTGGTAATACTTTAATCCCCTCCTATATCGTAACCCTGCGGCAGGTAGCCTGTCGTAGGAATCCCATTTGTTTATATTGTTGCGAGCGTGGCCTTTGTTTCGTTATTTAAAACACAATATTAAATAATTAATATATAAGTTCCTTATTACACTTAAATCATATAAAGTTCACAAACATTTATTTAATCAACTCAACTCTAATTATCGCTAACACTGTACTTTCAATTATCGCAATCTAATTACACACTATCGCTTCTTTATTACTTTCGCTTCTTAACACTGCAACGTCTAAAACAAGACTCTTTCTCTGGCGATGACAACTGTTATATTTATACCCTAGAAACTCTCCGGATTATTCTGGAGTGTTCTATTCCAAAAGCTTCTTGACTATATAAATAATAGCTCTCTATTCTATTTGTTCTATTCCTGAACTTTCCTGTAGATTTCATAATCGATTCTCCAAACCTGAAGTCGTTTACTCTCCGAACCTGAAGTTGTTTATTGCCAGTAGATGTCACCAGTTGTCTCTTTCTATTGCACGTAACACTGCTCCCTTCTTAAACTTGTTCGTCCCGAACAACAGGTGGTACACGGTCTTGATGCTCGTAGTATTGACACAAGCGGTCCAAATGAACAATTTTGTGCTTGCCTCTTGTGCCACGCTGAATCCTGTATACCACGTCATTAATTCTAGTTACTACTGAATATGGTCCTTCCCAGTGTTGTTGCAATTTTGGAGAACGTCCCTTACGTCGTTTCGGGTTGTACAGCCAAACAAGATCACCTTCGTTAAATTCTGCGGAATTAGCGCGTTAGTCATAGCGGGTCTTCATCCGATCAGTATTTGTTGCTAATTTCGTCCTCGTGGCCTCGTGTACATCGGCTAATTGTTGTTTGAGCTCCGATACGTAGTCTTCTGGTAACTTTTGTTCACCTCTGGGGGTACCGAATTTGAGGTCGCTAGGTAAACGCATCTTCCGAATATGACTTTAGCTGGGGTTTGTCCGGTAGTACTATGAACGGCTGATCTATAAGCCATTAGGAATACAGGAATATGTCGATCCCAATCGCGTTGATGATAGTCAACTACTTTCTTTAGATGCTCGATCAATGTTCTGTTGAAGCGCTCTACCATGCCATCAGATTGTGGGTGTAGAGGAGTTGTTCTAGTTTTTCTTATTCCCAACATTTTACACATCTCCTGGAAAGTCCGCGATTCAAAGTTCAGTCCTTGGTCCGAATGAAGTTCGTGAGGCACACCAAACCTACTGACCCAATTCGTTATTATTTGATCCGCAACTGTGGTTGCCTCTTGATTAGGGATTGCATAAGCTTCAAGCCATTTACTGAAATAGTCAATGGCAACTAATATATAACGGTTACCGCCATCCGTTTCTGGAAAAGGTCCAGCAATGTCTATAGCTGTCCTTTCAAAGGGGGCTCTGTGTTGCGGCCCTTTGCAAGCAGCACAGACAGTGCATCTGCGGCACCACTCCTCCACATCTTCTCGCATATGTAACCAATGAAACTTTTCTCGTATTTTGGAAATGATTTTGTTCACTCCCAAATGTCCTCCAGAGGTTCCACCGTGCATTTCTTCTAGAACATCTTTGACGTTTGCTGCCGGCACGACTATCTGCATTCGGAAAGATTCGCCATTAGGTGCTTCCCACTTGCGTTTTAATATACCACATTCTACATGAAGAGAGTTCCATTGAGCCCAGTAACTTTTCAGCTTCTCACTCCGTTCCGAAATATCCTTCCAGTCTGGTCTTTCCATGTCTTCTTTCCAAGCAAGAATAGGTGAAATGTCCGGATCTTCTCGTTGTGCTGTTCGTAGGTCCTCGTTGTCCCAACCTGTAGATGGCTCCATGGTTACCAACTGTATAGTTGCTGTTGTTTCTTTTTCTTCTATTCGGGTGCAATGTTTGCACTCAAGTTTACATGGACGTCGTGAAAGGCCGTCTGCATTTCCATGGATACGACCTCTTCGGTGTTGTATTTCAAAATCATAAGCCTGGAGTCGCTCTATCCATCTCGCCACTTGTCCCTCAGGATTCTTAAACTGCAGAAGCCATTTAAGCGCTGCATGGTCGGTGCGAAGGATGAATTTCTGCCCGTAGAGATATTTATGAAAATGCTTTGTTGAACTTACAATGGCAAGTAGCTCCTTTCTTGTAGCACAATAATTTTTCTCTGACTTTGAAAGTGCTTTGCTATAGTAAGCTACTGGAACTTCTTGACCATTCTCCTCCTGAGAAAGCACTGCACCAATACCTTCATTGCTGGCACCCGTGTCTAATATAAAGGTTTTCCCCAGCTTTGGATAGTGAAGTACTGGCGCTTCACAGAGCTGTTGCTTCAAATTTTCAAAACTTTCGTTGCATTTATCCGACCATATGAACGGCTTTCCCTTTTCGGTAAGTTGATGAAGGCTTCTTGCTATATCTGCAAAACCTTTCACGAATCGCCTGTAGTAGGTAGCTAAACCAAGAAATCTCCGTAATTGATGTTTGTCCTTTGGTGCTGGCCAATTTTTGACGGCTTCTATCTTCTCTGGATCGGTTCTTACTCCTTGTGATGAAACTATGTGCCCTAAATATTTAACTTCTTTTTTAAATAGAGCACATTTACTCGCAGTGAGCTTTAATTTTGCATCTTTGAGTCTTTGAAGTACATCCCGTAAGTTGTTTTTATGTTCCATGAATGTCTTTCCGATTACTATTATGTCATCCAAATAGACAAGACATGTTTTCCAGCTTAAACCTCGTAGAACACATTCCATTAGTCGTTCGAATGTGGCTGGAGCATTGCATAACCCAAATGGCATTACTTTGAATTGCCATAAGCCACTGCCAACTGAGAAAGCAGTTTTCTCTCGGTCCTCGGGATGTATTTCCACTTGCCAGTAACCACTCTTCAAATCCAGCGTGGAAAACCATTGCGCTCCGGAAAGGGTATCCATAGATTTCTTTTGTTCATCTAAACGTGATTCCAGAGAATTCTTTTGTTCTTCGAGAGAATTCTTTTGTTCCTCGAGAGAATTCTTTTGTTCGTCCATAGATTTCTTCTATTCATCTAAACCTGATTCCAGAGAATTCTTTTGTTCCTCGAGAGAATTCTTTTGTTCATCAAAACGGGCTTCCATTTTGCTCATTAAAGTACTCAAAAGCTGTTCCATTTTCATCTCAGGCTCTTCTTCAAATTCGGTTCCTTCCAAGTTCTCTTCGAAAACAAATGTCTCAGGATTCTTTCCTTCCGCTATCAAAGCTTGTCTAAGTCGCTCGACTAGAACTTTCTTTGCACCTGTCGTTTGTAATGAGCGGTTCCCTAGCTCCACTTTCAAATCCTGTATTCGAAGCTCCTCCACTTTGCGCCCCATTACTGTAGTAATTCACTCACAGTTGAATATAAATTATATTCCAGAACTTTTAAAATTTAACACAATTCCACAAAATTAATCACACTTTTAATTTTTCAGTCAATTGCCACCACTTTATTTCTCAAATATATTTCACTTCTGACACCAGTTGTTGTGAGCGTGGCCTTTGTTTCGTTATTTAAAACACAATATTAAATAATTAATATATAAGTTCTTTATTACATTAAATCATATAAAGTTCACAAACATTTATTTAATCAACTCAACTCTAATTATCGCTAACACTGTACTTTCAATTATCGCAATCTAATTACATACTATCGCTTCTTTATTACTTTCGCTTCTTAACACTGCAACGTCTAAAACAAGACTCTTTCTCTGGCGATGACAACTGTTATATTTATACCCTAGAAACTCTCCGGATTATTCTGGAGTGTTCTATTCCAAAAGCTTCTTGACTATTCTATTTGTTCTATTCCTGAACTTTCCTGTAGATTTCATAATCGATTCTCCAAACCTGAAGTCGTTTACTTTCCGAACCTGAAGTTGTTTATTACCAGTAGATGTCACCAGTTGTCTCTTTCTATTGCACGTAACAATATGTCTTCGGAAATTTTAGGAAGAGTACCAGCATGTCACTACTTCGACGACGCCTTGGAGACACACCCTTGAACTATGGCCGGTCTGAGATCAGAGTGAGATACTGTGCAGGGAAAGCTTAGCGATCAGTTGGTTATGTTACTGGTCGCGAGGTTTTCTCAGCATCTCGGTGAAGGAAGGCAGAAAGACATCGATCGGCTGGATTTTTTAAGTTACCAGCTTGTCGATGAACTTTTGGTTTCAAACACGGAGAAGGGTGTCGAGGTCTGGTCGAAGACTGACGGGACTTCAAGGATGTGTCCTCGATGCGTCATCGGTCAAGTAGGGCGACAGTCGTAGTCGAGTACGAGTAATGAGGAACGCTCATTGGGTCGTGGGTCGAGACACACATTGGACGCCCGCAGCGATGAGGCCTATGTTTAAGACCAGCTAGCTCACTAGACCACTCTGCCCTATTATGGTCGTAGCGTATTGCATATAGCAATATGCTACACGGAGAATTACTGAAACATGTATACCGGCCGACTGCCATACCGACAGTCGCACGCACCCTAGCTCGCAGAATTCTTGCTTGTCGTTGATGGAGAAGAAGAGGACAATCTTCCCTTCTTGTCAAATCGTCCAGTCAGCAACAGCGCAGAGTGAATAAAACAAAAAGATTTCGTAGACATCGGCGAGGAAATAAATCCTGTAAGTAGATTTAGAATATTTTTCAGTCCTCATACTGATCTATTCAATTAATAGAATTACTTTCATCTACCCCGCACAAAATCAGCCAGCCTTAAAGTCGATTATGAATTCGATAACTCAGCAACCTATCAACGCAGTGAAGATGGAATCGTAGTACATTTAGGATTTCTGCAAAAAAATCACAAGTACACCATAGATTTAAGATTGCCTACTTCGTTATTGGGAGAATTACTGAATCACTTGTTCTTGTACCAGACGTTTCGTCTGTTCCTAACCTACACTGCAGAATAGCTGAATTTCAGGCGTTCAATGCGATCATGAAGGTCTTCCATATTGTGAGACTCATTATCACGCCAAGCGTGGATCACTCTGTGCTGGACGTTCGAAACCAATAACAGGATAGTGTATAAGAGCCATGTACAAACAATTCTATCCAGAACATTTCGTTTGGGCTTTTTGCAATAAACAATTGAACAAAGGAACATTCAAGGAACAGAACGATGAGTTAAGAAATAGTTAAGACTAATACCAAAATCACCCGTCTTGGTGCATCAAGAGTAACTTCAAAACTGAATTATCAAAAAAAAGGAAGAAAAAGGAAAGCTTCATATCTCCAATGGACAAATTGACGAGATAGTAAACGAGAAACCCCAGAAACAATCGGTACACACACGCTCAGTTAGATTTCGAATTAACTTAGAAACAGATAAATAGGTCGAAATCGAGATACATAACGTGCACGTGATTTTTTTAAAGGAATTATTACGTAAATTTTTCCCTTTATTTTATGTATGAAATATCCATGGAAAATAATGATTTACTAAAATCGGTTCGGAACTGACCACACATTTTATTCGATTTTAAGGCGAATTGGGTCATTAAGTTGGAACGAAAGTAACCACGAATTAACCAAAAATTACTTTTTCTCGAAGGATTAACTATAATTAATTATTGTGTAGTAATGGTGATGCTTTTGAACGTTACTTTATTCTTTTGTCGCTCTGTTAATATTTATTTTATAAGTTTTCACCATACTCTGATGGAGATGAGAGTTCGACTTGATTTATAGTGTTAGAAGAAAACTATGAAAGAGAAAAAATAAAAGAAGAAAAAAAAACCAATACGGTTGCCACATAAAGTGAATTAGGAGGAGATATTTTATGCAAGGACTGTTGTCAATTTTTAACAAGAAACGAATAATACTAAGGAAATTGTGTACCACGTCGGTCGTATACATTGGCTATATTTTGGATTTAAGTTTTCAATATAAATCATATGAGCCGATACATTGGTTGTTGGCTGCTTTTATACTGTTTCATTTAGCGCATAAGCATGTTACGCTGCCCTTGAAGCGTAAATGATGGTAGCTCAAGTGGAGGAGGGTCTGGGTTCAATACGTGAACAAAATTGCAGGAAAGTTGAGTTTTGTGGGCGCCACGTGGTTTTTCACGACAAAAAAAAGATACCACGAAACTTTTTTTTTAATGACAAAAAAAAAAGGAAATATAAGAAGAGACTCGCGATCTGAATAAACTTAAATTTATTCACTTTAAGTAATTCAACCAATATATTTAACAAATAAAATTTGGGCAGATTTTCTAAAAGATCTACTTTTATCACAAAAGATATTCCGCACTAGGAAAGACTGCACACAAAATATATCTAATTATAAAACTACTTATCTTTCCTCTCGTCAGCATAAAGAACTCGTTTTCATTATATTTTTAATCTCCCTAGTTCCGCTTCTCCAGATATTCCTTCAAAAAAAAAAAAAAAACCCCCAGGATTTGATGTTCTCCACCCGAAAAAACTTGATCCACACTTTTCTAATCCCCAAGTGAGGAGCAACCTATTGCCACTACAGGAAGCAGTCCTAACAAAAAAACATGGTAGCAGCCACATTCAGCCCACTGAACTTCATGGCGTTTTCCATGCTAGCAGTGGCTGTGTGAGCGCCAACACTTGAATATTCAAACTTTGAATATTATATACTAACCAGCTCCTGGCAGCAGACTAGAGTACGCTTCATACACTTACTATCTTAGAGCAGCTAGTAATTTACCTACTGCTGGTTTACTTTATAGGAATTACTGGACAAGATTTGATTTCAATAAACATAAGTTCTAATTAAATTATATTGACTAATCTTCATGCTGAACGAGCTAGTACAGTTCTGGCAAAAATCACAAATATATATATGTAAGATATTTCTGTAGCTATACTGATCTAGTTTAAAATTCCCAGGCCTAAGCTTTAACAAGAGAATATTTGAAAATTTAAATACTAACTAACAAGGTTATATTTTTAATATGTGTATGTGTATGCGTGTGTTGAATGTGCTTCTAGTTGTTTTCTGTTTTAGGCCTTGTGTAAAGTGTTGATCCATTCGGTGTGTATATGCGTAAGTAATTGTGTTTGTGTGCCTGATGTATTATCTTGTTTCTGATTTTTGGTACTTTGTTTACCCATGCACGTGAGCATCCCTTCACTATTCCTGAATTATTAATTTTCCCAATAAGACCTAAAAGAAAAAAAATCTGCGCAGAATCAAATGGTACTGGAAAAGTTTACGAACAAAACGAACACATAATAAGCAGTGGCATGCGGATCGTCACGGAGGGCGATGGATCCACAGCAATGAATTACATGTAAATTGTTGCCACTTGGTTCTTTGTACATTTAAATTAAGTCAAAAAATTAGATCTATTATATATACATATCCTCAAATTATATAATTTTCCATACATAAGTAATAGGTATGGTAAAAAAATCTTCCGCTAGCTTAGGCTGACATTCTATTTTCGGTACATTTAGAAATTCCCGTACTACTATCTTTGAATTGTGCTTAAATTTATCTTTATTTTGGCATTCGAATCACGTTTTTGTTTGAAATTCACTATTTAGAGCAACTTAAGTAACATTTGAAAACGTTTCGAATAACGGAAAAGTTAGTTAATAAAGTTTTGTTTATAATGTAATGGAAATGTAAGCTTTTGGTATTACTCCTTCACTATCCCGGAGCCCTCTCACATGAAGGTCGTCCAGGTCCGCTCGTTAGTCTCTCTTTACAGGTCTACAAGGGAGTCTGAAAATAACTGCCCTCAGAGTCAGATGGGTGGTTGGGGCGTGCTATGAAGGCATACGGGCGTTTTAGTTTGTAGGCACGAAATTTTTGTGTAAATGGCAGGCGGCATCGGCAGGCTTTTCGTTGAACATCCCCACACTCTCCGCTAATAGCCGAGGCGTGATAGCGTGCCGCCCTGCCATCAACGCTGTCCGCCAAGTGATCTGTCAGCTCATACTGACAGTCTGGACTTCACGTCCGATGTCAAGTCACTCCAATTTACTACCATAACAATCTTAGACATATGTGCGTATCCATTGTTGACGCCATTACTCAGTGACGCTATACAATAGATTTATTTTTTTACTTCGGAACTATATTTCCATCAAATGGATATTGTGGAAGCGTAACTGTCATCACTTCATGAAGGTTAAATATAGGTGTTGGATAACTGATCTGAAGAAATCATGCCTACCTTAGCAATCAAGATCACAGTAGGACTTCAGAAGTACCCACATTATGAAAATTATGAGCGAAAGTCCTGAAATAAAGCATCAGAGATATTGGCTAAACGTGAAGTCGTGGAGGAGAACACAATTATAATAACATGATGATAAATTTAAAATGCGGCACTAAAAAAGCCACGTCAGAAGGATTTTTTCTGAAGCATTCACTGGTTTTCACAATAAATCAAAAGTACCGCTCATGCAGCAGCCTTATATGAGTCTCTACATCGGTTTTTTGACATAATTGGAAAACATATTTTTCTTAATAACAAAAGAAAAAGTTATACCTAATTGTTATAAGTTATAAGATCACTGAGTTGTATAATATGGACTGTGTTGTGACTCAGGTACCCTTGCCCTGAATCACAACCATAATGCCGATACATCAATATGTATATCGTCCAATACAATAAATTGCTGTACCATTAATTTGACCTGTAAATCAAAATTATTTAATTCAATTTCTTTAAAATTCATCCGTCCATATTATAATAAAATGCAGTTAAGCATAAATTGCATTTGATTATCAGACACAATTCCACTCACACGATATGCATATTTATCTACATTCAGTGTCTTCTTACTTTTTTTCCGTGTGAACACTGTATGTACATAATCGAATTGTATGTATATACATACATACAATTATCACAACTATTCGCGAACTCTTAAAATTAATATTTCAAGCCAGGCATATCAGATTTCATTTTTTTCTGAATGCATATGCGTTGCAACAAAACTTTTTGCATTTTCTCACGTACGTTTTTTCAATGTCGTGAGAAAAAATAAAATAATTTAAAAAAAAAGCTTTTGAAGCAATCGTGGGTACCTGGGGGCAGCAAGCCCAATCCTCGGGGAGTCGTTTTTTCAACTGTCGAACGAAACAGTTCGGGATCGAGATAAGTTAATAAAATTGAACGAGAAGGTATCGAATCTTAAACTTTGAGTTTCACAAATTTAATTGAAAAAGGAATTAATTCAGTTTAATTGAAAAAAGAAGATATAAGTATATATATAGCTCATATGTGTATAGTATAAACGAGGAGCTTAAAAACAATTAATGAATTATTTTTTGAATTTTCTAAAATTTAAGTGAAAAGGTGTTTAGTGTAAAGCCATGACCACTGTCAAAAATTATAGTACAAAAATTATAACAAAAATAAATAATCACGGACAGATGATCGTGTGACATAGAAGCAAGAATATTACATGGCGACCCGGCGAAACGAACCATCAGCGAAGATTTTCGACCCCACCCCCACCGTTCGTAAGAGGACTGCACCAAGACGTCTAATATGCAACAAGAAACGGGTAACAGAAGAAGAACGCAAAATACCAACAGAAGAAGAGTGCAAAAAAGAAACGAAAGAAAAGATAAAAACAACTACATTGGAAGAAATATATATACCTTCTACAAACAACCAAAAACCAATTACCAAGTTTCCGCAATACATTCCTAAGACAATAGCAACAATCAACAAGCGACTGAAAATAGAAAGTAAATACACGTCCACAGCAAGAAAGCATGACAATGTTCCAGTATACATATTGTAACAGAATCACGGAAAGAAAAAACTCACCTCCCAGTTCCCAGGCAACATCATTTACATAGCTTGAATGTCCTCTGAGTTGCTGAACAGTATCACAATTCTCTAAATCACTGCGAAATATTCGTAAAATAAAATCGGCACCAGCCGCACGTAAGATGACAACTTTCGGGAGAACAGCTAGAGAAATCTCCACTAATTGCATGGCAGCGACTTTCATGATTAATTTCTGCAAGTTGATGCCATTCAAATCAATCCGATTCTGATTCTTCCGGAAATTTAATTATTCCAGAAATGAGTTGCTTTGCAACAGCAATGCATACTAAATTTCGGGACCAATCATTTCCTGATAATTCAAAACAACAAATTTGATCACTTAATCAGACTTGACTCTTCAGCTGTCTCTTGTCAGAAGGTAGACACCACACCGACGAGGGCATACTACAAGAGAAATTTCTTGAACAGCTGATCGATAGAAAGAGATTACCCACGAGAATAGGACATCATTTGAAAAAATAAAATAAAAAAATGATTATAATATTTGAAAGAAAAATTGCATGTAGCTTTAAGGAAATTGAGCATGTGTGTGACAAAGAGAAATATACTTGTTTTATGTGAGGTAGAAATGTTTACATTTTTCAATAACCAGGCACGTTGTTTTTTACACACTGGTGAATAAGGATGTAGTGGTTCACTGTTGTTTTTTACACACTGGCGAATAAGGGTGTATTGAACAGCTGTTCAAGAAATTTCTCTTGTAGTATGCCCTCGTCGCACCACCCAATAGCAGAACCTCAAACCAGATTAAAGACACGTTCTTATGCTAACCCAATGCGTTATTACATTCCTGAATAGAATCTACTCCAATTCAGAGAACACTTCAACCGATGGTAATAGAGGGCAACCCACACGTACCAACCCGAAGCCCAATTTTTGTTGCACGTGTACTTAGACATGTCATCATAAATAGGAAATCGAGTTTTGACATGTCTCAGATGAAAAATCAAAGTTTATTGAATTTAAGAAACAAATATAAATTTTGACACTTGTGGAAATGAAAGTTTAGCGAAGTAATAAACAAATATAACTTTAGTAAGACCTGAAAAATCACAGTTTATTGAATTTAAGAAACAAATATTAATTTTGACACTTGTGAAAATGAAAGCTTAGCGAAGTAAAAAGCAAATATAAATTTAGATAAGTACGAAAAAGTAAAGTTTATTGAATCTAGAAGAGCAAATATAAACTTAGACAGATATGAAAAATTAAAGTTTATTGAATCTAAGAAGCAAAAATGGATTGTGACACTTGTGAAAACGAAAGCTTAGCGAAGTGAAAAGCAAATATGAATGTTGACGAGTATGAAAAATTAAAATTTATTGAATTTAGGGAGCAAATATAAATTTTGACACTTGTGAAAATGAAACCTTAGCGAAGTGAAAAGCAAATATAAATTTAGACAGATCTGAAAAATCACAGTTTATTGAATTTAAGAAACAAATATAAATTTTGACACTTGTGAAAATGAAAGCTTAGCGAAGTGAAAGGCAAATATAAGTGTTGACGAGTGGGAAAAATTAAAGTTTATTGAATTTAGGAAGCAAATATAAATTTTGGCACTTGTGAAAATGAAAGCTTAGCGAAGTGAAAAGCAAATATAAATTTAGACAGATCTGAAAAACCGAAGTTTATTGAATTTGAAAAGCAAATATAAATGTTGACGAGTAGGAAAAATTAAAGTTTATTGAATTTAGGAAGCAAATATAAATTTTGACACTTGTGAAAATGAAAGCTTAGCGAAGTGAAAAGCAAATATAAATTTAGACAGATCTGAAAAACCAAAGTTTATTGAATTTGAAAAACAAATATAAATTTTGACAAGTACAGAAAATATAAAATCAGCAAAGGAAAATTATTTGTATTGGTACCAACCTAAAAAACTATTGAAATGAATTTTAACCACACTGTAAATCTTAGATAAACCTAGTTAAAAATTGTTTGTATTGGTACCGACTTGAAAAACTATTGAAGTGAATTTTAGCACGCAGTAAATGTAAAATTAGAGGAAACTTGTTCCAACCTTAAAAAATTGTTAAAATGAAGCAAATTTGCATGATGTAAACTTTTAGAGATAGAGGTCGGCCTAGGTCAATTTTGGAAGAGAGGAAAAAAGGATGTAATAGAATAAGGCACGTAGGCCGCGAAAAAGAATTGTGATTCGCCATTTTAGAGAGATTATGTTTTGTGTGTTTCGCTGAAGTAGAGAGTTGACCTAAAAAAAAGAAATTAGTCGCCCAGTTATTCTGTTCTTAAAAAAAAGTTGTTCAAATTAAAAGTAAATATTTTTAAAACAAAACAAAAAAAAAGAGAAAAAATAAAAAAAACAAAACAAAAGGAGTGTTTTAAGTAAAACTGAGGATTTGTCTGTTGGTATTGTCGAACCCTTACCATCCTGTTTCAAAGAAGCGTTGCGAAGATCTTCCTCCAGCCAGGCGTCAAGGGGAAGAAAAATCTTAGGTAACAGGTTCGGCTGTACACTCTTGAGGCTTACTTGGCGCTTTTGCTACACCAACGCCCAATTCGTACCGCATTCCACCGGTGACCGCTCGGCTAGGTGGCAATGCTGTAGCAGTACCCCTAACGGGTTGCATACAACACGCTCTGGACAAACCGTTTGAAGCAAAAGTGGTTTCCGGTCTCACGAGAAACGTAAGAAGGAAGAAGAATCGTAACAATTGGTGTCAAGTGTGGGGTACACTTCAGTTCCGTAAAAGGGGCCCCACCAACCCTCAACTAGCCGACGTCATTGCTGAAGAAAAGCCGAGTTTAAATAAACCGTTAACCGCTGTATGGAGCCATACTACCGTTAGGGGATAGTGATAAGGTTTTGTATAGTTTGTAGTTTTATATTCTTCTATATTTGGATTGGCAATATTTCTCTTATATTATTTTATTTTATTATATTTGAATTTATACAATAATTCCTATAGATTAATATTAGCTAATCAGCTATTGGTGGAATACAAATAATTTATTCCATCTACCGCTTATTCTCTATCTAAATTAAATGCTAAATTTTCTATATTTGGCATGAAACAAGTACGTACTTCAAAATATTGTCTAACATTTTATTATATTTGCTAAGTAACATCTGCTATAGTACAAAGTAAATGCCAAATTCTCTATATTTTGCACGGAACAAGTTCAAACTACAAAATATCGTCTAAAATTTTATTATATTTGCTAACTACCGTCTGCTATCGTGCAAATTAAATGCTAAATTTTCTATATTTGGCATGAAATAAGTACGAACTTCAAAATATTGTCTAACATTTTATTATATTTGCTAAGTAACATCTGCTATAGTGCAAATTAAATGCTAAATTTTCTATATTTGGCACGAAACAAGTTCAAACAACAAAATATCGTCTAAAATTTTATTATATTTGCTAACTACCGTCTGCTATCGTGCAAATTAAATGCTAAATTTTCTATATTTGGCATGAAATAAGTACGAACTTCAAAATATTGTCTAACATTTTATTATATTTGCTAAGTAACATCTGCTATAGTGCAAATTAAATGCTAAATTTTCTATATTTGGCACGAAACAAGTTCAAACAACAAAATATCGTCTAAAATTTTATTATATTTGCTAACTACCGTCTGCTATCGTGCAAATTAAATGCTAAATTTTCTATATTTGGCATGAAACAAGTACGAACTTCAAAATATTGTCAAACATTTTATTATATTTGCTAAGTAACATCTGCTATAGTACAAAGTAAATGCCAAATTCTCTATATTTTGCACGGAACAAGTTCAAACTACAAAATATCGTCTTAAATTTGCTAAGTAACATCTGCTATAGTACGAATCAAATGCGAAATTCTCTATATTTGGCATGAAGTAAGTACAAACAACAAAATATCGTCTTAAATTTTCTTAAATTTGCTAAGTAACATCTGCTATAGTACGAATCAAATGCGAGATTCTCTATATTTGGCATGAAGCAAGTACAAACAACAAAATATCGTCTTAAATTTTCTTAAATTTGCTAAGTAACATCTGCTATAGTACGAATCAAATGCGAAATTCTCTATATTTGGCATGAAGCAAGTACAAACAACAAAATATCGTCTTAAATTTTCTTATATTTGCTAAGTAACGTCTGCTATAGTACCAGTTAAATGCTAAATTCTCTATATTTGGCACGAAGCAAGTTCACACCACAAAATATCGTCGTCAATTTTCTATGAAACAAGTTCAAACTAGAAAATATCGTCTTAAATTTTCTTATATTTGCTAAGTAACATCTGCTATAGTACGAATTAAATGCGAAATTCGCTATATTTGGCATGAAGCAAGTACAAAGAAGAAAATATCGTCTTAAATTTTCTTAAATTTGCTAAGTAACATCTGCTACAGTACGAATTAAATGCGAAATTCTATATATTTGGCATGAAGCAAGTACAAACAACAAATTATCGTCTTAAATTTTCTTATATTTGCTAAGTAACGTCTGCTATAGTACCAGTTAAATGCTAAATTCTCTATATTTGGCACGAGGCAAGTTCAAACCACAAAATATCGTCGTCAATTTTCTATGAAACAAGTTCAGACTACAAAATATCGTCCTAAAGTTGCTAAGTAACATCTGCTATAGTACGAATTAAAAGCGAAATTCTCTATATTTGACATGAAGCAAGTACAAACAACCAAATATCGTCCTAAATTTTCTTATATTTGCTAAGTAACGTCTGCTATAGTACCAGTTAAATGCTAAATCTTCTATATTTGGCATGAAACAAGTACACACTATAAAATATTGTCTAAAATTTTATTATATTTGCTAACTAACGTCCGCTATAGTGCAAATTAAATGCTAAATTTTCTATATTTGGCATGAAACAAGTACAAAATACAAGACCTCGTCTAAAGTTTTCTTTATATTTGCTAACTAGCGCCTGCTATCGTGCGAATTAAATGCTAAATTTTCTATATTGGGCATGAAACAAGTACAAATTGCAGAGAATCGTCTAAATCTTTTTCTTAAATTTTCTAACCTGCCAATTGAATGGTAAATTTTCTATATTTGGCGTGAGACAAGTACAAACTACACCAATCGCCCAAAATCTTCTTACATTTGCTAGCGAACGGTTGCTACCGTGCAAATTAAGTGCTAAGCTTTATATTTGCAAATCGACGGGATACAAAAGACGAAAGTTCTTAGATTGGTTTAACACTTGCTGAAATTTACTATTTGCTGACCAGCGAGCAACGAATTGTAAAACACTTTTATATTTGTTCAGTAGTGGACTAACAACGGTTTATAAAGTACCGGAGATTTTCATACTGGTTTAACACTTGCTCAGAAGCAATCGGTAAGGTGCGAAACACTTGCTATATTTGTTCAGTAGTGGGCTATCAACGTAAAGTACAGGAGATTTCCACCTTGGTTTCATATTAGATAATTAACCAGCTATAAAGGGATAAATAATTTTCTGTATTCACACTAAACTTGTTAATCGACGGTCTTCCGAAGACAAAAGATTTTCTATATCGGTGTTATGTTTGAAAATTAACGGGCTATAAAGTACCAAAGACTCGTACACACTTGCCTTATATTTGCTCATCGATGGTCTACCGAAGACAAAAGGTTTTCAAAGTTTGCTTTGTGTTTTCTGATCGATGGTCTACAAAGGACAAAAAGTTTCTATATGCGTTAAGATTTGATAATTAAAAAGTTATTAAATACCAAATAATCTTTTAAATTCGCTTTGTGTTTGTTGATCGACGGTCTACCGAACCAACAGGTTTTATAAATTTGCATCGTATTTGCCGATCGACGGTCCGCAGAAGGCAAAGGGATTTCTATATTTGTTTTCTATACAAGGTGTCAAATATCTGCAAAATTTGTCTGACTTCCGCTCATCAACCCATTATAAAATACCAAATATTTTCTAGACTCATCTTATATCTGCTACCCGGCGATTAGTAGAACCCGTACGATTTGCAGAAGCTCTAAGTCTACTCATCAACCATTCAAAGCTTTCATTAACGGGTAAACAACAGCCCGGCCTTTTGACTTTTGTCATAGATACGTGAAGCGTTTCACACCATTCCTGAATAATTTTTCATTTCTACCTTGTAATTAGAACTGAGAGATTGACTCGAAATTCCTACTTAAAGGGTGAAGGAAAGTTCCGTACTTTGACTTTTGCTGGCTACTACACACGAAATATTTCGTGAATTCTCCACGTCCGATCATCAACGACTGGGATCCCTCAAGGGAAGAGTAAGCATTATTTCCGATATTTTGCTTAGGCTATACATAGTTCACGAAATATTTTCCAAATTTTCCGCGGTTGATTGTCCACGGCTTGAATTCCTAGCCGGAGAGAAAAGGAAATAATTCCGCTATTTGCGACTCGGGCTCTGTAAAGTACGCAGTCTATTGTTTAGGGTTTCTGCATTCGACTCTATCCCACGTGAACATTCCGACGAGGAAGCGAGTAGAGATCGACCAACATGGCCGAGGAACAGCTCGAGAAGATTCTGCGAAAGCTCGAAGAGTTGGACGACAAAGTTAGCGCACAGTCAAGTGCAATGGCAGAATTCGGCAACGAAATGAGAACTCTAAAGGGAGAGAATACGTCGTTTAGAGAGGAGTCCTGAGCGCCTCTGCGTTCGCACATAAGGTCATGGACGAAACCGAGGTCCCACCAAATGCACAAACCTCCGACAAGGTGACTGAGCATCCGCCCCCGAGTGGTCATTCAACACCGTCCCCAACTAGAACCCCCAAAGAAAATTCAGACTGTTGCGAGAACTAATCGGCTACAGTAAACGCACCCGTGGGTGCATGTTCTAACCCCGTGGGGACAAAACCATCAAAAGAGGCACCTACATCATTCGGCTCACAGCCGGGGAAGAAGGCGGACAGTTAAGAAAGCCAACGCTTTCACCAACGGAATACGACGGAAAAGCCCTTTGGAACCACCATGAGATACATTTCGAGGCAATCGCAGAAACTAACGGCTGGGATGATTGGACCAAAGCCTTATATTTAGCTGCATCTCTACGCGGCCGGGTTTTGGGTTTTTATGAGACATTAAGCCAGGAGGCTCGGAGCTCGTATACTAAGGCGAGGAATGCGCTTTCCATGCAGTTTCGCGCGGAGTATAATCAATCAGTTGGTCACGTCCAACTAAGCATAAGATTTCAAAAGAACGGGGAGAGTTTTTCCGAATTTTCCACGGAACTTTTACGGCTAACCAGGATTAAATTTCCATCTTGTCCAGAGGATGCACGAGACCAGATCGCTTTGGAACATTTCTTAGATGGAATTTATAACTTAGACGTGCAGGAGAGGGTTCGAGATTTCAATCCGCCTACACTGCAAGATGCAGTACAAACAGCACTCCGAATCGAGGCAAATCATCGAGTCACAAGGGCTGCGAGACGAAATATAAGAGTCGCTGCTGCAATGATCAATACTAGACCGCCACCACGAGAACCGCCGGACTTCAGCAGAGAGCCGATGGGAAGAAATTCAGCACGAATGTCGCCGGGAAACGCCAGCGAGCTAGCGTGAGGTAGCCGCAGCTAGCTCAGTTCAATCCAATAGCTCCTAACTCAGCCAACACCTCTCCCAGAACAAATTTGCTAGCCCGAGATGTCACGGGAACTATCCGCAGGTGCGACTTACGACGCAGGTATGGTTTTATTGTGCGTGATGAGACTCAAGTAGATATCTTCTTCCATTTCGCAAATTTGCAGAACCCGATTGGGAATCCAGAAGCCGAATTAGTTCCGGGGAATCGTGTAGAATTCGACCTGGTTGAGGGGCGTCCTACAAACAGGGCTATTAATATTCGTCTGGTACCTGTTGAACTGGGAAAGAATATAGTAGGATCTCCTGAAGCAGTTCAGCTCTCACAAGGCACACCTCACTCGAGCTCGCAGCTAACCCAAATGCAGCAGTCCTCCGGAAAGAGAGAAAATAGTACGAACATCGGTCCATCTAACTCCAAGGAAAATTTAAACACAAGTCCGCTGATTTCGGGGAGCAGAAGCCAGCAGACTTCACGAACGCTCTACGTACAGACCGCAAGCACGTCCTTGACAGCATAAGTACCAACTGTCCTTTAATAACCAGCCTTCTAGAACTAACAACCCTTACCAAAATAGTCGCAAATACCACAAACACCGATACACCTATAACCACACCTACACCCAGTACCAACACACTTAATATCAAACACACCCCAAGCACTAACACATTACTCCATTCCTCTTTTCCCACTAACACACCACACCCAATCAACCTAACATACCATCCCCTTCCCACTAACACACTAATCTCCCATCCACTTCCCACAAACACCTTAATCCATTCCTTCTCTCCTACTAACACACTAACACACCGTCCACCTCCCACCAACACACAAACAAACAACCTTACACCGAACACCCGCACCCCAATCACACATCATACACCAGAAAATAGTACCCCAACTCCCGCCACACCGATAACCCTAGACAACGTGGAAACGCTGAACACCATGAAATCATCAGCCTCGAGGCTACCACCTCCACCCATAATAACTGTGAGCCAAGGTACGATTTGTAGTACAATCAAGATAGAAGGAAAAATTGAAGGACTTGTCTGCCACATGATTGTGGACACCGGAGCTACGCATTCCACACTTAATAGAAGAATACTCGCTGGTTTGCGGAACCATTCTTGTCTCAAACCCTCCTTTACGCAAATTCGGAATGTCACAGGAGAAACCAGCATCGTAGATGGAGTCATTGACCTGCGCATAGTTATCAAAAGCTTTTCCACCACACATACCTTCTATGTAGCAGAAGTATTCGACGACTGCATTATTGGAATGGATTTCCTTGCGGGCTACCGTTGTTCCATTAACTTAGAGAAACGCTTTGTTCAGATTGCCCACGAGATCGTGGCAATAATGGAAGAAAGGAGTGACCTCTTCGCCAGAACCATACAGGATTGTACATTACCAGCCGAATCAACCTGCTTCGTAGCACTTTTCAACCCGATGGTCGGCGAACAGGAAAAAGTTTTTCTATCTCCAAATAATGTTCCCCCTTCTCTCTGGATGGAACCGGCGGTCTGCCTTTCACATAGTGGAAGTATGATAGTTCGAGTAACGAACATCACGGAAAACTCAATCGAGCTCAAAGCTAACACCTCTTTAGCAGATTTGGAAGTGAATGCATACATTGTCAGTTCGTCCGAGGATGTAACAACTAACCTGAAAAGCTTACCACCTGAATTATACCTATTGTTGGAACCCACAACTATACATCTTGACAATCAACAAAAAATAATACTGGAAAAGCTACTCGTGGAACATCAAGACGTCTTTGCGAAAACCAAAACTGATCTCGGCCGAACCACAGCAACAAACCGATTAAACAGCCTCCCAGGCGGCTTCCATTGGCCAAAGGTCAGGAAGCGGAAAATGTAGTAAACGAGATGAAAACCCAAGGCGTTATCAATCCATGTAGTAGCCCTTGGAATTCTCCAGTCGTCCTGGTGAAGAAGAGGGATGGCTCGACTAGATTTTGCGTCGACTACAGGCGGCTAAATGAGGTCACCAAAAAAGATTCATATCCGCTGCCACGTATTGATCTGACTCTTGATGCACTCGCCGGTTCAACTTGGTTTTCGACATTAGATCTACAGTCGGGCTACTGGCAAGTAGAAGTGGAAGAAGAAGACCGCGAAAAGACCGCGTTCACTACAGGCAGTGGATTGTGGGAGTTTTCAGTTATGCCATTTGGGCTAACCAATGCCCCTGCAAATTTTCAGAGGCTCATGGAAATCGTCCTCCAAGAAATTCCACCTCAGGCGTTCCTAGTATATTTGGACTATGCTATTGTACATGGCCCCATGTTTGAACAAATGATAGAAAATCTCCGCCTTGTCTTAGCCCGATTAAGAGTAGCAAATCTAGAAGTTTCACCAAAGAAGTGTCAGTTGTGTCAGAGGGAGGTGAAATTCCTAGGACATGTCATCTATGACACCGGCTTGTCGACAGACCCCGACAAAACAAATACTGTCAAGAAGTGGCCTCGACCACAAACACGAAGAGATATCCAGTCATTTCTTGGGCTGTGTGCTTATTACCGGCGATTCGTTAAAAATTTCTCAGCTATCGCGAAACCATTAACGGAGCTTACGGAGAAAGGTCGAAAGTTCCTCTGGACATATGCCTGTCAGGAAGCATTCGAGGAATTGAAAGACCGCTTAACAACTGCACCTATACTTACACAGCCTGATGAAAACCTGCCTTTTATCCTGGACACGGACGCCAGCCAACACGCTTGGGGAGCTATTCTCTCACAACTTAGAGACGGGATGGAACACGTGGTGGAATATCACAGCAAAACATTCAGTCGGCCTGAGCGAAACTACTGTGTTACCAGGAAGGAATTGGTTGCGATAGTCAAAGCCTGCGCACATTTTCAGCCCTACTTACTGGGAAAAAAGTTCACAATTCGAACAGACCATGCATCTTTGAGATGGTTGATGAACTTTCAGTGTCCCGAAGGACAAGTAGCAAGGTGGATAGAACGCATGCAGGCCTATGATTTCGAAATCGTGCATCGCCCAAGAAAAAATCACAGTAACGCAGATGCAATCTCGCGTCGTCCTTGTTCAACGACTGAGTGTCAATATTGTCAACGGCTCGAAGAGAAAGACACAATCATAATTCGCCTAGTTACCACCCAAGAGGATATGGCTCAGCAGCAGGAGGATGACCTCACCTTACATTGCATCCGGGGCTAGCTGACCGCAGGTCAGCGCACAGATAAAGACAGCATCAAAAGCTTGAGCCCCGAAGTTAAGGCGTATTGGTCAATGTGGTCTCTCCTGAAACTGGAAGGTAACATCGCCGTCCGCATCATCAGCCAAGGAGCAGAAACTACTAAACAAATCTTGGTCCCGAAATCTCTTCCGAGACTTGTTCTCCAACAGGTGCACGATTCTCTAAGCGGCGGACACTTCGGCGTCGATAAGACGTTAGGTAAACTTCGGCAGAAGTATTATTGGATTGGTAGCAGTACCGATGTAAAGGACTGGTGTGCTGGGTGTCTACAATGTCAAGCACGGAAGGGGCCGCGACCGAGGCGGAGAGCTCCTCTCCAAGTATGTAACATGGGGGCTCCTTTCGAAAGAGTTGCTGTAGACATATTGGCCCGAAGCAATTCTGTCGTGTCCCAAAAGCAATCAATCAATAAAACCCAATAATTAACCGCGATAAAACTTTCTTCGAATAAAACAACGCTCGAATTTCGTGCACGTTATAAATCTTTATTAACTAAGACTTAACCTATCTTAACAATTACTATGTACTCCGCACCGAACGGAAACTTGACACCACTATGCAACGCGACGGCTCACTGGAAGAATAGAATATTACAGGCACTCGACAGACCAGTCATTGGTCTTTTATGCTCCAATATTCGGAAGTAAACTTTTACTCGCAACGTGGATGTAAACAGACGACAACAGCCTTGCCGTTTATTCTACCGGTTGCAGCACCTGAGTCGCTTAGTAGTAAACAATCGCCTTACATAATAATTACCATGCTAGGTTAATTACTATCGCAATCGTCGATTGTTTCACTAACCGCTCATCGCAGTCAGCTGTTGGGCTAATCAGCAAAATAACCGACAGTTGCAGAACAATACCATGCGAAGTTATTGTTTAGCAATTGCTGATTATTTCGCTAGAATGCGCCCTTGGCTGCTGGAAGAATCTTCCGTATATTGGGCCATAACATCCCTCCCCCCTTAGAAAAACTAGTTTCCGCAGGGAACTAGATCTGGAGAGTGCAATAGTCTCAAAAATTGAAAATATTTTTGGTCTCCGTTCGGTTCAGATGGTTTTATGTTTTTCTTGCATATCAATATAAATATTCTAATTTATATTTTCCTACATTTTTATCATTTTGCATTGTTTGTCTTTATTTCCACCTGCATGCTAACTTTTCTTTTTGATTACACGTATTTATTTTCACTAATAATTTTATAGTTTATCTGTTTAACTCTTTTTGACATATATTTATTTCCTTATATATATTTTTTCTTTGTCTTCATGCTTATATCTAATTTATGAAATTTTTTCTTTAACAATTAACACATTTTTTTTTCTTCATGCTTATCTCTACTTTATGAAATTTTTCTTTCACAACTAACATATTTTCCCAAAAACTATGTATCTTTCCAATGCTATAATCAAAAAGTTTCTCTATATTATGTCGCAATCTATTGATCTCTTTTTTTTATTTAACTAACTTTACATGATTAAAACAAATATTCTTAATTAATTCACATGCATTTTAAAAATATACAACGTATTTATTGTCTGTCTAATAACAAAAATAACAAAAATTACAAGTTTTCTTTTTACAAGTGTTTATAGCGCTTATATATAACAAAATTACTTATACAAAAATTCTATCTAAGAGTATACTTTCTATGGGTGCCCAAAACTTCTCTAATTACAATACTATGGCTACTCTAATTGTACCATCTGCTTTCCGACGAGGGTAAATTTACTGTTTGCAGGTTTGTTGTTCTTGACATGATGACTATATACTGGCCTCTGATAGCTTGGATAAGCTCTGGTTTATTAACCCTTTTGATGGTTTTCCGATGAACGCTCGCACTTTTCGCTTTTCTAACGTTTCAAACGGTACACTCTTCCTGATAATGCTGCTGGCACTTGATCACCTTTGAATTTCAAATAAGATTTTACGCCGAAATGCTACTTTATCCCATTAATTATTTGGTAAGAGTAATTTTATCTACATTGCATTTCTGGAAACCATCACATCAGTGTGTAGCTTCATAGAACATGTGACCATTTCTCTTTACAGGCGCTTTTTCAATTTCATTTCAAGAAACATCTCAATGGAAATCGTTGCTCTGAGGGTCGGTGGTAGGACGGACTCATCTTTTTAGTACGATGGAGTTCTCTCAATTATATTGAGAGTCCACGTGTACTTAAAGATTTGTTTTTTTTTTATATCTCATATAGTACGGTATATATATATGTTAGAAAGTACACCATATTACAGACCTCTTAACACAAAATTATGCGGTAGTAGTTCCGTCAGGTTTCCTAATTTTAGCTTTCCAATAAATGTTTATCTAAAATGTAGCTGTATTTTCGGGCCTTCTCACTGTTGCTCCAAGTTCGGCATCCAGATCATCTCTGTGGACTTCATCTACGGTTACCTTGTGCATGTCTAACGCAAATCTTTATGGTTGCGGAGTTTGTGTCTTCTTTTAAGTGCAGCATTTTCCGTGTGGGCAGGATAGTTCAATGTGCGGTGTATAAATTAACTTTCCCACGGTGCTCGAAAAACACTCCTGTACGGCTTCATACTATATCCTGTCTTCTCTGTCTCCAGCAAGGTGAAGAGTGCAAAAATGACCGTGATTACCGCTTTCCTGGCGAAAAACTAAACCCTATACTTATATGATACTAATCTGTGGCAACCCTTTTATTCTCCTTAAACATGTTTTTTTTTTTACTTTAGAAATCTTTCCTTTTGTTCTGTATTCTACTTGAAACCTTAATCTTTTCATTCTTGTCTCCTTTACAACTTTCTTTCTTTAACTCCTATGTTTTAAAAACCTTTAAATTTTACCATATCTTCTCTATAAATCTTATATTTCTTCTAAATTTTCAATCTTTTCTTAACTATTATTTTTAACAACCACTTCGTTGTTTTTCAACATTGTTAACATATTGTTTTCCTTTATATCCATTACTCTTTTAGTTTTTATCTTTCTTGTGCCTGATTGTTAGCTTTCCATTTCTAACTTTAAATCTTTATTAATTATATTCATACGTTTCTTATTCTTCTAACTTTTTCTTTCTTGTTTCTTTTTTCTTTTTCAAATTTCTCTGTCTTTTACATCTCTTTTTTTCAAAGTTCTCTTTACATAAAAATCTCTATTTCTTCCTTTTTATACAATTTCATTCTCTTTTAAAATCTCTATTTATTTAAAATTTTCAAATCTCCAATATTCAATTGCTCTCTCTCTTTTTTTTAAGACATTTCCTTACCTTTGTACCTTTTATTTTATAGATTTACCTTACATTGGATCCACTCGGTTACCTTTTTATATCTTTTCCATATTTTCCGGCTCATTTTAAACTCCGCTCATCGAATTTCTTCTGAAATTGGAGGGAATTTTTTGGACATTTCTGTGGTTAAGCTCCCCGATTCCTGGGTCATAACCGTTACCTACCTTGTATAGACTGGCGAAGCTAGGCGTGATATTCTTCATATCGGTCCTACTTCGCACCGGTGTCATCGTACCCGTTTGCAAGCTATATTTTTGTAGCTTTATTTTACCTTTTTGCGGCAAGATCCACTCAGATCGCCGTCGGCTGTAATTGTTCTTATGATACCATGCAGGTCGTCTGTAAAATTTGCATGGTTCCGGTTGCCATGCGAGGAATTTGGGTCTTTTATAAAATTGGCTGTTGCATTAGCCATTCTCACGAATGCACGCTTATCCTCCCGCCTATTTCCACTGTACCCATTATATTCTGGTTGTCTTCTCCCCTCACTAAATTCCTCGTCACTTACATAATGAAATACCGCACCGTCATAAGGTGTGGACAAAGTATTGTGCCATAATTGTGCCCGTAATGGCTGCTCCAATATGGGTATACTTTTCTCTCTCTGTCCTAAAGCTTTCTCTACATTGTGTGCCGGACTTTTCGCTTCGAGGTGTCGGTCATAAGCACAAGATGCGATGCTCTCCGCTATGTTAATGTTATCCTCCTCTATTCTGGCCTGAAATGGACTTCCTTGACTGCCACTTTGCCAAGCTGTGGGTGCCACTTGTGCACAAGCTGCAACACTTTTACCAGATGCACTTGCCTCGTTGCCCTTCCGAGCACCTTGTACCCAAAGTTTTCTATTTACACAGTCAATAATGACTCTGCCACTGAGGAAATCCATTCCAAGGATACCATCAGTTGGAATCGAGTCGGTATCACCAATGACGTTGAAATTACAGTCTTGCTGAGCGTTGTCTATGACCAGCTTCGCCTCACATGTGCCTATGCCCCTCCTGGCAAATCCAAAAAGTCCCCCAATTCGTATTTTCTGGTGCGTATTTATGGGTGTATCTCTTTTTATCCTACCGACCTTAATTAAGCTACAAGTAGACCCAGTGTCAATTAAAAGTCTAAACTTACCTTCTAACGCTATGTCCGATGGCACTGTGATGACAAACTTACTCTTGGAATTCACTTCTTCATTCTCCCTCCCGGCTAAATACTTTTTCAAACAGTTTACCGTGTAGTGATCCTGTGTTCGACAGAATTGGCAATAAGACCCTTTTCCGTCCTGAACGGAATTCATCTTGGATGCAAGTTGCATAGTTTGCCACTCTGACGTGATGAATTCGGCAATTGGATTCCTCGTGTCCATATTCCTGACATTCACTACAGAAGAGTGCTTGTTGGCACTCTCTCGCAAAGTGTCCACGCTGTCCGCATTGAAAACACCCAATAGATCTGGGAGGTGTTCTCCTTGTCGAAGATGCTTGGTATCTTCCTGATGACACTGGCCCTGTTCTGGGTAAGAACGGTCTGGAATTCTGTCTGAAATCGTCTCTATAATGATCCCCCGTTGTCCATCTGTTTGTTGCACTTACTGTGTTCGACTTTCGGTCTTCTTGCCATACTCCCGATTCTCTCACTTGAAGTCTTTTGGCATCCTTTTCAAAATAACTGGCTTCGTCTCTCACTTCTTCCAGTGACTGAAACTTGCGCCCCGTAAGGTACACTTGCGTAGATCGACTCATCACACCCACTTTGAAAGTAGCTACAACATCGGCTTCCAACTCGGCTAGTAGTCCCTTCTCCCCTCCAGGGTATTTGGCCGAAACAGCCTCCTTAATCTGATCGCGCAGTTCTTTTATTCGATCCGCAAACTCCCTGATGTCCTCTCCAGGTCTCTGTCTACATGCCAGCATTTCAGTGCGCAATTCACTGAAAGATTTTCTCGGCAAGTATGCAGTTTTTATCGCTTGCTGCAAAGACTTGAAGTCCTTAGGCTCCTGAGAACTTATGAGGTAATAAGCATCATCTGCCAGGCGATATTTTATGCATGTGATAAAAATGTCCTGCTCCTTCTGCGTTAGTCGATCGTTCAAGTCCTTACTGCAGCTAAGAAATTTGTAAACTTCTTTTCCAAGTTTTGGAGATCTTTCCCCCGAGAACATTGGTACATATTTAGCTACCATGTCCATGATCTTTTCATATGTATCTGCCATCTTGTACACTTTTACTGATTTCTTATATTTTTATCAATTTCGAATCTACTTTGATCTGGTAATTTCATTAACACCGAAATTCACTTTTTCTCTAACTACGTTTATGCTTCATTCCGACAAATTTATACAACACACTCTAGAAAAAATCTTTTCGCAAAACTCAAATCTTTATTAAAGGTGCTAATCGAATACGAATGCTCTATATAACCTTAAACATGCAAAACTATAATATAACTACCGTACTTCATTACTCTGAATTCAGCTATTATTCGTACATACAGAATGTTGGGCTAATCAGCAAAATAACCGACAGTTGCAGAACAATACCATGCGAAGTTATTGTTTAGCAATTGCTGATTATTTCGCTAGAATGCGCCCTTGGCTGCTGGAAGAATCTTCCGTATATTGGGCCATAACAATTCCAGTACCAGATCAGACAGCTGAGACGGTATCCGATGCACTCATATCAGCCGTATTCAGTCGACATGGAGCTCCACTACAGCTTCATTCGGATCAAGGTAGAAATTTTGAAAGTGCTGTTTTTCAAGGGATACTGCAGAATTTCGGAGTAGAGAAGACGCGCACAACAGTCCTACACTCACAGTCAGATGGTTTGGTCGAAAGATTTAACAGAACAATTATTGACTACCTGGCGAAATTTTTGAATTCGCACCAAAGTGAATGGGACCAGTATGTGCCTTACCTACTGCTATCGTATCGCGCAAGTGTACAGGATAGCACTAAACAAACCCCGGGTAAACTCCTTTTTGGTCGAGAACTTCGTTTGCCACTGGAGATGGTCTTGGGAAGCCCACCCACCGAAGTTATGTCAGTTAGTGAGTACATGGACAACTTGACCACGACACTGAATGCGATCCATGAGAATAATCGAGTTATGCTGAACACTGCGAGCCGGCGTATGAAGTCATACTATGACTTGCGATCGAAGAAACCCAGTTTCCAAATTGATCAACTTGTTTGGTTATACTTCCCAAGACGCGTAATCGGGCGGTGCCCAAAACTTCAGTGCGACTGGGATGGGCCATACAAGATCACCGAGGCTGTAGCCGAAGTGGTGTTCAAGATAAAAAAGTGTCATGGTGGAAAGATGCGAACTGTCCACGTCGACAGACTGGCCCCGTACCGCGAAAGAAACGACCTTTCCATATAACCACTAATGCTTCCTGGTAACCCTAAGAAGTCATCCAGCCAGCTTAACTGGTAACTACAGGATACCAATGTGCCGCTTAGGACCTACCCCACCTAGCGGCCGGTATACCTTTTGTAAATTAGTCCACTTTTTCACACTCCCTCGCTTGACAATGAGTCAAAACCCCTCCCACCTGGTACCCTACGTAGGCCGCGCTGCCGTAGGAATTCCACAGTAAAGACTCTCTTCGAAATTTTAACCCCTGCTGGGGACTTTGGGGCACACCCTCGAACGAATGTCAATCTGCGGTCAGAGGGAGATGCCCGTGCGGAAGAGGTCCTGCAATCAGTTGGTTAGGTTACTGGTTGCAGAGGCTTCTCCGACTGGTCTTGGGGTTGAGGGTCAGAGGTGTACTGGTAGACCAGATTTTTTGGGTTCCTGGGCTGCGAGTGCACCTTTGGTTCTCGATACAGAGACCAATATCGAGCTCTGACCAAGGACCGGCGTGACGCTGTGAAAGTGCTTCTGACTTGCCATGCACAAACCAAGTCCGACAACGTGGCGTCCCTTCATTACTTCCATAATACGTGGTAGCTGAGTAAAATTTAAAAGGACACGATCCTAGTAGAACCCATCTCTACCTTAAATGAGTAGATGAAATTTGCTTGATCGTCTATAGCTCTAACCCCTTCTGGGTTATCTTTCAGTGGACGTTTTAACTTTCCTATGCTTTCTTCATTATTTCCATAATACATGGTAGCTGAGTAAAATTTAAAAGGACACGATCCTAGTAGAACCCATCTCTACCTTAAATGAGTAGATGAATCTTGCTTGACCGTCTATAGCTCTAACCCCTTCTGGGTTATCTTTCAGCGGACGTTTAACCTTTCCTATCCTTTCTTCATTATTTCCAGAATACATGATAGCTGAATAAAATTTATAACGACATGATCTTTGTTCAAGTGTTTCTGCATTAGGAGATTAGATAAGTTCCCCACTAACTCCTTCTGAATTAGTCTTCTTAGAACGATTTTATCTTCCTGCTCCCCGACTTCGTTTACGGCCCAATGCAAGTGTTATAGCGGGTGCCCACTCCTAAGGAGATGAGCTAGCTTGGACGGAGCTACAAGCTTGTGAGGGAGGGGTAGTGTAACAGAAACACGGAAAGAAAAAACTCACCTCCCAGTTCCCAGGCAACATCATTTACATAGCTTGAATGTCCTCTGAGTTGCTGAACAGTATCACAATTCTCTAAATCACTGCGAAATATTCGTAAAATAAAATCGGCACCAGCCGCACGTAAGATGACAACTTTCGGGAGAACAGCTAGAGAAATCTCCACTAATTGCATGGCAGCGACTTTCATGATTAATTTCTGCAAGTTGATGCCATTCAAATCAATCCGATTCTGATTCTTCCGGAAATTTAATTATTCCAGAAATGAGTTGCTTTGCAACAGCAATGCATACTAAATTTCGGGACCAATCATTTCCTGATAATTCAAAACAACAAATTTGATCACTTAATCAGACTTGACACTTCGGTCAGCTGTCTCTTGTCAGAAGGTAGACACCACACAATAGCAGAACCTCAAACCAGATTAAAGACACGTTCTTATGCTAACCCAAGTGCGTTATTACATTCCCGAATAGAATCTACTCCAATTCAGAGAACACTTCAACCGATGGTAATAGAGGGCAACCCACACGTACCAACCCGAAGCCCGAATTTTTGTTGCACGTATACTTAGACATGTCATCATAAATAGGAAGTCGAGTTTTGACATGTCTCAGATGAAAAATCAAAGTTTATTGAATTTAAGAAACAAATATAAATTTTGACACTTGTGAAAATGAAAGCTTAGCGAAGTAAAAAGCAAATATAAATTTAGATAAGTACGAAAAAGTAAAGTTTATTGAATCTAGAAGAGCAAATATAAACTTAGACAGATATGAAAAATTAAAGTTTATTGAATCTAAGAAGCAAAAATGGATTGTGACACTTGTGAAAACGAAAGCATAGCGAAGTGAAAAGCAAATATGAATGTTGACGAGTATGAAAAATTAAAATTTATTGAATTTAGGGAGCAAATATAAATTTTGACACTTGTGAAAATGAAACCTTAGCGAAGTGAAAAGCTAATATAAATTTAGACAGATCTGAAAAATCACAGTTTATTGAAAGCTTAGCGAAGTGAAAGGCAAATATAAGTGTTGACGAGTAGGAAAAATTAAAGTTTATTGAATTTAGGAAGCAAATATAAATTTTGGCACTTGTGAAAATGAAAGCTTAGCGAAGTGAAAAGCAAATATAAATTTAGACAGATCTGAAAAACCGAAGTTTATTGAATTTGAAAAGCAAATATAAATGTTGACGAGTAGGAAAAATTAAAGTTTATTGAATTTAGGAAGCAAATATAAATTTTGACACTTGTGAAAATGAAAGCTTAGCGAAGTGAAAAGCAAATATAAATTTAGACAGATCTGAAAAACCAAAGTTTATTGAATTTGAAAAGCAAATATAAATTTTGACAAGTACAGAAAATATAAAATCAGCAAAGGAAAATTATTTGTATTGGTACCAACCTAAAAAACTATTGAAATGAATTTTAACCACACTGTAAATCTTAGACTTAGATAAACCTAGTTAAAAATTGTTTGTATTGGTACCGACTTGAAAAACTATTGAAGTGAATTTTAGCACGCAGTAAATGTAAAATTAGAGGAAACTTGTTCCAACCTTAAAAAATTGTTAAAATGAAGCAAATTTGCATGATGTAAACTTTTAGAGATAGAGGTCGGCCTAGGTCAATTTTGAAAGAGAGGAAAAAAGAAGGATGTAATAGAATAAGTCACGTAGGCCGCGAAAAAGAATTGTGAATCGCCATTTTAGAGAGATTATGTTTTGTGTGTTTCGCTGAAGTAGAGAGTTGACCTAAAAAAAAGAAACTAGTCGCCCAGTTATTCTGTTCTTAAAAAAAAGTTGTTCAAATTAAAAGTAAATATTTTTAAAACAAAACAAAAAAAAAGAGAAAAAATAATAAAAACAAAACAAAAGGAATGTTTTAAGTAAAACTGAGGATTTGTCTGTTCGTATTGTCGAACCCTTACCATCCTGTTTCAAAGAAGCGTTGCGAAGATCTTCCTCCAGCCAGGCGTCAAGGGGAAGAAAAATCTTAGGTAACAGGTTCGGCTGTACACTCTTGAGGCTTACTTGGCGCTTTTGCTACACCAAAGCCCAATTCGTACCGCATGCCACCGGTGACCGCTCGGCCAGGTGGCAATGCTGTAGCAGTACCCCTAACGGGTTGCATACAACATGCTCTGGACAAACCGTTTGAAGCAAAAGTGGTTTCAGGTCTCACGAGAAACGTAAGAAGGAAGAAGGATCGTAACAATTCATCTAGGATAGAAATACCGGAAAAATATTCACTTAAGAGCACTACACCAACAACGGAGTATATAACTTCTACCCAACAAAAAATAACAAAGAAAATAATCAGCTTACAAGAAGCGATAGAAAGTGATCCCATAGCTGGTCCTAAAGCGATAACGATCGCGCAATATAAAGTAACACAGAAATCGGTGAATAAAGAAAAAAAAAAGAAAACCCATACATACAAAGAAGAAAAGGGGCGGCATAGCGGTCAGGCTCCGCCAACAGATAGCAGAGCTGTACAGAATTATACCGATAACCACAGAAGGAAATCTAAAGAAAGAACTAATAAAAAAGCTTAAAGTGCCAAGCACAATTCCGCCGTTCCGATTCAATTCGATTCGATTCAATTCGATCCGTTACGTGAATGAGCACAATTGTTCCGTTCAAACTTACCATCAGTTTTAAATTTCTCATTAAAATTTTTCCAGATTTTGTCTTTTCTTTTTACATCCATGTAAAATTTGTTGCCTTTGTCATAAAGCTCTTCATATTTTTTTAATTTCTTCAATAAAATTTTCTTCATCCATCTTTAGTTTCAGTTATACACAAACATTGTACAGGTAATTTTTCTAGGTTATGTCATCCGTAAAAGTTGAAATTTGCTCAACTTCTCCGTTTCGATCCATTTCGGCGAATGTGTCCAATTACACGTACGTCTCATATACGGATCGAAACGGTGCAATTGTGTTTCCCACTTAACCAATTAAAATGGGAGAACCGAAATCGGAAAAAGTTATCTTTAACACAGCAGCAGCAGCGACAATGGCTTGCGAAATATTCTTGAGAGTTTTGATCTAGTAGATAAGATATTACTTAGGAGTATAGAGTATAAAGATAATTTTTCGGGTAAATTCTTTTCATATGGGTTATTAGCAATAAAATTTTATAATTAGTTAACAATATATGGGATTTTAATTAGATTACAAATATATGACTAGTATCCAGTGATAACAGTATATGTGGCTATGGATAGTTTTTAGGAATAGAGTCATAGAGTTTTAGGTATATTTTTTTTATATAATAATTTAAAATGGTGTTATTGTAGAGCCTACATATGTATACCTATACCTACATGACCTACATGCCGTAACGATAAATGCATATACGACCACCTCAACAGTAAACAGTAATAAAGAAAGAAAATAAAAGCAAAAATTATAAACAAAGAAATACGATCAGAATAGCCACGCGCCATTCTATGATCCATTCATGATATCAAAGTAAGAGTTGTAAAATGTAATATGATCATCACTGGTCACCGTTGTACCGTGATAAGATAAATCATATTATATACTACTCAGTGAACTATAGAAAAGAAGTGTTGCGCAATGACGCAATCGATGACTGTATGTCATTTTTATTCCATTTCACTTAGCACTCTTTTAATAAGAAAAGATTGCTATGTAAGCATTTTTCCATTTATATGCTTGTTTACATAGAGATCAATATGCATGCATTTATCGATAGCATTAATTTAATCGATATGAGTGAGGTGAGTAATTATTCACAAGCAGGTACTAATAAATTTTGTAACACGAAAAGTTTCTCATGGGAATAAACTTTTTAATAAGTTTTAGCGAAGTAAGCACTTTTTATAAAGTATAAATGTAGTGCTTCTGACAATAAAAAATCAGAGTTTAACCAGCAGCTCCATAGGTGTTTTCATTTCGCCAGGCATAGAGCTCTTCAGCACTAACGTGGCTAAAACATCAGGTAATGAGCTTTTCAGCTCTTGCTAAGAGATGCATCAACACCAGACATTGAGCTTCTAGCTCTAACTTGCTGGATTTTCGAAGGATTGAGCTTCTCAGCTCTAGCGAAGAAAATCTCTAATATCTGTATTCTTATTAACAGAGCGTCATCAGGTCGATTGTAATTCAACTGCGATAATAAGAAATTATTTAATATTAATTTCATGGGTAGTATTGAAATAAATAAATGAATTAACAAAAATTTTTTTGTAATAACTGTCTTTGGGTTCTTCGAAACATATTTGACTAAATATACTGATGGAAATGTACCAAAATCTTTTCGATGAATTAAAAAAATTATTAGATACGTTTAAGAAAAATCGGCAGAGAACATTCTCTAGTAGGAATTTATTAGAAAAATACTCTGTAGCCAATAAAATCAAGAAAGATTTCGATCTAATAGGATTAACACAAAAAGGAAAATAGGCAGGCGAACCTCAAAACAAGTTTAACGCCAAATTCATAGATCTAAAAACGACACTAGAGGAGACAACAAACGAAACTCTTAACAATACGGAAGATGCAGAATCAGAGGAATCAAATTTCGACTCAAATACTGTACCAAAGGAAGCCATGGGCACGAATAACTTTGATCTTGCTGTAGCAATAAAAATATTGCCAGAATTCGGTGGCAACACAAAAGATCTATCAAATTTTCTAAGTCTCGTAGACATGTACGGAAAAACGCGCGTCTAAGCGAAAAACTCAGAAACAAGATGTCTGCAGTTGCCAAACCAACATCTTTAACAAATCTTAAAAGATTTTTGACAGAATCTTTCAAAACAAAAGACACCTCACAAAACTTGCAACAAAAATTTTCAAATTGTAAACAACAGAACATGAATCAACCAATCAGGGGCATTATCAATTCAAAAGACTACCTTTTGGACTGAAGATATCCACAAACAGTTTTCAGCGAATGCTCTCAATCGCATTAAGTGGTTTGGATGATGGTGCATTCATATATGTCGATGACATCATAATACATGGATGCAGCCTTAAGAATCATAACCAAAACCTAGAAAGAGTATTGAAAAGGCTTCATCAGTATAACCTAAAGCTCAATCCAAGCAAGTGCAACTTCTTAAAACCAGAAGTATTATATCTGGGTCATTTAATCACAAAGAATGGAGTCAGAATGGATTCCAGCATGCATGAAGTAATTTAGACGTACCCAGTACCAAAAAATGTAGATGACGTACGACGATTCGTAGCCTTCTGCAACTATTACAGACGCTTCATACACAATTTTGCAGAAATAGTACGACCATTAAATGCACTTCTAAAGAAAAATACACTGTTCATTTGGACAGAAGATTGCAGAAATTTTTTTGAAACACTCAAAGCTAAGTTAATAACTTCACGAGTCCTGAAATATCCAGACTTTAGCAAACCGTTCGTCCTGACAACAGATGCTTCAAATTTTGTACTTGGAGCAGTGCTCTCACAAGGTGAGATAGGACAAGATTTGCCAATATCCTATGCAAGTAAGGAACTAAATAAGCACGAGCTGAATAAATCGATAATCGAAAAAGACTTGCTTGGTATACATACACTGGGGAATAAATTTTTTTAGACCCTATCTTTATGGGAACAAGTTCACAGTTGTAACAGATCATTGCCCGCTCGTCAGCCTCTTCACACAAAGAATCGTTCTTCGAAACTAACAAGAATTCGTTTAGACCTAATGGACTATGATTTTGAAACTGTGTACAAACAGGGAAAAATGAATACAAACACAGATGCCCTGTCAAGAATATATAAATGGACTCTGCGAAATTAAAATCAATGATACCAAAAGAAATAAACATTATTACACGTAATATGGCGAAAAGCACCAAAACGGAATGGAGAAAAGGGATAACGTAAAATCAGACCAGCTCTATATATGGGAATACACATCCATCTCCGACATAAGAAATGTAAAGAAAATACAATTTGATACAGCGTACGCACAAGAGAATGCGATAAATAAAAGTTTGCCAGAAATATATATATCTAAGAAAGGGGCAACCGTTCAGTACAGCGATAATCCTATATTTAACTCTGGTTACATAATGGAGATGCTGATACAAAAAATGAACGAGAATAGCATTAAATAATTAGCACTCGCAAAATACGATGCTATATTTAATGAAATAAATGAATTTAAAGAGAAATTCAATAAGCTGCAGCAAAATAATAAACGTGGTAAGGCAACACCACTGAAGATATTACATTATGAACCCCCAATAAGGATAAATGATCCAGAAAAAAACTAGAATTAATAAAATAATACGATGACAGCATGCATGGTGGAAACGCTGAAATTAAACGCTGCATAAATAAATTAAAACAAAGGTACATATGGAAAACGTTGACAAAATGGTAAAGGAGTACATAAACAAGTGTGATAACTGTGCGAAGAACAAATTCAAAAAATGCACAACAGAACCTCTGGTGATAACATACACACCAAACAGTAGTTTTGAAGCAATCTCAGTTGATACAGTGGGACTTTTAAGAATGTCAAACGGTTTTAGATACATTCTAACGCTGCAATGCGAATTGACAAAGTTCGTAGAGGCGTACCCGATGGAAACAAAAGAATCCTGCCCTATAGCAAAAACAATTATTGAACGATTCATTTTGAAGTATGGATGTTTCAAAACATTGAAAACAGACACAGGTACAGAATTTGTAAATGAACTACTCAAAAACATTTGCAAATTTCTGAACATAGAACATGTCACATCCACACTGTTCCATCACGAAACACTAGGATCAATTGAACGAAACCATAGAGTGCTAAACGAATACTTAATAACATTCTCGAAAGAAGACAACTGGGGCAAGATGTTATAACTTCGAAAGATTCGACGTTCGACAATTTATCGATAGTCGGTATGTTGTAATTCTTTCGACAGGCGATAAGTTCGATAGAATATCACTGAGTTTTGCTGAGAGTGATAGTACAAGCGAAGATTAAAAAATGTATGTAAAATTAAAGAAATTAGATTTAAATGTTACTTTTTTTTAAATTTATTCAATATAAATGATTTTATATATTAATTATATAGATTCTTCAAATTTGAAGTTATAAAACTTGTAAGAATATTTCTTGAATTCAAAAATTAATAAGGCAGTACATTTTGTTAGGCATATCCATAACATAATACCCGTGCCTTAAAAATTGTCTTTAGTCCAGGTAATTGATAACTTCTTTGTCATTTTTGTTATCCTCCACAAATAAAGTCACTGCGCCTGAAAAATTCATAAATTCCAATTTTATTATTATTAATTTATCAACAACTAGAAAAAGAATCTATAAATGTCATTTGTGCTAGGGAAAAAAATTCGGAAATAATTTCGAAACAAGCAAAATCGCCTGTCGAACGAAAATCTTATAACATACCGCCAGAACGAAATCTTCGCTTCGTTGATCGCATTCGATGCGAAGTTATAACATGTCGCCACTGGGATGAACTAATTCCGTACTATGTATTCTGCTACAATACAACACCACACACAGATACAAGTTATACATCATTCGAATTAGTATATGGAAAACTAGCAGCACTACGAGCATCGATTCTGGAAAGTAAGGAACAAATAGAGAGCACACACACTTCTGGGAAGAGTTTATTGATATAGGTATTATTAGTTTTCAAAGACATAATCACATCTGAAAAACAAATGCACATTTCCTTTTTTTTACAACCGATGACATTATTTCATAATACTCAGTATGAAAAGTTACACAAGACTGACAGCGGAAGAAATCGGTCCAACAGTTGTATCGTGTGTGGACTACCATACAACTGTTGGTCCAACGGTTGTTCAACAGCCATTGGACCAACAGTTGTATCGTGTGTGGGCTGCTGAATAAAAGAAAAACCCAAAGACGTACACAATAACAGGTTAGTAAATTGTAAATTTAAGTAAGGTATTATTTCAAGATAATTAATAAAATATAAGGCATTATGTCCATAAAAATAATAGAATAATATCTCCGTAATAGTAACGTTAGAAAAAAAATAATAATTAGCAAATAAACCTTAAATAAAAATAATTAATAGCATACAATAATCATATAAATAAATTAGAACATGTTTAAATTAATAATATGCATAAGTTTATGTAACAAAAAAAAATTTTTTTTCCTCATATACAATTTGTTTTTTCTTTTAAGGGTGAGGATGTAAAGCCATGATCACGGTCAAAAATTATAGTACAAAAAAAGAGTTTGTTTAATTTTACACCTACCCTGCTTAGGAGCACGGAGCAACACGTACCATAACAACTGACAACGTTCATAGAAATTGTAGTGTTTCCCCCCTTACGCTGCCCAACTTTCTTCTGGGTCGCTCCCAGAATCCCTTTTCTCTGTATATATATACAGGGTGTCCCGTAAGTCGAAGTCAAGCCGGAATCGGGTGATAGACCAAATCATAACAGTTACCAGAAAAATATAAAAAAAACTAAGTCATGTATTTTTCAAATTATAGACATTTCTTTGGTTTTCGACAAAATGTACACCTTGTGATGGTTTTTAGCTCCTGTTGCTATAAATCTTTACTTATTTTCAATTTTATTTTTCTTATGTAATCCCGAATAGTGCTTATGTAACCTGTTGCTTTAAATTCTAAGCCAACTGCTCCAGCTTGGAAGAAAATGTCACATTTTGCCGAACCAACCATATAAAATTAATAATTCGTTGCACTTTAACTGACTGTCCTGAAAAAAAATGTACTACGCCTGTTTGGTAAGTAACTTTAAATGTTGACGCATTTAATAAGGATTCTTAAATGGTATAACACTTGCTATTTCTTAGATTACGGAAAAAATTGTTTCTTCAAGAAACCCAGTTTCAAAAAACTTTTTTTACCTACTAAAAATGATTCTAGTATACCCAAAGCTTGCCGTAAGACCTAACTTTAAGATTCTAGTTTGAGTGAGACGGAGAGTCATTACACGAAGTGTGAGTGTGGCAGATTGTGGCGCTTTTCAGTTAGAGATGCTAACTTGTTATGGTCGTAGCGTCCTGCAGGCAGCAGTATGCTACCCGACGGCCAGCAGCAGCACACAGCGTGGGCCGCACGGCAAATGTGCTGCTGACGAGACTCGACCAGACGTTTGAAGTCTGACTGGGACAAGTGCCCGACAGACGAGGAAAAACGGGGGGAAGAGGAAGGCTGTGGTGACTGGTAGATTTTGTAATTCTGAGTACTTTTTATCCGTCGAAAATATATAGCTATATCGTAATTAATTCCGGAAGAAATATTGTAGCTGGAGGATTATTTTAATCATTTTAGTTGGTTGGCAAGTAAATTGTTTATAAGCCAATAGTTTAATTTACTGAGTTCAAGTAACCAAGTAAAATCTTGAGAAAGTAAGGTTACAATATCTGAGGAGATAAAACCGATTATGTTAAACAAGGAATTTGGCAAAATTCCATAACATCACAACCAACGGAAGCGAAACATAATTAAAAGTACCAGTGGCGGGAATTATATGTGTCACTTAGGAAGGCATCCACGTTACGGTCTATATCTGGTGGGTTGGAAATTAGATGTGTCACTTAAGAAGGCTGTCCACGTTACGGTCTATATCTGTTGGGTTCCACAAAATCCGGATTTGGAGCTGATATGTCTGATGTAGATATGCGTCTTGTATGGCGAAATCCATTTAGATTGATCCAAGAATTGAAGCTGGCTAACGTAACTCTACTGCAAGAGGATCACATGCAATCTGACGTCTTTTTAGCAGTTCAACCTGGTAGACGCAAAGCCATTATATTGAAATTTACAGATCCTAAGCATAGGTTAGAGGTAGACTTAAATCTTAACAACTGTGTGAGCATACGGATCACGCATTTACTTCATTGTTAACCTTTAAGAAACTTTTAAAATAGATTCCAGTGGCATAGTGTAACCTCTCGGAGGCGCCTCGGCGAGGGATCCTCATCAACAAAACTCATGTAAGTTGTTGCCAATTGCTGTTTGATTATTGATTAAATTCTTTTCTTAATACATACGTGTATATATGTATATACTAAAATATTAATTACCGTATCATTAGAACAAATGTAGTGAACTAACTCAGTTAGTCTTTATCAAATTCCTTTTCACTACATATATGTTAAATATTGTTTATCTTATTATTAGAACAGATCTAGTGAACTAACTCAGTTAATCTATGTTGAATTCCTTTTTCACTACAGGAATATAGATATAAAATATTATTTAGCTTATTAATAGAACAAATGTAGAGAGCTAATTCAGTTAGTCTTTATTAGTTTCATTTCGTACTACAGATATTTAAGATGTGGTGTCATATTCCTAAAATAAAGCATCTTTATAACGTGATGGCACGGTAAAGTTTAAATTTCTTCTCCTCTCACCCTCCCGGAGCCCTCTCACTATGAAGGTTGATTAGGTAGGATACTGCTCTCTTCTCAAGTCAAAAGGGACACTGAACAAAATGACTTCTGCCCTCAGTGTCATGTGGTGGATATGGGGCAATGCAGGTGAAGGCCTATCATCTGCGCCTTCACGAAGGTAATGGTAAGTGGTGTAATGGTCCCTTCAGGACCGGGTGTGTGCTTCCTTTTTATATGAAGGCACGATTTTTTTTGTATATGGCTGGTGGCACAGCGGCAGATTTCCGTGAAACCTACCTAGCGTGCCGCCCTGCAGTCAACGCTGTCCACCGAGTGATCTGTCAGCTCATGCTGACAGTCTGGACTTCACGTCCAAGTCAATCATTCTACATACTACCATAACAAACTTTTTGTTAAATTTAGGACAAATTTTCCTTAAGTTTAAAATTAAACACCCCCTATTGGGATGCTAAGATTCATTATTTACAACAGATGTTCAAACTGCCTTCCTTCAGCTACAATACAAGTTCGACATCTTCTTAAAAAAGATCGGGTTATCAGACGGACAAATCTTCCGTTGTTGACAAATTCAACTGCTTCCGTAATTTTTTAGCTCTTGTTTTTGTAAAATTCGGTAAGCTATACTTTTAGGCACTCCCTTGCTTTCTTGGATTACACGTACCGAAGTACTTCGGTCTTCTTCAATTGCTTGAAGTACTACGTCCTCGTAAGGTAAGGAGCTTCTTCCTTCACCATGTACTTGGTTGGAAGTCGGCCTTCTGTGGAGAGTAGACGGTGCACATTTGTAAAAACTCGATTATGTGACTCACTAGCATCACTATCTTCCTCACTCACACTTCATGCAATGACTCTCCGTCTCACTCAAACTAGAATCTTAAAGTTACGGTCTTACGCAAGCTTTGGGAATACTAGAATCATTTTTAGTAAGTAAAAATAAATTTTTGAAATTGGGTTTCTTGAATAATAATTTTTTTTTCCGTAATCTATGAAATAATGTAGCAAGTCTTATACCATTTTAGAATCCTTATTAAATGCGTCAACATTTAAAGTTACTTACCATACAGGCGTAGTACATTTTTTTTTTTTCAGTACACTCAGTTAAAGTTCAACGAATTATTAATTTTATATGGTTGGTTCGGCAAAATGTGACATTTTCTTCCAAGCTGGAGCAGTTGGCTTAGAATTTAAAGCAACAGGTTACATAAGCACTATTTGGGATTACATAGGAAAAATAAAATTGAAAAAAAGTAAAGATTTATAGCAACAGGAGCTAAAAACCATCACAAGGTGTACATTTTCTCGAAAACAAAAGAAATGTCTATAATTTGAAAAATACATGACTTAGGTTTTTTTTATATTTTTCTGTCTATCGGTCTATCACCCGATTCCAGCTTGACGTCGACTTACGGGACACTCTGTATATAAATATTTTTGTTTTGTTTTTTTTCCTTTTTTCTTTCTCCTTTTCTTGTTCGGTTTTGTTCTTCCTTTTTAATTGTTTTTGTGTAGATGTATATAATTTCTTTTATGTATGCCCTTAACCACGTCTGCAGTCAAGCTGGTGAAAATTACAAACCTATAAAAGAACAGGGTAAGTTGGAAATAACTAACTCATAGTCATAGTCATTCATCATCTCCATATATAAAATGCCGGAGGTAAAATATATTTTACCGACCGGTTTTTGTATTTTAGCAAGTAAACTACGTGCTCAGTTTGTGTATGAATTTATGTATATGTACATGAAAGATATAGAGCACAAAAACAGTGAAAATTCATGTGCTACAGTATAGTGATAGAGATACATATAATCAAAAGTCTTGTGAAACAGACACATATAAATAAAGTTAATGTATAGTTGTGTGATAATACATATGCTTTAATTGCCCATAAAATTGTGAGTAGTGCCTTGTGTTTGTTGCAGTGATATAGGACACCTTGTTTTTAGTACCAACATGAGTGAAACTAACTTAATGAATATTAAGTCCGGGTTTGAAGCCGAAAAAGCGACACTCAGGGCTGCAGCCGAAAGCAGCCTAAGACGGCTGTATAAAAAATATGAATTCGGACCACCGAACACCCAGGAAGCAGCCATGAACCTCTTCAGCAACAGAATTGCTTCGCCACCTGAGGACACAGCAAAAGTAGCCAGCGACGTTGAAGAGATGTCTACTGACTCAATTGAGACTTCATCATCTGAGTCATCATCTTCCGAGGAGGAAACCGATGAAAATAATTTCACTATCGTGGAAAATAAGAAGTGGAGAGCGAGGAGGAGCCATCGGCGTCGAAGTAGCAACCAACCAGGGAGAAAGATACCGGTGGATTTTATCACATTTTGGGAAACCAGAAGGACTTTGAGGTTCAGCCCAAAACAACTACCGCCCAAGTTTAAAACGCAGTCAAACCCCCACAGATTGTCTGCCAAAATCTAAACCTAAGGGTTTTTAACAATAAACTCGATAAGCTAGAGCTGAGGCCAAAGTTTTTCAGACGGCAAAGGGCACGAACTGCATTATAAAGCCAATCTCACTGGACGACCACAGGAATCTCTTCCAGATTATCAAGGACATCGGTGTGGAGAGTTACACGTTCACATCAAAGTCTGACAAGGACCACAACACTTCCTCTGAATGGAGTACAGCACACATACCACACCGAGGATGTGAAGAAAACACTCGAAGAAAAACTACTTGGATTCACGATTAACACATTGCTCACTTCAAAACTCCCTGGACCAAGGAGTAAATTCCTTCGTTATAAATTTCGGCGGAAATACGACATTAACTATATAATGACTACAAATCGCCTACTGAACCAGATTGTTTACTGGGAGAAATATCACGCATCGGGAATCTTACAGTGTTAGCGTTTCCAGGCCTTCGGTCACGTTGCCAGAAACTATGCGGTTGACTACAGGTGTGTCAAATGTAAAAATAACCACTTACCTGGACATTGTGAGAGGAAAACTGAGAAGGAAGGTGCCCCATTCTGTATAAATTGCAAAGCGGAAAGACACCCTGCCAGTTATATGGGTTGCCCTAAATACAAAGAGGTCGTGCGGCTACCATCAAAGAAGAACCAGGAACGTCGCCAGTGTGAAAACTTCGTGAAGGAAGCCACAAGGAACTATGTGCAGCCAGGTAAGTCTTTCGCTCAGGTAATTTCAAATTAAACTGTCAAAATAGTTCCGTGAAACCCACAGCCCCCAAACCACAAGCAACACCTAGGCCTGCCCCCAAAGCAGCACCTAGAAAACCTAGGGTGTCAGAAGTTAACGAGTTCTGCACCAAAGAAGCGAAGTCCCTCTTTGGCCGCGATCTCTTCGCCCTTCACAAATACAGGAAGCTCTCCTCCATCTCGGAAAACCAGCAGCTTCTTCAATTTGCATTCGGACTATGTCTATGTAACTAAGTTAGCTAAAAATTATGTCACTTAACTGCAATTCGCTGGTAAAGCACAGCAAAAGAGCAGCCCTAAACCTATTCCTCATTGGGCATAAACCCATGTTTATATTCCTCTCTGAAACTCTACTTGTTATGGTCGTAGCGTATTCCATATAGCAATATGCTGCATGACATACTGAAGCGTGTATGCCGGCTGGCTGCTGTCCACAGCGGAAAACTTGAACGCACCCCGACCGAGAGAAATGCGTTTCCTCAAGTTCTGTGTGACATGTGGATGTGACAGAAAAGAGGAAGAAGTTTTTTGAGTTTTCGTCGAAGTGAGCTGAGATATAGTGCGCGAGTCGATAGTTTTTATTTTACATGAAAAACCAAGGAATCTTGAAAAAAAAATCAGAAAAATAGTGGATAAAAGCACGACGATAAAGCATGAACAGTGAGTGCTAAACGAAAATCTAAAAAAAAAAAAAAAATTTAGACGAGGATTGGAAAGAAAATTTCCTATAAATTCATGAAGGAGGGTTCATCAGACCACGGAGTTTAGCCAGCGGAAAGTATAGCTACAACAAAAAAAATTTTCAAGGTATCGTACACTCATTTAATTAAGGCATGAAGTTCGAAACGCGGGAGATAGATAATTCTATGCAGATGCAGTTTGTCGCATCCGACATCTGCCCACATTTTTATACAAGAATTTTTCGAGGTTAAAAATACACATGGGACCGGGAATTGCTCCACACTTAATAGATAGCGATCTCGTAAATGATCATCTAATTACGGTACTCGTGCCATCGATACTTGAACACGAAACAAAAGAATAATCCGTTTGATTTTAAAAGCCATAAGACGATATAAAGGACGTTGAATTTATAATCATCACAAATAAGATCCCTTAAAGAAAACTGCATCTATATGAAGCTACGGTACTGAAAATTTGGGTTACGCACGTTATTGATTATAAAAGAAAAAGAAAACGAAAGAAAAAGACAAGATTTCATCAACAATTCACTTCTTGCAATATAAATAGTTGATTACAAACTAGTTTTGAATTCTTCCTTCATTTCAAGTTCAGCACGAGAATTGTATGGGAATATTTTGCTGTTTGATTAAGTTCGAGGACATGTTTTTGTAAAATCCCTTCTCAATTGTTTTATTAAAACCAGTTTTTGAAAAAAAGAAAAAAATGAATATCGTAACAAGTACTACTGCATAAATAGAAGACTAGACATTGCAAAATGTTTATTGTATGTTAGTAATACAGCAGCTGAAGAAAAAGAAAAAGTTGAGCGCATATAAAAGATGATAGGATCATCGTACATTATAATAGTAATAATACTTACCTATTCGTGAATGTGTAGATCTCTGTGTACATAAAATATAGTATTCATAATTGAAATAAATAAAATCATATACTAATTGATCTTCATAATACATTGCGTAGTTACAAAGCAAACAAAAAAGAACAGAAACTCAACTCAAAACGATTTTGTTTTTCAAACGGGAATTACAAGAAATTCAATATAAAAACTTACCTACATACATGCTACCATATGTATCCCGCTTTCGAATTGGAAACTGTAGCAGCAGGTAACGCTGTCCGTCGAGTGATCTGTCAGCTCATGCTGACAGTCTGGACTTTACGTCCAAAGCCAATCACTCTACATAGTTCCATAACAAAAATGGCGCCCAAAGTGGTACCACCTCAGTTAGACTTCGGTGGTCTAAATATAAATTGTACTGGGGACTGAGACTTTGAAAGAGACGATCATCTGGTGTCTGCTAGTTGATTGACCTCAAGTCTCACATCCAGTAGAAGTTATATGTGGACCTGATCCTAATAAGTTTTTGTAGTTGAAAGTTTTGGTAAAGTAAAGTAAAGTTTTGAAAGTTTTTGCTTTCTTGTTTCTCGATTTTGTATTAAAGTAACGTAATGTTTGAAAGTTTTTGGAATTTGTTTGAAGTTCGGCTTTAGGTTTGACCTTGGTCAAGCCTCAAGCCTGAATAATTAGTGGATTTTTTTGAAATTGTTGGCCTTCTGCCATGGAAATGGTAGGTGGCCTCACAAAATTTTTTTGTGTGAGCTCTTGCGGAGACATGTCTCTGTTGGCCAACTGGCTGGACAGAGATGTGAATCTGTGAGACGGCTTTTTGGCTTCCAGCTAACTAGTCGACCGGATTCATGACTCTGCCCAGCTGGAAGGTTAGCTGGACATGACAATCAGGTGAAGAGGGAGGAAAGAGTTGTAGGAGGATGGAAGTGATGCTGGAGACCTTCAGTAATCAGGAGTTGGAATACTGCTAACTGCCTGGCTGAAGAATCTCTAGTATCATTTTCAGTCTCTAGCTTCTCTAACCCGACTTTTCCCAGATTTCTGTGAGGACCTGAAAAGAGGGAGAGTGACCTGAAGACCTTTTATGTTGAGAGTTAGCTTCGGGAAGTGAAGGAGAAATCACATTTTGATCATAAAGTTTTGAAACGCTGAATTGAACGGTTAGGAAGTAAATTTTTACTCAAGGAGCGTGCTAACGTTTCCGAACTTTAGATTTTTTGTATTTATTTTGTGTCGAGTCGGGAGGACTTTGCTAACTTTCCGAACCTTTGATTTTTTTGCACTTTATTGAAAACTTCTTTGAACGGTTGGGAAGAAATTTGTCTGAATTTTAGTATATCTTCCCAAACTCCGACTTTAAATTAGTATTTCGTCATCCTCGCGTTGTGAAGAGCCTGTTATATCTTCCGAATTTTCAAATTCTTTGGATTTTTTTTATATCTATTCCAAATCCTTGGTTTGAAAATCTTTTGCTTGATTTACAACTAATTCTACAATGGCTACAGCGCGAACATCACCGCGAGCAACTGCGGTACCGATGCTGTTGCCAGATCCGTGCTCCGTCTGTCTAGAGAGCGACTGGTCAGGACAGAGGAAGCCAGTGAAGACGGTCTGTGGACATGTGTTTCATAAAGCATGTCTGAAAACGTGGATTGGACAGCATTCAAACTGCCCGTTTTGTAGATCCCATCTCACTCAGTATGATTTCACTGAGTATACTGGTGCTGTCCCTAAGATGACAAAGCCCGTAAAGACTGTCAGTCACGATCCATTACCTCCCATGCCGTCACTAGAGTTAACACCTTTGACAGTTCCACCATCTAGTCGACGATCACTCTCTCCTGGAATGCCAGATCTACATTCAAGAACTTTTACCAATCCTAACTCGCGACGAAATAGCCCACTGCCTTCTGGCAGTGGACATACCTCAGCAGCTATGAATGCGTTGATGGCAGGCTTGCGCCTACAAATGCAAGCCCTAGTACGCGAAGGCGTCGAACAAGGCCTCGATGTTTTGTGGACTGAACTAGTAACTAGTGTCCGACAACAGATCTCAGCAGCAATGCTGCCCATGGATTTTTCACGACCACCTCCGTCCATGGGTGATCCAAGACCATCCCAAGAGTTTCTCGACTCGCGTAGGCAGTCGTCAAATAGACCGCATTCAGCTTTTGGTCAGCCTAGTAATCAGCCTAGACCAGATTTTGTCCCACCTCCACAACCACCACCTATTCGTAACCCTGCAGGCGTAGGACAGCGACGTTCTTGCAGTCCCATCCGCAGATGGAATATATGTTATAGCGGTGACAGCTCACGGCTCACTGTCGATGAATTTGTTTCGAGTGGAAGCATTGACCTATTCGGCCTCAGAAGGAGATTTCGATCTTCTGGTAAGGCACATGACAACCTTGCTTTCTGGACCAGCTATGGACTGGTACTGGTCTCTCCTGAGGCAAAATTCCACGCTTTCATGGGAGTATGTAAAAACAGCTCTATTAGCTAAATGGGGTGTACCGCAAGATGACCTTAAGCTCAAAGTTCTGCTGATGCTGCGAAAACAGAAAGCAGGGGAGTCATTTGCTACATACCATCTGGTACAGTTGCGCGATCAACTGCAAAGTCCCTTGGCGGACGGAGAATTCTTAGAGATCGTAAAGTCGAATCTGCTTCCAGACATTCAGCAGAAGTCTCCCTCGAACACACAAACACCATCCACCAACTACGGAGCCTCGTGACTCAAATAGGTACAGAAGACGCAGCAGCGAATCGCGACGGCGTGCAGCTGGAATACCTATCGCAGTCTGAGAGTCAGCGAAGTGGATGAGTGCCATCCGACTGATGGTGAACAGTACGTGACACATGAACATAGTGAGGAAGTCGTACTGTCTGCTCTGACAACACCTCAGAATGTAACCTGCTGAAACTGTGACCGGTCCGGTCACTTCTATCAAGATTGCCGGCAGGAGAGACAAGTTGTGATCTGCTATGGATGCGGACGCAAGAACATTTTTAAGCCCGGTTGCAGCTATTTTCGACAGAAAAACCGGAGACGGGTCGGGAATACCACCACCTCTTTCCGACCAGCGTCAACGTCGCGAGCGACTACTGCAACGAACACTCCAGTTCAAGCTTTGAACAAGGAGGAAGGTCCGCTCCATTAGCAGACCTTGACGAATCCCTGAATTGTCCACTGATATCATTCAGTGATTCTGATGATGTCAGCAAAACACTGATAGTACGAGCATTTCATTGATAGAGACGGAGAGCCTAATAGACTTCTCCTCAGGTTTTCAAGCTCCCATTTCCACTTCTAGGGAGCCCATAACATTATTAGACACTTCTTTGGAAGAGTCTTTAATTTTAGATGTACCTATAAGACCGACAGCACTTTTAGCTGACAAGGTTGCTGAGCAGGAGACTTGGCCTCATGGCATTTCTATAATAAAACGGCCACCAAGCTCTGTTATGACGAGTGGGCGTGAGCCTGTTTTACATCCGCTGACGCCGTATCATACGCGTCTGCAGAAATACAACGCAGTAAGAGACCGAATCTGCTCCTCAGTAGCGGAGTTAGCTGACATCGTGTTTCCTGACTTGGATATTAGACCGAAAAAGACAAGATCAACCGTTCATTGGCGGGAATACTGTCGACGGATGCGACTGGAAGGAAAAAAACTGTCAGAGATTTCCGTGTCGATGCCAGACGACATTCGACCGTACGAAGCAGTAAAGCTGCTCAGGCGAACTGAGACCGGATTACTCGATAGTGCTGCCACTGTCAGTATTCTAGGCCAGGGAGCTCTAGAGAAGCTTGCAAAAGCAGAGGTTGAATGGAACAGGTCCAAGTAGCAAATGGTGCCATGACGACTGTGCATGGTCATGTGGTCTTGGACATCACTTTCCGTGGTAAGACCCAAAACGCGCGTTTTTACGTGGATCCTGGGATCATACAAGCACTATATCTAGGAATAGTCTCCTGGCGTCTATTTGGGTTGGCTCTAGATGTCCTGGGTATAGTTGCAGAAGTGAATCCGAGTCTAGGAGCTAAATTTTTATTGTATGTAAGTAATACAGCAGCTGAAGAAAAAGAAAAAGTTGAGGGCATATAAAAGATGATAGGATCATCGTACATTATAATAGTAATAATACTTACCTATTCGTGAATGTGTAGATCTCTGTGTACATCAAATATAGTATTCATAATTGAAATAAATAAAATCATATACTAATTGATCTTCATAATACATTGCGTAGTTGCAAAGCAAACAAAAAAGAACAGAAACTCAATTCAAAACGATTTTGTTTTTCAAACGGAAATTACAACAAATTCAATATAAAAACTTACCTACATACATGCTACCATATGTATCCCGCTTTCGAATTGGAAACTCAATTACTATTATAATAAAAAGTTTAGGCTTAACATATTTTTGATTTGTCGTAGTTGTGAAAGTTTTTAATATGGAAAGAAATTACTGAAATTACTCTTAACATTAGATGTTGACAGAAAATGCTTGTCAAGGTATTATTATTATCAGATTATCGATTGAAGATTATTATTACCTTGTTGTAAGGAAAATCGCGGCAACTGCAAAATTTTTGTTTTGTTAGATTTTTCTTTACAGGAACGCAGTTACCATCCAGGAGGCCTTTGTGGAGGGAATTGCTTCGTTTAATGAACGTAATAGCACCAGAAATGATTGGTTTTAAAGGTAATTAGAGAAAAAGTGGAAAAAGAAGACTGTCGGTGATTTTCTCAATAGAGCTCTTTCTCAAATTTGTTTGTACAATTGTCAGATTTGACCTAGTCATAACTTTTAGTCTCTCTAGGAACTTGAAAGGCTTACTAGGAAGTATAATAAGGTTTTGTCTTGTATAGCTATTAGAACGATAGAATGCTACGGGGGTGAAATTAAGATTTAACAAACATTGTTGTTTATAATAGAGATCCCGATTGCCTAAGACGAGTGCAATGATCTAGATAAAATAAACTTTATTTTTGTAACATCATGGAACGGTAGGAGTTCTTATATTTCCTTTCACTATCCCGGAGTCCTTTCACATAGGATGAAGGTCGTTTAGGCTCGCCTAGTATCGCTCTAGTCTCTTTTATAGGTCAAATAGGGACTCTGAATAATTATGCCCCTCAGAGTCAGATGGGAGGATGGGGCAGGCAAGGAAGGCAGAACATCTGCGCCTTCAACTGCGTATATAGGCAAGTGATGTAAGGGTCCCTTCAGGACCGAATGTGTGCCGGCTTTTAGTTGGATAGGCACGAAATTTTTTTTTGATTATGGCTGACGGCAGCGGCAGGTTTTTCGTGGAACCTCCCCACACTCTCCGCCAATGAGCAGAGGCGAGCTAGCGTGCCGCCCTGTAGGTAACGCTGTCCATCGAGTGATGTGTCAGCTCATGCTGACAGTATGGACTTTACTTTGAGTGCGTGGAGTCAGCTGGAGCAGACGTTCCATCGTGCGTGTTACTGGTGTCAAAGTGATAAATAGCGATCAATCTGTAGTGCAGTGTATTGAAATTTTTTAAATATAATAATAATAACTAAAATCCGCCGCGCCGTTTTTAATTACATAAAAAATAAACAATACCAGCCAAGTCCAGGGCTTTTCTATGGCCTGCCGGCATTCCACAAGCCAGCAGCACAGTACGGTGGCGTTTAACAAATCTCCCATGTAGATCAGTGATCAGTGCAAGGTCATTAGCCCTTGTCACTGATCAGCAATACGGGTGTCCCCTGCTGTGGTCATTGAACTGCACGGTCTGAGGTACTGAAAGCAGCAAATAGGCATAATACTATTGCTGTTTTTTTTATCTCGCTGTGTCGTTGACTGCAGCTGGGTGCCCCTAAATAAATATTTGTGTTGTTGTGTGTCGCTCTTTCTTCTGCTTTTTTGTTTTGCTTTGGAATATGCAGAATTTTATTTTAGAATTTTGCAACATTCGCGGATTGGGGGCAAATCGTTTTTCGGTGTACTGCCACCTTCAATCATAAAATCCGGCAATTCTTGCGCTAAGTGAAACCAAGGTCGTTTCTGATGCTGATTCTAATCAATATCACGTCCCTGGTTATAGCTTAGTGCCTTTTTTTTCTCCACATAGGGGGATCGCAATATATATTCGGAATGATGTGGCCTTTACCATTCTAAAAGACTTTCCACCTTCTGCCAATCCTGAGTTTAATTACATCTGGATTAGGCTCAAACTTCACAGGCACATCATCTACTTTTGCTTCCTTTATCGCAGCCCAAATACGTCTGATGACGACACGGTATCCGCATTTGACAATATCTCCAACAATATTGATCATTTGCTTTCTGTCTCCCCCTCTTCCGAAATCGTCCTGGCAAGCGATTTTAATGTCCATAACATGCCGTGGCTCAGACATTCTTCTACCACAAGTCCTGCGGGCCGATTCGTTGAACTATTTTGCGAATCTTTCAATTTGCATCAGCTAGTGGATGCACCGACGAGAATCCCTGATGCAGGTGGAGATAGGGCCAATTTAATAGATTTGTTTCTGTCATCTCACCCTGACAAATATTCTCTCTCAGCCGGCTCCCCTCTTGGTAATTCAGACCACTGTCTAATCACGGCTCAATTTATCACCTCATCTCTGCGCCGCCCCACTTCTCCAGCTACAAGTAGGCTTCTCTGGCACTATAAGAACGCTGATTGGGAAAGTCTCAATCAGTATCTTAGAGATATAGATTGGTCGGTCTGTTTTGCTTCGAGGGATGCTGATGAATGCACATTAGAACCTAGTAACTTACTAAGTCTAGGCATGCGTGAATATATTCCGTATTCTTACAGCAGATCTCAACAACAGCAAAATCGCTCTTGGTTTAACGATAAGTGCAACCAAGCTATAAAAGCGAAAGAGTCTGCTTTTCGCGCCTATCAAGTGCATCCTTGTCCAGAACTGAAAGAAATCTACAAGACTGCACGGAACACCTGCAAGTCCATTATCCAGAGAGAAAAATTTCTTTTTGACCAGAATGTTAGACAAAGAATCTTGGCAAGCCGCAAAGGTAGTAAAGGTTTCTGGTTACTGGTCAAAACCATCAGGAACAACTTCAGCAGTTCCTCTATACCTTCACTACTTAATAATGGTGAAGTGGTTGTTGACTCCCAGGATAAAGCTAATATTTTGGCTGCTAGATTAATTAAAAGCTGTGCCTCATCCTTGGCTAAACCTCTGCGCAAACTATTCTACCTGTCCTATTCGACAGGAAAATTTCCAACTGCTTGGAAACTATCTCACGTTCAGCCTATTCCCAAGAAAGGAAAGGGTAGCGATCCCTCAAATTGCAATCACTTTGATTCTTTCAAAGGTTTTTGAATCTATCATTAACTCCAAATTAATGAAGTATCTGGAAACCAATCAGCTCATCAACGATCGCCAATACGGCTTCCGGCACCGTCGCTCATCTGGAGACTTGCTGACTTTTCTTACGGAACGTTGGAATCGTAGTCTTCACAATTTTGGTGAGTCCAAAATCGTTGCTCTAGATATTTCAAAGGCCTTTGATAGAGTCTGGCATCCAGCCCTTTTAGCCAAACTCAAAGCACTTGGTCTTTCCCCTCCTCTTCTATTATGTATTGAAAGTTTTTTATCTAGTCGCCAAATACGTGTTGTATTAGTTGGCGTTATATCTGAACCTCATCCTATTAATGCCGGTGTCCCCTAGGGCTCTGTTATTTCTCCGACTCTTTTTCTAATCTTCATTAATGATCTACTTTCCCTTACTTTTAATCCTATCCATAGCTTTGCTGATGACAGTACCCTTGATTTCGCATACTCCTTTGGCACCCTTGCGGATTCCAGAGGGAACGCCTCATGTGTTAAACGAGACTGCATGATTAGATCATTGAATAACGATCTTGACAATATTCTCGCTTGGGGCAAAGTGAATAGCGTCGAATTCAATGCATCTAAGACCCAAAGCTGTCTCATCTCATTAAAACAAGACCATCACTTAACCACTCCCGTTCCGTTTGATGGAGCATTAATTTCTGATTCACCGTCACTAAGAATTCTTGGCATTAATATTTCCAGTAAGTTTAGCTGGACAGATCACATCTTCTCGGTTGCCAAAGAAGCATCAAAATGTCTTGGTTTTTCGAAAAGGTGTAAGAAATATTTCAGCCCATCAAATATAGCGCTCCTCTACAAGTCCTACATCAGACCTAGAATGGAATACAATTCCCATATCTGGGCCGGGGCTGGTCGCACAGCCTTACCTTCATTGGATATTGTCCAAAAGAGAGCCTGCAAGCTCATTGGCGATGTGGCAATTACTCGTCATATCGACTCGCTCGAGCACCGTCGCAATGTTGGATGCCTTTCGCTCCTTTATCGCTATATGCATGGTCAATGTTCTGATGAAATATCTAGTCTGATCCCTTGTAGAATAGTTCCTGCACGCAATATTCGCGCTGCATCCCGCGCTCATCCTTTTACCCTTCAAATTACCTTCGGCCGTACACTAAAATTCCGTGATGCTTTCTTATCCCGAACTGTGCGAATGTGGAACAGTCTACCATCCTCTGTCTTTCCTCCGGCATACAACCTGCGAAAGTTTAAGGGCGACATACATCGGCACCTCCGCCGCTCTCCTCATATCCCTTAATCCTTTCCCTATCTCCTTCCTGCCACGCTGTGCTTTGCATCATAGGGTATCCCCTGAGATTGGTTTAATACTATAAAAAAAAAAGCCAATCACTCCACATAGTTCCATAACATCCTCACTGAGAGACATAAGTTAGCTTTTGAGCACTACAGCCTCTTCCGTCAGGACAAATCTGTGTCTACCCTAGGCACTGTTCTTCTCATTAAGGAATACTTTAATTTCGAAGAGCAGAAAATAAATAACCTTTCTGATATGTAATGCACTGCTGTCAAGTTAAAACTTCTAGACAACGATTCTCTTCTCCTAATCGCCCTATATAATAGCTGCCACTGCACGGGAGCTGATATCCAGTGTATTTTTCTTGAGTGGATATACTCTTTTGCTTATCCGCGGTATATGTGAGTAAGGTGTATCACCTGTACTCCTGATGAATGGTGCAGCAACTGCAACAGTTAAGGACCGCAGAAAGAAGATTTATTATTTTAAATAAAACACCCTTTTGGTTGAAGAATTACTTTTTGAATAATATTTTTCTATTTAAAAAATCTGTTATTTATACATAGGAATAATATTTCTGACAAGACAAAAAAAAAGAAAAAATGTAAAAGCGAAATTTTCTCAGGCACCAAGCTGACCGAGCATTTTATTTTCATGAAACCCATCGAATTCGAGCACATAAAAGTCACGCTGAAGGTATCGCATTTCGTCTACTTGCAACGATATGCCGTGTATGGCGTGAGAACGATTCTTTTCTAATTTTTCTGACGACGATAAAATTCTTTATCGGAGTAAGCTGCTTGGGAATTATTAACATCCTCCACCGTCTTGACCAGCTTCTGGACCAAGTTCTTGGCTGACGAGTTCCGTATCTATTTCGAATTGTCTTGCAACCCAGGTCCGTTGAGCTGGAATTGGTGCATTTCTTGGTGAATTATGTTCACTTCTTGAGCATTTTATGTATAGCAATACTGCTGCGATTGTGATGGTCGGCATGAGTGCGGTGTATCCCAAGGTAAAATGATGTACGTCATTGGTAAGAATTTCTTCGGGTAGTATTTCATTCCTTTTGAGTTCCTCGATCTGCGTATGTATGTCTTCTATTTCTTCCCGTTTATAATGATATTCATTTGATGTTGGAAGTTTGTGAGTAGATGCAGAGCCTTTTGGGTACCTATATGAAATCGGTAAGATTTTGTGTGGGATCAAACGATGTTTTCATTTTATGTGGATAGGTGTTGCGGGCTTGCAGAGTTAAATAATCATGCCTAATTTCGCAATTGGTTTCCATGCTCAGCATTCCTGCACCTTGTAGTACCTGTTGAACGGTGTTGGTGTAATAGACGAAAGTGTTGCTGATGTTTCTTTTCACGGAATAAACCCATTTGTTTGGATTATACAGCTGAATCCAATTGGGGAGGTTTTCCGCATTAATTAGTTCGCAACTGCTGGATGGTTGGCGTATGTCAGGAAGTCTCCTCTTCGATGCATTGGATGGTTTTGAATGCACATGTGCTGTGACTCTCCAATGGTTTGACATAGATTAAATTCCTGGTTGTTGAGCGGATAATATTTGCCCTTGTGAAGATTGACGACCAGAAATTCAGTTGATGGTTTGATAGCTACAAAACTGCCATTGGCTATTACTGGAACTGGAATGATGCGACATAGTTCAAACTCTTCAAAATAAACACGGGGAGCTTTACTCGAAATATCACATTTTTTTTTTTTTGTTGCTCGACCGTAGACTTTCATGAGATAATAAAGTTGAAGTAGATTATCTGTTTTTGTAGGTATTCTGATTGTTGATGGTAAGAGATCTTTTATTGTATTTAATTCTTCCTTTAGCTGTGGCGGAGTTGGGGGTTGATTCTCTCGAGGTGAATGTCAGTCAGTACATTCAAAATTGCTGTTTGAGCTCGTTGGTACTTCATATTTATCAATGTTATCTGCAAATCTTTCAGCTACTTTCCACTGGTATATCTCTTCTGTAATATTGTTGAGTTGGTTGGTTATGATCATTATATGATTCTTCATGGTCTCTAAATGGCTAGTCATGTTTTCCTGATTGTGTTTTAATACGTTTACATTGGAGTCTATCATAGATGTTTGATTTTTGATCAACTGCAGTAAATGATTTTCATTGGCTCTTATTTGGTCAATGGTTGTTGATAATTTTTCGGCATATTCTTAATCTAAGATCCCAAAAAGTGCTCCTGCTATGTTGCCGATTACGTTAAGTGGGGCTCGCATTGGTCTCTTTGATGAGGAAATTTGGAGTAGCTCATTACTGTGGGCGAGCTCTTCTTTCAATGAGTCGGTGATCAGAGAACAGTAGCTTGCGTCTTTGAGCATACTACATATATGTTGTAGGTTGCCTATTACAGTGCAAATTGCGTCAGCCGCTTTCCAATATCCTACCATGTTGTAGTACACTATAAAGGACCACTCTCTGCTGACCAAGTTAGCAGATCCGAGATTCTCAAAATATATCCCCGGTTGTGATTTGAATGCAATAATCTGAGCTAAGGGATTACCAAGAATAGGCATGATTAAACATGTTAGTAAGAGCATGCTTGTAACTGGACTTGACGATGCTCGAAGCTTTCTTCTTTTAGGGCGATTGTCTGGATTGTGGGTCATGTCGGAAGTAATGTCATCACATCGAGAAGTGCCAGGTGGAGTCCTAGGATTGGAATTGCTAGATTTCTCCATCTCTTCAATTGGTAGTGGAGCTAACTTATGAATTGGCCACCTCATAATACCAGAATTCATTCAGACATCGGCGACTTCTACCAATCAGTCCTCTCCTTGTATGGTCTTTTCAATTCTTCCGAGCTGCCATTTCAAAGGAAGCATGTTGTCATCTTTGATTAGAACTGTCATTCCTGGTTTGGTATTTTTGCTTTCTTGCTTCTGTGGCGGCTTAACTTGGAGAACCACACCACATTTGAAGGGTTTGCGCTACGTACAGCAAAAAAAAACCCACTTTGCGAACTAAAAAGGGTGTGAGATAGTAGACCTTGATTTTAAGATTTTTAAGATTTTAATCAGTCTCATGTCAGATTTTGAAAACACAAGTTTGTTTTGTGCCATATATATTATAACGTTTATTATAATTACTGGATAGAATAATAAGGAAGCACTAGAACATCCAGCAATCAAAGGCTTTTGATTCTTTACACGTTTAGTAGCAAATTTATATTCATGTCCGCTCCAGTTAGCGGCTCCTTTCGTTTCTTTCCAGGTAGCAGCTGCAGCTTAAGTCGATCATCAACGCTGCTACGAATTTGGCACGATAACGTGTCTCTGAAGTCATCGCCAGCTAATACCATCAGCATCAGACGTATATGAAGCGTTAAACCGATTCATCTTTCGTTAGCGAGTAGTCATAGCCAATCCATCTTGATTAGTTCAACATAAGTTCATCTGGTCTTTGTCATTATTTTCAGGTGTGACAAGTTCACTATCGTCCTTGAACACACTAGAGGGAGCGGGAGAAGTGAAATCGACAGGCTGGAACCACTGCTGAGCTCACGGAGACACCAACTGTGTATTAAAGCACATCTGTATTCGTTAGATTTGTAGGTCAGTTTTCAAACGCAATTGCGTATCCTGCCGACAGGACTGTCCGCCTCCCGGTGGACCATTATAGGTTATAAGCAAAGCCTCGCCCCTTCGAAGTATTACATGACAAGAGAATTAGAGTGTGCTGAAGTCTGAAGACTCAAGTACATCTCTGATCCTATAATCCTACACCCTCACGGCTAATTACCTAAAGACATCTATAGCTCACTGTGGGCTAAAGGCTTACTGCACACTGATATAGCAGATAGCAGCTGCAGTCGTTCAACGGCTACCAGCTTTCTATTCATTGGTGGGCCTGAGCTAACAATTCCTTCGAGGCACAGCCCATAAAAAATGGTGACCCCGACTAGCAACATTCAAGCTCTTATTGACATGAAGATTCGTCAAGCTGCAATCAAATATTGTGACAGTTTTCGCTACCCCCTCCAGTGTTAAGGAGATAGAAACTGTCTCAATTCCTGAACAACCTAATCGCAAGAATCAGTACAAAAGCCGTAACAGCCAAGGAACACACAGGAAAGACTCAAACTCAGTTAAGAATCTAGAGTCATGTTGTCATTGAACCAAGCAGCAATCAAGTCATTCATGAACCACAATATCTTCGATCAACAAATCACCAAATCACCAAAAGTCAAACGTAATGTGGACACCAGACATAAGAATTCAAGCCCCACAACAGCAAGATCAGAAAGTTGTTGTTGTTTTATTTGATTTTATTTGCATTCTCATTGCTCTTGCGAAATGCCTGACTAATGGTATTCGATTGAGAACCTCTCAGAAATTCCAGTAAATGGAAACAATACCCTCCCACCGACCGCTGAAAAAGGCTCGACGAGGACATCACTTGAGCCTCCTACTGGCGCAGTCTCCGTGAAATATGTCCCGTTCTACAGAAGTAATCCGGAATTGTGGTTCTTCCAGTTGGAGGCACAGTTTGCCATCGGACGCATCACACAGCAAAAAACTATGTTCTACCACGCAATAGTTGCTCTTGATGAGAATGCCGCTAAAATTATTAGTGACATAGCTAGCAAACCACCAGAGGGTACAGAATATAATAAGATAAAGGAAATATTTATCTCCAGACTAATCGGAAGCGAAACGCGATGATTGAAATAGCTTTTGAACGAGTTACCTTTGGGAGATGCACATCCCTCGCGTCTATTAAGAGAGATGCGAAATTTAAGCAATAACAAATTACCCGAGGAGGTTCTCAGGTCATTATGGCTGCAGTGATTGCCCACGCATACGCAAGCCATTCTCGCTGCAATAAGGAAGATCTGGAGTCATTGGTGTTATGCGTCGATGCAATCGCTGAAGTCAATGCTAATACCCAGGTGTATACCGTATCCAAGGCTGATGAAAGCAATAGATCTGCACTGTCTCTATTAGCCGAGGAAGTTGGAAATTTTGGCAAACTAGTCGCGGACTCATTAAAGCTGAACAAAAATCCAGAGCGTCCTAATAACTTTCAGTCTAGAAGCAAGTCCAGACAGAGATCACCATCACCCCGTTTCCAATTTGGACGAAAGCATAATGTTTCCTGGTACCATAAAAAGTTCGCACGCGAGGCAAGAAAATGCACTTCTCCTTGCTCTTTCGGAACCCAAAATACGAGTGCCAATTCTACCATTTCTTCTTCTCAGTTTTCGTCAAACTAATCGGCCCTTCGCTATCAACGACGGGTGGAAGTGGCTGCCTAAATAGTCGTCTTTACCTTTACGATAATTCTTCAAAGAAACATTTTTTAATTGACACTGGTTCTGATGTTTCGGTAAATCCGGCTACACCAGCTGATCGATATTCAAAATCCGATTTATGTTTGTTCGCTGCAAATTCTTCAGTCATAAACACGTTTGGTAGAAAAATCCACACATTGCATTTAGGACTCCGGCGATCTTTTCCTTGGCAATTCATCATAGCGAATATACCCAGACCCATCTTAGGGGCAGACTTCCTCAGCCACTATGGTTTGCACTCTCGGTGCTTATAAACTCAGAAGTGCCATTCCAGATCCAGAAACTTTTGCGTGAACATCATTTCATTACCGTGGAAACAGGTTTTATTAGCAAGCGACTCATAAAGTAACACACCGTATTATTACCAACGGTCCATTCATAGCGTCCAAGGTGCGTCGTCTCCCGAAAAACTGGCTGCCGCCAGAAAAGAATTTGACTTCCTGTTAAAACAGGGTATTTGCCGGCCTTCAAGCAGTAGTTGGTTCTCCCCATTACATCTCGTTAAGAAGAAGAATGGTGATTGGAGACCTTGTGGAGACTACAGGCTGTTAAATGCTCGTACCGTTCCCGACCGCTACCCAATTCCGTTAATCCACGATTTTATCTATCACCTACAAAACTGTAAACACTTTTCGACTATAGATCTGGGTAAGGCCTATCAGCAAATTCCAATTGAATAAGAAGTCATTCCCAAAACGGCTATATGCACTCCATTTGGCCTCTTCGAGTTCACCCGAATGACATTCGGGCTATGCAATGCAGCACAATCCTTTCAGAAGTGCTTCAGGAATTTTCGTTCTGTTTCGTGTAATTCGACGACATTTTAATCGCCTCTCGATCTAAATTAGAGCATTTCAATCATTTGAAGGAAATTTTCACGCGGTTGACGGAATACGGCCTAATAATAAATGTCGACAAGTGTACATTTTTACAATCAAGTCAAATTCGTATGTCATCTGGTTACATCTGAGGGGATTAAAACTTCCCCTGAACACGTGCCTATCATTTCAAAAATGAAAACACCTAAAACTGTAAAGGACTTACGTCGTTTTCTTGGTATGGTTAATTTTTATCGCCAGTTTCTTCCGCATGCAGCCAGTCATCATGGCCTTCTTAACAACTATCGAACAGCTATCTCAGACAACACTTCTGGTTTTTCCCATTCTTTTGACAGAGCTCGCATTACATGTAGATGCATCAGACTCAGCTATAGCAGCCGATCTCCATCAAAAAGTCGGGAACCAGTGGCAACCGTTAGGGTTTTATAGTGTCAAGTTAAACAATGCTCATCGCAATAATAATGCTTACGACAGAGAGCTACTCGCAGCCTATCTGGGCATCAAGTATTTCCGCTACCACCTAGAGGGACGAACCTTCACCCTGTACTCAGACCACAAACCGTTGACATTTGCATTCAGGCAAAATCTTGATAAGGCTTCTGCCAGGCAATTACGGCATTTGGATTTCGTTGGCCAGTTTACTACTGACATCAGGCATGTCGCAAGAAAAGACGACATCGTCGCCGACACATTCAATTCGGTACATAATCTCGCTCACCGTGGCATTCGCACTTCAAATAAAATGGTTACTTCCCGTTATTTTTGGCCTTCCATAAATAAGGATGTTAACTGTCGGGCTCGTGCTTGCTTAGCCTGCCAGCCTCTTTCCTTCATCTTCTAATCGCTTTCAAGATGTACACGTCGACATTATCGGTCCTCTGCCTCCATCCAAAGATTACAAATACTGTCTGACGATCATTGACAGATTCACCAGATGGCCTGAAGCCACTCCCTTGGAATGCATGACTGCGGAAACAGTAGCGCAAGCTCTCTGCGAAAACCGGGTATCTCGTTTCGGTGTTCCCTGAACAATTGTCACAGACCAGGGCCCTCAATTCGAGTCGACACTTTTTACTGAGCTCTCCAAGCTTTTGGGACTCAAACGCAATCGAACCATAGCTTATCACCCGCAATCCAACGGCTTTCTCGAACGCTGGCACCGGACTCTGAAAGCAACAATTATGGCTTATAAGGACAAATCTTAGTCAAAGGTACTACCTTTAGCGTTATGAAGACTCAGAACAACATTTAAAGAGGAGGTCCAGGCCACCCCAGCAGAGCTAGTCTACGGTGAAGGCTTACGGCTGCCTAGAGATTTCCTTCAGAGCTCAACAAGACTCCCTTAAAATGAGTTTATCATCTCCCTGCAAAACATTTTCTTGGACATTAGACCCGTTCAGGCCACAAGCCATTCTCGAAAATCCTTCTTTAAATTCAAAGACCTGGGTAATTGCTCACACGCATTCATACGAACTGACTAAGTTAGAGCTTCCGTGCAGCCTCCTTATCAATGACCTTTCGAAATTATAACAAGAAAAGAAAAATACTTCACCCTGAAAGTAAAAGTTAAAGAGATTAACGTTTCCCTCGAGCGATTGAAGCCGTGTTTTAGTGAAGCGAGCAACGACATTCATCAAGACCAGCGAGACTTAGATATCGACTCAAAGTTAACGTACTCACACTCACCAATACTTATTGAAGAGCCGATTCAGCCAGTGTCTGAAGGTTCATTTCAGCCAGTGTCTGAAAATTCAACCACCACTTGAGACACAAGCGACAAGTCAATCCAAGAGACACAAGACTCACCTCAAACACATCCAGATATTCCACTAGCCACAACACACGCTCGGACCTTTCGAGGCGTCAGATTTCTTCCTGACGGAAACACCAGTTGGCGACAGCAAACTACAAGAACTGGACGAACCACTCAACCTCCGCGCAAGTACGGGTATCGCTAAACCAGCGGTTTGGCTGGCGGGGGAGTGTTGTGGAGGCTTGACGACATGCTGCGAACTAACTTGGACAACCACAACACATTTGAAGGGTTTGTGCTACGTGCAGCAAAAAAAAACCAACTTTGTGAACTAAAAAGGGTGTGAATAGTAGGCCTCGATTTTAAGATAGGAAAAAGAAAATAAAGAAAATCTCATGTCAGATTTTGAAAACACAAGTTTGTTTTGTGCCATATATATTACAACGGTTATTATAATTACAGGATAGAATAATAAAGGAAACACCAGAACATCCAGCAATTAAAGGCTCTTGATTCTTTACACGCTTTGCAGCAGATTCTTGTTCATGTCCGTTCCAGTTAGTGGCTGTTATGGCCCGATATAAGGAAGACTCTTCCAGCAGCCAAGGGCGCATTTTAGTGAAATAATTAGCAATTGCTAAACAGTAACCTCGCATGGTATTGTTCTGCAACTGTCGGTTATTTTGCTGATTAGCCCAACAGCTGGCTGCGACGAGAGCTTAGTGGAGCAATCGACGATTACGATAATGATTAATCTCACATGGTAATTATTATGTAAAGCGATTGTTTACTACTAAGCGACTCAGGTGCTGCATCCGGTAGAATAAATGACAAGGTTGTTGTCGTTTGTTTACATCTGCGTTGTGAGCAAAGAAAGCTTACTTCCGAATATTGCTGCATAAAAGACCAATGACTGGTCTGGCGAGTGCCGTTAAGTGTTCAGTCGCGAGTTAACTTTGTTTTATAGTGTCAAGTTTCGGTTGGGACTACTTGTTAATTGTTAAGATAGGTCACGCTTTTGGTAAATAAAGATTTATAACGTGTAAAGAAACTCGAGTTGTTTTATTCAAAGAAAGTTTTGTCCGGTTAATTATTGGTTTTTATATAGTGATTGTATTGGGACACGACAATTAGCGCAGCCGGTAAATTTAAGATAAGAATAATTGGAATTTATCTGTGTTTTATCTTTTACATAATAAAGATAATTTTGTTTTAATAAATTTTTTTTAATTGTTTTATGGAAAGACGTCGGCTGTCGTAAGACGCCTTTAACTAGCAATTTTTGGCGAATTATCACCTGCTAGAATTTTTATTTCAGAAAAAGTGTTAATTTTATGATGTGCTAAAGTTTTTTTTTTTTTTGAGTTTTATTATTTGAGGTCACGCAAAATTTGATAATTTTATATGGTGCAAGTAAATTAAAATAGATATGTGCTAGCTAGGTGAGAGTGAGAGTCTAGTTGACCGAATATAGATTTGTGGGGTTTGTTTTCGTTTTTTTGCTCTCATTAATATATAGTAAGTGTATTTAATCTTCATGTTGTTATTTTAAGTTGAGTTTTTTAAATATCGGGAATGAGCTTTGTAGGAATGTGGGTCTGGTCAGATCGTCGCATTAATATTCAACTTAGATAAGAGTCGCAGGGGATATTCTTCGCCGGGGAATCGATGTTATTAGTATAATAGCTCGGTCATAAAACTTAAATGTCCACAGGTAGGAGTAATATCTTAACTAGGGAAGAATTAGCACGCTATCAGGCCCAGGAAAGGGAATTAGCACTAAAAATACAGGAACTTAAGGAATGTCAGGCAATATTGCAGAATTATGAACAGGACTGGCAATATATCGGGGAGCATATAAAATGAGAGTTACAGAAGAGGTAGACAGAAGAAGAGGCGAAAAAGTTTCGAGAGGAATTGAATGAGTGCTAAAAGAATCACAAAAGGCGAAGCTTTAGATCTATTAGAACTAGAGAAAGAATTGGAATTCGATAAATCATCACATTAAAATTCGAATCAAGGAGTTAATAAGGCGAGCACGAGTAAGAGGTTGAATCCAAGGAAATTAGTATTCTGGGACCAGCAACAGGGGACCACTGGGACGTTTAAAGACAAACAACAAAAATCGTCTAGTAACAGTACGGAATAAGGTCGAAATAAACCCAGAACAGAATTTGTCAAGTCAAAAGCAACTCTAAAGAGCAACATGGCTGAGGCCTACGAGAAAGTCAGGGACTTCGTCTCTAAATACGTACCAATCGTTTCAGGGGAAAGGTCTCCAAAGTTGGCAAAAGAATTTTTTCGTTTCCTCAGTTGCAGCAAAGACTTGCAAGATCGACTGGAAGCAGCAGTGTAAAGCATTTAAATGCATAAAGTAACGTTTGTCCGATGACGCTTACTATCTAATAAGCTCACATGAGCCAAAGGACTTTGCATCTTTGCAGCAGGCGATTAAAACAGCCTACTGCCACGGAAATCTTTCAGTGAATTACGGACTGAAATGTTAGCCTATAGGCAGATAGGATGATGGAGCTGTTGGACCAGATTAAGTCTGCGGTATCAGCCAAATACCCCAATAAAGGTGGAGGTTTGATAGCAGAGCTAGACATCGACGCGGTAGCTACTTTTAAAGCTGGTGTCGGCAGTCAGGTCACACGCGTATACTTAACTGGAAGAAAATTCGACGCACTAGAAGAAGTTCGAGAGGAAAGTTGGTAGACCGGAAACCTTAGCGAGGTCAGGCAGAAATAATCTCCAAAGCCTTTCCAAGCAGTACGGAGACCGGCAAGAAACTGGAAACTCCAATCAGAGCAACACAGCAGCCTAGACCGATCAACTGCTTTAAATGCGGACAGTCGGGACACTTTGCTAAAGACTGCAAGTGGAGAAAGCAGCCTCTTACTGCACTAAATGCCGAAACTATTGGCATGAGGCGCCAAGTTGCAGGAATCAGCAAGTCAGATTCGCAAATACAGTGATACACAACTCGACAGAATTCACTCAGAGAAGAAATGTTCTCTATTGTCAGTTTTGTAAGAAAATTAACCATTAAACGGTTATATGCTTAAGAAAGTACCTAGCAGAGCATGTAACCAGGCCTCATGAGGGAAACGAGGGGCGGCAGCTGGGGACTCTTTCCGCAGATGCCTTCAATTAAGAGAATCGGAGTATACCCAGTTAATCAGAGATAAAAATAGTGCAGTAGAATTAGATTCATTAAATAATTGTTTAATCACAGTCGAAGCAGACATAGGACCAGAAGGTAAGTTAGTATTATTAGTAGATACGGGATCTTGATGCAATATAATTAAGGTAAATAAAATAAAAAGAAGTACGCCCATTCAAACCCAAGAAACAATCACCATAGGAGGCTTTGGTACTAGCCAACAGACTTGTTTATTTCATACCATACACGATACCGAATCCATACCAGCAGATGGAGTATTAGGCATGGAGTTCCTTAAAAACAGAGTCGTTATAGATTGTGTTGGTCATACATTGTCAATTCAAAGCGTAGCAAGAAACAGGGGAGTAAGGCCACTTTTTGAAAGCATAACAGGGAAAGAAAATGTTGTTATTCTTAAGTTAGATAGATATACCTCTAGCCAATCTAGTACAGAGAAGCCGCAGGAGATTTCACCAGAAGCTGTAAGGCTACATATTCAAGAAAAAGTCACAGGGTTAAAAGATATTGTGGGCAGGGCAAGTGCCGCTTCAGATAGCATAGAGAAATATGTGAGCAACAGCGATGAAACAGTGAATATGCAACTGGAAGGTAAACGGACAGCACAGAAGGAGCGGAAAATAACTCCAGAGACGGACGAGCTGGATCTTAGGCTGAAGCAGGAAAATACCTTAACCGGATCCTTCGCACAGGACCGCAACAAAGGGATTTTCGTCCTGCAGTACAAAAGTCTAAAGCGTGGCCAAAAGAAATGTGGGGTGAAGAGCAGGTAAGGGTAGCGGTGAACAGTAGGTAAGGGTAGCGGTTGAAAGGAAGACGACTAGCTCATCCCCGCACGGAAGTCCATCTAAATCGCCTCGAAACTGAACCCTCTGCCTCCTTTCTCAGACTTCAGGACACGAAAAGACCAATACGCTTGGAGCGAGCAGCTGATAAGAATTCAAGTCTCGAGCGATTCTGAACTGCTATGTATGGCAGAAGAGATATGCCCCGGTGTGTATTGTGGGAATACCCTGAGTTTGTATTGCGATCAAGCTCTTTTGCTTGCCCGCGACTTCCTTAATGTGGTATATTACGGTACTCAACCTTAATAGGATTTGTGCCTTAAGGTACTCAAGCTTACAGCGTTGTTTCTAGTGGCGAAGTGTATTGAGGTACTCAACCTCAATAGAAAACAGTTGTAAGTATTGAAGGTACTCAACCTTAATACGTTATGAGATGAAAATTCGCTAAATAAAACTCTCGACTACTGACGAACAACTCGTAATTTATTTTCTCAAAAAGTTCCTTTTTTATACAAAATTATCTACTGAAAATCCAAAATATCAAAATCAGCAACAATTCTAAATTATTTTCTTCCCATAGTCACATGAAATCAGATATATGTATTTTGCTTACCTACCTATAAAATAATTGTCACTGCGCCTTCTGTTATCACCATTCTCATGAAATATGATATTGTTTACTTGCATAGTGCAGACAATTTCATGAGAATTGTGATGGGCAGCGTTGAGAAATTAATTGTAAGCAGATTTACAATTAATGAAATTTAAGTTTTTGGTATGTAAAGCTAAGGAATGTGCTACAATACTATGCATATGGCTAGGCTTGAACATTCTCCCCGCGTTGAGCTGGCTCAAGATCTTCTGATTGTAATAGGTCAACGGAAGTGGTTCTTGGCAATGGTACGGGTGGTCTAGGGTGTATTGTTTGATGTCCAAACATATGTTGTTTATATCTCCATGTCACATATACGATGAGAGCCAATATTAATAGTAAACTTGTGTATCCAATTGTGTATTGATGAGTATCATGAAAGTTGATGTCCTTGGGAGCTAGTCTTTCCTTTTCCTTGAGTGAGTTGATTCTCATTTGAAGTTCTTGGATGTCTTGCATGATGCTTTTGCTGGGGAGACCTTCAATGCGAGGTCGCTGTTGGTGTTGTTTAGAGTACGGATAAAGTCGGTGAATCTTGGTGTGGTAATAAATTGACCTTCTGAGTGGCTGGAGATAATGTTGTGGCCACTTATAATGGTAGATTCATCTCGGAGAGAGCATTGTGGGCTTAATTCTAATATACCAGAACCTTCGAGGACTTCTTGATGAACTGACCCTTCACAAACATTATTGCTGGTTGTTCGTGTTAGCATCAAGTATATCCAATGATTGGGGGTGGCTAATTGTATCCATCGAAGGGAGTGAGCTGATGTAAGAAAACAGTTTCTTGGTGTTGATTGTGTCAGCAGACCGATCTCGCACAGGCTATGATTGGACTGCTTGTTATAGATCGGATGATGTTGCTTGCAGATGAATCCTGATTCGCCTACTCGGCATGATCTTAGTTCGTTCTCTTCTAGAGGATAAACTGATCTCTATGGAGATTGATTATCAAGAATTCTGTTGATGGTTGAATCATCATGAGACTGTTGTTCCTTAAAAATGGTATTGACATCAAGTGCATCATTTCAAAATTGTTCAGATGTAAATAATGGTACAGTTAACCGAAAGATCATGTGGCTAGGACTGGCTCGTCCTTCAACTGACAAGATGCTGTACAATTTAATCAATTCCTCAGGTTTCACCGGCAATCTCAGTGATGATGTGAGATGCTCTTGAATATGACTGAGCTCCTTATTGAACTGTCTTGGCGCCAATAGTTAAGGATTTATTTTCCCTTGATAAGTATCAATTAGTACGTCCCACAGAGTTGATTGGATCCGTTGATAATTACTGATAGCTATTACTAACCGGAGCGAAAGTGTTGTAAATTTTTGTGTTATTCGTAGCTGGTGGGCTTCATGTGTTAGGTTGTTGAGTTGAGAGATGGTTGTGTTGAAATATTTGTGAAACTCCACGAACTGGCTCTCTGTCCTTTCTTGTGACCTTTTGATTACATTGGCAGTTGAGTCAATTACTGAGGTTTGGTTCTTAATGAGCTCTAGAAGATAGTGATCATTGCTCTTCATATTTTCAACTACTTCAGACATCTGGTTGGCATATTCTGAATCTAAAACCCCAAATAAGGAGTTGGCCAGACTGCCTATAATGTTTAAGGGAGCTCTTTTTGTTCTCGATCGCACCTTTTTATGACTATGAAGAAGGAGCTCATTACCATTCTGCATTTCGGTTAGGAAACCTTGAAATTGGTTTAGGATAGGCTCGCAGGATATCTTGTCAGTAACTATGTTGCAAAGATTACTCAAATTGCTTATGCCACAACGTATAGCTTCGTATTCTTCCCAAACTGGGCTCATGTTGTAGTGCACTACGAGCGTCCATTCGTTGGATATGAGGTGAGCGTTGCACATGGGCTCAAAATATATTCCTGGTTTAGATTTGAATTCGTTAATTCGAACTTGACTGAATGCTGGCAAGATTAAGCAGGTAAATAGCAACAAGCTTGTTGCACCACTCTGACGATGTCTTTTTTTGTGAGATGTTGCACCTTCTGAGATAGATGCCGTTGGACCTTCTGAGGCAAATGCTGTTGCACCTTCTGAGGTAGATGCTGTTGTTGTTGAAGAAGCGTTTGGCGAAGTCTTGCGTTTCTGCGTGTGTTTTGAATGCGACGTTTCTTCTTTGGAGTCTTCGATGGTCAAAGAGTTGCCTAGCATTTGATGAGTTGAATCGCTGCCTTCTTCAACGGGCAATGGTGCTAGTTTATGTATGGGTCTTCGTAATATGCCTGATGACGTTCTCACGTCTGCTACTCTCACCAAACCATCTTGTCCCCTGACTGTTTCTATCATTCGACCTAGCTGCCATTGGGTTGTGGGTAGATTTTCTTCTTTTCTGACCACCATCATTCCTGGACGAGCATTATTTGATTGTTGTTTCCACCTGTAACGATGTTGTAACTGGCTGCGGTATTCCTTGGACCATCTTTGCCAGAACTGATTTTTTAGAATGAACACTTGTTTCCATCGCTGTGAAAGGCTGCTCCTTGAAGGTTGTGCGTTTGGATCTGCAGCGGTCGTGAGTGGCTCTCCGATTAAAAAATGTCCAGGAGTGAGAGCGGTTAGATCGTTTGGGTCACTAGATAATGGCGTTAATGGCCGAGAGTTCAGAATGGCCTCAATATCGATCATAAGTGTTTCAAGTTCCACATATGTCAATGAGGCTGATCCGATATTTCGTTGCAGGAAATATTTGTCTGACTTCACTGCGGCCTCCCACAAGCCGCCAAAATGTGGAGCTCTAGGTGGTATGAAATGAAACTGAATCCCTTTAGCTGTGCAATATGAGGTTATTAATTGTTGCGAGTTTCCATGGTGAAGATTTTCTTCAAGTTCCTTGCGCTGGTTCTTTGCTCCTATAAAGTTCGTAGCATTGTCGCAGTATAGATTGCTGCAACTTCCTCTTCTTCCAACGAAACACTTAAGGCATCCTATAAATGCTGCTGTGCTCAGATCACTTGCAACTTCGAAGTGTACTGCCTTCGTTGCAAAGCAGCAAAAGACTGCAATATATGCCTTCTGAGGACGTTTGCCTCTCAGATTAAAATGAATCCAAATAGGTCCTAAGAAGTCTACTCCAGCGTTTGTAAAAGGTCGTGCTGGGTCTATTATGTGTGCAGGGAGGTTCCCCATGAATTGGTTGAGGAGTTTTTATTTGGCCTTGGCGCATCGGATTCACTTCCCAACTATTGATCGAGCGATAGTTTTACCCTTGATGGGCCAATATCTTTGGCTCATTGTAGCCAGGAGTGTCTGTGGTGCACAGTGTAGATTGCTTTCATGAAGATGTGTCATCAATAGCATATTAAAGGTATGTGCGTATGGAAGTAGTATTGGGTGTTTTGCATCCAAGGGTAAATTAGCTGCTTCCAATCGCCCTCCTACTCTGATTAAGCCCTGGTTGTCTATGACTGGAGACAAACTGCTCATAGGACTGCTGTTATGGACATACGCCGTACGATGTAATTGTGATAATATGTAACGGCCACAGTAAAATTTCATACATAAGTCATGCCACATCGTCACGATATGTATACTCTCGCGAGCAGTCGTATCTTTATAATTCTTTGGTACTCCTAACTCAAACATAGAAATAAGGTAATGAATAATAACAAATCGACCCATCAAGCGATCAAGCTTACTCGATCGCTCACAGAAATAAAATCCATCCATTCTATTGTCTGAAATTGGGAAAGAAAAATAAATTCTTGTCGAGACAAACAAGTGCCAGGCATGATCACTGCTGTAAAGAATGCAATGCAAATGGTTTTCTAATCTGCTAATTAGGTAACTAGCATGATCTGCGTAGAGATCATCATTTGCAAAGTTCCCTTTCAAGAGTCTGGTGCGTGCTCTAATCTGTTTTGTTTAAATTAACGAAAGTCAAATGATTGGTATTATAACCAAAGACCAATAAGTGCCTAGTTTTTACCTTTTGATTTGGCATACGAAAATCTGAGTGCTGATTAAGAATTTAATTGCCAGGTAATAATAGCTAACAAATTAGAACATATTATGGAATCTAAGATTCTTCCAGCGAAGCTGCGGTCTGAAAGACAAGCAGCGCTAATCGAGCATTCATTTCGAAAGAGGTGCTTATTAATTTTGATGAGAAATCGGTAGTGACACCTGACACCTGTCCTTAACACTATCTTCTCGGATAATTGTTTTTTTTTATATGTAAGGGTAAGACCTGGCTAATATATATATATATATACGTGTGTGGCTCGGTTCCAGTAGTCGCGCCGCTTTGTGTAGGCCAGCTTTTCCAAGGGCGTCTTTTTCTCCTTCGCTCTTTGCATAGAGTGCAGAATGAATAGGAAGGTGATTTAAGTGCTGGTGAGGCCAAATTAATTGTTATCTGACTTTCTTCGGCTGGTATATCCATTACCGGGGACATAAAGTAATTAGTGATCAGTCTCTATTCAAAAAGAGAGGAAATAGAAGAAAGAAAAAACGTTCTGGCAACTTTTTTGAGAGTTGATCTGCGGGAAGCGATATGAACTGTTGGATATTGCGCCATACACGTTATATTCACGTAGGCATATTTTTATTAAGACTGTCTTAACTCCTCAGTTAACTATACAAACAAAACCACATCTTATCAGGTGCCCCGCTTGGGAAGTGCACCTTGGCGTGCAGTAGTGCCAGGATACCGGGGTTAAGACCCAGATATATGTTCAGTCATACGTACATAACGTAACCCGACCAAATTACATCTCAATCAGCGCGGGATACCTATTAGCGGAGCTCTACTTCCATCTAATTATATACATATTAGGATAGTTGCGCCTCTAACTTTGATTGGTGTTGGGGGATTACAAACTCATCCAGGCCTGAGAGCCCCCTCCTCCTACTATAGGGTTTGCTACAAAAAAGGAAAAAAAATCAACCGTTCACAGGACTTTCAAAGCCGATGGCTTGGACGTAGCCTCCTAGATAATAAATGTTTGCTTGTCAACCTTCCTGTTCAGGATTAAACGCAGCGGGTGAAACTTCAGCCGACGCGGGAGATAAATCCAAGTAAGTCTCCTTAACTATAATTTCATTTATCGTCTATTGAATTCAAACAGCTTGTCCAGCCGTCGAATCTAGTAGGAATTTCTATTTTTTCGGTATATTATACTAGAGTACATTTATTTGTTTTATTTTTAAATATGTGTATATATATATATATTGAATAACGCTTTCCGTGGTATATACATACATTCCTCTTTATTTATTTTTTTCCCTTTTTGATAATTAATTTTATTATTTAAGTGAATAAACATTCCTCCTAGTTACCTTCATATATACATACCTGATACGGGTCATATCGTGACCGATGCAGAATTTTTTTTTTTTTATAATAATTATGAATTCCTCGTTAATGTCTTAAAAATTTCATAGCTGTAAAATAGGTAAATAGATATAAAATATATATATATAGATGTATATACAGGGTGTTCCGTAAATGTCTTTAATCCTTTAAGGGGATGAAAGTAGAGGTCATTTGGGTCAAAAAAGTCTTGATAGTTTTATATCGAACTCCGCTTGGTTTTCGAGTAAATCGATAATATCGATTTTCAAGATTTTGCATACCTTTTCAGAGTAATTTCGTTATAAGTTGTATTGTAGGTAATGTATTGTGACTTTCAAACCTTTATTTAAAAGAACACATATTGGCCTTTCTAAGAATGTATAATAAGTTATAATTGTGCCTTCAATTATTTAAAAAAAAGAACACAGTTTTCTCTAGAATTTTTTATTTCACCAAAAATGTTTGTCGCGCTACAGTGCACATTTATTCGAAATATCACCATTACATGAACTTGGCAAAACTATGAGAAAATTTGCGCATTATATCCCCTTTCCAAAATGACCTCCATAAGTGCTATCAACAATAACAATCAAAAGTTATAAGCAAACATTTGGAAGATGTGCCCATCGAGGTAATCTTCAGTTTTTTCGTAGGATTCTTTCTCCTCCTACAGTTTTTAGCCTACGACAACCATTTATATGTCATTGTATGGGAATCTGAACTGGCTATTAGATAGGGTACTTTTTGATTTCGAATTTCGAAAATGGAGGGGGTAATTTCGAAAAAAATACTTTTTTACCAAACTTGATATTTACGTAGATTTCGTTATTCCGCATCTTCATTTTTGCGGGAGGGGCAAGCTCTGGAAGGGGCGGGAGTTCAAAGTTTCAACTTTAAGCGGCTATATTTTCTCAACCAAGCATTGTTCTAGCAAGTAAGTCTTAAATTCATAAATGGAAAAGACATTTTTTGTGGTTTTTATTCAAATGTAGCCGCTTAAAGTTGAAACTTTGAACTCCCGCCCTCCCAGAGCTTGCCCCTCCCGCAAAAATGAAGATGCGGAATAACAAAATCTACGTAAATATCAAGTTTTGTAAAAAAGTGTTTTTTTCGAAATTACCCCTCCATTTTCGAAATTCGAAATCAAAAAGTACCCTATCTAATAGCCAGTTCAGATTCCCGTATAATGACATATGAATGGTTGTCGTAGGTTAAGAACTGTAGGAGGAGATAGAATCCTACGAAAAAACTGAAGATTACCTCGATGGGCACATCTTCCAAATGTTTGCTTATAACTTTTGATTGTTATTGTTGATAGCACTTAGGGAGGTTATCTTGGAAAGGAGATATAATGCGCAAATTTTTTCATGGTTTTGCCAAGTTAGTGCAATGGTGATATTTCGAATAAATGTACACTGAAGCGCGACAAAAATTTTGGTGAAATAAAAAATTCTAGAGAAAACTGCTTTTTTTTTTAAATAACTGAAGGCACAATTATAACTTATTATACATTCTTAGAAGGGCCAATATGTGTTCTTTTAAATAAAGGTTTGATCGTCACAATACATTACCTACAATACAACTTATAACGAAATTACTCTGAAAAGGTATGCAAAATCTTGAAAATCGATATTATCGATTTACTCGAAAACCAAGCGGAGTTCGATATAAAACTATCAAGACTTTTTTGACCCAAATGACCTCTACTTTCATCCCCCTAAAGGATTAAAGACATTTACGGAACACCCTGCATATATAATTTTTTTCTTTCCCTTCTCGTATTATGGCATAGTTAGAGCTAGCGTAAATCGTAGGTTATTATAATATTATATGAAATAAATCCACATGAACTCAAGTTTTTATTTTGGTTGTGTCATTAGACGGGACACCAAGATGGCCTCGTGCTAAGTCGGCCAGGTGTTTGGCTGTTGACAATGTAGGTACGGGCTGAGGGAAGGGAGAGGTCTCGACATCTGACAGGTCAGTAGCAGTTGCTACTGCATAACGCCCAGAAAGATAGGGAACACATAGCAACATAACCGGGTAGGCGTGTTAGCCTTTACTCACCCCTCTACCTCTTCCTATTATAAATATTTTTTTTTCTTTTCTGCTTTCTTTCCTCCTCAATTTTTATTTAATTATTTTCTTTTGAATTCACTATTCTTTCGTTCAGCATTTCCATAAGTTGATATAAGCTAGGAAAAACATCCCCCACCCCAACCCTGAGCTTGAGTCGGCAAATTGTGCTGGTCCTAGCGTCTCGACTTTCACCTGTCTGGACTGACCGAAGCTAGTAGTTATCGGCTTGCTCAGATAGGCAATGTGACAACCAAATTTGTTGGTACAGACCCCCGGTCCGTCATCACAAAATGGCGCCCAATCCATACAGGCTAAATTTAAGATTTTTGTTTTTGATTATTAAACCTTCCAGTATAATATATTTACGTTCTTAATTGTATTGCATACTCCGGTAGGAAAGTTAAGGTCTATGAATACTTAAACTATACATTTTTGTTTTGGTTTTTTTTTGTAATCGGATACCAGCAAAACGTATACAGCTTTCTTCGCGTCTGTTTGATACTAGAGGGAATACCTTCGTTTCACAGAGGCTTGACAGAATAGCGGGTTAGTTAGTGCTGCCTCCATCTGGCTCCAGATAAGGCGTACGTATAGAGTTAGCCCTGTCCAAGCTGAGGAACCGTTGTAGACGTGGATAGTTATATTTGGCTTCCTCTCCAGAACTTTCCGGTTTGATTGGCGAGCTGCTCTAGCGTTCAGTTTGTTTTCTTTTATTGTTGCATCCATCCCTGTAATCATTTCCTCATCTTAATTGCTTTTACGCAATTAAGCAGACCTCTCCCAGCCGGATAGGTCGTTATCCCATTGTTGTGGGCCAAACTTTATATATGATATTTTGTTGATCTATTTCTCCTCGTTTTCTTTAGGTAATATTTTGGACTAGTAGTAATTAGTATGACTGTTAAGCACAACCGTCCGATCCAATTTTTTTTAATACCTAGATTTACATATTACCCGAGACCGAGATTCCCAAATTTATTCTTTTCTTATAGTAGAATCTAACTCAGGTTTGGATTCGATTGAAAATAACACTGAAACGTAAACACACAATATTAGTTCTAATATGGACCCATCCTTGTTAAATGATGAAGAAAGGGCTATCGAGTGCAAAGTGCGGGAAATCGATCCGGTTAGTGCATCCGCCATGGATGTCTTGGCTGGCCAACTAAAATTAGAAGCCGTATTTCCAAAGCGTATAGCAACTAAAAGCTATGATCCGAAAAATCCTGCCAGAGAGTTAGAAGTCTGTAAGAGCAAAGTACCTGAACTTGTCGAACAGATTGGGCTGTTAAACGAGTTGGTATCTTTCAGTCAATATCAAACCTTAAAATCAAGTCTCCGTCACTATACAGGTCGACTTCAAAGATTAATTCAATCCTCCCGAACATACGCGGACCAAGCATAAGAAGACTTGGACAAGTTAGAGGAGGCAATTACGAAGTTTTCTTCAATCCAAGCACCTTCTTTAATGGCACAGGAACTTTCTATCCAAGTACCATCTGGCCTCTGCGCAAGCACACCTGGTGCCCAAACTTCTAGAGATAAAGCTTACGCAGATGGCCTTTCAATACCCAGTCGCAGGATAAGCTTCTACGACTCAGGGCCTTCGTCTGCTCCTGGGCAGTTGGTAGGCTCGTCAAACACCTCAAGGTCTAGACAATTCTTGCCGGGTTAGTTCGGTTCAGCAGACCCAAATTTAAGTAGAACAACTAATAGGGATTCCTTTGCTAACAACAATAACTCGCATTCCGAGTTGAGCGCTGAGACACGGCCACTTACCCAATTTACTTCAGGGGAGGCATACAAATAGCAACTCAAGGTTCCGAAATGGAACATCTCCTTCAGCGGATCCGGTGATAGTACTGACGTCACAGATTTCGTGTTCCGATTAGAGGCGCTAGCCGCCAACGATATATTTCCTAACGAAAAGTTAATCAACGCCATCCCTAACTTCCTGATGGGCAATGCGGAAGCGTGGTATTGGGTCCATCGTTACAAGTATCCAATGTCTTCTTGGGAAGAATTTAAAGTGGCCCTGATAGGAAGATTTGGTGGTCACATATCTGAACGGGAAAGTCGAAGAGCTATTGAGTCTCGTAAGCAAAGCGCTAAGGAGACATTCAGCAATTTTCTGTTAGAGTTTGAACGTTTGAACGGTCGTCTTCGTCGCCCTTTCATGGAAAAAGAGCTTCTGGAGATCGTAAGGGATAACATGGATCCCGCATTGCAGTGTGCCACAATGACGACGTCATTCCGCTCGACTGAAGAGTTACATGTGATATGCCAAAGATTAGAGAAACTTTGGAATCTATCCGGACATGATCCAAGGCAACCCTCTCATCCATGCCTTAGAGACAGATGATTCTACTCCCGATTTTGTAACCCATGATTTCGCTTATGAAGTATGTGCCATGGATCAGAAGAGGATTCCTGACCAAAACAATAAACAGTTCATAATCTGTTGGAATTGTCGTGATATAGGCTACCGTTACCAAGATTGTAACAAGAGCTATCTTGGAGTCTTTTGCTATGGATGTGGCCGTCCAGGCTTCCTCAAGCCGAACTGTCCGACTTGTCTTGGCTTACAGGGAAACCAGCGTCCGAACGCAGTAAAAACTGGGGCTACGCGTTCGGGAGCAACCCAGCCACGCCCCAGGAATACAATGCAGGATGCCGCGACAAATACTGAGGCGAGCCAATACCGCTAAAGAACAGCAATTCAAGACCATTCCACTGTGACTTTTCAATTTGTCCCCTCGAATCCTTGCCAATACCTGCTCAGTCCACTATCAGTACCCAGACGGAAAACAATAGTTACTCCCTGAAGGTAACGAGTTCGGGATCATTGCCACTTAACAGGAAAATATCGAGGACCAGCGCACAATGCATGCAATCTGATGTATCAAGATTGCTCCATAGTTCCAGTTATTTTTCACAATTTATCTGCATATGATGCCCACTTCATTACTAAGGATATAGCTACCTCTTTCCCAGGAAATGTTGATCTCTTACCAATAAACAAGGAAAGATATATCTCGTTCACCAAGCACAAGGACGGCAGCTGCATAAAATTCAGATTCATCGATTCCTTCCGTTTTATGGCTGAATCTTTAGATAAGCTATCATCATTGCTGCCGATGGATAAATTAAACACTACAAGATCAGTATGGCAGGGATTGGATGATGACACTATCAAACTTCTTACACGCAAGGGTGTCTTCCCATATGATTTTACTGATGACTGGGATAAATTGGATTTCCGGAACTTGCCAACACAGGAAGCATTCTACAATAAACTGACTGACAGTGCTATATCTATTGAGGACTACAATCATGCTGAAGAGGTCTGGCAAAAATTTGAAATACAAACACTTGGTGAATATTCAGATCTATACCTTAAGACTGATGTTCTCCTATTGGCTGATGTGTTTGAGAACTTTCGAGAAGTGTGCATGAAGACATAAAATTTAGATCCAGCACATTATTACACCATGCCAGGCCTAACATGGGATGCTATGCTAAAATACACTAATGTGAAATTAGAGCTGATAACCGACGTAGATATACTGCTATTCATAGAGGGAGGCATTCGAGGTGGTATAAGTCAATGTTCAAACAGATATAGTAAAGCCAATAATAAATATATGGATGATATTAAGCCTGAGGAGAAAGAGAAATACTTGATGTATTATGATGTGAATAACCTTTATGGAGGGGCCATGTCACAGCATTTACCAACCGGAGGATTCAAATGGGTTGATGTTCCCAATATTGACGTTTCCGAAATTCCTGATGATTCTCCAACTGGATACATATTCGAAGTCGACTTGGATTATCCTCAACATCTACATGATAAGCATAAGGACTTACCGTTTTGCTCTGAGCATGCAGCACCACCTGGAGCAAAATTAGAAAAGCTTCTGACAACATTAGATCCAAAAATTAAATATGTTATACACTATCGAAACTTAAAGCAATGCTTATCACATGGACTCATCCTGAAAAAAGTGCACCGGGTTCTTCAATTCGACCAATCAGCTTGGCTTAAACCATATATTGACTTAAATACTACCAAACAGATGCAGGCTATAAGCGATCATGAGAAGGACAGCTATAAAAAGATGAATAATGCAGCTTTTGGTAAGACCATGGAAAATGTACGCAAATATAGCGATATCAAGCTTTGCGTAAAGTGGGAAGGTCGCTATGGTGCAAAAGCTCGGATTGCGGCACCCAACTTCCACAGTGCAATGATATTTGATGAGAATTTAGTTGCTGTGGAATTAAGGCGACTCAAAATCTTATTCAATAAGCCTCTCTATATTGGAATGGCAGTTATGGAAATTTCAAAGATATGCCTCTACGATTTCCATACAGTTTTATGCAGTATCAATTTGGAAATAAATGTAAAGTCATGTATACAGATGCAGATTCTCTAATATATGAACTTGAAGAGAAAAATGCATATGAGTTCATGGCTGAAAATATAAATAAATTTGATACAAGTGATTACCCAGAAGATAATCAATTCAATTTACCGCTCATGAATAAAAGGATTCCTAGTGAAGGATGAGCTCAATGGGAAAATCATGAGCGAATTTGTAGGCTTACGCTCAAAAATTTACAGTCTGCGTATAAACGCTGGTAAAACTGTAAAAAAGCGAAAGGAGTAAAGACTAATGTAGTCCAGAGGCATATCAATTTCGAAGACTACGTCGAATGCTTGAATAACGAGCGAATATTAACTGCCAATAAGAGCTCCATACGATCTCATCACCATAACGTATACACTATCAGTCTAAAATAGATTGCATTGAGTCCCTATGATAATAAGCGTCATATTATGAGCGGACCGACGGATACTCTACCATCGGGACATTTCTCTGTTTCATCAGATCAACAAGTAGCAGCCGCAGAAAGTATCTAAGTCAAGTGTAAATAATAAATGTATTATAGTTTTAGTTTCATTTATTCAAGTAATTTGTTTTAAAAATGTATAGTTGTAAAATAAAAAAAGTATTATAATTGTAAGTTTATTGTAATTGTATTATAGTTATAGTTGTTTTTCAAGAAATTATAAAACATCTTTGTTATTAATCCAAGAATTTTGTTTTGATGAAAATCCGAGCCATTTAACGTAAGCTTTATCTCCACTCTTCTTTAAGATTTTCTCTACGAGATATTGGTTTGGGTGTTTAACTATCAGCAGCTCTAATTCATAAAAGCCTCCTGTGATTGGATTTCCTTGATAATCTTCCAGCCGATATGTGATGGGGTTTGTGTTTTGAACTTTAATTATTTTAAAAATCTCAGCTGTCCAGTTTGGTGTATAGCCTTTCTCAAATATATGCTTGTATTTGCTGATGCGTACAAAATCCCCAACTTTATACTTTGCAGGAACAACAATTTTTATAGGATTGTATAAGTTGAAAGCAGTTGTTTCTCATTGGAGGTGTTGATATCACGTGGTCTCATTTTCGTAGTTCGATGTATTCTTGAGTTGTATTCAGTGAGCAGTTTCTTCACCATACCAATCCACTGATAAGTTCCATTAAAGCTGAATTCCTTCCACATCATATCCTTCAGAGTTCGGTTAAATCGTTCCACTATTGATGCTTTGAGGAAACTATGCGTAGAGTAATGATTAGTTGCATGCTTCAGCATTAGATTTTTAAAGAGGTTGTTGTAGAATTCCTTTCTATCATCAGTCTGCAGGTTTTTAGGTATTCATCCCTCGCTTAATATAGATTGCATGGCATCTTTTACTTCTACACCAGTTTTTCTTTTAATTGGAATTGCCCATGCATATTTGGAGAAGGTATCAATTACTGTCAGCAGATAGCGGTAACCCTTGTTCACATACTTGTAGGGATCCATTTCAACCAAGTCTGCCTGCCACAAGTCATCTAGTCCTTTGATAATCACACGACGTCGTATAAAATTTTTTCTCGCTGGTTTATGCAGCTCATTTACCACTTGTCTCTTACTTATCGTAATTATAAATGAAACAGATTTCTCAAGAGTTTTTACTCATATACACCATCTTTTGGTGTCAAGTCTTTCTTATTTATTACTGAAGTAAACAAATAGCTTTCAATCTTCGCGATTTCGTCATTGATATATAGCGTTAAATTTGTCACCTCTATATTAATAGTTTTTTTTATTTCTTCAACACTTATTTTAATTTTCTTGTCAACATAGTCTTTGGTAGTAGCATCATCATTTTCAAGGGGTTCACCAAGTCGTTTTATACACTTTGAGTTTAGATCGTAGTCGCCGTTTATCTTTAAATTAAATCCAATACCCCGCTCTCCTTGTTCACCAGCTGGACCCTGAGCTCCTTGTTTACCAGCTGGTCCTTGAGTTCCTTGTTTACCAGCCGGCCCCTGAGCTCCTGTTGGCCCACGTTCACCTGCTTTCCCAAGATATCCTCGCTTAGAGAAACGTCCAAACTTGTCAACGATCATCTGTAGATTGTGTAGAAGTATGGTAATGGAGTAGTATTTAAACTATAATATCTGCTTCTCGCAACTCCTCCAGGATAGATACAATTTCATTGTTGTGACTGGTGTTTCCAGCCTGCTTTGATACCATTAGAAGGCGCAGTCTATCAACTAATTCATTTGGATCATCCCAGTAAATGTGATCAATGTTTTCTTTAGGCAGACGCATTAGTCCCATGCCTTTATGCTGTATAAGTTTACTGATTATAGATTTATACTTAGCCGCTCTAGTACCCTTTATTAGCCCATCTTCAGCATAGTCACGTTTATATGCATTGGTATCTCTCAAAATAGATCCATAATTAAATAAATCCTCTTTAGTATATAGACTTTTTACAGGATCTTTCATAAGTAGTAGATCACATAACCCCAAAGTGGTTTTATAGCTCTTCCCCTTGATAACAATATTTCCTACATCATCAACATCAAACGTTGAATTACCGATTCTCCACGCATTGTCAACATAGTAAACTCCATAGGTTGCATCAATTTTAGGGCTATTATCAGTGAATAGCTTTAATTAGTTTGAAACTATGTATCCAGACGTATCGGGGAGGTGACAGGAGACATTTCTGTCAATGTTCTTGAATGTTTGGGTGTTGCGAATTCTTCTTCAGATGTTAAGGAATAATCTCCATAATTTATAGGTGTGCTACTAGCCTCCATTTTCACATATTTTCGTTTTGGAGGAGTAAAAGGTTCCACAATCTCATTGGCTTCTTCTTCTTCTTCTTCTTCTTCTTCTTCTTCTTCTTTTGTATCTTTTGTCTCAAACTTATATCTGGCGGCTCGTATTTGACTCTTCTAACAAACTCTTTTAAGGGTTTAGTGATTGGCTTAAAGGTTTCTTCAAGTTGAGCTTCTGCTGCAATTTCCCATCCTTAGAGCTTTAAATTTCCTTCGCACTGCATTCCTTGTCTTCATGATTTCTTTTAATAGCTTTTCATTCATCTTCGATATTAACTGAATAACGGCTTTTCAAACTGATCTGATAACAGGTAAACAGCTTTCCAAACAGCTCTGATAACAGCTTTCCAAACAGCTCTGATAACAGCTTAATAGCTTTTCAAACAGCTATGATAACAGCTTAACAGCTTTCCAAACAGCTCTGATAACAGCTTAACAGCTTTTCAAACAGCTCTGATAACAGCTTAACAGCTTTTAAACAGCTCTGATAACAGCTTAACAGCTTTCCAAACAGCTCTGATAACAGCTTACCAGCTTTTCAAACAGCTCTGGTAACAGCTTAACAGCTTTTCAAACAGCTCTGATACCAGCTTAACAGCTTTTCAAACAGGTCTGATAACAGCTTAACAGCTTTTAAACAGCTCTGATAACAGCTTAACAGCTTTTAAAACAGCTCTGATAACAGCTTAAGAGCTTTTCAAACAAGTCTGATAACAGGTGACTAGCTTTTCAAACAGGTCTGATAACGGGTGAACAGCTTTAATCTACTCAGCAGGTCCACAGGATTCGGTGTGCTTTCGGCTGAGTTACAGCTTCGACTTATGAAGATATCGCATGTTTCATCCTTTTATAGTAGAATGAAGGTATCAAATCCTTTACGGTAGCGAGCATTGGATGGGAAACATATTACTTACCATTAAATGTCTGTAGTACCCACTAATGCCACTGGGGACCTTACTCAAGAAATGGCATTATGTAGTACCGGCTAATGCCGCTAGGGAGCCTTACTCAAGAAATGGTGTTTGCACTCGAAAGATCAATACACGCACCCCCTAAACCCAATAATAACAATAATAATTTTCTAAGAAAACACAAACCAAGGTGATGTCATGTTGTGAAATTCGAATGATGCTTATATCTACAACTTCCGCGCTAATAAAACTTATTTAGGTGCAGCACCTGTAAACAGCAAGAACCAAGATGACGTCATACGTGATATCTACAACTTCCTCGCTAATAAAAGAAAACAGCAAAACCAAGGTATGCTGGTAGTACCGACTAATGCCACTAGGGAACTTTACTCCAGAAATGGCGTTTGCACGCGAATCAAAATTATGGAATATGCTAAATTGTATCAGGGCATTGGATGGGAAACATATCACCTACCATTAAATGCCTGTAGTGCTCACTAATGCCGCTAGGTAACCTTACTTAAGAAATGGCGCTTGCACTCGAATTCTGTAAAAGCCTAGGCGCAACATTTAATGTTTAACACCCAGAACCCTCACTGACATCTTCTAGAATCTGTTTATGGTGATATCATGTTGTGAAACTCAAATGATGCTGATATCTACAACTTCCCTGCTAAGAAAACTTATTTAGGTGCAGCAAAACCATGATGACGCCATGCCAATATCTAGAACTCTCCCGCTAATAAAAGAAAACAGCAAAACCAAGGCATGCTGGTAGTTCCGGCTAAGGCCGCTAGGGTACCTTACTCAAGAAATGGCGTTTGCGCCCGAACAAATGTCGCTAATATCTCGAAAACCAAAGCCCGTAGAGGATTTCTGATGAAAATTTCGTTCCGCCTCCCACCCCACACCGCCAAGAATCCATTTCCATGAGCAAAAATAACTTGAAATATTAATACGCTAATATCTCGAAAACCAGAGCCCGTAGAGGATTTCTGATGAAAATTTCATTACCACCCCCCCTCCCTATCTTTATTATCCCCCTCCACATACCCACCATCTAGAATCCATTGGCACAATTTTTCAATGATTTAAGTCTTGGGGTTTTTTTTTTTTTGATTTTCACACCAGGCGTTCTCGGTCCAACACAAAGCCAATTTTTTATTTCAGCTAAGATAGAGCTTGAGACGCCAATGTCATGAGCAAGGACTTGTGAGTTGTGACGTAATCCCTCAAATTGTATCGTGTGCATGTGTGGGTGTGTGGGTGTGTGTGTGTGTGAAGGTCAATGCCATCAGGGTCAGGGGTCAAGGGTCAAAGGCCAAGGGTCAAAGGTCAAGGGTTAAAGGTCATGGGTAAAGGTCAAAGGTCAATGACCTCAGGGTCGGTGACGTCAGCCAAACTGACCCTATACCGACTAGGGTGCAGTCAAGACCAAATGACACATCCCGGAGCATGCTGGTAGTACCGGTTAATCCCACTAGGGCGCAGTCAAAGCTCAATGGTGCATCCAAGACAAAAACCAGTACAGTCAAGGCACAATGGTACATCCAAAACATAAACCAGCACTGTCAAGGCACAATGGTGCATCCCAGACATAAACCAGTACAGTCAAGGCACAAGCCCACATTTAGTATGTACTCAAACCACATAGCGATGGTGGCGCCGAGAGTTCTAGATAAAAACTCTGGTATAGAACTCTACCCATATATAGCAACTTTAAAGAATATTCATACAACACCTCCATGGTCTCATGGTAGAGCTCATCGGATTTCACAAAACCAAGCGTTCTCGGTTCGATCCAGCAAAAAAAAATCCAACATTATTTTATTTAAAAAATCAGCTATGACAGAGCTTAATCAGCTGACGGGGATCAGCCAACCAGATGACGTCATACCCTGGTCAGCCAGACGGTAGGAAAGGAATTCCCCAGGCAGGTCCTGTGATGTAGACCTGTGCGAAGAGGCGATATCAAATTACCAGCCACCTGGCCCCTGGTGTGTGTGTGTGTGTGTGTGTGTGTGTGTGTGTGTGTGTGTGTGTGTGTGTGTGTGTGTGTGTGTGTGTGTGTGTGTGTGTGTGTGTGTGTGTGTGTGTGTGTGTGTGTGTGTGTGTGTGTGTGTGTGTGTGTGCGCGTGCGTGTGTGTGTGTGTGTGTGTGTGTGTGTGTGTGTGTGTGTGTGTGTGTGTGTGTGTGTGTGTGTGTGTGTGTGTGTGTGTGTGTGTGTGTGTGTGTGTGTGTGTGTGTGTGTGTGTGTGTGTGTGTGTGTGTGTGTGTGTGTGTGTGTGTGTGTGTGTGTGTGTGTGTGTGTGTGTGTGAATATCGCTCAATTTGTTTACTTTACTCGGCTGCGATTTTGTTTACATTATTCAGAATTTGATTATCGGACATATCCAAGTCAACATACCTAGTACATTGGTTGTTGTAGTATCCTCCTAAAAGGAAACTTCAAGATGATGTCAAATTTTCAGTACAAAGCGACCTCAGCTAGTGTTATAAGTTGTTTTTACTAGATTACCTGCGTAAATTTTTATTTGTGGAATTTTCATGCCAAGAAAATTTTGATTAATTGGTGACTCTAGTGTTATAAGTTGTTTTATGGATTACCTGTGTAAATTTTTCTTCGTGAAATTTTCCTGCCATGAGGGCATACCTGAAAAGGAAAAGTTTGATTAGTCAGTGACTCTGGTCCTATAAATTTTCTTTTGTTATGATTTACCTGTATAGTTTTCTTCGATGATTTCGACGCCGTGGAGGCATATCTGGGAATAAAGTGTTAATTATTCAGAAACTCTTGTGATAAATCTTTATGAATTACCTGTGTAGTGCCATTCGTTAATTTCCACGCCGAAAGGGTGTACCTGACTAGAAAAAATTTAATTAATCAGTAACTCTAGTGATAGATCTTTCGTGAATTACCTGTGTAATGCGGTTCATTAATTTTCACTTTGGTTAATCAGGGTGTTGAATCGTACATAAACTTGTGCTGCTGCCAATTTGTCTGACAACTGAGTTAATCACAAACAAAATGTCTCAACTGCCCAATTTCTTCGTTCCTCTTGTAGAACAGAAATTGTGCGCATTCATAAAGTAACTCCGTGCTGCTAAATCCTTATTTATCACCTGTAAAAAAAATGAGTTGATTTATTCAGTTTGAGCACTAGTGCAACTTCCTATAAGCTACTACTAGTGTAAACTGCTCTCTTGCAAATAAGCAACTAAAAGAAACTGAAAACCTGCCACGTGTGGCACAAAAATGAATCTTCAATATGTTATCACGACACTGATGCTTGCTGCCCGCTGTCAATCAACGTAGAAACTAAAAATTCAAACAACGTTTAAGCACATTCACTTGTAGGTGGCGGTAGTGTAGCGGTAATAAAAAGATATCGTTTGGTTGCTCATTTATCACTGACTTTTATTCTCTAAACGATTTTTTTGCTTTATAAAAATTAATTACTAAATAAATTATTTCAAGCTAATCTAAAAAACAAACTGCAATTCTTTAATTCATTTAAATCGATATCTAAGTAATTGATTATGAATTCTGCTCAAATATCTTACTGCTAATAAATAATTCAACTTATGCTTTAATTCTTTATCTTTCTTATTATTTAATCCTACAAACTATTGCTGAAAGAGAAAATATTAATTAAGATGCCAATTATGAATTAAACTAACACGTAGTGTGAGGCTGACCTTAGAAAAGGCAGAATTTGACACTGTGTATAGATTAATTAAATTGACTATTTTCTGTATGTAAAAAAATGTCTTATTCTTAGATAAATCTAAATTGTTTTGTGACTCCTATTTAGTGTAAGCAACATTCAAAATAGCATGCATTCACACTTTACGGACAATCACCTGTATTTTTCAGGTGTTTTCTTTCACCAGGGATATTGTTGATAACCAGGTAAGCAATTTTCTTCTTTATTTTATTAATTTTGCTTGTAAGTTGCTAATTTTATAAATTTGTGGCAAATGTCAGGTAAGTGTCTTTGTGGCATTTTTTACTTGTTTTAGTCCAAAAATATTTAAGATAATTATATTAATTACGTAGTTTGTGATTTATATTAATGTTTTATGTGGTGATCTTCATGGGAAACATGAATTTATCCGTGTTTTCCATGTCTCCAAATCTTCGGCATTGTTGTTGTACATATGTACCCAGCAATATTCTTAGTTCAGATCAATGACCTTTAATTATTATTAAATAAAATTCTTGTTTTATTTTGTTTGTAATTCATTTCTTTTATTTTATTTCAGATATTCGTGGGAACCTTTTTCTACCTGTGAAGACTCCAGGTAGAGGTAATTCTTTATGTATATTTATTTTAAATCTGTCCTGCGCTTGTTTTTCTTTTTCAGGTTCGCTGAACACAGGGACTCTAGCGACCTTTCTTTTTCGAGTTCCGTATTCCCATTATTCGCTATACATATCACAGCTTTGTAATAAAAAAAAAAAAGGAAAACACAAATAAAGAAGAAAAGAAAACAAAAAGGAAAAAATATATAAATTACAATTATATTAATAAATAAAAAAAAGAGGTCAATATACCCACAAACACAACACCGATCAGTCTATAGTCCTGTCAACGAAAGGGTGCACCCAGTCAACTCTAGTATATGTCATCGAGGGACCCCGTACGCCTCTTATCTGTCCTGGTAGAGGTCCAAGGTTTAGTATTTAATATTGTCTTGAAAATAAAAGATATCTTTTGGTTTTGACTGTTGGCCGGCAGAGGCCCAAGGGCTCGTAATGTTATCCTAAGAAGAGGAACAAAAAAAAAGGTATCTTTTGTCTCAAGTCGTTGTAGCTTGGCCACTCGTGGGGAGAAGCGGTCAATCGAAGGATTTTAAATGGAATTTCCACAACTCTCACAGATTTTTTTTTTTAGTTATAACTTCTAGATTTTTCACAAGTATTTTTATTAAATTTAAATTCATTGGCTTTCACAATTCTCACAGATTTTTTTTTATTATACTTTTGGATTTTTTTTCACAAGTATTTGTTATTAAAATTCAATTCCTAGGTTATCACAATTATTACAGATTTTCTTTTATTATCCTTTTGGATTTTTTCACAAGTATTTTTATTAAAATTCAATTCCTAGGTTATCACAATTCTTACAGATTTTCTTTTATTATCCTTTTGGATTTTTTCATAAGTATTTTTATTAACGGCACTTGACTTTCTTCGATCGATGTTTAAAAAAGACTCCCTGAGGTTTGGGCTTGCCGGCCCCAGGTACCCATGATCACTTTTTTAAAAGCTTTTTTTCTTTTTGCTTTCTCACGACTATGAAAAGATCGTACGTGGAAATATGCGAATTATTTTATGTGCATTCAATTTGCACATCGAAAAATGATATCCGCTTACACGGCATGAAGGTAGGTATAACGAAATGCAATTTATGCTAAATTGCATTTTGTTGCAGTATGGAAATGCAACTTTAAATGCATTTGAAATTTAAATGAAATTTTAAATGAATTTTATTTTTCAGGGTCAAATTGTAGTACGCCAATATATTGCATAGGGCAAAATATTGGCCTATTGGTTATATTGTTGTGATTGGGGGTATAGGCACCTGGGTCACAACATCCCTCCCCCCTGGGGAAAAGAAAGTTTTATTCCTTCGGAGAAGAAAACTATCTTTCCTGCCAAAATAGAAGCTAAGATTCATATACTGAAATAAAATAGTTGATGTAGTTGACTATTAGTAATTACAAAGTTATAAAGCTACAATATATTAAATGAAAGTGTTGGTACTATTAATTATATGCAAATATATATGTGCAGTACATATATTTTTCAATAACTGGATATCTTTTCCTTTCTTGATTTATTACTATATGGTAATGTTAGTGGTAACAATATTCTTGACAAACAAATTTTTGTTGCGTTATGTCTTAATTCTATTCGCAGAGACATTTTCTTTACATCACATTTATTTATTTTTTATTTATTATAATTATAACATTAATATGTAGAAACTATTTATTATTATTTTCATTTCTGTTCCTTACCCACGATATTCCAAAGTTTTTATAGAAAAAAAAAACGTAATCTTTGTTAATAAAAAAAAAAAAATTACGAGAAGAAAAAAAAAACTTCGTGTTTCTCCTTTATGATTTAATTCTTGATTATAATCTCTTTATATTCTGTTGGTTTCTTTTTGCGAAAACAAAAACTTTCTTATAATTCTATACCATTTTTCTTCATGGTTTTATTTTAAATGCATTCAACTGCACACTAGTTACATGAGATAAAAAGAAATAGAAGGAAAATTAAAAAATTCATTATTATTATATTTTTTTTTTTGGCACTCTCTTTATGTATAAAGCGAAAGGTAGAAATAATCATTAAGGCTCAATCGGCTAATAAATGTGTGTCAATACAATGATACTGCGAGCCAGGGGAGCAGATATTAAGAAGAAAAAAAAATCGTTTAATTTCTTTGATAAGAATGGCTTGTTTGATCTTTATATCGTGTGGGTAGATTTTTGTCGCGGGACTCTGTGTGATATTTTGTTTCGATAAAAATTGCTTGGGATGCAGTTTTATAGTGATTAGGTGGATTATGGGTTTGTGAGTTCTGTTAGTTTGGACAGTTTTAGTTTCGCCATGATATTTGCGGTGGCCATATCACGAAAGCCCTACAAGGCACCCGGATTACGTAGTGATCATCGATGGCATTTATATTGAGTCGGTTTGGCCCCGATGGAAGGGTCCAATCCCCCATACCTCGAAATACCATACTTGGAATTTTTCGCTGTGGCCGGAGTATGATATCGCGTTGTCGCCATTGGGTAAGTTTGCTATTTTTTATTTTGTTATTGTGTTCGTAATTTTTCCTTTTCTATCTGTTTCAGGAGCTAACATGGTCTTACTTGGCCGGTCGTATTATCGCCCCACTCCGAATGCCATGGACGGCCATCCTCCATTGGTGGGACCTGATCCTGAGACCGAGGCTGAGTGATGCAGACTCCGGTGGATTTTTTTTGTCTTATAATTAAAAAAAAGTAATCTTTTTTATTCCTTTTAATTCCCCCCATTTCCTATTACGGATTTATTAAATGTTTTTAATATAAAGGTTTTGTTTTAGTTTACTTTCCCTATTTATTTCCTTGGTTCCCCTTTTTTATGTATATTTGGTTTTTGTCGCTCTTTGTTTTTTTTTTTGCAATTGTGAGCTGTTTCGATTGGTTTTTGTTGGACCCAAAAAAAAATGTTATGCATTGTGGTATTACGTTGATTTGTATTTTAAATAAAATTTGCTTTTGTGCTGTTGTAGGTGTAGTTAATTAATTTTTTTTTTTTGCAAAATTTGGCTGTTGAGTTGTTAAAGCTAAATTAGTTAAACGTGTTCTGGCGTTCTTCTTGTAGGTGCTGGAGTTAATTTGAATCTTGATTCTCTCGGTGCCGGAGTAGGCACATTTTCCTGTTTATGTTCACGAAGTATTATTTTTTTTGAGTTACGGGATTTTGTGTTGTATTTAATATACAGATAAACACATAGAATAAAGATAATTGAGGCAATTGTCAGGTACGACACTGTATAGTGGTGAATATGGTGATTGTTTATAGGATTTAAAGGAACTAATTCTTGGTCTTGTTGGAAAAGAATGGATTCTAGAAGTTTATCTAGATCCGTGTTATTCGAAAGAATTAACGTATGTATTTTTATATGCGATCCTATTGAGGAGGACGTCATATTTGATATTATACTGGAAATGTTTACTGTTGGGATAAAATGGGAATTGAATTTGGACATTTTTACGTTATGTCCGTGCAGGATGAATTCCTTGCTGCGAACATAACAACCGGGATTGATGTGCATTGTTCCTGTTTCTTGCAGAACTTGTGAACTAATGGAATTTTCGCAAATAATATCTATGTGGATGGAATCTTTTAGGAAGAAAAGCCAAGTGTTCTGCTGCGATAAGTGCGTCCAAAAACAATCTTGCTCTAATGTTAAGACTGTACATTTCGATGTAATTGGTCCCTTTTTTATCAAGTTTAATTCACATTGGTTTATTTTTGTATTTGTGGTTAGTATAGGTGATGAGATTTTGCAGTAAAAATGCGTTTGGTCCAACGTTGCGCAATTGTGGATATCCTGGAGAGTCAATTCAACATGGTGTTCACGATTGTAGTCGAGCAGGATATATTCCTTTGATGGATTAATATACACGAACGATCCGTTAAGGAGTGTAGGTAATGGTATCGCCTTAAATATTTGATAAGGTTCTTTAAAAGGTAGCGGAATTCGGAGTTCTATAATTATTTTGTTGTTGAAAATATTTGCGGATATCGTGCTTAATTTGTAGATTGGTGACAATATATTGTCTCTGGAATTTATAGGAAGCATTAGTGAATTTGGTAATTCTTGCCTAATTTTTGATAAAAGATCTTCAATATTTTTCGGTGATATTAATATAGGATGGAATTTTCTATGCTTGGAATCTGTTAAAAGATCTATTAACTCTGACTGGGTATTCTGATATCTGAATGCCATTAACGAAACGAGTGAAATGAGTGATTCAAGTTCTATGGATATTTTGTTATCCAATGTTCTGTTTTCCATCAATGATGTGGCTATCTGCACTGATATTAGTTTTTTATGCATGACCATGAATTCCTTTTCAATTGCGGCTTTAGTTTGGTTGAAAATGTTTGCGGTTGCTTCGACTATCGCGGTTTGGCTTTTCATAAGTGATAGGAGGGAGTTTTGGTTAAGGGTGAGATTTCGGATTTGTTCATCATATAGCTTGGCATCATCTTCGTTCAATGTGCCGAAAAGAGCTTTAGAGATTGAGCCTATAGCATAGCTCTTTGTTTTATATTTTGGGTCACAAGTAACATATTCTTATATTCTATGTTTGCTATAATAAGATTGATTTGTAGTAACGTACCGTTACAAGTGTGGCTCATGGCTGAGTGTTTGTCCAGTTTCCGGCAGGTCACTGTAATTTGTTGGGCTATGAACTGGATGTTGTTGAATTCTGTTTTAAAATTTTCCAGGTCGTAGAATGTCACTAATTTCCACCATGTCTTTAGCTATTTTGAAGCTATGCTGTAGACGCGCTTTTAACTCGTTTGCATAATTGTCGTAGTTATAGCAAACGGTTGGAGGTGATTTCAAATTGTTTGGAATTTCGGCTGGGAATCCGTAAAGGAGTTCGCGAGGAGTATAATTTGTACTCGAATGAGGGGTAGTATTGTATACAAACATGGCATAAGGAATCCATGTATCCCAGTCTTGTGGATCTTTTGCTACATAAGATCGGAGATATTCTGCTAAGGTCCTGTGGCTTCTCTCCAATGCACCATTCGTTTGAGGGTGATATGGAGTAGTTTTAAGCCTTTTAATTCTCAGCAATTTAGATACCTCGGCGAACATGCCACTTATGAGGTTAGAACCCTGATCTGTGAGGATACTTTCTGGAATACCATGTCGACAAACTATTGTTGTCGTGAAGGCTTCCGCTAATGTCTTAGACTCGGTGTCGACAATGGGAATAGCCTCAGAAAATTTTGAAAGGTCGTCTTGAAATGTAAGGATGTATTTGTTTCCAGAATGAGAAATTGGGAGAGGTCCTACAACATCTAGGTACACTCTTTCGAAAGGTTTGGAGCTAATGCTCGAGATTTTCATTGGAATTTTAGGGTTTCTGGATACTTTGTTCACCTGACAAAGTTTACATTTCCTTACATATCTGACCACGTCGTCTGACATGCCAGGCCAGTAGAATTGCTTTTTGATTCTTTTAATTGTACGGGAAACTCCTTGATGGCCTCCCGTCGGTAATGAATGAAAATCTTTTAAAACTTGTTCGATGTCATTAATGTCGGATAAATATTTAATCAAATCTTGATGGAGCTTTATGTTTATTTGTTTAGTAGCGAAGATTTGGGTAAAAGCGTTTTTAATAATTATTAGATTCTGTGGATCTAATATAGGGAAGGAGATATTTATTTGTTTTAACTGATTTACTTCTGTGTATGAGCAGATTTCAGTTAAAATCTTTTCGAGGTCTGATCTATCTCTTTGCGATCGACATGGTAAATTAATTTTTGATATAATTTTTGTAGAGTCCTTTTTTGTGAAGAAGTTCGGTTCATTTGCTAGAAGTGGAGATTTATCTGAAAGTTTTAGTTTCGAAGCCAACACTCTTTCAAGTTCTGTATCTTACATTGGCAAGATGAAAAATTTAGGATTCGCATACATAGTTAGTAGGAGAGGAAAATTTGTCTCAGTTATTATGACTGAGGAATTGTTTACAGGTGATGGAGTTGGGTTTGGAGTAGTTACACTTGCGTTGGGTGTATTTATATTCGCCTGAGCTCTGGCTTGATTTCTAGTTAGCACATTTATGAAGGTGGTTGGTTCTGCAGAATGTTCAGAATTTTCCGGAATTGCTCTACTGAGAGCATCTGCATTTGTGTTGAGCTTACCTGATTTGCGGACTATCTTGTAGTCATATTCCTCAAGACGTATTCTCCATCTCATCAGTCTTGAGGAGTGATCTTTCAGATTCATGAGCCATACTAATGGTTTATGGTCAGTTATAATTGTAAACTGTCTGCCATAAACGTATGGTCTGAATTGCTCAACTGCGAACACGATAGCTAAGAGCTCCTTTTCTATTGTTGAGTAACGAGTCTCTGCACCATTGAGGACTCGGCTCACATAGGCGATTGGATGATCTCCTTGATCATCAACTTGTGAAAGAACGGCTCCGATGGCGTAGTCGCTGGCGTCGGAGGTGACAAAAAATTCTTTGTCAAAATCGGGATATGATAGAATTGGTGCTGAAATAAGTTTATTGTGTAATTCGCAAAATGCCTCGTCGCAGATTGCATCGAACTTGAAAGGGATATCTTTTTTCATAAGATTTGTAAGTGGTTTTGCAATATTGGAAAAATTTGGTATAAAGCGGCGATAGTAGCCGACGAAACCAAGGAAGGCTTTAATATCTTTCTCCTTCTTGGGTCTGGGATAGGACTGAACTGACTTAATTTTCGCTGGGTCTGGTTTGACTCCGTTTTCTGTAATAATGTGCCCTAAATACATAATTTCCTTTCTTAGGAAATGGCACTTGTCGGGTTGAAGCTTGAGATTGAAATTGCGAAGATGGCTAAATACTGCTGTGAGTCTTGTATTATGGTCTTTGAGATTGTATCCATGGACTACAATATCGTCCATGTATACGAAGCAATAGATGCCTTGAAGGCCAGATAAGACATTATTCATGGCTCGTTGAAAAGTAGCAGGGGCTCCTTTTAAACCAAATGGCATACGATTGTATTCGTAGTGGCCATAGGGTGTGCTAAAGACAGTTTTCTCCCTGTCCTTCGAGTCCATTTTTATCTGGTGAAATCCACTGGCTAAGTCGAGTGTGGTAAAATATTTCGACTTCCCCAACTGGTCTAATATATCAGTGATATTAGGCAGTGGGTACGCATCGCCAATAGTAATGTCGTTAATACGACGAAAGTCTTCCACTACTCGCCACTTTTTGTTTCCATTCTCATCTGGTTTTTTGGGAACCAGGAGAAGTGGAGAATTCCAGGGACTATGTGAAGGTCTGATGATGTCCGACTCGAGCATTTCTTGTATTTGCCTATTTATTTCCGTTCGGCTTGCCTCAGGAAGTCTATATGGCTTGGTATAGATGGGCGGTTTGTCTTGGAGTGTCTCGATTTTGTGGGTAATCGCATCTGTATATGAAAGGAAATCCCCTTCTATGAAGAAGAGATCGTTGAATTCCCTACAGATGTTTCGGATACTCTCAGATTCCTCTGTATTACAGTGATCCAATTTGATAAGGTTTTGCAGCTTATTTATTCTGCCCTTAATTGGATCTCTGTCACAGTCCGTGGAGATGACCACAAAGTCGTCCAAGTCTTGGTAAACTGGGTTCACCTCGTAAGGTGCCAGATCGGTGTCCTCCTCATTTGTGTTGAGGATTAGGACTTTTGCCATACCGTTGACTGGTTCGACTATCGAATTTCCAAGAAATAAACCTGGACTTATTTCCTTCTTGAAACAGACCGATTGATTTTGAATAGAAGGAGTTGGAATTTCAATAATATATTCTGATCGAGCCGGAATTTTAATTTTATTTAATTTATCCGATTCTTTCGGATTTTTAATTGGAACGAGATATGATTCCAACTTTTGTGGAATTTGGAAGGAGTTATTCGATGATTCCGACTCGATAGAATTTGAAGGAGATAAAACTTCATTGAAGTTCTTTGACTTCTTTTCTGATCTATTTCTGGAATTCACTTTTTGTGAATTTGTTGATGAAGGAGATAGAATTTTATTATATTTAGCCTTTTGTGCGGCTGTAGATGGAGATATACTTTTATGTTGTTGCTTCTTATCTTGTGAAGCCTTGGATGGAGATAGAATTTTATTTAATTCAGCCTCTTGTGTGGCTATAGATGGAGATGTATTTTTACCTTTATGCTTCATTTCTTGTGAAGCATTGTCTGGCGATCGATTTGCATTGCTTTTCGAAGCAATTAATGGAGATAGATTTGTATTAATATCTTTATTGGAGACTGTTATTCCTGTATATAACAGACTCTTTGTTTGAGACCTCTTTTCTGGGTCTTCGCTTTTCAAATAAACGTATGGATAATTTGTGTAATATTCTTTGTACGGATAAGATGAACTAGATTCATTAACTTCCAGAGAAATGAATTTATTTTTATAATTGATACTAGCATTGTATCGAGATAAAAAGTCATGACCAAGCAGGCCATCGTATGAGAGGATGGTGTTATTTCCCACTATTTGAAATGGGTGTTCTAGGATGGAGTTATTTTGTGCAGATTCCAGAGATAATTTCGCAAAAATGAGTCCTTCCGTAGAGGTTGACTCTGTAAACAAAATATTTATATTGCAGACAGCATCTCTGTAGCAGATACTGTCTGGTTTCAGTGGATGGAGTTTTATTAAGCTGATCTCTGCTCCTGTATCAATCAAAAAGGTAAGCTTCGGACCAGAACAGATGTCGACAGACAAGGAAAGCGTTAGTGAATTTTTATTTATTTGGACGGGGATACGTATTGATTTATTTTTGTCTAGTTTCCTGTTGATATTGCCTCGGGCTTTCGATGAATCTGTGCCGTTGTTTCTATCTGCGAGGGGTTGCCGAAATTGACCCCCCGCTGCATCTAGTTTCCCTGCCTGGATGCCGATGGACTTTTGCTATTTCTCCTCTTTGGAGATGGCGATCTAGCCGAGATATTGGCATTATTATATCTCGGCGGTGGAGTTCGACTTTCTCGGAATACTGGCTGCTGCCAGTTCCTATTTTGAGGCTGTCTGTCAGCCGTGTTTGTTGGTGGAGTATTGCTCACCTTCTGGAAATTGTTTTGATTCCCCTGATTGTTGTTAAATCGGGAATTATTTGCAGCTCTTGTCCTGCATTCTTCAATAGAATGGCCCTGGCAATATCGACAACTAGGGACCTGTGATGGAGATGTGTTTTTATTGGAATCTGGAGGGTGTTGTAATTGCGAGTTTGGCTTTGAAACTGCGTTGAAATTTTGCGTGGTGCGTTGTATGACTGGGCAACTTGACGCAGCATGCCCCAGTCTATTACATTTGAAGCAACGAAGATTTGAATTTACTGTCTGCGCAAAAGGGGTTTGATTTACCTTGTTATGTGCTTGGAAGCCGAGTTGTTTCTGCTCTAAGCGTGATGCATGCTCCAAAACGTGCGATTTTAATGCAGAAAAAGATTTATCCGAATGCACTTTGGCTAAAGTTTGGAGCTGGGGATTAATTAGCCCATCCTCAATAGCTCTCACTGCTTGATATTCGTTATCTTTTAAAAGAGACTTTAAAAGAACTTTATCACTTGTATATGAGTGTGTTGCTTCATTTAATTTAGATAGATTTGTGTTAAGTCTCTGAAGAAAAGCTTTCACGCTTCCCCTAATTTCTGTTTGGAATTATTTAATTGAGACTGTAGCACAGTTCTGGGAATTTTTTCCTCGAAATTTTGAGGTAAAATTGATTTTAAAGTAGGCCAATCTTCAATTTGATTGTACCTGAAGATATCGTAGGCCTCTGCGGATAATTTACTCCTTATTAAACTAAGGAGGGTGTGCTTTTCGCTTGCCGTCGTTGCTGTTGCGTATGAATCATCACAGCTTGAAATGAATTTGTGGAGGTCTTTCGGATTTCCGTTGAAATTGGGAATTAATGTTCTCGCTTCAGATGGGAAAAAACTTTATTGGTCTCTGAAAGAGACATTGTGGTGATGCTCTGTGGAATTATTTGTAGTATTCGTCACATTTTGGAATCGAGAGTCCAATTGTTCTTGCAGCGCAATTACAGTGTCTGAGAATGATGTTTCCATGTTTATGTAAACATCATTTGCGAAGTATTCGCTATCTTTGTCGTTTGGGCCAACATTCAAGATTATTTCGTTATGTGTTGCTTCAAAATCATCCCAATATTTGTGCAACGAGTTTAATTTTTGGTTTAGATATGCCTGGGTTGCAGTTGCAAGTGAATTATTTTCTATAGATTGAATAATATGGGATAATGTTTTTCGTCTATCTTCTTGCAACCGAAATCGTACTGTATTTTCTCGGTCTTGGTCTGTATTGTCCTGATTATCTATTGCAGTTGTTTTTTGCGAAGTTTTTGGAGGTGGAATGTAAAACGGGTTATTTTTGCGCTCTGTGTGGACTGATATGGACTTCAGCCTATCAGACAGAGTTGCCTTTATAAGATTGTACCAGTCCTCTGTTTTGTCATAGCATGACTGCTTAAAGTAATCATGAGTTTCATCAAAATCCTCATGATCTTGAATCAACGTTTCCGTTTTTTCAAATGAAGCCCACAGTTCTTCCAAATTTTGGAGTTTTTCAGAAGTAAAATCTGAAGTCCTTTTGCTTTTATTCGCTCTGTGATAATCGGCCAAAATTTGCCTAATTTCTGCAATTTTTGGGACTTGTGACAAGCAAAGCTCATCGAAAGATTTGGTTTCTTCAGTCATGCTTTTGAATCGTGTACAATATATAATTTTATAATATTTCGAATGTCCTTGTGTAGCTACGACTTGGTCGATTTGGGGGGGACTATAGAGGATGTGACAAAGTTGTATGCAAGAGAGTGAAAAAAAACAGCCGAATAGAAAACAGATTGTTAAATTTCTCAACCACCATAGGCAGAGAATTAGTTTGTCATTGCCACCAGATGTTATATGTACATATGGTTACGTGAAAGAAAAAATGTAGACAGTAATGGGTGAGAAATATAGAAAAATAGTAAGAGGATAATTTGATAATTTAATTAAATTACTAGGAATCTCAATATATATATATATATATATATATATATATAAAAAAAGATTATTATTTGTTTGTTATAAATATCTCTGTGAAAATTGAGAAGAGAAAAAAAAACTGGAAATAAATTTTATTAAGAATAAGGAAAGTATAGTGATATATAGGGAAACTATTGTGGAATTTGTTAGTAGGGAAAGTTTTAATTAAAATTTTTCTATGTAATCATTTATATATATAAAAAAAAGGAAAAAACAAGAATAACCAACTTCAGAAAGAGAAGGAGAAACTATTTCTAATAAAAATGAAATTGATTAAAATTGGGAGCGTGTTGGTATATATATATATATATGTATCACATAAGATAATAATTTTTTTTAAAAAAAAGGTTTATCTGTGTTAATTAATGTCCAACTTTCGATATATTGTTAATTGATCGTTCTTCCAATCTACATCTTTCTCCTGACCGATAGGCTCACGAAGTTCTACCGCAGGGGATCGAATATAGATTTTTGTCGAAGTCCTCTGACCAGCAAGCTCACGAAGTCTTGCCGCAGAGGTCGCTTCTAGGAAGAGCGTATCTTAATCGGGGATGTTGTTTTCAATGTAATAGGCAAGATAATGCAAATTTATCCAAACAAGAGTTTTATGGAAAGCAGTTGTTTAAATAACTACAACTATTCCTTTCTGGAAGAAAGTCATTTCTTACAAAACTACGGTAAATTGAGGGAGATAAAAGAAAATGTTTAACTTTGTTTTATTTTTGCCGGTAATAAATTTTGTTATGAATATGTCTACTATTATGTATATATATATATATTTTCCATTTATATATTTATATCCAGAATATAGTTTTTTACCTTTGGAAATGTGCCCGTATGTTTATAGGTTTTAGTACCATATTTTGCAACTTAATACTATTTCATTAATTCAATTCAATATTATCAGGCCCGTTCAATATCGCCACTGATCTCAATGTTAGAGTTGCAAATGATTTATATTATTAAAAAAAAATATGTATATCTTGGTTTTATGACTACCTTAATTCTTATGCGTTTTATAGTTGAAGCTTGTGTCTAATGTTGGTGATAAGTGTGTCTCACGAAGTTGAAGGTGATCTTTTGATTGATTGTATTGGGTATGGTATGTCGGTTGTCCTGGCTGACGTGCCCTTGTAGTTTTCCTTCCTTCTCTATATCTTTGTTGTGGTTGATGTTGGATGTTGTCGAGGATGAAGATGATGAAGATATGTCACGCGTTCTTGGTGATGATTTCTATAAGTCTTCCTTCTTGGAATCGTCTCGTTGAGGCAGGGCTGAAGCCTCGCTAAATTCCCTCGTTGGAGCACTAAGGCACTCTAAACTTATATAATATTTCCTCTATGTACCCTGTATAAAGGGTACCTGGGCTTCTTTTTTTTCAGGTATTATTTATTATTTTTATCTTTTATATAAAAAAGAATTATTTTTATGTATTTTAGTTTAAATTTCTTTTGCTGCCATCAATTGTAATAGTTCGGGGAATATTTCGATTAAAAATTTCGGTTATTTGAATTAATTAATGTGATTTTTTTTTTTTTGCACTGATTTAATTTTTGAGGTAGATACACCGCTACTAAAATGTTATAGCGTTCCTTTGTTGTTTTATTATTATTTTGTTTTTTAATTTTAATTAAATTACCAAAAAAAATTCTTTATAGGCGTTTATTGTTATTATTTATTTGCACTGATTTTTAAAAAATACCGCTGCCACCAGTTGTTGTAGCTTGGCCGCTCGTGCTTCCCTGGTAAGGGGGGAGAAGCGGTCAATCGAAGGATTTTAAATGGAATTTCCACAATTCTCACAGATTTTTTTTTATTATAGTTTTGGATTTTTTTTACAAGTATTTGTTATTAAAATTCAATTCCTCGGTTATCACAATTCTTACAGATTTTCTTTTATTATCCTTTTGGATTTTTTCACAAGTATTTTTATTAAAATTCAATTCCTAGGTTATCACAATTCTTACAGATTTTCTTTTATTATCCTTTTGGATTTTTTCACAAGTATTTTTATTAACGGCACTTGACTTTCTTCGATCGATGTTTAAAAAAGACTCCCTGAGGTTTGGGCTTGCCGGCCCCAGGTACCCATGATCACTTTTTTAAAAGCTTTTTTTCTTTTTGCTTTCTCACGACTATGAAAAGATCGTACGTGGGAATATGCGAATTATTTTATGTGCATTGAATTTGCACATCGAAAAATGATACCCGATTACACGGCATGTAGGTAGGTATACCGTGTGAGTGGAGTGCATTACTGATAACGGAATGCAATTTATGCTAAATTGCATTTTGTTGCAGTATGGAAATACAACTTTAAATGCATTTGAAATTTAAATACCAATTTTCATACCAATAGATTCTTGGAGGTGCCAGTGGATAGGGTATTGGTACTGTTGGGGGACAAAATTTTCATCAAAAACCCTCTACGGGCTATGGTTCTTGAGATATTAGCGATTTTACCTTTTTAGATATAGTTAATATTAGTAATAATTCAAGTTAACCCTATGCTATTCTTTTTCATACCAATAGATTCTAGGAGCTGCCAGTGGATAGGGTATTGGTACTGTTGGGGGACAACATTTTCATCAGAAATCCTCTACGGACTGTGGTTTTCGAAATATTAGCGTATTAATAATTCAAGTTATCCTAGGGAGTTGTAGATATCAGCATAATGTCGCCTTGGATTTGCTGTTTTCTTACTTGAATATTTCTTAGTGAGGAATTTGTAGATATCAAAAGTTCCGGATGACTTTCTATAGGCGTTCTGGGGCAGTGGGGTTCTGGGCATCAAACTAAACATTAGGCATGCTTCTCCTGTTTATGATGTAATTTGATATCACCGCTGTAAACAAATTCGCATTTAAGCTGAATGGTTCATACACACCCGTGTAAACTTCCTGTTTACAAATTCGCATTTTAGCTGAATGAGTCATGCACACCTGTGTAAACAAATTTAGGCAATATCAGCACATTTATTCTTTTCATATAATTTGATGCCACACTTACTGTAGGCGGTCAAAAATTTTTATTTTATTGTTCCAAGAATTGTGTTTTATTGTTTATTCTATATCATCCCAGCCTGTAAGCAAATTCGTTGGAATTCATCCTGTGCAATGATTATTGCAGCAGCAGGATCATTCATGTTTACAAACTCTTGCTATAAAAGCCCAAGCAAACTCTTGGGGAGCATCAGTCAGTTTTAGTGAGTCTCAATGATAGTTTAAAAACATATAAAAAAATTAAAAATGTCTTCGGTGTTAGTAAATAAAAGTTTTTGAATAATTGAAAATTTGCGAAAAGATGTGATGGAGTGTTTAAAAAATTCAGTGAATAAAGACTATATTGTTCAAAAGTGCAATAGAAACATGCATAAATTTCAAGTTGCATTTCGGAAGTGCAATAAGAGTGCTAGGAAACGACATTTCGAGAGCTGTCTCGAGCAAATTAAAGCATTGAGAGCACTATTGAGAACTCCCCGTCGAGGTGGAGGAATTACTCGCGTAAGAAGAAGTGATTTTGTAAAGTGGGAGGAAATAAAGACAGCGTTCGCAGACAGAATTCGGCAAGGTGTTATTGCAAATTTAAAACATATCGATCCGAAACTATTTATGCAAGACGCTGCCAAATTATTTACGCCCCGTATTAAGAACACTCTAAAACGTTATTTTAATATTAAAGTTTCTACAACGTTTTGCGGCGAATTTATTAAACAAAGTGCTGACAATGAAAACATAAAAGACATTAAATATTTCCAAGCAAGAACTGCTCCAATTAGTGCAGATGATAATTTGGAGGAGTGGTTTAAATCAAACATTTTGGATCCAATAAACACTCAGCTGGAAGAATTCCAGGAAAAAGACAGTGGCTGGGCACTGCAGTCTATAATACAATTAGCGGTGCATATCAACAAGTTTGAGCCGATTCGGGGATCATTTTATATACCTCTACCAAAGGATATTGCATCAAAGAAAGCTGGCATTAATTTGAAAAATAATGATGAAGCATGCTTCGCATGGGCCGTAACATCAGCGCTATATCCTACAACTGTCAGCTCCGATAGGACCTCATCATATCCACATTATTCAACTGTACTTAATTTAAATGGGATAACATTTCCCATAACACTTAAGCAAATAACGCAATTTGAAGACCGAAACGAGATATCAGTAAACGTATTCATCCTAGAGAAAGAGCGTTTCTTCACCACAGTTCCAGTTAGACTTACGAAATACAGGATGGAGCGACATGTTAATCTCCTAATGCTACAAGATTACTATGACCAGGCTGAAGATCATATGGATGATGATGATGATGATGCTGGCAGATATCATTTCTGCTGGATTAAAGATCTTTCGCGCCTCATATCGAAACAAACTTCGAAACATGATGGTAGAAAGTATATATGTGAGAGATGTTTGCTCTATTTTCGCTCTGCTGAAAAATTAGCATCACATACTCCTGAATGCGAGAAACAAAACGATTGTAGGATTATGTTTCCCTCAGAGGAAAAGAAATGGTTGGAATATAAGAATTATAACCATAAGAATCCAGTCCCGTTTTGTGTGTATGCTGATCTTGAATCATTATTGAAGCCGATTCAGGGAAACGATCAAAATACACAGCGAATCCAGGAACATGAAGTTCATAGCATAGGATTCTATTTCCACTGCAAACATGATGCTAAGCTCTCATATTACAGAGCATATCGAGGCAAGGACTGTCAACAATGGTTTGCATTAGAATTGCAAAAAATTGTCTCCGTAGCTGTACAGGAAAAGCTGAACATCAGACCATGCAACCCCTGACTAAAGAGGAACGCCGTTCACATATAGAAAATACTTGCTGCCATATATGTGAGAAAACGTTTGCAGCCGATGAGGAACGAGTCCGGGACCATTTCCACTTAACAGGTAAATACTGAGAATCATAATTCAATTCATTTTTTCATAAATTCTTTTAACAGGAAAATACCGAGGGCCAGCGCACAATGCATTCCATCTGATGTATCAAGATTGCTTCATAGTTCCAGTCATTTTCACAACTTATCTGGATATGATGCTCACTTCATTATTAAGGATATAGCTACATCTATTCCTGGGAAAGTGGATCTCCTACCAATAAATAAAGAAAGATATATCTCGTTCACCAAGCACGTTGAAGGCAGTCATATCAAATTCAGATTCATCGATTCCTTCCGTTTTATGGCAGAATCCTTAGATAAGCTATCATCATTGCTGCCAATGGATAAATTAAACATTACAAAAGCTGTATGGCAGGAATTGGATGATGACGACTTTAAACTACTTACGTGCAAAGGTGTCTTCCCATACGACTTCGTTGACGATTGGACAAAATAACACTTGCCAGTACAGGAGCAATTCTATAATAAAATGACTGACAGTGATATATCTGCTGAGGACTACAGCCGCGCAGAAAAGGTGTGGAAGACATTTGAAATACAGACACTTGGCGAATATTCCGATATATACCTGAAAACTGATATCCTTCTATTGGCTGACGTGTTTTGAGAACTTTCCAGATGTCTGTATGAAGACGTACAATTTAGATCCTACACATTATTACACCATGCCAGGTCTAACATGGGATGCAATGTTAAAATATACCAAAGTGAAACTAGAGCTGATAACTGACGTAGATATACTGCTATTCATAGAGAGAGGTATTCGAGGTGGTATAAGTCAATGCTCGAACAGATATAGTAAAGCAAATAATAAATATATGGATGATTTTAAGCCCGACGAGAAAGAGAAATACCTGATGTATTATGATGTAAATAACCTTTATGGATGGGCTATGTCACAGCAATTACCAACCGGTATGGGCTGATGCTCCCAATATCAACGTTTTCGAGATTCCTGATGATTCACCAATTGGGTACATATTCGAAGTCGACTTGGACTATCCTCAACATCTACGTGATACACATAAGGATTTACCGTTTTGCTCTGAGAATGCAGCACCACCTGGAGCAAAATTAGAAAAGCTTTTGACAACTTTACATCCTAAAACTAAATATGTTATACACTACCAAAATTTGAAGCAATGCTTATCACACGGCCTCATCCAGAAAAAAAGTGCACCGGGTTCTTCAATTCAACCAATCAGCTTCGCTTAAACCATATATTGACTTAAATACTACCAAACGGAAGCAGGCTACCAGCGATCATGAGAAGGACAGCTATAAGAAGATGAATAATGCAGCTTTTGGTAAGACCATGGAAAATGTTCGCAAGTATAGCGATATAAAGCTTTGCATAAAGTGGGAAGGTCGCTATGGTGCAAAAGCTCGGATTGCAGCACCCAACTTCAACAGTGCAACGATATTTGATGAGAATTTAGTTGCTGTGGAATTATGGCGACTCAAAATGTTATTCAATAAGCCCCTCTATATTGGAATGGCAGTTTTGGAAATTTCAAAGATATGCCTCTATGATTTCCACTACAGTTTGATGCAGCGTGAATTTGGAGATAAATGTAAAGTCATGTATACAGATACAGATTCTCTAATATATGAACTTGAAGAGAAAAATGCATATGAGTTTATGGCTGAAAATATAAACAAATTTGATACAAGTGATTACCCAGAAGATAATCAATTCAATTTACCACTCATGAATAAAAAGATTCCTGGTCTAATGAAGGATGAGCTGAATGGGAAAATCATGAGCGAATTTGCAGGCTTGCGCTCGAAAATGTACAGTCTACGTATAAACGATGGTAAAACTGTAAAGAAAGCAAAAGGAGTAAAGACTAATGTAGTCCAGAGGCATATCAATTTCGAAGACTACGTCGAATTTTTGAATAACAAGCGAATATTAACATCTAATCAGAGCTCCATACGATCGCATAACCATAATGTCTACACGATCAGCCAAAAGAAAATTGCATTGAATCCATATGATAACAAGCGGTATATTATGAGTGGGACAACGGATACTCTACCATGGGGACATTACTCTATTCAATCAGAACAGCAAGGAGCAGACGCAGAAAACATATAATCTAAGGCTAGTCTAAGATATGTATTGTAAATAAAAATTGTATTATAGCTAAAATACCATTTAATGAAATAGTTTGTTTTAATTGTATTATAGCCTAAGATGATATACACTATTGTAAAATAAAGGAAAATATTATAATTATAGGATAACCGATTTAAGGAAGCCTAATATAGAATGATACCTTAAGAATTAAATGTTAATCTAGAATGATGCCTTAAGAATTAAATGTTAATATTTTTCAATTTATAATGGCCTTCTTTTTATTCAGTTTCCCATACTAAGTCCGGAACTCCCGAATAATGTTTGACCACTACAACGAGTGGTGGTGGTGGTTGTGGTGGTGGGTGGGGGTGGGGTGGTGGTGGGGGTGGTGGTGGGGGTGGTGGTATTGGTTGTGGTGGTGAGTGCCTGGTCTTGGATGGCGCTTGAAACGGATATTTGACGCGTGTTATCAGAGCTGTTTGAAAAGCTGTTAAGCTGTTATCAGAGCTGTTTTAAAAGCTGTTAAGCTGTTATCAGAGCTGTTTTAAAAGCTGTTAAGCTGTTATCAGAGCTGTTTTAAAGGCTGTTAAGCTGTTATCTGACCTCACTTCCGGTTGGTCTCATAGGTCAGGGTGACGTCAGAGGTCAGCGTCACATTGAAACCTCCGAGGCCACGCGTCAAATATCCCTTTCAAGCGCCATCCAAGACCAGGCACCTACCACCACAACCAATACCACCACCCCCACCACCACCCCACGCCACCCACCACCACAACCACCACCTCCCACCACCACCACCACCCGTTGTAGTGGTCAAACATTATTCGGGAGTTCCGGACTTAGTATGGGAAACTGAATAAAAAGAAGGCCATTATAAATTGAAAAATATTAACATTTAATTCTTAAGGCATCATTCTAGATTAACATTTAATTCTTAAGGTATCATTCTATATTAGGCTTCCTTAAATCGGTTACCCTATAATTATAATATTTTCCTTTATTTTACAATAGTGTATATCATCTTAGACTATCATACAATTAAAACAAACTATTTCATTAAATGGTATTATAGCTATAACACAATTTTTATTTACAATACATATCTTAGACTAGCCTTAGATTATATGTTTTCTGCGTCTGCTCCTTGCTGTTCTGATTGAATAGAGTAATGTCCCCATGGTAGAGTATCCGTTGTCCCACTCATAATATACCGCTTGTTATCATATGGATTCAATGCAATTTTCTTTTGGCTGATCGTGTAGACATTATGGTTATGCGATCGTATGGGGCTCTGATTAGCAGTTAATACTCGCTTGTTATTCAAACATTCGACGTAGTCTTCGAAATTGTTATGCCTCTGGACTACATTAGTCTTTACATCTTTTGCTTTCTTTACAGTTTTACCATCGTTTATACGTAGACTGTACATTTTCGAGCGCAAGCTTGCATATTCGCTCATGATTTTCCCATTCAGCTCATCCTTCATTAGACCAGGAATCTTTTTATTCATGAGTGGTAAATTGAATTGATTATCTTCTGGGTAATCACATGTATCAAATTTGTTTATATTTTCAGCCATAAACTCATATGCATTTTTCTCTTCAAGTTCATATATTAGAGAATCTGTATCTGTATACATGACTTTACATTTATCTCCAAATTCACGCTGCATAAAACTGTAGTGGAAATCATAGAGGCATATCTTTGAAATTTCCAAAACTGCCATTCCAATATAGAGGGGCTTATTGAATAACATTTTGAGTCACCTTAATTCCACAGCAACTAAATTCTCATCAAATATCGTTGCACTGTTGAAGTTGGGTGCTGCAATCCAAGCTTTTGCACCATAGCGACCTTCCCACTTTATGCAAAGCTTTATATCGCTATACTTGCGAACATTTTCCATGGTCTTACCAAAAGCTGCATTATTCATCTTCTTATAGCTGTCCTTCTCATGATCGCTGGTAGCCTGCTTCCGTTTGGTACTATTTAAGTCAATATATGGTTTAAGCCAAGCTGATTGGTTGATTTGAAGAACCCGGTGCACTTTTTTCAGGATGAGGCCGTGTGATAAGCATTGCTTCAAATTTCGGTAGTGTATAACATATTTAGTTTTAGGATGTAAAGTTGTCAAAAGCTTTTCTAATTTTGCTCCAGGTGGTGCTGCATTCTCAGAGCAAAACGGTAAATCCTTATGTGTATCACGTAGATGTTGAGGATAGTCCAAGTCGACTTCGAATATGTACCCAATTGGTGAATCATCAGGAATCTCGAAAACGCTGATATTGGGAGCATCAGCCCATTTGAATCCTCCTGTTGGTAAATGCTGTGACATAGCCCATCCATAAAGGTTATTTACATCATAATACATCAGGTATTTCTCTTTCTCGTCGGGCTTAAAATCATCCATATATTTATTATTTGCTTTACTATATCTGTTCGAGCATTGACTTATACCACCTCGAATACCTCTCTCTATGAATAGCAGTATATCTACGTCGGTTATCAGCTCTAGTTTTACTTTGGTAATATTTTAACATTGCATCCCATGTTAGACCTGGCATGGTGTAATAATGTGTAGGATCTAAATTGTACGTCTTCATACAGACATCTCGAAAGTTCTCAAACACGTCAGCCAATAGAAGGATATCAGTTTTCAGGTATATATCGGAATATTCGCCAAGTGTCTGTATTTCAAATGTCTTCCACACCTTTTCTGCGCGGCTGTAGTCCTCAGCAGATATATCACTGTCAGTCATTTTATTATAGAATTGCTCCTGTGCTGGCAAGTGTTGGAAATCCAATTTTGTCCAATCGTCAACGAAGTCGTATGGGAAGACACCTTTGCACGTAAGTAGTTTAAAGTCGTCATCATCCAATTCCTGCCATACAGCTTTTGTAATGTTTAATTTATCCATTGGCAGCAATGATGATAGCTTATCTAAGGATTCTGCCATAAAACGGAAGGAATCGATGAATCTGAATTTGATATGACTGCCTTCAACGTGCTTGGTGAACGAGATATATCTTTCTTTATTTATTGGTAGGAGATCCACTTTCCCAGGAATAGATGTAGCTATATCCTTAATAATGAAGTGAGCATCATATCCAGATAAGTTGTGAAAAATGACTGGAACTATGATGCAATCTTGATACATCAGATTGCATGCATTGTGCGCTGGCCCTCGGTATTTTCCTGTTAAAAGAATTTATGAAAAAATGAATTGAATTATGATTCTCAGTATTTACCTGTTAAGTGGAAATGGTCCCGGACTCGTTCCTCATCGGCTGCAAACGTTTTTTCACATATATGGCAGCAAGTATTTTCTATATGTGAACGGGGTTCCTCTTTAGTCAGGGGTTGCATTGGTCTGATGTTCAGCTTTTCCTGTACAGCTACGGAGACAATTTTTTGCAATTCTAATGCAAACCATTGTGGACAGTGCTTGCCTCGATATGCTCTGTAATATGAGAGCTTAGCATCATGTTTGCAGTGGAAATAGAATCCTATGCTATGAACTTCATGTTCCTGGATTCGCTGTGTATTTTGATCGTTTCCCTGAATCGGCTTCAATAATGATTCAAGATCAGCATACACACAAAACGGGACTGGATTCTTATGGTTATAATTCTTATATTCCAACCATTTCTTTTCCTCTGAGGGAAACATAATCCTACAATCGTTTTGTTTCTCGCATTCAGGAGTATGTGATGCTAATTTTTCAGCAGAGCGAAAATAGAGCAAACATCTCTCACATATATACTTTCTACCATCATGTTTCGAAGTTTGTTTCGATATGAGGCGCGAAAGATCTTTAATCCAGCAGAAATGATATCTGCCAGCATCATCATCATCATCATCCATATGATCTTCAGCCTGGTCATAGTAATCTTGTAGCATTAGGAGATTAACATGTCGCTCCATCCTGTATTTCGTAAGTCTAACTGGAACTGTGGTGAAGAAACGCTCTTTCTCTAGGATGAATACGTTTACTGATATCTCGTTTCGGTCTTCAAATTGCGTTATTTGCTTAAGTGTCATGGGAAATGTTATCCCATTTAAATTAAGTACAGTTGAATAATGTGGATATGATGAGGTCCTATCGGAGCTGACAGTTGTAGGATATAGCGCTGATGTTACGGCCCATGCGAAGCATGCTTCATCATTATTTTTCAAATTAATGCAAGCTTTCTTTGATGCAATATCCTTTGGTAGACGTATATAAAATGATCCCCGAATCGGCTCAAACTTGTTGATATGCACCGCTAATTGTATTATAGACTGCAGTGCCCAGCCACTGTCTTTTTCCTGGAATTCTTCCAGCTGAGTGTTTATTGGATCCAAAATGTTTGATTTAAACCACTCCTCCAAATTATCATCTGCACTAATTGGAGCAGTTCTTGCTTGGAAATATTTAATGTCTTTTATGTTTTCATTGTCAGCACTTTGTTTAATAAATTCGCCGCAAAACGTTGTAGAAACTTTAATATTAAAATGACGTTTTAGAGTGTTCTTAATACGGGGCGTAAATAATTTCGCAGCGTCTTGCATAAATAGTTTCGGATCGATATTTTTAAATTTGCAATAACACCTTGCCGAATTCTGTCTGCGAACGCCGTCTTTATTTCCTTCCACTTTACAAAATCACTTCTTCTTACGCGAGTAATTCCTCCACCTCGACGGGGAGTTCTCAATAGTGCTCTCAATGCTTTAATTTGCTCGAGACAGCTCTCGAAATGTCGTTTCCTAGCACTCTTATTGCACTTCCGAAATGCAACTTGAAATTTATGCATGTTTCTATTGCACTTTTGAACAATATAGTCTTTATTCACTGAATTTTTTAAACACTCCATCACATCTTTTCGCAAATTTTCAATTATTCAAAAACTTTTATTTACTAACACCGAAGACATTTTTAATTTTTTATATGTTTTTAAACTATCACTGAGACTCACTAAAACTGACTGATGCTCCCCAAGAGTTTGCTTGGGCTTTTATAGCAAGAGTTTGTAAACATGAATGATCCTGCTGCTGCAATAATCATTGCACAGGATGAATTCCAACGAATTTGCTTACAGGCTGGGATGATATAGAATAAACAATAAAACACAATTCTTGGAACAATAAAATAAAAATTTTTGACCGCCTACAGTAAGTGTGGCATCAAATTATATGAAAAGAATAAATGTGCTGATATTGCCTAAATTTGTTTACACAGGTGTGCATGACTCATTCAGCTAAAATGCGAATTTGTAAACAGGAAGTTTACACGGGTGTGTATGAACCATTCAGCTTAAATGCGAATTTGTTTACAGCGGTGATATCAAATTACATCATAAACAGGAGAAGCATGCCTAATGTTTAGTTTGATGCCCAGAACTCCACTGCCCCGGAACGCCTATAGAAAGTCATCCGGAACTTTTGATATCTACAAATTCCTCACTCTCACCGAGAAATATTCAAGTAAGAAAACAGCAAATCCAAGGCGACATTATGCTGATATCTACAACTCCCTAGGATAACTTGAATTATTAATACGCTAATATTTCGAAAACCACAGTCCGTAGAGGATTTCTGATGAAAATGTTGTCCCCCAACAGTACCAATACCCTATCCACTGGCACCTTCCAGAATCTATTGGTATGAAAAAGAATAGCATAGGGTTAACTTTAATTATTACTAATATTAACTATATATAAAAAGTAAAATCACAAATATCTCGAGAACCATAGCCCGTAGAGGGTTTTTGATGAAAATTGTGCCCCCCAACAGTATCAATACCCTATCCACTTGCACCTTCTAGAATCTATTCGTATGAAAAAGAATAGCATAGCGTTAACTTTAATTATTACTAATATTAGTTCAAAACCAAAAGCCCACATTTAGGCGCAACACTTGAAAACAGCAAAATCATAATAAAAAGCCTACATTTAGGCGCAGCACACCATGAGCAAAAAAAATAAAACTTGCCTTATTACTGAAACAGTTAATGTCATCTCCTGGTCAGCCGGACGGTAGGAAAGGAATTCTCCAGGCATGCCCTGTGACGTATACCACTAGACGGAATCCCTCTCAGTGGCCCAGAACCCCAGTCCATAGCCACCAAAATAGTTGGAATCTACCTTGCACTTTTTGTATGGAAAAAGTGCGCCAGAACTGTCCTAGCGTAACTACTATTTTGTGAAATTACGAAGCCGTGTACTCCATTTCCTTACTAGTAGCCCTGTTCAACCACCGTTATCTATCGTCCACCCTTCGTGGGTAGGCAGGCCACTCATTCCGGCGGGCATGGAATGCATTGCTACAGGTAATAGTCTCAACGTGATGGAGTAGCTAACTTTGGGAGGTGGTATGGCGGATCGATTTGTGGAAGTAGGCCTTTAGCACACGCGTTTTTATAATGGGGCTGAGCATTTCGTTACGGCTTTGGAGGCTTAGTCAGGGTGGATGGGGCCGTTTGGGCCCAACATTACCCAAAGCCGGAGCCTCAACAACATCAGAGACCCCTCTCAGCTCTCTCACTCTCTCTCAATCGCTCATTTGCCAGCGTTGTAAACTCTCCTGGTGAATTAGCACTTGTTCGGCGTTGCTGAGGTTTTCTATTCTCCTTCTTTTTGCAGCATATAAATAAAATCAATTTTCTTCTTTTTAGGTTTTCAGGTTCCACCATGAGAAGGAAGCCTGCATTAGATCTTTTTTTTTGTCTGTCAGTCCGTCTAAAGTCTCGACTGCAATTTTTTTTTTACTGTCCGTCTGTCTGTCTGATCAGTTATGTTGACGATTTTGCACAGCTTAACAAGCATCAAGGGATGTGGGTGGCAAGAACCACCCCAAGCCGGCTGATCGCTAGCGGAATATTTGCTGTGCAGCCACCCACGCTAATCCCGCGATGTTTTTGTAACGAAGAGGTGTCGGATGCAGTATGTGTCTACATTCAGGTACAAGTGAATGTAGGTAGATCTGTCGCTTGACACGCTTGTCGTTACACTTTATCGCTGCACTGGGTGCTACAACACCACTAAATATAAGGAAATTTCCGCAGGTAATTATCACTAATTCAATATTAATTTTATTGCGAAATTCTTAGAAATGAAAGTATCTTTTTCCTTTCAGGTTACCTATATGCCGACAACGACACTGAACATATGTTTATCTCGCAGGTAATTATCACTAACTCAAGTAAAATGATTAACACCGAATATAAAAATACTCTTTTTAGTTTTCAGGTGAGTCGGATATATACGACGTATTCCATGTAGGTAAATATGCGCACTTTAATATTAATTTTGTTGCAAAATTCTTAAAAATGTTAGCACCAAATACGAAGATGACTTTCTTTAGTTTTCAGATGGATTAGATACACACAACGTATTCCATTTATTGTGAATTCCTCGCGGATCCGTCATGCGATTTCATAAAAAAAAGCTTTCACTGATTTCAACAAAAAACTTTCTCGTCGGTTCTCGCGGAGATTAAGAAAAAAAACCTCAACTGGGATTTCAATGCCAAAATACAAAAAAAAATTCGTCTGCGAAAAATATCACGTTACGTCTTCTCAAATCCAAAACCCAGACTCGACTGATTACTACGCGCAGCTTGCCTACATTCCTGCCGTTCCCTCTATCCGACCAAAAGGCGACCCGTTCTTTTTCGTCAATCGAATCATGAAATTTCGGTTGGCGACTCCTCGGACGGCTATGTGTACGGGTGTCCGTGTATCTTTTTCAGGCAAAATCGCCGCCGCAATTTCTCTGCTGTCGGCAAAATTTTTCGTAGAATTTTTAGGCAGGCCTGCTGCAATATGTTACATGATGGTATCACGCGATGCATTACAGCTAGGCGAACTACCGTTTTCGTTGCCCGGATTTCGTTGACTAGTGATACGTTTTATGTAGAAAAATTAAGATTTGTGTGCAATTTGCACAAATTAGGATTTTTTTGTTTTTTAAAAATATTTTACTTGTTGTTGTTTTCCCTTCAGGTTTTATTCTTTTTTGTGGGACGGATGCCTTATGGGAAAGTAGCAAAGGGCTACTTTCCGAGATAATAAATGATCTCTTACCCCTTTTCAGATACCCGGGGGAAAATTTTGAAATAAAAAGGGGGATCGCGTAGGAAGAAAAGGTAGCGTATGTGGTATACGCTACAGCGTGGGGACGACCCACGGAGAAATTGTCTCAAGCCGGGCATAAGGCGAAAACATGTAAACCAGGGAAATATGATAGGAGAAATAAGTTCGCTTGCAACAGCGCCCAACGTGGGGACGACCCACCAGAGTCTCAAGCCGGGCATGAGCCACAAGGAACTTGTGTTGCGAAAAAAGAGAAAAAAAAGGGATAACCTGTGACCATACTTCCAATCTCGCCAGGTCGAGGGAGGACAAATCGGAGGATAGACGTCTTCTATCAACTCACCTCGACCCAGGAGTCGACCAGGAGAAGTTACAGCGACTGCTTTAACGGAGACGGGAATGTAAGGCTAGAGACTAATGGTGCATCGGAGAGGAGGGATTACACTTCGCGCCATGTAATCTACGGAATCCAGTCGCGACACCCCGGAAGTGCCCGCCCCAAGCAAGGAAATCGCTTCAACGGATAGAATTCATCTATTAACCTACTCAGGACGAGGGCAGCTCCCCGGAGTGCGGCAAGCTGGTTTGAGCTGGCCACGAAGGTCGAAAAAGGGAATTGGGCTGAGATCTAAAAATGAGAAGGGACCAAAGGGGGAAAATCCTCATACCGAGGCTAATCCAGAAGGGATTAGCAAGCGGGATTCCTACCGTAATTTCCTACGCGTAGGGTACCATATGGGTTGAGTTTGAAACATTGTCGGACAGGGGAGGGGATAACTGGTTGAACTACAAAAGGTGTATCACCCACCACTGATGAGACAGTAGGAGGGCTATGCGATACCCTATAATTTGCAAGTGAAGCTTGCCGGATGCCTTTTTAGGGCTGCCGGGAAACGAAGGGACGGCCCGCCAAGAAAGCGCCTCAAGACGGACTTGATAAGAGGAGTAGACTAAGTCTTCAGATCCTGTGCGTGGAAAACCTCTAGCGGCCTTCCTTTTGGTGTCTTGAGTCTATAGGACACTTGTCCGAGTCGCTCCACTAATATTGCTTTAGCAAATTTCGGCGCCAATTTAGCCGCGAAACGATCTGTAGCTTTGCTCTGTGCGTAATTTCGCACGAAGACTACCTGACCTAGTATGAATGCTCTGGCTCGCGTTCACAGATTATACTTGGTGGAGTAACTGTGGTAAGCTTCCGTTATGTGGCCCTTAACTTGTTCGTGTAGTTTTTGAAGACTTTGATTTGTGGGTAGTAGCTCGAGAGCTCCATCAGAGCTGGCGTTTAAGTCACGTAAGAGTTCGTAAGAGTTCCCATGCATTACGGCATGTCTTCCAAACATCAAGAAGTGGGGCGAACACTTGGTCGACTCATGAACAACGTTTCACAGGGCGAAGGCGGTCTCACTCAGGTGCTCGTCCCAGTTCCGATGTTCATTTCCAACATAGGCGCGTATCGCGGCGAGCACGGATTGATTCGCTCGCTCCGAGGCGTTAGATTGTGGTGAGTAGGAAAGAGAGAAAGTATGCTTTACGCCATATTTCTCCAACAATTGTGCGAGCAGATTGGACGCGAACTGACTGCCGTTGTCAGAATGCAGGTGCTCAGGAACACCAAACACATGGAAAATTTTGCGCTCGAGGAAGTTGACTACTCGAGAAGCAATAGCCTCGGGCATAGCTTCGAGCAGGACGAACTTGGAGAGGTGATCTAACACGATAAAAATGTACCTGTTACCCCTTCGGCTACGCGGGTAGGGTCCCAAAAAATCACAGAACAGACGTTGCCACGGCAAATCTGTACATCGCATCTCACCCAAGGGTGGTCTAGGGGAGAAATTCAGCGGTTTAACCTGCTTACACGTTTCGCAGCAAGCAACGAAGCTCTGAACATCCACGGCCATACTCGGCCAGTAATATAACCGCCGCAATTTCTCAAGGGTTTTTGCCAAGCCGGGGTGAGCGGCGGTAGGCGGGCAGTGTTCCTGCTCGATGAGATGGGTAGTGAGGCCGGCTGGAACCCAGAGCTTCCAGGAGGCTGGAGCATTTGAGACACTGTTCTTTGGGGTGGTGCATGAAATATAAATCCGATCATGGGTGACTCTTAGATTGGGAAAACTGTCCGGATTGGTATTGATGCGATGGATCTGTTCGAGGTACGATTCTTCTTGAAAGGCGGGTGCCTCCAAATCTAGGGACCCGATATCTGGTGGACAAGCTGTTTCTTCGAGGGGGGAACCGGTTGTATCGCTGATTAAACATCGCAAAAGGGCGTCGGCCACTACATTTGCTTTGCCCTTCCGATACTCGATGTCGAACTTAAAGGCCTGGAGCTGAAGACTCCACCGGGCTAGTCTGCCGCATAGATCCCGTTGGACCATGAGCCATTTAAGACTAGCATGGTCGGTGATAATCGTAAACTCCAGACCTTCGACATACGGACGGAAACGCTTCACGCTCAGTACTGCCGCCAGGCATTCCAGTTCCGTGATACTATAGTTACGTTGGGCCGCGTTCAACTTCTGCGACATAAATGCGATGGGGTGTTCACTCCCATTTGCCGTTCGCTGGAACAGCACGCTCCCAACGCCAGTGGTGCTTGCATCGCATTGGATATAAAATGGTTTGGAGAAGTCTGGGTTGGCGAGCACTGGTGCAGCAGTGAGGCACTGTTCAGCCTGTTCATTCCACAGGAACTTGACGTTTTTCCTGAGCAAATTTGTCAAAGGGGTAGCGATGGTGGCGAAATGGGGAATGAAACAGCCACAGGCTCCTAGAAAGCTCCGCACTCTTTTGACAGTATTTGGCCTAGGGAAGTTCTGCATGGCTATGACCTTCTCTGGATCTGCTCTCATGCAGCCGTCACCAACTACAAAATCGAGAAATCGGACTTCCCGCATGCAGAATTCGCTTTTCTCCACGTTCATCGTTAAGCTAGCACTACGTAGTGGTGCTGCAACCTTTGTCAACAGTTCGAGATGTTCTTCGAACGTAGCGGAAGTGATGAGCAGGTCGTCAAGGTAGACTGATATTAGGTCATGTAGCTAGTGGGGTATCACCTTGCACATTAATTTGCACATGGTTTGCGGAGCATTACATAGGCCAAAGGGAAGTACTGTGAACTGGTACAGGGGGCGACCTGGCACCGCGAATGCAGTCTTATCCCGAGATTTCTCAGCCAGGGGGATTTGCCAGAAAGCGTCTTTTAGGTGGATGGCAGTGATGAAATTTGTCTCTTGGAGTCTGCTGAGGAGGCCGTCTATGAGTAGCAGGGGAAAAGCATCCGGAGCTGTAACCGAGTTCAGCTTGCGGGCGTCTAAGCACATTCGAACCTTTCCATTCGCTTTTTTCACGAGGGTCACTGGAGAGGACCAGGCACTTTGACCCTCTTCAATAATTCCCAAGCTTACCATGCGGTCGAGCTCCTTGTACATGGACTGTTTAATCGGCTTGGTCGATCCCACATCAATCTCCTGCTCGACTAAATTCGTGCGACCGAGACCGTGCATATATAATAATGGAAAGGTCTCGATCACAGCTCTCAGACACATCCGCTCAGACTCGGACAGGTGGTGCTGTTGTGTGCACACAGGTGTTGGTTTGGGTAATGATGCGGGCTTCGAGGACAGTCATGATAGGTATGTCCCTCCCCAGCACAATTTCAACATGTGAGCTGAATTCTGGTGGCCATTTGAAGACTTCTGTTCGGTAATGCAGGATGATAAGTTGGGTGGAGAGCCTCTACAGGCTCATTTACAGCGCATTCAGGATAGGTTTCCAAATAACGACTATCGGAATATAGCTCGTGCACAGATCTGCGTGGTTGTGACTCGCGAAGAGCTCCTATTTCCGACCACAGTTTTTCAAACCTGGTGCATAGCTCCCGTAGGTCGAGCACATTGGCAACACTCTGCATCAGGAGTGCTTCTTGCAAGGCCGGTTTCATATTTCTTCGTAAAATTTCAACCAACGCCCTCTCAGGAATTGGTGTCGACATCTTAGCTAAGACCGAGTGAACAGCCAGACGGTAATCGCTAAAAGACTCGCGAGGTCCTTGCTTTCGACCTTCGACCAATTTTCGAATTTCGTAGTCGGTGTCTTGACAGCGGAATTCCCGGAGGAGAGCTGAGCGTAACTCCTGCCACAGGGGAGTTCGGTTACTTCTTAAAAAGAGCTAATACCAATTGGCTGCCTTTACTGTGACAAGGGTGTGGAATCCTGCGCATAGCTCGGCGGCCGAGACTCGCTCCAGGTGCGCTAATGACTCCAATCGAAATATGAATTCGGTCACGTCCATTCCGGATGTGCTATCGAACGACAATTTCCAGCGAAATACTGGGTTCTGGTGATAGTTTGTGGGACGTTTGGAACGGAGGACGCGGGATTCGGGACGATGTTGAACGGAGATAGGGAAACGCCAGCTGGGATAGGAGGAACTAACCCTAGATCTCCAATGGATCGTGTCTGTGCGGAGGGACAGTATTCTGCGTGTGTCTCGGACTAAGTCTGTCGAGCCTGTCGTTAACGGACAAGATCCGCCGTTTATCTAGAGGATGGACAGTCAGAGGCCGAGAGCCGGTGTTGGTGTCCGCCACTCCCTTGGTGTTCCCCGCCTTATCGAAGACTAGAGCCGACAAATGGGACGCGTCGGGGTTAAACTGTGGATTTTTAGTCATCTTCGGAGTAATTAAAAGCTGGCTTGGCCTAAGTGTGGATACACTAAAGGCCTTAGGGAGGGTCCCCAGCACTGGTGGTGCCCTGAGTTCGACTACCGGAGTAGAGCTGGGTTGGTCCGTTGGATTTTGAGCCCCCTCCCTCGTGGCTCCTTCGACGAGGCTAGGTGTCATATTGGCTGACGCAGTCTCAATGAGACCTCACAGGTCTTCTAAATCTTGGGCCAGAGCCTGAGCTTGCTCCCGAAATGACGGTGATGTGAGCGCTAATCTCCGGGCTCTGTAGAGGATGTGGTATGCTCGAGACCTGTACAGAATACGATCCTCAGGCTTTCGGATAGGGTAGGTCAATAAGTTTTGACGTAAGGCGTCGAGGCTGCTGGTTAACGAAACGCGAAAGACAAGCGAGAAAAGAAATTAAATGCTCAGAGCAAAATGCTGAGGCCCAAAAGAGGTATACTGACTCCCCACTGGAACCGCAGGAGTGAACGGAGCATATGTGCTAGGGTTGGTATGATTCACATACAACGTTCACCTTCCACTGTCCACCGAACACCGATCACTACGAAGAATGAAGTAGTACTGCAAGAGGCGATTTGAAGTTTTGGGACATTAGCAACGGGGTCAGAGTGAAGACGTTTTACCTTTAGTCTTGAATTAGGAAAGGGTTATAGCAGTGCTTCCATTCCTCCGGCAAGGAAGACTGTCAAACGGATGAGCATCGCTCAACAACTTAGCGGAGGAATTGAAACACTGACACAGAACCTTTCAATAAAACTACCATTGGGCAGTTAACAAAGTAGAGCTCGCGGACTGAAGCTTGACCTCGCGGAATGCGCCTCGCGGAATGCGCCTCGCGCACAAAATCCGCTTACTACTGAAGGAAATGACCGTCAATACGCATAGAAATCTACTGCATTTTGGAGGATGGGGGGGGGGGGCAATCTAGGGTTGCTCGAAGACAGATTAAACAACTCAATATGTACCGAAAACTAGTTACGAGTGACGTCACCAAAAATGCAAAAACCCGAATCTCACGAGGGCAAACAGGACTGTCATTAAGGCAATAAGGTCTTACAGAAGCAAAAAACAGGAGCTCTACGTAGACTGAATCATTTTCATTTGGAAAGGCAACTCACTCTTGGCAAGTCGGCTTCTTAAGTCGAGATTGCTGAGAGTGGCTGGATTGAAACTACTAAAAGAAGATGTTGATGAAAGCGTTACTTATAAAAGGAAAAGGAAAGTAACACACTTAGTCCTGAAGACATTCTAATTCTAGGTATGTTTACTAAGACAACTTTTAATGATAGAAAATGCACTTTAATCAAGAGAAGCTTGACTACAGGCAAAAAAACCGAAGTTTGGGCGCCATTTGTAGCAGCAGACAAGGTCGGCCGTCAGCTCCCCGATGTGTGGGACACCTCAGGAGGCTGTCAGCTACCTCCTTTGACTGCAAAATCATCGTTGGGTTGACGTGGGAGGCCGCACAGCGTATTGCCGCTAGCACTCAGTCGGCTTGGGGAGGTTCTTGCCTCCTACACCCTTCGATGCTTGAAAGCTGTGCGAATCAGGTATCGGACAGACGGACAGACCTAAAAGTTATCGCCCGCGAATGGACTAGGGACTGCAGACGGACAGACGGACAAAAGAAGAAAAAGAAAACAAACAAAAAATCTGGGAACTTGTACCATCAGTAAGCGACTGCTTCCTGTGGGAGCCTAGAAACCTAAAAAAAAAGAATACACATTTCGTTGGTGAAGACGAGAGAGAGACGAGGATAACCAGACGCGGAGACCTCAGGTGTTGGTGAAGCCTCAGCCTTTGGAGAGTGTAGACGCGAACGCCCCCTACCACACTGGCTAAGCCTCCAAAAGCATCTTCATATCTTTGCTTAGCCCCTGGTTGTATTAGAGTATGTGTGCTAGGCTACGACTCCAGGGTGCTGTGGCTCCCCCATTACGGGTGATTTACCTGGACATCACGGCTGAAGAGTCGAAGTCATCAGGAAAACCGTGCTGGGGTGGTCCCAGCCATTGACCTATTGTAGGTACTTGCACCTAGTACCTCATGGACTGCCAGAATGAACTGGAACCTTAAGATTCCAGGGCTCTGGCCGTGGATAACCAAAATGCAGGGGCAAAAGAAAGAAAAAGGAAGGAAAAAAAACCAAACAAAATAATATAATAAAAAAACGAAATGAATGCGGTAACAATCACTAGAGCTTTCTCTTTTTTTTGTCATGAGACACCTGAAATAAGAATTGGGATATGCCCAATAGACTCGACGACCTCAATCGTTCCTAGATCACCCTGCCTTTGGCCTCACAGTATGGCGGTCCTGAAAAGAAATGGGAAAATACCCAGGAGCAAGAAACAGAAAAAAAATGTTGTTTTGTTACCAATAACAATCCACGGTCAAAGAAGTAATAATAATAATAATAAAAAAAAAATATGTTAGAAAATAAAAAAAAAGAATATAATATATTATGTCATTACTGCCTTGTTTCCATATAACAGTGTTCTTTTATTTCTAGCATTACCGCTACTCTACTTCAACGCCCAGCTTGATTACTGGATTCCTACAAGTACTAATGAAGATCTAGACACTTCTCAAAAGATTTTATAAGAATCAAAAAACAAACAAAAAATTCAGCTAACCTACTACAGGTACCTGCCTAACTTGACCTGACTTATGACTAAGCTTACTTGACTCGAATCGTCCAGGTTAACAGAATTCGATATAAAATCCTGCAGCTGCCAAGCGCCATCGGTGATCCAGGATGACTGAGAGTTACTCCAGTGTGCCAGTGCTACCAGTATTTTGCAGGGTGCTCATTTATGTCCCTTTTTTTCTTTTGTCTTTCTTTTGTATGCACTGCTCGTTAGCAGATATAATCCAAATCATTCATGTAACACTAAATATAGTACTATTCCCAAAGGAAAGTGCACACTAATGGCTATTAATCTAATTCAAGTTATTTATGCCAAAAAAAAATGTCTTCTTTTTTCATTTCTTGTCTCTTTAACGCTGCACTGGGTGCTACAACACCACTAAATATAAGGAAATTTCCGCAGGTAATTATCACTAATTCAATATTAATTTTATTGCGAAATTCTTAGAAATGAAAGTATCTTTTTCCTTTCAGGTTAACTATATGCCGACAACGACACTGAACATACGTTTATCTCGCAGGTAATTATCACTAATTTAATATTAATTTTATTGCGAAATTCTTAGAAATGAAAGTATTTTTTTCCTTTCAGGTTAACTATATGCAGACAACTACACTGAACATATGTTTATCTCGCCGGTAATTGTCACTAAATGAAGTAAAATAATTAACACCGAATATAAAAATGCTCTTTTTAGTTTTCAGGTGAGCCGGATATATACGACGTATTCCATGTAGGTAAATATGCGCACTTTATTATTAATTTTGTTACAAAGTTCTTAGAACTGAAAGTATCTTTTCCCTTTCAGGTTAACTATATGCCAACAACGACACTGAACATATGTTTATCTCGCAGGTAATTATCACTAACGGAAGTAAAATGATTGACACCGAATATAAAAATGCTCTTTTTAGTTTTCAGGTGAGCCGGATATATACGACCTATTCCATGTAGGTAAATATGCGCACTTTAATATTAATTTTATTACAAAGTTCTTAGAACTGAAAGAATCTTTTCCCTTTCAGGTTAACTATATGCCAACAACGACACTGAACATATGTTTATCTCGCAGGTAATTATCACTAACGGAAGTAAAATGATTGACACCGAATATAAAAATGCTCTTTTTAGTTTTCAGGTGAGCCGGATATATACGACGTATTCCATGTAGGTAAATATGCGCACTTTAATATTAATTTTATTACAAAGTTCTTAGAACTGAAAGTATCTTTTTCCTTTCAGGTTACCTATATGCAGACAACGACACTGAACATATGTTTATCTCGCAGGTAATTATCACTAAATGAAGTAAAATGATTAACACCGAATATAAAACTGCTCTCTTTAGTTTTCAGGTGAGCCGCATATATACGATGTGTTCCATGTAGGTAAATATGCGCTCTTTTATATTAATTTTGTTGCAAAATTCTTAAAAATGTTAGCACCAAATACGAAGATAACTTTCTTTAGTTTTCAGATTGACTGGATACACACAACGTATTCCATTTATTGTGAATTCCTCGCGGATCCGTCATGCGATTTCATAAAAAAAAAACCTTTCACTGATTTCAACAAAAAACTTTCTCGTCGGTGCTCGCGGAGATCAAAAAAAAAAACCTTAACTGGGATTTCAATGCCAAAATACAAAAAACATTCGTCTGCGAAAAATATCACGTCACGTCTTCTCAAATCCAAAACCCAGACTCGACTGATTACTACGCCCAGCTTGCCTACATTCCTGCCGTTCCCTCTATCCGACCGAAAGGCGACCCGTTCTTTTTCGTCGATCGAATCATGAAATTTCGGTTGGCGACTGCTCGGACGGCCATGTGTACGGGTGTCCGTGTATCTTTTTCAGGCAAAATCGCCGCCGCAGTTTCTCTGCTGTCGGCAAAATTTTTCGTAGAATTTTTAGGCAGGCCTGCTGCAATATATTACATGATGGTATCACGCGATGCATTACAGCTAGGCGAACTACCGTTTTCGTTGCCTGGATGTCGTTGACTAGCGGTAAGTTTTATGTAGAAAAATTACGATTTGTGTGCAATTTGCACAAATTAGGATTTTTTTGTTTTTTAAAAATATTTTACTTGTTGTTGTTTTCCCTTCAGGTTTTATTCTTTTTTGTCGGACGGATGCCTTATGAGAAAGTAGCACAGGGCTACTTTCCGAGATAATAAATGATCTCTTACCCCTTTTCATATACCCGGGGAAAATTTTGAAATAAACAGGGGGATCGCGTAGGAAGAAAAGGTAGCGTATGTAGTATACGCTACAAGTAAAGAGAGTAAAAATACCAATAATAATATTAAAGTAAAGAAAAAAATTAAGGTAGCGAGAGAAAAAAAAACATAATCATTGAAAAAATTGATAAATAAAAAGAAAAGTTAAGAAAAAGAAGAAAAACAAATAATTGGAAAGAGAAGTGTAAAAAAGAAAAGAACACTTATTAAAAAAAAAAGTAATTAAAAAAAAGGAGGAAAGGCGGGAGAGAGAGAAAGAGAGGGAGGAAGTGGATAGATAGTATAATAAACTAAATCTATACCGTGATTTATTTTATTTTACTAAATAATAATAAAAACCGTACTAAATAAATTATATACAGAGTGGCGTTTATTTTTGTATACTAGGTAGGATAAAATTAAGAAGGTTGCCATATAGTTAGTTTGGATAAGTTATGAAGTTGAATATGGAAGCAGTCGCCATAATCTTGCTGATGTTCATCAGTTTGTCATACGCTGGGCAGATTGGGTACAATATAAGGCCCATAATGCAGTGCGGGATATTGTTCGAGCACGTAGGAAGAGCCAACTTTTACACTAAGCATTGGACTATTCTATCCAATGTAGAAATGCCGGACTTAGCAGTCGAGCTGGAATTCGCAAACAATTGCAGCAAGCTGATTATACAGCTCTGCACGAAAGTCAACCAAACTGAACTCGGAAACAGATGTGAGTTAGCCACTAAGGAAATAGGAAGCTGGATGGCGAAGATTAGGAGACAGGATGATGAGTTGAAGCACCATACCCATGCGGAACCGGCTCGTCGAAAGAAGCGATTTTTCTTGGATGGTATAGGGTCCCTGTCAAAGACACTTTTCGAAACCATGGATCATGCAGATTCGGAAAATATCTACTCGGCTATGAGGGATCTTGATGGAAAAGAAAACCGCACCACACCTTGCTTCAAGAGCAGACTACAGTGATGACATCGACGTTCAATTTGTTCAATGCGTCGCGCGTTCAGGCAGCAGCGACGGGAACTATGAAATAAAGTCAAAGCCATCACCGCCGCTCAGCAGAGTCAAAACCTGGAGATAACAACGTTAACACGGAGGGTGGAGATAAATGAAATACTGACACTAATGACCCTCCAACTGCGAGAACTCAGCGATGTCCAAGAAGGTTATACGGATATGCTAGTCGCACTGAGCATGACGAAGCTTCATCGCATGATTATTCACGCCCGGCAGCTAACAGAAATTATGACGAACGCTACAAAACAATTGGATTTAGCCGAGGAATTTCAGGACTTCCAATTGTTGACTCAAATCGCTAAGGTGAACGCAATGCAGGGTCCGCAACACATTATGGTCAGAAAAGATATTCCTCAACCGGAAAGAGTGGCTTTTGAACTGCACAAAATATATACCATTCCCGCAGTAGTTGATGAAGACGGCTACCATGTATATGAGTTGGGAGCCGAATTTCTAGCAGGAAATAATCACGTTCGCCAGCATGTCCTACTAGACTACCAGCAATATGAGAAATGCCAACAAATGACAACCCTCGGAAATCATCTGCATTTCCTGTGCCCACAGTTGGGACCAATCGTCACAGCCATTGGTGATAGCTGTGTGCTCAACCTTTTTCGAAGTTTCAATGTGAACCCGCTGGCATGCAAGGAAAAAAGTCTCCCAAAATAGAATAGTCTAGTCCGCATGATTACCCGAAATCACTGGTTGTTCGTGATGGCCGAAAGGACAAAATTAGAGATAAACTGCCGCGATACACCTATTGCGATTGGAGAACTATTGACCAACGGAGTATTATCAATCGAAGAGCACTGCCACCTTCAGATCGGCGACCTGCTGATCACATCAGAGGACCACGCTAAGCGAAATATTACTTTTTTACAACCCTCATTTTCGGAATTACCATCATGGGAGAGCATGAGTACCAAAAATAAATCTACAAAGCCTATGACTGATGGCGATCAAAATCGTAAGGTACTGCTGTTAGCTGCCGACAATGCCAACCAAGCGTAGAGAGATCATGCAGCCGAGATAAAAAAAATAAATGGGGCCATCACGCGAGAGGAAATACATCGACAACAAACTCATCCCCACACCATCTACCTAGCCGCCAACCAAAGATGACCTCCAAGTTATCGTGCCTACTTCAGCAACATTGCCCACAGCAAACCTGGCTACGATAGTCGGAAAACAGCTTGTACGGCTAGCGTCGTAACAACCGTTGTAGGGTTAGATATTTTTGTTATACTAAGTGTTATATTGGATAGGACAAGGGCAACCTTTAGATAGACGGAATCACTCTGAGTAATTAAACCTATACAAATATTATATTCAGGTTATAAACTTAGTTTAATAATTGCTAGAATAAAAAAACATGTCTTCATTTGAAAAAAAAAATTTGGAATTAGGTATAAAAAATATTTAAACGAAAGTAAATAGTGTAGTTATATAATATTATTAGATTAATGAAACCTAGAATCAAATTTTGTATAAGTAAATATAATGCTAGAAATAATTGTACAGTTTTTTTTTTGTTATTATGGTAAAACTATTTTTGGAAATATCAAAATTAGAGCTAAGGTAAAGAAAATTATAATTGACAAAAAGATTGTTTGAAAAAGTAAATTAGAGCACGAGAAAAAAAAGTAAATAAAAAAATACAGGTTTTTAAATTAGCACTGAATTAAAAAAAATTTGTTCAAACCAACATTAAATAGCCACCTGGAAGTAAAATAGTTTAAAAGTTTCTAATTCCACTTTTTCTAATCATTGAAAATAGGTTGGGAACGAAACGATATATACCTACCTACAAGAACATCGATAAGGCAGTTTTTAGTGGAGATAACAATCAACACCTCATGGCTACATTCCCCACAAACAAATCCGGGACACAATCCAATAAGAGGAAAGTAACTTGTCTTCGATAACAGTGCGCGAATCAAATGGAATTAGATTAAGTCATCTGTACATTTAAATGTATCTTTAAAATAGCAAATTAGCAACATTTTAATAGGTAACTTATTGTATAATTATAACCTTAATAACTTTAGCTAGGAAATATTAGGAACGGCAACAAAAAATGCTCAAAATTCCAGTTGCGTTGCACAGCTGCTGGGGTCAATGTACTCTTCTGACCTACGCACAGCTGCTAAGGTCATCTACAGACAAATGCGCAATATGCAAAGAGCAACATAGATTTTTTAAATGTCCACAATTTATCAAATGTGACATTGACAAAAGGTTCAAGATCGTTACATCTAACCATCTATGTGTAAACTGCCTATCAAGGCACCATAACACGAAATCTTGCCCAAGCAAATTTACGTGTCGGCAATGCGGTAGAAAACACCATTCTTTGCTTCACAAGAACAGTAGTATTTCCAACCAGAGTACTCACTTTTCAACTAAGCAAAGCAATAAGTCTATCAAACAAGCACAGCCACTCAATTCTCCCTCTACATCTGAGGCCCTACCAGATAGTTCTTTACGAACATTCTACACAAATCGCCCACAGCGCGGTACTCAAGCACTGCTTGCCACAGCATTGCTTCACATTTCCTCAACAGAGGGAACAATGCATACTATGCGGGCTCTAATCGACTCGGGGTCTCAAGTATCTTTTATTACAGCAGCAGCAACACGTAAACTGCACCTATCTGCCACTCGCGTTGACACCCAAATCACAGGCTTAGCAAATAGCATAGCTACAAAGATTAAACGACAAACATGCTTCAAAGTATGTCCGCAATCTAAATCAGATAAGACAACTTCAGTGACAGCACTAATCGTGAACAAGATCACTGAGTTCCTGGCTCCGACTACCATTCAAATACAAGAATGGGATCATATAAAGGATTTAAAGCTTGCTGACCAAATTTCTCACAAGCCTGGAAAAATTGATATTCTCCTGGGAGCAGATGTATACGGGGAAATTCTATTGGAAGGATTATGAAAGGGTCCTCCAGGAACCCCTACTGCCCAAAATAGCACCCTCGGATGGATTCTCTTCGGAAATCTACCGCGAGCGGACTCTATTTCTAAAGTTTCATCTTCAGCAATTAATGCGCAAGCTGACCAGGAACCGTCAATAGATAAAATCCAGAGAAAGCTTTGGGAACCTGAGAAAATCACTTCTCAAGTACGTAAACGCTCAAAATCCGATCAAAAGAGTGAACGATCTTATCAAAATACTCATCGTCGTATTGCAGCTGGTCGATATGTACGATTACCATTCATCGAAGAAAAACCAGTACTAGGTGAATCTCGAAATAAGGACTTACGCAGGTTTTATAACCTCGAAGGGAAACCTCCTAAAAATGCCAATCTTTACAAAGACTATAAAGGTTGCATTAAAGTATTTCATGCCTTAGGACACATGAAACTAGCTTTAAGAAAGCAAGCAGCAATTCTAGCTCCAATGCAGCAGGCATCAACATCTCCTATAGATGAGCAAGCAGCAAGCCCAGCTTCAGGGCATCATATTTTGCCAAAATCAGCTACCCAGTCGCAGCGGGCTATATCTGTATCTACAGCAGGGCGGCAAAAATCCACGTCGTCTGAGGCTCAACGAGTGCCGCTGACGACATCAAGCCTTCAGCAGTTTCAACCTGCATTGAAGTTGAAGAAATGCATTTTAAAAGATACAAATGTTTTTCACGCAGAACGTCCGGATAACGACTTCCAGCTACTTATTGCAGACAGTGAACAACCGTACACATTCGAGGAAATCACCGTCTCATATAAAAAACTAAAGCGGTCCAGAAAAAAGAAACAACGTTTCACTGCTCGGGACGGGACACGCATAAAAGTAAAGCTACTTGTAGATGGATGTATACGAATCGTAACGTCAAATAATTAACCTAGAATCTATTTTTATTATCTTGGGTCTTGACTGAAGTAAAGTATCTTGTTCCGGGGAACGACTAGAACAAGATAATCATAAACTTTTTAATTACCAACGCCATAAAGTCGATTCCATAGCTTTATACTGGTGAGTACATTTTTTGATTAATCATATATTATAGTTCATATTGATTAATATATTTATATATATATACATATATAATGCCATTGGTCAAAGTTGTCTCAGCTTTGACAGTATTGTATTGAAATTAAAATTATTATTGTGTAGTAAGTAAGCGACTTTATTAAATCAACTGAAGTTTAGTTCTTAAGTGTCGTGTAATTGAATTCTGTTAATTTTAGTTCTAGTTGTAGTTTTGTACATAAGTTTACGTGCGTTCAATAAAGCACTGACTATAAAATATTCCCCGGCGTTATTAATTACAGGCCACATTATTATTAATATTTTTTTTTAGTGTTCTCATTGGGCAGAACAAAAGTAGTTATTGTTAAGATAGAATTTAGAAGATGTTAAAAATAAAAAAACAAATATTGTATAGACATATATGATAAAATGTACAATGTAGCGGAAACTAAGCCGAGCACCCTGATATAATTCCCCTGGGAATTGGTCTTTCACAGGGAGGAGGAATTTCGTGGACCAATATTCAATTCGATGCGGTTGTGACATCATGACTTTAGCTAGCAGCAGGTGTACGACTAATTAAGCAGTTTGCAGTATCTAAGCATTTTTACTTCGCACAGTTAAATGCTTGGCGATTGTGAATTGTTTATTAAAAAACTGTCGCATCCACTGCTGTTGTAATTAAGCATTAAGCCATGGTTAAGTAATTCACTTCGCATAGTGAAATGCTCGACTGGGCTTACTGTTTGTTTACTAACAGTATTGGGGTCTCCAGCTGACGGCAGTTACTGATGTAAAGCTTTGCGATTAATTGCAAGGTATTGCACTGGTCACTAGGTCAGAGTCGCTTCCGCCTGTAAAGATTCTAACAGGTGACCCGACTTTGCGAGTGGATCAGGTTGCTGAGTGGTGTTTTTGGCGATTATGAGTTGTGAGCTAGAAGTAAGGGCAAATCTTGTTCGAAGTAGTTTAAGTAAATAAAGTTTTATATGTGAATGCCGCGAGTTTTTTTTTTTTGGGACACGACAAGCGTAATAGTGTAATTTGATTAAGATGGAACCATCACGTAAAAAACAAAGGACTCCCACAAAAGGTAAAAAGAAGTTGTCCAAAGGTGAAGCAGCCATAAAAGAAAAAAGGAAGTTGTCTAAATATGCAGCAGAAGTAGTCGGTGAAAATATCTTATTAAACTACACGTACCATTTGGACGATTGCCATAACCGGAAAATAATACTTGGATTTGACCCTTTATCGTTCGTAGCCAAAATAGTGTTTCATCGGCATGGACTCTAACCGATATCATCACCTTATTCCGGCTGGGTAGCAGTTTACGAGAATCTCAACGATTTAAAAACCAAAATGGAAGAGATGCTTCCACCGAATCAGGTCGAACCAAAAAAAGAATACACGATCCCCGTCAATAGTGGCAGCATTATACTATCGCAAGCGGAGCTTTATAAAATATTTGAAATGATGAAATTCTTCCATATTGTCATGTTTCACAATAACAACGCTACTGAAGCTCTTAAGGAATATTATAAAAAGTATGCTGACAAATGTAAAGAAAAAAATATATTAAAATTACTATGTGAAGATTTTTTTATTCCCAGTCGAACTTCTTATGTACACTTAAATTATTCCAGACTATTTTATGAAATACCAATGTATTGTATTGCAAATCTAATTTTTGATGCAATGAATTTCGATTACAAATAAATAAAATAAAATAAATATAAAAAGTATTTTATTTAATGATTTTATTCACTAACAAATATATATCAATATTAATACAATTTTTAACAGCACAACGTACAGCAGATAAATTTCCATGAATTTCACAATATACTTGAAATTGTATAAGGTTGTTTAGTTTTGGTTGGTTGTTTTATTTTAGCTTGAGGAATGTATTGCTGAATAAATTTTTCCTTTTCAAGTCCTTTTACATAAATTGTTGAATTTGATAATTTCGTCAGTATGTTGTAATTAATAGTACCAGTGTTCCATCTTAACCCGTTTATTCGGTTGAAATCGTAATCATCCTGCCAACGAGCTTTTGCTGACAATTGATAATACGGGTATGGAGGTTTGAAATAATATAAGGTTGGATTAAGCGATCCGTGTTGTAAGAACGACAACTCCTTAGCAAACAGCTGGCCTTTAACTCCGCTGACAAACTGTATGTCTAAAACAACTCTGTCCGAACTCATGACTTTTACTGCAGAAATTAAATACCAAACAGATATTGAAATATACGTTTTAAGGCCTTATGTATGTAGGTTTCTCAAAAATAATATAACAATTTGCAACACTATTTAACAAATACAATTACTATCATAAACTATGTACATTTTTTTTTTCGTATAACAGTTGTCATATTTATGATTATTTTAATTTTTGCATTTACTAAAAATATATTATTTGCCTAATTACAATAAATTATTCAAATCTTATAAATATTATATTCTGGTGCTCTTAAAACCGTAAGAATATGAAAACCCATCCTGCTTAATTACTCTTTTATCAAATGTAAATATAATTCTTTTTGTTTCCGATTCAGATACAATCACACCAGGTAATTTTCGTATAATTTTACATTTATTTTCTATTTTTACAGGCTCGGTTTCTTCAAAAACAATTTTCTTCATTTTATCAAAATTTATCATTTGATAATTTTTAAAGTTTAACGAAACCCCTTTGTATTTCGTCAGCTGAATACTGATTTGGACCATACGCCACTTTTAAATTTTTTGGGCTAGAAATGCAGTTTTAGGTTTTCGATTATTCTCTTTCCAAATATCTATCCCAAATTCTTCTACTCCTATTTACTGCTGAGATATTGAGTGTTTACTTTGGTCCATCTCCATCTATTTCACCAATTTGAAGTGCAGCCTCGTCCATGTCCAAGCACATTGGCGTTTGGCCCTTAAGACACATATATTATCATTTTTCTATTCTGCAATTTTTATAATGTTACATAATCATACGTATTAGAGGTGGACCTTTAAAACTTGAACACTTATTTTGTGCTATTTGGGTCCATTTCCATTGGATTTCAGTCAAAAAGTGCGTGTAAAAACCGTATACATGAGCATAGCATTTCTGAAGAGAGTTTAATGCCGGATAGCATGTATAAAAGGGAGAGAGAAAGATAGAAAATAAGAGCTTCATTGAGTTTTATATTTTGTGGTTTGATTCACTTGTGAAGAAGCTGTCGACATTGAAGGATGTATTAAAAGCAAATTATGAGCTCACCAATGCCCTCCTATGTTAACAGAGATCTTGAGGTACTTGCCAGCTTTTAAATACTTATTTTTAATTTTGTACCCCTAAATACGTACTTTTCAGCATGCAAAAAGGAATTTTTCTTCGTTTGGGAGTGCGTCGCCATTAGATTTTTCGCGTAAATGCTTAACACTAATTTCATTTTGCATTTTTGTTCTATTTTAACCCTTTCCAATTTCATTGTAATTAGCGGATGATATTGATTTGGTTAGTTATCTTTCTTACCATCTAATTCCAGCTTTTATGGTATACACGGCAATTTAACTGTTTGTTACTGTGTGACTTAGCTTTATATATTGTTTCTTCGCTTTTAGACAGCGATATGTCTTCTTCAATATTAAAAAAGAAAAGGCAAAGAAATACTGATCTTTGGAAAAGAAATATAAATAAAAAATTTGGACAGTCTGGACAAGCGTACCGCAATATAAAAAATTTAGAGATCCCTGCCAGGCAAATTATAACTCCTTATAAATCTACTTGTTACTTGCTTTGCACGAAAAATTTCACTGAAAGCGACAGAGAAACTATTTTTATTCACCACTGGAACCTGCCTTTAAATTCGTTAAAAGGCAGTTTGTTAAGCGACATCGTCCTTCAAAACCAGAGATTGACAAAAACACTGCCAAAAATCCACGAAAAGACAGCAAGCAGCATTACACATTTAAATATTACTTACAAGCTAATAATCAAATAATGCAGGTTTGTCGGCTCTTGTTTTTGAAGAGTTTATGTATTAATAAGAAGCGTATATATTACGCATTCGAACATTCAGAAGATAAGTGCTTTGGAGCTCCATTAACATCAAGAAAAGGAAAGCATGTGAAAAAATGTTACGCCGATGAAGAAATTGGAGGAAATTCGTGAACACATTAGAAGTTTTCCGACGGTGCATTACTGTCGTGTAGGAAGTCGAAACGCGTACCTAGAAACCAATTTAAATTTAACAAAAATGTACCAGCTATATGTGGAAAAGTATAAAGATCCAGTAAGCTTGTCTATCTACAGAAAAGTATTCAACTTTGAGTCAACAAGTCCTTTTATAAGACTAGGAAGGATATATGTGACAGATGCTACCGCTTTAAAAATACACCGCATCCTACAGAGAAGGAAATATTTGAAAATGAAGCCCAGCGATTCTTCAAAAGTTTTCGAAACCGGGACATTCCAACATAAAGGAGGTAGACTGTACACATTCAGCGATAGATTGTGCCTTAAAAAATGTGAAAATTTATAGTCCTTTACACTTGATAAGATTATTAACAGGTACAAGTTCCGGAAAAACAAAACTGAAGATTTTGCAAATGAATCCACGCGATTTCAATGCATATTCGATAGCTGCTGGAAAGTTGGATTATACAAAAGTGCCATTTTCTAAAATAACGTCCATTTTCGAAGACAGATAATAAAATTGTATCATTATATAAGAAGGGGAATAATAGGTCTTTCGCCACACCAAAAAAGTATTTTTATGATTAGTGTTCTGGTTTTACCTAGCCACCCTATAATAAAAGAGAAAACAGCGGATGTAAAAAGCTTACTAAAGTACCTTCCAGATGTGGACCGCCAATACTTATGTGCCTTGCTAAAAATATCTAACGAAATATGCAAAAACTATATTTTCAAGTAAAATTAGGTTTTAGACAATGTTTATTCTGTGCTTCTTCTTTTTTGCAAATAAAGAATTATTTTCCTGGAAGAAATTTTGCTTTTACTGCTCAAATTTATAGAAATTGAGTGGTAATGTATAAATTAGGTATACGATTTATTCAGGTCATTTTAGTCGATATTCAGATCAATTATGGTCCGTAACCTACATTTACATAACGTTTTCGTTACGCCCTTTGCACGTGGACCATAACAAGAAAATGTAGACTTTTAGAAACCTGTTAATAAGTTGAATAAAGAATTAACAATTTTCACAAATTTAAGGGACAAATATCGTAAGCATATGAGGAACATTTTAGAAAATTTTGAATACAGGTTTAGCGAATAGTTTTTCCGCTGGTTCACTTAAAACATAAAAATCGATTTTCTGCAAATATGAGGTTGTAACGTATGGACCAAATCAGTATCCAGCTGACGATTTGGTGACGTACTCAAAACCACTAGATGTTTTAATTTTCAAACTATAACATTTAGCTGCAATGCTTACAAACTCAGATATGTACGCGTTTTTTCCATAACATTCCAGCTCATTTGTGAGTCCACCCAAAAATTCAGATGTTTCAAACGTGTTGTCATTCATTTTTTCAGTGAAAATTACGCTATCAGTGTCGCAGTATAAAACACGTTTTTGGATTTTTTCTAGTACTCCATATGCCATATGGATGATAACTCCATTCCTGGACTTTCAATAAAATCAGAAAGATCTTTAAAACTCGTTACAACAGTTGTTTGCATTTTGTCCCCTCTTTGGGAAAATTTTCCCCACAAAGAATTAAGACATAGTTTTGCTTCGTGTCTTTGCCCGGAATTTTTTTCGATTTTTGTTTTATCTAAAAGAATATTTTCGTATTTTTCATTCTGCTGAATATACAGTTCTCTTTCATCTTCAGTATTACATGTAACTACTAGGCCAACCGCTAGCTTCTTGTTTTAGCTTTAAAAACGTATTAACATATTCGGGGAATAGACCTCCCTGTCCTGTTTCACGAGCATATTGAGTGTAGCTATGTATATTGCCAAACTTCAAAAATATCTCTTATTTCATACCCTTGCAACTTCAGGAATTACCCAAGTACCTAATAACATTCTTTCAGTTTCAGTGTGTGGGCGTTGATGAAGAATATTAAGTTCGCTGCATGCTTTGCAAAGAGGAAAATATAATTTGTTGTATATTTTAAGAGGAAGAACAGGAATAGTAATATTTTGTGGGGGCAAAATTCTACATTTAACAAACCCATGCATTTTTATCAAATCTTCCGCCTGAAGGAACATCCCCATGTTTTAATATTTTTGGATGCCCTACAGGATAAGGTGCATATTTATTTACGTACGGATAGAGACCTGTAAAGTCCAAATATTTAATTTTCTCATCAGCCTTTGCTTCATAATAAACAGCAAATAGCTCAGTACGCCCTCCTGTTATAGCTTCCCGCGGATTAAGGGAAAGTACATGACTTTTTAAATCGTTATCTAACGATTGGTTTATTTCCGGATTTTCTTTTAAAAATTGTTTGAAATAACACTCCCACATAGTTATTATTTTAAACCCTGCACGTTTGATTAGTTCAATTCTTTTACACGTGCCTTCTTATCGATGATCAAGATTCGGGAATTGAAGTTTATTTGAAGTCCGGTTTTTGAAACACAGTATACAGCCATATCCAAAAAAATCATATACAGTATTGGTATCCAAATTAAACTCTAAAGCCGCATTTTGGTAGTTTTACTTCACCATAATTTTCTACGTGTTTAATGTTCCCCCCAACTTTGCTTTTTTCTAATATAAGCCATATTAGACCAATAATTGACTGATTCGAATTTCTAATATACCCGTTTTTAGGCATAATACCTAACAAATTTTCTTTTAAAAAGTTTTTTCTGTATAACTACTAGCATTACTGTTGATGCAATTGTAAGAGCTTCCGTAAACGGATTATTTGTGTTATTTTAAAAAAAAATCCTTCATAAAAGCTAAACAACTCTCTCGTAAAATGTTGACGTCATTTCGACAATAACTTATTAATTCGACCTGATTACTAAAAATTATCTTGGATTTTATTTGGTTGTCGAACCATTTGCAGAAGTTTTCCCTTTCATCTGTCTTCATTGCGTCTATGGCATACATTGCTGTAGATGGAATTTGTCCTACATACGAATTCCAATTATCTAAAGTATTAAAAAATGAGCGTAATATCCTTTTTTTGATATTTGGAATATTAAAATCTTTGGGTAGTTTTGATAATGCAAACGGTAGAAAATTTAATGAATCAATAAAAATTAAACGCCCACAAGTAATTTTCATAATTTTTTACCCATTCATGACTGGTACAACTTTTACTTTTCGTTTTATCAGTTCTGATATAATAAAGTGTCCGTTGTAAGATTGCAAATTGTGCGCAATACAAATAATTAAGTTGCTAAAGGTCTGTGCAAAAAGCAGTAATGTACAAATTGTTCTACTATATTTTCAGATCCGTTTTGATATTTAAAAATATGTTCGCGTTTGCCGCATTTAATACAATCACCATCGTCTCTAGTATCCGAAATATAAAATTCATTGCAATTCTGCTGGCCTATTATTAAGTGTTCAGTAAAAAAGCCTTCTTTACTGATTGATGGTTTAATAAAAAGTAAAATATGTACATTTTATTTTCCTATTTATACAAAATTTAGTCTGGGAAATAAAATTAAGAATTACCAAAAAAGTGCTTAGTTCACAATATACCATATATTGTGAAAATGTAAAATTCTCACAAGAAAGGTGAGTAGCACGAGATAGGTACATACATACAGGTGGTGATAGGTACGTAAGTACATGCCCGTGCAAAAACTGCAGCGTCTGGAGTTCGCATGGTAGAATTTTCCGGTGAAATATGAATTCCCTCAGAATGAATACGATGCGACCTGAGAATTATTTTATGTGATTAGCTCTGCACTAATCACGATGCGACGTGGGAATTATTTTATGCGATTAGCACTGGGCTAATCATCCTGCCCCTTTGGGTTGCTGCGCAACACAAAATCTTCATTGTTATCCGGCTGGCTCCGTCTTGCGGGTACTGGAGGTATAGAATAGCAATGTGGTGGCATTTTCCTGGAGCAAACCCCGTGGTTCCATTTGGTAAACATCCAATAGGTGCATCCGATCATAAGAGCTGCTAGAAGCATGTAACTTATGGTGTAATGATGTATGTCGTGATGCGATAGTCCCTGGGGCAATGCTTTCGAGTACTGCTTGAGATCCTTAACCTTGTTGGTCAACACATCTATTTCATGATCGTTGGATTTTAGATGAAGCTCTGAAGAAATGTATGGGTGCCCTCTTTTTGCTGAATGCGGGTCTTCACCCAAGGATAGAGTTAAATTTATGCGTGGAATAAATGCTGATATGGTCTTGCTTTGATAACGCCCGTGACCAGTAATCGTCATAGAGCTCTGTTTGATTGAACAATCTGGTCGAAGTTTTAGAATTCCATTTTTCTGTAGAGTCTTAGTTGTTACTGCTGTTCCACATACAATGTTGAATGTGGTTTCACTATCGAGATGGTAGAGCCAACTGTTTGGAGTATGTAGCTGTATCCAAAGATTTGATCGATTTGAGCTGCGAAGGTGGCAGTTGGAAGAGAGTGTTTGTCTGTGGTTAAGCAGCTCCATTTCGCACTGGCTGACGTTGGCCTTTAGATTGAAAATGGGATGATTCTGGTCACATAGGTACTGATCTTCTCTTAAGTGTTGACATTTGTTTAACTCTGCTTGAGATAGTGGGTAATATCTCTCCCTGGGAAGACTCACGATGAGATAATCTGATGATGGCTTTGATTAATAGGAGTTTGTCTCCTTGTTGAATGGGAACAGGTATCATCTTGAATAACTGAAAGTATTCATCCAGGACGAGTGGAATCCGTATGTCAAATAAAATGTATGATTCTCCTATCCTGGTTCCAACTGTCATTAGGTTGTAATGGAGTAGCACGCCATCCGTAATATTTCCTGGAATAGTTAGAGTTGATGGAATATGGTCCTTTATTAAAGTCAACTGGTCTCGGAGTTGCATCGGGGTAATTAATAATGGGCTGATCTTGTTGTGGTGAATATCTGTTATGACGTCTAATAAAACATTTTGAGCTCTGTGGTAGTTTTGAAGAACTAGTGTGGTTAGCAGCGATAAGGCACTGAAAGCTTGGGTAGCTTGCTGCTCCAGCTGAACGTCATCAACAAACTTACTGAATGCAAGTATAAGGTCTTGAATTGCCTTGAATTGTTCTTGAATTGATTCCTCTTGACGTTTCATGATATTGGTTGTAGTTTCTAAAACTGATGTTTGGTTTTTTGCTAGCTGCATTAAGTAACCTTCGTTGCTTCTTGTTTTTTCGATTTCTTCTTCAATGTACTTGGCGTAGGACGAGTCCAGGATGCCAAATACTTTATTCGCAACGTTACCTATTAAGTCAAGAGGTGACTTTTTTATGTGGAACTCGGTCTCGGCCGCCTTTGTGAAGAATTTCATTGGCTTCTTCAATTTGCGTGAGTTGATGTTGAAATTGGGAAAGTATTTCCAAACAGTGGTCTCTTCTGAGTGTTGTTGTATTGCATAACTTGCTTATTTCTCCAATGCATTTTCGGATTCCCGCTAGTTCGCTCCAGTAATTATCTAGCTTGTAGTATGCAAGAATGGTCCACTGGCTGTTTATTAGATGTGCATGTCCTAGTGACTCAAAGAATATTCCTGGATTACTTGAGAATGGTGTTACTTCGGCCGGCTCCCTTAGCGGGCTTCCGAAGGCTGGCATTATAAGTGAGGTTAGCATGAGCAATTTTAAAGCCGCTGATGAGCTAATAGATCTTGCCGTGGGGCTTCTATTCGTCTCTGTAGCTTTAGTGGGATTTTTCTTGAAATTTTCCATAAATGGTGAATTCTTCCAATTAGAATTGATTGGCAAGAACCTTCCTCGCAGCGGGTGATGGGGTCGTTTGTGTTTCATCCTCTTTGCTGGTGGCTCTCCTTCTACGTCCTTGTGAGATGGTCCTGGCGTCTGATTAAAGGTTAGAAAGGATGTTTTCGGTAGCGTTCCCTCGACTGATTTGGAGTCGTTCCCGAGGTTGCTGCCACTGGCATTCCTTTTGAGATCTTATGGTCTATATTGCTCCTCCGGCAAGGGACAGAGGTTATGAATGGTCCGTTTAAAAATTCCAGAGGGGGTTTTGACACTAACAACTCTAGTAAGTTTGTCGGCGCCGTCGAAAGTTATCTATGACGCGGCCTAGAGACCATTTCAATGGTGGTAAGTTCGCCTCTCTTATCACGACTAAAGTTCCAGGTTTTAGGTTTGGCTTTATACTCCTCCATTTGTTCCGCGTTTGCAGCTCCTGTAGGTATTCAGCCGACCAGCGCTGCCAAAATGTTTGTTGAATATGTTGAATACGGCGAAATCTTGTTAATTTGTCGATGTTTCTTTCAGCGACATCAGTTTCGGCGCATGCTGTCAAGGGGCTTCCCGTCAAGAAGTGTCCTGGGGTTAGTGCCTCGAGGTCATTGGGATCTGAAGACATGGGTGTCATTGGCCTGGAATTAAGGATGGCCTCTATCTGGACAATTACTGTGTGTAATTCCTCGTATGTCAAATTGGCATTTCCCGTATGGCGAATCAAGTGATTCTTGGCGGATTTCACTGCCGCTTCCCACAGTCCTCTGAAGTGAGGCGATCGTGGTGGTATGGGCTTCCACTCAATGTGATTTTTAATGCATAATTGAGCGAGTGATGACTGTAAATCCTGCGACAGGAGCATGTCCTTTAGTTCCTTTAAATGTGTTCGTGCTCCTAGGAAGTTCGTTGCGTTGTCGCAAAAGATAGTAGCACACAGACCTCTCCGGGCAATGAATCTTTTTAGAGCGTTAAGGAAAGCTTCGGCACTCAGATCACTGACCAATTCTAAATGGACAGCCTTTGTAGTGAAGCATACAAAGACAGCTATGTACGCCTTTGTAGGTGCCTTTCCTCGTAGTTTGTAATGAATCATGATGGCTCCACAAAAGTCCACTCCTGTGATGTGAAAGGGTCTTGTTGGCGTCACACGTTCCACAGGTAGGTCTCCCATCATTTGATCAACGGGCTTCGGCTTACATCTGAAGCAACGGATACATCTATGGACAGTATGGCGCGCCAACCTTCTAGCGTCTATGACCCAGTATTTCTGCCTCGCGATTGCAGTTAGCGCTTGAGGTGCTGCGTGCATATGTTGGTTGTGTAGATAATTGAATAGAAGTTCACTCAGTTTGTGGTCCTTGGGCAGAAGAATCTGGTTCTTGGCCTCTTGGCTGAGTTTTGAATTTTTCAGCCGTCCGTCGACCTTTATGATTCCTGTAGAGGCGTCTACAAACGGCGTTAAATGTTGAATAGAATGGTGAGTATCAAGTGCTTCCCCCTTCTTTAATGATGAGTATTCGTGCTAGAATGCTGTGCGTTGAATATTTTTTATAATTCCGTTCAAGGCAATGTCTAGCTCTGCAATAGATACTTCGCCCATCTTCCTCGATCCCTTGGGAGATTTGCAATTTTGAAAGAATCTGAAACAGTATGCAAAGATTCTCTGTAATTTTAAAAATGAGTTACAATGATTCACGGGTGTGACTAGATCAACATGTTTGACTCGTTCTATGGCTGTGAAGACGGATTTTTTTGGTTTGGCTTCTGGAATCTCGTCTGGTATTTTGAAGGCAAATGTGGGCCATTTTTCTTCAGGTTCAGATAGATGCCTTGGACCTTAGAACCACAGAGTTGATTGGCTGAGGGCATCCGGGAACATTCCACGGGAGATTATGTCAGCTGGATTTTGTGTTCCTTCAATGTGTCTTCATTGCTGTGGCTGAGTCAATTGTTGTATTTTTTCAACCCGATGTGCTATGAAGGTACCCCACGTATAAGACGGTGATGAGATCCAGGCGAGTACAATGGTAGAGTCAGTATGATACACAATTCTTGAATTGAGATACTCTTTCTACTAATTCTGTCATGAGTAGCGCGGCACATAGTTCCAATCTTGCAAGCGTGGTAGCCTTTACTGGTGCCAGTCGTGACTTGGCGCATAACAGTCTTACTCTGATTTCTCCTTGCGTATTCATTGATCTGAGGTAGCTGCAAGCCCCATAGGTGGACTCACTGGAGTCTGAAAAGGCGTGTAATTGGATGTTGACTGAGTTTGAAAATAGTACGTGTCTTGGAATTTTTATTGCTCGTAATCCTGGTAGACTCTTCTTAAATTTCATCTATTTATTTTTGTGAACTGCGGGTAGTTCTTCGTCCCACGAGCATTTGGCCTTCCAGAGGTCTTAAAGAAATAGCTTTCCTAATACAGTTACTGGTCCTATTAACCCAAGAGGATCGAAAATACGGGCTACTTCGGATAACACTGTGCGTTTGGTAAGTCCTTGTGTTTCACCTTCAGTTGCTTGATACTGAAAACTGTCTTCCTTTGGTTGCCAGATTAATCCGAGAGTTTTCGTTACTTCGCCATTGTCAATGAGTAGCATCTTCTCTTTGTGATCTTCTGGTACATTTCGTAAGGTATCTGGGTGGTTAGCACAAAATTTCCTTAATTCGAAACCGCCGCCTTTCAGGAGCTCTGTTAGGTCGTTCTTTAATTTGAGCATGCTTTGTTTAGAGTCAGCTCCTGTCAGGATGTCGTCGACATAGGTATTTCCTAAAATAATATTTGCAGCTTCGGGAAATGTATCGTATTCTGCTAAGGCTAATTGATTCAGGCATCTCGTCGCGAGGAATGGAGCGGCGGCTGTTCCGTAAGTTACGGTGTTTAGCTGGTATGTTTGCAGAGGCTTCTCTCTGTCATCTCTCCATAAAATTAGTTGGTACTTTCTGTCGTTTGGGTTGACATTGATCTGCCGATACATTTTGCAGATGTCTGCTGTCATTGCGTTCTTGTACATTCTGAATTTTGTTATGATGGTGAAAAGATCTGGCTGAACGGTGGGACCAACCATCAAGATATCATTGAGGGATCTTCCGGATGATGTTTTCGCTGAGGCATCAAATACTACACGGAACTTGGGCTTGTTGGTATCTGCCTTTGCTACACAGTGATGGGGCATGTAGTAATGATCGGTAGGAATGGCTTCCTTTGCTATCGGTTGCATGTGGCCGAGTTCTTGGTATTCTGTCATGAAATCTTGATATTGCCTCTTGAGATCGGCATTTCTCTCCAGTTTTCTTTCTAATGCATAGAAGCGCTTTGAAGCAATTTCCAGGGACGACCCCAAAGTAGTTGTTAGCTCACGAAAGGGTAGTTTGACGATATATTGTCCTGACGCGGATCTTTGGAAGGTATTTTGGAAATGTTCCTCACAGAGGAGTTCTTCTCTTGACTTGTACTTGGATGGTGAATCGTGATGCTCCAACTCCCAAAATTGTTGCAACTGTTTGTCCAGTGCTGAAACTGAGGGTTGTATTGCGATGTGACAGCTTTGAGTGCAGCCAGCTTGAGTTGGCACCTTTCCTGCAAGAATCCATCCAAAGTGGGTATTTTGAAGCAGTGGCAGGTTGTGTAGTCTTATTTGACCTTCTTGCAAGAGTTGAAAGAATAATTCAGCTCCCAATAACATGTCGATGGAAGCTGGATGCTAGTTGGAATATCCCAGTTCGATGTTTTTATGTATTGTGACGGTTGGTGTTCGCTGATAATTTTTAAGATAACAGCATTGATGACTGCTGAAAAGCTCTTCACTCTTGAATGTATCGTGAGAGTGGTTTCGTACTTAGCAGTTGTTGCGATTCCACCAACACCACTAATCGGCAGTGAAGTTTTACTGCGTGGTAGTCCCAGAGCCTGTACGAGTCGTTCGCAGATAAAGTGGAGCTGTGAGCCCGAGTCCAAGAGTACCCTACAGTTGACCGGGACTCCTGAGGCATTAATGACCTTGATTATTGTTGTTGCTAATAGAATCTGCGAGCGTGTTGACGCCTGTAAGCTAGATATTTGTGAGTTTGTTGTCTCAGATGGAGTAGAACGACTAATCTCCTGGAACTGAGAAGTGGAGTCAAGTTGTCTGGTAGCTCCTGAACTGTCTCTGGTCACTTGTTGATAGTTCATTGGTGCCAAGTCTGTGCTCCGACGAACGATGCCTTGTCGTGATTTCGCTTGAATAAGGTTTCTTGGCTTCTCTGATTGACGAGAGTTGTGTATTAATGTGTTATGGCGTTTGCCACATTTCATACAGCCTCTTGATGTGCAATCGTGTACTGTATGGTCTAGCTTTAGGCAATTGGGGCACAATTTGAACTGCCTGATGAGCTGAATCCGATTATCTAATGTTGCATAGAGGAATTTTGGGCACCTAAAAACTCCATGATCTGCCTTGCATACTGCGCACTTCAATGCCTGGGATGATGCCGTCAATGTAGATACCCTCTTGCGTTCTTCCTTCGTCTGGATTACTTCAAGCATCTGAAACCTTGTTTCCATGAATTTGAAGAAATCGTCCATTGTCTGCAATTCGTGAGGTGCTTTAAGTGACTGCTCATATAATCTCCTGGATTCCCTATCGAGCTTCTGAGTGAGTAAATGAAGCAGTATGGGATTCCACTGCTTGATCTCGATGCCACTGTTTTCCAATGCTAGTAGACATTCCTTGCTAGTGTCATGCAATCTTCTGATTCCCGAGCCTGATTCGGTTGTGAGAGCAGCTTGATATAGTAACTGATTGAGAATTACTGTTACTATAGCCCTCGGATTGTCATACCTCTCTAAGAGTAACTTCCAAGCCACTGAGTAGTTATCGTCAGTAGCTTGTAAATGTTTTATTAGTCCGCTGGGTTCACCTGTCAGATTTGCCTTCAAGTAGTATAATTTTTCGGCCCCACCCAGAGGCCTGTTGTGAATGAGTTGACTGTACAAGTCTTTGAACTGCCCCCATTTGGTGTAATTTCCGTCAAAGATTGGAAGTGTTAACTTTGGGAGTTTAACGTTTCCATTTATCGTGGTCACTGATTGTTCGTCAAGCTTTCCTTGTAGCCTTGTTGCTATTTCTTGGAAATGATCTTCAATCTTCGTATATTCGCGAATATCGTAGGAGTCATCATCAAGTTCTGCCATTATTTGCCCATGTAAGGAGGCTATGGTGTCCCAATATTGATTGATGGACCTGAGTTTTTGTGTGTAGTATGCCCTTGGGTGTGGATTTGCATGTTCGCGTTCAATTACCTTGATGATTCGCTCTAGCGCAGCAATGGTGGGCTTCACTTGTTTTCTCATTTTCAGGCTTCCAGTCAGTGGCACTAATTCGTCCTGGTGCTCGGGCTCGTCTGTATGTGATGATGCGGCTGTCGATACCTCGAGTCGCTCACTCAATCTTTGCAAGAATTCATTGTAGACCTTCTCTACTTGATTAAAGTAGTTTTTCACAAAGTAAGAATGCTCTTTGTTGCAGTCCTCACTTTCAACTATTTCGTCGTGATTCTCGCAAAACTTAGTCCATAAGTCATTGAGCCTTCCTTCGTAGCCTTTCGTGTTTTCTATAGTTCTCCGCCCAATGCTTTCCTTCCTGAAATTCTCAAGCAGTTGAGAAATTTCCTTGCCAATTCCTGACTGTGCTGCGGTTAGTTTTTGCATGTTGATTTGCTTCTGACTTTAACACTGCTGTTCTGTCCAAAATATATTGCCAGGGGTTGCCTATGTACGGCTGTTCTTCTTAGTGTTTGGTCTTATTGAGGTAACTGCTAGCCCGCAATCAAAAGGTGCTGCTACCGCGTAGTAAACACTGGAACCCTTTGCCTTTGTATATGTAGGTAAGTGGTACCGCTGCGCTGCTGTTGTCTCTTGTAGTAATCACTAGAGAGCTTATTGTTTTTTATAGATGATAAGACTTGGTAGTGAAGTATTGAAACATTCAATACATCACGTCGGGGTCACCAAAATGTTCAGTAAAAAAGCCTTCTTTACTGGTTGATGGTTTATTAAAAAGTAAAATATGTACATTTTATTATCCTATTTATACAAAATTTAGTCTTGGAAATAAAATAAAGAATTACCAAAAAAGTGCTTAGTTCACAATATACCATATATTGTGAGAATGTAAAATTCTCACAAGAAAGGTGAGTAGCACGAGATACAGGTGGTGATAGGTACGTAAGTATAAGCCCGTGCAAAAACTGCAGCGTCTGGAGTTCGCATGGTAGAATTTTCCGGTGAAATATGAATTCCCTCAGAATGAATACGATGCGACGTGAGAATTATTTTATGTGATTAGCGCTGGACTAATCACGATGCGACGTGGGAATTATTTTATGCGATTAGCACTGGGCTAATCATTAAGTTTACATTGTGTACAAATGAATCAGATTTTTCTTGATATTGTTTGTTTTGAAAGCTTTCACAGTCAAAAAATATGAAAAAAAAATTTGTATTTTTCTTTTATTTTGTAAACTTTTATAAAACACAAGTGATCTTCTGGAACGTATTTAAAAAAATTCTGACAATAAAACTCACCATAAATGTGAATTTCCTGCCTTTTAGAATAATCGACAAGTTTACCACAATCTTTACAAACTTGTAAAGTTTTGCAAATAGTTTCTTTATTCAATATATTTTTTAAGTGATTATTGTAACACACAGTACCCCTAAAGGATCTTTTACATTTTTCACAATTTCTTATTTCTTACACAAATAAACACGGGGGAGATACATAACAATATGTACGCGGCATTTCACATTTGTGGTAAAACTTATGATCATATAAATTATTACAAAAAACACAGAGATATTTCTTATTAAAAAAACCCCGTCGGAGATTTAACAACATAAAAATGGTTTTCAGCTTCAGAAAAATAAAGATAAATTTTCTTATTCCGCTCAAAATGGGTTGGCCCCTGAAAAAGTATATTTCCCTTTAACGAATTAAACACCACAATTTGAAAACTTTTAATTTTTTTAAATTTATATAGATCTGATAATAAACAACCTTTATTTTCCGTTATTCGAACTAAAGCATTCTTACACAACACTTTTGAAAGGCTAAGAAGTTTGTTTTCAAACTTATGTGAACATTTTTTCGGTAGGGTGATACCTTTTGATATTTCTACTGAATAACACAAACATTTTGGAAAACATAAAAACCGCTTTGACTAACATTTGTCAGACTTTTCTTGTTTTTCAAGTAAGCGGCTTCATTCTCAATGTTACTAAATTTTCTCCTCAACCTGCAATATTTCATCCGAAAAAAATACGGAGTTTGACTGATTAACATCAGAGATCAGATTTACGATCAATTTACCGTTAATCTTATCTACTGGTCTCATGCTAACCCATATCGGTTTAACTACCGGATTATTTGGCAATGAAAGTGACAAGGCTATTTGACTTCCTTCACTTCTGTTTAAAACTAATTCTTTAATCATTTCAGAAAATGCACTTTCCATCCATTCAATTAAATTATTAATGTCTTGATGTGAGGAATCTTTTAGTTGAAAAGTCATCCTTACAGCATCCATTTTAAATTTCCTGAAATGTTTATTTTCTTTTGATAATATTTTAATAAAGTCCCCACCACCTTACTGCACTATTTCACTGAGTTTGATACTAGAAGAAGGTATAGTCACATCACCCGTATTTCCTAATACTTTGGTGCTGACAATAGACTCGCAAATATCCACTATGCCGGAAATGTGTGGTTTGTTTTGGCTGGATAAAACGCTTACCTTTTCTAACGTGGAAAGAGCTTCTTTAACGGAAAGGTTTTGGAAGCAGTCCTTATTAGAAATTGCATATTTAAAAATAATTTTATGTACTTTTAAAATATCTTTTGTTGTTAAAGCAACATTATTTTCAAACATTTGGATTAACCCTGATCTTAAAAAACATGGGAAAAACTCTTCACCCTTTTCTACATCTAATTCTAAAATATTTAAAAACTTATCTGTTGGCATGACGCCGTTATTTTATTAATCTATTTAGGCTGGTGATACTGCTGAGAAGTTGCTGTAACAAAAAACAAAAAAACAATATATTAAAAACTAGCACTTTAATTTACTTCCAAAATTACGTCCCTTACTTTTTACTTTTTTGCTCTGCGCACTACCTAGGATTAATAAAACTACAGCTTTTGATTTTAAAATACGCACAAGATTTCGTGATAAACACAACGTTTGCTTCGTCTACCTTTTATATACCCTAGTCTCCTCTGTTAAGTGTATGTCTTGCTTACAAAGTAATAAAATCCAATCCAATTGTTTTTTACTTTCGCTTTGTATATAAAACGGAATTTTTAGTGTAATTTCACAGTTCTATATCAACAGTTGTTGGCTTTTAAGAAATATTCGTAAAGTCAAAGTTTTAAAATAATATTATTGTAAAGCATGGTGAGTCAAAAATAATAGTTTTAAAACTTTTTACGTCAATAAAATAATATGATTAACCAATTTAGGCAAACTCCACATCGGAATTGTGTGACAGCCAGCGTATAATCTTTTGAGAGTTGCAGACCTGGAAACTGATAAGGAATATAAAATCAACTATTTCAAGTACGTGAAAACGCAGTTCGGCCAGAAATTAACGGTTTACCTGGATGGTAATTCATATATATACCTTTCATATCGATTCTCCGAAAAAAACGCAGAAATAGCTGGATGAAATGAACTCTATTCAAAATTAACGAGTAGAGACGTGGAGAACAAGTTTCTTCAGTTTTCATTCATTCAAAAATGAAAAAAATGTTCATCGATTGTAATAAAAATACTTGACTACTATTAACCACGTCTTTTATTTCTTCGCCTGACCTTTTTTCAGATGATCGCTTTAATTCTAAACGACGCAAAAACTTACCTTACCCAACATTTATACACCGCTTCTCTCTATAACCAGCCACTTTCGCTTTCAACACAAAAAAATATAAACAACAAACTTCGCCCCCAGCAGGCCCCCTCGAAGACAGATTGTAAACAACAACTTTGCCCCCGATCGTCCCCCACGTAAACAAAACTTTGCCCCCTATGGTTCCCCCACGGAAACAAAACCTCGCCACTGAAAAAAACAAGCTTAAATTGAAATTCGACCGCGAAAAATATGAACCCACCTCTTGAGTAGGTACACCGCATGTATTCACATGTGTCCGAACATAACAACTCTACTCTCATTTTTCAGATCAATAGTGTCACACGGTATAAACACACCTCCATATTCTGGAAGTTGTTTCTAATTCCGCCATTTACTTTACACACAAGTGGTACAAAAAGCAGCTTTAGTCTCATCAACTTTCTCTTTCCCGTGCATACGCGCTTATCTCATATGATTTACTCTATAGTGGGACAACGTTATTTGGTATCCAAAGTGCCCATATACTACTCGAGTGATCTGTCAACTCATGCTGGCAGTCTGGACTTCACGTCCAAGTCAATCACTCTGACATAGTTCCATAACAATATATGTATATACACGCAATGGCCTCTCCTTTAGTTTCTTACTCGTAGTTGCTGCCATTGGGTGCGTTCACCGCCAGAAAAAGAGTGCAAAAAGTGACTTTTTGTCACTACCAAACACTCTCCTGCGTTCACTGAGCACAAAAAATTACAGATAAACGCTACGTAAACACTTCCTTTCACTTTCTTCTGCGTTCACTGAGTCGACTGAGAGAGTGACTTGTAGCGCGCTACCTTTCACTATCGTATTTTGGATAGTTAAATGTAGCGAAGTGATGTGTTGCATGGATACGGATGGAAGGACGACAATAACATGATGATTGTTACTAAGTTATGTAAATAAAGGTAACATCGTGATAAAGGCTATCTTATTTTATTGTAAATGAAAAAATCTTCGTTAAGATTGTTGGAATCATAACATCTCTATTGGCTGCCTTCATGATAAAACGGTATTAATAGGAGGTCAACCATAAAGCATAACAGTATTTATTTTATTGTTTTACCTAGTACTAGTAGGAGAACTAGTTCTGTTCTCTTCATGCCTTACATAGAACGATTCAGGGAAACCTGATTATTATATTAATAATAGGCGAGGGATTAGTAATTTGTACCCAGTGCTGTGACTTTAATACAAAGTGCTGGAAGCAATTCAGCAGATTGCATTGTAGTTAATACAACCGATGGACCACAATATCAACCCGATTTCCCTTCACCAAATTTTAGTACCACAGATTTTTATATCTTTTCCATAATGTTATCTAGTTTTTTGGCTTTTCTTTTATGATAATGGAACAAAAGATGATGCTTTTCTTAGCGCCATGGCTAGTTTGTTTCCTGGCCTTAGCGACAATAGAGCTGCACAATGCGAAACATGAGAGTAAATGCGACAGAGCTAAAAATTATTTATGTTATCGAATCGATATAAAAGCGAAACGAAAGCTAATATAAATTCGATTCTCTTTTATTTATCTTTCATAAACACGTACATGTGCGCTGTTTTGTGGTCGAACTTCTAAGAATTTTACAGGTTCAAGATTTCCGGTGTTATTTTTTCATCCTGGGTTTGCATTTCAGCGTGAACAGAAATTATTTGTTTTTGTATTTCTATCAGTGAATTGTAAAAAGTGAGCAATTAAATTACATTTAATTAACATTAAGAGTAAAAATGAGAGGCTACTTTTATAGCAGACTGGATTAGATTGGTAGGTACCTACAACCATAGGTTAATAATTTCATTTGCGAGTCGCTGCAATTTATCGTTACCACAGTTGATTTATATTCACTTTGGATACATTTTAATTTATCACATTTAGTCGAAAAAGGAAGGCAAAGTAAATCTGAAGTGATACCATCAATATGGTACAATGTTCTATCAACATTTGCTCCCGCTTGAGGTTTCGCTTTCATATTTCATTTGAATTCACTAGCGAAATCTATGTTCCACTTTGTGATATTTTTACGATTAGCATTGGCTTCGCAAGGTTTGCTGGTTATAGCTATGCGGAGTCTAGCACAATTTCCTGTGTATTTTTAAAGGAGCCTCTAAATTTAAAAAATAACATCAAAAGCTCTTTGTAGACGTGGATGAGCATAGTTGTGGGTGATGAAGTCATGAAAGCTCTTGGGTTGAGTGGTTAGGTTAGTGTCCCCGGCCCCCTCAGCAGTTTCCCTAAGGCTTTGTATATGACTCGTCTTAAAAGATTGACAACACTGCACAATATGCAAAAACTATCAAAACAAAACGTTATTCACTCTCGCGGATTCAGTAAGTAGCTGCACTTTTTATTAAACCTGACTTAGCGCAAAACAAGAACAGCACGTCACATCGTTTGTTGCCACTGCTGCTTTACCCATTTAAATTTGTATAATATCACAAAATTGCGACCGCTTTGGTATTGCGAGCGTGTGTAGGAATGGGAGATCAATGATCTTTAATTATGTGAGTAGAATGGTAGGAAGGTGTAAATGCAAACAAAAGCAGTTTGTATGAAAAACGAAAAAAAAACTGAATCCCATTGCCGGCCTGTAAACAAGGGGAACGTGCTGGTAAAAACAGATTGACGATTTGGTGAACTTGAACTGAAAAACACGAAATGTAGGCCATATTAATTTCAAATATTTTATTTTCGCACCTTGCAGATTAAAAATGACATTAATTGTAAAAACTAAAAATAAGCGCATACTGCTCACAAAGATTCTCTTGGGGTTAAAAACTATCAATCTGGCTAAAACAAAGCTACAAGCACTCAATGGATAAAGTTTAAGGATTTCATGATAACTTATGTTGGGTGCCATGCTATCAATAAAATTTTGTTGATAATCAACCATTTTTTGATTCAAACTTCTTCTTCACGTATCGAGATTTTGTTTATACATATCGATCACGCTGATTAAAAAGTGAAAATAATTAACATGTTGTGCTCATCTTTGCGACCGGCATCATAAAGTATATGATGACGCTGCCGCTCGTTAAAACCGTGAAATAATTTGCTGAGGCTATTTTAAAATAAAAACTGGTGGGATAGTTTTCACAATAAAATAGATAAAATCAAATAAAAATATTTATTTTTCTTAATATTTGAAATTTTTATTAAAATTTAGCTAACTAGTTTATAAAAGTTTACAAAGATTACAAAAATTTTTATTATACATCCTAATTTTAAGTATACACCTGTTATCCACGTTTGACGATTAAATTCTGTTGCGCCAACCATATTCATAGTTCCTGCCTGGCTAAAATGTAAGACGGTATATAAATAAATAATGTTATGCTATGCGCGGTTCTAGCACAATTTCCTGTGCATTTTTAAGGGGTCCTCTAAATTTACAAAATGATATCAAAATCTCTTCGTAGACGTGGGTGAGCATAGTTGTGGGTGATGACGTCATGAAAGCGCGGTTGGGCGTTAAATGAAATAAAAAACATTAAATGTAGGTCATACTAATTTTTATTTTGTATGAACTGAAGATCAACAAAACCGTCTTTTCCGTTGTAGATTAAATGATAAATAAAAACAACCGTGTTAAGAGGTGTGTCGTTGAACGTTTTTAATAAAAATACCCAGTAAAATAAGACATTTCACAGCATCGATTCAATTTTAAATAATTACTTCACTTTACTTTATTTCTGTTAGGATTATTTATTGTTGTCTTCTAGAGATAATACTAATCTACCTGAATTGAGAATGAGATACATGTAGTGACTTTATTCCCGGAACAGTTTTTAAACGTTTTGCAAAACTTTAGATTTGTAAATGAGATTATTGTATTGGGATTTTAAAATGAAGCATGGATTTAAACACTTTGTAACCATTCTTTTATTTACAATTTTTTTATATTTACATTAATCGTTTCTAAGTTTACAGAAAAGTAGGTACCAAGGACATTCCTCATTTGAGTTGAGTCGTTAAACAATTACCAACATGAAAAGCTTTATCTGCATAAAATGTGAAAAACGCCGGATGTTCAAACCTAACAACTCTGGAAACAAGAGGCATCTTGTATCATACGTCGAGGCCGATGTGTTCTGAAAATGTGTTTATAATAATGGATTTTTTAAAATAAACTAGTTTTTAAAACGTTATAAAAATTCTTTTATTTCGCATAATTACAATATTTTATTATTAATTAATCTATTTCCATTATACTATAATGTCCCCACGGCAACGTTTCATAATTACTTAGCGTTATATATCTTTTATCATCGATGGGACTGAGAGCAATTTTAGATTGAGTAATGGAATAAACCTGATGTTTCCGAGATTGAATTAAATTTTGTGTGATTTTTCAGTATTACTATTTAAACATTCAATATAATCATCGAAAGTTATATCATTTTTAACAATATTTCTTTTTATACCTTCAGATTTTTTTATTTTATCCTTACACGGATCGCGTACATCTTTGATCATAAGCCAACAAATTCTGTCATAATTATACCATTATTTTCATCTTTCATGAGGCCCAACATTTTTTTGTATACCAGTGGGATGTTCCAATTATTTTCTGGAGGATAGTCACTAGTATCAAAATGAGTCTGACAGTCACGCTTAATAATTTGATACAAGTCAGGACAGATTACCTCATAAATGAGAGAATCTGTGTCTGTTTAGCAAACTGTACAGTTAGATCCAAATTGAGGAAGCATATAATCATAATGGAAATTGTATATGGTAGTTTTAGCCAAGTCAAGAATGCACATACCTACATAAAGTGGTTTGTTAGCGAAAATTTCAGATCTATTAAGTTCTATTGCTACTAAATTTTCATTAAATATAGTGGAAGTTTTACATTCGGGTCTTGAAATTAGGGCTTCAACTCCATATCGGCCCAACCATTTAGTTACCAATTTCACATTTATAATTTTTAGCTAATGCTCTAAGGCTAGTGTATAAATCAATATATGACTTGAGCCATGTAGATTGATTAAATTGAAGAATTTTATGAATTTTCTTTAATATTAAACCATGTAAGAGAGCTTGCTTTAAATTTCTATAATGTAAAATATATTTTGTCTTATTCCTGACAGTAGCTAAAAGTTTCATTTGCTTAGATCCTGAAGCATAATCGCGTTCCCGGCAAAATGGTAAATCTTTAGGTGTCGTGAATTTCTTGTGGATATTCTAGATCCACTTCTAAAATGTAACCAATAGGTGAATCATTAGGTACATCCACCTTAAAGTTGTTCTTGTTTTCTACTCACTTGAAGCCGTTGTAATGTAGAGGTTGCGACATTACCCAACCATATTGATTGTTGATATCATAATATTGCAAGAATTTTTGTGATTTATTTGAATCATAGCTAGCCATATAATATTGTTGCGAGCGTGGCCTTTGGTTCGTTATTTAAAACACAATATTAATTAATTAATATACAAGTTCTTTATTTCGATTTAATCATACAAAATTCACAAAACATTCATTTAATCAACTCAACTTTAATTATCGCTAACACTGTACTTTCAAATATCGCAATCTAATTACATACACTTTGCTTCTTTATTACTTTCGCTTGTTAACACTGCAACGTCTAAGACAAGACTCTTTTCTTAGCGGTCACAACTGTTATATTTATACCCTAGAAACTGTCCGGATTATTCTGGAGTGTTCTATTCCAAAAGCTTCTTGACTGTTCTATTCATTCTTATTCCTGAACCTTCCTGTCGATTCCATAATGGATTCTCCGAACCTGAGGTCGTTTACTCTCCATTGCCAGTAGATGTCACCAGTTGTCTCTTTCTATTGCACGTAACACTGCCCCTTCTTAAATTTGTTCGTCCCGAACAACAGATGGTCCACGGTCTTGATGCTCGTAATATTGACACAAGCGGTCCAAATGAACAATTTTGTGCTTGCCTCTTGTGCCACGCTGAATCCTGTATACCACGTCATTAATTCTAGTTACTACTGAATATGGTCCTTCCCAGTGTTGTTGCAATTTTGGAGAACGTCCCTTACGTCGTTTCGGGTTGTACAGCCAAACAAGATCACCTTCGTTAAATCCTGCCGAATTAGCACGTAAGTCATAGCGGGTGTTCATCCGATCAGTATTTGTTGCTAATTTCGTCCTCGTGGCCTCGTGTACATCAGCTAATTGTTGTTTGAGCTCCGATACGTAGTCTTCTGGTAACTTTTGTTCACCTCTGGGAGTACCGAATTTGAGGTCGCTAGGTAAACCCATCTCTCTTCCGAATATGACTTTAGCTGGGGTTTGTCCGGTAGTGTGGGTGTAGAGGAGTTGTTCTAGTTTTTCTGATTCCCAACATTTCACACATCTCCTGGAAACTCCGCGATTCGAAGTTCCGTCCTTGGTCCGAATGAAGTTCGTGAGGCATACCAAACCTACTTACCCAATTCGTTATTATTTGTTCCGCAACTGTGGTTGCCTCTTGATTAGGGATTGCATAAGCTTCAGGCCATTTACTGAAATAGCCAATGGCAACTAATATATATCGGTTACCGCCATCCGTTTCTGGAAAAGGTCCAGCGATGTCTATAGCTATCCTTTCAAAGGGGGCTCCGACATTATACTTATGCATTTCTCCTCTGCTTCAGTGGTGCGATTCTCCGAACCTGAAGTCGTTTACTCTCCATTGCCAGTAGATGTCACCAGTTGTCTCTTTCTACTGCACGTAACAATATTTATTATTTGCTTTTAAGTAACGTCAATGCTCTAAGGCTAAGACCACCTCGAATACCGTGCTCTACAAACATAAATATATCAATATCAGACAACAATTTTAACGATATATTTGTATGTTTCAGCATTGCATCCCAAGTATAGCCAGGTAATGTAAAATAATGTGCAGAATCTAATCCATACTCGTATGTCTTACAACAACTTGAACGGAATTGCTCAAACACGTCTGCTAACAAAAGAACATCTGCTTTTAGATATAACTCTGAATATTCGCCCAAATTATTTAAATTAAATTCATTCCAAACTTTACAGGCATGTGTATAATCTTCCTCACTAATATCACAATCATTCAACTTATGGTAAAATTCAGAAATGGTGGGTAAAGTAGTCTCTAAAAATTTGTCTTTAGTACTAAAGTAAACGTACGGGTATTCACCTTTACGTGTTAATATATTCAATTGATTGTCAGATAAATTTTGAAATTGAGATTTTAAAATAGGAAAAGAAGTTAAATATGATGAAAGGGTATCAAGGCTACTAGCCATAAACCGAAAAGAATCAATAAATCGAAATTTTATTGGAAGATTATCTAAATGTTTTGTGAACGATATATATCGCTCTTTATTTATAGGAAGAGGATCAACCTTCGCTTCTAAATCTGAAACTAATTTTTTTATAAAAAAATGTGATCATAACCGCTAAGATTATGGAAAATAACAGGAACAGTGTCACTATCTTTAAAATTTATATTACACCCAGCATGTCTTGGTCCTCGGTACTTTGTTACGCCCCCAATTATGCGCACACGGTAGCTCGTGGAGACGGCGGGGTTCACAGGCCGGAACAAATGATTACCTGAAAATACTGAAAATCTAAGAGGAAATTGGGCGCCACGTGGTCTTTTCGTAGAGAGGATAGACCACGAAACCTGAATTAATAGCAATACTAGGCGGTCTCCTTTCTTTTAATTTATTTACGTTATAAATCGTAATACAGTTAACCCTAAGTGCGCTTATATTCACACGCTACTACATATATATTTAGATATGTATATCAAACTAAAACGCTAAGATTGACTAAAAATAATCCTCATACGTCCTGATAAGAACGACAAAATCGAAATTTCATTTATGTGTAACTTGTATAACAAAGGAAAATGGTCCCTGTGTGTACCTACATAGGTGATAAGATCAAAGGTTACCCTCGCTTAGTCCTGATCAGCAATGAAATTGATAGTATAGAGTAATAATATTGTAGCTTCTATATGCTTAATAGACTATTTATTCGTTCCATACAGGTGCCTTTCCTCGGAATTGATTACTTCACACCTTTTTTTTCTTTATCCTTCCTTCCTTTATCCTCTTAATTAGTTTTCCAGGCATTTATTTTCCTGTTACCGAATTGTTCTTTTTTTGTTCTTGCTGCTTGTGTAACTTAAAACCAAGACTACTTTACAGCTCTGCAACTCGAACAGAACAAAAAACGAGGGAGCCTGGTCACTTCGCTTGCTTGTTGCTCTTCTTTTTTTCCGAACTGTTCCCCAACCGTTCGTTAATTCGTTGGTGGTACCGTTCGCCAGTTACGAGTGTGACTGAACCTTACGACTGCTCTGGTTTTTCTTTGTCACTTATTGTTAAAGTATTTTAATGCTTATTGCGCGTTAGGCGGAAAGATTTATTCTTGCTTATTTTACGATGCGTAATGATTCTCCATGGTCACTTACTTTGGCTGTTAAAGCGTCTAATTGTTTATTCATTTGGGTTCACTTTGTAGTACGTAATGACTCTACAGTCCTTTGCCTGATTTAGTAATATATATGAATTAGAGATTTTCTTTATTTAGTTGACGGAGCACTATGTTTATTTGGTTCATGTATTATACACTTAGTTGGTTTCGTGGTTAGATTGCTTAGTTCTTGGTGGTATGAGTATTTTATATTCAATGATTACCTTTCATGGGTCTCTGTTTTAGCCGAAAAGTTACTTTGTCCAGCCAATTGTGGTTTAATGCATTTCCGAAGGAAACTCGGGCTCTTAACGAAAGCTTTACGAGGTGTGACTGTAGAGGTGCTGATAACATTGCGTTTGCATCAAAGATGGTTCCTACAGGCTCGAGGGTGTAGATAATGATGAGCTCGATCCCCAAAGCTCCCGAAATTGCTGTCGACAGCAGTTGTGCAGTAGTGTAGGTGGTTCTGAAACGAAAATTGCAATCAGCATCAAAACTATAAGGGAATTCATAGACAGCACAACATGGTAGAAACCATCACCTTTAAAGGCTTCTTTCCCTTCTTTTGGGACCGTAACACACCCCCTTTTCCTCCGGGAGATTTCCACGACATCTCACAAAACAAAGAAAGGAAAAGAACACAATAATGATCCAGTACATGCATATAACCAAAAAGAAGCATATAATCTTTTACAAAAAAAAAAAAGAATTTTGATGGAGGGAATAACGCCGGAATGTCTCTGGTATTGCGAGTGGTAATACTTGTACCAGGGTACTTTAAGTTAACTGCACAATTTACTTATCTTATCCAACCAATAGTTTCGAGTTCGTAGGTAGACGGGTATACCATTACATATCCGATTCAAACAAACTCTCCACCATAAAATTCGGGCTTCTTAGGACTCAGTACTTATTGACTCAGAACAATATGGTCATAAGTCCTTGGCGTGCCATATCCCCTGCGATTTACCTTCATTGTTTGCTAGTTCGTATGTCCACGGGGAGACAACTTTAAGTACTTTAAAGGGACCAATATACTGTGGGGCTAATTTTGCATTGAAATACTTGCTCTTATCCGATAGTACGTAGTTCTTTCTCCAAACTACGTGCAGGACATAAAACCTGGAATCCCTTCTACGGAAATTATAACTAGTTCGACTATGCTCTAATGCTTTTAACAGCTTCCTTTTTCCGTCCACTCTAACTTCTGCTAAGGCTTTCGACCTTTCTTCGGCGTGATACACTTCTTCACTACTTGCTTTACCGTTACATTTTCCATTAAGGACCATTTCTCGCCCAAAATTTATAAAGTATGGCGTCAGTTTAGTAGATTCTCGTGTTGACGTTCGGAGAGCACAGGCCACTTTTGCTAGATAAAGATCCCACTTGCGGTGGTTTTCTGATACGTAAGCCCGAAGCATTGTTTTGATCACTTGGTTTGTTCTTTCCGCAGGATTTGCTTGCGGATGATAAAATGCGGTATACTTAATTAATTTGAATGCCGTAGTCGGAACATAGTTTTTTGAATTCTCGACTCTTAAATTGCGGTCCATTACCACAGATTAAAACTTTAGGAATTCCGAAAAGTAAAAGAACTGAATCTTCGAGAGCTATGTTAACTAAATTCGTAGTGGCAGCGCGGAGAGGGAATAGCATGGGGAATTTACTGAATTGGTCGACTACCGTGAGTATGTAGACATATCCTCTGGTCGAGCGAGGCAAAGGGCCAATGAGGTCGATGCTTATTGTCTCCCAAGGATTATCGGTAATCCTAGGAGCAGCCATTAATCCTGCCGGTTTTCTGAGGACTGGTTTAGTCGATTGACACTCTTTACACTTCCCCACATAGGCAGCTACATCCGCCTTCATCTTTGGCCAGTAGTATCTCTGTGAAAGTCGGTCGTAGGTCTTCTGTATGCCACAGTGGCCTGAAGTTGGGATATCATGAGCCTTGTAAATGGTCTGTCTTCTTTGGCTCTTAGGTACCACTTGTTTCCAATTATACTTTTCCGAAGCCAACACGGGATACCTTGGTTTACAGCGTTTGAAAAGAAGTCCACTCTCCAACTTCCAGTCTGGATACTTGTCGGACCTATTTCTGATATTTTCTGGCATTTTATCGTACCAACTATCCATAGAGCTCTGCCTGCCATTGACACAATCAACCACGGGAACCGATCGGGAAAGAAAGTCGGGTAGTAAATGTTCTTTACCCTTCCGATGTATAATCGTGAAATCGTGTTGTTGCATCCGCAATGCCCATCGAGCTAACCTCCCGGACGGATCTTTCAGGTTATGTAACCACACTAAAGAAGCATAATCCGATACTACTGTGAACTGGGTACCTTCAAGGTAAGGTCGCAGCCTTTCTACAGCCCAAATTACAGCTAGACATTCGCGTTCGGTTGTGGAATAATTTCTTTCACATCTGTTCAATGATCGACTTAGGTAGGCTATCACTTTTTCTTCTCCTTGTATTTTCTGTGTCAATACAGCGCCTATCTCATAGCCCGAGGCATCTGTATGTACACAAAAAGGTTGATTAAAGTCAGGACATGTCAGTATAGGAGCTGTTACCAGTTTCTCTTCAATCGTCCGAAAAACATCCTCACACTCCGTTGACCATATGAACTTCCTACTCTTCTTTAATAGATTTGTAATGGGTGCAATTAGGGTTGAAAAGTTGGGTATAAATCGCCTATACCACGCCACCATCCCAATAAACTTACGGACTTCTGAAACTGTCTTGGGATTCGTAATGTCTAAAATACATTTGACCTTGTCCGGGTCTACCTGTAGACCGTTTTTCCCAACTAAGTATCCCAGATATCTCAATTCTGGTCTACAAAATTCGCATTTGTCATAATTAATTACTAGGCCCGCCTCACATAGTCTGTCAAGAACCTCTCCGAGAATTTGCTTATGTTGTTCAAAAGTTTTTGTCACAATAATTACGTCATCCAGGTAAACAAAAACGTGACTTTCCAATTTACCCGCTAATACTTTGTCGATTAGGCGTTGCCACGTAGCTGGTGAGTTTGTCAGACCAAAGGGCATCCTCCAGAATTGAAATAATCCTCTACCAGGTAAGGTGAATGCCGTGTATTGCTTGGAGGATTCTGACATTGGAACCTGCCAAAAGGCCGATTTAATGTCTAGTGATGACATATATTTTATGTCGCGTAGTCTATCTAAGATGGCTGAGACATATGGCAGAGGGTACGCATTTTTCGGGTGACTCTATTCACTTTCCTAAAGTCTACACAGAATCTATAAGACTTATCCTTTTTCCGGACCATCACCACGGGTGATGACCACGGGCTCTTAGATGGCTCTACAATACCCTCCTTCAGCATTTCATCTAGTTCCTGATCGATTATCTGTTGCATAGCAGGTGACACAGGATAATACCTCTGTTTAATCGGGGTAGAGTCCGTTTCGATAACGTGTTGTACTTCAGTTATGCAACCCAGTTTCGTGCCCATCCTAACCTTACAAATCTGTATCAATTTGTTTAATTCCTCTTGCTGTTCCGGAGACAATTTCGACTTGCTTTCCAATGCTGATACATAGTTTAATGACCCATGCACTGTAAAACGCCAAGAGTTATCCGACAGGTTTGCGATTATCCCCATTTTTTTCCAAAAGTCGGCTCCCAGTATGAGAGAATAGGGTATATTCTGGACAGTGAGTACCTCAAGAATCTTAACCTGCCCCTGAAGTTCAATTGGTACGCTCGTTTCATCTAAAATCTCAACTTTATCTCCGTTTGCTAACTTGACATTCTCGAACTTGGTTTTTCTAATACTCAATCCCATTTCGCGCAACACTCCCCACCCGGATCCACCAATAATAAATACGTGAGGCTCCTGAATCTAGAAGCCCTATGAAATCCACCCCAAATATTCCTACCTTCAAATAAGCACGCACGTCGTCTTCCCTTTCGGCGAAAATATAATCCATTAAACATGAGAGAACATCCTCTATTTTACTTTCGACTCTGGGAGATTGCCTACCGATTGCGGCATTTTGGAACAAATTCGAGCTCAACACACCGCTTACTGTGGAGCTCCTGCTCCGTTTCCCGAAGAGGAAGTGTTGGCCTTACTACTATTTGTGGGTTTCATTCTCTGGTTCCTTACATAATTTTGGTTATTATCGCTCCTTATTGGAACTCTACAAAATCTGGATGTATGACCTTCCCGGCCACATCTAAAGCATTTATACTGCCTTCTTGGATTTTGATTATGTACTTCATTACTAACAAAAGTTACGGTGGGTTGGTGCATCTCTACATACGCCAAATATGGCTCAAGTAGATGAGAAATTCGCTTGCTAGGAGGTGGGACAAACAATTCTACTGAGACGCGGACAGATTTCAGTTTCCGACCTAAATCTACGAGAGCCTGGATGGCCTCTAAGTCAGTTAACCCGAGCTGTGATTGGTAGAACGGCGCGACGCGACGTTTCGTTTTATAATTTTAAGCTGCGAATCCTCGGTCAAGGGCTGCCTCAGTCTTGCGAATAAACTGGTCATCACAGCGACGAACGTGCCAATGCTTTCCTCCTTACCTTGCGTTTGATTTCCTCAATCAGCCTATCATCATAGTTAGGAGGTAGGTACTCTTTCCTGAGCTCCGCCACCAAATCTGACCAGGATCTAAATTTAGTCTTGTTCGCTCTATACCAGATTAATGCCCACAAAAAGATCTAGGGCAGAACGGAACAATTGGGTTTTATTGACACCCCTGGCTTCACTTAACTCTATGACTCTTTCGAGAAATGAGCTCAAGGAAGTTTCAGGTTCGCCTGAAAATTGCACACCCCACTTTTACAGCTCAACTTTATTTGTATGTGGGAGAACAATGGTTGTTGCTGACAGACTACTATCATTATGTTCGCCCTCATCTGTTTCCGACTCGTCACCTGCAACTTTTGCTTGCAGGGCCCCCAAAGCTACGACCAATGCATTTCGAATAACCGCTTTGTCTTTCTTTTCAGATTCCTCTTTAGCCTTACTTCTGTTAAACCTGCTTAAAGCCCAGTCTACCTTCGTCCGAATTTTCTAATAATCCCCTGTGCTAACGTCACCTTTAAATGTCGCAATTAGAGCATTGATTTCATTTAATTTCTTTTGTACCGCTTCTTTATCCTCTTCAAATGTCAAAGGGTAAGGGGTAATGAACAACGACTGCCCCGACTTCTCAGCGTTTAGTGCTCCCCGAAGACTAGATCTCATCTCCTCAACCTTACCCACTGTCAGTCCTCGAATATCTGCCTCATATATTAGTTCTTCCTGCGATAACCTATTAATCTCCATGGCGAAAGTGCTTGCCGGTACTTCAACAGAATAGTTACAGCTAGTTAAGAAAGAATACTTACTTCGTTTATTCGAAGTTCCTCCTATTATCGCCAAGGCAAGTCAAGTACCTAAGTACCCAAAATTGATACACAATAGGATTACTGATATTCAGCCTACTATTAACTCGCAGATGTTCCATACAAAAGCAAAATTCGTTTCAGAGATAGGATTATCCTATTAAAATTCCATGGGTTCCCCTATCTAGGAGACTACTACGACTATATGTATTAAAACAAAAGGAAAAAAAAGGCATAAAATGCCACACTTCAACAAGCTTATTTAGTGTCCTTAACAAAAAAAATTAATTAAAAGATTAGCAACCTGGCAGCTAATCGGCACTTATGCACATTTATGAATCTATATAAATGATAGGAAACATCTACCAGCTTGGCGTATTAATGCGTAACAGGTTTGTAACTAACTAAATTCCCCGCTGTAACTACAAGGTATTTCAAACTTAGGAAAATAAATACCCGATGCTAACTGAACGCACAAATTAAAAAAATAATAATTTCTGAGCCGAAATATATGAATGTATATACTATGTCGGCGCTAATGCAATCCGACCACTAATTAACTCGATTCAGGTATTGTGTAGGTATAGCCAAAGAGTGGATCGTTATTAAAGTACACCACTATCTACCTTAAACAGGCCTATTGGTTAATTCTAGTTCCTTGCCTCGAATATTGTGTCCGCCTCCACCATAACTATTAAAGAGTTATATTTTTATTATATTTCGACGATTTTGTCTCTATACTTTATACTAATAAAACAGCAAAATTTGATTTACATTCAATCATTGAAAAATTCACTTACTTCGGTTAAGGTACAACCATCAAGCCGAACGATATCGACGCATGAAATTATGCTGGAATTTATCCCAACGGTTTGGTTATATACATATGTACTAGATCATCGAACCACTTTTTTTTTTTTACCGTGCTCCGGTTCAATTGAAAATTCGAGATGTATGCAACGCCCTACGTTGGGCGCCAAATTATGTTACGCCCCCAATTATGCGCACATGTTAGCTCGTGAAGACGGCGGGGTTCACAGGCCGGAACAAATGATTACCTGAAAATACTGAAAATCTAAGAGGAAATTGGGCGCCACGTGGTCTTTTCGTAGAGAGGATAGACCACGAAACCTGAATTAATAGCAATACTAGGCGGTCTCCTTTCTTTTAATTTATTTACGTTATAAATCGTAATACAGTTAACCCTAAGTGCGCTTATATTCACACGCTACTACATATATATTTAGATATGTATATCAAACTAAAACGCTAAGATTGACTAAAAATAATCCTCATACGTCCTGATAAGAACGACAAAATCGAAATTTCATTTATGTGTAACTTGTATAACAAAGGAACACGGTCCTTGTGTGTACATACCTACATAGGTGATAACATCAAAAGTTACCCTCGCATAGTCCTGATCAGCAATGAAATTGATAGTATAGAGTAATAATAATGTAGTTTCTATATGCTTAATATATCTATCTGATATGGTATAATTAAAGAAAAATAATATTCGTATACTTTTTCTGCCGCACAGCCAGCCAGCCACAAACGGGAAAGAATTAATCAACTTAATCTACAAAAGAAATTACTTATCTTGACATCCTATACACCGTCGTCCCGCCATCCACGCTTGGGTCCCTCAATAGGACTCTTTAATTTTCCTTTGACTATTTATTCGTTCCGTCCAGGCTCCTTTCCTCGGAATTGATTACTTCACACCTTTTTTTCTTTATCCTTCCTTCCTTTATCCTCTTAATTAGTTTTCCAGGCACTTATTTTCTTGTTACTGAATTGTTCTTTTTTTGTTCTTTCTGCTTGTGTAACTTAAAACCAAGACTACTTTACAGCTCTGCAACTCGAACAGAACAAAAAACGAGGGAACCTGGTCCAGCGTTGCCACTCTTCCACAATTGTGGAAGATCTTCCACAAGTTTTCAAATATTTCGATTCTTCCACATCTTCCACGCAAAGCTCAAAATCTTCCACAATTTTTGTCTTTAATTTATTAAATAAATGTTTGTGATTTGTATTTTGAAGGAGATTTAGTAAAAGGCGGGAAAAAGTTAGCTAAAGAGATTAACATGTTTGAAGAATTCATGTTCAAAGAACTCAGCGAATATATGTGTATTTTTGCATCTTTAGCTCATAGTAGCGCTACTGCTGAAATGATATCTTCTTCCTTAAACGAAATAAAAAGCAAACAAAAAACAAATCATTTGGAAATAAAACCGTAGAAAGTATAATATTATGTAAAGAAATGCACGAAAGAACAACTATTTTTGAGCCGCCCTTAGAGATAATTAAGTTTTCCAAAGCTTTAAATTTGTAGACGGTAAATATGTTCCTATTGTGTAAGACAAGTTTAGTTACTAGGTACTGATCCATTTTTTATTTTTATATACTTAATTGGAAATTTTGCTAATTTTATTTTTGATTATGCTATGGTTATAGCTATGAATATTTTTTTGGTGTCTGTTTTGGTTTCTCTTTTTGGAATAAGTGTTTTATTAGAGATAAAATCTCTAATATGTGATACACTCCGCTTTTTCCATTTCTACCACACTTTTCCCATTTCTACCACACTTTTTCATTCAAATCTACCACCGGTTTTTCGAAGGAAGTGGCAACGCTGACCTGGTCACTTCGCTTGCTTGTTCCTCTTCTTTTTTTCCAAACTGTTCCCCAACCGTTCGTTAATTCGTTGGTGGTACCGTTCGCCAGTTACGAGTGTGACTGAACCTTACGACTGCTCTGGTTTTTCTTTGTCACTTATTGTTAAAGTATTTTAATGCTTATTGCGCGTTAGACGGAAAGATTTATTCTTGCTTATTTTATGATGCGTAATGATTCTGCATGGTCACTTACTTTGGCTGTTAAAGCGTCTAATTGTTTATTCATTTGGGTTCACTTTCTAGTACGTAATGACTCTACAGTCCCTTGCCTGCTTTAGTAATATATATGAATTAGAGATTTTCTTTATTTAGTTGACGGAGCACTATGTTTATTTCGTTCATGTATTATACACTTAGTTGGTTTCGTGGTTAGATAGCTTAGTTCTTGGTGGTATGAGTATTTTATATTTAATGATTAACTTTCAAGGGGCTCTGTTTTATTTTTATTATTCATGTGTTTTGTTGGTATGAGTGTCTTATATGAGATAATTGTATTGTATGTGTACTACTTTAATGTTATTTTTGTATTAACACTGTTATTTTTATTATATTTTTTTTTCTTTTTAAATATATATGTATACACTCCGTACGAGATTCGAGAAGCCTGGACTTGGTTGGTAGATTGACGTTAATACGGCGGAATGCCAAGGGTAGAGGACCGGCGACTAGTTGCGGAAGATTGTCAGCCGAAAATTATAAGAAGGAACTCTTTTCCTGTCGTAGTGGCTCAGTGTCTATGCTTCCGGCTATATCACGTTTATACGATTCTAGTAATCTAATGACAATATTGCAACTTTGATTTAACTTGCTTCTAACGATCTACTAACAATATTCCAATTTTAATTCAATTTGTTCCTAAAAACTATTAACCATATTTTAACTTAAATCTAATTATTTCTTAAAGTAACTTAGATTAATACCAATAAAACGATTCTACCCGTTCCTGTTTCCAAATTTAAACAAGTTACTACTTGATAAGGCAGTTTTAGCAATGGTTATGATAAATGTTCCTCATTCGTTCGTGATACGCACTGACAGAGCCGAAAAGTTACTTTGTCCAGGCAATTGTGGTTTAATGCATTTCCGAAGGAAACTCGGGCTCTTAACGAAAGCTTTACGAGGTGTGACTGTAGAGGTGGTGATAACATTGCGTTTGCAGCAAAGATGGTTCCTACAAGCCCGAGGGTGTAGATAATGATGAGCTCGATCCCCAAAGCTCCCGAAATTGCTTCCGACAGCAGTTGTGCGGTAGTGTAGGTGGTTCTGAAACGGAAATTGTAAGCAGCATCAAAACTATAAGGGAATTCATAGACAGCACAACATGGTAGAAACCATCACCTTTAAAAGCTTCTTTCCCTTCTTTTGGGACCGTAACAACTTACCTGTTAAGTGACAGTGATCACGCACCTTTCTATCATCTTCTGGAAATGGTTTCTCGCAAATATGACAGAGTGCAGCTACTCAAAGGTTGTTGACTTGCTCTTCAGTTAACCGATCCATTCGTAGTGGGTTATTGAAAATATTTTCTAAATTATCTGCAAATTGATTTAACTCACTCACAAACCAATTAATACAATCCTCGCCACTAGTGTTTAAGATTTCTCGATAGTTTTCATTTCTCGAGAAAAGAAAAAAATAGCTCTTATTTCTAAAAAAAATCTCGAGAATTCTCACACAATATATAAAAGAACATTTACTCGCTTATATTCAAATTAAAATGTTATATAACAGTGAAATATGTATCACTCTTCAATACTGAATTTATATAGTTTATTTATTATTTCAATATGTAGGTGTAGATATAAAATGATTGCAAAATATAATTTAATTATTTTATTGTTCAGCTTTGATATAATTTTTCAAAAAACACAGCGCATCCAAAGTAGTATTGAGCGATGGATTTCTTTTCTTCTTAACAAAATCCTTAGGAATAGTAAAATGACGTTTATCACTAATTAGTTATTGCACAAATCATCTCTAAGTATTTAGTTCTAAATTTGTTTTTCTTGTACCCGTTACTTGAAATATATTGAATTCTTGTTTAATAATTTTCAGCAACACCAGAGCTCACTTCTCTGGCATTGTCTGTTATAGATAAATTTATGTTTTTCTTGAAGAAGCAATTCTTTATTTCCATGAGTTAGAAATTCGCTGACTTCTGCTTCATTGGTATAAAACTGTTCAAAACTAACAAATAATCTATTTAGATTTCCTTTTGCAATTGTGTTCATATAATTTTTCGAGAATAGTCTAAAAAATATGTACATACATCTTTTTCTCCTCAAGTGGGACTTGGCAAAGATTTATGATGTTCTTGTGTATTTTGTTACTAATTTCATCTTTAATTGCAAAAGAAAACTTCTAACATATGCTCATTGTTGACCTTTTCTAATTTCGTTAAAACAAATGTTTTAAGGCTCCTTCTGCAGTTAACCATATAATATCTTCTCTCTCTTGTAAAGGCTATTTTTAATTCGTATAAAGCATTTGATCATAACCTCCATAGTATGCCAACTTGTCTTATAATTCAAAATTAATTTTATTAATTTTATTTATATTCATAATTTTGCAGCACGATATTTTTGACAGGGGAGTTTTTGAATATTTTTGCAATTTTCCGTAGGTATACAGTACACGTACGAAAAATTGTAAAAATATTCAAAAATTCTCCTGTCATAATTGTAATCCTATAAGCTTTCGCATTTGCAACTTTCTGTTTCTCACTAATTCAAATTGAAAATCCAATTCATATTCTGGAAAAGAATCTTCATCTTCACTATTACTATATCTTCCTTAATTCGTCACTTTCTTTCTTATTCTCAATCACCCTTATTATCGTTGTCACTTTAAGTGAGAAATGGCGTTACGACACAAAAATGGATATGATTGTCGTTTTAAGTGACATTTGTCGAAAACACACGACTTTGGACGTATTACTGTTGTCGTATTAAGTGACAAATGTCGATGTAAGTGATAATTAAGTGACAATTTTACTCACTTCTTTTTTGTAAGTGACAGATGTTAGGTGTGTGTAAGGAAAAGGAAAATGCAAGCGGAAAATGATAAATTTTATAATGGCTTTCTAAGTTGTTCATTAAAACATAAAATTATTCAATAGTTTTTTACAAATTAAATTATTTCTTGTTTTTGCAATTTTAATGTAAAAATCACAACAAGAAAAAGTTTGAAGTCATGATAGATTTTATGGTGAAGCATCCTGTTATAGCTAAAGGGTGTATTTATATTTTTTTTTCTTTTAAACACTTTCAAAAATAACAACAATACCAATAATTAAGACAAACCTCACTTTTGTATATACCCTGACGCATGCGCTGATGATATCTGTCACTTTAAGTGACAACTATAATAAGGTTTCGAAGAAAAATGTCACGTCACAGCGTTCGACAACGACAATACGAAAAGTGAAGTGAGAGTGACTGCGAAGCTTGTCACTTTGGTGAGTTGACAACTGTAATAAGGGTGAATCTAAACAGTTTTAAAAAGTTTTCAATATAGCTAAGTGCAAACCATGATTATAGCATAGTTGCTGATTTGCAACACACAACTTAACCAATTCAACTTCCTGCATAACGGCAACACCATCACTTATTACCTACAGTACAATATCTTTTACAATAGAAATACCAGTTCCATCTAATTTTTGTGTTATAGCAACTCTAACAAACGTTAAGATTTGACGAATCTTTAGAAATTTTTTATATAATATGATAACATCCATGTATCTTTTATTTTTAATGGTATTTAATACGTTAATAGATACACTAAGTTTTTTTCTTCATCTTTTAGATTGATTATGGTCTGAGCTAACTTAACTCCTCCTTTTTACAGTACAATATATAATTTCATCATCAGTTGCCTAACTTTTGTAGGATTACGTTGCAGATTGAGTCTCTTTGTGGCTTTTAGTAAACATTTATACCTTAAAATTATTTGATCAGTAGTAGGGCCTTCAAATCGGCTTTTGGCTTATTGCCGTGAAGAGGAACTATTTGGCTCGATAATTGATTCCTTCAGTTTATAATCGTGTATACCTTCAAGCTGTATAAGAAGATAAAGTGTTGCTGAATGTTTACAATCTTATTGCAAAGATTAAAAGCTGCCAAATTCTAATTTATACCACAAACAACATATAATTAGATATGAAAATCTCCATATAAACCCGGATCACTTTTTCAAATCTCTTTAACTTTATATTCAACTAAAGAAAGCTATAAGTAAAAAATGTTGCGAAGAATTTATGTGACATAATACATCAGAGAGAGAATGTATAGACCTTTCTATTTGCGGGTCATTAGGGGTCCAGCTTTCGAACCGCTTCATTTGGGGTTTTCATATCTAGATGTAAGTTGTCTCAGTTTATATTATTCTCCTTAAAATATGACTTTATAAACTTCTGTCGATTTTCGATTGCTACGTATTCCTATGATTTCTATACAGTCATGTCAGCCGCAGGCACGGGACTATTAGGAAAAAAAATCTCCGATATCTTGGTTGCGACTTGAGTGTTGGCGCCTTTCTCGAGAATAAACAATTTTCTCGAGAATAAACAATTTTTTCGAGAATAAACAATTTTCTCGAGAAATGAGAAAAACGAATTATACTATTTTAGTAGTATAGCTATGCCGGTTCTAGCGCAATTTCCTGTGAATTTTTAAAGGGGCCTCAAAATTCCCAAAATGGTCCCAAAAGCTCTTCGTAGACGTGGACGAGCATAGTTGTGGGTGATGACGTCATGAAAGCTCTAGGGGTTGGATTGTTAGGTTAGTGCCCCGGCCCTCTCAGCCGTTTCCTCTAGGCTTTGCTTATGACTCGTCTTAAAAGGTTGATAACGCTACACAATATGCAAAACCTATCAAAACAAAACGTTATTCACTCTCGCTGCTTCAGTAAGTAGCTGCAGATTTTATTAAACCTGATTTATCGTATAACAAGAACAGTACGTCACATCGTTCGTTACTACTGCTGCTTCACCCAATTAAATTTGCATAATATCACAAAATTGCGATCGCTTTGGTATTGCTAGCGTGTATAGGAATGGGAGATCAATGATATTTAATTATATGAGAAGAATGATAGGAAGGTGTGAATGCAAACAAAAGCCGTTTGTATGAAAAAACAAACAAACAAAAATTTGCCGGTATGTAAACAGTTTGACAATTTAGTAAACTTGAACTGTGATATGAAAGCGAAAGGTGGGCCATATTAATTTTATCGAATTTACCGATCCTTTGAACGCCACATCTTTATGATCACGTTTAAATTATATGCTCCTGCTACACCACATTTAAAACCACTTCGTTCACCCAATTAAATTTGCATAACATCACAAAATTGCGACCGCTTTGGTATTGTGATCGTGTGTAGGACTGGGAGGTCAATAATATTTAATTATATGAGAAGAATGGTAAGAAGGTGTGAATGCAAACAAAAGCAGTTTGTATGAAAAAAAAATAAAGAAAAAAAAACTGAGCCACATTGCTGGCATGTAAACAAGGGGTAGATTAAAACGGCATTAATTGTAAAAAGTAAAAATAAACACATAGTGCTCACGTTTTATAAAGATTCTTTGGGGTTAAAAACCATCAATCTGGCTAAAACAAAGCTACAACCGGCCAATGGATGAAATTTAAGGCTTTCGTAATGACTTATGTTGGGTGCATGTTAGCAATAAAATTTTGTTGTTAATCAAACCATTCTTTGATTCAAACTTGTTCTTCACGTATCGAAATTTTGTTTATACATGTCGATCACGCTGATTAAAAAAGGAAATAATTAGCATGTTGTGCTCATCTTTCCGACCGGCATCATAAAGTATATGTGATGAGGCTGTTGCTCGTTAAAACCGTGAAATAATTTGAAATAAAAACTGGTGAGATAGTATTCACAATAAAATAGATAAAATCAAATAAAAATATTTATTTTTCTTAATATTTAAAATTTTTATTAAAATTTAGCAAGTAGTTTATAAAAGTTTAAAAAGATTACAAAAATTTTTATTATACATCCTAATTTTAAGTGCGCCTGTTATCCGCGTTCGACGATTAAATTCTGCTGGGCCAACAAGCTATTCATAATTCCTGCCTGGCTAAAATGTAAGAAGATATATAAATAAATAATGTTATGCAATGCCGCGGTTCTAGCCCAATTTCCTTCGTATTTTAAAGGGTGCCTCTAAATTTAAAAAATGGTCGACATAAAAAGCTTTATCTGCATAAAATGTGAAAAACGCCCCGGATGTTTGATAATTGGGATGACAACAGTCTATAGAAATTCTTAATCCAAACGAAGTGGTATTTAATTGGTTCTTCATCTTCGTTGTAAACATATTTATGTTCTTCTGCATCATTGTAATATCCATTTTATATCATGAGTAGATTTACATGCTTTTCTTTTTTATCTTTTGTCAAGTAAGTTGGTAAAGTGGTATAATATGTTTTCGCAGCATCTGATGGCATTTTCAAAATATATACATTGATTGAAAGATTATTTTGTTTTTCAAATGTAAATTGTTGAGGTCCAGAACATAAGAATAGTGAGAGTATTTTGTTACACGTTGCGGATTCCTCTTTGCAGTATGTAGGGCCGATATTAGCGCCCAGGCAAAACAGGTGTTATCTTTATTCTTTACATTAACACAAGCATTTTTATATTCAATTTCTCTTGGTAATTCAATGTATGAAGATCCTTGTTGTGGCGTATATTTGTTAATATTAATACTCAAGTTTATAATTTCTGATAAGGCCCAACCGCTATCTTTTTCTTGAAATTCTTCCAACTGTTTCAGGATTTCATCTCGGATGTTTTCTTTAAATCAAGCATTAATATCTATATCTCTATATATTGGAGCATTCTTGGTGTTCATATATTTAAATTCGAAGATTTCTTCACCTCCTTTAAATTTACCACAAAACACTGCATTAACTTTCAAAGCTATTTTTTTTTTTGTTAGAGCATTATTGATACGTCTGCGAAAGAGATCTGAGCAATCTTCTAAAAATTTTTGTGGTTTCTTGTGGACTAAGTTGATTATTGCCCCTGACCTGATGCGATCATTAAAGGCGGACTGCACGTCTTCTCATTTTACTCTGGTGCATAATTGGCTCTATTTGGGTGTAGATTCGTATAACCGCCACCAGTCATTCGTAACTTTTTAATTGCACGCGATAACCTTGCACATGATTAATACCATTTATTTGGGTTTGTTTTTCACCTACAGTCTTCGCTTTTTTAAGTTTTGCCGAAGAACTCCTATATATTTGGAACAGTCTTTTACAACAGTCTCTTACACCTTAATATATTAATGTTAATATTAATAACGTAATAATTCGCTTCAATATATCGTTCGCGTGAGTCAATATTGACACAAATGTGGGTTAGTTACTCCACTTTTGAGAGCATTTTTGGCGAAGTCCATCAGCTGTGTTTTCACAGCCGGGACTGCCTCAGCTCCATACTTTTGCGTCGCAGCCTCATTGCAGATCGTCAACAGCTGCTTCAACCTTGTAGCAAAAGCAGTGAGAAATTCCAATGGGTTCTGTCGTGTGGTGATCAATCTGTTCACCAATTCCTGATAAGTCTCACGGGGAAGGTATGTCCTGTTCAAACGTTCCTCTAGTTTGCTTGCAACAGCCGATGAAGGTCTGTAGCTCACGTCCCATTTGTGGGGTATTTTCACCCAAAAATAAGGGGACGAGCTGAGCCGTCAATTTTGCAACTTTGGCGTAGTCCACCATGTTTTGTAGCCTTTTGGCTGAATATTTAAATTTAGGTGGACTAATGGCACTACCTTCTGGACTAGTTTCCGTTAAGGATTCTTCCAACAAATCTATTAAAAGGTCCTCTGGTGTAGGGTCTGTTACTTCACTAACTTAAATTATCACTTTTATTTAGTTCTAAATTACTCTCACTTTTATTCTTATCTAGTTCGAGGGAGCGCTGAGATTCAGTTAGCTTATTTAACTCTTCGCGAAATCGAACTGTATTTTCCTTTAAAGCCTGGATTTGTGCAAGCCTATTTTCACGGGTTTGACTTAATTTTCTACTCAGTGAATCATACTGGGTGATAGCTAGCGTGCCTGAATCTTGCGCTCTCTCATACAATTTATCTAAGGACTTATTAGGACTTACTCGTGTAGTGGGACCTGACAATATAATTCCACTTCGGAGTCGAGGTCCGGTTGGAGTTGCTGTTGGTTGTTGATCTGCAGCTGATGATGTACCTTTCCGGAGATGCGTAGTATTGGCACCGGGGGCTGATCCCGCGTCGGCTAAAGGTGGAGGATTTGTCCTCTTTGCTGCTTCTGGTTCCTGTTGGACTGGATTAGAGCTGTTGCCTTCTGACATGTATTGTCGGTTGAAAGGGGGGCTCCGGCCTGCCTATTTCCCTTTGATGCAGTTTGGAGGGGGGTTTCCTTAACCGTCTTCGTACGCCCTCTGAGTACTTTTGTCCGCTGTCGTCTGAATTTCCACAAAAGCAACTTTATGCAACTCATTTCGCTCTACAACTTCAACGCTCTGAGTACTTTTGTCCGCTGTCGTCTGATTTATTTGCTGCCGGGGGGGCCTTGAGCCGTCTTAACTTCCCCTGGTGTTAGTTGAAAGGGATGCTATGAAAGCCGCCTTCGAATTCCCCTTCAACTCTGGATCGAAGTCGTCTAATGAGCGTGCTGACTGCTGTTTTTCTCGGCACTTCGGGATTTCGTATTCGTCCTTCTGGTTGCCTTTTTGTAGTCTTGATTTCCCTCGGTGGTGCTTGTGCACTGACTGGGGTGAACGCGTGCTCGCCTGGAGCAGAGGCGCCTACAGATGAAATCTACCCGAGTATTCGGGGTGACTTGGCTTGAATAGCGTCGTCAAAGGTTCCCCTTTTTGTTCGCAGGATCAAGGAATTTAAGCTTTTGATTATTTAGCGAAATCAAGCTACCTTGATCCTACCGGCTGCGCACATTTTTGTTGCGTATTTGACGGGGCACCTTCTAACTTCACCACTTTTTCACCGATTTCTGTAGTTGTCACACCTCAGGCAGTATACGTATTTTTGTAGTTGTGGGGCGAGGGCTTTCCGTAAAATAAAACACACTTCATTTATTCCACACGTATGCCTCTATAGTTTTATTCAGGAATCTTAAATGGTATTCCACTTTTGGGTATTAATTCACAGTGCTCACTTAATTTAAATTCCCTTTATTAATTCACTAAACCAGCAGTTTGTATCTGTAACCGACATTCCACCGGGTTAGAACCATGAACCAGTCACATTCTTTTTGTTAATCATCAATCAATAAATATTCGCGAGGCGATCAACGCGAGTTTATGGAAATAACTCCCTTTTACTCCGACGAGGTATTCCTTACTCAATCCGACGAAATACCTTTTTTTTTTAGTTCCGACGAAAATACTTTTTACTAACTTCGACAAAATATTTTTACTTAAATCCGACGAAAATACTTTTTATTAACTGGGCAAAATAATTTTACTTAAGTCCGACGGTAATACTTTTTATTACCTGGGCAAAATAATTTTACTTCAGTCCGACGGTAATACTTTTTATTACTTGGCAATAATCCTTGTTACGAGGCGATCAGGTCGACGTTAAAAAACCAACTCTGTTTCGACTTTTAATTTTTCACTCTCTTCTAATTAACTCTCGACAGTCAGGATAGGAAAATGCTTAATTAGCATTCCTATCCTGAGAAAATCATTTATCGTTGGGCATGTTTAATCATGCCCACAAGAATTTCTCGCCGGACGGAGGTGAAATCCGATCTTTTCATAAATATCGAGCATCACTCCGTCGCTTAATTGCCGTGCTACTTTGTTGCGCACTTGAATTTTCATTTTTTGCTGACAAATCCTACTGAGGGTAAAATTTGCCATTGAATTCCACTTTATTTGTCGTCTTTGCTGATGCAACTTCTTTCGCTTGTGAAAAGATAAGCTGGTCACGTTGTTAAAAATGTGATCAGCTTATTGAGCCCTTTTATGATGTGATTTTAATTTTCTTTGAATTTCTTTTAAAGGTTTTAGGTTTTTTAGGTAATTTTGGTTATTTTAGGGCCTGATGTTGTCTATAAAACATACCTTCCCCCTGTGAGGAAGAGAGCTATTCTTTGGAGAGGAATAGCTCTCATAAAAATAACAATAGAAAAAGGTTCCCATGTGTTAGTTGTTTGACTTATTGGGTTTTCCCTATTTTTTATTATTATTATTATGATCGGGTTTTTCTAGGCGTTTTTCCCTTTTCCTGGAGGTAAACTCTTGCATGATCAGATCGCCAACTAGCCTCCTTGAATATATTGGAATACTTCATTCTAGTTACTTCTCTTGTCATTGACTGTTCTTATTCCGTCGTGATGTCGTTCACTGTGACTTTAGCTCAAGAGCCTTGGCGCAGACTTGTACGTTTTATTCATTGTTTGTTTTGCATGTGTCCCCTGGATGGAGTGGTCCAGTGCGTTTGGTGTTACGCATGGATGGGGAGCGTCCCCGTACTGTCTGGGGTGCCGAGGGTATACCTGGCAGATATTATCAAATGTTTCTGCCCCTGTTTCCCCATCGTGGGCAATCCCTAGTAGCTGCAGGTAAGATCTTTTGTAAAAAGATTTTTTTTTTTTTTAATTTTCCCCTTTTTCTTTTTTGATCTTTTAGACGGCGTATTTACACTTGTAGGTGTTCTTGGGTTGCCACAGCTGTTTTGATTCGCCGGCGACAAGTTTGGCGAGGGAGTTCACCGCCACCCCTCCCCTGTACCCGGCCGCTGTTGATTGGTCTGACTTGGAGGACGAAGAGTAGCTAGTCACCGATGTGGGGGTTTTTTTTTTTTTGAATAAAATTTTGTTTCCTCTTTTGTTTTGTGTGCTTAATGTAAATAATAATAAAAAAATTACAATTGGAAAGTTCCGTGTTTTGATTTTTCTTATCCCGTTCTTATTTTTGCGAGGTGTTAGACCCGATCTTCGTTTTAATTACTTTGTTTTACCGTATTTTATGTGAAAAAGATAGACAAATTTTTTGGGCTTGGTATGGTTCTAACCCTTAGCGAAAACTTGGTCGTAATGTCTAACCTAATGTTAGTTTTTGTTACGCTTTTGTTTTATACTAGATTAGTGTTGTTAGCCTAATATTATTTGATTAATATATTTTATTATTGTTATTTCTATGGTTTATTACTAATTCTCTAGTGAGAGCAATATCTATATATATATTTTGTTTTCTAAAAATTTCTGTTGCTATGTATATACTTATGTGTTTTTGACACCATATCTATAATATGCGAGGAGTTATACACTGTCCTTAAATAAAAAAAATTCTTTTGCTTAATTAGGGTTATAGTATATAGTGTACCCTATTCTACAGCTGGTTATAATTTATCTTACCTTTACTTACTAATAATAATCATATAATAAAAAAAAAAAAAAAAAAATTTACAATTTATTATAATTATTTGTTTGTATTTGCTCTGTCTATATTTATTTATTTATTTTGTTTTTCGTTGTTCTTCTTTTTTGTTTTTTTTATTCTCTCTCCTATTGGGATTTACATTATATTTTATGTTTTTCCTATTACTAGTGCCTTGTTTCTATCTAATTTAAGTGTCGGTTAGTGTTTGTTAGATAGTGACCTTTTAGAACGAGTGACCTTACGAAGTGGAAATTTTATACCACTTGCATCGACCTTGTAGGTGGTAGGGTGCGGGTCCTTTTGAGAGGGGTAGGTTCGATTATTTCGATTTGTTCGATTTGCTCCTCCGCCTCAGGGGATTTTTCAGATTTGCGGAAGCGGTAATTTTTAATAACTGGGACTCGCCATTTGGCGACTAGGTATAGCACCTTACATATGATGACAACACCAGTTAGGGAAACTGAAGTTGTTGCTAGTACATGTGTAGGGTGGTGACTTAAGTGAGGCGTTATGTTTATTAATTTTTTGTCCAGCTCTTTTAATGACTGGGTACCTTTCAGGATAAGATTATTCGTATCATCTCCTGAATATAGTTCTGTTTTAATATTTTCTATTTTGGACTCATGGTTAGTTATGTTCAGAAATTGGTTCACTATTCTTTCTAGTGAGGCCGTATTTGGGAAATAATTAGGGTGTCTGAGACTTAATTTTTGGATATTCTCTGCCTCATAGTGTAGGATTTGCGATCCCACTTGTAATTGGCCGGGATGGTTGATAGTTATTATCCCTTGGCCTTCTATTTTGGAAGTTAGAAATTGTTGGGTACACTGAAGGTGTACAATGGTTGGCTCTATCAACGAGAATATCCAAGAATTTGGTTTACTTAGTTTAATAAGTAGGTCTCTGGGAGGTATTTGTGCTCTGAATTGACACTGAGGCCCTTCCTTTAATGGATTAAAGAGCAGCTTCACTACGCATTCCTTAGACACCGTAGCCTTTGTTATGAGCATGCCCAGCTTAGCGATGAAAGTGTTCTCCTTTGAGTTTTGGGTTATCTTTTTAAAGGTCCTAAGAGTTCGTGGTTTTAACAATAGAATATCCTGTGTCTGTATTTGGTGTGCTACGTGCGAGTACTCTATTTAGTGTACCAAAAATTGTTTTTTATTAACGTGTATGGGGAAACTGTGTATTCGATACAACTTCATTTGTGGTAGGTTGAAAATCGGAAGTTGTATTCGAATGACTAATTTGTCTTGGACTAGATGAGCTTTTGTCTCGGCTGTCTGATATAATAAAGATAGACAGTTTTGTGCATCTGGACAAGTAGCATGGGATTTGTGGTATATTTCTAGTAACTTTTTGGGAGACACCACTAGCAGTTGATGATTTTTGCTGGCAACTATTATATCGAGTAAGGCTTGCTGCCTATACTCAATCTCTACAATTTGTAAAGTGAGGCTAGTGATTATTTCCTGCCTCAGTTGTCTCATCAGCAACTCATCGGTGATATTTTGCATTGTATTTACCTGGTGAGTTATTTGACGCTGTCTTTCCTGTAGGGATGTCAACGGCTTTTGGATCTGCTGTAGTGTAGTTTTGACTACACTGATGTGCTGTCTTTCCAGGTAGGCTAGTGCTTTGGTGTTTGTTTCGAGGGCCTCAAGTCGGCTATATACCTCCTGTTCATTAGTGTTGTCCATGGTTCCGAATAGGTAGTGCATTTCATTGCCTATTCCATCGAAAATAGATATTGTGGATCTCGAGAGTGGAACCACTTCTCGAATGACACTTGTTCTTCTCTTGATATTTTCTAAGAGTGAATGAACGTGTTTTTGTTGAACCAGGCATAGCTCATGCGTTTGAGAACGATTTGAACATAGTCGGTATACTAAATGTTCCGCCTGTTCTGCCATAAGCGTTTGGTTGTGCAGTTCCATCAGGTTGATTTCCGTTAAAACATTCCATGCGCTGTGGTATACTCGTAGTTTTCCCAGGTCTTCATACAGAACTCCCGTGTTGTTTAGGGGGCTTATGGTGTAGGGATCCGCTGGTATTTGTCCCATTGTCAGATGGAGACAGCACGTTAACATAAATAAGTGCTTCATGGTCTGCAGGAAATGAAGGATAGGCTTCATTAGTCAGGTAGTCATACTAAATCGCATATAATATTTAGATATAGTATTGCTTAATTGGACGGTTGATAGTTTGTCTATTGGGAGCTTACTTGTTAAAAGGAAGACGAGATAGAACAGAATCAGAGAAACATAAAAATTCATGTTGAATCTCGTAAATATATAGTAGGGTTTTTAGTGTTAAGATCATTGTACTTTTTCACCAAAATTGTACTGGAGAAAAAAAAATTTTTAACTCACTCGTAACTACCAAAACAAGGTATGGGGAGTGTAAGTTAGAGCATGCTAATTTTCATCAACTTCTCTATGAGCTCTTAAGTCGATGAGCAGTGTTCCTTTTCAAAGAAAATTTTTTACTGGTAAAATGTTTAATTTACTAATAGCTACTAAAACGTAAAAATTTATTTGTTATATGTCCCGATTTATTTTTATTTTGTTATAAGTAACCACGTATATATGGGGACGTTTATTTAGCGTATTTTTTATTGATTTAAATAAAATTTAGGTAAGGGTTGACTTCGTGAGTCATAGGGAATAATTCCGAGTGCGGAACCTTTAAGTAGGTAGTTGTTAGTTTAACTGGCGAAATTTTGTTTCAGTGGAACTTATTTTCTAAAGGTGTATGTACCAGAATACTACTCGTAATAGGGTTTCAAACGGTTGTTGTGTACTACAACCTGTCGCTTGCCCAATTTTTTGGTAGTGTTTGTTGGACTGGGTACATTGATTACCAGGTATGGCTCAACCCAGATTTGAGACAATTTATGTTTCCTACTCTAACTTTTGAGGAGGACTTTGTCTCCTAAGTGGAAAGTGAGAGGCCTGACTGTTTTGTCGTAATATGCCTTTGAGCGTTGTTTGCTGGCTAGGAGATTTTTACGAGCCGTGGCATATGACTTTTGTAATCTGTACTTTAGCATATGGTAATAACTTTCGTGGTTGTAAACGGGTTCAGGGTCCCGTTTTAATTTAGATGGGACATCCGCTGTGAAGCCGTAAAGGCAATCCATTGGGATTAATTTAGTACCCTCGTGTACACTGTTATTGTATACGAATGCAGCGATTCGTAGGAATTGATCCCATGTTTTGGGATTTTCGTCTACGATTGTACGCAGATATTCGATTAGAGGTCTATGTGCACGTTCCAGTGCTCCATTAGACTGTGGATGGTATGCGGAAGTTTGTAACTTCTTTACCTTTAGCAGTTTGCAGACCTTCTTGAATAGCTCACTCAGGAAATTAGTTCCCTGATCGGTGACTATCCTTTTTGGAATGCGATAACGCGTGACAATCTCGTCGAAGAAGATTTGCGCCACCGTTATTGCTTCTCCATTAGGTATGGCATACCAATCGACAAATTTGGTAAGATTATCTTGAAAAGTTAAGATATATTTATTACCTGATATGGTCTCTTCTAGTGGATCTACTATATCGAGGTAAACCTTGCCGAAAGGTTGTTCTGCGATGTCCGTTATTACCATTGGCATCTTGAATTGTGGAGATGCTTCCATTGTTTGGCACTTAGGGCATTTTTTTATGTATTTCTTTATATCGCTAAGCATGTGTCTCCACCAATACTTGCGTCTAATTCTTTTATAAGTCTTAATTACACCCTGATGGCCGCCGAAAGGAGAGTCGTGGTAATCCTTTAGGATTATTTGAACTTCCTTGGGGCTCGTGATTATCTCAGGTGCCTTGACTGGACTCATTTCTTGTTAAAGTTCATTTTCTTTATCTTCCGCTGCCGTGGGCTGTATTTCAGCGCTGGAGCTAGTATTGGCCTCTTGGGCTCTCTGTCTTTGAGCTCTGGTCAAGGCGAAGCAATGAGCGGGTTTCTTGGTTTTCTGTTTATTTGGGGAATTGTTTTCCTCCACATCAGAGTCCATAGTGTGGTGGCCTTGGGCTTGTACCGTTAAGGTGTTGCCTGTATAGTCTTCGTTTAATACTTGTGGAATGCGGCTTAATGCATCCGCATTGGTATTATACTTCCCTGGTTTGTATTCGATGGTATAATCGAATTCTGATAATTTGTGGTGAAATCTCACCAAACCGGAAGTCGGGTCTTTATCATTAAAGACACCTTTGACAGGCTTGTGGTCAATATAGACCGTAAATTTCCTGCCTTGGAAATTTCTAGTTGCCCAGACTATAGCCAATAACTCCTTTTCAATTGTGGAGTAATTTCTCTCAACTTTGTTCAGCGTTCGGCTTGCATAGGCGATAGGCTGGTCTTTTCCCACTTCTCCTTGGGAAAGTACAGCTCCTAAAGCTTCGTTACTGGCGTCCGTTGTGAGGTTGAATGGTTTAGAAAAATCTGGATAGATTAAAAGAGGTGGTGAAATTAGAGCATTTTTAATGCTTTGGAATGCTTCTTGGCATTTTTCGGTCCAAGTGAATTTTACATCCTTGCGGAGTAAATTCGTAATCGGACGAACGATTTTTGAGAAGTCCGGAATGAACTTCCTATAGTAATTGGCGAGTCCTAAAAAGGACTGAACTTGCCGTACTGTTCTAGGAACAGGGAATGTTTGGACGCAGGCCGTTTTGCTGGGGTCTGGTATTGCACCTTCGCTAGAGCATTTGTGCCCTAGGTAAACAACTTCTCTTCTCAAGAACTGGCACTTCTGTGGCTCCAGCTTGAGGTTGTTTTCTCTCAATTTGTCGAAGACTTTACGAAGTTTATCTTATGGTCATTTAGGTTTTTTCCATAAATGACGATGTCGTCAAGACAAACGAAGCATTCGAGGCCTTGTAGACCTGTCAGAACGAAGTTCATGAGGCGTTGGAATGTAGCGGGAGCTCCTTTGAGTCCGAATGGCATACGCTTAAATTCGTAGTGCCCGTAATTAGTGCTAAAAGCGGTCTTATGTCGATCTTTTTTGTCGACTAAGGCTTGGTGATAGCCGTTGGCCAAATCGAGGGTGGTAAAGTACCTGGCATGACCTAGTTGATCAAGAATATCCTCGATTCGGGGTAGCGGAAATGCATCGCCAATTGTCTTTTCGTTTAATTTACGAAAGTTGACAACGACGCGCCACCTTTTCTCACCATCAGGTCCCGCCTTTTTGGGGACAACTAATAAGGGTGAATTCCAAGGGCTTTTGCTAGTTTGGACTATCCCGTTATCTAGCATTTCTCGCATTTGCTCATTTATCACCTGAGTCTCTGGTAATCGATAGGCCTTTTGGTTTATTGAGGCCTGATCTTGTATTAATGGAATGTTATGAGTGATAGCGTTTGTATATGTAAGCTTATCACCTTTAAGGTAAAAGATATCATTGTACTCATAACAGAGTTCGGATATCGAAGCTTTTTCTTCCGCGTTTAAAGTGTCATCCAGGTTGAGCTCTTGAGCTAACCTGATGAGTTGCGGGCTATTTCTGGGATCTTCCTGATCCGCAAACATGTATCTTACATGTTGTAAAATAGCTGTATTTTCCGAAAAGTTCGTATTTTTCTCCTTGCTGTGTTTGTCTTCCTTTTTACTTACACTTCTATTGTCTGATGGCAGCGGATGCGCTTCCTGCTGTTCGAGTGGTGGAGTACTATGTTGTACTGGTATTTCTGTTGGTTTAGAGTACTCGCACGCATTGACACTTTGGTTTATGGGCCGTGAGAAATTGGTATTCTTAACTATATTTGATGGTGGAGCCAACATTGCCTTTAATGAGGTCTTACGGATCTCGCACGCATCTTTTGTAGGACTCTGGGGTCTCATTTGATTCATAATGTTAAATTTTTTAGGTGGTGGAGTCGGCTTCGCCTTTGAACAAGTCTTTTTGATATCACACGCACCTTTACTTGGGCTCTTATGCCTTGTAATTATCTTAAATCTAGGTATATTGGATGGAGGAGTCAACTGCATTTGGCTTATCGGCTGCTTTACCTCTCTGGCATCCCACATTGTGCTCTGAGGCCTTAACAATTTTTTAAGATTTTCTTTATTGTACGGTGGAGTCTGCATTGGCCCTGCTCGGGTCTTATTGGGCTCGCACGCGTCACTTATTTCGGTTCCTAGTTGAGATAAGAACTTGTATTTAGGAATTTTAGAACTTAAAGTCTTGTTCGGCTTGGGCTCGGATTCGGGAAGCTCACTGTTGTTTATGTTGCTCGTTTGCGGTGCATTCGGCTTGAGAACGTTTTGTATATATGCGGCTTCTCCTACTCGGATGACGGTGTAGTCATGGATAGGTAGCAATTGTACCAATAAACTGGAGATGACTACTTGGTAATTGTCACTGTTGAGTATGGCTACTAGCACTGTTTCTCTTCCAGTGGGCAGTAAACTGTTGCATATGCATATTGGTTCTTCTAAAGTAACCAAATGCTGCCTCATTTCGCTGGTCTCTTGATCACCCAGACAGCTCTTTTCGTATTCCAGTGGCTCTTGCTGAACCTGACAGCCAGCATTACTCTTTTGAGTTGCCTTGGAGACACTGCATGTAGATAGCTTAACCTGTTTAGGTTCCATCTTTTCTGCCAGTGATCTCACTTCGACTGCTTTTCTGGAGTACAGCTTGTCCGTTTTGTATGCCAAAGGCACAGTAAACTCTTCGGAATTGGTTTCCGTGCAAGGAAACTTAAGTGCTTTATTTGGGCCTTCAACATTACAATGATTTGATAGGAAATCATTTGCTAATAGGCCGTCATCGGAAAGACCTGGCAGGTTTTGTACTACCTGAAATTTGCAGGGAATTTTATTTTTAAAATTGAAGTTGCCCTTGCAATTTCCCAGAGTCTTTCCGGTTCCAAAAGGGGTCTGTAGAGTGCATGCCTCACTCGAATTAATTAGTTTGAGGTCTTTAATCGTTTTCTTCTTAATAATACTGACCTCAGCGCCAGTGTCCACTACTAGTTTTTTTTTACCGTTAAGGCTTATGTCCAGTGGAAGTTTCACTGTAGGGACACCGGATTCGGGCGCTTGAGGCGACCCTTTTAAACTTTTAGTTGGGTTTATAGTCGAGCCGGGGAGTTTTGGGTCGACTGCACGTCGTTTCCCTGACTCCGGGCTTCCCATTTTTTCTTTTGCCTGCAGTCATCTGCGTGTCCACGGCGACCACAAAAATTACACTTGAGTCTTATGTTAAAGACTTGGAGACCTTTTGTGTTATGCTGTTCTGTTGGTGGTCTCCTGGGGAGGCGTTGAGGAACATTTTGTTGAGACTGAGTGAAGTCCTGGTGTGTCTGTCTATTTGTTCTGCAATCACGAACGTCGTGTCCATATTTTTTGCAGTTCGTGCAGAAAGGGGTGTTTTTACGCTTTAGGCAATCTGTATATGTATGGCCCTTTCGCTGACAGTAGCTACACTTGATGTTACGGACCAGTGCATCTGTGTCAGACCTTTTGGTTTCAAAGTATACAGGTACTCGGTGGCGTGGCTGTGATATTGTGTTATTTGCGTGGCGTGAGAAATGGTTTGGGTTCGGTGTTCGAGGTGATGCGAACATAGGTGTTGATGGCATTTGATAATACGGAGATCTGTAGAACGCTCTCACTCGTAATTCTGGGTCTACTGGAGCCACTGGAGGAGCTTGTGCCAGAGGACTCTGGACGAATGTAGCACTTTGCTGTAGTTTCTCCATGTCCAGGCTTTTTGCATGAGAGCTTCTATATGGCCTTCTCCCTGCGTGAGTAAATATTGACACAAATGTGGGATAGTTACTCCACTTTTGAGAACATTTTTGGCGAAGTCCATCAGCTGTGTTTTCACAGCCGGGACTGCCTCAGCTCCATACTTTTGTGTCGCAGCCTCATTGCAGATCGTCAACAGCTGCTTCAACCTTGTAGCAATAGCAGTGAGAGATTCCACTGGGTTCTGTCGTGTGGTGATCAATCTGTTCACCAATTCCTGATAAGTCTCACGGGGAAGGTATGTCCTGTTCAAACGTTCCTCTACCTCAGTGAAAGAATTAGGGACATCTGAAGCGAATAGCTGATATGCATCACCTCTTAATCTTGTGGGGAGAACCTGAAGGAAAGCCACCTTTTCTTCATCGTCAAGGCACTGCATAGTTTGCTTGCAGCAGCCGATGAAGGTCTGTAGCTCACGTCCCATTTGTGGGGTATTTTCACCCAAAAATAAGGGGACGAGCTGAGCCGTCAATTTTGGAACTTTGGCGTAGTCCACCATGTTTTGTAGCCTTTTGGCTGAATAATTAAATTTAGGTGGACTAATGGCACTACCTTCTGGACTAGTTTCCGTTAAGGATTCTTCCCGCCAATCTAATAAAAGGTCCTCTGGTGTAGGGTCTGTCACTTCACTAACACAACCACTTTCTTTTGGGCCTTCACTTAAATTATCACTTTTATTTAGTTCTAAATTATACTCACTTTTATTCTTATCTAATTCGAGGGAGCGCTGAGATTCAGTTAGCTTATTTAACTCTTCGCGAAATCTAACTGTATTTTCCTTTAAAGCCTGGATTTGTGCAAGCCTATTTTCACGGGTTTGACTTAATTTTCTACTCAGTGAATCACACTGGGTGATAGCTAGCGTGCCTGAATCTTGCGCTCTCTCATACAATTTATCTAAGGACTTATTAAGACTTACTTGTGTAGTGGGACCTGACAATATAGTTCCACTTCGGAGTCGAGGTCCGGTTGGAGTTGGTGTTGGTTGTTGATCTGCAGCTGATGATGTACCTTTCCGGAGATGCGTAGTATTGGCACCTGGGGCTGATCCCGCGTCGGCTAAAGGTGGAGGATTTGTCCTCTTTGCTGCTTCTGGTTCCTGTTGGACTGGATTAGAGCTGTTGCCTTCTGACATGTATTATCGGTTGAAAGGGGGGCTCCGGCCTGCTTATTTTCCTTTGATGTAGTTTGGAGGGGGTTTCCTTAACCGTCTTCGTATTCCCTCTGAGTACTTTTGTTCGCTGTCGTCTGATTTATTTGCTGCCGGGGGGGCCTTGAATCGTCTTGACTTCCCCTGGTGTTAGTTGAAAGGGGGGCTATGAAGGCCGCCTTCGAATTCCCCTTCAACTCTGGATCGAAGTCTCGACAGTCAGGATAGGAAAATGCTTAATTAGCATTCCTATCCTGAGAAAATCATTTATCGTTGGGCATGTTTAATCATGCCCACAAGAATCTCTCGCCGGACGGAGGTGAAATCCGATCTTTTCATAAATATCGAGCACCACTACGTCGCTTTATTGCCGTGCTATTTTGTTGCGCACTTGAATTTTCATTTTTTTGTGACAAATCTTACTGAGGGTAAAATTTGTCATTGAATTCGACTTTATTTGTCGTCTTTTCAAGTGGGCTATGCGAAGAAATTGCTGATGCAACTTCTTTCGCTTGTGAAAAGATAAGCTGGTCACGTTGTTAAACATGAGATCAGCTTATTGAGCCCTTTTATGATTTGATTTTAATTTTCTTTGAATTTCTTTTAAAGGTTTTAGGTTTTTTAGGTAATTTTGATTGTTTTAGGGCCTGATGTTGTGTATACAACAATATATTCTTTTCTGTTTTTCACGTGATTTAACACTCGGCTTAATTATTTAATTATTAAACACTACGTTAACAACGCCAAAAATTTTACAATATAAACCTACTAATATAAACGCCTTAAGACTTTTTAAAATTAAACGAATTCGTCGACAACCTCAGCCTGAATATTTCATTCCCAGGTTTTGCTCATCATATACATATATATTTACCAATATATGAAAAAGGAAGATAAAGCGAGGATAAAAATTAAATTTACCATTCACATAAAGTAAAATTCTTTATGGCTAATAATGTCTTTACCTTTAATTATGCCTTGCAACTGCAGTATCTGCTTTACAAACATGAAAAATAATAGTATGCAAATTTTAATATATGAAAAATGAAAAAAAAAAATACCAAGGACAAAAATTAAAATTTACCATTCACATAACGTAAAATTCTTTATGGCTAATAATGTCTTTACCTTAACCTTCGAATTCTTTAAAGGCATAATAAATTATCCTTTAACCATTCTTTAAAGGCATAATGAATTATCCACTGGGTAGATCGCGATAACTTTTTTAACCGTGCCGGATTAAAAATCTCGATAGTTATTCTACAAAACGTTGCCGAAAACAAACTTAAGCTTGCTTGCTGGCTTTTAACCTTGAGATAATCTTTGTGGTCAGTATGCATTATTTATTTTACAATTAATGTTAAGTTTGCTATTTTTAATCTCCAAGATGCGAGCAGAGTACGTTTAAAAACCAACCTGTTTTACCCTTGTTTATAATGTCTCGTCACGTTGTTAGTTATGCATTAAGGGATTTCACAGTCATATATCTTTTTTACTTCTTAAACGGTCATTTTTAAGCCCCGCTGAAGTTAAAATACTTAGTCACGGACAACTGAAGCTAATCAATTGAAAAATAGGTTTTATAATCTCGAAAATTGTATAAGAATCTGCAATACCTGCAATAATAATTAGTATGAAGAGCACATAAGGTAAATGCGTTTAGAAGATTATAGTTCAGTACCCTATGGATTCAAAAGTCATTGTTAATAAAATAAGCTTTCAAGAAAATACAAATATCCGTTTTAATTATTTTTAATCTTTATTTAAAGCACGATTAATGTAAATATAAAAAATTTGTAAATAAAAGAATGATTACAAGGTGTTTAAATCGATGTTTCATTTTAAAATCCCAATATAATAAGCTCATTTACAAATCTAAAGTTTTGCAAAACATTTAAAAACTGTTCCACATGTATCTCCTAAAGAAATAAAGTAAAGTGAAGTAATCATTTAAAATTGAATCGATGCTGTGAAATGTATTACTTTACTGGGTATTTTTATTAAAAACGTTCAACGACACACCTCTTAACACGGTTGTTTTCATTTATCTTTTAATCTACAACGGAAAAGACGGATTTTTTGATCTTCAGTTCATACAAAATAAAAATTAGTATGACCTACATTTCATGTTTTTTATTTCATTTAACGCCCAACCGCGCTTTCATAACGTCATCACCCACAACTATGCTCGTTAACGTCTACGAAGAGCTTTTGATATCATTTTGTAAATTTAGAGGACCCCTTAAAAATACACAGGAAATTGTGCTAGAACCGCGCATAGCATAACATTATTTATTTATATACCGTCTTACATTTTAGCCAGGCAGGAACTATGAATAGCTGGTTGGCGCAACAGAATTTAATCGTCAAACGTGGATAACAGGTGTATACTTAAAATTAGGATGTATAATAAAAATTTTTGTAATCTTTGTAAACTTTTATAAACTAGTTAGCTAAATTTTAATAAAAATTTCAAATATTAAGAAAAATAAATATTTTTATTTGATTTTATCTATTTTATTGTGAATACTATCCCACCAGTTTTTATTTTAAAATAGCCTCAGCAAATTATTTCACGGTTTAAACGAGCGGCAGCGTCATCACATATACTTTATGATGCCGGTCGCAAAGATGAGCACTTTTTAATCAGCGTGATCGATATGTATAAACAAAATCTCGATACGTGAAGAACAAGTTTGAATCAATAAGTTATCACGAAATCCTTAAACTTTATCCATTGACAGGTTGTAGCTTTGTTTTAGCCAGATTGATAGTTTTTAAACCCAAGAGAATCTTTGTGAGCTGTATGCGCTTATTTTTAGTTTTTACAATTAATACCGTTTTTAATCTGCAAGGTGTGAAAATAAAATATTTGAAATTAATATGGCCTACATTCCGTGTTTTTTCAGTTCAAGTTCACCAAATCGTCAACCTGTTTTTACCAGCACGTGCCCCTTGTTTACAGGCCAGCAATTCAGCTTTTTTTTCGTTTTTCATACAAACTGCTTTTGTTTGCATTTACACCTTCCTACCATTCTACTCACATAATTAAATATCTCCCATTCCTACACACGCTCGCAATACCAAAGCGGTCGCAATTTTGTGATATTATACAAATTTAAATGGGTGAAGCAGAAGTGGCAACGAACGATGTGACGTGCTGTTTTTGTTTTGCGCTAAATCAGGTTTAATAAAAACTGCAGCTACGTACTGAAGCAGCGAGAGTGAATAACGTTTTGTTTTGATAGTTTTTGCATATTGTGCAGTGTTGACAATCTTTTAAGACGAGTCATAAACAAAGCCTTGGGGAAACGGCTGAGGGGGCCGACGACACTAACCTAACAACCCAACCCTAGAGCTTTCATGACGTCATCACCCACAACTAATGCTCGTCCACGTCTACGAAGAGCTTTTGATATCATTTTGTAAATTTAGAGGCCCCTTTAAAAATACACAGGAAATTGTGCTAGAATCCGCATAGCTATACTACTTTAGTCTTCAGAATAGTGGCTGGAGTTTATACATCAGTAACTGCAGTGAATAGTCCAAATCCACTTTTGGTATTCAGTTTGCGGACAGGTGCTTATAATAATTATATAATGAGTTTGACAAGCTTTACTAAGTTATGCATACAAGAATTATTATGAGATCGCAAGGTGGTAAGTCTTTAGTACGGACCGGTGCTGTATTTCAAACCAGTGCAACTGTTGGTTCTCTTATTTTTTCTTTAATAAATTTCACACATTTTTGTATCTATGATTTATGTAATCCGCAAGTAATTTACACTGTATTTAAAGCCTTTAAAGGAATGGATTCGCTAAATAAAATCTTTGTTACTCTTATGGTCATAGCGTATTGCTTGTAGCAATATGCTACACTGAGCTAAGTACACGTCTACGTTGAGCCGTAGCAGCATGAGGTGGGCGCGGACTGTTTCCTATATGGATGGAGAGCTATACGCGCCGAACGCTCAAAAGAATAAAATAAAAATAGTAAATGGTTTTGACCACGAGCTGACGCGTACAAGACAAGAGAGTTGAAAAGTGGCGGCAGCGAACTCTAATACCGAAACTCAAGGGAGGTCTGCAAGAGCTGAGGAAAATTACTTGTTGTTTCAGACAGGTAGAAATTTGCATCCCTGGTTTCGGAAATTCTTATACAAAGTGAAACACATGCTGATTTTCTGCTGAACAAAAAGAAGGAAGCAACAAAAACAAAAAACTGTCCCGGGGCTGCTATGCGATGCTGTTCAAAGCACCCGTGTACATAACCTTCAATTGAGTCACGTTTTACTAGTACTGTCAGTTATGTACATTCACCAGATATCATCCTCGAATTCCCGCCATGTAGAATTTCCGCTGTAAATACTCCCTTGAAAGAATCGCTTATCTTCTGGCTGTCGTGGAACAAGGTTTTTAAGTTTTAGCTGCAATCGTTACGCAGTTCTTATTAGCAAATATTGATTAAATAACTTAACATATTGACTATGTGGCCTGTGACCTGTGACCTATACGGATTCTGCACTCGATTGTATGTGCATATTGGACTTCATTTGAAGCGAAGTTGTGGCTGTGCCTGAGGCCAATGAAAATTAAACAGGAATCTTCTGCCTGTCGACTGCTGAGCGAGGTACCAAGGCAGCCTGTTGCCAGTCTCTGCGCTACGTGGTCATACAATTCCAAAAAGCTTGACAAGCTGTATGGCATGCGGCTGTGATAATTAAAATTCATACATCGCTGTGCTTCCTGACTATGCTGCGGAAACTTGAAAGACGTAGCTATTTTGTTGAAATAATCCACATCGGATAAGGACTATACCAGTTCGAGATAGTGATCTGCTACGTGACGAGTCGTTAAGCATCGCTGTATAATTCTTGATAATCATGGACAAATAGGGTCGCACGAATTCTCATAGCAATAACAAAATTACAAGGGCTATTTCACTTAGGCATAAGATTGATTTAACAAAAATTATTTCAGCTGTGAATCTCCCGCGGGGACTATAAGACTAATGGCACGACGGAACATTCACGGAGGCGCCTCTGCTATGGACCAACGACAATACCAAACGCATATAAGTTGTCGCCAAGTTTTCCTTTTGCTAGGAGACAGTTTGCCAGATTAGAAAATTATAATAAAATCGCAATAATAAATCTTCTACGATCATTGTATTGTATTTATTGGTTTTAAATTTTTGTGCAGTCACTTCCGACCATATTTTATTATTTTATGTTAAAAAACTCGAATTCTAAAAATTCAAAGTTTTCACTACACTACGCTACGCTTTCTTTCGTTTACCGTGCCAAAGTGTGTAGCGTAGTAATTAACTGTCAAAGCAACTCTTTGATATATGACAAGACGCTATCGTGTCGGTGAACTCACACATTGGTTTGAATATTTGCTGTGTTTTTTGTCAACTCGGGACAAAATGATTTGCACTTGCCTGATTCCTTCAAACATAACATACATTCGCTTTCAGTTGCTGGTTATTTCTCCAGTTTCTTTTTGAATGTGGTCAGAATCACTTCGAGGTTCATTGGGCATTCATTAAAACATGACTGATTCCTGTATTACATAGTAGTGCATGTTTTTGCTGCCTTAGTCCCCCTAAATCAATTTTGCAATGTACTGATTGTTTATTCCATTCGTTGCTGCATTATCTGGTTTAAAAGTTTATCTAAATCAACATAACACTCTTGCGAATTTGAGGGCCGGTATAATCCGTGGTATAATTTTTCCCTTGAGGAGATGGGTATATGAAAACTCAGAACAAAATTTGCTCATGTCACGCATTTTTATTATTCAAATGATTGCTAATACAAAATCTTACACAAATAAACAATTTCTTACTCTGCACCATTTATTTATTACTACATATATAGCAGTGTTGGTTTGGTACCGTGCAGCGGACTACAGGGGCTGGATTCAGCAACTGTGAAGAATTTGCAAGTGTAGCCGATTTGAAAAACTCACTTGAGCGTAAGTGTACACTTTTGAATTTCAAGCGATTCCGTAAGTACCTGTGTACAGTTAAGTGCTGAATGAAAATTTTTCTGTGCTGAATGTTGTTTGAGTGAGAAAATAGTCTTTTTGAAGAAGTTAAGTTTAGTTATAAGAAATTAGTTATATGAATTCACTGGTATTAAGGCGTCTACGACTTAGAGGAAGGTAAAATAAATAACATAACAAATAATTTTGAAAATGCCATTTGACAAAAACTCACAGGCACCTATTCAAAACTCACGGCCAAAATGGCCGTGAGAAAATATTAATTAAAGTGTACATAATTTTGGCAGACAAACTTATTTGCATTTTTGTGGAATCGGAACAAGGTGGTGTACATAAAATTTTGTGTACACGCGAAAACTCATAGTTGCTGAATCCAGCCCCAGAACACAGGAGATTGCAAATTGAATTGACTTTTAGAGTACGTAGAAGTAGAAAAGGTATTCAAAGTATAGAAATAATCAAGGTGTCATGACCTTAATTCTTCCAAAGCGCTAATCCTGTCAAACTTTTTCCCGAAATTTATAAAATTTATTTTGACAAGGATTCAATTATGGCAATTTGATTACTTTGTACTTTTAAAATCATTCCAATTCACTAAACCCTACAAATCAATTAAATTCGCCATCTTCTGTGTTCCGCATTCCACTGCACGGAACCAAAGAACACAGCTAATAATAAATAACCCTACAAATCAATTAAATTCGTCATCTTCTGTGTTCCGCATTCCACTGCACGGAACCAAAGAACACAGCTAATAATAAATATTAGATTCTTACAATTATACAGCATGAGCATGCGCCAATTTGTTAACCCTAGATAGATAACCTACGTTGAATCGAAGTAATCGATTTTGAAAAATCGATGTAATTCGTAGAACTTACCTATCACTGGTTTAGCAGTATCTATAGAGACATTATTTTAACTCTGTCCGCTATGTATGATGAAGACGCCTGGTTGTCTCAAGTACTAACCTGTAAAAAAACGGAAATGGTGTATGTTAATACGTTTTGAAATATTCGGACAGTACGTTAATGCTAAAGACGAATATATCAGATTATAATAATTTGCGTTGGAATAGAACATAATTCTCTTCACATATGAAATCAAAGCGAGCTGGGTGAGTTATCATCATTTAAAAAAAAAAAAGTGTTATGAACTACTCATTTGTAATCAGGGATTATTTACTAACGTCAAGCTTCGAATAATTAAATTTTAATATTACAAAACAAGCACAGAAAGTCCCGTTAATTTTGAATAGTTTCCAATTTCAATTTCATAAATTATCTCAAATAATAGTTCATAAATTGTCTAGTAAGAATTTATTTTATTTAACTTACCTATCGACGTTTTAAGGGCATTTAAACATTTCAGCTCCACCCACGACGTATAATGAAGAATATGTAACCTGCAAAATAAATATGTCAGTTTTCATAGCCAATAAATGTGGAAATATTTTGAAGGTGCCGTAAAACTCGAAGGCTTAGCATATTAACTTAACTCCATATTCTCAGAATTATTCGGTTCCTACAAAGTAATACCTTGAAGATCACTCTTAATACAAAAAAAATAAATAAAAAACAAGTTTTCAAACAAAACTGAGGCCAAGCCGCATAAAAAAGTAGAAAATAAACTTTTCTTCACACACAGAGGTGGACTCAGATTTTTTGATTGGGACATTTCTCTTGAATATTCTTTCTCTTCATGAATCAAATCACTTATTACCTCTGATTGATCATACTGAAATATATCGGTGATTGTCAGCGAATAAAATCTGAGTCCATCTCTGTGTGTGAAGAAAAGTTTATTTTCTACTTTTTCATGCGGCTTGGCCTCAGTTTTGTTTGAAAACTCGTTATTTACTTATTTTATTTTCTGCCTTTTTCACGTTAACTAAATTGTTATTACGTGCTGCATGGAGATATTTTAAAACAATTTCATGACGGCTGAAAAGACACTGATTTACTGAATTTTTCCGATTTTCCATGTTTTTCACAGACTTTGCTTATTACTATGATTTTCTTTTTAATTTACATGAATTTTCCTCGATTTTTCATGCAAGTTTTCATATTGTTGAAGAGAAAGGACGGAAAAAAATGATTCCGCATAGCTTATAAAACTTTTTTATCGGAAAATTCCGGAAATTCCAGAAAAATTGGAAAATTCTGCACTTTTCCTGAAACAGATTTATCACTAATCATATCGATGAAAAAATTTCCGATGATTTTTCCGCTTTTCCGGATTTTCCACGGAATTTTCCACAAAAGCAACTTTATGCAACTCATTTCGGTCTACAACTTCAACGCTCAAACGCTTCCTTGGTCGGAAAAAGACGGGAAAAGCGTGTTACATGAATGTTCCTCGATTTTTTCTGCAAGTTTTCACCATTGTCGGAAAGAAAGTAATGATGCCAGTTGATAGGGAACTTGATCCTGCATAATTTAGAAAACTTTTTTACCGGAAAATATTCCGGAAAAGTCGGAAAATTTATCACTAATCAAATTTGTACCAAATTTTCAAATGATTTTTCCCGATTTTCCGGGTTTTTCATGGAAATTTCCGGTTCAAATTTCGATAGATTCAATTGTCACACGACATGAACTTGTGTGACAAATTTCAACTCGCTGTGATGACGAAAAGTGGGTCTACGAGTGTCGAAAATAGTAAAAAAGAAATATACAGACAGACAAATTCGTGTACGAGTTAAAGGGATGGGCTGGCCTAAAAAAAAACATTTTTCGCCAATTCTTACCTTCTTGAGGTGTAAAGCAAGGAAACTGTATAGGTACAGCGAATAATAATTATTGCAGATAAATCAAACTGTTACAAAAAAAAAATAAACTAGATATACTTTTGATGAGACATAGTGTAGGTTGTAGGTCTAGTGAAATTAAAAATAGTGGCATACTAGAAATTTCTCATACATCTCAAAATATCATTTTAGACCAAAAATCCGGAGGAAAATTACTTGTTCTTTCAGGCAGGTAGAAATTTTCGTCCCTGGTTTCGGGAATTCTTATACAAAGTGAAACACATGCTGATTTCCTGCTGAACAAAAAGAAGTAAGCAACAAAAACAAAAAAACTGTCCCGGGGCTGCTATGCGATGCTGTTCAAAGCACCCGTGTACATAACCTTCAATTGAGTCACGTTTTTACTAGTACTGTCAGTTATATACATTCACCAGATATCATCCTCGAATTCCCGCCATGTAGAATTTCCGCTGTAAATACTCCCTTGAAAGAATCGCTTATCTTCTGGCTGTCGTGGAACAAGGTTTTTAAGTTTTAGCTGCAATCGTTACGCAGTTCTTATTAGCAAATATTGATTAAATAACTTAACATATTGACTATGTGGCCTGCGTCACACAGATATATATATTGTTACGTGCAATAGAAAGAGACAACTGGTGACATCTACTGGCAATAAACAACTTCAGGTTCGGAGAGTAAACGACTTCAGGTTCGGAGAATCGATTATGAAATCTACAGGAAAGTTCAGGAATAGAGCAAATAGAATAGTCAAGAAGCTTTTGGAATAGAACACTCCAGAATAATCCGGAGAGTTTCTAGGGTATAAATATAACAATTGTCATCGCCAGAAAAAGAGTCTTCTTTTAGACGTTGCAGTGTTAGCAAGCGAAAGTAATTAAAGAAGCGAAAGAGTGTAATTAGATTGCGATAATTGAAAGTACAGTGTTAGCGATAATTAGAGTTGAGTTGATTAAATGAATGTTTGTGAACTTTATATGATTTAAGTGTAATAAAGAACTTATATATTAATTATTTAATATTGTGTTTTAAATAATGAACCAAAGGCCACGACCGCAACAACTGGTGTCAGAAGTGAAATAAATTCGCGAAATAAAGTGGTGGCAATTGACTAAAAATTAAAAGAGTGATTAATTTTGAGAAATTGTGTTAAATTGTGAAAGTTCTGGAAAATAATTTATATTCATCTGTAAGAGAATTACTAAGATAATGGGGCGAAAAGTGGACGAGCTTCGAACGCAGGATTTGAAAGTGGAGTTAGGGAACCGGTCATTACAAACGACAGGCACAAAGAAAGTTCTAGTCGAGCGACTTAGACAAACTTTGATAGAGGAAGGAAAGAATCCTGAAACATTTGTTTTCGAAGAGAACTTGCAAGAAATCGAAGCTGAAGAAGAGCCTGCGATGAAAATGGAACAGCTTACTTTAATGAGTAAAATGGAAGCCCGTTTTGATGAGCAAAAGAATTCTCTCGAGGAACAGAAGAAATCTTTGGACGAACAAAAGAATTCTATCGAGGAACAAAAGAATTCTCTCGAGGAACAAAAGAATTCTCTAGAATCACGTTTAGATGAACAGAAGAATTCTCTCGAGGAACAAAGAAATCTATGGAAACCCGTCTGGACGAGCAAAAGAATGCTTTTGAGGAACAAAAGAATTCTCTGGAATCCCGTTGGGATGAACAAAAGAATTCTTTGCAGAATTGTCTAGAAACTTATTTGGAGGAACAGAAGAAATTTCTGAAAGTTTCATTAGACGAACAAAATGTGAAAATTGAAGGAATACAGCAGGAAGTGTTGGAAGTTCGACAACAAGTGTCGGGAGTACAACAAAATGTCACGGAACAGCTTGATAACTTTAAAGCAGATCTGGAAAGAATAAAGCATCGTCAGCCTTTAAGCGTAGCAACTGAAATATCCGGTGCAGGTAGAATGACACCTCCCATATTTGATGGACAAAATTCGTGGCATATCGTCAAGAGACAATTCGAGGCAGCTTCAGAGGTAAATGGATAGAATGATGAAGACAAAGCTATAGCTCTGGTGTTAGCACTTCGAGGTCCTGCATCAGAGCTCTTACAAACTGTACGGATTGAAAATCAACGTAATTACTCTTCATTAGTACATGCGATAGAATTACGTTACGGAGATGAGCACATGCAGCAAGTATATCGCCTACAGTTGCGCAACAGGATTCAAAAACATGGCGAATCACTACAACAACTGCAGGCAGATGTAGAAAGATTAGCGCATCTGTCATACTCCAGCGTGAATGCGGATTTTCTCAATGAAGTTGCGACGGAGGCATTTGTGAACGCTATTACAGAACAAAATTTACAATCATTAAGGCTAGCAGGAAAGAAATCAACAGCAGAAGCACTAGCCTATGCATTAGCATACGAATCCGCCAGACAAGCTTCACGGAGTGCAGTACGAGTGCGAGAAATTTCAGTGGAAGAATGTACTTGTAATAGAGTGCAATCATCACAGAGCCCACCTTCACGTGGTGTCCCTCGATGCTGGAATTGTAATAAACCAGGGCACCTTCAAAGAGACTGCAGAAAACGTCGACGAGTGGAATCACCAGAAGAAGAGGGGAAAGAAGAATGCCAAAGATGTCGAGCCAGGGAACAAGCTTTTCATGGAGAGACTAGATATCAAGCAGCGACTAGTCGCATCGCCTCTCCTGTTGAGCAGTCGGAAAACTAGTAAAAACCAACTTTGTGGGGCAGAAGTTGGTTGGTGGAATCAACAGCCCCGAAGTCATCATCCAAGTAGGTCAGTTACAGAGAAATAATAGCAGTCTTGTTATATATGGAAGTGTAGGAAAAAATGACTGTGCAGTTACTATCGATACTGGAGCTTCAAGATCAATTATTAGAGCAGATCTTGTTAAGAACAAATGGCTTCACAACACCACCCAATATCTACTAAGAACAGCAACTGGAGCAGCAGCACAGGTGTTTGGAGAAATAAGTTTAGATGTTCAATTAGGCGAACTACTATTTCCTCACACTTTCCTGGTTTCAGATATAATGGATGAATGCATTCTTGGAATAGACTTCATGACCACATACAAAATAAATCTGAATGTCGGAGAGCGGATTCTCAAATATGGGAACTTAGAAATTCCTATGAAACTAGGAGAAGAAGCAGATCATCCTGCGAAAGTAAGGACGATGGTTTGCGAAAATATTACTCTTTCGCCATGCTCCGAGACACTAATATGGACAAAGCTTACTGATGACATCGGGACCTGGTGGAGCCTAACCCCACAAAAGTTACATCGAACATCATCGTTGGCAAGACTTTAGTGAAGGCAGAAGGTGCAACATTAATTCCAGTCAGAGTGCTTAACACATCCGAAAATGAGGTACAACTAAAAGAAGGTGCTATAATTGGAAATTGTGAACCCGTTTACCAAATCGTCAATTTAGATAATGGTAGTAATGTCAGGGAGACAAAAACTATACCAGCTACTACCCAACAGGTTTAGAAACTTCTTTCGTCCAGTGCCTTAAGTGAACAACAACACAACGATGCCAAAGAGGTGATCGATGAATTTTCGGAATTATTTGCAATGAATGATGATGACTATGGTAAAACAAATCTTGTCCAGCATCGAATCGATACAGGAGATTTCACACCCATTCGACAGACACCACGAAGATTGCCATTAGCCAAACAACCAGAAGTTGCAGACATGATGAACTCCATGAAGAAACAAGGCATAATAGAGGAATCTAACAGCCCTTGGACATCGCCGGTTGTTCTGGTTAGGAAGAAGGATGGCAGCACCCGATTCTGTGTAGACTACCGCCAACTAAATAGCGTGACGAGAAAAGATAGCTATCCATTACCAAGGATTGATGACACATTGGATACCCTTTCCGGAGCGCAATGGTTTGCCACGCTGGATTTGAAGTGGTTACAGGCAAGTGGAAATACATCCCGAGGACCGAGAGAAAACTGCTTTCTCAGTTGGCAGTGGCTTATGGCAATTCAAAGTAATACCATTTGTAATGCTCCAGCCACATTCGAACGACTAATGGAATGTGTTCTACGAGGTTTAACCTGGAAAACATGTCTTGTCTATTTGGATGACATAATAGTAATCGGAAGGACATTCATGGAACATAAAAACAACTTACGGGATGTACTTCAAAGACTCAAAGATGCAAAATTAAAGCTCAGTGCGAGTAAATGTGCTCTATTTAAAAAAGAAGTTAAATATTTAGGCCACATAGTTTCATCACAAGGAGTGAGAACCGATCCAGAGAAGATAGAAGCCGTCAAAAATTGGCCAGCAACAAAGGACAAACATCAATTACGGAGTTTTCTTGGTTTAGCTACCTACTACAGGCGATTCGTGAAAGGTTTTGCAGATATAGCAAGAAGCCTACATCAACTTACCGAAAAGGGAAAGCCGTTCATATGGTCGGATAAATGCAACGAAAGTTTTGAAAATTTGATGCAACAGCTCTATGAAGCGCCAGTACTTCACTATCCAAAGCTGGGAAAAACATTTATATTAGACACGGATGCCAGCAATGAAGGTATTGGTGCAGTGCTTTCTCAGGAGGAGAATGGTCAAGAAGTTCCAGTAGCTTACTATAGCAAAGCACTTTCAAAGTCAGAGAAAAATTATTGTGCTACAAGAAAGGAGCTACTTGCCATTGTAAGTTCAACAAAGCATTTTCATAAATATCTCTACGGGCAGAAATTCATCCTTCGCACCGACCATGCAGCGCTTAAATGGCTTCTGCAGTTTAAGAATCCTGAGGGACAAGTGGCGAGATGGCTTATGATTTTCAAATACAACACCGAAGAGGTCGTATCCATGGAAATGCAGACGCCCTTTCACGACGTCCATGTAAACTTGAGTGCAAACATTGCACCCGAATAGAAGAAAAAGAAACAACAGCAACTATACAGTTGGTAACCGTGGAGCCATCTACAGGTTGGGACAACGAGGACCTACGAACAGCACAACGAGAAGATCCGGACATTTCACCTATTCTTGCTTGGAAAGAAGACATGGAAAGACCAGACTGGAAGGATATTTCGGAACGGAGTGAGAAGCTGAAAAGTTACTGGGCTCAATGGAACTCTCTTCATGTTGAATGTGGTATATTAAAACGCAAGTGGGAAGCACCTAATGGCGAATATTTCCGAATGCAGATAGTCGTGCCGGCATCAAACGTCAAAGATATTCTAGAAGAAATGCACGGTGGAACCTCTGGAGGACATTTGGGTGTGAACAAAACCATTTCCAAAATACGAGAAAAGTTTTATTGGTTACATATGCGAGAAGATGTGGAGGAGTGGTGCCGCAGATGCACTGTCTGTGCTGCTTGCAAAGGGCCGCAACACAGAAGCAGAGGAGAAATGCATAAGTATAATGTCGGAGCCCCCGTTGAAAGGATAGCTATAGACATCGCTGGACCTTTTCCAGAAACGGATGGCGGTAACCGTTATATATTAGTTTCCATTGACTGTTTCAGTAAATGGCCTGAAGCTTATGCAATCCCTAATCAAGAGGCAACCACATTGCGGAACAAATAATAACGAATCGGGTCAGTAGGTTTGGTGTGCCTCACGAACTTCATTCGGACCAAGGACGGAACTTCGAATCGCAGACTTTCCAGGAGATGTGTAAAATGTTGGAAATAAGAAAAACTAGAACAACTCCTCTACACCCACAATCTGATGGCATGGTAGAGCGCTTCAACAGAACATTGATCGAGCATCTAAAGAAAGTAGTTGACTATCATCAACGCGATTGGGATCGACATATTCCTGTATTCCTAATGGCTTATAGATCAGCCGTTCATAGTACTACCGGACAAACCCCAGCTAAAGTCATATTCGGAAGAGAGATGCGTTTACCTAGCGACCTCAAATTCGGTATCCCCAGAGGTGAACAAAAGTTACCAGAAGACTACGTATCGGAGCTCAAACAACAATTAGCCGATGTACACGAGGCCACGAGGACGAAATTAGCAACAAATACTGATCGGATGAAGACCCGCTATGACTTACGCGCTAATTCCGCAGGATTTAACGAAGGTGATCTTGTTTGGCTGTACAACCCGAAACGACGTAAGGGACGTTCTCCAAAATTGCAACAACACTGGGAAGGACCATATTCAGTAGTAACTAGAATTAATGACGTGGTATACAGGATTCAGCGTGGCACAAGAGGGAAGCACAAAATTGTTCATTTGGACCGCTTGTGTCAAAACTACGAGCATCAAGACCGTGGACCATCTGTTGCTCGGGACGAACAAATTTAAGAAGGGGCAGTGTTACGTGCAATAGAAAGAGACAACTGGTGACATCTACTGGCAATGGAGAGTAAACGACTTCAGGTTCGGAGAATCCATTATGAAATCGACAGGAAGGTTCAGGAATAAGAATGAATAGAACAGTCAAGAAGCTTTTGGAATAGAACACTCCAGAATAAATATAACAGTTGTCATGGCCAGAAAAAGAGTCTTGTTTTAGACGTTGCAGTGTTAGCAAGCGAAAGTAATTAAAGAAGCGAAAGAGTGTAATTAGATTGCGATAATTGAAAGTACAGTGTTAGCGATAATTAGAGTTGAGTTGATTAAATGAATGTTTGTGAACTTTATATGATTTAAGTGTAATAAAGAACTTATATATTAATTATTTAATATTGTGTTTTAAATAACGAACCAAAGGCCACGCCCGCAACAATATCTACGGATTCTGCACTCGATTGTATGTTCATGTTCGACTTCATTTGAAGCGAAGTTGTGGCTGTGCCTGAGGCCGATGAAAATTAAGCAGAAATTTTCTGCCTGTCGTCTGCTGAACGAGGTACCAAGGCAGCCTGTTGCCAGTCTCTGCGCTACGTGGTCATACCATTCCAAAAAGATTGACAAGCTTTATGGCATGCGGCTGTGATAATTAAAATTCATACATCGCTGTGCTTCCTGACTGTGCTGCGGAAACTTGAAAGACGTAGCTATTTTGTTGAGATAATCCACATCGGATAAGGACTATACCAGTTCGAGATAGTGATCTGCTACGTGACGACTCGTTAAGCATCGCTGTATAATTCTTGATAATCATGGACAAAAGGGGTCGCACGAATCCTCATAGCAATAACAAAATTACAAGGGCTATTTCACTTAGGCATTAGATTGATTTAACAAAAATTATTTCAGCTGTGAATCTCCCGCGGGGACTGTAAGACTAATTGCAATTGAGTATTTTACTTTTATTTATACAGTGGCACGACGGAACATTCACGGAGGCGCCTCTGCGATGGACCAACGAAAATACCAAACACATGTAAGTTGTCGCCAAGTTTTTCTTTTGCTAGGAGACAGTTTGCCAGATTAGAAAATTATAATAAAATCGCAATAATAAATCTTCTAGGATCATTGTATTGTATTTATTGGTTTTAAATTTTTGTGCAGTCACTTCCGACCATATTTTATTATTTTATGTTAAAAAACTCGAATTCTAAAAATTCAAAGTTTTCACTACACTACGCTACGCTTTCTTTCGTTTACCGTGCCAAAGTGTGTAGCGTAGTAATTAACTGTCAAAGCAACTCTTTGATATATGACAAGACGCTATCGTGTCGGTGAACTCACACATTGGTTTGAATATTTGCTGTGTTTTTTGTCAACTCGGGACAAAATGATTTGCACTTGCCTGATTCCTTCAAACATAACATACATTCGCTTTCAGTTGCTGGTTATTTCTCCAGTTTCTTTTTGAATGTGGTGAGAATCACTTCGAGGTTTATTGGACATTCATTAAAACATGACTGATTCCTGTATTACATAGTAGTGCATGTTTTTGCTGCCTTAGTCCCGCTAAATCAATTTTGCAATGTACTGATTGTTTATTCCATTCGTTGCTGCATAATCTGGTCTAAAAGTTTATCTAAGCCAACATAACACTCTTGCGAATTTGAGGGCCGGTATAATCCGTGGTATAATTTTTCCCTTGAGGAGATGGGTATATGAAAACTCAGAACAAAATTTGCTCATGTCACGCATTTTTATTATTCAAATGATTGCTAATACAAAATCTTACACAAATAAACAATTTCTTACTCTGCACCATTTATTTATTACTACATATATAGCAGTGTTGGTTTGGTACCGTGCAGCGGACTACAGGGGCTGGATTCAGCAACTGTGAAGAATTTGCAAGTGTAGTCGATTTGAAAAACTCACTTGAGCGTAAGTGTACACTTTTGAATTTCAAGCGATTCCGTAAGTACCTGTGTACAGTTAAGTGCTGAATGAAAATTTTTCTGTGCTGAATGTTGTTTGAGTGAGAAAATAGTCTTTTTGAAGAAGTTAAGTTTAGTTATAAGAAATTAGTTATATGAATTCACTGGTATTAAGGCGTCTACGACTTAGAGAAAGGCAAAATAAAATTACATAACAAATAATTTTGAAAATGCCGTTTGACAAAAACTCACAGGCACCTATTCAAAACTCACGGCCAAAATGGCCATGAGAAAATATTAATTAAAGTGTACATAATTTTGGCAGACAAACTTATTTGCACTTTTGTGGAATCGGAACAAGGTGGTGCACATAAAATTTTGTGTACACGCGAAAACTCATAGTTGCGGAATCCAGCCCCAGAACACAGGAGATTGCAAATTGAATTGACTTTTAGAGTACGTAGAAGTAGAAAAGGTATTCAAAGTATAGAAATAATCAAGCTGTCATGACCTTAATTCTTCCAAAGCGCTAAGCCTGTCAAACTTTTTCCCGAAATTTATAAAATTTATTTTGACAAGGATTCAATTATGGCAATTTGATTACTTTGTACTTTTAAAATCATTTCCAATTCACTAAACCCTACAAATCAATTAAATTCGCCATCTTCTGTGTTCCGCATTCCACTGCACGGAACCAAAGAACACAGCTAATAATAAATATTAGATTCTTACAATTATACAGCATGAGCATGCGCCAATTTGTTAACCCTAGATAGATAACCTTCGTCGAATCGACGTAATCGATTTTGAAAAATCGATATAATTCGTAGAACTTACCTATCACTGGTTTAGCAGTATCCATAGAGACATTATTTTAACTCTGTCCGCTATGTATGATGACGCCCGGTTGTCTCAAAGCTCTCAAGTACTAACCTGTAAAAAAACGGAAATGTTGTATGTTAATACCTTTTGAAATATTCGTACAGTACGTTAATGCTAAAGGCGAATAAATCAGATTATAATAATTTGCGTTGGAATAGAACGTAATTCTCTTCACATATGAAATCAAAGCGAGCTGGGTGAGTTATCATCATTTAAAAAAAAGTTTTATGAACTACTCATTTGTAATCAGGGATTATTTACTAACGTCAAGCTTCGAATATTTAAATTTTAATATTACAAAACAGGCACAGAAAGTCCCGTAATTTTGAATAGTTTCCAATTTCAACTTCATAAATTATCTCAAATAATAGTTCATAAATTGTCTAGTAAGAATTTATTTTATTTAACTTACCTATCGACGTTTTAAAGGCATTTAAACATTTCAGCTCCACCCACGAAGTATAATGAAGAATATGTAACCTGCAAAATAAATATGTCAGTTTTCATAGCCATAAATGTGGAAATATTTTGAAGGTGCCGTAAAACTCGAAGGCTTAGCATATTAACTTAACTCCATATTCTCAGAATTATTCGGTTCCTACAAAGTAATACCTTGAAGATCACTCTTAATACAAAAAAAATAAGTAAAAAACGAGTTTTCAAACAAAACTGAGGCCTATCTCTCTTCTTTCATATACCATAAAAAAATTCGACATCGAATAAAAAATGGCAGAGTTATAAATTATTATATACACCAACCTAACATAGAACGGTTTTTTTAGTGGATGATTGACTGAATAAGATCAAGATCACTGTTAATACAAAAAATTCCATCGTTCACAAACTTTTCAAGTCTGGAAACGAGTGATGGGTATTATTCGAATAAATTTTCAATCAAATAACGATTTTTTTAAAAAATCGAATAAAAAATTATTCGAATAAATTTTTATTAGATTTTCAATTTATGTTATTTATTTTTTTTATTCGCAAATAATTAATTGTTATTTGATGTTAATTATTTGAAATTCAAATAATGAGCAATCACAAATAACTATTAGCGAATAATTCATCAAAAAACGAATAAATCTTTGATTATCAAATAACGCTCGATCGAATAACAAATGATTATCCGAAATTCAAATAATCATAATTCAATTTAGTTAAATGTATTATAATCACAGATAAAAAACTTGTTTTCGTCTGAAGGGGTTTCTATTTTAAAATTCCTAAATATGATATTTATGTCTACTAAATAAACATAACATAACTAAAGTTTAACCATAGTGCGAAGGAACTTAAAGTGTCTAATGCTGCACATTTTTCCTACGTCATTCAAAAGGCAATCATGTAATTAAAAAGGGATATCTGATTTTTTTCTTCTTTTTATTCAATTGACGATTATTCTAGGTGTTCAGACCAAATTAATTGACTTCAAAAATACTTAAGTGAACAAAATTACTAAATTTTTTTTTAAATAGTAAATTCCAAATGAGTGGAAAATCTTTACTGTAAACATCGAAACAAGGCAGTTTAATAATTTCCTACTTACGAGACACCTTGCGAAAAAAAATGCGTATACCAAGAAATAATTATGAATTTGACATTGGACCTAATGGACATCTGAAAACAAATATTCATTCGATAAAGAGATTTCAACTAACGAATAACAAATAATTGCTTGAATTTTAAGTAATTAGCACCAAATAACGTATAATATTTTTAATCGAATAAATATTTATTATATTTTATTATATTTTTTCACTTTATTTAGTTTTTCTATCTTTTATCTTTATTCGAATAAAAAATGCCTATCTCTGTTGGAAACTGTATAGAGAAATTAGTCCAAGTAAATCATTGAAGAAAAGAGAAAGCAACATGGATCAAACTGGATATTGTGGAACATTGTGGAAAATACCAATATTATCATATTGAATAGTCATCGAGACGGTGCGCTAACAAGGTTTAGAAACTTAACAAGGAAGTTGTTAAAGGATCCAAACAGGTTGAAAGATTATGAAAATGCTATGACTGAACTAATATCTTCGGGTGTAGCTGAAAGGGCAGACGGCCCAAAAGAATTGTGCAATCGCTTATCTTATCTACCACATCGCCCAGTTTATCGCGAGGATAAGTCAACGACAAAATTAAAAATAGTATTTGACGTTTCTGATAACAACCTTTTTCTTAACGATCATCTGGCAGCGGGGCCTAATTTAATACCAGACCTGTCAGACATTTCTTGTTTAGAGGGTTTTTCGCTGCCGAGATGTATTTGGAAAACGATTGTGCCTGTAATCAAGCAGATTCATTTATTTGCAGACGCCAGCTTACAAGCATACGGTACTGTTGCTTATATTAGATGTATCGACGAGAATGGTGAAATTTATGTTCGATTTCTTGCTTCAGAAAATAGAGTGGCGCCGATGAAGCAGTCTGGAATGAAAGAGCTTACTTTACCGGCGCCGTTTTTTGGTCTGATTCTAAAATAGTTTTATATTGGATGCGAGGAGAGAAGCGTAATTAGAAGCCGTATATTACCCACCGTATTAAGGAAATACATCATATTTCTAAAGTCAGAGTATGTCAGGTAATGAAAATCCTGCCGATTTGCTAACGAGGGGTATTTCCGCGAAGGCGCTTAAGGATTCTTCTATATGGTTGAATGGGCCTCCGTGTCTGTGGAGCACTGAGGAGCTGTGGCCAAAGGAGGATTTGGTAATTGAGTCGATTTCTACTGTATTAACCTGCTTCCAGCATGATGACAACTCAGATAATTGCTCTAATGTTTCAATATCACCTGTGATTGAAATCCACAAGTATAGTAATTATCGTCGTTTGCTTCGTGTTACTTCCTATGTTCAAAGATTTTCTGATTCAATAAAAAATGAACAACGTATAACGGGTTACTTAAAGGCTGCTGAGCTTTTACGCGCTGAGGAATACTGGATTAAAATTTTACAGAATAAAATATATAAAGAGGAAATTAAATCTTTACGGCAAAATAAATTCATAAACAAAGGTTCAAGCATTCACAATTTAAACCCAGTTCTTGATGACAACGAGATCTTACGCGTTGGAAGTCGACTTCATTTTCTGGAGCAAGAATTCGATCAAGACAAGAAATACCCAGATATCGACGATAGTACTAAGAAAGTGATGTATGGAAGAGCTCATAGCAAACCTCAATAACTCACTGATCTCGGGATTTGATTTTATACATATAGATATGCCACCGCCGCGCACAATATGTTGTTACCTCTTCTCACTGAGTCGCCACTGTAGTACTTTATCATCTGCTCACAAAACGGTCCGCCATCTGTTAGCAAAACTTGGCGAATATGTGGATAATAAGTTGTCTTCGATAATAAATAGCGCCATATCACAGCAAAGAATCTAAGCTAATTTTGTTTTTTTCGTCTTTCTTTATCTAATGATGTGTAGAAATCTAGAATAAAGAAATTTAAAGGCATCTTAATTAGTATCAAGATGATTTGAAGGATTTGGCAAATGTGTATGATATATGATTTAAGTGAAAAGAAATTCATACTTCGCTCTCGCACCAGAAAGTTGCAGAACAGACAAAACTCTCTTATCTAGGCACTGCGGGCTTCCAAGGAATTTTTCGGTTGGATTTTCGATAGAATTTCAGCGATCTGCCTTTTCACATCTGGTTGTTACCTACATTGATTTTTCGTGAATAGTTTAAAATGTTTTCCGCTAAGCAATTTGTCTCATTTGATGAAATTTCTTAGAATTTTTGGTTTGGATAGCGAATATACAGAAAGCAATATCTTATGAGCGTAACAAACGTTTTTTTTTTTTATATACCTTAGATGAAATCTAAAGGGTATACTCAGATTGTCATTCCGTTTGTAAACATAGAAATAATGAGCGCGTTTAGGCGGAGACGAAACCGGTCAAAATTTTTCCTCCGCATAATTACAAACCATACCGGAATGGTTGGTATTTTTACATGGTTGTGACCAAACGCTACCAAATCTTCCAAACTGGTTTGGTCTCCGCCTAAACGCGCCAAATGATGCTAGAGTAAAATGGATTGGACCCATGCATAAAATTAAGAGTTATTTTGATTTTTGCATGTCCGTCTGTCTGCCAGTCCTCACGATAACTCGAGAACGCGTGTACTTAGAAAGCTGAAATTTTGAATTTTTAAAAAAAAAAAGCAAAATTAGGTTTGAAAATGGCCCAAATCGGGTCACTCCTTCGTACGGTTGCCATACAAAAATTTCATTTTTCACTACATATTTGGACATTGCCTGAGAACGCGTCAACGAAGACCGTTATAATTTTGTACATAGTGTTTTCATAAAACCAGTAAATACAATTTCAAAAACAGACCAAATTGGGCAACTCCTTCTTGGATTCTTGGATTTTTACGTATCCTGGGAAAACTATCACTCCTATAGTTTTAATGTACTGGGAGGTTCTTCAGAATATGAAATCTTATAAAGTTGGTTATAATCATATTTACTGTTCGACGAACCGTTCTACAGATATATTCCAAAACCTCTTCAAAACTCAAACTTGCGCAGATGGGTGACTATACGAAATTACAAGTGAGCATTCATCTAGTAGGGTATCATAAAAATTGGTCTTAGACCAATTCTAGCTTTTTTACTTGTTTCTTATACCTAAATTATTGGAAATTTTTCTTCAGAATTCTTATGGTTGCCGAGAACGATCTAATAAAGTTGAATTGATTCGAGTGCTCTCAGCGCCTGAGCCTAGATAGAACATTCTTTTGATTTTGGGGCAGGAGCATATGGTTCAAGACCTTGGGTCGACATATACATATGTAATTGAGTTATAGATCAGCAAAAATATCAAGAGAACCCACAGGAACAAAAATATCTATAATATCTTTTCTGACTGCAAAGCTGCATTACTGGCTCTTCAATCAAATAGATTCAACCCCAAACTGATTTGGGACAGCCTGCTGGAGTTAATTAAATTAACGCACTCCAATTTATTTGCACAAATATGGGTGCCTTTACACTGCAATATCGCAGACAACGCGATAGGGGTCCAACTAGCCAGGAAAGGATCCGAAATGGAATTCCTACAGCCAATACACTTCAGTTACGCTGCCTGATGAGAGGCGATGCGTTTACCTCTGCCCTTTTCGTTACACAGGTGAAAAAATTAGTTTTTATAATGATTTTAGTTCGATTTTTTGTTTCATATATTTTCATAAGCACCAAACAATATAAATTTACTATTTCCAGACAGTTTCCTCGTTGCTGGCACCATGCTAGACGTTTTTTTCGTTAAAAACCAACGTCTTGTTGGCCGTACTCTTACACATTTATTCCCTATCACACTCCAATCGATTTGGCTATTGAATATCAACCGAATTTCTGCATGACAAATTAATTTCAGCCATAATAAAATCATTTTTTTATTTATTTATATTTATCGAAAAAAGAGTCTGGCACATGCTAGCAGCAAAAAAACTATCTGGGAATAATTAAATTATATTATGCAATGTTTATATGTTTATATAAGCTAATAAAAAAGAAAAAAAAATCGAACTAAAATTATTTTGAAAACTGCTTTGGTTTTCTGTGGAACGGAATGGTCACAGATAAACGCAACCCCTCTCACCAAACAGATGGGCCGCATGCCTAGCCTATTAGATGGTGACGCTGCTAGCTCTCGTACTATATGTAAGAATTTTTAATGATCTGCAACTGGCTGCTGCGAAACGAAGCTGTTGACGCGCTAGCTGAAAGGAGGCATTGCAAAATTGACGCGATTTTGAAAATAGAATAAACCATTCCTAAGTTGAAAATAATTTATTTATTTACTTAAGGTACCTATAATATAGAGAAGTTACTGAAATAATGTGTCAAATAAAATATGTATTAAATTACATACGCATTAATTTAATAATAATTTCTTGTAGAAGAGAAGGAATACAAAATTCAACAAAAAAATCTCTTACGAAGTACTTTTCTATATATATATCTCATAAAAAGCAAATTTATTGAGAAAAAATTTGAAATTCCTTCGAATTCCTTTATTACATTTTTCCCACATTCCTAGACATTGTCAGATAGAGAAGAAGAAAAAACATTTGTTATCGAAGATAACTTAATATCCTCATATTTTACCATTTTTTCTAATAGATGGCGCCATCTGTAAACAAGATTTCAATCAATCGGTAAAAATTTCGCCTCTGCTTTCTAATTTGGTACAAGTAAGGGCATCTGTCGAGAAGATGTAACAGATTTGGTGGCATATCTATGTAGGGTTCCACTTTCTGTTGTCTAGGGGTTTATTGAAACAACACAATACTTTTACTTAACAATGCTGGCTCTTTATTCAGACTTCGCTTCTTTTTACATTTGACTTTCCCTGGACTTGACTGGTCGACTGCTGCTTACAAACTCAAACTAAACTATCTTGAGTATGTACAAGATTAAACACAAATGGAGTCCTAGAACTGAGCAGACAAATAAGCATTGCCAGATCTTAGGTTTCGCTTTTCTGATCCTACATATATATGTATAAAATCAATGCTAATGGCGAAATTGTAGTGTTTATACCCTAGATGAAATCTATAGGGGTATACTAAGTTTGTCATTCCGTTTGTAACACCTCGAAATAATGATGGCAGAGCAAAATGAATTGGACACCCACGCATAATATTAAAAGTTATTTTGATTTTTGCATGTCCGTCCGTCCGTCCGTCTGTCTGTGCGCACGATAACTCAAGAACGCGTTCATCTAGAAAGCTGAAATTTGTACACGGACATTAAAAAAAAAAAGTAAAATTAAGTTCGAAAATGAGACAAATCGGGCAACTCCTTCGTGGGGTTGCCATACAAAAATTTCGTTTTCCGTTATATATTTGAACACTGCCGGAGAACGCGTCGATGTAGACAGCTGAAATTTGGTACGTGATATTCTCATTGCACTAGCAAACAAAATTTGAAAAATGGACTAAATCGGGCAACCTTTTCTTGGTGTTGCCATATAAAAATTTTGGTTTTTTATATATACTGTGAAAACGATCAGTCCAAGACATTTTTATTGTACTAAGAACTGCTTCAGAATATGAAATCCTATAAAATTGGTTATGATCATTTTTTCTGTCCGACGAACCGTTCTAGAAATATATGCGAAAAACCACTGCAAAAATCAAAATTGCTCAAATGTGTACCCATACGAAATTTCATACGGACTTTCATCTAATGTATCATAAGAATTGGTCTTAGACCAATATTAGCTTTTTTACTTGTTTACATTTAAAATGCACACGGCAAGAAAAGGAAGAAAGAAGGAAAAAATCAAACTTTCTTTAAAACTTTTATGAATAAAGATAAAAAATGTGAAAGCGCCAGTTGCATGCAACGAAACAGAATGGCAAATGTTTCATTTCCGGAAATAAATGAGAAGGGGCGGAGTTTTCACGATTTACTCTGATAAAATGCTTCCGCGCTTTTGTGAAAACCGGTTTTCATGAAATATTGATAATGTTTGGGACACATGTTGTTGCTGTAATCCTATGATTTTTGAACACCAAGTGTTTCTGTTTACATTCGTTTTGCTATGAAGAGATTAGTGGGAGAACTCATGCTGGATTCTCTGATATTTACGGGAAAAATGAGAATTTCATTTCAGAGTAATTTTACATCTCCTTCAGCATCTGGGGCCAAAGCGAAATTTATCTTTTTCTTAAAAATGGGAAGTAGTGTGACCTGATGTACATTATTATGAATAGGTTGAAAGGATTTTGAGGGATTTAATAAGATTTTGACGTTCGGGTAATCGTACGTTCTCTCAATTTTTATTTTTAACTCGTTGTCTCAGTTGCACTACAATAGTGCATAGCCAAGTTCTTTTCCCCCATTAATGCAAAAGACGAAAGTATATGAAACAAGTAAATTCATTCTAAAAAAACACCAGAAATTTTCAATTTTGCTCTACAGCTTCTTAACTTGTCATTAGGTTAACTTTGGTGAGGGGCGGTGGGTGGGTTAAGTTGGATAAGCATACAAAATTACACACTTTGGCGAAATTAATTCGCATGGGTACAAATCGCAGATTTAGGAAAATCACGCCTGTGGCTATCACTAATCGCCACAACCAAATTAGGTAGATTTTGCATTTTTTGGTTTCCGCATTAAGAAAATTACAAATTTTAACAAACAAAAAATGGACTCGAAAGATATTAGCTATGTACTTTTGTGTCCACAGTATAGGTCAGAACAAAAGATACAAAAAGAACGCCTCATTCATTTACTCTAATAAATTCAGTTCGTGGAATGCAAAGAACGACAGTGCGTATGTACCAACTTAAGTACAGCCAAAGGACGAATAATTGCAAGAACTCTCAGCAATTTCGGCTACCCTGCTTGCCTAGTCGTGATATATGAAAATAAATATCATGAGCATGACTCAAACTAATAGTCCAGTCAAATAAGCCGAAAAAATGCTAAAGATCGCATTTAATTTGTTTCAGGCTGCAATTTTGAGGGTTGGTGTAGGGTTGTCCTGGGAGTATTGTCGCAAAAATGCAGCCTCGCAGGGCGAAAAAAGGGGTGAAAGACAATAAAAACACCCCCGAACGCGTGACAATCTACTTGACGTGCGTGCGGTTTGGAAGAGGTAAAATTGTTGAAAAAATTAATTAATTAAATGCTATATTATTCAGAATATGATTCTAAATAAAAAAGTCTCTGGTGACCAACCCCTATCTCGTAAGGGCGCGACAGGAAAACCAAAAGAAGCTAAGGATGGACACTTCGCAATTTCCACTAACATGTGTCCGATTACTTCAATTCTGCAATATTTTCGTTCAAGAGGTTGGAATGGAAAAACGGGGGGAGTGAAGAAAGTTATCGGACTATATGTTGCGCAAAATTTGCGCTCATGTTTTGCTGTGGTGACGTACTTGGAACATTTTTGAATTTTTCTTAGAATTTTGGATGGTTGTGCAAAGCGTGGCGACTTCTTCTCAATTGTGCGATTTAGCTGCTCTCCATTTAAGCCCGAGACTGTATTCATTCATTTGCATGTAATTTTTCTTAATTTTTCTTATTTTCTTGTAATTCATATAGTCTTTCATATCTTTTTCTTCCTTTTTTAGATATTTTGTTTCTTATACCGATTTCCATTGATCACGTTTTCTAGCAGAAGTGTTACACTTTTCTTGTAGTGTTACACCAAAATTGTTCCATTGACCTGCACTGCTAGAAATGGTGTACGTCAAAATGCCTGTGGTGCTACACTCGATTAATCGGCGGTGTTACACCGGAATACGCACACACCTATCTGAAAAATGTCACAACTGAATGTCATTGAGCATCACATATAAATCTTCAACTACTGCTCTACCAAATTCATCTGTAATCACGCCAAAATCTTTTAAATTACAATTTTCATAATTTTTACGTTATTCGTGATATTATTGTTCCCAAAAAATTTCAAGCTGACAAATTACACGGATATGAGCTACGATTACATTCTCATCGCGTCAAAAGTTGTTCCATTGAACTTGTTTTTCATTGATTGACGTGCACTTTTCTTAAAATATCAATGGAAATCGACATAATTTTTTCAACTTTTCTTAATATATTTAACTGTGCACTTTTCATATATATACACATATATTTTTTTTCTCTGAGTTTAGTTCTAATTATTTTAAGGTAGTCTATAAGTATTTCTATTCCCGTTATTACACCTTATTTTTTATATAGGATACTATTAAAAGATTTTAATCTTATTGTATCTGGGCCGGAATAAAGAATAATTGAATTGATTTGAATTGAATATGATGATTTTTGCTTTAAATTTTTTCATTTTAGTTCAATATGGCTGCAGTTTTGCGCATTCGATGGTTTTTAGGGTTTTAGGTAACCGCGATTGCGTAAGCGTTGGAAGAAAATAATGTGATGTGATTGTGTGCATTGTTGTTTGTTTTTAATTGTTGTAAAGGGTAGGATATGGGACTGCAGGCTACACGGGAAGAATGGGATATAATAAATTAATGGTATAGACACACAAATTCTGAAGAAATAGGTTTGCTATGAGCTCTTCCATACATCACTTTCTTAGTAATACCGTCGATATCTGGGTGTTTCTTGTCTGTGCTTCGATGTTATTTGCCCCGTAATCTTACTAAATCATCGCATCTAACGAAATTGATCGTAGATGAAGTTCAAATATCATTTATATCATTTAGAGAGAGAAAACGATTTTGGATTCCTGCAGCAAGGCAACTTATAAAATCAATAACGAATAAATGCATAGTATCAAAGAAACATAAAGGCATACAGAACTTGCATGAGGAGTGTGAAATTTTATCGGAAAATTTTTCTTCTTGGGTTCTCGACTGGAGACCCCTAGGCCCAGCACCAGGGTAGTACAAGCATCAGATGACATCGCGATGGCTGACCGAGGAAAATGTAGCTTACTATAATGGCGCGGCAGTGCAAACGAATCAGTGAAGTGTATTTTTTCTCTCCTTTGTGCTACGATTTTCTTGCAAGCGGCATAATACGATACGGGGTCTGCGTCTGAGTACTTCAGTCGTGTTTGGGTTTGGGCACTGGCTGTGGATGGTGTAATTATTTTGTTACACAATATTTCACTTGCCTGAGCCTGATCGTGCGAGTTTTTCTCGTTCCTATTTTCTGTTTTCTGTATTTTTGCTAGCCAAAACAAATTTCCCCCGTCAGCTCGCTCGCACCAGCCATAGTGCTTGAAAAATTTTAGGTCGTGCGAGTTTTTCTCGTTCTCTCATTTTCTGTTTTCTGTATTTTTGCTAGCCAAAACAAATTTCCCCCGTCAGCTCGCCCGCACCAGCCATAGTGCTTGAAAAATTTTAGGAGTGAAGAATTTACTCTTGTTGCATATGCAACGAAATGGAATGGCAAATGATTTATTTTCGTAAATAAGAGAGAATGGGCGGAGTTTTCTGATTTTACGCTCATAAAATGTTCCCGCGTTTTTATGAAAACATGATTTTCAGAAATTGTCCCAATATTTTTCGCAGGAATTCTAATGTTTGTTAGTGTAATCCTATGATATGTGATTGTGAACAGCAAGTTTTTATACCCTAGATGAAATCTATAGGGGTATACTAAGTTTGTCATTCCGTTTGTAACAACTCGAAGTAATGATGGTAGAGCAAAATGAATTGGACACCCACGCATAATATTAAAAGTTATTTTGATTTTTGCATGTCCGTCCGTCCGTCCGTCTGTCTGTGCGCACGATAACTCAAGAACGCGTTCATCTAGAAAGCTGAAATTTTGTACACGGACATTAAAAAAAAAAGTAAAATTAAGTTCGAAAATGAGACAAATCGAGCAACTCCTTCGTGGGGTTGCCATACAAAAATTTCGTTTTCCACGATATATTTGGACACTACCTAAGAGCACGTCGACATAGAAAGCTGAAATTTGGTACACTGTGTTTTCATACTAATAGCAAATAAAATTTCAAAAATGGGCTAAATCGGGCAACCCCTTCTTGGTGTTGCCATATAATAATTATGGTTTTTTACATATACTTTGAAAACGATCAGTTCTAGACATTTTTATTGTACTAAAAACTTCTTCAGAATAAGAAATCCTATAAAATTGGTTTTAATCAGTTTTTCTGTCCGACGAGCCGTTCTAGAAATATCTGCGACAAACCAATGCAAAAAATCAAAATTGCTCAAATGGGTGACCATACGAAATTTCATACGTGCATTCATCTAGGGTCTTAGTCCAATTCTAGCTTTTTCACTTGTTCTGTTTACATTTGTTTTGCTCGAAATAGATTAAGTGGGGGAATCTCATGCTGGATTCGGGGAATTTTATTTGACAGAAATTTCACATCTCCTTTTAGTGCGTTGTTCAATGCGAAATTTATCCCATTCTTGCCAAATGGAGGTAGGGTTACCCAATGTACATTATTATGAATAGTTTGATAGGATTTTGAGGAATTCTATAAGTTTTTGTTGTTCGGGTAATCCTACGTTCTCTCCATTTTTGTTTTCAACTCGTTGTCTCAGTCGCACTACAATAATGCATAGCCAAGTTCTTTTCGCCAATTCATGCAAAAGACAAAAGTATATGAGATTACCTCTTTCAGTCTAAAAAAAAACACGGAAAATTTCCAATTTTGCTCGCCTCTGTCTCTACTTATATTTATTTATAGTTAATACTTTGCCTAAGGTATAATGCTCTTTACTTGTGCCGTAGTTCGTGCGGTTCACCTTGAGCTTGTTCCTAGTAGCTCAAAATACTGTTTACTAGGTTAACGACGTTTTATAGCAAGGAGAGGTATTCCCAGCACAGTTATGTCAGGCAATGCGAAAGCCTTTAAAAGAGCTTCTTTGGAGTTCGTTAATTTCGGAAAAATAATAATGTCTGAAGAATTTCAAGGTTTTGCTGTAAATAGGAATAGTTTCTGGGAGCGCTTGGTGAAATGCGTTAAGGACGTATGTCGTGTATGTATCGTATGTGTATGTAGGCTGCAATAGATCGATCTGTATTAAATAGCCAGCAGCTTCATACTTTGCCATTAACTTTCTTTCGTAAGCCATGATAAACTGGGCTTATCTCCATTGACGCGTAGCCACTTTTTAACTGGCAGCTTCGCAAGCAATTTAACATTTAATGAAAGTCAATAAACATTTCAAGTTATTCGCAAATTTTGGAACTGTACGTTACGAGCATCGCAATATGCTTGGAAGAGATGGAAGTCAGAGTATATCCAGCTACTACGTTCGGCTCATAATACAAAAAGAGGAACATCCTATAATGTGACAGCCGGTGACATCGTGTTAGTTATGATGATCACTCCCGAGTGTTTTGTGGAAGCTAGCGATGGTTGAAACAACTTTTCCTGGACGGAATGCAAGGATTCGTGCATGTGAGGTACGATTTCACAACGGGGTCAGGATGAGACGACATATTCAACTGCTTTACCCTCTGGAGCTACTCCTGGAGTCCACCAGTATCGTCGGGCTGGAGGATGTGGAAAATACCAATAATATCAAAGACCAACGAGCATAAGTCCTGCATCACTCTGGCAGTCTAGTACACAGCTTCGTAGCGTGAACTCGTGTAGATAAGCCTAGATATTGTACATTACAATAAATAAACATTTTATATTAATTAGAATCCGTGTTCTTTAATTATTCAGTCTTCAACGCTTTCCCCGATTGTTATTTTCGACAAACATCAAGCCAAATTGGACGATGAGATTACCAGCCAAAAAGAAACAGGAGAACCTTTATAACTAAAAACCGATGATTGACTGAATCAAATTCTTTCGTGAAGTGAAGAAAAATCCATCGTCACTAATGTCACCATGTATGTGCTCTCCAACTATGATTAGTATTAAACGCAGATTGAAAACAGATTATTACAATTATATCAACTGTTCCCAGCTCTTTAAAGCGAGTAAGCTTAAGAGCCCGCGAAGAGATCAGTCCACCCACTCACTAGGGTCCAGTTGTGGTTTACCAAGGCATGTAAAGCAATTTTATCATCCTCCAGACACAGTATATAATTAGGGTTAGGGCCCACGACAAGATTAATTATGGAACCATCTTGATACTTCTTGGATTTTTTACTCGACAAACATCTCTAATCAGCGGTACAGACATACGGAAATGTTTGTAAGGGAGATAAATAAAAAGTGGAGAGTGTGGAGATTTCATCTAGTAAAGCATATCTAAAACATAAAGCAAAAGATAGAAAAACACAATTATGGATAAAGTAAATCTGAGCGTACTTTATGTGGGTGTGTAAAATTAAATTCTAATTTTATCATTCTGGAAATCAACAACTCAGCTTGAACGATAGCATCTCATGGACCAATATTCATCCCCTAATTCTATTCTTTTGATCGTATTATGTGCAACATTAATCACATCACGGATTTTTACTGGATCGTCTTTTATTTTACCAGCTCAATATAGCGCAGCGGAAGCGATTAGTTGAAAATATTTAATTATAGTTAGTAACCGATACAAATTTAAATTTGCTGTATGCAAATATATACTCACTAATTCATCATCATTGGAACTGTCTACTTGCTTTTAAAATTTATTAAAAATAACAGCTGCAGAGGTCAATGGTTTTAAGTTAGCTTTGTGACACATTCAAATAGAAACCGGGCAGCAATTCCTTTACCACTCTTTTTCCTCATACAATAGAAGCAAGTTGATTATACTAAAAGAAATAAAAGTTTAAGTCAATCAAGCTTAGCAAACCAAAACAAACGTATCTAAACCACGGTAGTGCAAAGAATTTTCGCACATCGCAGCTGATAGTCTATGACGTACTTCAGTGAATGAAGAAAAAGGAAAAGCTACGAGTGTGGGTTCCTGCTCACATGGGGATCATGGGGAATGAAAGGGCTGACCTTTTAGCTAGGGATGACTCTGATTCTCCGTTCCTCTGACCGGAACCCGCCGTAGGCGTTGCTACCTCGAGTATCGGCTCTCTAATCAAAGCGGATGTTCATAGAAAGCATCAGCAGAGATGGTCGAACCTGAGTACTTGCAGGTGTACAAAACTGTTTCTTGATGGGCCTAATGGGAATATCTCCGATTTTCTCATGGGGCTCGGAAGGAAACAATGTAGAACTGTGATTGGCATCATCACCGGGCACAGCTCACTTCACGCCCTTCTATTTGTGGATGAGCTGAAAATCCTGCCTCACCCAGACCTAACGCGCTTCATTAAGAGGACAGCAAGGTTTTGATGATGACAGCACAATGGGCCGCTATGGCCTCCGTGCTTGGGATAGGGTTTCATGTCCCCCTGCCTTTAAAATAAAAAGCCTATGTCCATCTTCGGTTGCCCAATAACTTGCCTTAAAATTTCATTTTTGGTAAATCCTTAATAAGAAAATATATTAAAATTCTTTTATCAAAATTACAAACATTTGCCAATATTTAATTCCCAGTTTATTATTAAAAAGAAATTACTACAGTATTACTAAATTTCCAGATAAAAGAATGTAAATATTTTTCTATTTAGTACTCTTCCAATTTTAACCTTACCTACGGCTTTTGTGCTAGCGTAAACTTCTTAACCGAATATAAACAAAAGTGATACATAGGGTACAGGTAGACAGAGATGTAACCTAATGTTAGAAAGTGAGAAAAAACATCACGCTCGCCTCGCAAAAATGGCATATATACGCAATGGCCTCTGCCTTAGTTTCCCCATTGCCATTGGGTGCGTTCACCGCCAGAAAAAAAGAGTGCAAAAAGTGACTTTTTGTCACTACCGAACACTTTCATGCGTTCACTGAGCACGAAAAATTACAGATAAACGCTACGGAAACACTTCCTTTCACTTTCTTCCATTGAATAAATAACTAATAAGGAAACGGCATATCGGGTGAAAACGTAAGCATCTCGGCGAAATGTATTAGTGTGCTCTGTTTGTATTCGTTTCGTCATGGCAGTAGTGGAATCGTGCAATTTTGAAGGGGAACATTTTTTATAATCCAAATTCCTATGTAAAATAAACAAATTTTTAGCTCCCCCTTATTTTCAGGCAATATTTCTTGGCGTGCCTTTGTATGACTGGAATAATTTATCTACCAATGACAATTCAATTGTAAACAAATAAACCGGCATTGGTAAAATGTTAAATCTTTTGCCATGGCTCTTTATTTTTACAGATATTTCACTTTTATTTTGTTTAAAACAATATAATTAATTAGTAAAGCTATTAAGCTTACTTGAAGAATGCTTTTCCACGACAATAACGCCGTTTGTTCCTGCAGCACAGCACAGCGCACTTCATTATGCTAATTTAGGACTCCGGAGTCTCTATTACACAAAATGTCGTTCACAAAAGAAATATTCCGCACTTATTTCACACTACTATTACGTAAAAAACACGTTTAATTCTTTATTTTTCACAATATCGCGAATTCAAATCATTGAACTTATTTTCAAAATTATGAAATGTCAGAATATTGAACTGACACAAAATATCAACGACGCCCTCTTGTCATTTCTCCCCCCCCCCCGGACCATAGGTCACACTGTCATTGAAATGCCTAAACACGTACACTGTATTCGCACGATACCCCGCTTCCTTATTAGTTATTTATTCAATGCTTTCTTCTACCTTCACTGAGTCGACTGAGAATGACTTGTAGAGCGCTACCTTTCCTATCGTATTTTGGATAGTGAAATGTTGCCATGGATACGGATGGAAGGACGACAATAACATGATGATTATTACTAAGTTATGTAAATAAAGGCAATATTGTGATAAAGGCTATCTTATTTTATTATAAATGGAAAAATCTTCGTTAAGATTGTTGGAATCATAACATCTCTATTGGCTGCCTTCATGATAAAACGGCATTAATAGGAGGTCAACCATAAAGCATAACAGTATTTATTTTATTGTTTTGCCTAGTACTAGTAGGATGCACTAGTACTGTTCTCTTCATGCCCTACATAGAACGATTCAGGGAAACCTACTTATTATATTATTAATAGGCGAAGAATTAGTAATTTGTACCCAGTGCTTTGACTTTATTACAAAGTGCTGGAAGCAATTCAGCAGACTGCATTGTAGGTAATACAACCGATGGACCACAATATCAACCCGATTTCCCATTACCAAATTTTAGTACCACAGATTTTTATATCTTTTCCATAATGTTAGATAACTAGATAGTTTTTTGGCTTTTGTTTTATGAAAACCTAAAAACAATTACTCACGGGAATAATTAAGTCTACGATAATGGAACAAAAGATGATGCTTTTCTTAGCGCCATGGCTAGTTTGTTTCCTGACCTTATCTCTGCCACATATGTATATACGTCGATGCGAACAATTTTGTTAATATTAGTCTTCAGAATAGTGGCCGGAGTTTATACAGCAGTAACTGCAGTGCCTAGTCCAAATCCAATATTGGTACTCAGTTTGGGGACAGGTGCTTATAATAATTAGCTATACATGTCTAATGGGTTTGACAAGCTTTACTAAGTTATGCATAACAAGAATTTTTATGAGATCGCAAGGTAGTAAGTCTTTAGTACGGACTGGTGCTGTATTTCAAACCAGTGCAGCTGTTGGTTCTGTTATTTTTACTTTAATTAATTTCACACATTTTTGTATCTATGATTTATGTAATCCGCAAGTAATTTACACTGTATTTAAATCCTTTAAAAGAATGGATTCGCTAAATAAAATCTTTGTTACGTTAGGAGACAGTTTACCAGATTAGAAAATTATAATAAAATCGCAATAATAAATCTACTAGGATCATTGTATTGTATTTATTGGTTTTAAATTTTTGTTCATACATTTGCGAACATATTTTATTATTTTATGTTAAAAAACTCGAATTCTAAACATTCAAAGTTTTCACTTCACTCGCTACGCTTTCTTTCGTTTACCGTGCCAAAGTGTGTAGCGTAGTAATTAACTGTCAAAGCAACTCTTTGATATATGACAAGACGCTATCGTGTCGGTGAACTCACACATTGATTTGAATATTTGCTGTTTTTTGTCAACTCGAGACAAAATGATTTGCACTTGCCTGATTCCTTCAAACATAACATACATTCGCTTTCAGTTGCTGGTTATTTCTCCAGTTTCTTTTTGAATGTGGTGAGAATCACTTCGAGGTTCATTGGACATTCATTAAAACATGACTGAATCCTGCATTACATAGTAGTGCAACTTTGAAATTTCTAATGCAGCGTGTCTACGGCTACATGCTATTTCTGTCTTAGTCCCGCTAAATCAGTTTTGCAATGTACTGATGGTTGGTGCCTTTCGTTGCTGCATAATCTGGTATAAAAGTTTGTCTAAATCAACATAAGCCTCTTTCGAATTTGAGGGCCGGAATAATCCGTGGTATAATTTTTCCCTTGAGGAGATGGGTGTATGAAAACTCGGAACAAAATTTCAAATGATTGCTAATAAAAAATATTACACAAATAAACAATTTCTTACTCTGCACCATTTATTTATTACTATATAGCAGTGTTGGTTTGGTACCATGCAGGGGCTGGATTCCGCAACTGTGAAGAATTTGCAAGTGTACACGATTTGAAAAACTCACTTGAGCGTAAGTGTACACTTTTGAGTTTCAAGCGATTCCGTAAGTACCTGTGTACAGTTAAGTGCTGAATGAAAATTTTTCTGTGCTGAATGTTGTTTGAGTGAGAAAATAGTCTTTTTGAAGAAGTTAAGTTTAGTTATAAGAAATTAGTTATATGAATTCATTGGTATTAAGGCGTCTACGACTTAGAGAAAGGTAAAATAAATAACATAACAAATAATTTCGAAAATGCCGTTTGACAAAAACTCACAGGCACCTATTCAAAATTCACGGCCAAGATGGCCATGAGAAAATATTAATTAAAGTGTACATAATTTTGGCAGACAAACTTATTTGCACTTTTGTGGAATCGGAACAAGGTGGTGTACATAAAATTTTGTGTACACGCGAAAACTCATAGTTGCGGAATCCAGCCCCAGAACACAGGAGATTGCAAATTGAATTGACTTTTAGAGTACGTAGAAGTAGAAAAGGTATTCAAAGTATAGAAATAATCAAGGTGTCATGACCTTAATTCTTCCAAAGCGCTAAGCCTGTCAAACTTTTTCCCGAAATTTATAAAGTTTTATTTTGACAAGGATTCAATTATGGCAATTTGATTACTTTATACTTTTAAAATCATTTCAAATTCACTAAACCCTACAAATCAATTACATTCGCCATCTTCTGTGTTCCGCATTCCACTGCACGGAACCAAAGAACACAGCTAATAATAAATAACCCTACAAATCAATTAAATTCGTCATCTTCTGTGTTCCGCATTCCACTGCACGGAACCAAAGAACACAGCTAATAATAAATATTAGATTCTTACAATTATACAGCATGAGCATGCGCCAATTTGTTAACCCTAGATAGATAACCTACGTTGAATCGAAGTAATCGATTTTGAAAAATCGATATAATTCGTAGAACTTACCTATCACTGGTTTAGCAGTATCTATAAAGACATTATTTTAACTCTGTCCGCTATGTATGATGAAGACGCCTGGTTGTCTCAAAGCTCTCAAGTACTAACCTGTAAAAAAACGGATATGTTGTATGTTAATACGTTTTGAAATATTCGTACAGTACGTTAATGCTAAAGACGAATATATCAGATTATAATAATTTGCGTTGGAATAGAACATAATTCTCTTCACATATGAAATCAAAGCGAGCTGGGTGAGTTATCATCATTTAAAAAAAAAAGTTTTATGAACTACTCATTTGTAATCAGGGATTATTTACTAACGTCAAGCTTCGAATAATTAAATTTTAATATTACAAAACAGGCACAGAAAGTCCCGTAATTTTGAATAGTTTCCAATTTCAACTTCATAAATTATCTCAAATAATAGTTCATAAATTGTCTAGTAAGAATTTATTTTATTTAACTTACCTATCGACGTTTTAAAGGCATTTAAACATTTCAGCTCCACCCACGAAGTATAATGAAGAATATGTAACCTGCAAAATAAATATGTCAGTTTTCATAGCCATAAATGTGGAAATATTTTGAAGGTGCCGTAAAACTCGAAGGCTTAGCATATTAACTTAACTCCATATTCTCAGAATTATTCGGTTCCTACAAGGTAATACCTTGAAGATCACTCTTAATACAAAAAAAATAAGTAAAAAACGAGTTTTCAAACAAAACTGAGGCCTATCTCTCTTCTTTCATATACCATAAAAAAAATTCGACATCGAATAAAAAATGGCAGAGTTATAAATTATTATATACATCAACCTAACATAGAACGGTATTTTTAGTGGATGATTGACTGAATAAGATCAAGATCACTGTTAATACAAAAAATTCCATCGTTCACAAACTTTTCAAGTCTGGAAACGAGTGATGGGTATTATTCGAATAAATTTTCAATCAAATAACGATTTTTTTAAAAAATCAAATAAAAAATTATTCGAATAAATTTTTATTAGATTTTTAATTTATGTTATTTTTTTTTTTTATTCGCAAATAATTAATTGTTATTTGATGTTAATTATTTAAAATTCAAATAATGAGCAATCACAAATAACTATTGGCGAATAATTCATCAAAAAACGAATAAATCTTTGATTATCAAATAACGCTCGATCGAATAACAAATGATTATCCGAAATTCAAATAATCATAATTCAATTTAGTTAAATGTATTATAATCACAGATAAAAACTTGTTTTCGTCTGAAGGGGTTTCTATTTTAAAATTCCTAAATATGATATTTATGTCTACTAAATAAACATAACATAACTAAAGTTTAACCATAGTGCGAAGGAACTTAAAGTGTCTAATGCTGCACATTTTTCCTACGTCATTCAAAAGGCAATCATGTAATTAAAAAGGGATATCTGATTTTTTTCTTCTTTTTATTCAATTGACGATTATTCTAGGTGTTCAGACCAAATTAATTGACTTCAAAAATACTTAAGTGAACAAAATTACTAAATTTTTTTTTAAATAGTAAATTCCAAATGAGTGGAAAATCTTTACTGTAAACATCGAAACAAGGCAGTTTAATAATTTCCTACTTACGAGACACCTTGCGAAAAAAAATGCGTATACCAAGAAATAATTATGAATTTGACATTGGACCTAATGGACATCTGAAAACAAATATTCATTCGATAAAGAGACTTCAACTAACGAATAACAAATAATTGCTTGAATTTTAAGTAATTAGCACCAAATAACGTATAATATTTTTAATCGAATAAATATTTATTATTATTTATTATATTTTTTCACTTTATTTAGTTTTTCTATCTTTTATCTTTATTCGAATAAAAAATGCCTATCTCTGTTGGAAACTGTATAGAGAAATTAGTCCAAGTAAATCATTGAAGAAAAGAGAAAGCAACATGGATCAAACTGGATATTGTGGAAAATACCAATATTATCATATTAAATAGTCATCGAGACGGTGCGCTAACAAGGTTTAGAAACTTAACAAGGAAGCTGTTAAAGGATCCAAACAGATTGAAAGATTATGAAAATGCTATGACTGAACTAATATCTTCGGGTGTAGCTGAAAGGGCAGACGGCCCAAAAGAATTGTGCAATCGCTTATCTCATCTACCACATCGCCCAGTTTATCGCGAGGATAAGTCAACGACAAAGTTAAAAATAGTATTTGACGTTTCTGATAACAACCTTTTTCTTAACGATCATCTGGCAGCGGGGCCTAATTTAATACCAGACCTGTCAGACATTTCTTGTTTAGAGGGGTTTTCGCTGCCGAGATGTATTTGGAAAACGATTGTGCCTGTAATCAAGCAGATTCATTTATTTGCAGACGCCAGCTTACAAGCATACGGTACTGTTGCTTATATTAGATGTATCGACGAGAATGGTGATATTTATGTTCGATTTCTTGCTTCAGAAAATAGAGTGGCGCCGATGAAGCAGTCTGGAATGAAAGAGCTTACTTTACCGAGGCTAGAGTTAACGGCGGCCCTGACTGCAGCCCATCTAGGCTCATATTTAGTTAAGTTCTAGGCGATGGAGTTTAAAGAGACCGTTTTTTGGTCTGATTCTAAAATAGTTTTATATTGGATGCGAGGAGAGAAGCGTAATTAGAAGCCGTATATTACCCACCGTATTAAGGAAATACATCATAATTCTAACGTCAGTATGTCAGGTAATGAAAATCCTGCCGATTTGCTAACGAGGGGTATTTCCGCGAAGGCGCTTAAGGATTCTTCTATGTGGTTGAATGGGCCTCCGTGCCTGTGGAGCACTGAGGAGCTGTGGCCAAAGGAGGATTTGGTAATTGAGTCGATTTCTACTGTATTAACCTGCTTCCAGCATGATGACAACTCAGAATTTGCTCTAATGTTTCAATATCACCAGTGATTGAAATCCACAAGTATAGTAATTATCGTCGTTTGCTTCGTGTTACTTCCAATGTTCAAAGATTTTTTGATTCAAGAAAAAATGAACAACGTATAACGGGTTACTTAAAGGCTGCTGAGCTTTTTATTACGCGCTGAGGAATACTGGATTAAAATTTTACAGAATAAAATATATAACGAGGAAATTAAATCTTTACGGCAAAATAAATTCATAAACAAAGGTTCAAGCACAGACAAGAAATACCCAGATATCGACGCTAGTACTAAGAAAGTGAAGTATGGAAGAGCTCATAGCAAACCTCAATAACTCACTGATCTCGGCTAAATATATCATGGGTACGAACCAAAAAATTTTTTCAATATAGGCAAAAATTGAATTTTTTCTTAGAATTTAAATCGACCATATTTCTTCACAATTTGTGTGCATTATTGGTGGCTGAAGATGATTCGATTAAGTTGTGTCTGGGCAGAATCGGCTTCGTGGAAGTTGGATTAATTTGGTTGCTTGGGCTTGTTAACTAAAAATTTTTATGAGCGTTATCTCAGGCCGGTATAAATTTGTGTTCAATGTAGGAAAGAATTGATTTATTTCTTAGAATTGAAATCGACCATATTTCTTCAGAATTCGTGAGCATATTGGTGGCTGTAGACGGTCCGAACAAATTCTGTCTGCCCAGTCCTTGCTGGATTGTTTGGATCTGAATTGCATCTTGTTGGCAGGAAGGGGGGGGGGGTCGGATTAATAAATTAATGTTTTCAATATCTTGCACAAATTTTTTCTCTTAGTTTGAGAACCCGGATATTTATTTTCATATTTCACGACTATAGTCAAGCAGGGAAGCCGAACCGCTGAGAGTTGCTTTTATTCGTTCTTTGGCTGTACTTAAATACGTACGCACTGTCGCTCTTTGCATTCCACGAACAGAATTTATTGAAGTAAGTTTAAATTTCATTGTGATCATCGATTTGCATTAACTTCTCCGATTTAAATTTTGTAATAAAAGTTTGGACATTCTATTCTTAAATAAAAATTAAGTAAGTGCCTGGCTATATTTATTTAAATGTATTCTTGCAGATTTATCTGTAATAAGCATACCTCTCATGCTTCAGATCCGATTGCCTGTAGAGTTTACTGTAAGTATTCTCGGGAACTGAATAGATGTAAAACGCAAATTAGACGTCTTAGGAAAGACGTGCAGAAATTTAAGATTGCTGCTAAGAATTTAAGAAAATCTAAGGCTAACTTAGAGCTAAAGATATATAGATTTCGAAAAGCTAAAACAAGGTTAAGGGTTAAGGGAAAAGTAACTACTTCTGAACTTATAGAAAATGAAATTGATGCTGAAGAAAATTCAAAGACATTTGCTAAGATGATAATAAATAACAAAAGTTTATACAACCCGGCGGAAAAATGGATCTCTCAATGTATTTATTTTAGATCATCAGCCAACTACAATTATATGCGAAATGTTCTTGGCTTTCACATGCCTCATTTCAGTTCCCTTCATAAGTAGACTAAAATTAAAAGTCTCTCCCCTGGATTTGATCCAGCAATATTAAAGGAAATAACAGTGCAAGTAAATAAATTAAGTGATAAAGATCGCAACATTGTGCTTATATTTGATGAAATGAGTGTGCAAGCAAATATCACATATAATAACGTCAAAGATATTATAGATGGTTATGTCGATTACGGAGGCGGCCATAGGGAAAACACATTTGCCAAAAGTGTATGTGTGTTTATGATAAGGAGCCTTTGTGGAAGTTTTAAGTATGTGCTACATTACATAGCAAGTCCTGGCAGTATACCAGCTGAAATTTTGCAACAGCAAGTTTACAAATGTTTGGACGTTTGTTCAGAAATGGGACTGACAGTAAAAATGATAAATTGCGATCAAGGACCAACAAATCGCAAATTTTATAAACTGATAGGTATAACAGAGGAGAAGCCGTTTTTTGAACATAATGAGAAAAAAATCTATGCTGGATATGATGTTCCGCATCTTTTCAAAAACATAAGGAACAGATTATTAAAATGTGATTGGATTACTCCCGATGGAGTTGTAAGTTGGAAGGTTCCTGAATATGTTTATAAGCTGGAAAAGGGTCGAACAGCGAAACTATGTCCAAAAATCACTTCTAGACATATTTATCCTACAGAGTTCCAAAAAATGAATGTTCCTCTGGCAGTACAAGTTATGAGCCACAGTCTTTCAGTAGCTATTTTAACTTTGTTGCAATTGAAAAAATTCCCAAAAAATATGAAAGAAATAGCCGAGTCTACTGCAAATTTTTTTGAAAAAATCAATAAGCTTTTCGACTTATTAAACGGAAAACCTCCCTGGACAATGGATTCCAAATATCTTAACTTTATATTAGAAATGAAATCTTACCTAAGTGAAATCGTCCCTGTTAATAAAAGAATATCAGTTTTTGCTTCAAAGGGCTTTCTATGACAATAGACTCAATATTAGCTGTTTCAAAATCACTCTTTCAAATGCATCACAAGGATCTGTTTTATCTGTATATTTCTAAATTTAATCAGGATCCCCTTGAGAACTTTTTTTCTCACATAAGATCACGAAATGCTAATAAAGGCAACCCAAGCATTTATGAATTTAACGCTTTAGTGGCAAAAATTACTTATTTAAAAATTTTATTTTCTTACAATTTTTCGAACTGTGAAGAGGACGATGATGAAATTCTGGATATTGACTGGAATGCGGTATTCGCAAGCTCAGTAAATCCAACTACAAAGCTGTCTAAATATGATGCTACTAACAATTACTCCAACTTCGAAGAGGAAGAAGAAAGGGACAAATATGGCATTGATGAATTTTTAATTCAAAGTCCTTGTTTTCAAATTTCTGAGTCAGAATTTCCACAGTCCACTGATGTTGCTATTAGGTATTTCTCCGGATATTGTTTTCTAAAAGTTATGAAAACTATGAAAAATCCTTGTTTGATGTGTAAGGAAACTATGGTTAAAGACTCTGATTTATATTCCGATCCAACAGAAATATTAATTAAATTAAAAAGATATGAAAATTGTAGCGACTTTAATGGCTTAATTTCACCAAGTAATGAATTTTATGAAATTTGTAAGCATCAGACAATAATTTTTGAACGAATTTTCAATAAAACACCATTTATGACAGATATCAAAGATTTTATAGTTAAAAAGTGCATTGAAAGCACTATTATTCAGTATCCACAGTGGTTTGATACTGAAAGTAACTGTTATAATCACAGGTTACAAGTCTTGAACTTTATGATTCTGGTTTTACTCAGAAAAAATTGTTCTTGGTTAGTGGATCTAAAACGCCGCTTTAAAGCAGAAAATGCACAGAAAAATAATAAAAAATTGAGGAATCTTTTCAGCAATTAGCGTTTTGGAAAAAATATGTTTACTACCGCGTTTCCCTACGTGTAAGAAACGGTGTTATATGGACGTTTGTATATTTGCATATCCTTTCTGAAACTACCATTACTACTAACATATTTAAATTACTATTGAAAAAATGTGAATGTAATTATTATTATTGTAATAAAAACCAAAAGCAACAAATTGTTCCTTGATATGTACCTGCTCTACCGAAACAGCCTCATATTACAGTTCTTTTAAAAGGCTATTTTTTACATATGTATATTATATCTGAAGACAGCACAGTGTCCATTTTTGACAATACTTTCCCCTTTTGCGAAATCGTCTTGGCAGGCGAATTTATACATTTTATTTGCTCTCGAAGGAGTATTATGCACAGCGATTAATTTTTATTTCGCTCGTCAGTTTTATTTAATTCAATTCTCTCACGAGTAATTTAGGTATATTTTTTAGGAGTGAAAAAATATTACTTGCACGCGAATAAATCATTCGATATCGAAATTCAAATAAGTATATAAAATTGAAATATTTTACTAGGGTGGAGATAGCTTTTATTTTAAATTTTATCTCAAGTACGTGCGTCCAGTTTGCCTTCTAAAAAAACAAAGAAAACTGAGAACTCAAATTAAAACAAATGAAGCAACAACAAATGCATAAGACAGATATCCTTCTAATGCTCGTTTCCTTGTGAGGAGTCACGGACCGGGTCTTATTGTATCATGTGTAGAAAAAATGGCACACTTTGCAGCATTAATAATAACGGCGACTGCGTGTCTCGAACTGGCCGTTGTGCTTACTCCGGAACGGGTGAAGGTTTGTCCATTTTTTAATTTCGATATTTCACTAGGCACAAACAAGCCCTGGCAGCAAGTTTTGTTTTAATAAAAAAGAGGCAAGTTCGGTTGTTAGCGGCAATCTGGAGTGCTTAAAAGTATACTTTTTGTATAGAAAAAACAGGAAAAGAAAGGTTCATTTAGTCAATACAAGCACAATACAATACAAGTCAGTACAAGTATAATAATAATAAAAAAATAACAGAATCACTGCTTCTAAATTTGCGTAGAGAATTCTTCTTTGATTTATTCGCGAGCGAGAAATATTTTTTTACTCTCGATAAATAAAAATTACTCGCGAGTGATTCGAATTAAAAATAATACTCTTGAGGATAAAACTCTCGAGCGAAATAAAACTCCAGACCGAAATAAAAATTAAACTCTCTGTATATAACACTCGTTCGCGAGCGAATTAAATTTTCTTCATTATCCGTTCCGTCTTCTGGTCTACACGTACTCAAGTACGGACGGACGGACATGCAAAAGTCGAAATGTTTAAGTTTCATGATTCACGTAAAGGAGGATTTACATTATGATGGCATGCATTTTTTCCAGATATTGTGAGAGATATAGCTTATTGAAATTTCAATGTTACCAAAGCAATCACTGCAACACCTCTCACGTACACCCCTCACTAGTTCTTATGGAAAAAATCACAAACTGTCAAACAGTCAAATTGTGAAAATGGAATATCTATTTCCAAAGAGCTTCGAAAAAGACCACTCCAACGAAAAAAGTATATATAAATCTCACTACGTCTAAAACTTACAAAAAAATTTACAATATAATCTTCCTACTGGTATGCCGTACATTTTCCCTGCTTGTAATTTTAATGGAATTTCAATGAATATTTTACCTCAATAAAATACTCTATCATATTTAAAACATTTCTAATGTGCGAACCAAGCCCCTTTTTTGTTAAAATTTGCAATTTTCTTAAATACGGAAATCAAAAAATGCAAAATCTAATTTGGTTGTGGCGATTAGTGATAGCCGCTTAGGCGTTATTACCCTAAATGTTCGATTTGTATCCATGCAAATAAATTTCGGTAAAGTTTGTAATTTTGTTTGCTTATCCAACTATTAAAAGAAGTAAGTCTTGCATTAATGTTTACCACCCACCGCCGCTCACTCAACTCATCATGCAATACGATACCGGACAGAATTTGTTCGGACCGTCTACAGCCACCAATAATGCTCACGAATTCTGAAGAAATATGGTCGATTTCAATTCTAAGAAATAAATCAATTCTTTCCTACATTGAACACAAATTTATACCGGCCTGAGACAACGCTCATAACAATTTTTAGTTAACAAGCCCAAGCAACCAAATTAATCCAACTTCCACGAAGCCGATTCTGCCCAGACACAACTTAATCGAATCATCTTCAGCCACCAATAATGCACACAAATTGTGAAGAAATATGGTCGATTTAAATTCTAAGAAAAAATTCAATTTTTGCCTATATTGAAAATTTTTTTTGGTTCGTACCCATGATATATTTAGCCGAGATCAGTGAGTTATTGAGGTTTGCTATGAGCTCTTCCATACTTCACTTTCTTAGTTCTACCGTCCATATCTGTTTATTTCTTGTCTGTGGTTCAAGCATTCACAATTTAAACCCAGTTCGTGATGACAACGAGATCTTACGCGTTGGAAGTCGACTTCATTTTCTGGAGCAAGAATTCGATCGCAGACAAGAAATACCCAGATATCGACGGTAGTACTAAGAAAGTGATGTATGGAAGAGCTCATAACAAACCTCAATAACTCACTGATCTCGGGATTTGATTTTATACATATAGCTATAGCTATGCCACCGCCGCGCACAATATGTTGTTACGTCTTCTCACTGAGTCGCCACTGTAGTACTTTATCATCTGCTCACAAAACGGTCCGCCATCTGTTAGCAAAACTTGGCGAATATGTAGATAATAAGTTGTCTTCGATAATAAATAGCGCCATATCACAGCAAAGAATCTAAGCTAATTTTGTTTCTTTCGTCTTTCTTTATCTAATGATGTGTAGAAATCTAGAATAAAGAAATTTAAAGGCATCTTGATTAGTATCAAGATGATTTGAAGGATTTGGCAAATGTGTATGATATATGATTTAAGTGAAAACAATTTCATACTTCGCTTTCGCACCAGAAAGTTGCAGAACAGACAAAACTCTCTTATCTAGGCACTGCGGGCTTCCAAGGAATTTTTCGGTTGGATTTTCGATAGAATTTCTGCGATCTGCCTTTTCACATCTGGTTGTTACCTACATTGATTTTTCGTGAATAGTTTGAAATGTTTTCCGCTAAGCAATTTGTCTCATTTGATGAAATTTCTTAGAATTTTTGGTTTGGATAGTGAATATACAGAAAGCAATATCTTATGAGCGTAACAAACGTTTTTCTTTTATATACCTTAGATGAAATCTAAAAGGTATACTCAGATTGTCATTCCGTTTGTAAACATAGAAATAATGAGCGCGTTTAGGCGGAGACGAAACCGGTCAAAATTTTTCCTCCGCATAATTACAAACCATACCGGAATGGTTGGTATTTTTACATGGTTGTGACCAAACGCTACCAAATCTTCCAAACTGGTTTGGTCTCCGCCTAAACGCGCCCAATGATGCTAGAGCAAAATGGATTGGACCCATGCATAAAATTAAGAGTTATTTTGATTTTTGCATGTCCGTCTGTCTGTCAGTCCTCACGATAACTCGAGAACGCGTGTACTTAGAAAGCTGAAATTTTGAATTTAAAAAAAAAGCAAAATTAGGTTTGAAAATGGGCCAAATCGGGTCACTCCTTCGTACGGTTGCCATACAAAAATTTCATTTTTCACTACATATTTGGACATTGCCTGAGAACGCGTCAACGAAGACCGTTATAATTTTGTACATAGTGTTTCATAAAACCAGTAAATACAATTTCAAAAACAGACCAAATTTGGCAACTCCTTCTTGGATTCTTGGATTTTTACGTATCCTGGGAAAACTATCACTCCTATAGTTTTAATGTACTGGGAGGTTCTTCAGAATATGAAATCTTATAAAGTTGGTTATAATCATATTTACTGTTCGACGAACCGTTCTACAGATATATTCCAAAACCTCTTCAAAACTCAAACTTGCGCAGATGGGTGGGTGACTATACGAAATTACAAGTGAGCATTCATCTAGTAGGGTATCATAAAAATTGGTCTTAGACCAATTCTAGCTTTTTTACTTGTTTCTTATACCTAAATTATTGGAAATTTTTCTTCAGAATTCTTATGGTTGCCGAGAACGATCTAATAAAGTTGAATTGATTCGAGTTCTCTCAGCGCCTGAGCCTAGATAGAACATTCTTTTGATTTTGGGGAAGGAGCATATGGTTCAAGACCTTGGGTCGACATATACATATGTAATTGAGTTATAGATCAGCAAAAATATCAAGAGAACCCACAGGAACAAAAATATCTATAATATCTTTTCTGACTGCAAAGCTGCATTACTGGCTCTTCAATCAAATAGATTCAACCCCAAACTGATTTGGGACAGCCTGCTGGAGTTAATTAAATTAACGCACTCCAATTTATTTGCACAAATATGGGTGCCTTTACACTGCAATATCGCAGACAACGCGATAGGGGTCCAACTAGCCAGGAAAGGATCCGAAATGGAATTCCTACAGCCAATACACTTCAGTTACGCTGCCTGATGAGAGGCGATGCGTTTACCTCTGCCCTTTTCGTTACACAGGTGAAAAAATTAGTTTTTATAATGATTTTAGTTCGATTTTTTGTTTCATCTATTTTCATAAGCACCAAACAATATAAATTTACTATTTCCAGACGGTTTCCTCGTTGCTGGCACCATGCTAGACGTTTTTTTCGTTAAAAACCAACGTCTTGTTGGCCGTACCCTTACACATTTATTCCCTATCACACTCCAATCGATTTGGCTATTGACTATCAACCGAATTTCTGCATGACCAATTAATTTCATGTTGTTCCTTCGACAACTAAACCAGCTCGTATAAAAATTACAGCCATAATAAAATCATTTTTTTTTATTTATATTTATCGAAAAAAAGAGTCTGGCACATACTAGCAGCAAAAAAACTATCTGGGAATGATTAAATTATATTATGCAATGTTTATATGTTTATATAAATAAGCTAATAAAACAGAAAAAAAAATCGAACTAAAATTATTTTGAAAACTGCTTTGTTTTTCTGTGGAACGGAATGGTCACAGGTAAACGCAACCCCTCTCACCAAACAGATGGGCCGCATGCCTAGCCTATTGAGATGGTGACGCTGCTAGCTCTCGTACTATATGTAAGAATTTTTAATGATCTGCAACTGGCTGCTGCGAAACGAAGCTGTTGACGCGCTGGCTAAAAGGAGGCATTGCAAAATTGACGCGATTTTGAAAATAGAATAAACCATTCCTAAGTTGAAAATAATTTAATTATTTACCTAATGTACCTATAATATAGAGAAGTTACTGAAATAATGTGTCAAATAAAATATGTATTAAATTACATACGCATTAATTTAATAATAATTTCTTGTAGAAGGGAAGGAATACAAAATTCAACAAAAAAATCTCTTACGAAGTACTTTTCTATATATACCTATATATCTCATAAGAAGCAAATTTATTGAGAAAAAATTTGAAATTCCTTCGAATTCCTTTATTACATTTTTTCCACATTCCTAGACATTGTCAGATAGAGAAGAAGAAAAAACATTTGTTATCGAAGATAACTTAATATCCTCATATTTTACCATTTTTTTCTAATAGATGGCGCCATCTGTAAATAAGATTTCAGTCATTCGGTAAAAATTTCGCCTCTGTTCTCTAATTTGGTACAAGTAAGGGCATCTGTCGAGAAGATGTAACAGATTTGGTGGCATATCTATATGTATATGGCGAAATTGTAGAGTGTTTATACCCTAGATGAAATCTATAGGGGTATACTAAGTTTGTCTTTCCGTTTGTAACACCTCGAAATAATGATGGTAGAGCAAAATGAATTGGACACCCACGCATAATATTATTTTGATTTTTGCATGTCCGTCCGTCCGTCCGTCCGTCTGTCTGTGCGCACGATAACACGAGAACGCGTATACTTAGAAATTTTGTACACGGACTTTAAAAAAAAAAAGTAAAATTAAGTTCGAAAATGAGACAAGTCGGGCAACTCCTTCGTGGGGTTGCCATACAAAAATTTCGTTTTCCGTTATATATTTGAACACTGCCGGAGAACGCGTCGATGTAGTGATATTCTCATTGCACTAGCAAACAAAATTTGAAAAATGGACTAAATCGGGCAACCTTTTCTTGGTGTTGCCATATAAAAAAATTTTATGTATACTGTGAAAACGATCAGTCCAAGACATTTTTATTGTACTAAGAACTGCTTCAGAATATGAAATCCTATAAAATTGGTTATAATCATTTTTTCTGTCCGACGAACCGTTCTAGAAATATATGCGAAAAACCACTGCAAAAATCAAAATTGCTCAAATGTGTACCCATACGAAATTTCATACGGACTTTCATCTAATGTATCATAAGAATTGGTCTTAGACCAATATTAGCTTTTTTACTTGTTTACATTTAAAATGCACACGGCAAGAAAAGGAAGAAAGGAGGAAAAAATCAAACTTTCTTTAAAACTTTTATGAATAAAGATAAAAAATGTGAAAGCGCCAGTTGCATGCAACGAAACAGAATGGCAAATGTTTCATTTCCGGAAATAACTGAGAAGGGGCGGAGTTTTCACGATTTACTCTGATAAAATGCTCCCGCGCTTTTGTGAAAACCGGTTTTCATGAAATATTGATAATGTTTGGACACATGTTGTTGCTGTAATCCTATGATTTTTGAACACCAAGTGTTTCTGTTTACATTCGTTTTGCTATGAAGAGATTAGTGGGAGAACTCATGCTGGATTCTCTGATATTTACGGGAAAAATGAGAATTTCATTTCAGAGTAATTTTACATCTCCTTCAGCATCTGGGCCAAAGCGAAATTTATCTTTTTCTTAAAAATGGGAAGTAGTGTGACCTGATGTACATTATTATGAATAGGTTGAAAGGATTTTGAGGGATTTAATAAGATTTTGACGTTCGGGTAATCGTACGTTCTCTCAATTTTTATTTTTAACTCGTTGTCTCAGTTGCACTACAATAGTGCATAGCCAAGTTCTTTTCCCCCATTAATGCAAAAGACGAAAGGATATGAAACAAGTAATTTCATTCTAAAAAAACACCAGAAATTTTCCAATTTTGCTCTACAGCTTCTTAACTTGTCATTAGGTTAACTTTGGTGAGGGGCGGTGGTTGGGTTAAGTTGGATAAGCATACAAAATTACACACTTGGCGAAATTAATTGGCATGGGTACAAATCGCAGATTTAGGATAATCACGCCTATGGCTATCACTAATCGCCACAACCAAATTAGGTAGATTTTGCATTTTTTGGTTTCCGCATTTAAGAAAATTACAAATTTTAACAAACAAAAAATGGACTCGAAAGATATTAGCTATGTACTTTTGTGTCCACAGTATAGGTCAGAACAAAAGATACAAAAAGAACGCCTCATTCATTTACTCTAATAAATTCAGTTCGTGGAATGCAAAGAACGACAGTGCGTATGTACCAACTTAAGTACAGCCAAAGGACGAATAATTGCAAGAACTCTCAGCAATTTCGGCTACCCTGCTTGCCTAGTCGTGATATATGAAAATAAATATCATGAGCATGACTCAAACTAATAGTCCAGTCAAATAAGCCGAAAAAATGCTAAAGATCGCATTTAATTTGTTTCAGGCTGCAATTTTGAGGGTTGGTGTAGGGTTGTCCTGGGAGTATTGTCGCAAAAATGCAGCCTCGCAGGGCGAAAAAAGGGGTGAAAGACAATAAAAACACCCCCAAACGCGTGACAATCTACTCGACGTGCGTGCGGTTTGGAAGAGGTAAAATTGTTGAAAAAATTAATTAATTAAATGCTATATTATTCAGAATATGATTCTAAATAAAAAAGTCTCTGGTGACCAACCCCTATCTCGTAAGGGCGCGACAGGAAAACCAAAAGAAGCTAAGGGTGGACACTTCGCAATTTCCACTAACATGTGTCCGATTACTTCAATTCTGCAACATTTTCGTTCAAGAGGTTGGAATGGAAAGACGGCGGGAGTGAAGAAAGTTATCGGACTATATGTTGCGCAATATTTGCGCTTATGTTTTGCTGTGGTGACGTACTTGGAACATTTTTGAAATTTTCTTAGAATTTTGGCTGGTTGTGCAAAGCGAGGCGACTTCTTCTCAATTGTGCGATTTAGCTGCTCTCCATTTAAGCCCGAGATCTGTATTCATTCATTTGAATGTCATTTTTCTTAATTTTTCTTACTTTCTTGTAATTTATATAGTCTTTCGTATTTTTTCTTCCATTTTTAGACATTTTGTTTCTTATTTTTTCAACTTTTCTTAATATATTTAACTTTGCACTTTTCATATATATACACATATATTTTTTTTTCTCTGAGTTTAGTTCTAATTATTTTAAGGTAGTCTATAAGTATTTCTATTCCCGTTATTACACCTTATTTTTTATATAGGATACTATTAAAAGATTTTAATCTTATTGTATCTGGGCCGGAATAAAGAATAATTGAATTGATTTGAATTGAATATGATGATTTTTGCTTTAAATTTTTTCATTTTAGTTCAATATGGCTGCAGTTTTGCGCATTCGATGGTTTTTAGGGTTTTAGGTTACCGCGATTGCGTAAGCGTGGGAAGAAAATAATGTGATGTGATTGTGTGCATTGTTGTTTGTTTTTAATTGTTGTAAGGGGTAGGATATGGGACAGCAGGCTACACGGGAAGAATGGGATATAATAAATTAATGGTATAGACTAGATGGGTGGGATCTGGAATGGTTAGATGGTTACAAATAGATGCGTTACCTTATTTAAAACATGATTACTGACAAATCATAGTTATATAAAATTTGCAGGTGCTTTGTTTTTTAAAACTCAATTTAAAAAAGGTTTACTAATTCCCAATATAATATAGTGCAATAATTGTCTCTTGCAATTTTCAAATCAAGCCATTTTTTAGCTATAGCTATACGTACAACGTTGGGCAATATGAGACTAAAGAGCATATAATTATATGTAGATTAACAAATCAGAAAAATTTATTAATTAGTAATTTGCTGTTCTCAGTAATATATGGACCACGGTAGTTATTATTATTAGTAGTAGTGAAATTATAACTTTATCCTTTTTATCTCATTTCACTTTACCCATCTAGTCTATACCATTAATTTATTATATTCCATTCTTTCCGTGTAGTCTGCAATCCCATATCCTACCCTTTACAACAATTAAAAACAAACAACAAATGCACACAATCACATCACATTATTTTCTTCAAACGCTTATGCAATCGCGGTAACCTAAAACCCTAAAAACCATCGAATGCGCAAAACTGCAGCCATATTGAACTAAAAGAAAAAAATCTAAGGCAAAAATCATCATATCTCGTCTCGCTTTGCACAACCAGCCAAAATTCTAAGAAAAATTCAAAAATGTTCCAAGTACGTCACAAGCTTACTGATGTTTCTGCTGAAGACTTTTATTCTGATGGCTTTGCTTTTCGAAACATTGATGAAAGAGAAGTTTTACTGACTATGTCCTCTATAAAATCTAATGCAACGGGACCAGATGAGCTACCTCCCCGCTTTGTTAAATTGATTGGACCAGATATAGCTAAGATACTAGCTCATATCTTCAACTACTGCCTCATGACATCTCAGTTTCCTACTCAATGGAAAAGAGCACTAGTGATACCCATTCCAAAAAAGTCTAATAGTTCTCTGCCCAGTAATTACCGTCCAATTAGTCTTCTCTGTTTCTTTGCCAAAGTATTTGAAAAGGTGCTTTATTCGCAAATCACGGAATATATAGACCATAAAGGTCTCTTTACCCACTGCCAATCAGGATTCCGCTGTAATCATAGCTGTGAAACTGCGATGCTTAAAGTAACATCAGATATTCACGAGGCTTTAGATAATGACCATCTATCAATATTAGCACTACTAGATTTCAGCAAAGCGTTTGACTCTATTGACCATCGTCATTTGCTGCAAAAGCTGTCTCGCCAATTCTCTTTTTCATCATCAGCAGCTAAACTAATTTGCAGCCTTCTAAATAGGCGCAGCCAAGTGGTAAGAGTACATGACAAGATCTCAGATATAGCATTCTTACACCGCGGTGTTCCTCAAGTATCTATATTGGGTCCATTATTATTCAGTCTTTACATAAACGACCTTCCTGATGCCGTCATGGATGCATCTATTCATATGTATGCTGATGATATTCAGATATACTTAACCAGACCCGTAGGCTTAATGGAAGACTGTGTATGCCGGTTAAACGATGATCTACAACGCATTTATAACTGGTCTTTGCGTAATAAATTAGACTTAAATCCTGACAAATCTACATGCCTGGCAGTTTATAGGAATAAAATCGATTCTCTCTCTTTACCAGCCATATTTCTCAATAAAACGAGACTTGGCTACGTTGATTCTGCTAAAAGTCTGGGCTTTGAACTCAATTCAAAGTTTTCTTGTTGTGACCACATTAGTGCTACCTTAGGTAAAATATATGGCTGCTTAAGAAGACTATGGCTAAATTCAGAACTACTAGCACTCCATGTTCGGAAAAAGCTTGTCAAATCAAATGTATAATATTTTCCTCGCTTGACTCCGTCTACCGAAGAAGGCTCCTAGTGGCTTATAATGATGTACTTCGCTTTATATATAAATTATCTCGAGGTAGTCATATCTCCTCATATATTACTTCTTTGCTTGGTTGCCCATTAGAAGCCTACTTAACTCAATATAGGCTAAAGTTTTTACATCGACTCATATTCAGCCAGCAACCCGGAAACCTATTTGAAAAGCTGAGTTTCTTGCAGTCGAATAGACATAAGAATCTCCTAATACCGCGATGTAGATCCCAATACGGGCAGCGTTCCTACTTTGTCCAATGTGCCCGCAAATGGAATTTGTTACCACATGATATGCAATTTACTAGGACCAGAGGGACTTTCAGTAGACAATTAAAATCAAATGATATAATATAAAAATTAGATCAGCTCGTTTTGGATGACCTTGTTAAGTAAATATTTACCACTTTAGTTTTTATTGGATTGCTTTATTTAGTTATCTTTATTTTTATTTTTCTAAATTTATAATTTTTTTTTCTCTTAATTTTCTTTTTTTTCTTCTATTTTCTTTTCACTGAGCATTATTTTAATTCTACTCATTTCATAAGTCTTTTGCTTTAATTTTTTTTTCCACGTTGAATGCCTACATGTAATGTACATTTAAAGATCTTGTTATCTTAGTACTGTTCCAAATAAATACATTATTATTATTATTATTACGTCACCACAGCAAAACATGAGCACAAATGTTGCGCAACATATAGTCTGATAACTTTCTTCACTCCCCCCGTTTTTCCATTCCAACTTCTTGAACGAAAATGTTGCAGAATTGAAGTAATCGGACACATGTTAGTGGAAATTGCGAAGTGTCCACCCGTAGCTTCTTTTGGTTTTCCTGTCGCGCCCTTACGAGATAGGGGTTGGTCACCAGAGACTTTTTTATTTAGAATCATATTCTGAATAATATAGCATGTTTAATTTTTTCAACAATTTTACCTCTTCCTAACCGCACGGACGTCAAGTAGATTGTCACGCGTTCGGGGGTGTTTTTATTGTCTTTCACCCCTTTTTTTCGCCCTGCGAGGCTGCATTTTTGCGACAATACTCCCAGTACCACCCTACACCAACCCTCAAAATTGCAGCCTGAAACAAATTAAATGCGATCTTTAGCATTTTTTCGGCTTATTTGACTGGACTAGAGAGAAAAAAAATTGTGCAAGGTATTGAAAACATTAATTTATATATCTCCCACTCCCCTCGCACCAGACACTGCTTCATTGTTTGTATAGTCGTGAAATATGAAAATAATTATCATGATTCAAACTAAGAGAAAAAAATTGTGCAATGTATTGAAAACATTAATTTATATATCTCCCTTCCCCTCCCCCTGCGCATGCACCGGGCACATCTAAACAATCCAGCACGACACAGACAGACTTTGTTCGAGATCGTCTACAGCCACCAATAATGCAAACGAATTCTGAAGAAATATAGTCGATTTCAATTCTAAGAAATAAATCAATTGTTTCCTACATTGAAATCAATTTATAAAGGCTGATATACCTAGATCTACGCTCCTAAAATTTTTTAGCTAACAAGCCCAAGCAACCAAATCAATCCAACTTCCACGAAGCCGAGCTGCCAGACACAACTTATTCGAATCGTCTTCAGCCACAAAAATTGCACACAAATTCTGAAGAAATAGGTTTGCTATGAGCTCTTCCATACATCACTTTCTTAGTACTACCGTCGATATCTGCGTGTTTCTTGTCTGTGCTTCAATGTTATTTGCCCCGTAATCTTACTAAATCATCGCATCTAACGAAATTGATCGTAGATGAAGTTCAAATATCATTTATATCATTTAGAGAGAGAAAACGATTTTGGATTCCTGCAGCAAGGCAGCTTATAAAATCAATAACGAATAAATGCATAGTATCAAAGAAACATAAAGGCATACAGAACTTGCATGAGGAGTGTGAAATTTTATCGGAAAATTTTTCTTCTTGGGTTCTTGACTGGAGACCCCTAGGCCCCAGCACCAGGGTACTACAAGCATCAGATGACATCGCGATGGCTGACCGAGGAAAATGTAGCTTACTATAATGGCGCGGCAGTGCAAACGAATCAGTGAAGTGATGCTGAGAGCTGCGTATTTTGTTCTCTCCTTTGTGCTACGATACGGGGTCTGCGTGTGAGTACTTCAGTCGTGTTTGGGTTTGGGCACTGGCTGTGGATGGTGTAATTATTTTGTTACACAATATTTCACTTGCCTGAGCCTGATCGTGCGAGTTTTTCTCGTTCTCTCATTTTCTGTTTTCTGTATTTTTGCTAGCCAAAACAAATTTCCCCCGTCAGCTCGCTCGCACCAGCCATAGTGCTTGAAAAATTTTAGGTCGTGCGAGTTTTTCTCGTTCTCTCATTTTCTGTTTTCTGTATTTTTGCTAGCCAAAACAAATTTCCCCCGTCAGCTCGCCTGCACTTCCCCCGTCAGCTCGCCCGCACCAGCCATAGTGCTTGAACAATTTTAGGAGTGAAGAATTTACTCTTGTGCATATGCAACGAAATGGAATGGCAAATGATTTATTTTCGTAAATAAGAGAGAATGGGCGGAGTTTTCTGATTTTACGCTCATAAAATGTTCCCGCGTTTTTATGAAAACACGATTTTCAGAAATTGTCCCAATATTTTTCGCAGGAATTCTAATGTTTGTTAGTGTAATTCTATGATATGTGATTGTGAACAGCAAGTTTTTATACCCTAGATGAAATCTATAGGGGTGTACTAAGTTTGTCATTCCGTTTGTAACAACTCGAAGTAATGATGGTAGAGCAAAATGAATTGGACACCCACGCATAATATCACAAGTTATTTTGATATTTGCATGTCCGTCCGTTTGGCTGTGCGCACGATAACTCAAGAACGCGTTCACCTAGAAGCTGAAATTTTGTACACGGACATTAAAAAAAAAGTAAAATTAAGTTCGAAAATGAGACAAATCGAGCAACTCCTTCGTGGGGTTGCCATACAAAAATTTCGTTTTCCACGATATATTTGGACACTACCTGAGAGCACGTCGACATAGAAAGCTGAAATTTGGTACACTGTGTTTTCATACTAATAGCAAATAAAATTTCAAAAATGGGCTAAATCGGGCAACCCCTTCTTGGTGTTGCCATATAATAATTTTGGTTTTTTACATATACTTTGAAAACGATCAGTTCTAGACATTTTTATTGTACTAAAAACTTCTTCAGAATAAGAAATCCTATAAAATTGGTTTTAATCATTTTTTCTGTCCGACGAGCCGTTCTAGAAATATCTGCGACAAACCAATGCAAAAAATCAAAATTGCTCAAATGGGTGACCATACGAAATTTCATACGTGCATTCATCTAGGGTCTTAGTCCAATTCTAGCTTTTTCACTTGATCTGTTTACATTTGTTTTGCTCGAAATAGATTAAGTGGGGGAATCTCATGCTGGATTCTGGGAATTTTATTTGACAGAAATTTCACATCTCCTTTTAGTGCGTTGTTCAATGCGAAATTTATCCCATTCTTGCCAAATGGAGGTAGGGTTACCCAATGTACATTATTATGAATAGTTTGATAGGATTTTGAGGAATTCTATAAGATTTTGTTGTTCGGGTAATCCTACGTTCTCTCGATTTTTGTTTTCAACTCGTTGTCTCAGTCGCACTACAATAATGCATAGCCATGTTCTTTTCGCCAATTCATGCAAAAGACAAAAGTATATGAGATTACCTCTTTCAGTCTAAAAAAAAACACGGAAAATTTCGAATTTTGCTCGCCTCTGTCTCTACTTATATTTATTTATAGTTAATACTTTGCCCAAGGTATAATGCTCTTTACTTGTGCCGTAGTTCGTGCGGTTCACCTTGAGCTTGTTCCTAGTAGCTCAACAGAATACTGTTTACTAGGTTAACGACGTTTTATAGCAAGGAGAGGTATTCCCAGCACAGTTATGTCAGACAATGCGAAAGCCTTTAAAAGAGCTTCTTTGGAGTTCGTTAATTTCGGAAAAATAATAATGTCTGAAGAATTTCAAGGTTTTGCTGTAAATAAAGGAATAGTTTCTGGGAGCGCTTGGTGAAATGCGTTAAGGACGTATTGACTGCAATAGGTCGATCTGTATTAAATAGCCAGAGCTACTCTTGGAGTCCACCAGTATCGTCGGGCTGGAGGATGTGGAAAATACCAATAATATCAAAGACCAACGAGCATAAGTCAATCTCCTGCATCAATCTGGCAGTCTAGTACACAGCTTCGTAGCGTGAACTCGTGTAGATAAGCCTAGATATTGTACATTACAATAAATAAACATTTTATATTAATTAGAATCCGTATTCTTTAATTGTTCAGTCTTCAACGCTTTCCCCGATTGTTATTTTCGACAAACATCAAGCCAAATTGGACGATGATATTACCAGCCAAAATAAAACAGGAGCACCTTTATAACTAAAAACCGATGATTGACTGAATCAAATTCTTTCGTGAAGTGAAGAAAAATCCATCGTCACTAATGTCACCATGTATGTGCTCTCCAACTATGATTAGTATTAAACGCAGATTGAAAACAGATTATTACAATTATATCAACTGTTCCCAGCTCTTTAAAGCGAGTAAGCTTAAGAGCCCGCGAAGAGATCAGTCCACCCACTCACTAGGGTCCAGTTGTGGTTTACCAAGGCATGTAAAGCAATTTTATCATCCTCCAGACACAGTATATAATTAGGGTTAGGGCCCACGACAAGATTAATTATGGAACCATCTTGATACTTCTTGGATTTTTTACTCGACAAACATCTCTAATCAGCGGTACAGACATACGGAAATGTTTGTAAGGGAGATAAATAAAAAGTGGAGAGTGTGGAGATTTCATCTAGTAAAGCATATCTAAAACATAAAGCAAAAGATAGAAAAACACAATTATGGATAAAGTAAATCTGAGCGTACTTTATGTGGGTGTGTAAAATTAAATTCTAATTTTATCATTCTGGAAATCAACAACTCAGCTTGAACGATAGCATCTCATGGACCAATATTCATCCCCTAATTCTATTCTTTTGATCGTATTATGTGCAACATTAATCACATCATGGATTTTTACTTTATCGTCTTTTATTTTACCAGCGGAGCGATTAGTTGAAAATATTTAATTATAGTTAGTAACCGATACAAATTTAAATTTGCTGTATGTAAATATATACTCACTAATTCATCATCATTGGAACTGTCTACTTGCTTTCAAAATTTATTAAAAATAACAGCTGCAGAAGTCAATGGTTTTAAGTTAGCTTTATGACACATTCAAATAGGAACCGGGCAGCAATTCCTTTACCACTCTTTTTCCTCATACAATAGAAGCAAGTTGATTATACTAAAAGAAATAAAAGTTTAAGTTAATCAAGTTTAGCAAACCAAAACAAACGTATCTAAACCACGGTAGTGCAAAGAATTTTCACACATCGCAGCTGATAGTCTATGACGTACTTCAGTGAATGAAGAAAAAGGAAAAGCTACGAGTGTGGGTTCCTGCTCACATGGGGATCATGAGGAATGAAAGGGCTGACCTTTTAGCTAGGGATGACTCTGATTCTCCGTTCCTCTGACCGGAACCCGCCGTAGGCGTTGCTACCTCGAGTATCGGCTCTCTCATCAAAGCGGATGTTCATAGAAAGCATCAGCAGAGATGGGCGAACCTGAGTACTTGCAGTTGTACAAAACCGTTTCTTGATGGGCCTACTGGGAATATCTCCGATTTTCTCATGGGGCTCGGAAGGAAACAATGTAGAACTGTGGTTGGCATCATCACCGGGGCCGCTATGGCCTCCGTGCTTGAGATAGGGTCTCATGTCCCCCTTCCTTTAAAATAAAAAGCCTATGTCCATCTTCGGTTGCCCAATAACTTGCCTTAAAATTTCATTTTTGGTAAATCCTTAATAAGAAAATATATTAAAATTCTTTTATCAAAATTACAAACATTTGCCAATATTTAATTCCCAGTTTATTATTAAAAAGAAATTACTACAGTATTACTAAATTCCCAGATAAAAGAATGTAAATATTTTTCTATTTAGTACTCTTCCAATTTTAACCTTACCTACGGCTTTTGTGCTAGCGTAAATTTCTTAACCGAATATAAACAAAAGTGACACATAGGGTACAGGTAGACAGAGATGTAGCCACATGTTAGAAAGTGAGAAAAAACATCACGCTCGCCTCGCAAAAATGGCAGATATATACGCAATGGCCTCTGCCTTAGTTTCCCCATTGCCATTGGGTGCGTTCACCGCCAGAAAAAAAGAGTGCAAAAAGTGACTTTTTGTCACTACCAAACACTTTCGTGCGTTCACTGAGCACGAAAAATTACAGATAAACGCTACGGAAACACTTCCTTTCACTTTCTTCTGCCTTCACTGAGTCGACTGAGAATGACTTGTAGCGCGCTACCTTTCCTATCGTATTTTGGATAGTGAAATGTCGCGAAGTGATGTGTTGCCATGGATGCGGATGGAAGGACGACAATAACATGATGATTATTACTAAGTTATGTAAATAAAGGCAATATTGTGATAAAGGCTATCTTATTTTATTATAAATGGAAAAATCTTCGTTAAGATTGTTGGAATCATAACATCTCTATTGGCTGCCTTCATGATAAAACGGCATTAATAGGAGGTCAACCATAAAGCATAACAGTATTTATTTTATTGTTTTGCCTAGTACTAGTAGGATGCACTAGTACTGTTCTCTTCATGCCCTACATAGAACGATTCAGGGAAACCTACTTATTATATTATTAATAGGCGAAGAATTAGTAATTTGTACCCAGTGCTTTGACTTTAATACAAAGTCCTGGAAGCAATTCAGCAGACTGCATTGTAGGTAATACAACCGATGGACCACAATATCAACCCGATTTCCCTTCACCAGATTTTAGTACCACAGATTTTTATATCTTTTCCATAATGTTAGATAACTAGATAGTTTTTTGGCTTTTGTTTTATGAAAACCTAAAAACAATTACTCACGGGAATAATTAAGTCTACGATAATGGAACAAAAAATGATGCTTTTCTTAGCGCCATGGCTAGTTTGTTTCCTGACCTTATCTCTGCCACATATGTATATACGTCGATGCGAACAATTTTGTTAATATTAGTCTTCAGAATAGTGGCCGGAGTTTATACAGCAGTAACTGCAGTGCCTAGTCCAAATCCAATATTGGTACTCAGTTTGGGGACAGGTGCTTATAATAATTAGCTATACATGTCTAATGGGTTTGACAAGCTTTACTAAGTTATGCATAACAAGAATTTCTATGAGATCGCAAGGTAGTAAGTCTTTAGTACGGACTGGTGCTGTATTTCAAACCAGTGCAGCTGTTGGTTCTGTTATTTTTACTTTAATAAATTTCACACATTTTTGTATCTATGATTTATGTAATCCGCAAGTAATTTACACTGTATTTAAATCCTTTAAAAGAATGGATTCGCTAAATAAAATCTTTGTTACGTTAGGAGACAGTTTGCCAGATTAGAAAATTATAATAAAATCGCAATAATAAATCTACTAGGATCATTGTATTGTATTTATTGGTTTTAAATTTTTGTTCATACATTTGCGAACATATTTTATTATGTTATGTTAAAAAACTCGAATTCTAAAAATTCAAAGTTTTCACTTCACTCGCTACGCTTTCTTTCTTTCGTTTACCGTGCCAAAGTGTGTAGCGTAGTAATTAACTGTCAAAGCAACTCTTTTGATATATGAAAGATGCTATCGTGTCGGTGAACGCATCCATTGATTTGAATATTTGCTGTTTTTTGTCAACTCGAGACAAAATGATTTGCACTTGCCTGATTCCTTCAAACATAACATATATTTGCTTTCAGTTTCTGGTTATTTCCCCAGTTTCTTTTTGAATGTGGTGAGAATCAATTCGAGGTTCACTGGGCATTCATTAAAACATGACTGAATCCTGCATTACATAGTAGTGCAACTTTGAAATTTCTAATGCAGCGTGTCTACGGCTACATGCTATTTCTGTCTTAGTCCCGCTAAATCAGTTTTGCAATGTATTGATGGTTGGTGCCTTTCGTTGCTGCATAATCTGGTATAAAAGTTTGTCTAAATCAACATAAGCCTCTTTCGAATTTGAGGGCCGGAATAATCCGTGGTATAATTTTTCCCTTGAGGAGATGGGTATATGAAAACTCAGAACAAAATTTCAAATGTTTGCTAATACAAAATATTACACAAATAAACAATTTCTTACTCTGCACCATTTTTTTATTACTATATAGTAGTGTTGGTTTGGTACCGTGCAGGGGCTGGATTCCGCAACTGTGAAGAATTTGCAAGTGTACACGATTTGAAAAACTCACTTGAGCGTAAGTGCACACTTTTGAACGTCAAGCGATTTCGTAAGCATCTGTGTACACTTAAGTGCTGAATGAAAATTTTTCTGTGCTGAATGTTGTTTGAGTGAGAAAATAATCTTTTTGAAGAAGTTAAGTTTAATTATAAGAAATTAGTTAGATGAATTCTCACTGGTGCTAAGGCGTCTACGACTTAGAGAAAGGTACAATAAATAACATAACAAATAATTTCGAAAATGCCGTTTGACAAAAACTCACAGGCACCTATTCGAAATTCACGACCAAAATGGCCGTGAGAAAATATTAATTAAAGTGTACATAATTTTGGCAGAAAAACTTATTTCCACTTTTGTGGAATCGGAACAAGGTGGTGTACATAAAATTTTGTGTACACGCGAAAACTCATAGTTGCTGAATCCAGCCCCAGAACACAGGAGATTGCAAATTGAATTGACTTTTAAAATGCGTAGAAGTAGAAAAGGTATTCAAAGTATAGAAATATTCAAGGTGTCATGACCTTAATTCTTCTAAAGCGCTAAGCCTGTCAAACTTTTTCCCGAAATTTATAAAGTTTTATTTTGACAAGGATTCAATTATGGCAATTTGATTACTTTATACTTTTAAAATCATTTCAAATACACTAAACCCTACAAATCAATTAAATTCGCCATCTTCTGTGTTCCGCATTCCACTGCACGGAACCAAAGAACACAGCTAATAATAAATAACCCTACAAATCAATTAAATTCGTCATCTTCTGTGTTCCGCATTCCACTGCACGGAACCAAAGAACACAGCTAATAATAAATATTAGATTCTTACAATTATACAGCATGAGCATGCGCCAATTTGTTAACCTTAGATAGATAACCTTCGTCGAATCGACGTATTCGATTTTGAAAAATCGATATAATTCGTAGAACTTACGTATCACTGGCTTAGCAGTATCCATAGAGACATTATTTTAACTCTGTCCGCGATGTATGATGAAGACGCCCGGTTGTCTCAAAGCTCTCAAGGCTAACCTGTAAAAAAACGGAAATGTTGTATGTTAATACCTTTTGAAATATTCGTACAGTACGTTAATGCTAAAGGCGAATAAATCAGATTATAATAATTTGCGTTGGAATAGAACGTAATTCTCTTCACATATGAAATCAAAGCGAGCTGGGTGAGTTATCATCATTTAAAAAAAAAAGTTTTATGAACTACTCATTTGTAATCAGGGATTATTTACTAACGTCAAGCTTCGAATATTTAAATTTTAATATTACAAAACAGGCACAGAAAGTCCCGTAATTTTGAATAGTTTCCAATTTCAATTTCATAAATTATCTCAAATAATAGTTCATAAATTGTCTAGTAAGAATTTATTTTATTTAACTTACCTATCGACGTTGTAAAGCATTTAAACATTTCAGCTCCACCCACGAAGTATAATGACGAATATGTAACCTGCAAAATAAATATGTCAGTTTTCATAGCCAATAAAAATGGAAATATTTTGAAGGTGCCGTAAAACTCGAAGGCTTAGCATATTAACTTAACTCCATATTCTTAGAATTATTCGGTTCCTACAAAGTAATACCTTGAAGATCACTCTTAATACAAAAAAAAAAAAACGAGTTTTCAAACAAAACTGAGGCCTATCTCTCTTCTTTCATATACCATAAAAAAAATTCGACATCGAATAAAAAATGGCAGAGTTATAAATTATTATATACATCAACCTACCATAGAACGGTGGATGATTGACTGAATAAGATCAAGATCACTGTTAATACAAAAAATTCCATCGTTCGCCATATTCTCAGAATTATTCGGTTCCTACAAAGTAATACCTTCAAGATCACTCCAGTTTTTATTCGATGTCGAGGTTTTTTATGGTATTTGAAAGAAGAGAAAGAGAAAGGCCCGTCTTTCTAACCATATGTTCCTTATTTCGTTGCGATGATAAGCCACGAAGTTACAGTCGAAACATTTCGAAATTAACCATATTTGCACATTTTTCAATTTTGACAACTATTTGGTGGCTTATTTTGCTCTACAATATTTTTCTTCTGTTCATATCACTAATAGCGAATTTGATTCCGCTTCTAATGAGCATTTATTACCTAAAACCGGTTGAAATTTGACTGAGTTATCGAATTTTTGCTCATTAAGCAGCTATAATTTCGTATACAGAGAAAGTTGAAGCACTGGGCTTTAAACGCGAAAACGTGAAAAAATGCAACAAATAACAACAACAACAAATACAAGCCATTGTCAGCAACACCAACTTGGAATTAAATTTCATGACGCATGCCCAAACGTATGATACAGTAGTTTTGATGACAATTTTGTTTGGGATGTAAGGCGGTAATACCAAGTATCCTTTTTACCATTAAACAGAAAAAAAAATATTGTAGAGCAAAATAAGCCATCAAATTGTTGTCAAAGTTGAAAAATGTGCAAAAATTGTAAATTTCGAAATGTTTTCGACTGTAACTTCGTGACTTTTCAGCACAACGAAATGAGGAACATAGAACATATGGTTAGAAAGGTCTATCTCTCTTCTTTTATATACCATAAAAAAATTTGACATCGAATAAAAAATAGCAGAGTTATAAATTATTATATACAGCGAACTACCGTATAACGGTTTTTGTGGTGGATGATTATTTGAATAAGATCAAGATCAAGATCACTGTTAATACAAAAAATTCCATCGTTCACAAACTTTTCAAGTCTGGAAACCAGTGATTGGAATTATTCGAATAAATTTTCAATCAAATAACGATTTTTTTTAATAAATCTAATAAAAAATTATTCGAATTTTTTAAGACGTCGTCGTAATATTTATGCGGTAAGTATTTTATTTAAAAGTAAGTAAAAAAAGTGCCTTTGTCTTGCAATGTCGTGTATTCAATACATCGGTAGTGAAGCTTAGATGTGGAAAAAAATATTGATTTGCACAAAAACATTAGATAAAAACAAAGCCTTACTTAATTTTTACTTCATGCGCAGCAATATGCCCACCATGCGGAGTTAGCAATAGCCCATGGGCTATTGTTAACACTTCACTTTCTTGTTCTTACCTAATATACAACCTATATTAAAAATAAATATTTCACTTGTAAGAGATCATTTTTCTTATAATTTCAGACCTCTTCATATGATGGCCATATTACCAATACCGTGTTGGCAAAATTAGGTAAAAAATAATTCAAAATAATTTTCCGCGACAATTATTATTTATTTTGATTCTAAACCTATTGTACTTTATTATGATATATAATTGCCGTTTCTTATATGTTCATTATCTTGTTAAAAGAAAAAATCCCTTAGGGTTGGCATATTGTATTCACTTATTTGACATTGGACCTAATGGACACTTGAAAACAAATAGTCATTCGATAAAGAGACTTCAACTAACGAATAACAAATAATTGCTTGAATGTTAAATAATTATCACCAAATAACGAATATTATTTTTAATCGAATAAATTTTTATTATTTTTTATTATATTTTTTCATTTTATTTAGTTTTTTTTATCATTTATCTTTATTCGAATAAAAAATGCCTATCTCTGTTGGAAACTGTATAGAGAAATTAGTCCAAGTAAATCATTGAAGAAAAGAGAAAGCAACATGGATCAAACTGGATATTGTGGAACATTGTGGAAAATACCAATACTACCAAAGACCAGCGAGCATAAGTCAATCTCTGGCATCACTCTGGCAGTTAAAGTACAGAACTTCGTAGAGTGAATTCGTGTAGATAAGCCTAGATATTGTACATTCGAATAAATAAACATTTTATATTAATTAGAATCCGTGTTCTTTAATTATTCAGTCTTCAACGCTTTCTCCGGTTGTTATTTTCGACATTGGTGCCGAAACCCGGGAATAAATATACGAAAAACCACGTGGTTAACGCAATTGTCTAAAACGAGGATTATTTATTTAACGCGAATTATCGAATTTTGTATACTCCGGTAAAAATTAAAATGGAAATCGCTAATCGGTCAGTTTATCGTGTCAGATCAAAAAATTAACAAGCTCTGCACCAGACTATCTGAAATTATCGGAATCGTGCGTATCCTCAGATAATGTTGACGTGTTGAAGAGGAAGTTACCGTTTTTATACAAAGAATTTCAGCCGTGCGCGAGAATCTTAATAAAACTAATGATGAAATACGTGCCACTTTGAAGCCTGAGGAGTTCCAGAAGGAGTTCGAGGGAGTAGCAGACTATGAGGATAAAACCGTGGGAACTATATGTCGCCTTAATCAGCGTCTCGCCAAAATACGGGAGATCCAAAGTAAATGAATAACCTTGCACTTGGAAGTGCCACAAAATCGACTTCTCTTAACCCTTTCGGTCTTTTTGTTGCCATATGGCAACATTTAATTAATGATTTGTGCAAAACACTTCCTTGAATTTCTGTCGCATTAAATTTCTAAGAATCATTCTTTATGTATCGTTCTACTACGCAATAAAAATTACGCACAGTCAGTTGAACGCAGATTTTTCTGTGAAGTAATCGGGTCTGTCATTGAATATGCCATTACCGGTAAGCATTTAAAAAAATGTTGTAAATCAGTGCATTATTAACCTGTAAAGTAGTTTTTTGTGCTAACAAAAGCCTTAAATATAACACGTGGATAAATTAAGCATGTGGTGTTTTTGTACACAGCGAGAAAAAGGGATGTGTGGGCTTTAACTATGATTTACAAAAGCCGAATTAATCACAACCGAGTATTTGTATGGAAATATGGAAACACAACTCAAGTCGCACAGTTTAACTTTTTATTTTTGTTATAATTACACAAATCAAATTTCACTTTTTATTCCTCTATTCATTTTTTTGCTTTATAACTCTCGAAACAATTATGCACATGAAAACTATTCTTTCGACTAAAACTTAATTATTATTATTCGTAATAACTAGCTCTGCTTGCTCTCAGGACTCAAAAGTAGCTCAACTTATTCTACTGCACTCGATATTAATCAGTTTATTTAAAAAAAATGCAGAATCGGCTACGCGTAATTTCTGTGCCAGAATTTTTTTTATATTTCCAAACAAGATTATTCTTATTTTCTACTTCGCTTTGTTTACCTGCGAAGTAGGTCATTATTGCGAAAGTAAGTACCTCTGCAATAAATTCTGATCAGCCACTAGGTCATTTTTTATTTATGCTGATCAGTGCACGTAAAAGGCTTTTATTTTATTTATCTTTGCAATTGTTACGATTGCAAAGAAACTTACATATGAGTTAATTTATAACATGAAAGCATTTAGAAAAACGTTTTGAAATTAATCTTCCCTAAATGAGGAAATAATTATACAACATTCCTTCCCCCATGTAAAAGAAAAATGATACTAAGGATTAGTATCATTTTTCGTCGAGAGAAGGAATTGAACTGGTAGTAATAGAACATAAGAAAAAAAGTGTAATGCTGGGCACAGAAGTTTACGAGTAGCTTGATCATCTGAGTTATTAACAAATACAGGTATATTGATTAACTTAGGAGAAACTATATATTTTATATTAATTAATGTACCTAATTATACATGTTCAGCGGAATAATAATAACAAAAAAAAAAAAGAAAAATTCCTAATAATAATTAAAACTAATTGTTACATTTTTTTTTGTGCAACAAAATTAATTTTTTCATTTTTAACTTAGTTATTCTAGTACATTAACATATCCAAAAATGTGTTACAAAATTTTTAAATGCTAAATCTAGTTCCTATAGAGATTCTTTTTACTTATTTATTTTTTTATGATAATGTAATTTAATAATTTGAGACTGTGTGTGAGGGAATGCGGAACGATTCCCGATATTTGTTTTTAAAAGTTGGTGGTGGTGGTGGTGCAAGTTCTATAGGCAATTCATAAACTCTTTCCGTTGTTGTATGCGTTCTGGGTGTTTCCATTGAAGAAATGGTGGCAACCTCGTGTGGGATAGCAGGGAGGGTGGATGATGTTATTATTGGAGAGGATATATTTATCGTAGAACGTGATTTTGATATTTTTGCTTTACCTTTCCAATATAAATAAATTCCCACGACTATTAGAAATGCAGTTACTAACGAAAGCGGCCCGGTGTTAGTATATGTAAAAAAATTATGAGCAGATTGTACCTTTTCGTGTTTTGCATGCCTTATTTCATTGTCTAATTCTTTGAAATTTAGAGCGGTTTTTTTAAGTACTTCTTGAAAGTTGGGGTGTGATGAGGTTATGGTTAGATTTCTTAGTTTGGTTGCGTTAAAGATAGATAGCCTGAGTGAGGAGTCCTCGAAATTTAATTTGGGAAGGGAAAGGTTTGCATACTCATACGTATTTAGTACATTAATTGAGTTACCTCTTGCGGGGAGCTCCCAGTGTCCTAGGGTAAAGTTGCAAGTTGCATTAAGATGTAAGATGCCAGGCCCGGAGAGTCTTTTGGAAAACTCTGTTTGGACATTGAGCTTGTAGAATTTTGTCTTCGTGGAATACAAACAGCCAGTGGTTGGGGGCGGTTAATTCCGTCGCAACATTGGGAGGCTGAAGTAATAATTTTACTGGACATGTGAAGACATTTTCATATTGGCTTTTATAAAGGCTGTTAACACATGATTCCTGTAATTGGTGGTCAATAGAATGGGGCTTACTCTGTCTGCAGAGATAGAGTTCAGTTTCTCGATATGTAGATAGAAGACGACATAAAGTATTGAGCTTACTTTGAAACATAACGACGGTCTGCTGAGTAATATTATTTTTGAAAAGATAACCAGCGTCAATATCTAACAAAGCGTAGACTCCATCGGTTTTTTTTGGAACGGAAGGGGGTGCACTTTGCTGATGTAAAAATCTGGCGAGGTACCTACGGGTATAACAATTTTAATAAGTATATGATCGGGCAGGTAGAGGCTTGTACCAATATTACCTCATTAATAATGGAAGTATCTCGAAGTAAATGGTTAATCTGGGAATACAGGGTTATGTTTTTATATAAATTTTCCAAGTTCTCTGATCGTAAAAGAAGTGGGTGTAATCGGTGCTGTTGCAAGGCATTTATAATTGTGAAAATTTTCGAAAGAGTGTTTTGTACATGCTGTAACTGAGATAACATTGTCAGAATAATCTCGTTCAGTTCAGCTTGTATTCTATTTCTATGAATTTCCACGTCAAACTCGCTTATAGTGCCATTAACTTCTAGAAGAAAACTATTGACCACCTGTATTAAATGGTCCTGATTTTTTGTCAAGTCTAGTATTGGCGACGATAGCGATCGAGACGACTGAAGATATTGTTGGCATCGTCATTATCCATTGTACCAAACAAAAACTTCCTCACTTTCCCACCAATAACCCTCGTTTTTCGCGATGTCGCGCTAAGAAAGTCGTCAATTCAGATATTTCTTCCTGGACGTCTATTATATTTCTTTTAAATAAACTGTCCCAGAAATTGCACCTACCCTCTTTATTTTTACCTTATAAACTGCACAAGTACCTCAGAAAATCAATGGTTGTTGTCCGATTAGGCATTTTCATGCGAGTGACCACCGTCCACGTCGCTTGGTAAAATACTGCAGTTCCTATTGGTTCCATCAAAACTTCCCTTTCCGGCTCCAGTAGTTTTATGTCGAATGGAGTACTGGTGATCCATTGCCACGTAAGTGTGGTCATTAGAAAGTATTTTCATACCTAAGAGTATTTTCATACCTAAGAAAATTCAGCGGTTAGGGCAGATTCTTTCTTTGTATATTTAACTAGAGATAAAGAAAACGAACAGAAAAAAAAATAGAATAAGAGAAAAAAAAATATTTGTTTGTTTTACTTATTTCCAAAGTTTTAATCTATTATTATGTACACGCCGTTTACCGTTTTTAATTCGTATCACCGTATTTACTTCCGAAGGTACTTCAATTACATTGTACGATCCTAACTAGGGTTTCCAATTATCCGACATTAATGATTATCCGGATATCGAATACTGAAAACTCAAAATATCCGGATAAAAAAAAAACAAAATAAATAAATAGCTTGAATCCAATATTTCATGGTGTTTTTTTATTTTTTTATTCAAATATTTTAAATAGTAAAAAAACATTATATAATTTAAATTTATTTTGTTTTTAAAAAAAAATATTTTAAAGTTATTGCTTTGAAAATTTCAAAATTCAGACGAGTTCTACATTTTGTCTTAGTCAGGGCTACGATTGAAACTGTAAATGCTGGCTTTATTGTAAGAAATGCATTGAATAATTTGTTAAATAATCTATCCTTGTTTTTATACGTTGCTCTGCACATCAACATACAGTCATGTGCCATAGAATTAGAAACATTTGAAAAAGTTCATATTTTTGTTGCTTATTGCAGTATTGCTTAACAATCAACCTGAATTGTTAGCGCGAAAGCTTTATGGTTTTGTGTTTGACATCTGTCAGATTGTTTTTGCGATCATAGTGCGTTTTTTTTTTTAATTTAACGGAAGTTTTTAAAAAGTTCTTCAGGTGTGGAGCTTCGACCATTTTTCCTTTGTGTCACTTACGTTGTTTTATTCGGTTGCGTGCTGGTGTAAAAATAATTTTCAGTGTATATTACTGCCATAATATAAAATATATTCATAATATAAATTAAATTCTGTAATTTTGGCAGTTTATTTAAAAAATAAGATCGACGACAGCCAAAATAACGTTTTGTGGTAATTTTGTTTATAATGGGCCGTCAAAAAGATATTTCCGAGTGCAAAAAGTCTGAAGTAATGGCTTTAATAAATAACACTGGCTTTTCCCAAAGAAAAATTGCTGCTGTAGCGAAAGTTTCTTTAGCAACAGTGAGCAGGATAAAGGCAAAGCTGGATAAAAAGGAGCCTCTCTTTTCAAGCCGCCGGGACAATTGTCGCGCAAAGCGAATCACAACAGCTCGAGATGAACGAAAAATTCAAAAAATATCCAGTGAAAACCGTCGTAAATCGAAGATAATTATTACACAGCTTAGTAACTGAAGCAGGTATTCAAATTTCGTACGCTTCAACTGAGATGGAAGGAGCAAGGCTTAAGTGTTGCAGACCATCAAAAAAACCTAGGCTTACAGAAACAATGATACGAAAAAGGTTACAGTGGGCAAAAGAACATAGAAATTGGTCTGTTGAGGATTGGGGAAGGGTAAGAAATAAAAACTGTTAAATAAAGTTTAAAAATCGAAGATGTTTTTCTTTAAATTGAAGGTATGCTTTTCTGACGAGTCAACTTTTCAAATTCTTACTGACAAGTCAAGCTTTGTTCGTCGTAAAAAGGGGGAACGGTTTCTTCCAGAATGTGGTGGAACGTGTGAAACATCCCACTAGATTAATGGTCTGGTCTGTGATCAGCATAAAGGGTACGGGAAGCCTCTATGTAGTTGATGGAACTATGAGACAGGATCAGTACCGAAAGGTATTGGAAACTCAGCTGCTTCCTCAAGTCACCGAATGGTTCCCAAAGGAAGAAAAGTCTATTTTTATGCACGATTCTGCTCCGTGTCATAAAGCCAAGTCCATAACAAAGTTCTAGCTCGATTTTTTTTTCTTTTTATTAGTTTTTATAAGCATATTGTTCTTTCCCTGTGAGGAAATGTATGAAGGAAAATAGCGATTGAAAAAATACACAAAAACTTCGATTTTAATTTAAATGATTTTATTATAAGCAGAATATGGCCTAATGGAACTGTCGAGAAGAAGTGACACTAAAAACAATTGACAAAATTTAAAGAAAACGGCTAACTGAGACAATTCTTTTTAACGAGAGAAATAGACACAGTAGTGTATCACAGTAACATTGAGATTTAGCGATGCTAACAACAGTGCAATTACATTACGCATGATGGGTACAGCTTTGTTATTAGATTTACAGATGTTGTTGTTGTTAACATACTGCCCGCCACATCCGGTGACGAAAGAAGATTTAGGGACTGTAATTGGTAGTGGGAGGTGTGATGAAATCTGCTGCCCGCCCTGAAGTATCCTGGCTGCCACGAAATTCATCGTTATCTGGAAGAGGCAGCGCACAGACTTTATTAATTGGTCGTTTGAAAAGATGTCCTCTTGATTTGATAGTAATAACTCTAACAAGTCCATCAGAGCCTGGATGGACTGCTGTCATACGCCCAAGAGCCCACGTTGCAGGAGGAGGTCTGTCATCTATGAGAACTAAAAGTCCGGGTCGAATTTTATGTTGTTGTCGCAGCCATTTTGTTGTTCGTTCTTGCAGATTATTTAAATATTCTGCAGACCAGTGTTTCCAGAAGTGGTTGTACATGGGTAACCAGTTTCCATCTTGACAGTCGATTTGGGTTAATAGACTCGTCTGTAGATTCTGGAATGATGAGAAGAGAATCACCAATCAAGAAGTGCCCAGGTGTAAGAACTTCAAGGTCGTAAGCATCGGGACTCATTGGGTATAGCGGTCGAGAATTGAGACACGCCTCAATTTGTGTGAGAAGTGTATAGAGCTCTTCAAAAGTGAGACTGGAGCTTCCGATGACACGCTTAAAATGATGCTTTACGGCTTTCACCCCTGCTTCGCATAGACCTCCGACGGAATAAAATCCCATTCAGTTCCTTGTGAAGTCAGTAGATGAGTTAGTTGAGGTGGAAGTTTAGACTGGCAGAGAAAGAATGACTGTCGTAGCTCCTTCGAGCTACCAACAAAGGTAGTAGCATTGTCGCTGAAAATCTTTCTGCAGTATCCTCGTCGGGCTGTGAATCGCTTATAGGCGGCGATAAAAGCGTCACTGGTTAGGTCGGACACCAGTTCTAAATGAACGGCTTTAGTAGCCATACAGACAAACAAAGCAATATAGGCTTTATGCGCTGGGCGTCCTCGTCCAGGATCATAACGAACAAGAATCGGTCCTGCATAATCTAATCCACTATGCAGAAAGGGACGGCTTGATTGTACTCGCTCAGGCGGAAGGATACCTATCAGTTGTTGCTGCGCAGATGATCTTTGCCTGAAACACGTCATGCAGCGACGAACAAGGTTTCGAACAAGATCTCTGGCTCTAGGAATCCAGAACTTTTGTCGAATGTAGCACAAGGTTAGTTGGACTCCTCCATGTATGTCTTTTGATGAGCATTACGCACGATAAGAGCTGATAATAGACTTCCTTTACTTAATGCATATTGATGTTTTGAGTCATTAAACATAGAAGCGTTTTGCAATCGTCCACCCACGCGAAGAGTCGAAGTTACTGTCTCAAAATATGGAGATAATCGAAGAATTGAGCTACTTGCTGATATAGTTCGCCCTCTTGAAAGGTTCTGATATTCTTTAGGAAAAGAAATTTGTATCACATCGAACCCAGAATAGAAGAGCATTATGGATTTCTTTGGGTGTTAGATCTCCGGTCTCGCGGCATTTAAGCGATTTGCGAGCAGTTGCATTGTGATGAAATCTAAAAATCGAAGCAATGACACTTAAAAGTTGATTTAAGGATGAGTATCTTAATATTAGATTCCATCGTTGGATTGGCGTGAAGGTCGTTGCTGCACTTGTAATAGGTGATTTTTCTTCAAGATCTGTTTCAACAATAGGAACAGGTCGCGTTGGAAGTTGCGGCCATGCAGTTGATGAAGATGTTTGAAGGTACGTACTTCCATTTTGCAGTTTGCACAATCTCTAGAATTTGACTCGCTCGATTTGCAATGAACGTCTTCCATTTTGACGGATGAGCTTTTAGCCACGTGCGTACGGTCAGTGAATCCGTCCGACAGTTTAGCTAGTAGATGAGCACCCTTTAACTCCAATCTTGGAATAGCTACTGGCTTCAATAGAGCAAGTTTTGTTTTTGCATATAGGAGAGATATTTGGACACTATTATAGTCCTGCACTGCTCGAAAGTAGACCACAGCTGAAAAAGCTTGTTCTGATGCGTCAGAGAATGCATGAACCTCATAAAATTTCGTCGAAGAATGTATACCAATCCACCTTGGAATAGAGATGTTCTGTAGATATTTGAGTTCTTGTCGGAAGGTTATCCATTCACGAGCAAAATTTTGGGGAAGTGGTGTATCTCAGTCTAGCTTTTGTAGCCATAACCTCTGGATCGTAGATTTCGCTATTAGAATGGTTGGTGAGATGAATCCTACTTTTGGTAAGTATGCGTGGTAAATCTGGTATTTTTACTTGAAAGTTAAAGCAATCTGGTGATGGATTCCAAAAAAGGCCAAGTGTTTTGATGACTGCTTCTTTTGATAAGCTTACTTCGACGTTGGATCCGTGAGCTCCAATCAGTTGTAAAGCTTCGTCAGAGTTAGAAGCCCACTTGTGCAATTGAAAGCCCCCAGCTTTAAGAATGTCGACTAGTTCACGTTGAGCTTTGACGGCCAACTGAACAGTGTCAGCCCCAAAGAGTACATCATCCACGTAGAAGTGATTTCGAATTACCTCTGACCCAATTGGATATGTAAACTTTTCATCCTCTGAAAGTTGTAGAAGCGTCCGGATGGCCAGATACGGAGCAGATGATGTACCATAAGTAACGATAAGAAGACGATAGCTTTGATTGTCGCTGATGATGCTTGTTGCCATATTATTCTTTGAAGATCACAATCTCGTCTATATACTCGAATCTGCCTGTACATCATCCTGATATGTGCAGTAAATGTGATTAAGTGATGTCTCCATCGTGAGATTATTACGCAGATCGGATTGTAATTTTGGTCCAACGGCAAAACAATCGTTCAGCGATAATCCTCCTTCTGACGGTTTTGATCCGTAAAAAACTACACGAAGCTTAGTACTGACATTGTTTTCTCGTAATACACCATGATGGGGTAGGTAGAAGTGACAAGCAGGTTGATGATCGCCCTGTTCGTCGGAGATTAATTCCATATGGTTATGAATGTAATATTCCTCCATGAAATCAGTATAGTGAGTTTTCAAGAGGTTGTTGGAGAGAAACCTTTTTTCCACTATTAATAAACTTCTAACTGCATTGGACAATGAATCACCAAAAGCTATTTGGTTGGTATATTCGTGGCGAATAGGTAGTCTTACTATATATCGATCATCAGTCTCTCGTCGAGTTGTGGTCTTATAGAAGTCTTCACAGGCTTGGTCCTCTTCTGTAAGACTTTTTTGAGTGGATGGAGCCTCCTCTAGTTGCCAAAACTTTTGAAGAAGAACTGCTAATTGGTCGGAGGAACTATCTGGATAGGTGTGATGTACGTTAATTTCAGATAGCTCTTGATATGGTTTGGTATCAATAGGTCCTGATAAAATCCAGCCAAGGGATGTTTTGCGCCATTGGACTGCCATGTCGTAGTCCACCTCGATGGAAGTATTGTCATTCAATCTTGGATCGGCTAGATGTAAGTCCTGAAGATGTGAGAAATTGGTTATTTTCCTCATAGGAGGAATTGATATCTTCGATAGTTTAGGCAAAACTAATACAGCAGTTTGTAACGAGAAGTTCGGCTCGGCAGCAGATTGAAAGATCACAGTAACTATAGATTTCACAATTCCGCTTGATGATCCTACGCATTGCACAGGAATGTTGACTTTTCTTGAATGTAACTGTAAATAAGTTGTTCAGCTGCTCAGCTGAACCAGAAAGACTGGTTTTCAAATAATAGAGTTTCTGGGATCCTTTAAGATCATCATTTGAATCAATAAGACTCTTAAATAAGTCGTGGAAAGCTGGCACTCCTTTAAATCTCCACTAAAGCGAGTGAGTTGAATTTTGGGAAGATTAGAGGTGGAATTGTTGGCCCCTGAAGTACTTTGGCGATTCGTAGAAGAGTCAGGATAATCAGGTTGTTTCTTTACCATCTCTTTCAGTTCGCTATACGCTTCACAGTATATTAGATCAGTCGTCTCATACTGATTTTCTTTAAAATATGGAGACACGAGATCTTCACTAGTGCAATCTGATGTAAGCTCATAATGAGCAGACTGAAAGTTATCCCAATATTTGTTCAGCAAGCCAATTCTAATTTGAAAGAAACTTTCATTGAACTTCTCTTTCCCACTTTTCTTCGTATTATTCATAAAGTTTTCGATACGAGTCATCACCTGTGTTTGTTTTCGAATTAGCTTTTCCATTTTAAGTTCGCTGTAATGCCAAGATAAATGATATGACTGTATGAGATGAACGCAATTGTTTCAAATTATCCGTCAGTGCTAATGCCTTCAAAACTGTCTCACTATGTTAGTTGTACTACGTACAATTTTTCGTGAGTGTCACGTCGTCTAGAATCCTCTTAATGAATAAATCCAATTTTGCGTAAGAAAAGTCATGAGCAACTGATTATAAACGTTTAATTACATGTACTTGGCACGAATTCCAATCAAAGGTCGCTTTCGATTGAATGAACTTTTTGTAATAAATTTTCCCGTTTTTCACTTTTTCCCGGATTTCGGCACCAAATGTTCTTTCCGTGTGAGGAAATGTATGAAGGTAAAATAGCGATTGAAAAAATACACAAAAACTTCGATCATTTAAATGATTTTATTATAAGCAGAATATGGCCTAATTGAACTGTCGAGAAAAAGTGACATTAAAAACAACAATTGACAAAATGTAAAGAAAACGGCTGACTGAGATGTATAGACAATCCTTTTTAACAAGAGAAATAGACACAGTAACATTGAGATTTAGCGATGCTAACAACAGTGCAATTATTAGATTACACATGATGGGTACAGCTTTGTTATTAGATTTACAGTTGTTGTTGTTAACACATATAATATAATTTCATTATTCCCAGAGTTTTTTTGCTGCTAGAATGTGCCGGACGCTTTTTTTCGATAAAAATAAATTTAAAAATGATTTTATTATGGCTGTAATTTTTATACGAGCTGGTTTAGTTATCGAAGGAACAACATGAAATTAATTTGTCAGGCAGAAATTCGGTTGATTGTCAATAGCCAAATCGATTGGAGTGTGATAGGGAATAAATGTGTAAGAGTACGACCGACAAGACGTTGGTTTTTAACGAAAAAAAAACGTCTAGAACGGTGCCGCAATGAGGAAACTGTCTGGAAATAGTAAATTTATATAGTTCGATGTTTATAAAAATAGATGAAAAAAAAATCGAACTGAAATCATTTTAAAAACAATTTTTTTTAACTGTGTAACGGAAAGGGCACAGGTAAACGCAACCCCTCTCATCAGGCAGCGTAACTGAAGGGTATTGGCTGTATGAATTCCATTTCGGATCCTTTCCTGGCTAGTTGAAGAAATATAGTCGATTTCAATTCTAAGAAATAAATCAATTCTGGAATGTAGGAATTGAAATCAATTTATAAAGGCCTGAGACAAAAATCCGCGCTGATATACCTAGATCTACGCTCATAAAATTTTTTAGCTAACAAGCCCAGCAACCAAATCAATCCAACTTCCACGAAGCCGAGAATGTCTAGACACAACTTATTCGAATCGTCTTCAGCCACCAATAATGCACACAAATTCTGAAGAAATATGATCGATTTAAATTCTATGAAAGAAATGAGTTTTTGCCTATTTTTAAAAACATTTTTGGTTCATATCCATGATATATTTAGCCGAGATCAGTGAGTTGTTGAGGTTTGCAATGAGCTCTTCCATACATCACTTTCTTAGTACTACCACTGATGAGCATACAATAAATAGAGAGCTCAGAGCAAAGAAAAATGTGTCGAAGTTCGCAACGTATTTTGTTTGTTTCTCCCACAATCTCAGAAAGAAGAGACAAGAAAGTGGTAGGGATCCTTCTGCTAAAGCAGCTCTCTTTGCGTTCTTTCCTTTTTCATATTCGCGGCATTTTGTGGCTCGCGCACGCAAGACAGAGTTGTGGGCGTAAAATAATGTAGGCTGCACGAGAGCAGGAACTTAAGCAGTATCAGCAATCAGCTGGTATGCCCTTTTCGTATGCATCATCTCGATTTTGACGATTTGTTTATTTTTCTTCAAAGAAAATTGCTACCGGAACAAATTAAGCAAAATAGCCCTTCTTTTGGGATTCTCTGTAGTCGGGAAATTAATATTACTCTCGATTTTTGTGTAAGCAGCTCATTTAAGATATAATTAATTTAATAAAGTCTTTGGAATCACAAAATTAAAATCTACCAAAATTCAAGATAGCGAAGCTAAAATGACTACAGAAAAAGTTCGGGGTCGCTCATTTCGAATCTGCCATCAAAATTTCCAAATTTATAAATAAAAAAAATTCTTTCTTAGAGTATAAATTAATAAAAATTGATGTATAAAAGAAATATTTAATTTAATTAAGAGAGATTGTCTTGAATTAAAATCCTCATAACCATTTCCTAATCCTGAAATAATAAAATCGTCAATGCATAAAATCAACTGTTTCTCTTTTCAAATTATTTATTTTTTTTTCTTCGTAGTTTGTTATTCTCTTTTTCTTTTTTATAAAGTTTAGCAATATCATTTCATTTTCTTCTATAATAGAGTTCACTTCTTTCTTTTTGAAGACAATTGTCACAAAATTCATTAATAGTTGAATTACCAGCAATCATATGCATCAATTTCGGAAATATCATTAAAAAATTTTGTATTATTACTTTCATCGGCATACATAGACGAAGATCTATTAATAGATTGCCATAATTTATTTTTTATTGGATCATTAGAGTATCAAATCTTGCTCTGTTTCTGATAGGACTTCATTATTATTATTTAAGGATATAGGTACATGCGTCACCTCTATTATTTGCCTCAGCAAAACCATACTGCTTGCTTTCGTTCCGAATAAAATTATACTCATTTTCTTGAATGTTTTCGAAGCGAAATAAGCGCAAATAAGCCCATTCTTCATATTTGTACCTACATCTAAATTGCATTTAGACATCCAGCAACCGCGATTAAGCTCATCTTTCGGGAACTTAAATAAGTGGGACAGGAGAAATTTCAGTACTGTCCCTATAACTTCGCAGGCAGGATTTTATTATGCACCTACCACCACTTCGCCTTTTATCAATGCGGTTCAAACGAGTGGCAGGTTCCATTGTAAACCTAAATTAATTTCGTACTGCTACAAAAAAGTAACTTAATTTAATTTATTAGGATTAATCCTAAGTAAAAACAAAAATTCTATCAAAATTCAGCCAACACAGTAAAAGAAAAAACTTATTCCTAAATCAAATAACACAAATAAACTATTTACGATCAGAAATTCAAATTCTGCCCTGAAATAATATAAGCACGTCAGCAAACGCAAAGTGCCGTGCTGTGCTGAAGCTGCATATATCCTGCTTCTGTTTTTCCCTCATTTGAGTTCTCTATCTGTTGTATGCTTAGTGGTACTACCGTCGATACCTGGGTATTTCTTGTCTGTGATTCGATGTTATTTGCCCCGTAATCTTATCTAAATCATCGCATCTAACGAAATTGATCGTAGTATGTTCATAGAACCGTACAGCATGGTGGTGCGAACATCATTTTAGCAGAGCTGAGAAAACGATTTTGGATTCCTGCAGCAAGGCAGCTCATAAAATCAATAACGAATTAATGCATAGTATGTAAACGACTCAGAAGTAAACCAGCAACACAAACTGTAGCACCCTTACCGAGAACAAGGCTTCTTATTTCGAAGCCATTTGACACAACGGGGCTAGACTTGCTGGTACAATATATTGTTACGAGCGTGGCCTTAGTTCTTTATTCAAAACAGAATATTTCAGATATCATTAACAAGTTTTCTTTATTTAACTTTACTGTTTACAAATTCACAAACAATCAAATCAACTCTTTATTTATCGCTAGTATTGTACTTCTAATTAGCACAATCACTTCACTTCACTGTCTGAAATTAGACTCGCCTCCTGTATGTGAGAGCGCCGTATTTATACTCTACGAATTATCCTAGAACCTTCCTGAATATTCCGTTCTCCGAACCCAAAGTTTACTAAAATGACACTAACCTAAAGTTGTTTCTATTTCTAACAGATGTCGCTTGTGTCGCTTTGTAGCGCGTAACAATATTGTTACGAGCGTGGTCTTAGTTCGTTATTTAAAACACAATATTTCAGATATAATTCAAAAGTTCTTTCTTTATGAAATGCGTCAAGGACGTGTTGACGGCTGCAATAGGTCAATCTGTGTTAAATAGCCAGCAGCTTCATACTTTGCCATTAACTTTCTTTCGTGAGCCATGATAAACTGGACTGATCTCCATTGACACCTAGCCATTTTTTAAGTGGCAGCTTCGCAAGCAATTTAACATTTAATGAAAGTCAATAAACATTACAAGTTATTCGTAAATTTTGGAACTGTAGGTTACGAGCATCGCAATATGCTTGGAAGAGATGGAAGTCCGAGAATATCCAGTTACTACGTTCGGCTCATAATACAAAAAGAGGAACATCCTATAATGTGAGAGCCGGTGACATCGTGTTAGTTATGATGATCACTCCCGAGTGTTTTGTGGAAGCTAGCGATGGGTGAAACAACTTTTCCTGGACGGAATGGAAGGATTCGTGCATGTGAGGTACGATTTCACAACGGGGTCAGGATGAGACGACATATTCAACTGCTTTACCCTCTGGAGCTACTCTGGAGTCCACCAGTATCGTCGAGCTGGAGGATGTGGAAAATACCAATAATATCAAAGACCAACGAGCATAAGTCCTGCATCACTCTGGCAGTCTAGTACACAGCTTCGTAGCGTGAACTCGTGTAGATAAGCCTAGATATTGTACATTACAATAAATAAACATTTTATATTAATTAGAATCCGCGTTCTTTAATTATTCAGTCTTCAACGCTTTCTCCGATTGTTATTTTCGATAAACATCAAGCCAAATTGGACGATGAGATTACCTGCCAAAAAGAAACAGGAGCACCTTTATAACTAAAAACCGATGATTGACTGAATCAAATTCTTTCGTGAAGAGAAGAAAAATCCATCGTCACTAATGTCACCATGTATGTGCTCTACAACTATGATTAGTATTAAACGCAGATTGAAAACAGATTATTACAATTATATCACGTGTTTCATAATCACGTTTTGCCTTAACTATTACAAATAAAAATAGCAGTACCAAAATAGGTCTGTAATATTAAGCGTTTGTCCATAAGTGTGATTATAGCATACTGCCAGAAACTGGCCTTCAAACACTCATTATAGTCAGGTCAAGACCCTTGAAAAATACTTGCCAAGCCAGACTTTCTTACTAATACATTATAGTCCTAACGTATAATCCTGATATCCTAAGCTTGTTTTTTATCGTCCCAATTCTAATGAAATTTTTATACGTTTTTAACAAAATTATTTAACAAAAACTATCAACTGAGTATTAATTGCATTGCCTGCAATAGCCTGAATATTGGTTTGTCCCATCCGCCAATGTTTGATATTTTGAGTTAGCTAGCGGCAGAAAATAGGGCCTAACTTTGATAATTTATTTTGGGAGTATGAAAAAAAAAATAGGATTCCTTTGGGAGAATTTATTTGACATATGTATGTATATTAAAGTATAAAAAAATTATTATTATTTTCACACAAAATTACGGCGACAGAGCCCATCTTGAAAAACCTGTTTTTTACAAAGAGCTTCACGGGAGAACGATTTTCTCGTTAAGTATAAGACCTGAAACACAAGACCAACACAATTATAATCTACATATTAGCTATGGGACACGTAGGGTTTTTTAAAATCAAATTTTAAAAAAATAGTGCACTCTTGAAGAAATTTCTCTTATCTTTTCCCCAAAAAAATAAGCAGTAATTGTTTATTAAACAAAAAGTTTACAGGTAATCAAAAAATGGCTGCGTACTCCCATAGGGAATGTAATTGTGAAGCTTCTATCAAATTTTAAATCGATCCATGCATAGATGTTCGAGTGTCCGTTCTCCCAGTTTGAAACGCGTTTAAAGTTGTAGGGGCACTTGAATCCTTGATTTTTTTTTTTTTTACTTTTAATTTGCAATTCCTGCACCATTGCACCATACATTGCTGCGTTAATTTATTTGCATTTCCGCACCCTGGTGAATGGTGAAGAGCTCAGCACGGCGTTCCGAGGCGATAATTGACCATTTAAAATATTTTGAAGTAAAAAAAAAAAAAAACAAGTGGTGTTACCTTCTAAGTACATTTCTTTAGATTCCTAAAGTTGAATTAATTGCTTTATCGGTATTTTTAAATATGTTTTGCTAAATAATGTCATATTTTTGCCACAAAAGACAGTTAAGCTGAATTTTTCTCAAGACATTTTTGCAATAGTCAGGGGTCGATATGTAAAAGTGCCAAGATCCGATGACGACGAATGAGTCTGGCTGCAAATGACTACTAATATTACTCAGCTAAGGGTTATTGAGCTTCCTTTTTGATCAAAACTATTTTATTATTTTGTTTAGTAAGGTATATACATATTAAATGTAGCCCTTAGGAAGGTAAGATTATGAAGACAATTTTGAAATATACTGGGCGACTATTTTCCTCGATAGATGGTAGTTTAGGCTCTATAGCATATATAAATACTATGTCTAATCATTTTTCAATAAATATAAATATAGAACAATTTAAAGAATTGGACCGGCACACACGCAGAAGAATTTCTCGAGGGTGTTGGTCCGTTTATTTTATTAGGAATATTCCATATACATATTCTCTAATTGACACCAATTTGTGGACTTTTACGAAACTTCGATAAATACCAACAGAGTAGAGTTTACGTAAGTTCTATATTTATACTTATGCTTTTCATCAGTCGATAGGTACAATAATAAATATTCTTACCGATTAATACAGCAGACGTTGGTTTTGTTACATCTCGAACATACTTTTCTGGAAAGAACGGAGAATGTGATTACGATTTGAAATATTTGTAAAATACGTTAAAGCTAAGTCAAAACAAATCAGATTATAATAATTTGCGTTAGAATAGAACTTATTTCTCATCACATATGAAATCAAAGCGAGCTGGGTAAGTTATCATCACTTTAAAATAGTAGGAAATAATAGCTTGTGAAAATTATTACAAAGAAAATACTTTTTAAAATAAAGGAAATTAGAATTTTCTAATATGCAAATATAAAAACTGTTACGAGACAAATGAAATGAGGAATAGAAAATCCCAAAATTTTGAAAAAATTAAATTTAAATTAAATTTTTGAAATTATCACAAGACTACATAGCTCACAAATTTTCTATTATAAATTAATTTTATTAAAGCTTTCCTATCAAGGTTTTAGTACTAGCAGGTTTGTTTAGCTCGGTACGCGTGGTTATAACAGAGATGTGTGTGTGTGGTTTGCAAACTGGAAAATAAAATGTTATATTATGCAATGATAGCTAGTAAAACTGGATATGTTATTAAGGTTAACTGGAGGATTAACATGAGCGTTACTTTAGAAAAGCAACCAAAGATAATTTTAATTAGAGTTTTACGCATTTTCGGTTTCGCACCTCGCCAGTAATACTAACGTCCGTGTCACCAGCAATTAGAATGGTTACGAGATAAAAAATCTTATAAGCGCCAGGCACTTTTTTGCTGTGGAGTCAATGCAATAAAGTTTTCGTACAAAAACGGACGTGGAGAGCTTGGATGGGACTATAATGAAGAAAATGAGTGATATTCAAAAATTGAGTTCCCGCCTTTCTTCGTTGTAAGAACCATTGAATCTTTCTGCATAATTGTCTAATTTTACTCAAAATCAGGGAGCAGCTCAACTTTTTATTTTTTCGAGCTGGAAGTAACAGGTTTTGAAGCCAGAAATACAAAAAGCCAAACTGGCTTATTTTACGAAAAAAGCTTAATTTACTTATTATTCCTGGCCGGGGCTTGATACTTTTTTCGGTAAAAATAGAAAAAGCGAGCCCGGCTTTCTATTTTTGCTAGAAAAAATAATAGGCCTTTCCAGCTTAATTTTTTAGCATCAAACTACATATTATCGGTCAGAAATAAAAAGTAAAGTAGGTTTTTTTCGTAAAAAGTCATAGCTGGTTCGGTCCCTGCTCAAAATATAGTTAAAACGTTGCGGCTTATTCTGTAATATTCGAAAAAAGGTTCTTCATCTGCACATATTGTGTAGCTGATGATATGCGCAGTTTGTTACTTCGGGGAGTCGACAACTAAAAGGGTGACTAGCGCAAGCCACTTCGAATTACAGGGTGATGCGAGCTGGTGCTTGTGCTGTTGGTAAGGGGCGTAACCATCATCAAAAACTAGCCCAAGGCAGCTTGCGCATACAGCAGATCATACCATCTGCCGCTGTTCGTAGCCGCAGCCTTTCTAAATACCGTTATTATTGCCTTTGGGAAAATTTATTTTGGTAGTAAAATAAATTTCGCATCTGTCACCATGTAACAAATTTATATCATTCCATAAAGGCTTTATGTTTCCTTTGAGAAACGAAACTAAAATCAAGGTGGAAGTCCCTGTGGAATTCATGTAAGATCGAACTGAGGAAAATATCAGAAACTCCTTCCGGAAGTGCTACAAAGGACGTGATACTGCCAGTCATAGTAGGCATCAATGCCTATGCTGAAAAATACGGGAAACTCCTTCCAGAAGTGCTACAAAGAATGTGATGCTGCCATTCTGTCAAAGTCGGCAATGGTGCCAATGGTGGGACAAATTCAGTGCCAATGCCCAATTATAGTACTACAGATACTGACAAATTTTAATCAGAAGAACTTAATTTGAAGATTATGTTTTCCGATGTTCAGAGAGCCATCTTAATTGTTCTGTATCCTATGAAAGCTGGAGAACAAATTGAAAAATTTCAAATCTCTTTTGGTTAGTCAAGAACAACCACTGAGCATCTGCGATACTTAGGTTTCTAGTGTGAGTTGAAATGTATGCAAAAAAAAATATTGAGATAGCTCACGGAAAACAAAAAAACAAACTAGCACCAGAAATTAAACGCTTAAATATGGAAAATAAAATACTCAAACACCGTGGATAAGAATTCTATGCAAGAAAAGCTATCTATTTGCCTGCATTATGGTAAGAATATATCCGTACCTAAGATGACTTGTTGGAGTAGTGATGACAATTTCTGGCAAAACTAAAATGCCAGCTTGGCTAAAAAAAAAAGCCGGGTTCGCTTTTTATATTTTTACTGAAAAAAAAAATATCAAGCCGTTGCGCTTGCTTTTCTAGCTTCAATACTATTACCGGCCAGGGATAACAAGTAAATTAAGCTTTTTTTGTAAAAATTCATAACTGATTCGGTCCCTGAAAATAAGAAGCCAGCTTGGTGTTTTATACTTCCGGCTTCAAAACCTCCTCCTCGAAAAAATAAAAACTCAAGCTGGCTTTTTATTTTTGCCAGAGAAAATAAAAACCTTTCCAGCTTAGTTCTTTTAGCTTTTTTCTAAAAAAAAAAACAAGTTAAGTTTTCATAAGCTTGGAAGCGAAACGGGTTTCACGAGACATCTTTTGCTATATTCCACTCAATTCCACGATCACGATTTATCCAAGCTTTTTTTGTTTAAAATTTTCAAAATACCAGTTATTTCAGTTATTTTCGGTCCCTGATTTTTACTCATTGTTGTCTGTCGACTGTTATATTGAGCGATGGGACACTAGGGTAACCTATCTCGGGCCGTCTGTTTATATATAAAAAAAAAAAAAAACAAAACAAAACACGGAACTGAATTTAGAGCCTAAATTCAATTTTATTTTCGGGGCTTTATATTGACCGTTATACCGCTAAGTCACTTATCTTACCCGGGGGTTACAGCTTGCATGCAACTTGCACTGTCATACTCTTGCACGTGTAATCCCTACTGCCATGCTGGCAGCTCAGCTTTCTTCTTCTGAGGTGATAGTAATTTGACATTATACAGTTTTCAAGATGGTGGAAAAAACTTATTTCAGAGCGGAGCTTTTTAAATTAATAAATTTATACAGGGAAAATGAAATTTTCTGGGATCATTTGGATCATTTACCAACACCTTCCGCTTCCTTTTTCCTTCTGTTAGCTCCTTTATTGGTAAAATTTCCGACATACACAAGACTTAACGTCTCAATTTTTTTAATGAACTTGCATGCAAGATGATAACACATCAAGCAACTGCCTTCTGCTGTCAAATTTAAAATCGCGTTGGAAGGGTGGCTTGCATGTAAGCTGTACTATCCCGTGTAACCCCTGGGTTAAACTGCACTAAGTCGGCCGACATTCTCAGCCGATCACCTTATGATTTATCCATTAGTATACTCTAAATGTTATTTCAGGATTTATTTTTACTTATCAGTTGTTACCCGACTGTCTCATAGTCTGTTATATTTTATATTTCATTTTTGCATAGCATAATTGTTCTGTTCCGATTGTCCACAAAGTATATAACTATATCTAGGGCATATAGGGCAACAAATATATCTTAGATATACTTATTATATACTAATTAAGCAATTAGGAGACTCTTAACGTATATTTAAGCTTTATGTTTAGTGATCAGTAACCAACTGACATAGATTATTAAATTTTAATATTTTATATGTTATTTATACTTGCATAGTTGCTCTGATCTGATTATCCGCAAAGTATATAAGTATACTCAGGGCACATGCATGGCATCGAACACGGTATTAATTTATGCAAGGGTAGCTTAGATATTTTATATTAATGTTCATCCTTCTCAGAGTCTGTAACAATGTCTCTTTGCACAACTGTATTTTTCTATAAAATTAATAAACTGCCAATGTAAATCTTGTAACATCGAGTACCCACCCTCCTAGGAAGTGGCTGTGGCCGGCGTTGAAAATAAATGAGTTTTCTATTCTATTCTTTTCTATAAGGACTGGAACGAAAAGTCTTGTCGTCACATAAGCTAAAAAAAACTCCGTTAAATTTAAAAAAAAAACACTTTTAATTCAATTTTAAATTTCAATAGTTTACGTTTTTCAAATTTACTGTAACACCAATTTTTTAATTTTTAGAGAATTCTTTAATAGACCAAGAGCCCGAAGTAAATTTTTGGTGTAAAATATAACCAAAAAATTTATGCATACGTACTAAGTTAAAGGAAAAGCAATGTCAAAAACAATCGTCTGGCAGGAAATCTCCTCGGCCTAAGTGAGTAATAGTATGTTAAAAAAAAACACAATTTTTTTCAAAATTGAAATACTTATTATAACCACTTAATGCACGTCTTAAAAAACAGAGAGGTTTTCCTTGAGGACAAATATGCAGGTGCAAGACGGTTTGCGCGCGGCTAACCCCTTGCCAGACGAAGTTGAAGTACTGAAAATTTCGGATTTTCCAATAATCTATATAACCACATGAAATTCGGCTCAGAAGCAGAGCTAATATCCCTCAGCACAAATATGCAGGTCCAAGACGGTTTGCGCGCGGCTAACCCCTTGCCAGACGAAGTTGAAGTACTGAAAATTTCGGATTTTCCAATAATCTATATAACCACATGAAATTCGGCTCAGAAGCAGAGCTAATATCCCTCAGCACAAATATGCAGGTCCAAGACGATTTGCGCGCGGCTAACCCCTTGCCAGACGAAGTTAAAGTACTGAAAATTTCGGATTTTCCAATAATCTATATAACCACATGAAATTCGGCTCAGAAGCAGAGCTAATATCCCTCAGCACAAATATGCAGGTCCAAGACGGTTTGCGCGCAACTAACCCCTTACCAGACGAAGTTGAAGTACTGACAAATATCAAACAAATCTTACAATTTCCCGCATTTGTGTTTTACTTTTAGAAATAGGTTTTTTTTTTCAATTTATACTTTGAATTCAAGTATCACTTTCAGATTCACTGTCATCTGATGAATCACAAGTGAGCACATCGTTTTCGTTTTCTTCAGTTACATCAACCTTAAGGATATCTTGCAGTCTTTCAGGTGTGGCATTTCCCTCGAACCAATTAATTTTCAACTTATTTTCTGCTAACACCCAACCACTTTCTGTTGGTGATAATTTAATTTCTTCATTTTTCACAGCATTCTTCCATATACAACATATATAATTGCTTCTGTATATTTGCTGCAACAGAACTGCTTTGTTTGGGGGTAAAAGACTTCCTTCGAAACCTATAATAAACAAAATTATAAGCAGTTTCCTGACATTTCCAAAGGTTCGCAGAGAATTCACTATGTGTTTAAAGGTAAAGTAGAGATTGTGCTTGTGAGACGATAAAGGTATGGTGACAAGAAATATTAGTGTGAATGTAGCAGTGAATCTCATGAACCTTTTGCAAAAAAATATCACTTACTTCGGATATTTCTAAAAACTCCATCTGATGTAGGCTTGCAGGATTTGTAAAAAAATTCATATCGGGCTTCGTCAACCATTACAGCTTTTGTCCGGTATATACTACAGACGAAATTTTCTAATAATGTATAATCTTCTTCATTAAGATCTACTTCGTTTCCAAATTTAGAAAATGTCAACTGCAATTCTGGTCTACTTTCCAAAATTTTAAAAGGTTTTATTTTTCCATTCTTGAAAAAAGAGGGAGTATAGTCACATCCTGTAAAGCTGTGAAATGCAGGTAGAGCTGCGCAAAGTGTTTGTCCCAATTCTTGGTAAATTAAATTAACATCAATATACCTAAGAGTATTTTTAGACAGAGTTCCTACTTCGATCCATACCTTTATATTATTTTTAAGGTTAGGCAGATTGTAAAGTACTATTATGAGTACACCTGTATCCGTAGACTTAATGACAACTGAGCTGTCTCTCTGTAAAAAGGATAAATGCAACATCATACGAGTATCTGCCTCTTCTTGAGAACTTTTTAGCTCTTCAACGTCTTCTCGAATCATATTATCGCGTTAGTTATAAAAAGAAAGCACTTAACCTCATTTGTGACGTAAATTTCTTTTTCGTTTATATGAGAACAGTATTCGTTTTGTTGCCATTCTTGTACTAAGAATTCATTAAGTCTTTTTTTAAAAGAGTTGTTTCTTAAAGCTCTAATGAAATCCGCAGGTCGTTTCTGGTTTTTTTTAAGACACTAAATTCTACTTGTTCGTGTGAACAGTTTCGTCTATCTCGTTCAATATCTTTTATAGAAGGTGTTACAATTGTATCAAACACAATGTGAATATATTTGGCATTCATTCGGCAGATCTTTTTTAATATGTGCATGGCAAGCTTGTCAAAAGTTAATGGTAATTCTCCTAAAGTATGTAGCAAACAAAAACCATCAACGACAATGGCATCTACTTCATTTGGAGAAGAGCTTACGACTCTGGATTCCAAATGTTTTGACAAAATTTATTTATCTGTTTTTACTATAGATCCATCTAAGTGACCAAATGTTTGTGGTATTGGTGTCAATGGATATTTAAATATTTCTTTGATATCTACACTATTTTGAGAAGCTACAAATAAAATCCTTCCTATTAAATTCCGTTCCATCTTTACCTCATAAATTTTCCCACTACCATGTCTGTTTTGAGTTGTATTTTCGGAAGTGAAATTTTGAATTATCGTTCTTGAAATAGCGCTTTCGAACCTTTTCGCATCCTTTCTCCACTCCATTATGAAGTTATTTCGTTTAAATGAACCACTTTCTTTTACACTTAGCAAGAACTTCTTGGTTTGTTCAGATACAGTTTTCCCAGTGCAAATATTAATAAGCATATTGCTATTTATTTCATTTGAGAAGGGATTATGATATTTTCTAATTTCTTCTGTCACTGCTTTCAAATTTTGTGAAAATCGTTTTATTTCACCTGGCTTTAAATCACGTGTTACATCGTCTTTTCGCGACATCCGAGTAAATTATATAACGATGAAATATTGGCAGCTCTATCCGTGTGCGTTTTGGCCCATTTTTGTCTCGCAGATACAGAATTTGTAAACGACGCAACACCGGTTAATCTATTTGCAGCATCAGCATTTATGGTCTGTTCTAAAGTTAAATCTATTGCTGACATAGAAAAGTTTTTATTGGTCCTCTTCACACCGAATCCACATTTTTGTATGTGACCTAAGAGTGATCAGGATGAGTTGCATTCAATCTTGATAAATTATCTGCTTCTTTGACAGTCCATCGCGCGTAATTAGGATGGTTCAAAGCAAAAAAATATACCGCCAATTGGTTTAAAGAAAATAGGTATAAATTAAAATCCCCACATCTAATGCTTCTTGAAAAATCATTTCTTAAATTAGCCATTTCTATATGGAAATTTCCTAGTAATATAAAAGCACGATCAAAACGTGGTGATTCCATGTGCTGAATTTGTAAAGCAATTTTTGCAATGGCTAAGTATATGTTACAAATATATATTTTTGTTTACACTGATTTGCGATTTCAATTGACCTTTTAAGTGTCTCAAGAACGACGGAATGGCTTGTGGGTGATTCATTAATAGGAGGTAAGTAAAACACCTGCTGTTGTGGTAGATTTTCTTCAACATGAACAGCATTCCAACCAGTCCACATTGGTGTATACTCCCAGCCACAAATTAAAGATATAAGCCATATATAATCAAGCTTCCTTGCCCTTTCTGGTGACGGCTTAAAAAGATCAATATCGGTTGTAACGCAATCGGCAAAGGTTGCACACATTTTTGGTGTTTTATAATAAGGCTCGATTTCAAAATGTGCTGGCACATATGCCCGTCTTTTCCTTCCCCTCATTGCTGAAAAATTTTCTTCGCTGAGACTATTGCTGTAAGTTATATAGAAGTTAATATTCAATGCGTCTAAAAGCTTTGTATTTTACTAAGGGATGGGTCCAGAATTTGGTAGGCAATCCCTACAGTATCGTGAAGAGTATTTTTTCCAGTGCTCGTCTCCACGAAACGATCGTAGTTGTCAAACGCAACACCCGTGCAGACTTTTTCTGAAGTAATCATTCCTTGAGGTAGAAGGTATGATTGTAAATTGTCGCTTGAAAAGACTAGCTCTTTTTCCAACTCTTCGACGTAGTGGTAATTAACGCAATGACCGAATTTATTTAAAATCTCAATGACGCATCTACTACTTGTAAGACTTTTCATCGCAAGACCTATGAAATATATATAAGACTATATATATTTAATTTACACCAAACTTCCAATAGAGACTAACCTAATTGGATGTGCTTTCCCGGTTTTATTCGACCTCTTGAAACGCAATAAATAGCATCGTTGGAAAGTGACATTATTCTCCTATTTACATCTTCCCCTTTTCCATATCGTGAGTCTGGTCCAGTAAGAAGATGTCGGAAAAATTCGTGCAACATCTCAGGAACTTTAACTTCACTATTTATCACAGATTTCAATGTAAGAATATCTGGAAGAGCTGTATTTTCGAGATTTTCAATCTCTTCCCTTAACTTATATGCGACATCTCTGCAAAATGTGTTAAGAAACAATTTTTTTAAACACAAAACAGGATATTCTGAAAAAGGTGTGATACGGTGCAAAACTAGCGAAAAGCTTTAATTCCGAAGATAGGCAATCTAAATATTCCTGAAATTATACATATCTCCATTTAGCGTCTCTTCGATATCAAAATAATTTTCTTTATTTATCTCTTTGAACTTGACATGAGCGTACAATATTCAACTTAAATACCGCCTGTTGTGGATTTGTCCCCAAAATAATATTGGCGTAATTTTACAGATGGTAGAAATTTCTAAAAAGCTGTGAAGTTTTGCATCGGAACGCCTCTATATGTATGTATACTAATTAATTACCTTAAAGTCAATTTCAAATTTTCAGTTTTGAGTTTTTCCGTCAATAAACTGTCGTTGCACTCATATATAGTTGGATTAAAATTAACTAAGTTCTTTTCAATTTTTTTAAACTTGATTCGCTCCTTATAAACATCATCTCACTTCCGTTTTCCTGGGAATTGCCTTAAACTGCCGATAACATGCAGCATGATACCCGCTAATTGTATCTACCAAATTCGGAAGATTGATATCACTGAGTTTGTATTTATTTACCTTTCGAATTTTAGGCACATTGATACATTTTTTTAATGTGTTTTCAGTAAATAATTTGCTTTTACTGCAGTCTTTGGAATTCCCACAAAAACCGAAAACGCACTTTGTACTTTTTTATCACTCATTATAATAACAACGCGACGAATATAAAGTACTAGTGAAACCAAATTATCAAAATGCGAATTTGACAGAAAATATATTTTTTGAAACAAAAACTCTGTCTGAATGTGAAATTTGTTTTCAGTTATATCAACAATTCTTGGAACGGCTTACTATTTAGTACTTTAACTTCGTCTGCCAAGGGGTTAGCCGCGCGCAAACCGACTGGTACCTGCATATTTGTGCTGAGGGATATTAGCTCTGCTAGTGAAGCTGTGGGACACTAAAACGGGTGACTTTATACGCACTTTAGTAACTAGAGAGGAGGCTCTGGTGGAGTTGTTTGGAGAGTGAGAGCTATTGATATAAAACTTATTTGTGCTGTAGGATCACGAAATGGCACTGAAGAAACAAAGCTGATAGAATTGGACTTTGATGTAGAAAGTGCCTGTTTAGGCTCCTGAATAAATGCCTCTGGGGCGATTCTTTTATAAAATTTCTTCTATATACATAAGCAGCTTACCAAAACTTAGAGATAAATACGTAGAACATTCAATACAGGAGAAGTAGAGTTTTACTTGTTCCTTCACATCCCGGAGCCCTCTCTCGCGAAGATGAAGGTTGTCTAGGCGTGCCTAGTCTTTCTGCTTCTCTTCTACAGGTCAACAAAGGGACTTTGGACAATTGTGCCACCCAAGGTCAAATGGGAGGATGGGGCTGGCAAGGAAGGCTACAACACCTACGCCTTCCACTAGAATGCAGGTAGGTGACGTAAGGGTCCCTTCAGGACCGAGTGTGTGCTGGCTGTTCGGTTGCAAGCACGAAGATTTTTTTGATTATGGCTGACGGCAGCGGCAGGTCTTTTGTGGAACCCCCCCCCACACTCTCCGCCAATAGTTGAGGCGAACTAGCGTGCCGCCCTGCAGTCAACGCTGTCCGTCGAGTGATCTGTCAGCTCATGCTGGCAGTCTGGACTTCACGTCCAAGCCAATCACTCATCATAGTTCCATAACATGATCAATGTGACTAGACCAAATAAATATTGAAAGTTATACAAAACTAAAAAATCTCCTAATAAAACTGATCTGGAGCCCGTATAGCTCACTTTATAAACGTGCAGCTACAAAAATGTTATCATCGCTGCCCTGTGAAACGGCAATTATGACAAAAATATTTTTCTTTAGCACAAATATGACATAATATTGCTGTTGTTTGTCGCATTGTGCCGAAACTCGTGTTTGACATGTGAAATTCACGAACTCTGATTGGTTGTTTCCCATCTACCTATTGTTAATGCTAAAACTGCATCCTACACTAACCCCAGTTCTACTTGATATATAAATTTGCAATTCATGCATATAGTCCAGTCAGTGGGGGTTTTTGCCCTACAAAAGGTGGGATAGTTGTGATTTTTATGTTATTCAGTTCCGGGCCCCGATGAAAAATCCAAGTTTAGACCCTTGAGGGCTGTGCGCGGTCCGCCATCTTGGATTAAAGGTACCAAAAAAAGGTTTTACAAAATTATTCCTCAACGGTTGGTCCTATGACAAAAATGTAAAAATATAAATTTGAAGAAGACTAAATTCTCTACATTTTTTGTAAAAACACTTTTTTTTAAGTCTGATGTGTAACGAGTTACAGCAGCGAAAACGTGAGCATTCTTCCAAAAAAATGTATTGGTACATAGGTACCATTTATACAGGGTGTTTCGTCCATGGTGGTTCATAGGACAGGAGGTGATAGTAGTCAATTAGTCAAACAAAAAATTGTATGGCAAGGGGGGTAGCATCTTTACAGGGTGATTAAGAAAATTCGGTAGTCTTTCACAAAATACCCTGAATTTTAAAAAGTACAGTGTACAGTCACTTACAGAACTCATTGTATGCAGAGCTTCACGACCTATCGTGACGACTGCTCGACCAACCCCGTACTCCTCTTTCCTAAGGACAAGCAATCGTAAATCGCTCCTTGTATACTATCAAAAGAAAAAGGGAAACATAGAATGATATATGTTTTGTTTAGTTGTGGGTAAGCTCAATAAACACAGATAAGGAACATTCCTGTCAGAAGTTTCACACCTTGGAAGATCTAATGGAGACCCTAGGAATGTACTCAGTCCGAGATTATTATTCATTCCTTCCAACTATACATATATACGTTGAGTTACTAACCACCTGCCAACCGGATGAGGTTGGGTAATTCGTCTAATTAGTCTATGAAATCAAGGAAAAGAGTAAATATGTAATGGGGTCATCTTGGGAAAAATTCCAACTAAGCTGAAAATTGGTATACACTTGCCTTTCAGCTCTCCAAATATGGTGTGAAAAGTGCCCGGAATTCGGTTGTCCGCATCACTTTTGACAGTAGAAAAGCGGGTAAAAAAAATGACGTTTTTTCCGGTTTTTTGCGAATATCTTTGTTCCTGTTGTTCTAACGGCTAAGGTATACTATATACATATAAAAGATAGAGCGGAACATTCTCTACAAAAAAGATGCAATAAAGTTTATTGATAACACTAATAGTTTTCCTGTGATCTGGCATTGAAATCCAATATAAATTTTGTATTGATATTTAATTGCATGTAATGATCGAAATCGAGGTTTCTCTACGGTATCTTCCCGATTTGACATTTTTATGGACATTCGGGTATAAATAACAGTATATTCAGGTGGACAAATTATGTTCATTGCAACGGGGATACCTGGTGACGAGAAGTTATACTGCCACAATGCTTGAAGCACCGCACTACTGTGATGGAGAGAAAGATCTGTCAAAATTTCAAAGTCATTAAGTCATCTCACGCTGACAGAGTACTTTGGCTTTTAACACTCATGAGTACCGTCAAAGTTCGTAATAAAACGGTGCCTATTCATCCATTATTACAGTTCCAGAGAATCAGTGCCATGAAAAGATCGTATGGAGAGCTCTATACTTATATGCGATATGAATTAGTTCCGTGCCCGCTGTCAATGTTTATTGAAGCGTACCTGCGTATGGGAGAAATACCAGCTTTGTTTGACGTCTTCAAGCTATCGGTAGCTTAACTTAATTTCACAAAAGTTACATATGACATCGACGGAGGATGTCTCTTACATCAGGTTTTGTAGTATCAAAATGAATCTTTCGATTCGATTTGTTCAAAGTTTATTGGTATGTACAAAGGTATTATATACGATTCAAACGTTTTCATAGTTTTGGATGGATACAACAGTAGCACCAACAGCGTGAAATCTATGAAACAACGTCGTCGACCAGCAAAATCTTTATCTGCTGATACTTCGACGAGACGATGAATGTCACAGTGACCCAGGAAAAATTCCTTTCCAACAGTAACAGCAAGCGCAGATTGACTTCGATGTTGTCTGTCAAATTCGAAGCTAATAATTTTGTTTTTAAACACGCTCAAGATGATGCTAACGGTTTAACCCTCTAATGCCCCAGTCCGCCTCAAGGCGGCGTTTTACCCCTATTTTTATGATGTACATACCGCACACAAATAATTTTTTTTTGCTTTAACCGTTAGGCACAAACAGTAGGCGAAGTTTCCATATAGAAATTTGTTTTCCGTGAAATGTTCTAATACGTTCCGTTTGACAAGTGTATCAGTTCAAAGTGAATTTTTAGCGCAAAGCGACAAAAACTTTTGTTTTGTGTGAAACCGAACCGTGAATAATCAAAAAATAATACTAGTTTCTGTCCGAATTGATTTGAAAAAAATACTGGTAAGTAGGAACATTTCTTATATTTCGTAAAGTGTACAAAATTTTTTGAATTTTTGTTTTTTTTTTTAGCAATAATATGTAATTAGCTAAGGCCGTCTGTAGGCGGACCTGGGCTATTAGACGATTTTTTTTTGTTTTTATTGATAATTTGATTTATTTGTTATTTCTTCTTCGGTAGTCATGTCACATCGTAAATCTCACTACAATCTCTCCGAAAATCGAGCAGATTTGTTCGTTAATGGAGGTTGTTCCGACCAACGATGAGGAAGCTGGTAGTGAAGGTGGAGCCGAAGATTTCAGTAGTGACGACGATGTTGCTGACTCCGATCATGTGCAACCAGGTGATTGCTTTGCAATTCATCAGTACCCAAATCCAGAGATATTATTGGGGAAGAAAATGGGTATCGAATGTGAATCTATTCAATATTGGTGGGCATAATTACAAAACTCTTCCAGAATTACAAGCATCTGCCGAAAAAGTTATCTCTGCTGCTTCATCTGCTACCTCTAGCTCTCGTTCTGCTGAATTTACATCTGCTGCTCCCTCCTGCTCCCACCAGTTCTCGTTGTGCTGTTTCCTCTGTTCAATAAGCGTTCGCGAGAAGTGGTATGCGGACGAAGAAAGTAAATCCAAACTTCTTCTACTAGTGGTGTTTTCACTGGCATCGTCAAGGAAGTGAGGAACGATTCATCGGAATTCAAAACCATGATTTGGAAAATGAAAATTTACAGCTTCATGCCAATGAGATAACTTTTCCGTGGCCAAAAAGTATTACCGGTTGAATTAAAATAATTGGAAACTCCATATGACTGCTTCTGCTATTTTGTGACCGTAGAATTCCTCCAGCTCATGGGAACCCAAATGAATTTATACGCGTGTCAAGCAGATATTACAACCCGATTCGTCACTGATGAAGCTGAGCTTCGTAAATTCATCGGGATACTCATTTTCATGTCTGTGTATCGCTATCCAAACGTCCGATCATATTGGGGAAGGCATTCGTTTGAACCAGTTAGGAAAGCAATGACACGCCATCGGTTTGAAGAGATCCGTCGCAGAATACATTTCAACGACAATTCTGCAATAATTCCAAAAGGTGAACCTGACTACGATCGGTTGTATAAAGTACGTCCGCTCATAAAACACATCAATGAACGATTTATTTCCATTCCAATGCGACAACGGCTCTGTGTTGATGAACAAATGCTGTTCCAAAAAAATGAAAAGGAATCCAACACGTCAGTATATGCCTGCTAAGCCTCATAAATGGGGAACGAAAATCTTCACTCTATGCGATGAAACCGGTTTTTCGTATTCTTTCGAAATTTATTCTGGAGCCGGCGATAATGTAATTTACAAGAATGAACCGGATCTTGGAGCTGCTTCGAATATCGTTGTTCGTTTTGTCGAAGCACATTCCCGATAATATGAACCAAATTGTGTACTTCGATAATTTTATACATCTCTGGGCTTGCTGGTTTATCTAAGAAGCCGTGGAATTTATAGTCTGGGAACAGTGCGAGCAAATCGAGTACCAAATAGCAAAACTATCTACAGAAATAGAGCTTACAAACAAAAAAGTTGAGCGTGGCTATTCCGAAGAATACGTTGGCAGAGCTTATGGGGTAGACATAAGTAAAGTTTTTATGGCGGGACACGAAAGCTGTTCGTCTGTTATCAACCTACGTTGGTTCCATACCCTTTGTCTCGCGAAATGTGGATAGCCTTATCGGTCGCTACCAATCCGCATGAAGACCACAAAATGGACAAATCGCATATTTTTTCACTTGCTGGATCTGGCTATGGTCAATGCATATTTATTATACCATAGGTTGCACGAAGGAAAGCCCAGGAACGAACTTCCTAACTTTCGAACTGAGGTGGCAGAAACTCTCTGCGCAATGGACTCTGTTCAACCTGTGAAAACGTGGTCGCCCATCAACATCATCATGTGTCGTTGACTGCTGCTGGTGGCGCCCAAATATTGTGTGTTGTTGTGTGTCGCTTTTTTTCTTTTTTGCTTTTTTGTTTTTGCCTTCAGCATGCAGAATTTTATTTTAGATTTCTGCAACATTCGCGGATTAAGAGCAAATCGGTTTTCGGTGTACTGCCACCTTAACTCAAAAAATCCGGCAATTTTTGCGCTAAGTGAAACCAAGGTCGTTTCTGATGCTGATATTAATCAGTATCACGTCCCTGGTTACAGCTTCGTGCCTCTTTTTTCTCAGCATAGAGGGATCGCAGTATATATTCGGAATGATGTGGCCTTTACTATTCTTCAAGATTTTCCTTCTGCTAATCCAGAGTTTAATTATATCTGGATTAGGTTCAAACTTCACAAGCACATCATAATACTTCTGTTTCCTTTATCGCAGCCCAAATATGTCTGATGACGACACGGTATTCGTATTTGACAATATCTCCAACAATATTGATCATTTGCTTTCTGTTTCCCCCTCTTCCGAAATCGTCCTGGCAGGCGATTTTAATGTTCATAATATACCGTGGCTCAGACATTCTTCTACCACAAGTCCTGCGGGCCGTTTCGTTGAACTCTTCTGTGAATCATTTAATTTGCAACAGCTAGTGGATGCACCAACGCGAATTCCTGATGCAGCTGGAGATAAAGCTAATTTACTCGACTTGTTTCTAACATCTCATCCTGACAAATATTCCATTTCAGTCGGTTCCCCTCTTGGAAATTCAGACCATTGTTTAATCACGGCTCAATTTACCACCTCAAACCTGTGCCGACCAACTGCTCCACCTACAAGTAGGCTTCTTTGGCACTATAAGAATGCTGATTGGGAAAGTCTCAATAAGTATCTTAAAGAAATTGATTGGTCGGTCTGTTTTGCTTCGAGGGATGTTGATGAATGCACATTACAATTTAGTAACATACTAAATCTTGGCATGCGTGAATACATTCCGTATTCTTACAGCAGGTCTCAACAACAGCATGATCGCTCCTGGTTTAACGATAAGTGCAACCAAGCTATAAAAGCGAAAGAGTCTGCTTTTCGCGCCTATCAATTGCATCCATGTCCGGAAATGAAACAAGTCTACAAGACTGCACGGAACACCTGCAAGTCCATTATCCAGAGAGAAAAATTTCTTTTTGACCAGAATATTAGACAAAGAATCTTGACAAGCCGCAAAGGTAGCAAAGGTTTCTGGTCCCTGGTCAAAACCATCAGGAACAATTTCACCAGTTCCTCTATACCTTCACTACTTAATAATGGTGAAGTGATTGTTGACTCCCTGGATAAAGCTAATATTTTAGCTGCTAGATTCGCTTCAAATTCTCGTCTTCCACCAACTTCACAAACACCTGTTTTGCATCGCCCGTGTGAATGTGTACAAGAGCCAATACACCTTCGTACGAGGGATGTGGTCAGGGTCCTTAAGGGGATCAACGTCTCCAAAGCCGCAGGTCCTGATGGTTTTTCGCCCCTGTTAATTAAAAGCTGCGCCTCATCCTTGGCTAAACCTCTGCGCAAACTCTTCTACTTGTCTTATTCGACAGGAAAATTTCCAACTGCTTGGAAGCTAGCTCACGTTCAGCCTATTCCTAAGAAAGGAGAGGGTAGCGATCCCTCAAATTATCGACCAATTGCCATCACTTCGATTCTTTCAAAGGTTTTTGAATCTATCATTAACTCAAAATTAATGAAGTATCTAGAAACTAATCATCTCATCAACGATCGCCAATATGGCTTCCGAGCTGGACGCTCATCTGGAGACTTGCTGACCTTTCTTACGGAACGTTGGAATCGTAGTCTTCACAATTTTGGTGAGTCTAAAATCGTTGCCCTAGATATTTCAAAAGCCTTTGATAGAGTCTGGCATCCAGCCCTTTTAGCCAAACTCAAAGCACTTGGTCTCTCCCCTCCTCTTGTATTATGGATTGAAAGTTTCCTATCTAGTCGCGAAATACGTGTTGTATTAGATGGCGTTACGTCTGAACCGCATCCCATAAATGCCGGTGTACCTCAAGGCTCTGTTATCTCTCCAACTCTCTTTTTAATTTTCATTAATGATCTGCTTTCCCTTACTTTCAATCCCATCCATAGTTTCGCAGATGACAGTACTCTTGATTTCGCTTACTCCTTTGACACTCTTGCAGAATCCAGGGGGAATGCTGCATGTGTTAAACGAGATTGCATGACTAGATCATTGAATAACGATCTTGCCAATATCCTCGCTTGGGGCAAAGCGAATCGCGTCGAATTCAATGCATCAAAGTCCCAAAGCTGTCTTATCTCATTAAAACAAGATCATAACTTAACCACACCCGTTTCTTTTGATGGAGCATTCATTTCTGATTCACCGTCACTAAGCATTCTTGGCATTAATATTTCCAGTAAGTTAAACTGGACAGATCACATCTTCTCTGTTGCCAAAGAAGCATCGAAATGTCTTGGATTTCTGAAAAGGTGTAAGAAATATTTCAGCCCGTCAAATCTAGCGCTCCTCTACAAGTCCTACATTAGACCTAGAATGGAATACAACTCCCATATATGGGCCGGGGCTGGTCGCACAGCCTTAGCTTCATTGGATATTGTCCAAAAGAGAGCCTTCAAAGCTCATTGGCGATTTGGCAATAACTTGTCATATCGACTCACTCGAGCACCGCCGCAATGTTGGATGCCTTTCGCTCCTTTATCGCTATATGCATGGTCAATGTTCTGATGAAATATCTAGTCTAATCCCTTGTAGAATGATTCCTGCACGCAATACTCGCGCTGTAAACCGCGCACATCCTTTAACCCTTCAAATTACTTTCGGCCGTACAGTAAAATTCAGAGATGCTTTTTTATCCCGAACAGTGCGAATGTGGAACAGCTTACCATCTTCTGATTTTCCTCCGGCATACAATCTGCGGAAGTTTAAGGGCGACATACATCGGCACCTCCGCCACTTTCCTCATATCCCCTAATCCTTTCCCTATCTCCTTCCTGCCATGCTGTGCTTTGCATCATAGGGTATCCCCTGAGCTTGGCTTAATAATATATAAAAAAAAAAAAAAAATCATCGTCAATGCCATCTACAGCGAAACTAAAAAAGGCATATCTGCCTCCAGACAATGTTCGATTTGACCAAGTAGGTCACTGGTGCTTGTTTTTGGATAGAACAGGTAAAAAAATGTGCAAAATGCCGAAATGCACATCAGAAACACAAGCATTTTGTAAAAAATGTAATTTAAACTTATGCAATTCAACTACAAAGAATTGCTTTTTTGCTTTTCATAATCGTGGACAATAGCCAGTTTTATTTTCATACCATTTTGTTTGAATAAAAAATTAGTTTCAATTTATAAATGCATTTTTTATTCATAAAAACGAAAAAAACACCTGAGCTTTTTTTTTCACCATGCGACCCAGGTCCGCCTCGAGGCTGGGCTCTTTATATTTACCTGTAGTGATGAGCGATGCATCAAGTCGCGTTTCTGACATTAGATTTATGTTTCTCATGACAAAAGTATCCCTTTAATTTTTTTGACTCAAAAAAAAATTCTGGCATTAGAGGGTTAATAATTGAAACGGCTTTGGAGTGCTCACGCATAAATAGAACGGTTGTTGTTGGGGAAGACGCGAATCTCTTGGCAATTTTGGTTGCTCGCACTCCAATTGATGAAGAAATCTTCTTCCTCAAACCGGGCAAGATAAAGTCGATAGAAAACTTTGCTCTTCTCGAAATTTCAATGATCACGAAGACATCAGAGATCATCTTCACGCTTTCACTGGATGTGACACAACGTCTGCTCTTTTCCATAGAGGGAAAACTGCAGTTTTAAAACTTTTCGCTGCAGCACAAATTTTCAACCAGAGTGATGCTTCTCGAGAATCAATCTCTTCCGATGGAATTCGTATCTTTCTAGCTATGTATCGCGATCCAGTTAAACAAGATGACTTGAACGCATACCGTTATCCTGGCTTGAAAGTTATAGGCAGAAATAAGTCAGTAAATTTGAGTTTATTATCCCCAACAGCTAACGCAGCTAGGAGCACCTGTATCCTGGTACTGGTTAGGAAATCAGCTGAAACCCCAAGATTGGGGATGGGTACTCAAAAACGACGGCATATTAGAGCCAATAAAAACATCGCAACCTCCTGCCCCAGAGCGTCTTTTGAGCATGATTTTTATAATTGTTCGAAAGGCTGTTTCACCCTGTGCGGCTATCAAAAGTTCTGCCTCTAATGTTCAGAAATTTGCGGCAATTGTCGTGGGATATTTTGCCGCAATGCTACCCCAATCGAAGATTCAATACAAAAAAAGGAACGATAACGACGAACCAGAAACAGATGCTATTGATTCCAAGCACTCTTGGAATTTCCCACCAGTCCCGTGGGAAAATCAAGAACAGTTCGAGAAAGAAGAAGAAACCGAAAGAGAATAACCTGCCAACCTTCATTTTTTTATTTATGTATTCCTAAATATTCATGAAGAAAAAGACCTGACCTGACCTGAGAAGCTTAATATTTTTACGGTAGACTTTTACATTTTTATATATATATATACTGCATATATACTGTTTTTTATACCCGAATGTCTATAAAAATTTCAAATCGGGAAGATACCGTAGAGAAACCTCGATTTCGATCATTACATGCAATTAAATATCATTACAAAATTTATATTGGATGACAATGCCAGATAACGGGAAACCTTTTAGTGTTATCAATAAGCTTTATTCCTTTAGACCAACAGGAACAAAAATATTCGCAAAAAAAAAACGAAAAAACGTGATTTTTTTACCAGTTTTTGTGCTGTTAAAAGTGATGCGGACAACCGAATTCCGGGGACTTTTCACACCTTATTTGAAGAGCTGAAAGGTAAGTGTATACCAATTTTCAGCTTGGTTGGAATTTTTCCCAAGTGAAATCCTAAAGTTCCTGGACTATCAATGAGGGTCGTGCAATTGGAAGTGCGACGATATCGGAAGTTTAGCAGTGCCGAACGATAAACAAATTTTTCCAAAAAGAAATATTTTTTCTTTTCTTCCTGACCTAGGTACAGGCTACATTGGAGTTCGTAGAGTATCCTCGAAGGGACCTCTACGGGGAATCCGCAACAAACCAAAACTATGTAAATGATTTTTTTCTGCTTCTGTAGCAATATTGCGACTTTTTGAATACCGTAAGATGACAAATTTTACTATCGATATATCGAGGTTTGAATGAATTCGGGGCAAAAACGTAGCTCTCTCTCCCCCTTCGTACACCATAAAATTTTATAAGTAAGACTGACCGGTCTTTATCGGCCCCTTATGAGCATTATCGGGTCATGTGAATTTCCTTTAAACCAGGGACCGTAATTATTACAATCAAAATGAAAAAAATCATGAAATAATAATTGTTTTTGATTTTTAATTTTTTTGATCAGAGATAATAATTATTTTTGAATTTTATTATTTAAATCCTGAAATAATAATTATTTTTGATTTTTATTTTTTTTTTGATCAGAAATAATAATTATTTTTGATTTTTATTTTTTTGATCAGAGATAATAATTATTTATGATATTTATTTTTTTTGATCAGAAATAATAATTATTTTTGATTTTTATTTTTTTTGATCAAAGATAATAATTACTTTTGATATTTATTTTTTTTCTCAGAAATAAAAATCATTTTCCGATTTATATTTTTTTGATCAGAAATAATAATTATTTTCGATTTTTATTTTTTTTGATCAGAAATAAAAGTCATTTCATAATTACATAATTATCTGAAGATTTTTGAGTTAAGTAAATAAATAAAAACTATGTGCTGCTAGTAAATTGAAAAATAAACCTTCAAATATTTGTTATTAATTACCAAAAATAAAAATTACAAAAATTTTGTTAAAGTTTTTATTACTGCACTACACGTTGTTTAATTTAAAAAAAAAAAGTGTTTTTCTAACATTAACATCCGATCGATTACATCTAAGATCGCTAAGTATTAATTTCTATGCAGAAAATGCCCTTTCCACACTAACTTGTGTGGTCGGAACAGCGTGCACTATTAATGCAAGTCTATACAATGACTTTATATATTTCTGTTGCTGCCAGCTACGAGTAAAAAATTAAAGGAGAGGCCCATCGACAACAATTTTCATGCCAATCTCAAAAATGTTTATACACATACTATAAAAAATTCGCATTGCAGGCGAATGCAAAAAAAAAGTTTATGCAAGGGATTTTGGCGCGGTTTTTGAAAGTATGACGCAAAATTCTATACCAGCAGCAGCATAGTGAGAGATAGTAATATAAAACAACCTTTTGAGATTCCTGGATCCCCAGTAAGCCTATTTCCGTCTTCGGTTGCCCAATAACTTGCCTTAAAATTTCATTTTTGGTAAATCCATAATAAGAAAATATATTAAAATTCTTTTACTTTTATCAAAATTACAAATATTTACCAATATTCAAATTCCTAGCTTATTATTAAAAAAGAAACAAGTACAGTTTTACTAAATTTCCATATAAAAGAATGTAAATATTTTTCTATTTAGTACCCTTCCAATTTTAACCTTACCTACGGCTTTTGTGCTAGGGGTAAATTTCTTTACCGATCATAAACAAAAGTGACACCTAGGGTACATGTAGACATAGATATAACCACATGTTAGAAAGTGAGAAAAAGAATCACGTTCGGCACGCAAAAATGGCATATATATACTCGCAATGACCTCTCCTTTAGTGTCCCAGTCCTAACGAGTCGGAAAAATAGGACTCTAAAGTCGCGTCCTGCACCCATTTGAGCAATTAAGGACTGCTATTGTAGAATAAAAAGTTTTTTTTATTTTATCGGACTTTGTATTAATATACAGACCACATTTTATACGTAATTTGTAAATTATGTTCAGAAAACTCAAATTCTGGAGGGACTGGTCCCGTTCGTCCCCCCCCCCCTCTGGTGCGCTCCAGGGCAGCAACAGAAATATATAAAGTCGTCATTGTATAGACTTGCATTAATAGTGTACGCTGTTCAGGCCACACAAGTTAGTGTGGAAAGGACATTTTCTGCATAGAAATTAATACTTAGCGATCTTAGATGTAATCTATCGGATGTTAATGTTAGAAAAACACTTTTTGTTAAATTAAACAACGTGTAGTGCAGTAATAAAAACTTCAAAATTTTCGTAATTTTTATTTTTGGTAATTAATAACAAATATTTGAAGGTTTATTTTTCAATTTACTAGCAGCACATAGTTTTTATTTATTTACTTAACTCAAAAATCATCAGATAGTTATTTAATTATGAAATGACTTTTATTTCTGATCAAAATCAAATAAAAATCGAAAATAATTATTATTTCTGATCAAAAAAATATAAATCGGAAAATGATTTTTATTTCTGAAAAAAAAAAAATAAAAATCAAAAGTTATTATCTTTGATCAAAAAAAATAAAAATCAAAAATAATTATTATTTCTGATCAAAATAAATAAAAATCATAAACAATTATTTTCTCTGATCAAAAAAAAATAAAAATCAAAAATAATTATTATTTCTGATCAAAAAAAATAAAAATCAAAAATAATTATTATTTCAGGATTTAAATAATAAAAATTAAAAGAAATAATTATGGAATGATTTTAATTTTAAAAATCACATTTTTTTAATTATTTATCATAAGAAACTGCATAAAAATATATTACTATGTGACTTATTCCCGCTTCGAAGAACCTCAGCTAGGTACGTGATTTATTCATTTGAAAAATCAGTAATAATAATTATTTACGGTCCCTGCACTATAGAATAGCCTTTAACGTTTTTATTTGAGCAAGCGTCGAAATATACGGGTATGGTCGCGTTTGCAAGCGCGTAGTTCCCTTGCTCATTAACAGATTAAAAAGAAATTCTTTTGAATTTATATTTTTATCAATATTATAATAAGTGAACAATAGAAAAGGGTAGTTGCCGATCTAGCGCACCTTACTCCGTTACCGCCGCTACCTGACTGCTTCCAAGAAAATAAAAGTTTTTACGCTCTAAATGCTGTAACTTTAACAATTTTTGGAATTTTGCAATTATGTAAAGCTTAAAATATTCTTAACTGTTCAGGCTAATGGAATCAAAAATAAAAAATGAAATAAAATTTTTTGACATTTTTCGCATATAGGTATAAGGCCTTACCCACTTTTAAGAGATCTCTTAACGTCTTAAATGTAGCAAGTAAGAGATTTTAGCAGAATTAGTACTTAAGAGGTTAAGAGGGTTTGGAGAATCTTTTAGTTAGCCCATGGCAATATGACCAACTCACACGTAGCTATAATTGTGTGCGTCTTTAGTAATCTTTAATTATCGATATAAATAATAATTGTATAATAAATTCACAGCACGTAATGATAATTGAATTATAATTTTAATACCTAAATCGCAGGTAAAAAGTTCCACAGTTCAACAGGATTTTCGTATAAACCTGCAGCAAAAAAATGAATTGTTACCAAAACTTTAAAGTGACGATAATATTGTCGAGTAATGGTATGGTATGGTAGAAATCTGGTATTGCCTCGTTTTCATAAGACTGTAATGAAAAGCTCTTACCTTGTCCAAAGCATCCGTCTGTGGAATGATCTCCCTGTCAGTATACAGGCGGCTGGCACCATTTATGCATTTAAAAAACTCGTTAACACGCACATAATCTAGCTCTTCTATATCTATTCTTTTCTTTTCCTCCGCAAAGGAACGCTAGTTAGTTGTTTTTATATACATAGTGAATTTTATATTTTCATATTTTTGTTTTTTGTTGCTTTTTCTTTCTTCTGAGTTGTAATTCTTATCTAAATTTTGTTTTTTTTTCCTATTATTTTGAATTTTGATGATTGTGATTCTAGCACCACTACTAAAGTTGTACTCTATAAGATTTCAATCTTGTGTACATTGCCGAAATAAAGTTTATTCTTATTCTTATTCTTAATGGAGATTTCTATCACTTTAAAGGTAAAAGATTTTGGCATTCTGAAATTCTATACTGCCTCAAAAATTGCAAAGTGATTCAAGAGGTCTCTCATATTGCTCACTGTATAATTATTTTATATTTCACAAACTTGTACATATTTATATACGAATTATATAAATAGGTACTTATTTTTATCCAAAATTTCTGTATTTTAAAGAAAACAATTTCTGCGTACCTCGGTGAGGAGCTCTTATGTTAAGAGATAATTGACAGATATTTTCGTTTGCTAGAATACCAAATCTCTTTAAAAAAAATTTCCCCACAAAAGTTGACATATGACATCTCTTAACTCTTTACATAGAATACCAATGTCTACTAATGGGCTTTAACAGCCCAGTTAAGAGGATAAGAGCTCTCATCTCTTATGTAGAATCGGGGGGTTAATTTGATTTACTATATTGATTTGAATTTGAATAATATGTATATTGAAATGATATATATATATATATCTATATATAGGGACAACGAATCGGATTGCATATGAATAGCTATAGAAATTAATAAGTTGATAACAATTAGCCTAAGGCCGAATTTTTTATATTAAATTGTGAGCGAGAAGCGGAGCGGAGCTCAAAGCAGAGCTTGTTCATGCGAGAAGATGTCTGAGTGAATGCAAGACGCGCCGCTTATGATTTTACATGTACTTTTTGGTTTAAGAATTAGTATTCACTACATTCAGTTGTGACATTCGGATAATAAAATTTGGAGTCGTCCGACGAGGAATATTTTCGTTCGTAAAATATTCGCAATTATTTTTTTGCAAAAAAAAAACTTATTTTCTGCGCATCTATTAAATATTATAAGAAGGGAACATGTGGAATTTTATCACGGTAAATTAAGTATTTTTGCGTGTATGACCATTTCTATACTACACTTCAAGAAAAACCATCTTTGCTTACGCGAGAAAACACTGCACAGCCAGCTTTCTCGCTTTGCGCTTTGAAATCCTAGCTGGAACTAATTAAGGAGGTTCAGAGAGATCCGAATGCCTTTCTGCATGTTCATGTGATAATAATAATAATATAGTGGTCTCGGTGCAGTGCTAGTGTTGCTGATGTACGTCAGCTGGTAGGTCGGTTACGCGAACACATTACTTATTAGTTGAGGGACTGTCTCACCATGGGACCTTGCGCCCAATACATTTCAAAATCAGTATAGTTAGAGTTACTGGAACTCATCTGAAGCCCCCTTCGTTATAACCTCCGACTTATGAACCCGCGGCGCTTCCGAGCCAACCGTGCTATTACTCTGACTTGTGGAATGTCTCGAAACTTCGATAAATTGTGGGGCAAACTCCGTATTTACTTCTGAGTTTTTTTTTAAATGGAAAAAAGATTTTTCATAATATGACATGTAAAATATGTATTATGCTTGGGCTTCGCACCATATTCAATACAATAACAAATGATAGATTCTTACCACTAACAGACATCCAGTTGTGTTATAGCTCGAACATAGTTTTCTGAAGAAGAAAAAAACGGAAAGAATATGTGATCAACCTTTTGAAATCTTGGTAAAGTTCTTTAAAGCTAAAGACATGCAACTCAGGATATAATAATTTGCGTTGGAATAGACCTTAATTCTCTTCACATATGAAATCAAAGCGAGCTAGGTAAGTTATCATCATTTAAAAAAACTCCAATAATGAACTATTGTTTTATGATAATTAAACATCATATACTTTGAAGAAAATAAAATTTTTCATATACAAATGCGAAAACTGTTACCTTACCAGATAAAATAGAAAATCCCAATAGGGGAAAGTCTATTCAAATTTTAGATATATCAAAACAAAATAAATTTCCTAGTAAGAATTTATGTTATTCAAATTACCTATCACTGGTTTAGCAGTATCTATGTAGATATTTTTTTAACTCTGTCCGCGATGTATGATGAAGACGTCTGGTTATCTCAAAGCTAGCAAGTACTAACCTGTAAAAGAACGGAAATGTATGTTAATACCTTTTGAAATATTCGTAGAGTATGTTAATGCTAAAGACGAATAAATCAGATTATAATAATTTGCGTTGGAATAGAACTTAATTCTCTTCACATATGAAATCAAAGCGAGCTGGGTAAGCTATCATCACATCAAAAAACTGTAGATAATAATGAACTATTTATTCATTTTAATAATGAAAGATACGAATGAAAAATTGCAATAATTTTGGAACGACTATTAAAACTTAATTTAGGAAATTATCCCAAAATATTTAGTTTAATATATATATATATATTTTATTAAACTTACCAATGAAGTTCTATTATCTAAGTAGCCCATCTTCAGGTCCACGCGTGCAGTATAATGACCTGCAAAACAAATTTATAAATTATTCAATTGTAACCAATAAAAATGGAAATTTTGTTAAAAGGAATCGCGTGTTCGCGTCTTCGATCTTGAAGCTTAAATGAAAACCATATTCACAAAATAGTCAATCTTCTGACTGTCATACAGTATTTTAGCCGCCACGAAAATTATTTTTATACTATATGGTAAAACTTATTATTTCAAAAATCAAACTAAAAGAAGTACATTTCACGAGCTCACACGACATCATGCAAGATTCCAAAGTTCTCAAAACCGAGTTTCAGATGGCAAAGTAGTTTTCTTTTCCATATAATTTAGAACATACAAAAATTAGTTTTCATATCTGAAAATAGAAGCAATTATATGCAAAACTTACGTTTTTAAAAAAGAAAGGTTTTGTACATTTATGAAGAATGACAGTTCCAAAGAAGACTATCGCCGACTTAAGAACACAATAAAAACTGGGAGTGTCGGTTTTAACGAACTAGAAATGAGAGATGTACTATGTTTCCATGAACCAAAATTGAGTAAGGTAGGATCTTAGAATGTAGAGAGAACAGGAAGTGTTGATACCTATAAAATTCGTGTCCATGAGAGTGGCTTTTCTTTGAGGTACTTCAAAACGTGGAAATTGGAAAAATGTATGTTCAGCAGCCTATATTTGAAACAACCGAGATACTCCTGAGGTGCTTGGCATAGTGACAGAGACTAAACGCACTTTCACATCAAAATCAAGAACAGAAAAATGTAAACCGAAAAACTCAATTTATTGTACTTTAAAACAAGATTTTTGTTCCAATGAGTAATAAAATCCAGAGAAATAGGATAAACTAAGAATTTTACTGAGAAAATAGTTATATCTATTTCAGATTTTGAAGAAAACCACAACTTTTATGTTTTATCGGCCGAAAAACTTGTTCGGTGGAAAAATTCGTCCGATAAATCATAAAAGTTGTGTTTTCTTAAAAATGTTAAGATAAATATATTATTTTATTAGTAAAATTATTACTTTATCCTATTTCCCATGATTTTATTAATCATTGGAGCTAAAATCTTGTTTCAAAGTGGAATAAATTGAGTTTTTCGGTTTACATTTTTTCGAATCTCGTGTTTGATGTGAAAGTGCCTTAAGAGCTTTTTCGGTGGGAGCAAGCGCATTATTTTCAACCGTATATCTTATTGCCTCGCTCTCTATGTTCTCTCACAAAGCAACAATGCACAACCAGAACTTGACTAAGATAAATTTGGCTTATCACACTTCCTGTACTCTCTATATTCTAAAGTTGGGCTTGAATTAGCGTTAAGACTTGCTGACTGAGTTAACTCGATGTTGTTTCCATGAACGGATTGAGTTGACAGATGAATTATTTCGTACGAAGTAGCCGGATTTTGTGTTGGATAAAACACCCATCTGCACTATTCTAACTAATACTTACACAAATGTCAACTCAACTCGACTGGTTTCATGAAAACAACTTGGATTGAACGAAACAACTCAATTCTAGTTTCAATGGGCACTAATTCTGATTCAATCCGGATTGAACTCCGCATGGAAACATAGTAAAGGTTATATAACGGTGAAATTTGGCAGTATTTGCAAGTGGTATATAAGCGATAGTATATGACAGCATTTGAGCTAATTGATTTTTTTCCTATCTCCGCTAAAATACATCACTGATGTAGTAATAAAAAAATTAAAATGCGCTGAACTCAGATTCGTGATATTACGCTGAATTTTGGATTTGACCCACACTTGAGTCAGTATAGTCCCGACTGAAGAATTCTTAAATATTCTGCAGAGCTCTCACGGAAAATTCCGAAATATAGAACGGAACAGATTTCATGGACAGTAGTGTGTATTGGCTATAACATAATCTTTGCAACATCACGACGATCATTTGTTATTTTCAAAGTCACAAAATCATGTGTGAATTGTGTGAAAATTCGCGACTGTAATTTGTGGTCCACTTAAAATTCAATAGAAGAGTCATAAAATAATAATAATCTTTAAAATATGTACATGTAAAAAAACTGTTTACTTATTTGATAATAATATTATGTGATTTATACATAGTTTACCTCCTGAACCATACAAGATGACAATCCCTGCACCTGCATCCATCTTCTGAAAATATTTATAGAATTCTTGAAATTTCAATAATGCTTAAGTTATAAATAAATTAAATAAAAGAATTATTTCAGTTCTACTATCTAGTAAAGCTAACACATGAAAGATTATGGTTACTGGTTAATCATCATAACAAATTTGACAATCATTAAATTAACAAAATAAAAATATAATAATATTACACCTCTCCGTAAAACTTTTGATATAATAAAGTTGCCGCAATTACCTACAAAGTTTGCTCCTTTCATTTTATTGTATGTATTTCGAAAGAATCGATTTAAATTTTTTCTTTCATTAATAGTTCGCGTTCTTCTCGTATGGTGGGAGAAATATGTAAAAAGTATGGAATGGAAAATTACGCAAACAAATTTAATATAACTTCGTTAAAAACAAGAGTGTGGAATAACATTTAAGAATTGAGTTTACTTTATCCATAGTTTCGGTGAAATGGGAAGTTTGGCGCGTGATCTGATTTAGATAGTAAGCCAGAAAACAAATGTAGCATATGCTGAATTCACTCCAAATCCTGCAGCGAAGGCCTTACGTTATTCAGTGTATTTACATATGTGGAAAAGCAATCATTAATACCAGGGACCGTAAATAATTATTATTACTTATTTTTCAAATGAAAAAATGATGTACCAAACGGAGGTTCTTCGAAGCGGGAATAAGTCACATAGTAATATATTTTTATGTAGTTTCATTATGAGAAAAATTAAAAAAATGTAATTTTTAAAATTAAAAGCATTCCATAATTATTTCTTTGGATTTTTATTATTTATTTTTTATAGTCGAATGTAGCAAGCAGTTTAAAAATATAAAGAAAAATAACCAGTGAAAGCCCAACTGCTTGAACTAACTAAGGACAGTGTAATGCCACTTTCTTCTCGCCGCTGTGGGTAATAAAATTCAGAGATTCTTGCGACGCCACATTAGAGACAGCCTTGAAAAAGAATTATATTGCATGCGAACCCTAATCGTACTCGTAGGCCATTAACAACCCTGTAGTAACCGTAGGCTAGTAACCCCCTGTAGATATCCTTGTTTTCCCTGTACATAGGTAGAATGTGTTTGTTTATTGCACTGAGTAAGTACATTAGTATTGGGATAAGAAGTATTCCTTTTTCGTCGTTTCGTGGAATTGCTACCTGGTAATAAGGAAAAGTAATTAGTTTGGATGTGGCAAGATGTCCAAGAATCTTCGAGATTAGATTATCGTTGGGCACGGCGGCGAGTTGATGCTAGCATTTAATCGCGATTTCATAATTTCAAGTAAAAATAAAATTACTTTATTTTTGGAGCTTTACACGAAGATAATAATTATTTTTGATTTTTTTTTATCAGAAATAAAAATCATTTTCCGATTTTTAATTTTTTGATCAGAAATAATTATTTTTGATTTTCACTTTTTTTGATCAAAGATAGTAATTATTTCTGATTTCTATTTTTTTGATCAAAGATAATAATTATTTTTGATTTCCATTTTTTTATCAGAAATAAAAATCATTTTCCGATTTTTATTTTTTTGATCGAAAATAATAATTATTTTTGATTTTGATTGATTTTTGATAAAAAAAAAATAATAAAAAAAAATTATTATTTCTGATAAAAAAAAATCAAAAATAATTATTTCTGATCAAAAAAATATGAATCAGAAAATGATTTTTATTTCTGATCAAAAAAAAATAAAAATCAGAAATAATTATTATCTCTGATCAAAAAATAAAAATTAAAAATAATTATTATATCATGATTTTTTTCATTTTGATTGTAATAATTACGATCCCTTACTTTTCAAAACTTCTGGTGATTTTCATTTTTTGAAAAATTTCTAAGGTAATTACAACAGTAAAGAGAACTTTTCTTTGACACCTATCAGTTCAGTTTGCAGTAGCTAAAAACTTTGGCTTAATTCATGGGGGAAGTATGAAGTATGCAAAATTCATAAAAAAAAATTTTTACGAAAAAGTGGAAAAACAGAATGTAAAGTTCATGCAAATTTGTTATAACACATTGTCTCAAAAATGAGTATGTGAACAGGCCTAATGTGTTGGAAGAAGTATGCCCTATAATTTGAAACATTTTTTGTGACTAACCCAATCTGAACCTTGGGCAGTGTTAATTATTATATTGAGTCTTGTATCTCGCAGAAAAAACATTAAAAATTTCCCCTATTTCATTGCATATTTCTTAACCCCATGATTACTATTTTTTATATAATGTGACGGGAAACAACTTCTAGGTGATAAACCTAAAAAAATTTACAAAACTGAGGCAAATCTGGGTACAAATTACACATCTAGTATATATGTATATTATTTACATTTTTTTGGATTTTTGAAAATTTCCAAAATATTTTTTCCCATACTTGGTGGTGAATTTCTCCGAACATAGTCTCCAGGCATGCCGCAACATCACCAGAGGTCGACACTTATGCAAGCAAAATCATCCCATATATCACAAGGGATCTGCATGGGACATGCAAAATTGTTCAAACGGGAGATGGCCCACACTGGACTCAACTTCATAAACCAAATGAATGGCTGTTCGCCTTGAAAGAAAAGACCACGATCAATGTCGTATGTGAAGACACAGTCAACCAAATGGTTATCGAAGGATCAGGCATTTTAAGACTTCAAAATGTATGTATCATCAAACTGCCTCTGATCACCATACGCGGCCACAATACTTTCCCGACCAGCTCAAGGATGTCGTACATACCTACCACAAATCTAACTCAACGAGCGAAATTGCAGAGACCACGTCCTAACATATCAGACGGACCTGATTTCAAACCGCAAGGGACAGAGCTAGAGTCCATTCAAAAACAAATTCAACAGCTCCACATCGATCTTCCAACAATTCACCTTCACGATGTACATCAATTTGCTATTGGCTATATCGGGTTTGGCATTGGTATTTGCCATTATCATCTACATAATTTGGACTTACAAATACCGCATTTGTTCCTAAGCCAACCCCACAACCGAGGCGATACATCATTCAAGCGGATTGCACCCCAGATCAAGATGAAGAAAAACAAGTTCCCGATTTCAACAGTTGAATTCATCATTTAACGCGGGGGGAGGATGTTCATCATTACATTTTTCCGTAAGTAACATAACATTCATTTCGATACGGAGGGCGAAAAATAAAAAGTTACTTCCACTTTCTAAATGAATTACATTGTTTTATCAAAATGATTTTAATTAAATTAAAAATTGTCATATTGATAGTATAACGTATATATACGGAATATGTAGATATTACCTGAAAAGCAATCTCCGCTCACCGAAAACCTGCAATAGAAATTAAAAAATATATATGTAACAAATTTGTAATAATTTTTGAAAATCGTTTGCGTCTTATATATGAGTTCCAGAGCTGAAGTAATTATTGTGATATCCTCATTGTATACAAGCTGCGTTCTTTTGTGGCCCAGAATAGAAATAAAAATTATAATGAATTCGAGAAACCGAAATATTTATAGTATTATCAAATATGAATTGAATGTTTTTGTTTTGACAAGAAATCACTTCAAAATTGCAATGTTGTTTCTTCTGTTTTTTTTTTTTTTTAATTAATGCTGTAACATGTATTTTATTACGATTCTAAAATGAGTTGGGTACGAGATCCAGATAATCCACTGTATAACATTTTTTCGGCACTACTACATAAATATGTAGGTATATGTAGCTACTTTTAACAAATAATAAATTAAACAAAGAAAGAAATTTCCTACAATTAAATTTGAACTTAACCCTTGTTTCCACTGGCTTAACTCGAATCAACCTCAAGTTGAACTGTACATGGAAACGTAATTAAGAGATTTCTTCTACATTTTGTAAGGTTGTCACATGAAGCAATTTATATAACATCAATTCCAGAATCCTTTTTCGACACAGTTCAATTTTATGATATAAATAAGTCAAAGTATTTCAAAAGTAGAAAATAAATCTTTAATCAATCACTAACGAATTGAACCAAAGTGAAGGTACATACCAATCTTGCTACTATCAGAACAAGCTTAACACAAGCTCGCTGCATGGACACGTTTAATAAATAAACGGTCAACAATACATGCGTTTCATCACTTAGTCGGTGTTAGTATTAGTATGTTACACTAAACACCGGATGAAATGACATTCAATGCGGCATGGAAACAGAAAATTAAGTATTATATAGACGTTTTTTTTTTAAAACATGCTTGGAAACGTCAACGACCAAATGCTCAGCTATAATATTAATAGCAATGCACATGCGATTGATCGGTTCATACATACTAAAGTTGGATCTTGCGGAGTTAACATGCAACAGAGGTAACCTTCTCAGATTGTGCCCACAATCACGGAAAGAGATTTTACTAAGTAGCAGGGGAGAATCAATATTTAAAAGAGTTGATGCACAAAAGTTACATCGCCGACCATGAGACGTTTTTCAAGCGAGTGCATATTCAAAAGCTTCAAGCGGTCCTCATAAGGTGGAAGAATCAATTTATTATTCCAGGGTAGGTACCTCAGGCCGAAGCGCAGGAAGTTCTGCTGAACATACTCGATGCGGTCGATGTGTGTACCGTAAAATGGAGACCAGACCTGGCTAGCGTATTCAAGGAGGGGTCCCACAAAGCAAGTGTACAAACGCAATGTTATGGTGGAATTCGAAAACTCGCGAGACCAACGTTTGATAAAGTCCAGCATAGAACTACTCTTTGATACCATGTAGTTTATGTGGGAGATAAAATTCAATCTATGGTCACATTTGACACCCTAGTCACAAACAGTACCCTCGCGGCGGCAAATCGTGGAATCCGATAGCACATAATCATAGGTGATTGGTTTCTGATTCCTGTGGAAAGTCATAACCTCACATTTGTCGATATTGAGAGCCAAATTATTGTTTTTGCACCAAACGGAAAATTTGTAAAGGTCACCTTGTACCAGTTCACAATCGCTAAAAGTTTTAATCTGAGTGAAAAGTTTGATGTCGTCAGCATAAATCAAGACTTTACAGTGTCTCATAACAGATACAATGTCGTCAATAGATAAAATAAAAAACAGCGGGCCCAAGTGACTTCCTTAAGGTACGTCGGATGAAGCCTTTAAGACTCTAGAGATGGAATGTCGAAATAAGACTTGATGTTCTTTTATTTAAGTAAGACTTCGTCCAATTAAGAAAAGTTGGAGGAAACCCATACTTTTCCATTTTAACACGTTGACGCTCACTTTGAAATCGGTGATAGACGACAAAAACGACTTTTTTTTTTTTTTTTTTTTAATTAGTTGGTTCTTCGGGAGTTCGATCAAGATATCATATTTACAGAATAAAATTAATATATTTTCCACCAAATATTCCTAAAAAATTATGGACGTCTATAGCAGTCATTTGTTTTTAATAGCTTCGATTTCACTGATACACAAAAGACGTCTATAGACGCCTTGGTAGCTGTAAAGACCCTAACGATAATTGTTGAGAATAATTTATTAAAAATGAAATAAATATATTATTATAAACATAAAACTATCCGGCACCTAAAACTGTTGGGCAGGCCCGACGCCTACAAGGTATGGCGAGATGGTATCGACAATTCATTCCGAACTATGCCGATCTAACTGCCTCCATTACAGACACTCTGAAAAATCCCAGTCAGTTCCAATGGACACCTGAAGCCCAGACGTCTCTGGAACAGAAACTTACCTCTGCTCCGTTGTTAGTGACCCCAGATTTCACCAAACCGTTCGTTACCCAGTGTGGTGCGAGCCAACAAAGTATTGGTGGAGTGCTGTTAATACTAGATGACGATGGCTACGAGAAGCCGATAGCCTAAGTCTCCAAAAAGTTGAATTCAGCACAGCGAAATTACACAGTCACAGAGCAGGAATGCTTAGCAGCGATGTTAAGTGTACAGAAGTTCCGGCCCTTCATAGAACTTATGCCGCTTAATATAGTGACTGATCATGCGAGCTTGAAATGGCTGAGTTTGAAGCTTCAAGGTTTCGACTTCACCATCGAACACAGAAGAGGAAGCTTGACCGTCATCCCGGATGCGCTGTCACGAATCCATTGTGACAGCTTCTCACCATCTGAAGATCCTGGTCCGGAAGTTGAACTTAGCTCCCCATATTTCAACTCGTTGGTATATGAGGAGTTGAGGCAGAAAGTTAAATCAACTTCTGATAAACTGCCAGATCTTTGTGTCAGGGATGGCTTCGTCTATATTCGGAATGTTCCGAGAACAGGCGATCCGATTCAAGAAGAAAAAGCTTGGAAGCTTTGGATTCCATGAGGGCTTGTCTCCGAGGTTATTTCAAGAGCGCATGATCTGCCACTAGCTTTTCACGGGGGTATAGGGAAAACACTGGAACGATAAAGAAGATACTTATACTGGCCACGAATGACAGTAGATGTCAGAATTTGCGTAGGGTCCTGTAACGTGTGTAAAGAAACCAAGGCCTCCAATACCACTCTTAGAACAGTTATGTGAGTTCTTTCTAAGTCCATATCCCAGGTCAGCGAAAGGAAATGTCTGCATACTAATAATTCTTGACCACTTTTCTAAATTCCCGATTCTCAAACCGATGAGAAAGGCATCTATTCTTAATGTATGTCAATTCATCGAGACAGAAATATTTTATGTGTTCGGAGTTCCGGAGACTATAGTCTCTGACAATGGAGTCCAGTTTTGCTCGGCTCACTTCGCCAAATTACTGGATAAGTATGGGGTCAAACACTTGCGAACAGCAGTCTACTCGCCGCAATCAAACGTCTCAGAGCGAGTGAACAGGTCTCTATTGTCAGGGATTAGGGCATACATCCAGATGGATCACACTAAGTGGGATGAGAAGCTAAGCCACATAGCTCAATCCACCAAGCAACCGGGTTCTCACCCTACCGGATACTTTCAGAAGATGATTAGGGTTAAGTCAAAGAAAGGAAACTCCTTATGAGCTTGAAGATCGCCAGGGAAGAACGTTAGGGGTCTAACACGCCAATGACATCAGGCCGTGATATCGATATTTCTGGGACGTTGTAGGTCTAGTGCAAATTTCAATCCTGGTAGCCCTTATAAGGCATCCATCCAGCTAAACTGGTAAGCTACAGGAGGCCAATGTGCATCTTAGGACCCTCCCAGCCTAGCGGTCGGCATACCTTTTGGAAAATAGACACGTTTTAACCCAATCCCTCGCCTGACAATGCGTCAGAACCCGTCCTACATGGTACCCTACGTCAGATAGGTTGTCGTAGGAATTCCACTTCCATAAAGCCTTTGCAAATTTAAGGAAGAAAATCTGGCACGTCGCTACCTCAAAGACGCCTTGGAGACACACCCTTGAACAAGCGGTCGGAGATCAGAGTGAGATGTTAGGGCTGGGGAAGCTTTGCGATCAGTTGCTTAGGTTACTGCCGCGATTGTTCCCTGGCTCATGTCGGTGAAAGAAGGCTGACGGGTACTGGAAGACTGAATTTTTTAGGTTACCAACTTGTCGGTACACCTTTGACCTCCGGCACGGAAAATCATGTCGAGGTCTGATCAAAGACTGACGGGACTTCAGGGATGTGTCTACGATTCGTCACACTTCAAGTAGATCAAATCGGCTTGGACAATCCTGCTCATTCGCCTGGCATTATTGATAGGAAATGTTTTCATGCGTCGTGGGTCGAGTCACACATTGGGCGCCCACAGCGATGAGGCCTATGTTTTAAGACCGGCTAGCTAGAATCCAGTGGCATAGTGGAACCTCTCAGAGGCGCCTCGGTGAGGGATCCTCATCAACAAAATTCATGTAAGTTGCTTCCAAATGTTTGCTTGATTATCTTATAACCCTTTTTGCAATCTCTTTCTTATTCTGAGAATAACTGAAAAAGACGACTATATTAATTATTAAGAAATATTTCGTGATTCATTTTGTTCCTGTTGACAACGCTACCAACTTAATTATTCTAGTAAATTCAAATTCACACTTGAAAAGAGACTGAGATAAAATGTATGAAATGTTTTCGGCTATGCACGTCGTTAAATTCTACGAGCACCTTTTTCGCAATCTTTTTCTAATTCTGAGAATAACTGAAAAAGAGACTATATTAATTATTAAGAAATATTTCATGATTCATTCTTAGAACAAGATTTAAGAAATATGAAACAAATGGATTTAACACTGATATACATTCATTTATTTAGAATGATAAGAATATAGGACGGCTATAGCAGTCATTTGCATCTGTAAGCAGTGTTGGGCGTAATCAACTACATTTGTAATCAGATTGATAATCATGATTACATATCAATCATGATTACATATCAATCACGATTACATCAATCATGATTACATCGAGTAATCTTAGGGAAATGTAACCGTAATCATGATTACATGATTACATTTATTTTGATTACAAATGAAACTTATCAAGAGATTTCTAAGAAAACAAACAATCTGTGATCGTAAGTAAGAATTTTTATTGTAAAAACTCCAAGGCACTGTTGAATTATGTATAGAATTGTATAAAGAATGTAAGTGGTTCGATTGATAGAGACACGCACATATCTGATCATCAACTTAAATTCAAGGATCTTGATTATGTGGGAAAAAAGGTAGCGAAAAAGATTAGATTTCTGGGGCGTATTATTGAGTCGTTGAGCGAAAATGCAATAATGCCTTTTAACGCTTCGATTTTACCACACTTTCCATATTGCTCCAAATTTTTATATGCTAGTTCGAATGAATCCAAGGACAGATTGCAAATATTGTAGAATAAGACAAAGTGAGTTATTTTGAAATGCAGCATATACATATACACCAGTTAGAAGCATGCTCGAAGCGCTGCAATAGGTAAATATTACTGAGATGACAGCAAGAGTGAGGATGAAAGATTAGATTTACTAAGAAAACGATACAGTATTGTTTTTGATATCAGAAGATTCTAACTCAACCTCCCTTTCTTAATTACTAATAATTGGTAAAGGCAATCCACAGATATTTGATATTCCATTACCATCCCACTACAGATATGTGCTTACAAATATTAGTTTATGTGTCAACCGATTTCGGAATAGAAATACAACAATGTTTGTTTTCTTTTAACTACAATTTTAAAACTCTTGCAAATTTGTAATCAAAAAATGTAACCATGTAATCATGATTACGGTTACGATTGATCAATCATTAATCGCCAAAAATGATTACTTTTCTGATTAATATTATCAATCTGTAATCATGATTACAGATTACAGATTGTAATCGTAATCATTAATCATCAATCAGATTGCATTTTGCCCAACACTGTCTGTAAGCACTAGCGTTGGACAGCTATAGACGTCATTTACGTCAACGTGTTAAAGAGTATCACGGAGTGAGATAACGCTTTACTAAAGTCAGTATATATACAATCTGTTTGACAGCCTTTTGCAAGCCTGCCAATGGTATCCGAGACAAATTCCAACAAGTTAGTGGTTGTAGACCTGTCCGAAATAATCCCATGCTGGTTTGAAGAAAGCAAAATCCTGCAGGAAATTGATAGCTGAGAGTAAATGATACATTCGAATAATTTAGGCATACAAGACACAATTTTGCAATAGGCTTATAGTTAGAAATTTCACTTTTACTACCGTTTTTGTGGATAGGTATGGTAAAAGATTTTTCAATAGCTGAGGGAAACAGCCACTATTAAGGCTGAATAAATTTGTAGGCAATTTGTTCCCCCTTTTTATTTTCCACAGTTTTTATGATATTGATTTACAACCTTCGGCAAAATATAAGAAACTCTTCAGTTCAAATGATGCCGGGTTTAGATTTTTGAAAAAGATTTTGGGTTTTTTTTTTTTTTAATCAAAAACCTCAAAAAACAGTTTTATTTCCTCTCCCCCCGAATAACTTTTTCATGTACACACCAATTTTTATTATTTTTCGTACATAGGTTTTCCAAACATATTTGTAAATGATAGCAGAGATCTTTTTTTCAAATTTGTTAATATTTTTCATGTTATAATTACTTTGATAACATGATTGAGACTCTTGTAACTTGAATAAAATTTGTTGCTACACGATTATTTTAACACGATAATGAAGATTGAGATGTTTCTATTCAGTGGCCCAAAAACAGGATTAATCCCGAAAGTAATTTATTTTATAAAAATCATTTTGTAAACCTCTATCGTGATAAAAAGTGATAAAATTGGTTTTTATTCATTTTAATTCTCAAAAGCTTTCCGAGATGGCGATAGACTCCAGTAAAAAAAGGCGCTCTAGGTGTATTCGGCAAATAATTAAAGTTATCAATTGGGTACATTCTATATGGATATATGTATGTTCATCATTTTGAATAGTGATTAAGTGTCTACGAAGGAGTTGCCCGATTCGGCCCGTTTGTGAAATCCAATGCCTCCGATGCCTTCAATTTAATCCAACTTGTTTGAACCATTGTGCATATAATTACATAGAAGGGATGTTATATAAAGATCACAAAGCTTGTATGGAAAGCAGTAATAAAATTACAAAAACAGTTCAATTAAATTTCCAATAACAACAAAACAACACGCTTCAGCTTGAGTATGGCAGACATGTTTCCTAGAGAAAATAAAGAAGAAAAATGTTTGCCATGTCAATACAGCATTGATTATGTACTGACTGCTGTTAGGTCAAGATACCTATATACAGCGAGTACTGCTTCTGCGTGTGGCACTAAATCTAAAGCTTTGTACGAAAGCTCACGCTACTACTACATAGTTAAATGGAAGCTCGGAATCGAGAGCTTTATTTTCTGACATTCAGCCTTAAGCGATTTTTGGAAAATAATTCTCAGCGGAGCGGTAAGGGCATGGCAAGATGACTTATAGAAAGCTGGACGGATGCCATCAGGACCCGTTGTTAAGTCATTTGGAAGCCCGTTAATATAATCGAATATATCCTGTTGCCCAATTGTAGGGATAGTGAATGAAACATTCTGAGAATCGTTCATGACTAAAGTTGTTATTTCGAGGAATGAAATTTGACGAAGAAAATGCATTGTCAAAAAATTAAGCAAACATATTGCAAATTTCAGACGAATATCACCAGCAGAATCTCTGTACCTCATTGTATTGGGGTAGTTGTCCGTTTTTTTCTTCATATTAATAAACTTAAAAAAAATACGTGGGTCACGAAATAATTTCGCGCGCATGCTTTGAATATTATTCATCATAAAGTGTAGAGGAAAGTTCTTTGAACTCATTATAGGATGTGAGGAAATTGTTGTGACTTATAAAGTCTTTTTCCCTCGTGTAATTTTTCCACAATTTATTCTTTTTATTTTTAAGATATTTACATGGCGGAGATGTTTTAGAGGACGGCTGTCGCTCGCGAGGAACGTGAGAGGAAAATAAATCGAAAAGAATAATGTAAAATTTAGAAACGTCTTCGTCAACACTATTGCTAGACAGTGATGTGTTGAAATCAATAGACATGTCTACTGGAAAGTTCCGAAAAGTTAGCCTTTCTAAAATTGAAGAAGTGTTGTGTTTCGTCACAATAATTAATGTTTATGGATTCAAAGCAATATGAAAGTAGTAAGCGGGGGGGGGGGGGGTGGTATTTGTCAAGAGTAGACATTATAACTGGGCTAGTGAGAAAAGCAGGTCTAATTGCCTATCCATGTCATTCTTTACATTACTCATTTGGCTGAGACCAAGAGCTGACAGTGTCCAGGAATAGTGATTTCTTTGTTGACAAGTTATTAAGAGGAAGATAGTCATCGTCATTTTCATTTAGTACCCATTGTATATTGGGTAAGTTAAAATCACCAATAAGTAGTAGTTCGGTGGCCATTAAGGGTCGGATGATGGCGGTGATGGCCGAATCGAACACCGGGTGGCAACACGCGCACAACTTTTATCGCCCGGTAATATTGAGGGTACCACCTGAAACAAAAAAATGGGTAAGCGAGGTGTCATGTAAAAATCATCATTATCCACATGCACCTTTAACAACCCAGGACTGCCCTAGGTGTGGGTAGATGGGTAAGTCCACCGAGTAGGTGCGGCCAGCCACGACCTCCTAGCCCCACGTGGTGAAGGGACGCTCAGCGCGTCGTAACAAGACTAGCCGGATCGGACCACGCCACCCGCGAACCACGTGCAGGCCAGGCGGGCTGTGCATAGGCACGTTACAAAACTTCTTTGTACACAACATCTTGAAATCGGCTTGGCCAAGAAAAAAATTACGTGTACCCGATAAAGACTCACTCACAAATAATCAATAGCCCAACATTTAAAAAGTAGTCCCCCAAAACACTTTTCTGCAACAAAGTATTAGATGCACGGTAAGCAGAATGGATATCGAACACCAGCATATAAGAATTCCTATCTGGTACACAACAATAACAAGATCTTATGCTGTTCAGGACAATCCTCCCTTCCCCGAGAGTTATTCATCACCAAAGAATAACTCTTATTTGCGAGGGAAGGATTGTTGCATGTCAAAATATACCTATATTGGGTATAAAAGAAAAAATCAAAATATACCAAAATAAAATAAAATTTGGTTCATAAAGCTTCTGTTAAGGCAGTGAAGAAAATTGCATTAGCAATTTTACCATTCATTTTTATTGAAAGATGTTTGCTGAAGGCAAAATTTTTCAGTGGAGACACTTAATTGAAAAAAATAAAGCAAAAGGCAAATCGTACCTTCAGTACGATTTGTCGTGAAAATTACAACATGTATGTACGAACGTACATACATATCACAAAAAAAAAAAAAACTTCATGATAAGAAATGCGCGCCGCGAATTTACATTATATGTATACGCGCGCCGCAATTTAAAGCGACGAAAAATATTCTGGACTTGTTTAAACAAGTCGAGAATAAATGAAAATTTTTCTCAGGGTAAAAATGCAACTATGCATTTTTTACCCTGAACGACGGCTCTTGATCCCGATTCCGAATGATTTTGACAGCATAACGACTACGGAATGTGCCTTCGTTATTCAAAAATAGGCCCCCTGGTACTAATCGGTACTATAGCGGAAAAAATGACATATAAATGCAAGTGAACCGAGTAAGCTGATTTTTGAAGTTTGTGTAGGGGCGCTAAGAAAAACTTAACGTGAACTTTTCGACCAAGATTTCCGATGACCTTTCTCCGCCATCTTGAAAAAAGGGGTAAATTTGGTTTATTTCTGATAAATTGGCTCTCCGTCATGATACGAAAATTGCGATTATATACTTTTTTGTTGCTTTTTTACGCTGTACAATTTAGGTGGTATGAATTTTGAGATATCGGACGAGAAAGTAAAAAATTAAGACTAACTTTTTTTTGCTGTTTTCTTCTTTCTCTAATACATATCGAAAAAATGTCCATTATCAAACTTGTAGGGCATGTTAATACCTGCAATGACATTTTTTTCTCTTTGTAGATAAAAATTACGACTTTTAGCTCGCCACAATGTGAGGTGGTCAGCAAGTAAAAAATTAAGAGACTGTAGAGGAAATTATTAAGCAAGTAAAAAATTAAGAGACTGTAGAGGAAATTATTAAAGTACAATGTAAATAAATAAAACAGTAAAATTATGAATCACACGCATGAAAATTATTAGTAAATAATTGTTTTTGTATTGTAGAGGATGGAAATGAATGGAGGTCCGTTTTTAATATCTATACTCTTCTTCGTTTCTACGGTTCTGGTTCACAGTCTTCCTGCTCGGAATACTCATCGAAATGTTAAGATTCTTCAACGGTCGAATCAACCTCATCATCCTCGTTGAGTAAGATGTCGACTTTGGCAATGCAATTGAGGCAAATAATGGAACAATCGATCCCTGCTTTTCTGCACCCACAGGCAGTTTCACATTTTGTCTTGCACTTGCACAATATGAGCTTTAAAAGCTCAGGTGGCGTGGGTTCAGCTGTGTTGAGATACGTACGGAATATATGCTGTCGAATTGGTGGGAGTCAGTGTTGGGCGTAATCTGATTGCAGTGTAATTTAATTAATAATTCCATTACAGTTTAGTCAAATTACAAAGTAATCTAATTAAATTGTATTCGATTACATATCAATCTGATTACTTATGAGAGAATATGTAATCTATCAAATGTGTAATCTGTTACAATATAATTAGATTATTTTGTAATCTAATTACATTGTTACAGATTACTTTGTAGATTACTTAAAAGTAATTAATAATATAATGAAATGAATCGAAAGAAAATGGTATTGTGCTCGTACGAAATTAGTTTTAGGGAGTTTTATGAAGAATTAGAATACAAATATCTTAAATATCTTAAATGTCTTAAATGTAATCACATTAATTAGATTAACATGTAGTGGGATTAACTTGTAATCACATTACACGTTAATCGATTACATTATGTAATTATGGAAATGGATTACATTAGTAATCTGTTACAAAGTAATCTGATTACAGATTACATGGTTAATTGTAATTGTTAATCATTAATCAGATTACATTTTGCCCAACACTGGTGGGAGTAGGTGGTCACTGATTTAGCGAAGCGGTGGAATCGTAAAACATTTAAAGCTTTTTCTTGCTTATTGCCCCATATAGGGCTACGAGGAATTGTTCTCTTGTAGAAGTCAGAACTTCCGGATCGACTTTTTCTTGTTTGAATAATTCCACCGATGTCCGTAGCTCTTGATGCTTTTCAAGATTTTGATTTGTCAATATTGAAAAAATACGATGTGGTATTGCAACCGCTAAAAGCATGAAGGAAAAGTATGTTGTTGAGAACGGACTTAACATGCTTCAAACTAGTCGGAGAGTAGAGTTTTGCGGGTGTATTTCCTTTTGCTGGTTTTTGGATGTATACGTTTGCTTTGTGCGAATCCACTGATTATAAGAAAAAGATCGATGTCTTCGCCGACGATTTTAACAGTCATAAATCGATACTACTTCAATTGCCGTGGTTACGATAAGAGTATCTGCATCCTCAAAAGTCTGTTCAACTTTGATTTCGACTTTTGCAAAATAATGACGAGGCATTTGTATAAAGTTATCTTTGTTTGTGTCCCTTGCAAGAAAATTCGCTAAGTATTCCGAGCAGGAAGACTGTGAGCTAAGACCGTCGAAACGAAGAAGAGTATTTTTTCGATATGTATCACGAGAAAGTAGAAAACTGGAAAAAACAAGTTAAGGTCGCGTTAGATTGGAATTTTGGACGCGAGTCTAGCGTCGCGTGCGACGAGGTGGAAAAAATATGCTATCAGATTGAACGCGTTGACATTTAAGTTTCGCCAAAATTTGTTTCGAATTGTTTGTTATAAATTAACTCGCATTTATACAAATTACATAACAAACATTTCTCAAATTCTTTTTTGCCTTTAGAAATAAAAAAAAAAATCTAAAACAAATCAGGCAGCAGTACAATCTCCAAGTGTTGGTTAAATTGAACGTGTACGCGACGAAAAGTAGCAGTTCGCCCGATTTTTGCATCGCAAGCGTCGCGCGCGGTGGAATCTAACGCTCCCTATACAACAAGCATATATTCGATGTTACCCGTCAACGCGTGCTACGCGAGCTACGCGTTTGAAATTTTCAATCTGACTCCAGCTTTACAGTCTCTTAATTTTTTACTTTCTCGTCCGATATCTCAACAATCAACGCTAGGTGAGAAATTCATACCACCTAAATTGTACAGCGTAAAAAACAACAAAAAAAGTATATAATCACAATTTTCGTATATGACCGAGAGTTGAGTTATCGTAAAAAAACCAAATTTACCGCTTTTTTCAAGATGGCGGAGACAGCTCATTGGAAATCTTGGTCCACAATTTCATGTTCAGTTTTTCTAAGCCCCCCCCCCCCCTACAAAATATACAAAAATCAGCTTACTCGGTTCACTTGCATTTTCAAAAGTGTATGACTGGACTATATGCAAAATTATGGAAATCACCTGCTTGCACTGTCACTATGATTTAAATTAATTTTTGGGTTGGAAGAGCAAGAGTAAAATTTAGAATTAGAGCAACATTGTTGTAAGCAATGATACGTATAATGGTTTTTTTGTATTATAGTTGTTGCTCTCCATATATCACGGCCACATGTAACATACATACCCCGTCTTCGGTATAACGGCCACAGGACACCTCAGGTATAAAACTCATAAAAGCATACAGGACTTGATAAATATAAACAGTACATCATACAAGGCTGTTCACTGCTACTTCCTTTTCTTATAGACTATTTAAAATTTATTGGAACTTGAACTGTGCGGGATATTATAAAAGAACACAGCTTGCATATTATCTATTGTGCATGCAATTTTATTTTACGATCAATACAACACAAGAGCTAGACTATGAAATACGATATGATTCCGATAGTATCAATATTTCTTGAAATTTACGTACCATTATCGAATCGTATTCAGTAGTCGAATCCTTAAAATTATTTAAACATTTTTATTTTTTAACTCAACTGGAAACTCCAATTTTCTCAGAAACATTTGACATCATTTACATTTTGTCAGCGACGAAAAATAGCAACATCACAGGAATATGAGGAATCAGTAATACATTAGGCAAAATATTGTAAATAATATTATATATTCTAAAAACTTACCCTTGATTTCTTGAAACTGAAATGTAATCCTTGTTCTTTCCAAAGTGATACACAATCTTTGTAAATTGGAATATGCTTAATATTCTGCAATAAATAGAAAAATAATAATATCAGCAATAAATTGAAATAATATTCTAATATCTGTGTACCTTCTTTCTCTATCGCATATCCTGGAAAATATCTTCTTTCATAAATCCGGTAAATAAGATTATTATGGCTCTTGAAAACTGGGCTGATTTAATAATGCAAAGCTTAAAATAAAAAACCTGATTAAAATATAAATAGCATACATAAGGCTCAAACTCGAGTTTTACAACATTAATATAAATGAATTCAAAGTGAAAAAATGTATAGGATTTGTTTTAAAATTATTTATTTCCAGCAAAATTCGTACAACATAAATTATGTTGTCTTAAAAAATTTATACCGACTCTTGTACTGGCGGTTCATAACCTTCAGGTCTGTTGACAGCCGCACCTTCTGATACAACTCCTTCGGTTCCTTTACCTCCACCATCGCCATGAAGCTCAAGGAGTTTTGACAAATCAAACCTTGGCTTTTTTAATACCTTTACCTTGCGAATGTAAACGTCGTGCAATGGATATATTACTTGGCACTGCTTTTCAATATCCTTAGCGATCGAGTCAGGAAGGAGTTTGTTTACGACTTCCTTTAAATCAGAGCTGCTAACGTCACGAACAATGATATCGCTCATCTTTCTGCGAATAGTTCGAACTTGCGATTGTTGAGCATAACAAGTTTTACGCTGTGACATTTGATCCTTCGCAGTGAACCCAATGCAAAATACACGAAGTAAATATCCATCGGTTGTCTTGACATCAACGTTTGCTTCAATGAGTGTTTGCCATTTTTTAACCATAGATCTGAAAAGTGTGGTGAATGAATTAGGTACTATTTTGGTGAACATAATAAATCACAATGGATAATGGTAACTTTTCAAAGATGTGAAATAATTCTATAATAGCTTGTTAAATTAGTATCAAATGGAAAAACCTGTAAGTTACACACATAAGAGAGCATATTGAAAAAGACGGTTCAAAAGCAGTTATTTGGTATTTACAATCAAATAAAATTTACGGTGAAACTGCCTGATTTGGAAAATAATTGATTGGACGCAAATATATATATTCCAAATGTTGATTTTCGAAGCTTCGAAGCTACAATGTGACCGTGATTCAAAATTTGTGAACGCTAAATTTTGAGTTAAATTATCTCACACGAATAGATCTTGCATGATAAAACATTTTTGTTGTTTTATATATAAAACCAAGATGGTGGCTACATTATGACGTGCGAATTTTGTTATTATGGCCCGATTCGACTCAAAACCAATGATCTTAGGATTGTCGAGGTCGCGGATTACAAATATTTGGTCAAAACTTAGAATTTAAGGATAGCGGCGCCAATATATATGAAATTTTTTTTAATTTATTGCTATATTCGGGCTTATAATCGATATATGGGATTTATGGGATTGTAAATTGTACTAAGGGAAAAATTAAGTTTTGCTTAAGTATTCGTCTAGGGCTTGGAAATTAAACCCTTCGAAGCAGTAACGTTTTACCAATAAATTACCAAAGTATAATAAAGAATTCGAGCGAATTCAAATGTTGGTACAATGTTAGATAGCGCAGCTATTTTTTCGGCGATATATCAACTCTTGAAGCAACCCAGGGGCACGTTTAAAAGAATTAATAAATATTAAAACAGACTAAAAAATGTTTCCAAATGTACAATGGTTTAATGGATAAACTTATTTGAACATTAATTAAATTGGATTTTAAAATGTAATAATGTGTATTTGAAATTTCTTAATTCAATTCAAAAGTATCATTTACATTCTTATTATACCCTGATGAAATTTTTTGGGTATTATGTGTTTGATTCAAAATTTGTAATCCGGATGTAGAGCTTCTTCCGGCTTGCGAATAGTCCTTCGGCCACTGGCTCATACCCATGAAGGAAGTTAAAATCAAACAAATCAGCAATTCCTAAAATCTCCCAGATATAGATTTTTAGTAGAATCTGATAATAAGTGATAAAATTCGACTGCATTTTAGGAGCGGCCATCTTGATTTCTATACTTTAAAAACAAATTCGTAATTAGCGACCCTAGATCCCACAGATATCTTTATTTTTAGTCAAATCTGACAATATGTCATAAAATTCGTCCACAATTTTCGAGCCGCCCCACTATGGAATATGCTAGTGCAAGACCTGATCATAAATGCTTTTTACAAATGTTGCAAATTGCATATGTTTTTGGTTTTATTTTTTTCTTGAGAAGTCGTACTTTAATATTCAGTTCGTTTTTTATGTATTTAGTACATAAAGTAAAGAGTAAATTACGTTATAACCGACATTATGGCAATTCTGTAAATTTTGACTCGCAAATTATGTACTTTCAGAGTTAGATTTTGAGTATTAGTTCCAAAAAAAGTCCTATTTTATGATACATATTTAGAAAGAATATTTTGTGTAGATATAGAAACAGTTATTAATATTATATTTCGAGATGTAATATTCCTGCCATAATTTTTTTCATAAAATGCTAAAAAAAATTTTTTTTCAACTTCGATGAGACTTTTTACAGTTAGCTAAACTTCCCTAAGTTGTAAATTTTATGTCATTTCGTGCATAATATTATTTACCTATTATATATGTAAAAACCAGCTGCGGTTATTTGCGGTTTTTGAAGTTATGAAATATCATGTGATAAAACGTCCCAAAATGCATTATCACGGGAACTGAATATATAATTGTTTTTTTGTTTTATTGGTAATATTTATCGTTTTTATGTACATTGCAGGTATTTGATATTGTTTTGCACTCGTGTTGTGTGTGAATAAAGTCACCCCGCGGCCAATCGAAAGCTGAATTATGAAAGGTGTGGAAGCAGTACGCTCAGATATCGAATTCATTTATTTTAATGTATTGATGTCGGCGGGAAGGTATATGATGTGGCTATATATTCACTTGCACACCTTATGTACCTCTGCATTGCCTGTAAAGTCCGCACTTTTCATTCCTTCATTGTTCTTAGAAAAACAATGATTTTATATATATGACCATTTTCGACCTGCACGAAACCTTCCTTCGAATTAGCCTCTGCAAATCTAGCCGCACAAAGCTCTCTATCTCTTGTTTATAACTACATGAATGAATATATATTTTCATTACCTCTTCCTCCTCTAAGTATTCCTCAAAAATATGATTCATCAATACATTACACGCCTGCCTTCCTATCCCAGTTTAACGTAAGATATATTCATGTACTCATTATTAATGAATCCCAGGAAATGCTTACAGTAAACCTTACCTGAATCAGGTATTCCCATTTTTCCCGCTGAGCATCTTCGGTAAGGGTGGTACATGGTACACACTAGCCTCATGTGATTTTCCTATATAAAGCTTGGTTACAAAAACGTTTCATCGCAATCGTTATTGTACGGTTTAAGTTTGCAATATTAAATATTCATAACGTTTACAATGAATTCTTTTAACTGTTCAAGACATGAATTGTTACTTTTTTACATTGAGGGTTTTTGTTTTTGCTGCCGGAACGTGACTCCTGGGTCATCCGGGGACATGTCAGAACCATGTCAAAAAGCTATTAACTCCGAAGAGCCAGGTCCGTGTTTTTGCGCAAAGGAAGCAATAAACGTCAAAAGTACTAATCACAAACTTTTTCCTAACCTCTTCTTCTTTCTTTGACATTTCAAAACAAGAACCGCGGTGCTCCTAGTCAAGAGCAGGAGCATCTAGGGTTAACCCGGGGTTAACCCAAGTAGCAAACAAAAACAGAAAGTGACAGCTTCCAGAGTCACGAGTGCTATGACTCTGGCAATCGAACACAAAATGTTCTTGAGGGTTAACACCGAAGCAAAAGCAAAAACACCCATTGACAACGGAAAAAATGTTTCGGTTCTGTGTACATTTCTACGTGAAAATTATCAAATTTCAGGACAACATAGAATTGATAATCTCTGATTTTCGAAAGCAATTATTACCACAGTTCAATAAACGTTGGGCGCAAGCTTCACGCAAGAAGGATCAATTTCTTAGAACTAATAGCAGTTGGCTTGATACAGAATATTCTGTAACTCTGCCTGTTCCAATGACAGACGAGGAATCAACTCTTTGCACGCCTTCAACTTCTTCTGACAAGCGAGGAAGACCTTGGATTTCTTATAAAGATTCTTCGGAATCAAGTAAATGGCGCAAAAATACTGCACTACTCCGAGAATACGGATTTGGGCACATCTACGAAGCATATTTGCAAGGTTTACGATCGATGGGTGAAGGAATCGAGGCAAATCTTGTGGAAGTTGTAAGGACTGCAGACATAGAAAATAAGAAGAAAATCTTAAACTTAATTGGTTCAGATAAAATTAAAATGTTATCTGACCAAGAAGCTTTAAGTGTTTACATTCACTTGGATCTTACCAAAGCACAGTATTTGTACCTGAGAAATCTAACAAATGAAAGAAACTGTTTTTTGCTGCCACCATATTACAAAATACAGAACTGTAGTAAAACTGATGTAGATTAAAAAAACAACAAAAAAACTTTATAAATTGTTATTGCAATAAGTACATAATAATAAACAAATATTTTTTATCATTTAAGTGAGTGTTATAACTCTCTCTGTATTTCTATTTAGTTATTAGGCCACTGAAAAAGAGACAACTTTTTTATACAAACGAAACTGAAATATTTATATTTTGACAGAAGCTCAAATTTAAACGCAAGTGAAGCCGCGACCAAACGCTAGTTTTTGTTAAATGTATAACTGATTGAATTTATATACTATGTACTATGTCTGTGCAAAATTTCAAGTCAATATCTTCAAAAATAAAAAAACTACAGATTTATGATCAGCAACTGGCCCATATTTTCCATAGTGCGCCCTATTGATTTTGTTATATAAAATTCTTAGTGTATTGTCATCCAAAAATGTGAAGTGTGACAAATTTTACCTGAAGACAATAGAGGAGTGTGAATTTACCGTTAAGGCTGAATAAATTTGTAAGCATTTTGTTCCCCCTTTATATTTTCCACAGTTTTTGATATTGATTTGCAACTTTCGGCAAAATATTAGAAACTCTTCTGTTCAAATGATGCCGGGTTTAGATTTTTGACAAAGATTTTGCGTTTTTTTTAAAAAAATCAGAAACCTCAAAAAACAGTGTTATTCCCCCCTCCCTCCCTCTTTTTCATATACACACCAATTTTTATTATTTTTCGTACATAGGTTTTCCAAACATATTTGTAAATGACATCGGAGCTGTTTTTTCAAATTTGTTAATATTTTTCATGTTATAATTACTTTGATAACATGATTGAGACTCTTGTAACTTGAATAAAATTTGTTGCTACAATGATTATTTTAACACGATAATGAAGATTGAGATGTTTCTATTCAGTAGCCCGAAAACTGGATTAATCCCGAAAGTAATTTATTTTATAAAAATCATTTTGTAAACCTCTATCATGATAAAAAGTGAATGATAAAATTGGTTTTTATTCATTTTAATTCTCAAAAGCTTTCCGAGATGGCGATAGACTCCAGTAAAAAAAGGCCAACAAATTTATCTTGTGTCTCTAAAAATGAGTATCTATCCTGCACGTATGTACATAATGTATATTAAAGGCGCGTCATAGCACAAGCACTGCCCGTCTGCTGCTAGCTGTGTGTGCTACTTTGTTGTTGGAGTGGATTAGAAATGCACTGAGAGAAGAGGGAGAATATTTGTTAAAATTTTTCGTTTATGGTTTAGTTAAAAAGTGATGAATATAAGCCGAGGGAAAATTATTTGATTTTTTTTTCTCTTTTCACTTTTTTATTGCACATTTGTTTTGTAATCCATGCAAATACTCGGGTTTTTTCGCTCTAGGTGTATTCAGCAAATAATTAAAGTTATCAATTGGGTACATTCTATATGGATATATATAAATCGAATCATTTCTCGGAAGAATGTGGGGGGGGGGGGGGGGGGGTGGTCAAGCAAAATTTTAAGTCGAGCGGGATCACTATTTCATCCCGTTCTATCGCATGCCAAAGTATACGAAAAGAAGATCGTATTTTAGTGCTCTACATTTCAGAATCTTTGACATGCTTCAACTTGAAAGAAACATTAGACTCGGTATATCGGTAATGAGTTCAGTCTCATAGCAGTCCTTATTGTGAAAACAACGCAGTTCTTTTAATATATTTTTATACCCTAGATGAAATCTATAGGGGTATACTACGTTCGTCATTCCGTTTGTAACACCTCGAAATAATGATGGTAGAGCAAAATGGATTGGACACCCACTCATAATATTAAAAGTTATTTTGATTTTTGCATGTCCGTCCGTCCGTCTCTGCGCACGATAACGCGAGAACGCGTATACTTAGAGAGCTGAAAATTTGTACACGGACTTCTCCTTCGTGGGGTTGCCATATAAAAATTTCGTTTTCCGCTATATATTTGGACACTGCCTGAGAACGCGTCGATGTAGAGAGCTGAAATTTCGTACATGATGTTTTTACTACATTACCAAATAAAGTGTCTAAAATGGACTAAATCGGGCTACTCCTTCTTGGTGTTGCCATATACAAATTTACGTTTTTTACGTATACTTTGAAATCGATCAGTCCAAGACATTTTTATTGTACTAAAAACTTCTGCAGAATACGAAATCCTATAAAATTAGTTATAATCATTTATATGCGAAAAACAACTTCAAAAATCAAACTTGAATAGATCAGTGACCATACGAAATTTAATACGGGCATTCATCTAGGGTATCATAAGAATTGGTCTTAGACCAATTCTAGCTTTTTTACTTGTTTTTAATTACTTTTACGGTGAAAGTGTCTGTGCTAAAAAGCAGTGATTTTTTTTATTTAAATTATAAATAATACAAAACTACTAATAAACTTTTGTAATAAACAACAAGTGAAAAAGCTAGAATTGGTCTAAGACCAATTCTTATGATACCCTAGATGAATGCCCGTATGAAATTTCGTATGGGTACCCATTTGAGCAATTTTGATTTTTGCAGTGGTTTTTCGCATATATTTCTAGAACGGTTCGTCGGACAGAAAAAATGATTATAATCAATTTTATAGGATTTCATATTCTGAAGAAGTTTTTAGTACAATAAAAATAATGTCTTCGACTGATCGTTTTCACAGTATACATAAAAAACCTAATTTTTTATATGGCAACACCAAGAATGGGTTGCCTGATTTAGCCCATTTTTCAAATTTTATTTGCTAGTACAATGAAAACACCACATACCATATTTCAGCTATCTAGGGCGACTCGTTCTCAGGCAGTGTTCAAATATATAACGGAAAAGGAGGAAGGAGTTGCCCGATTTGTCTCATTTTCGAACTTAATTTTACTTTTTTTTTTAAAGTCCGTGTACAAAATTTCAGCTCTCTAAGTGTATGCGTTCTCGAGTTATCGTGCGCACGGACGGACGGACGGACATGCAAAAATCAAAATAACTTTTAATATTATGGATGCGTGTCCAATCCATTTTGATCTACCATCATTATTTCGAGGTGTTACAAACGGAATGACAAACTTAATATACCCCTTTAGATTTCATCTAGGGTATAAAAAGGAATTGTTTGACGAATTTCGGAAGTCTCGGTTTCATACATTAATTGTTGATGAAAGTACGGATATATCTGTACAAAAAATACTAATTTTGTACGTCAAATATCGATAAGGGATGAATTACAGGACTATTTTTGCGGGAATAATATAATTGTGTTCTCGTGATAGCAATAGCATTTTTTTTAGCCCTAAAGAAATTTTATAGTGACAATGAAATAAATATGCAAAATATGGTTATGTTTACATCAGACGGAGCTGCAGTAATGCTTGGAATAAAGAATGGAGTAGCAGCTATGTTGAAGCGGGAAATAAACCACTTAACAGAACAACATTGCGTAGCCCACAGAGAGGATTTATTAATCGATGATGCCTGGAAACAAGTTTCAATAATGCAGGGTATTGAAACTTTATTAAAAACAACCTATACAATGTTCACAGGTCATCTGTTAAAAAAGGCCAATTGAAGAATTATCAAAATTTATGGAAAGTGATGTTGATCATTTCGACCAATTAATGAAGTTAGGTGGCTATCGAGGCATTTCGTAGATAGCGCTTTTGTGTGTAATTATAATGTGTTAATAGATTATTGCACAGAAGAAGTGGACAAGTATAATGACTCAATCAACAAATATTGCTTGAAAATGCTGAAAGATCCTCAAATTCACGTCTCGATAATGATTTTGAAATGATGTTTTGGATGAACTATCATCAATGTGCAAATATTTTCAAAGGAGGAATATAACATGTTTAGAAGCCACTCAATTTGCAAAAGCTAAAATTAATCAACTAAGAGCTCAACATTTAAGTGAGGTAGTTCATTGGAGCAAAGATGTGAAAAATATGTTATCATTAAATAGCAGCGATATAAATTTAACCGCGATATGCACACCGATGTGCACATTTTGGGCGGCTGAACGCTCCGATGTGCTTTGATGTACTGAGGAAATGACAACGCTTTGGTCGCCTGAACAACATGGTGTGTAAAAATGTGACATTAGGTCTGTTCGCGTACTTCTCGTGCAAAAACTTTCTGGGTAAAAGCTTACTCGTGGGGTGGGGGAAGAATGTAAAATGCATGAAAAAGTAAGGGAACGCTTTTCATGCAACTTCGTGAAAAACAAGAAGAAGAGTGAAATGTCATTTAGAATTGATTGTTTTAGGTTTCTATTGCAACTAAGAATTGAAATATTGTTGAAATAAATGGAATTTTTTTCAACCGAAATGAGTGGAGTTTCCCTGTCAACAGGCGTTTGACCCGATTGAACCTGGCTAACAAGTTCAGCAAGAAAATTTGGATATAAAAAATCAACAAGAACTTGAATAAAAATATCTCAGTTCTGTGGTTTTATTTACCTTGTTGCACCCTGGCAAAACTCCCAGGAGAACATTGAATAGTCAATCCATCATTCGACATTTTTAATGTTTTAAAAACTTTTCGGAAAAATTTAGCAATTTTTAAAGTTACAAATTACACTTTTCTTATGACAGCTGCCAATTTTCTTTCCTTGCAACAATTGATTGCAGTAACTAAAACCTTCGGGTAAATTCATGCAAGAGCTGTGACGTATACAAAACTCGTGTAATTTTGTGTCCAGGAGAAAGTACGGGAACGGAAAATGTGTAAGTTCGTGCAAATTCATTGCAATGCTTTGTCCCAAAACTGAGTACGCGAACAGACCTATTATGTGACATTCTGCGTGTGGCTGAACGCACGTCACGTCGATCAGGCGACCGAAGCGTTGTCATTTCCCCAGCACATCGGTGTACACATTTTTACGCTACGGTCTGGTAGCGTAGTGTCCCGGTGCGCTTTGTAGTTTTAACGTTTAGCGTAGTTTTATTTTTAAAGAACTTTTAAAATTGACATTTCGAATCGAGGTGCACACCAACCGTTCAGGTGCTATCCCTACTTTTTCAATGGGCGCGTTCCCTGCCACTTTGGTAGCTTAGTCGTTGTCTGTCAAACCGACTACGATCGACTATCCTCCTGGAGATTGATTCTGATCTTTTGTCGTACTACATATTTAGACGTGAATTTTGACATATTTTGTCTACTTTTTTTATCAACACAGCTCTCGATGAACAAACGTCAAAAAACACGACTAAATATACGACAAATTAGTCAACTGCTCCCAGAGGTTGTGACAAAAATTTTACACTGGTGAATGGAAATTCTACACCTTAAATTCGAAACATTATTTTGAATTTGTAATGTGAAGTGTCATTTTCAGTTCATTCTACGTCATGCAAAGCTTGCTGAACTGAATAAAAACACGAAAAAATCAGTAGAAAGTTCATTTCATTTAGTCGATAATTTTGACATTCAAGTACGACAAAAGATCAGAATCACCCTCCTGAGCGTAGCCAAATCTAGTCGACTATTTGGTACATTCAAAGTGCGGAGTGAACGATAGTCGTAGTCGAGCGTAGTCGTTTACTGTCAAAATTTGGCGGAGTGAATGCTCGGTAGTGACTCATAGTTGACAAAGTCACAATTTCGGTGGCAGTGAACGCGCCCAATGATGTGCCGCCCGATGTGCTGAAAAGAACATCGGTGTGTACAGATGAACACACGGCTGGTCACCCCGGTCGTAAGTGTGCGCTGTAGAATTTTTGACATTGCATAGTAATAACACGATTCTCTAGTAATAATACGCTTCTCGCTCGGCTGTATGAAAATAAATGTAAAACATAAAACGAAAATCTTTTGAGCAATACATTGCAGCTCATAACATGTAAGAATCTTATAAATTAACAAGTAAAAAAGCTAGAATTGGTCTAAGACCAATTCTTATAATACCCTAGATGAATGCTCGTATAAAATTTCGTATGATCACCGATCTATGCAAGTTTGATTTTTGAAGTGGTTTTTCGCATATAATTCTAGAACGCTTTGTCGGACAGAAAAAATGATTATAACCAATTTTATAGGATTTCGTATTCTGAAGAAGTTTTTAGTACCTACCATGAAAATGTCTCGGACTGATTGTTTTCACAGTATACGTTAAAATCCTAAATTTTTATATGGCAACACCAAGGAGTTGCCAGATTTAGTACATTTTTAAAATTTTATTTGCTAGTAGAAAGAGAACACCATGTACCAAATTTCAGCTCTCTATATCGATGCGTTCACAGGCAGTGTCCAAATACCTATATAGTGGAAAACGAAAGTTTTGAATGGCAACCCCACGAAGTAGTTGCCCGATTTGTCTCATTTTCGAACTTAATTTTACTTTTTTTTTTAAAGTCCGTGTACAAAATTTCAGCTCTCTAAGTGTACGCGTTCTCGAGTTATCGTGCGCACAGACGGACGGACATGCAAAAATCAAAATAACTTTTAATATTATGAGTGGCTGTCCAATCCATTTTGCTCTACCATCATTATTTCAAGGTTTTACAAACGGAATGACAAACTTATGGTGAATTCTTTTCACCAAAACCGAGCAGGAACTGAACTGAACCAGAACCTGTCAGATCTACACCGAACTTAGCCCTGTCCTGAGCGAGGACAAGGTGAAAAGAATGCAAGAAAGTAAAATACATGAACCAGGCCGGTTTTGTGGTGAAAAGAACAGGTAGAGACTTGGAACCTGTTTTATTATAATTTAAAAAATAAAAAATAAATCACTTAATAAAATAATTCCGCACATCTATACTTTTAATGCCTTTTTAAAATGTTCGTCGTTTATAATTTGAATAAAAAAATAAATCACTTTGACAAAAAAATTTCACTTCCAAATGTTTACATATACTGATAACAAATAATTTTGATTTGACGTTTAGTTCGGAACCGTAACCACAAATTTTCACGGAACAAGAAAGCTGAAAACCGGAGCAGAAACCGAACATGAACCGCTGTGAAAAGAACATACGTTCTGAACCAGTTCTGTGTCAGTGCGGTGAAGAAAACACTTTGGGTGTAGGAACCGAACGAGTTATGGTTCAGTTCAGGTGAAAGGAATTCACCATTAGTATACCCCTATAGATTTCATCTAGGGTATAAAAATCAAATGTATCATTGAAGTCGAATAAAAGAATTGAAATTGACAGCTGCCTGACATACAGAAAAATTCTTAGTTTAAAACACGCCCAATTACTTCTTGAGAAAAAGCAAAAGAAACGTCATTACACTAGGTGTACCCGGTGTTTTAAAAACTTGTTCGATGAACGCAAAAACCCTGGGTAAATGTTGGAGAGGAAAATTTACATCGTACAAACCTATTAACTTTTGTTCAGGAAGAGAAATGCATTCAACTGTCAAATTTGTCTAGTCCGAAAAGTTAACATACACATTATGGGTAAAAAACTATCGAGTCTGTGTAAAAACTTTGAAGCCTGGGTAAAATTTCTCGAGTTAAACATACAGACCTATTGTGTATGTTAACTTCTCAGACTAGAAATTTTTTACAGATAATGCATTTCTTCTCCTGAACAAAAGTTAACATTTTATACACTCAGTGCGATTTTTTTCAAAATAATAAATAAATAAAATAAAAAAAATTACGTTTACCCAGGTGTTACTCAGAAGTTGTCTGTTAACTTTTTTCATTAATATCTAGTATTATACCTCTACCGAAAGAAAGTTTTTCTTGAATTTTATTCAAGTAGGTATACAACAGACCTAATAATTTCCGAATTGTCATTTTTCATTTCCACTTTGGTATTGGCTTGTCGTTTTCTATCCCTGAATATGTGCTTACACAAATGTTATTTTTCTTGCGACTACCAATTGGCGCTGTTATCAGGGTAATTGCAATTACCCAGCAATTTTTGAGGATATAGAATACCCCGAAGTTATTCGCTTGATTTTTGGGGTATTTTGTATTAACTAGTTAATTAATAAATAGTTAGTATTCGTTACAACGATAGGTACATTGAGTAAGAAAATTCGGTTGTATATTGGATTTGAATGTAAACACTGAGTGGAATGGAACGGATTAAATTCTGACGTCGAAATCTTTTGGCACTTCGTCCGGGGTATTAAATTGCGTTTCTTTCAAGTCGTGTTGCAATTTAGTTACGAAACATTCAGTTTTTACTGAACTAGTAATACCAGTAACAATTTTTCCAGAGCTAAAATTTGTATGGAAATGTCACACCAACTCGATATTAGGGTTGAAATAACAGATAAGATATTAAAGCAATTTTTACAACAGCAAGATATTGTAATACTAAAATAAATAATTAGTTATTCCATTTTTGTACTGCACAAGAGTATAAAAGTAAAGTGTGAGTGAAGGGTTTCTTAAAGTGAGAAAAAGTAAAGATTATATAGTGAATTTTCCCTTAATTGGGATCATGACAAGGAATATTAGGTTGCAAAAGCCTGTAGCGGACTTAATCTACAATGCACACGTCCTATCACACATACGCTACAACTTAATAAAATGGTCAAGACTCTAATCAATAGGGCCCAAATATCTCTATATGATCTACCATGGGATACTGCCATAAATATTCATCAATACACACAACAGGCAACATTGAAAAAAATCGTGCAAATTGAAAAGGCCAAATTTATGTTCAACATATTGAGGAACAAGTAAAAAAGCTAATGATGAATGCCCGTATGAAATTTCTTGGTACCCATTTGAGCAATTTTGATTTTTGCAGTGGTTTTTCGCATATATTTCTAGAACGGTTCGCCGGACAGAAAAAATGATTATAACCAATATTATAGGATTTCATATTCTGAAGAAATGTTTAGGACTGATCGTTTTCACACTATCCGTAAAAAGCCAAAAAAATTTATATGGCAACACCAAGGGGTTGCCCGACTTAGTGCATTCTCGAAATTTTATTTGCTAGTACAATGAAAACATCATGTACCAAATTTCAAATGTCGACGCGTTCTCATGCAATGTCCAAATATAGTGGAAAACGAGATTTTTGTATGGCAACCCCACGAAGGAGTTGCCCGATTTGCCTCATTGCCGAACATAATTTTACTTTTTTTTAAAAAAAAGTCTGTGTACAAGATTTCAGTTTTGTAAATATACGCGTTCTCGAGTTATCGTGCGCACAGACGGACGGACATGCAAAAATCAAAATACCTTTCAATATATTGCGTGGGTGTCCAATGCATTTTGCTCTACCTTCATTATTTCGAGGTGTTACAAACGGAATGACAAACTTAGAATTTCATCTTTAACATGAACACATAGGGACAGAGCCCGGGACACCTTAATCTAAAATCGAGATACTGTACGTATAAACCTATGTGTAATCTAAGTAAGAGAAATACGATTTAGCTTTAGTTAGTCATGTTAAGTTAGCATAAAATGATAAAATAGAAATAATTGAACTGTTGTCAATTACACCAATCTAGGATATGTAAAGAAAATAGCATGCTTACGCATTTTATAATATATTTTGTTATGTACGCGGTCCCGCTTCTTTCCGCTCTACTTTTAATTTGACAGTTAACTTAAATTGAGCTGCTCTGGAGTTCATTAAACACACCTATAGTGAGTTCTTTTCTGCGACTCGACTCGGTGTAACCAACACCACCGAATCTGTGTTAACACCAACCCGCAGAAAAGAATTCAGTACTAGTATCTTTAATTTAGCGCCCCCACCGCTTTGGATCTTTTCATGTACATTAAATTCAATCTTTAAAGTCATTTAGTTAACTTTTTTTATTTTTACTTAAGAAGTATTGTTCCAAAATGAATTAAAATTTACACATTAACATATACCAAAACTAACCTCAATTTGTCTGTAGTCAAATCCATGCCATGAAAGTTGGTAAGCACATTTCTTTCTTGTACATCCTCTGCAATTAAACGGAATTTACGGAAAGAGCGTTCGGCGTCGTGATCATCTTGCAGGTCTGCCAAGGATACCTCAAAAACGCGACCCTTCAGGCCCTCAGAAGCGATTTTAGTCCCTTGAGTTCTATTTACCAAAGTTTTCCCAACTTGGCGAGTAACAAACATATTTGGGGCCTTCACATCGTACCAATCCTTACGTGAAAAAGGGTCCACAACCTTCTTTTTACCGCCTTTTTTGCCACCTTTAGACAAACCCTTATTTTTCCCGACTGCCATTGCAGAATTTTATCACTTGAAAGAACGAATCACGTTTCTCGCGGCTGTCAAATTAAAAGAAATCACCGGAAGAAACCACTGAACTTAAATTTAAAATAGGTCTGCCACAATCCTTGTTCGCATTTTCGTTAAGCGCGGTATCACTGACATATAATAAGAATGGACTGAGCGTTCTTGCTTCAAAAATGACACAAATATTGAACAGGCTGTGAAAATCCTTTATTTCGTACAATTGCACACCGATTCATAATTTATTATTATTTGTCGATTGGAAACACTAAAGATGTTATAAAATAGTATTGCATTAAATTAAAATTATTTAGAAAGTTAAACTTTTTTTAATTAACCCAAAAACTCATTTGTAATATTACTGAAAAATGTGCACCTCTGCAGATTTGTTGTCAAATTTTCTTGAGCTTGTAAGAGATAGACGTATAAAAACAATATATTTGTCGGAATTTGTATGTCAATTCCAATGCATTCGAATTAATACAGACGTACTGTTTCCAAAATTGGTTACAGTTCAGTGTACATTTTGAGTTTGAAAGAGACAAATAGATTTTAGCAAAAATTTGTGCCATTTTTGACTATAGGAATTAGATAGGATGGCTCAGTCCATTCTTATTATATGTCAGTGGGCGGTATGCTAGAGCGTGGCTAGCCAATGAATTTAGGTAAAGGAATTTTATTTATTGAAGAAAAATTGACATTTGGACAAAAAAAAATTGACAATTTCTATTTGATAATTGTGTGTAGATATCTCAAAATAAATATAAAAATAATGAAGGAAGTAAAGAAATGGATAATTCCCAAATTACTCATTGCGGAATAAATTATTTCGAAAACTGCAATTGATAATAACTTAGAATATATAGCAAACAGTGGCGACATGTTATAACTTCGCATCGAAAGCGATCATCGAAGCGAAGATTTCGATCTGGCGGTATGTTAAGCCCGGTACGCTAGAGCCAAGGAATTTTTGTTCCTATACAAAAACTATGTAAAAAAGGTGTCATGGAATTTTTCAATTATTCCACCACCGTCAAAATTCCTTACAGAAATAAGTGCATCGGTACTTATTTCTTCAAGAAATATTGACATATTGGATTTTTCGTAAAAGAGCGACATCTTTTTGTCAATCGGGAAGTAGAGTTTTTCTGTTCGAACTGTTCGACACTTTTTTTACATAGTTTTTGTATAGGAACAAAAATTCCTTGGCTCTAGCGTACCGGGCTTATAAGTGGAAAAATTCCTTGACCTAATTCCTTGGCTCTAGCGTCAAGATATTCGTTCGACAAGCGATTTTGCTTGTTTCGAAATTATTTCCGAATTTTTTTCCCTAGCACAAATGACATTTATAGATTCTTTTTCTAGTTGTTGATAAATTTTAATAAGAATAAAATTGGAATTTATGAATTTTTCAGGCGCAGTGGCTTTATTTGTGGAGGATAACAAAAATGACAAAGAAATTATTAATTACCGGGACAAAAGAAAATTTTTAAGGCAGCGGTATTATGTTATGCATATGCCTAACAAAATGTATTGCCTTATTAATTTTTGGACTCAAGAAATATTCTTACAAGTTTTATAGCTTCAGTTTGAAGAATCTATATAATTAATATATAAAATCATTTATATTGAATAAATTAAAAAAATTTAACATTTAAATCTAATTTCTTTAATTTTACATACATTTTTTAATTTTCGCTTGTACTATCACTCTCAGCAAAACTCAGTGATATTCTATCGCATTTATCGCCTGTCGAAAGTGTTACAACATACCGAATATCGATAAATTGTCGAACGTCGAATCTTTCGAAGTTATAACATCTTGCCCCTGGTTGAATCGTGTAAAATTCGTGTACAAGAGCGTAATTTGTTAAGAGCAGGAGACTATACATAGGAGTAAGTGAGATGCTGCAAGAAAGATTTGTCAAAGCTAGGTGCAGAATTGTCAAATGTGATTTTGTTTTGTGAGCAGATTTAGTCAACTTAAAATTCTTTTGTGAAATTTAACAAAAGTACCGAATCAATTCTTTTCAAAACTATTGATCTTTGAACTTTATTTAGTGCAAAGTTTTATAGTGCCACTAGTGCCTGTTAAAATCTTCATATCAATTAAAAAAACAAAAATGAAGTGCTCGGTCAGTGCTTGCAAATATAAATTGGATTATAAACTAGGGAAATCCTGTTTGAGGCAACTGCACTATCTAAATTATCTTTTTTGTTAATAGACGCAGAGATTTATATAAATTAATTATGTGAATTGTTTCAAAATAAAGTAGAAAAAGAACATTTTTTACCACAGATGCTCCGCACAAAACCTTTGTTTACTTTTTGCAAATTGACAAGTTGTTTAGAATAGGGATGGAGTGTAAATACAGGTAAAAATGGACTACCAACACAACCAGAAATTCATTTCGCAAAATCTGGCTTATCACCATTCCTGTTTGCTCTATATTCTAAAGCGGCCCACACACGATACAACGTTGGTCCAACGGCTGTTGACCAACAGTTGTATGGTAGTCCACACACGATACAACTGTTGGACCGATTTCTTCAGCAATAATTTATTCCGAAATAATGTCATCGGTTGTCAAAAAAAAAAGAAAATGTGCATTTGTTTTTCAGCTGTGATTATGTCTTTGAAAATTAATAATATATCAAGAAACTCTTCCCAGAAGTCCTTATACTTAATTCACACTATTTTGGTTTGTTTTTTAAAACGCATTTACAATGAGTGCTTTTCTTTATTCATTCCGAATATTCAAAACGCACCAAAAGTGTTTATTTTTCCATTCGGAATATTCCGTTTATTCCATTCTGTGTTTCCTTATTCGCAGTGGTGTATTCTGAACGTATTCTTTTTAAACTACATCCTTAGTTGGAATAAATGGAATACAATTTGACAAATGTCAAATGGCAAACATCACTCCAAGAAAATGGAAGCCAGCAACAGCAGAGACACAAAAAATTGATTTAATTTTGTAATTAAAACAGGATATTTTATTTTCTGAACCTGAAAATTGTATATGATGGTCTCCACGTGATAATACATTTTGCGTTATGCACAACTGTCAAATTTGTATTCTTTTCTGTTTACTTAATAATTTCTGTTCCGAATATTCTTGTACCACGTGATCAGTATTCTGTTCCTTCTATTCCTTCCACAGAAAAAATAAAGAAAAGCACTCAATAAAAAACTTAACAGATAATGAAATCGGATCAACGGTTGAACAACAAGCCCACACACCATACAACGGTTGCATATACAACAGCGGTTTACCTGCATGCACATCCAACCATCCAACCGAGCTTGATTGTTGGATGCTTCGTACAATTGGCCCACACACCATACAACGGTTGTATGCCAACACAGATTGGTACAACAGTTGGACCAACAGTTGTATCGTCTGTGGCCTGCTTAAGGTTAATAAGTGCCTCAAATCTAGTGCAAAATCGCCGTTCCTTCGTTCAATTTTTCTATTATTCCACCAACGTCAAAATTCCTTAAGACTGCGTCTACACATGGCATATCTGTTGCCATCGCCATAATTTATGGAATGAACTGTCAAATATTATTGGGATGGGCAATTCATGGCGCATATTTTTATTTGAAGAAATGGCATCGAATAGAGTAAAGCTATGTATTCGTGCAATAAAGTGCTTAGAAGATTTAGAGAAATTAGAGGAAATACAAGATGAAAGTGAAAGTCATGAGAGGAAAATATGGTTAATCCGTTTTTAATAAAACGAGATAAATTTGAAATAGTTGAGAACATTTTAACCTGACACATTTTGAACGGCACTAACTATAGTCAATAGCTTGTAATAAAAATAATCAAAACTGCTTAATTTTTCCTCTGACGTTAACTTTACTGTGATCATGTCAAATATATGGCCATCGCGATGGCCAGCGTCATAGCCTGCCATAATTGCATTCCATGGAGTTTGCCATGAGCTTTGCCATAAGAAATGGCATGGCTAAAGCGTCTAAGCTGTCCATGCCTTATGGAAATGGCCATGGCATGTGTAGACGCTGTGTAAGGGCGGTACGCTAGAGCCAAGGAATAAGCCCGGTACGCTAGAGCCAAGGAATTAGGTCAAGGAATTTTTCCACTTATTTCTTAAAGAAAATTTGACATTAGGCAAGGAATTTTTGACAATTTGGATTTGTCAATTGTGTGATATTTCTGACAATAAAGAAATAATAAAGAAAGTGAAGAAATGGATAATTTCCAATGAAAAATGAGGATACACGTAAAATAATTTTTATTCGTCCATTTGTCATTTTAAAATTGATACCGTTCCTTCGTTCAATTTTTCAAATATTCCACCACCGTTAAAATTCCTTCCATCGGTACTTATTTCTTCAAGAAATATTGACATAAATGGATTTTTCGTAAAAGAGCGACATCTTTTTGTCAATCGGGAAGTAGAGATTTTCTGTTCGAATTACTTTTCTCTAGCGTACTACCTCAAGGAATCGGTCAAGAAAAAAATTCCTTTTTTTACATAGTTTTTGTATAGGAACAAAAATTCCTTGGCTCTAGCGTACCGGGCTTAACACTGGCCTTCAGCGCCATATCTTAATTTCCCTTAGATTTTAAAGTTGAGTTATTTCTCTGACGGTTTTGCAATAAAATTTTAAATAATAATAAAAAACATATTTTCTTTTTCTTCAAGCCCACATTTTTTTAATATAAAATCATTTATTTTCAGAAATTTAAATATCGTTTCATTTTGTCATGTTTTTTTCATAATAGATTTAGATCTGTAATATTGGCAGCAATGGACCGCCAGCGTTAAATTTAGGATTAGAGATGGGTCGTCGTCAGCGTGGTTAATGTAATGCATTTCATACATGCAGTTCTCTCTCTCACACGCCGACGTAATTAACTAATTACATCAAACGCTTTTCTAGCCGTTTTCAGATCTTTAACATGAGCATATTTTCGAGCATCCTTCAGTACCAGAAATACAATATCTTCAATCGGAACTCATCTAGTGCGATAAATTTATTTAAAAGCTGAAATTTACAGGGCAGTACTTTTTGTTTTATTTGACATTTGCCGATTTTTAGCGGATTTTTAAAATCTGTTTGGCCGATTTTAGCCGATTTTAGAATAATAAAAATTAATTGGCAGCACTTCCAGCTGACGTTAGATACTTGACAGTTAAAATATTCGGTCCGCCATAAGGGACTCTATTCAAGTTTTCACGATTTTCAAGCATTTGGCCGGTTGGCCTGTTAATTTGGTTTCTTCTAATTGTTTATTTGTATTAATAGGACTTTGGAAAGTTGAATTTTGTAAGGAATTGACGGAGTTCTTAACTTTTACTCTCGTCTAAAAATCTAATGAAATGGCTGGTAATTTTTGGCAAAGCTCTCACGCTCAACAATGGATTTTAGATAGACAAGACTTAATAAGGGAACGCCAGTTTGATTTGCAAGTCTTAACAGAAGACGAATATCAGAAAATTTTCATTTTCTTCGCCAATGTTATTCAAGTGCTGGGTGAGCAACTCAAACTGAGGCAGCAAGTAATAGCAACTGCAACGGTTTATTTTAAAAGATTTTATGCTAGAAATTCATTAAAAAATATCGATCCATTACTTCTTGCACCAACATGTATTTTATTAGCATCGAAAGTTGAAGAATTTGGTGTAATATCAAATTCCCGTTTAATTTCTACATGTCAAACCGTCATCAAGAATAAATTCAGTTATGCATATCAACAGGAATTTCCTTATCGTACCAATCACATCCTCGAATGCGAATTTTACCTTTTAGAGAATTTAGACTGTTGCCTTATTGTATATCAACCATACAGGCCTCTTCTTCAACTTGTACAAGATATTGGTCATGAGGAACAATTGCTAACGTTAACATGGAGAATAATCAATGACTCCCTGAGAACAGATGTTTGCTTACTCTATCCGCCTTACCAAGTAAATATTTACTAAATATATTTTGGTCAATATCACGTAAAAATTTACTTCATTTTTAGATTGCAATAGGATGTCTACAAATTGCTTGCGTTATTCTACAAAAAGACTTTATGAAGTCATGGTTTGCAGAGTTAAATGTTGATATGGATAAAGTGCAAGAAATCGCGCGAGCAATAGTGAATCTCTTTGAATTGTGGAAAGACTGGAAAGAAAAAGAAGAAATCCAAGGACTTTTAGCGAAAATTCCGAAACCAAAGCCAGCGCCACAGCGATAGCTTTAAAGATTTGTTTACATATTAATAACGGAAATAATATAAGAAAGATACACATTATTTCTTTAAGATCTATTTCAAGGTTTTTGCAATATACAAAAGCAGTTTTCTTATTTTTATAGTGATTATAACCATCTCAACTATTTTTTTTTTTAATAAATTGACTATCAGAACTAAGTATTATATAGACGTTTTTTTAGGACATGCTTAAAAACGTCAACGACAAAATGCTCAGCCTTAGTATGAACACATTATTACGTGTAATGTAATGTTATGTGTAATGCACATGCGATTAATGGGTTCGTACATGCAAAAGTTGGATCTTGCGGAGTTAACATGCAACATAGGTAGTCTTCACAAATTGTGTCCACTATCGCGGAAAGAGATTTTACTTAGTAACAGCGGATAATCAATATTTACGGTTATTAGTTGATGCACAAACGTTATATCGGCAGCCATGCGACGTTTTTGAAGCGAATGCATATTCAAAAGCTTCAAGCGATCCTCATAAGGTGGAAGAATTAATGAATTATTCCAGGGTAGGTGTCTGAGAGCAAATCGTAAAAAGTTTCTCTGAACAGGCTCGATGCGGTCGATGTGTGTACCGTAAAATGGAGACCAGACCTGGTTAGCGTATTCAAGAAGTGGTCTCACAAAGCAAGTGTACAAACCCAATGTTGTGGTAGGATTTGAAAACTCTCGGGACCAACGTTTTATAAAACCCAGCATAGAACTACTCTTTGATACCATAGTTTATCTGGGAGATAAAATTCAATCTGTGGTCACATTTGACACCCAAGTCCACACGGCGAATCGAGGAATCCGAGAACTCATCACCATAAGTGATTGGTGTCTGATTCCTATGGAAAGTCACAACCTCACATTTGTCGATATTGAGTACCAAATTATTGCTCTCGCACCAATTGTAAGATTTTTGAAGGTCACCCTGTACCTGTTCACAATCGTGAACAGATTTAATCTGAGCGAAAAGCTTATCATCGTCAGCATAAATCACGACCTTACAGTACCTCACCACAGAGACAATGTGGTCAATAGACAGAATAAAGAACAACGAGCCCAAGTGACTGCCTTGAGGTACGCCAGACGAAGCCTTCAAGGCTAGAGATGGAATGGCGGAATAAGAGTTGATATGTTCTGTTATCTAAATAAGACTGTCCATTTTAGATATGTTGGAGGAAACCCATAAGGAAACGCCCTCACAGGAATCCTGGATTTGCCCCTACAGTGTAGTCAATAGAAATAGTTCTTTTCAAGGAAATAAGTAAATTCTGTGTTATAGACTGCAATATTTTAAAGAGTATCACGGAGTGAGATAACTTGTCGAAGGCTTTACTAAAGCCTGTATAAATGCAATCCGTCTGGTAGCCTTTTACAAACCCGCGAATGGTGTTGAGTTTATTAAGCACTTGGGAGGTAGTCGTCCTCAAGTACTCTCATAGGTTCACCTTATGAAGATATTCCGGGTCGAATGTTGATGAATGAAGCCGCAGTAGGTTGAAGGGAGCCGCTTATTAGCTTTACTTCCCTTGGTTCGAAGATGGGAGCCGCTTATTAGCTTTACTTCCCTTGGTTCGATGCTGGGAGCCGCTTATTAGCTTTACTTCCCTTAGTAAGAACAACTTGAGTTGCTTTGAATGTTACTCGAACACTGCGCTTTATTACAAATCAACATCATATTTATACAAAAAATCTTACATATAAAATTAACCTTACCTATGCTTCCGGAATATTTCTGGTCTAACATTTGCTTACCAAAAGTGTAATTTGTATAGGCCAGGGGTATTTTCTTAATTTCCTATTTTGTAATATACAAGCTGCGGAAGCTACTCGCAGCTTGTTATTCTTACATCACGACACTCGTTGCTTTATGCGTATATACATATTTCCCAGTTCCATTGTTTCTATCATTCATACGTACCTGCATACATATCAATTCACCAAATGCTTGTAGCTTATCATATTACATCATGTCAATTTGGTTACTTATGTTTTACCGCCGGCGCAAGGTTATCGTATTGCAATGTGCGAATTCTTGCGCGCAGGGGTATTGCGTCACTCGGTCAACCTTTACTGTACGTACGTATATGCAATGCATTATTTTTTCTTGATATGAATTATAATGCAATATAGGTATGTATGTACATACAATGCATTATTTTTTCTTGATAGGAATTATAATGCAATGTAGGTATGTACGTATATGCAATGCATTATTTTTTCTTGATATGAATTATAATGCAATATAGGTATGTATGTACATACAACGCATTATTTTTTCTTGATAGGAATTATAATGCAATGTAGGTATGTACGTATATGCAATGCATTATTTTTTTATTGATATGAATTAATATTAATTAATGAATGCATTATAGATGATATGATCTTAATGAATGCATTATAGATGATATGATCTCAATGAATGCATTATAGATGAGTTTATGATATGTAACAAATCTCCCCCTTCTAAAAAAAAATGTGTTATTCTTGGAAGAGGAATAACGCATTAAAAAAAATGGTTTTGGGAATTTACAAAAAAAAAATGTTTACTGTTTTACTTGTTTTTATACTTGTATACGCATAATGCCGAGTGCTGAGATGAGTAGTAATATTAGGAAGAGAGATCAATGGTATATGGTGGTTTGGCTTAATACTAGGTTATTCTAACAATATTTTCTTTAGTTGTATGTTAAATAATAATAATACATTGTAGGTACAGCTAGGTATGTTTAATTTTTTAACTTTGGGTTTATTAACTTATTTTAACAGCGGTTCATACATTTATTCCTAGTTTTATTTATAATATACATATGTGTATGTACATATTTTTATTCGTATTAAACCTTATCTATGCCTATAATAATTTTTATCAAGATTATGCATATAATATAAATATTCTTATTTTATTACTATTTTTAATGTTTTTTGGTATAATAGTCCATGTGTATGTATATATTTTTTTTTTTTTTTTTTAAACATAGTAGGTAGGCGTGTCAAGTTAGACCGAGATTTGCGTTACTTTAGGTTGAGGGCTATTTTGGCCACTGTAAAAGAGGAGCATGTAAAGTTTGAATGGCTGGCGAAGGAGATAATGAAGAAAATTAATGCTTTAAAAAGGATGAAAATAAAAATATTCTTAAGTAGTTAAGCGTGTAAAGTTTGAATGGCTGGCGAAGGAGGTAATGAAGAAAATTAATGCTTTAAAAAGGATAAAAAATAAAAATATTCTTAAGTAGTTCTATTCTGAGTAAAAAAAAATTTTTTTTTTTTTTTTTTTTTTAGAAAAAAAAATAAAAGTAAATTATCCAAAGTATGTTTCTCTTTCTCTCCCTTGTCTGGTTTTCAAAGATTAGCCATTATTCGTGAAATGGTTTTAATCTGTTGTTATGTACTGTTACTCTTCGTTTACCAATTTGAATAACAGTATTAACAGGGGTAAAAGCTTGTACCACGAGATATGGACCTAGCCATATCTGGGAAAGCTTGTGTTTTTTCGCCGGATTTTTCAGTAGAACTTTTTCACCTGGCTGGAATGTAACCGGACGTGAATGCTTATCATAGTATAGTTTTGACTTTTCCTTAGCCTTAAACAGATTTTTTCGGGCGATAGCATACGTTTTTTGTAATTTGTGTTTAAGGATGTGATAGTAACTTTCGTGGTTGTAAATGGGTTCTGGTTCTCTTCTTAGATTTGATGGTACATCCGCTGTAAACCCAAACAAACAATCCATTGGAGTGAGTTTAGTGCCATCGTGTGGACTATTATTGTATACGAAAGCCGCGGTTCTCAGGAATCGATCCCAAGCCTTTGGGTTTTCAGACACAATAGCTCTTAAATACTCCACTAGAGGTATGTGGGTACGTTCAAGTGCGCCGTTGGATTGTGGATGATAAGCGGAAGTCTGTAATTTTTTTATTTTCAGGAGTTTACAGACGCGTTTAAAAAGATCGCTTAAGAAGTTAGAACCCTGATCAGTTACTACCTTCTTAGGAATGCCGAGTCATGATAGTCCTTTAGAATTATTTGAATTTCTTCGGGGTCTGTGATAATCTCAGGTAATTTACTTTGAGAATTTATATAACTATTGCTCGGAGATAATTCGCCATGTTCAGATATACTACTTACAGATTGGTTGTTTGTAGTTGATTTGTGTTTCATTGAGTCATTTTGGGGACTCCCTGAACGTTCTTGAATTCTCTGAGGAGTTTTGTGAATTATGTCCTCAATTTCTGTTTCCCTAGCTTGAGCTCGTGTAACAGTATGGCAATGTGCTGGTTTGGACTTCGGTGTAGGCGAAGAACTAGTATCTTCATCGTCTATGTCGGAATCGACACGGTGATGTACCTGGGCCTCTACCACGATCGAATTGGGGCTTGTCTGTTTCAGCTGGGTAGGTGTTCGACTAAGCGCGTCTGCATTAGTGTTATATTTGCCAGGCTTATATTCAATCTTGTAGTCAAATTCCGAGAGTTTGTGGTGAAACCTTACTAATCTCGAAGTCGGATCTTTTACATTGAATACGCCTTTTAAGGGCTGATGATCTGTGTAAACCGTGAAGGTTCTACCCTGTAAATAACACCTGAAGTTCCTGGCGGCCCATACAATAGCGAGCAACTCTTTTTCTATTGTGGAGTAATTTTGTTCCGCCTTATTTAAACTTCTACTTGCATACGCTATTGGCTTGTCTTTGCCTATTATCCCTTGGGATAAAACAGCTCCCAATGCTTCGTTGCTAGCGTCTGTCTTTAGATTGAAAGGTTTGGTGAAATCTGGGTAGGTGAGTAGAGGAGGATTAACAAGAGAAGTTTTAATTTCATTGAAAGCGTCTTGGCATTTTTGTGTCCAATTAAGTTTGACGTCTTTCCGTAAGAGATTTGTTAGTGGCCTGACTATTTTTGAAAAGTTTGGAATGAACTTGCGATAGTAGTTGGCCAGTCCAAGAAATGATTGAGTTTGTCTCACCGTTCGGGGTTGAGGAAAATTTTGAACGCAACTTGTTTTACTGGGATCTGGAAGTGCTCCTTCGTTTGAGCATTTGTGTCCAAGGTAGATCACTTCTCTGCGAAGGAACTGACACTTTTCGGGTTGTAATTTAAGATTATGGGCTCGAAGTCTGTCGAATACCTTAGCCAATTTCTCGTTGTGATCTTGTAAATTTTTTCCATATATTACAATATCATCGAGATAGACAAAGCACTCTAATCCTTGGAGACCCGTTAGAATGTAATTCATTAAGCGCTGAAAGGTCGCAGGTGCGCCTTTCAGTCCAAATGGCATTCTCTTAAATTCATAATGCCCGTAAGCAGTACTAAACGCAGTTTTCGGTCTATCCCTTGGGTCAACCAGTACTTGATGGTATCCACTTGCAAGATCAAGTGTGGTAAAATACCGTGAATGCCCAAGTTGATCCAGTATATCCTCTATCCTGGGTAGTGGAAAGGCATCCCCTATAGATTTCTCGTTGACTTTACGGAAATCTACTACTACGTGCCAACGTTTATTGCCGTCAGGCCCAGCTTTCTTGGGGACTACAAGTAACGGAGAATTCCATGGGCTTTTGCTTATTTGAATGATGTCATTCTCTAGCATCTCTTTCATTTGTTCGTTGATAACAGTCCGATGTGTTTCTGGAAGTCTGTACATTTTTTGATTTATTGGTGGTTGATTATGCAATATAGGTATGGTGTGTTTTATAGTACTAGTGCACGTTAGTTTATCTCCCTTTAAGTAGAAGAGGTCATTATACTTATAACATAGCTCAAGAATTGACTTTTCTTCTTTGTGATTTAAATTTTCTTCCAACAGTAATTCTTTACGTAAAGCCGCAAGTCTGTCTTGATTAGAGCTTTTAGTATGGTTTACGTTTACTGAATATGGATTGGAAATGAAATTTGTCTTATCACTTTTGAAGTTGTAGTAGCTATTGTTTTGTGCACGAGGGAAAGGTGGACCACCTTTATTCTGAAATCTTTGGGAACTACTGACGTCCAAAGGTAAATAGAGAGGCTGTAGGTTATAGTAATTAAGTGGAACTAGCGTAAGCGTTAAGCTCTTCAGGAATACTGGTTCTGTGTCTACGTCCAGAACGGATAACGGTATAAAACTTTTATTCGAACTAACTAAGCAATTTGCGACAAATACTCCTTCTCCTATCTCCTGGGACATACAGATCATTTCTTGATCCAATTGTAATGGTATGCTCAGTATGATTTGAGATCGAGGAGGTATTTTATTAGGTCGCTGAAGCACTACTTCAAATTGCCTACTTTCGTCTTCATTCTTGTTTTTCAAGGTACTCGAAATTTCTTCTATTTGAGGTAAGGAATTTTTGCTATTGGGTGCCATTGAAGTGGTAGCAGAAGATTTAAATTGCTCCTCTATTTGATCGCTTGGTATTTCCTCCCCATCTTCTGTGGATGTTCCGAGAGGTACCGTGAACTCAATAGGATTGGTTTCCGTGCGAGGAAACCGGAGTAATTTGTTAGGGCCTTCTATATTGCAATTTTTTGCAAGAAAGTCATTACCTAACAGCCCATCGTGAGAGAGTTGGGCGTTATCTTCTACAACCTGTAGATGGCATGGGATACTGCGACTTAGTAAAAAGTTGCCTTGGCAGCTACCCAATGTTTCTCCATCTCCAAATGGAGTTTTCAGAGTGACCTTTTGACTCTGTTCTATACGTTCTGGCGTATCAAGTGCTTCCTGTTTTATAAGACTTACTTCAGCTCCAGTGTCCACTATCAGCCGAACGGCTGCGTTTTTGCTTATATCTAATGGCAGATCTACTATTGGAATGTTTTCCCTTTTTCGGGGGTTTTTCTTTTGAGAGGACCCTGAAGTAGTATGATAAGTTTTCTTTAATGTCGGGCCGGGGACTTTTCGGTCGACAGTGTGCCGTTTCCCGAATTTGCAGTTTCCCATCGTTGTTTCTGCCGACAGGTGGACACGGTATGGCCCCTTCTGCTACAAAAACTACACATCTCTTGTCCATAATTGATTCTAGGTTCGCGATCTGAAGTGCCCCATTGAAAACTGTTTTTTGTATTTGCTCGTTCAGGTGGTACCTTAACATTTTGTCGACAATATTGGACATCATGTCCTTTCGCTCTGCAGTTTATACAGAAAGGGGTGTTTTTGCGTTTTATGCACTCGTCATACGTGTGCCCCTTGTAGTTGCAATAGCTGCAGGTAATCTTGTTTAACAGTAATTTCTGTTTTTCGTCTCTTCTTTCTCCTGTATAACGAAAGGTAGAATTCTGATATGGAGGTGGACTTCCTAAAGATTTTCTTGTCGAGCTGACTTGGGTCGAGTGCCAATTATCCGGTGAGTTTCTGCCAGTATTAAAGGATACTGAAGCTAATTTTGTCGGCTCCTGTGTGGGAGGTATATGGAACTCAGTCTTTATGTTAGGTTTTCCTAGCTCACTTGTGTAAAGGTATGGAGCAACAGTCTCGTGAGTAGGATGACTATAAACATTAGCATAATTTGTGGAATTATGCCTTAAAAAGTTGTCCATTGGAAAATAGCTTGTGGGATTATGAATGGCGGGTTGTGGGCTATAAAAGAGGCTGTGTTGTAATCGTTCCATGTCTAGTGCCTTTTGGATGAGTTGGTCTACCGAATCTTCATTTAAAGTGAGTAAATAGGCACTTAGATGTGGATTATTAGCACCACTCTTCACTGAAGCCATAGCAAAATCTTCTATTTGTCGCTTCACCATATTGAAATTTTCTGCACCATATTTACTCTGTGCTGCCTCATTACAGTGTAACAATAGTCCTTTTAGCCTAGTTGTGAAGGAGTTAAATGACTCGTGCGGGTATTGTCGGCAAGTGATTAATCTATTTATCAGCTCATGGTAAGTCTCACGAGGTAAGTAATTACGATAAAGTAATTGTTCAACCTCTTCAAATGTTGTGAGTGAGCTAGATGCGATTAGCTGGTATGCATTTCCTCTCAATCTAGTGGGAAAAATCTGCATAAAAGCTTGCTTTTCCTCCTCTTCTAGGCACTGTTGTACTTGTTTGCAACAGCCTATAAAGGTTTGCAATTCTGTGAGAATTTGAGGACTAAATTCTCCAGAAAACAAGGGCACCATTTGTGCTGTCAGTTTAACTACTTTTTCATAATTCACTGGCATTTTGGCTGGTTGGTTTGGTTGCTTTCTCTGGGGAATATCTGGAGTATCGTTAGTAGAAGTAGGCGAGGTTAATTAGGCTGTGCCTTCTGAAACGTTTACCTGAGCGATGCTCACGATACCAGTTTACGGAAGGTCGACTTTGGGGTGAATTACACTCTACACTTGGGCTATCTGGAGGGCTGGTATTGTCAAATGACAATGAATTTATTGCCGTCTCAAAGGTAGAGCATGAAGAACTACGGCCAGTTTTAGGCATAAAAGCAAAACCTGCGGATGCTTTTACTCAATATTAGTGAGAGAAATGGAACTAGAGAATAGGTAATTTAACGAGCTTCGATCAATAACCAGAGAAATCAGATTAATTATTTGAAATTTGTTCAATCTTTTTTTTTTTTTATATATATATATATACCGCAGTGACTATTATATATTATTTTTTTTTTTTATGATTAACTATTTTTTATTAACTTACTTTACCTTACTCTAACTTGAAGAGACGAATGGAAGAAAATAAAATTTGTTGCCTTTATCCGCTACGCAGATATGAAGTTGTATATCCAAGCTGGTGGTTTCTTTATTGCTATTGAAGAGAGAAAAGAATGGATATCCTCTGTTGTTGAAAATAAGGTGTTCCTATGCACTCGTAGGTTCGAAGATCAAGGTTTTTCAAGGGTTTGAATTTATGTACCTTCCTTGATCCTACCGGCTGCGCCAATTTATTGTTGTGTTTATTAAGCACTTGGGAGGTAGTCGTCCTCAAGTACTCTCATAGGTTCACCTTATGAAGATATTCCGGGTCGAATGTTGATGAATGAAGCCGCAGTAGGTTGAAGGGAGCCGCTTATTAGCTTTACTTCCCTTGGTTCGAAGATGGGAGCCGTTTATTAGCTTTACTTCCCTTGGTTCGATGCTGGGAGCCGCTTATTAGCTTTACTTCCCTTAGTAAGAACAACTTGAGTTGCTTTGAATGTTACTCGAACACTGCGCTTTATTACAAATCAACATCATATTTATACAAAAAATCTTACATATAAAATTAACCTTACCTATGCTTCCGTAATATTTCTGGTCTAACATTTGCTTACCAAAAGTGTAATTTGTATAGGCCAGGGGTATTTTCTTAATTTCCTATTTTGTAATATACAAGCTGCGGAAGCTACTCGCAGCTTGTTATTCTTACATCACGACACTCGTTGCTTTATGCGTATATACATATTTCCCAGTTCCATTGTTTCTATCATTCATACGTACCTGCATACATATCAATTCACCAAATGCTTGTAGCTTATCATATTACATCATGTCAATTTGGTTACTTATGTTTTACCGCCGGCGCAAGGTTATCGTATTGCAATGTGCGAATTCTTGCGCGCAGGGGTATTGCGTCACTCGGTCAACCTTTACTGTACGTACGTATATGCAATGCATTATTTTTTCTTGATGTGAATTATAATGCAATATAGGTATTTATGTACATACAATGCATTATTTTTTCTTGATAGGAATTATAATGCAATGTAGGTATGTACGTATATGCAATACATTATTTTTTCTTGATATGAATTATAATGCAATATAGGTATGTATGTACATACAACACATTATTTTTTCTTGATAGGAATTATAATGCAATGTAGGTATGTACGTATATGCAATGCATTATTTTTTTATTGATATGAATTAATATTAATTAATGAATGCATTATAGATGATATGATCTTAATGAATGCATTATAGATGATATGATCTCAATGAATGCATTATAGATGAGTTTATGATATGTAACAATGGTATCCGAGACAAATTCCAACAGTTAGTGGTTGTAGATCGACCCGAAATAAACCCATGTTGGTTTGAAGAGAGCAAAATCTTACATGAAACCGATAGCTGAGAGTAAATGATAGATTCGAATAATTTGGGCATATAAGATAATTTTTCAATAGGCCTATAGTTAGAAATTTCACTTTTACTACCTTTTTTGTGAATAGATATGATGAGAGTTTTTCTATAGCTGAGGGAAACAACCACTATCGAGCGCTTTTTGAAATATTATTTTAAGTGGCGCTGCCAGGTCAAGCCAGCACGACTTAAAGAAGGCTGGGGGAATCTCATCACGATCCGTTGTAAAGTCATTTAAAAGCCCCTTAATATGATCGAGTATGTCCTCTTGTGTAATTGTAGGAATAGTGAATGAAACGTTATGCGAATCGTTCATATGATTAAAATTGTTATGTCGATGATGGAAATTTGATGAAGAAAAAGCATTGTCGAAAAAAGAAGCAAACATATTGCAAATTTCAGACGAATCATCACTAGCACAATCCTTATACCTCATGGTATTGGGATAGTTGTCAGTTTTTTTTTTCATATTAATAAACTTGAAGAAGATACGTGGTTCACTAAATAATTTCGCACGCATGCTTTGGATATACTCATCATAAAGTGAAAAGGAAAGTTATTTGAAGTCATTATAGGATGTGAGGAAGTTGTTATGACTTATAATGTCTTTGTCCAGGGACAACTTTTCCACAATTTATTCTTTCTATTTTTAAGACGTTTTAGTTCTTTATTGAACCATGGCGGAGATGTTTTAGAGAACCGCTGTCGCTCGCGGGGAACATGAGATGAAAAATAAATTGAAAAGAATTATGTAAAATTTAGAAATGTCGACATTATTGCTAGACAGTAATGTGTTGAAATCAATAGAGGTAAGGCTACTGGAAGTTCCAAAAACTTAGCCTTTCTAAAATTGAAGAAGTATTGTGTTTCGTCACAATTTGTAATGTTTTCGCTTTCAAAGCAATATGCAATTAGTAGAGGGGGTGATATTTGTCAATATTAGACATTAAAACTGGGTTAGGTTCGACTAACAATTTACCCGTGTCAGTAGAGAAAACCAGGTCCAACTGCCTACCCATGTGATTCTTTACACTACTGATTTGGCTGAGACCAAGAGATGAGATAGTGTCTAGGAATAGTGTTTCCCTTGTTGATAAGTTATTAAGAGGAAGACAGTTATCGTCATCTTCATTTAGTACCCAATGTATATTGGGTAAGTTAAAATCACCAATAAGTAAAAATTCGTCAAGAGGTTGATCATGCCATGAATAAAATTAGATGTTGAAGTTAGTAGGTCGTAAATATTTTGACCTTTATCATCAACAATGTTTATGGAGTCTGGAGGAATATAACAACATAGTATTTATAAGTCGTGTTTTAAAAGAGACAGCTTAAGAACCATAAGTTCAGTGTCAAAAGTGTTGGAAAAACTGGGAACCTCAATTTGTCTGCAATTAAAATGGTTTTTACATGCGAGGAGTACGCCACCGCCACGAGCTTCAGAATCAGTATGTCTGTCTTTCCTAAAAACCTAGTAAGAATTGTCTAAGATTTCGGCATGGTGCAGCCAAGTTTCAGTGAAAGCAACAATATCAAAACAAGTTGCAAGATATGTGCAGTTTTTGTCCGAATTCCCCTTACATTTGGATAGTAAAGGGAAAGCGACTTCAGTTTTTTGGAATAGTATTGCTTATTTTAGCGGTATTTCTAGGTCGGCGCCCAGAAGGTACAAATAATTTAGTAAAAGCGCCAGAGGGCCAAAATAACGGATCTAATAACTTATCCTACACATCTGCTGAAACAGTTAAGACGAAGGATGCAACCGGTTTGGAGGATTTACTAATTTTGCGGCAAGAAATACCCTCTGTTGCAATGATTTTGGATTCGAAATACCTCAATATGTCGTCACATACAGTTTCAGGAGAGAACCTAGTGACCTAGTTCTATTAAGAATCGTTCGGGTATTTTAAGGCGTAGCCCAAAGCCTATCCTTATTCACATGAACGATTTATTTTGGGTATAATACGATGAAACAGTGATTTCCTCGCAGGTTGTATGGCTGGACGTCCCCAACATACAATATTTCTGAATAAATATTCAGGCATTTCATGATTTTCTTATTAGTCTAAGAGCTAGCAACGTTTTCGAGAAATTACTTTAGTTCGGTTAGTTTTTTGATATGCGTATCCTTATAGTATCTCAATAGTAATGCGCCCAATCTGGCTCGTGGGAGGGGTTGCGTTTACCAGTGCGCATTCCGTTCCACAGGTAAAAAAAGCAGTTTTCAAAATGATTTTAGTTCGAATTTTTTTTTTCATATTTGTTTTCATAAACATGGAATAATATAAATTCACTATTCCCAGACAATTTTCTCGTTGCTAGCACCGTGCCAGACGCTTTTTTTCGTTGAAAAAAAAAATTAAAATAAAATTATTTTATTACAGCTGTAATTTTTATACCAGCTAGTTTAGTTATCGAACCACATGAAATTAATTTGCCAGACGATAATTCGGTTGCTCATTGGGAAAAGCCTTGAAAATGAATTAAGCAACAGCATAAGTAAAACTACTGTAAACCACACGAATATCCTAAAAATCTAAGTATACACAAAATAAATAAATAAGTGGCATCGAATTTAAATATACAGTCTCTCATATATTCCTCTTCAAAAATAGTGTGCAAGATAGATTGCATTACGAATAAAAAGTATAATTATATAAAAAAATTTGCTAGTAAACTTTAAAGTAAAATATATAAAATAAAACACATAGAAAAAGAGAACAGATATAAAAAATTAAGAAAAATAAAATAAGATTAATGATGGCTAGTAATAAAAAAAAATGCGTTTTTTGTCATAAGGATTCTGAAAAAATTATACTTTTTGCTGAGGAAAAATTGAATAAGTGTAAAAACATATTAAATACACGTGTTAAGTTCAAATTGAAGTATAATAATGTGATGTTACCGGAAAGTGTTAACGCTCGTGATGGATATCACGGACAATGTTACAACAGCTTTACAGCTTTAATGAAAACAACAGTAGGAGATCTCCACAGTGCATCCTGTTGTACTTCCCACGTATCAAATTCATCACTGCATTCTCATGAGAGCACGTCAGATGTTGCTGGTCCAATTGTGGATAATAACAATCCAATTATCGATTGTGATTCAATTATACGAATGCAGCAATCAACTACTGAGCCTTCTAAACAAGTTCCTGACAACAAAGAAAAGAATACTAATGAATCTATTGTGGACAGTGAAAGTGTATTTTTTTTTTTGCAAACAAAATCGCAAACATTGTCACTGTAAATCACAAGAATTACATTCATCAAATAACGTAAAGGTCTCAGAAGAAATGATCAAGTGGTTCACAAAACTAAAAGAGGATGAATTACTACAAGAAATCTGCACATTAAAGTTCATAGGTGGATCCGTGTTCTATCATCATATATGTAAATTAGCATATTCAAATAATTACAATAAGGAAATCGCAGATATTCCATCCACTCCCTGGCACGATAGTCGCATGATCCATAAATATATTTTTGATAATATCATCTCATTAATTGAGGAAGAAGTCATTGAAAAAAAAGGTTACTTATTATTATCATCTCTTTGTGACACCTATAATAATGATTTAGAAAATGAATGGAAACTCCACTCTTTACCGAATTTGCCTTTAATCTCAAATTATTATCTTGAAGAGAAATTATTGAAACGTTTTCAAAAAAAAATCAAAATTCTAACAAAGCACAGGAAAAAAGTTATTATGCATGAACATGGCAATTTATTAGTAGATAATGATCTTGAAAAACTTGAGGAAAATGCTCTTATCGATAAAGTCGCATTCATCTTACGGAATGCTATTCTTGGAATCGAAAACTCAAGACTGCCATCAAAAATAAAGACTGAAGACCTAATTAAAGGTGAATGTTCGATCCCAGAGAAATTAGAGCGATTCTTCAAGGTATTGATTGGAGGTAAAGATGTTCGTCGCAGAGCTGGGATAATATGCACCAGATTGAGCAATTCAATGGCGTCAGATGCAATTTTTTGTGTCAGTAACGGCACTGTTAAACCATCTAAACATATTACTCTCGGAATGGCTGTGAAAAGTATTACGAACAGCAGAAAAATCATCAATATTTTGAATAGATTTGGACATTCCTGTAGTTGTAACACCTTGGAAGAATTGGAGACCGAAGCCACCATTTCATCTGTTCGTCGCTCACAAGTTTGTCCTCCTGATATAATCCGTGGCCCGGCATTATGCACAGGTGTGATACATTGAGCGGGAAAGAAACTCTGCACGACACCGTTGGTATAATATACCAAAATATTGATAATACTCAGGATGATTGCGGTACGGGGAATAGAACAGATAACTCCGAAGATTTATCACCAACACCGGCAAAAAGAAGGAGAACATTCGAAGCAATTATTCCTGAAATGATTCCATATTCTAACCGGTTGAAGATGTTGAGACGTTTAACACCAGCTGATCAAAATCAATCGTCTGCACCAGAAAATTTCCCAATAATGCAAGCTGTTGATCTATTACATTTATTTTCACATTTCTTTAATGTACCGAATACTTCGATGTCGACTGGCTTCAATTGTAAATTAATAGAAGATATTAGTCTATCGCAAAAAGTTTCATATCTTACACCTATCAATTCTTCGCCTACGAATACAGCTGTGGTTGTAAACACAATGGAACAAGCCCAAATTATCGGTAAAGAATGTAATCAGACGTACGTGTAAGTCACATATGACTTAGCAATTGCTAAAATTGCATATAAAATTCAAGAAACAGAGAATCCTCGATTTGATAATCTATTTATACATATTGGTTCATTCCACTTGATGATGGCATTTTTCAAAGCGATTGGGGTATTCATTAATGAGTGCGGATTATCTCATATGATGATTGAAAGTAAGATTATAGCCAATGGATCTGTTAACGGAATAATCGAAGGGAAACATTTTAATCGTTGCAAACGTCTCCATCCTTTGATGGCTCTGGGGTTGCAAATGTTGCATTTTGATCAATTCCTAAAAAATAAAAACATTGAAACTGATTTTCTTAAAGAGCAGATTTATGATGAACTTTTGGAGTATAAAGATGTAAAGGTTTCTGATTCAACTACGGCAGCAGAACTCATACCTAATCAGGCATTGTCTCAATTGTTATTGTCATATAAAAAATATGTCGAAGCTACACGACGGGGTGATCATGGAAAAACAGCACAATTATACATGATTTATATTCAGCTCGTTAACTATTACATTAGTTTATCAAGAAGCATACGCATGGGTGATTTTCAGATGTATAAATATATAATACCTAAAATGGCGAATTTATTTTTTATCCTAAACCAACCAAACTATGCTCGTTGGTGTGTCAAGTATTCAGAAAATTTCATTAATGTGAATAAAACGCACCCAGGCCTTGAAGATGATTTTAAGGATGGTTTTTTTGGAATTAAAAGAACTAATAAGCCGTTTTCAAGAATTCCAATTGATCTTACTCTCCCGAGCAAACCATTAATGCTGATGCAGCTAGACGTTTGAGTGGAATTGCACATTTCACAAACTCTATAGCAGCACGTCAACGCTGGACAAAAAGCCATAGCATTAGAGCGGCTTTGATCTCTCATGTTCTTGATGTCTGTGGATTAAGACAATTACAAGACGTCATTGCAGATCTGGAACCTAATCGAATTAATATTTGCAAAAAACAACTTGCAGATTTTGTAGAAATGCTTGAGAAAAATTTGAATCCATTCAGTGCCGAGCTAGATGAAGAAAATCTTCACAATATTGCAACTGGAAAGCCTGTTTCTCCACATGTAGCTGAATTTCTATTGAATATTGAAGAGAACGGAAATGATTTAAGGAGTAAATTCATTGATGAATGTGCTGATAACGAGGAGAGATTCGATAAGCCCATAAAAAAGAATTCAGTGCTGAACTTGCTGCTGCTCCAAAAAAAAAAAAAATTACTGTTGGTAACAAGGCAATAGAATTGAGGATGCAAAGAGATATATTTGGTCGAATGTTAGGAATTTCTATGTTGTACAAGGTAGATATTGAAAAAGTGCTGACATTTCCACTTACACCTGTGCCAACTTCCATGTGTCATGCAGATGGTACCATTTGCAAAACGGATAAGGCACAGCTAGTGAAAATAATGGAAAAGAAAATGGGTGATAATCACAATCAACAACCTTCGTGCTTTGATATAGGAATCGTAGATGGTTTCTTCATGTTATATTTAATGAAAGACGTACCTCAAACCTATGATAATATATCGAAAAAATTCCTGAGAATGATATCTAAATTGAAAGCAACTCGCATTGATGTTGTATTTGATCAATATTTTACACCATCAATCAAAGATGGTGAACGTAAACGTCGAGATGAATCGACTAGCCAGGTTTCAATCGGACCAAATCAAATTCGTCCTCATAATTTCACTGCTCAACTAAAAAATGTTCAGTTCAGGAAGCATTAGTTAAATTTTTCATCAACCACTGGTCGACTGATGATATGACGTCTCATATTGGTGATAAAATAATTCATTTAAGTTTCAACGAATGCTTCTCTTATCGGGCTGTAAATAATAAAATCATTAAAGCAATGGAAGAGACATTATCATGTAAAGAACATGAAGAAGCAGATTCTAGGATTATCTACCATATTTGCCAAATTGATAGCGACGCTGAAGTTGTAATAAGATGCTCAGATTCTGATATTCTCATTATACTCCTTGGTAACATGGACAATTTGAATGCCTCCTTAAAACTTTGGATCAACATGGGCGTGGGTAATCATGACCGCTACATCAACGTTAATAAACTGTACAAAATTCTGGGTCCTTCCGTATCTAGAGTTGTACCAGGCTTCCACGCCATGACAGGTTGTGATTACACTCCAGCTTTTTTTCGCAAGGGGAAATTGAGGCCTTTCAAATTATTAGAAGAATCAGAAGATTATCAGCTTGCATTCCAAAATATTGCCACCGATGATGAAGAATTACTGGAGAGCGCATTTGTCACCTTGGAAAGATTTGTCTGTCATATATATGGAGTTCGGCACATTAACAACGTCAACGTCAGATTTCAGTTATTTTCTAATAAGTATCAGTCAAAAAATTTCAATGAAAGTTTTGGGAAAAAATGCAGAAATTTCGATCCTGCAAGCTTACCTCCGTGCAGAGCTGAATTACGACAGCATTTATTGAGAGTGCAATACGTGACCACATTTTGGAGAAATTCTCACTCTAAATCTCCTACATCGTTATCCCCTCTAGCTTGTGGCTGGGCCATCAACAATGACACATATGATTTCGTCTGGTTTGTTGGGGAGCAATTACCACCATCAGTGGCTGATATTATTGTTCAAAGTAAGGGTTGATTTGAAAAATGAATGAAAGTATCATTTACATCAAGTTGTTGATTAATATTTATTCTTTACAGATAGTGAAGTACTAGAAGACGAAAATATAGAGGACAATGATATCGATAATGATAATGCTGAGAGTAGCGACGTTGACTAAGAGCTTTTATGTGAAACAATCTATTCAAGATAAAACTATCAATTTTTATATTCCAAATAATTGCTTTTATTAATTTTCCCATCGAAATCTATCCAAGTTCCAATTCAATAGCGGAACTGCATAATAGTGGATTTTTTCTTCCAGTATTTTATCCAGCATATCCCCAAATCTGAGCCAGATAAGTCAATTTTGCCCATGCTCAAAACGCTCTGGTTCCTAAAAGCAACCGAATTATCGTCTGGCAAATTAATTTCATGTGGTTCGATAACTAAACTAGCTGGTATAAAAATTACAGCCGTAATAAAATAATTTTTTTTTCAACGAAAAAAAGCGTCTGGCACGGTGCTAGCAACGAGAAAATTGTCTGGGACTAGTGAATTTATATTATTCCATGTTTATGAAAACAAATAGGAAAAAAAAATTCGAACTAAAGTCATTTTGAAAACTGCTTTTTTTACCTGTGGAACGGAATGCGCACTGGCAAACGCAACCCCTCCCACGAGCCAGATTGGGCGCATGACTATTGAGATGTTGAACGACGGGAGATAGCAAAGAATCAGCCGAACTAAAGTTCTTTTTTTCGAGACGTTGCTAGCTCTCGGACTATAAAGACAAACATCATTGCGTTATACGTTGATGTCGACAAGTCTCATTCTTGGAGTTCGATGTCATTTTGAGTTATATTCAATACTCAGTTTCCATTGGTAAGTTCCATGAAACTGAATCTTTTCCATGTCATGCTCTTGACTTCTATTGAAGTACTCTACTATTGATCCATTGAATAAACTATATGTGGAGTAGGAATTAGTCCGACTTTAAAATAAACTGTTCTTGAATTTCTTTTCATCATTAGCCTGTAGGATTTTTCTCGTTGAATATAGATTACATTAAATCTCATTCTACACATGTCTTTCTTTTAATTGGCATTGTTCATACGCACTTGAAGTATCAATAACGGTCTGAAGAACGCGGTAGTCTTTGCTTTTTTAATGGGAATCCATTTTAACCAAATTATACGTCGCGTCGCTTAAAAAACTTTTTAGTCTTGTTTTCCTTTTAACATTGTCTATACAGGGTGTTTCCCCTTAGGAGGTCCATAGAGCGGGAGGTGATAGTACTCACCTAGACGAACCAAAAATTGTATGGCAGGGGTTGGGGCAATATCAACCGTTTAAGAGTTACAGGGTGATTCATAAAAAAAGATATGTTTTCACAAAACACCCTGTATCTTAAAAACTACATGGCGTATGGTCACAGTTAAGGGCTCACTGTATGCAGAACTTCATGGCCTTTCCAACGACAGCTCAACCAGCCCCGTACCCCTCTCCCCTCAGAAGTTATGAAGGTCTGAACTAAAAATTTCGGATTTTCTTTCCTTTTTTTTTACTTTGACCTCTATTATTTTTGCAAAAAGGTCGTTAACATAACTTTTTTTTATAAAAACTGTAAACTGCAGACTCTCCTCTTTAATATGACCTATTACACCCAATGTGCTATCTGAAGGCCTTTAAGAGTTATTAGCTCTAAACCTATTCTCAAACCTATTTTCAAACCTCTTCTCAACGATAATTTGTTCCCTTAGCACGTCATTTTAAAAAATATCGTCTTTTTTCGGTGTGACCTGAATAGGTTATGAGTTAATAACTGTTTAACGGCTACAGTTAACACATAGGATGTAATAGGTCATATTAAAGAGGAGAGTCTACAGTTTACAGTTTTTATAAAAAAAAGTTATGTTACCGACCTTTTTGCAAAAATAATAGAGGTCAAAGTAAAAAAAAAGGAAAGAAAATCCGAAATTTTTAGTTTAGACCTTCATAACTTCTGAGGGGAGAGGGGTACGGGGCTGGTTGAGCTGTCGTTGGAAAGGACATGAAGTTCTGCATACAGTGAGCCCTTAACTGTGACCATACGCCCTGTAGTTTTTAAGATACAGGGTGTTTTGTGAACACCTAGCTTTTTTTATGAATCACCCTGTAACTCCTAAACGGTTGATATTGCCCCCCCCCCCTGCCATACAATTTTTGGTTCGTCTAGGTGAGTACTATCACCTCCCGCTCTATGGACCTCCTAAGGGGAAACACCCTGTATAACTTTATTATTATTTTCTAGAGGTTTACCAAGGCATTTTTGATACACTTGGATTAGGTATCAGTTTGTTCTTGTGGTCCTTGAAGTCCTGAAATCCCACGTTCGTCTGGTCACAAAATAACAAGAGTGTAGTATTTGACCTAGAGCCTTATCTTCCCTTCATATATTTATTATCATCGTAATTTGTAGGCACCATTGTCTCTTAAAATGATTATAATTTGGTAAATCGTCTGCAGTATCTACAGGCACTCTATATAGAAGCTTGCTCAGATCCAAAGTTCGTTTATAGATTTTAGCTTATAATATTTCCTACAACATCAACTTGCTGCTGTAATCATAGAAAATGCCATAAGTGTAGCAAATCTTCTTAATGTTCTTGAATGTTGTTGTTGTAAGTTTTTCTTCAGATGGTAAGGAATAGCCTCCATAATTTATCGTATTTGGAGGATAAGATAAGATAATATTTATTAGCGTGATAACTATTAAGATAACATCTGATTCACAACATTCAAAATTGTTTTATACTTAATTAAAATACTATACATATATTATTAAATATTTAGCTTGCAATATATAATCACTAATATTTTAAATTTTTTTATACTTCTTTCTATCTTAATTTCATTGGGAAGACTATTAAACATCTGTAGGCCTTTATTCATCAGCTGATTTTGTGTCCTCATCCTGCGCGCGTAGGGTTGTCTGAAGTTATCAGCATTCCTTAGGTTGTATGGTTGCTCTTCACTAACATATCTCAAATTATTTGCTAGATAGTTTGGCATAAGCTTGTACTTGATTTTAAACACAGTAATCAACACAATATATGATATTCTCTGTCTAACATTCATCCATTTCAAAGACTCAAGCATACTATTTATCGGCGTTCTTCTATCACAATTCAAAATTATCCTCATTGCCTTATTTTGCAGCTTTTGTAATCTGTCAATCATTTCACCAGTGCACATATATAAAATTGTTGCACAATAATCAAAGTGTGGTACTATTATCGTGTTATATATCGTTTGCAAACATTCCTTTGGCACGCTTCTTCTAATTCTGCTCATAAACCCTATTTTCTGCGCGATCTTTTTACACACCATAGATACATGGCTTTTAAAATTCAATTTACTGTCAATAATTACACCTAAATATTTCACTTCATTAACACACTCAATAATTTCATTAGCATTAATCGTCACATTCATGTTGCTGTTTAATACAATACCATTTGACTTATTTATATTAAGCTTCAACTTGTTAACGTCCAACCACTCTATCAAGCGTTTAAGTTCCACGTTCATTATCCTTTCGCTTTCACTAATATTTTCTCCTTTAATAAATACTAATGTGTCGTCAGCAAACAACATTAACTTAACACTATTAAGTACTGATTTCATGTCATTAATTTAGATTATAAATAGCAATGCACCTAGTATAGACCCTTGCGGAACTCCTATAAGAACATCCTCAGGTTCTGAGTATGATTTGCCAAATTTTGTACGTTGTTTTCTATCTTTCAAATAGTTTATGAACCATTTCAGCTCTACGTTCTTAATCCCATAATTATTTAATTTTGCCACTAATATGTCCCTGTCTATTGTTTCAAAGGCTCTCCTAAAATCAAGAAATACGGCTATTATTATCGACCCTTCATCGATAAATTTTTTCCACTCTGAAATCATCCAGATTAATGCCGTTTCGCATGAGTGCTTACTCCTGAAGCCTGACTGTTGCTCTACTAGTACTTCATTTTTTTCAATATATTCCACTAGTTGTTTGTACACTACTTTTTCCAACAGTTTTTCCATTACTGGAAGCATATTAATTGGTCTAAATTCTTCACATACTTTAGTTCCTTTAATTTTTTCAACAGGTATTACAACTGAGCTCTTCCATGTTTTAGGGAATTCTCCACTAGATAGTGACTGGTTTATTATCTTTATCAAAACTGGGCTTAATAATTCGTAATTGTCTAATATCATCTTTATATTCATACTATTATCATCTCTTTTTTTATTCAATTCTTCACAAAGGACTTTCAGTGCTTGCACATCAACATGTTTAAACTTAAATCGACTTTCTACTGGTTGAAGTAAGCTCCTATCGAAATTTTCACTGCAATACTTTTATTTATATCTTGAACACTTTTAATAAAGTATTTGTTAAATTTCCTTGCGATTATAACATCTTCCTTTATATTCTCATTGCCAAATTTAATATCGTTTTTCACACTGTCATTTATCCCTCCAATTACTAACTCTTTCAACATTTTCCACATGCCTTTTTGATCTCCCATCTTTCTCTGAATTTTCCTTCTAACATAGCTAGTTTTAGCCTGTTTGATTTCAACTTTATATTTATTCCTTATTTCCTTATATAAATTCCAGTCATTATGTGTACCGCTTAGCTTAGCTCTTCTGAATTGTATTATTTTATCTGATTTCATTCTTTTCAGGTTGTCACTATACCACGGCTTATGGTCTCTACTGATTATTTTAGTTTTAATATACCAGTTTATCTTCTAATACCATCGCACATTCATGTAAATCATCGAGAAGTACTAGGTTACTTATATTATTTTGTACAAGGTCATTAGAAAATGCAGATTCATCATATTTAAGAAATGTTATTTCTTTGTCCGGTAATTCAATTCTATTATTCCCTATCTTAATGTTCATCTCAATTGTTTCGTGGTCGCTTATTTTATAAAGATTGTTAACTTTCGCATGTACTCCATTAGAGTTTGTTATAATATAGTCAATAAGTGTTCTAGAATTGTTTGTCACTTGCGTTGGTTCATCTATTAATTGGTTATAACCGTGATCTATTATTATCTCTAAAATACGTCTTTCATATATACTGTTCGCATTACTCAATAAGTCTATATTAAAATCTCCACAAATAATAAGTTCATTCTTTTCCTCACAATACTCCTCGCACCATTCATCAAATATTTCACAAAATCGAGACACAGAACCGCTAGGAGATCTGTATACTACTCCAATCCGAAATAACTTAGAGCCTTCATAGATTTTACAAAACAAAACCCATATTTCATTATCTATATTACATTTATATATTATATTAAATTGCTTATTGTTTTTTATATATAATACTGCTCCACCTGTTCTATTTGATTTTGAGTCAACTCTAACTACATAATAATCCTTTAATTTTATTTCATTGTCTTGAATTTTATCGGTAGTATGCGTTTCAGATAGTGAAATTATAACAAAATTTTCCTCGTAACACAAAGTTTCCAGTTCTTCAAAATTATTTATTAAACCTTGGATATTCATATACGCACATTGCCATTCCTTTGGTTGCTAGTACTCAATTCTACGTCGCTCTAATTTCAGTTTTCTTTCGTAAACTGGACATTTACGACTGCGAGAATTATGATTTACGTCTAGCTTGAGGTTTAATTTTTGAACCGCTTCAATACAGTTTGCACATTTTTCGAAATTTGCATCACATTCTTTCCAATTGTGACTACCTGCGCAGCTCGAACATGTATTAGGTTTTGTACACTCAGTCGATTTATGATTATAGCCCTGACATTTAAAACATCTGAGTACATGTATACATTCGAATGCCAGACATGTGTCCCAGCCTATTTTCAATTTTTTTTCTTCTCTAAAACTTCCACTATCTACTTCGATTATGGCACTAAATGAGTTTTGTTTTTTAGTAGGTCTGCTGCTACTTATGACTTTTATATTAGCATTCTTACAACATTCATTCCGCGCAACCAATTTACCTATTAGTTCATCATTTTGGTACTCATCTTTTAATCCAACAATGGTAACTTTGGGCTTTCTGTAAGTAGGTATTTTAATTTCATACAACTCACTCAATTTTTCACGCGCTTGTTTCTCAATATTTTTGATTGACTCACTATTTTCACACTCAATAGCGATCTGGCAATCTTGTTTACTTTTTGGCTTAATTAACACTGCTGAGTTATTCTTCAAAGCTTCTGCATATGACGGTTTTACTCTTTTTTCAATACTTTTATAACTTATTTTTTTGACTTCATTTAGAATTTTCTCGTCACTATTCATCACATCCTCTTCAATTTTACTCATTTTGTCAAACATTTTGTTCTTTTCATTAATTTCAGCTTTAAAAAATTCATTTACATTCTTAAAACACTTCATACGTTTATCTAATTTCTCATTCATGCATCTTAAATTTACTCTGCACTCATCACAAATAAACCACACATTTTCTTTCGTATTTATTTCTTTAATTAAATATTCAGTCAGACCCGTGCATCTGACGTGATATACTCTCCCGCAAATTCCGTTGCATGGAAAACCTACTTCCCCCCGTATGCCTTTTTCACATTTTTTGCATTCCATTACTGCACTGATTCTTCACTGATATAAGAAGTTTTATGTACATACACACACACACGCTACTAATAAACTTAGCGGTTAAATAAATTTTTTCTGTCACTATCAGAATTTTTAATTATAATTATTCTTGTATAACTTGCTTCCGATTTATATTTCTGATGCACTTTCACATCTATTTATATTCATTTTTCAGAAAACAATTATGCACCATAAATAAACATTTGAATGCTTAAATTTCACTAAATTCGAATAAATTTTCGGTACTTAAATTCACAGCGTGATCACCCGTCGATCGATCTCATCAGGAAATAAGGCGAATGAACTCATTGATTACTTTAGTTTATTGAAAGCATAAGCAAACTCAATAGTTCTATAAAATTAGTCGAATTTATGAATAATATACAATTGTAAAGTAGATTTGAATTTGAAAATGTGAATATCCAAACGCTTAAGGAAATCAGTAAATCTATGGATTGCTATGGAATAGATACAAAAATTATATTAGACAATTGGAACATTATAGGTGAGCAATATTGTAAATAAGAGTTTAAATGATGGAAAATGTCTAAGCACTTGGAAAGAATAATATAACTATATTTTACCAAATGATACCTCTCGTCTATACAAGTAAAAAAATGTATTGTAGGGGGTGGGGCAAAATGTTACCCTACCGACTAAAGGGTGATAGTAACATATGCTCACACTCTATATCTTGAAAAGTACAGGGTATACGGTCTATTTTAAGACGGCATTGTATGCAGAACCATGGGTTTTTCCTATGAATGTTAAATCACCCCCGCAACCCTCCCCATCCCAATTTCAGAGTTATTACGCTTCAAATTCAAAATTTCGGTTTTTATTTTCCGTTATTTTTTTTGTAAATACCCCCACTAACATACATTTTTGTTACAAAATTTCGAAAGCCCAATCTCCTCTTTAATTTAACTTATGACACTATCTGTGACCATTTAGTCACAGATAATTTGTTTCCTTGGTAACTGAAAGCATGTAATTTAAAAAAAAAATATCGTCTAATTTCGGTATGACCAGAATAGATTAAGAGCTAATAACTCCTTAACCGTCATAGATAGAATATAACTGTATACTGTGATATACAAATTGAAATTGATGGATAGAAAATGTGAAAGAGATTAAATATTTATGAGTAATATTGGACAGAAATTTTAATTTCAATGCGCATGATTACGTATGCAAGAAAATTGGAAAAAAGTTGGGTTTTTTTAAAAGAGGTAAGGAGCAAATTATCTACAATGACCCATATTTAAAATAGGATTGTTCAACTACACTTCAAATATTGTTGAACACTATTATTCTATTCCACACAAAAGCGAACGAAGCTACAATGACAGCTACCCATATTTAAAATAGGGTTGTTCAACTACACTTCAAATATGGTTGAACACTATTATCTTAATGCACACAAAAGCGAACGAGAGGATGCATAAATTACAAACCAAGGCCATGAGGTGCAACAGGTATAAAACAATTAGATGTATGCTAGAACAACTAAAGTGGATGAGATTAGAAGAGCAAATTGAATTAAATGCAATCCTGTTCATATCCAACTCAGAATTGGCTGATATATACCGTTAACGAGTTATCAATAGAGATAAATCAGAAAACAAGATTTAATAATTTTAAAAGAGCAATTTTGCAATATATAAATAGTTAAGAGGTTTAAAATTAATAAAGTATTATTATTATGTATAGGTAGGCTCTATTTTTAAATATAATCGTTTTGAAAGCGTTGCAGTTTGAGTCCTCGTTCTTAATATTCGTAACTAACTGATTAGGACTTAGAATTTTCTTTGTACACTTATCACTTATTCTTAATGTGAAAACAATCTTAAATATCTCAATATTATATTAGATAATAAACTGAAATTTTAGTCCAGTCAAATAAGACAAAAATACCACATATTTAATTTGTTCCAGGCTGCAATTTTGAGGGTTGGTGTAGGGTAGGCCGTGAGTACTGGCACAAAAAAGGGGCGTCCCACGACAAAATAAAAATGAAAACACCACCAGAACGGTGACAGTTTGTTTGCTAAGCGTGAATTGTTAAAATTTTTAATAACTTTAAAGCTGCCATTTTATTTGAAATAAAAAAGTCAGTGGGGACCAGTCCTTATCTAGTAAGGAAGCGGGAGATTTTACGGGTGGATATAACGCTCTATCCACACGTGTCCGACTATTTCTCATTCTGCAATATTTTGTTTCAAAAGCAATCAGAAAAAGCATGAGTCTTTCGAGCAAGGAATCGGAAAGTTATTGGACTAAGTATAATGTTCAATAATATTTGCGTTCATGTTGTTATGCTGTGGTCACAGTATTTACTGAATATATTGAATATATTGTGATGCGGTGATATATTTTCTACGTTTTTGATTTTTTCTTAGAAATTTTCGCTTGGTTGTTTAAAGATAAAAGGAATATGATGCGGTTTTTTTTCAACCAATTATACACATTCGATGTGCTTTATATGCGACTGCGATTGCATAAACGTGAGAAAAAGATAAGCAGCTACTGCCTTTAGAAAAAGAAATAACTCCGAGAAAAATTTACTTACCCTCCAGTTCAATGGTGTGTGATTTGGAGTAGTTCTTTATTAGTTAGTTTAAAAGCTTTCAAAAACCACATATAATATTTTAGTAATTAGACTTTGTCAATACCTCAAGCCAAAAGATGGGATTCGGGTGAAATTCCAAAGGCTTGACTGGAACATCTGTGCAAGGAATTTTAGATCACGCATCACTTAAGCGGGTGGGTACTAGTGCATTCTAGATTATAATTGTGTACAAAAAACAAAAAACTTACGGTGTAAGTTACAACAGAAACTTTCTTTTTTTTTGCCATTATGGCAAAATTTTCTATAACTAACGTGTAATAAGAATAAATTGAGCATCCCATGAGCTTATTTCTATATTTGTCTCCCCAGCTCAAAATGCACACTGAACCTGTAGCCAAAGCAATACAGTTCAGTGTCACAATATTTATGTGTAGAAAATCAGAAAGGTAAGTCATGCTCAAATCTTTCGCAGTTGAGATTTTGCCGGCTTTGGTATATATATTGCTATCAATTAAAATATTTTCTTTAGCAATTAGGTATATATAATTAGAAGCCTGTAAATTCATGTTACATTCGAAATACCAGTCATATGACATAGCCCTTGCTGGGATTGCTAATATTGTTTGAATTTATTATTGGTTAATTAAGCAGGAGGGGGGGGGGGGGGTGAATATGTTCTAACACAATGTCCAATAGCCGTGCAATTTTTGAATCAACAAAGATCAGTTCCTGTCACCAAAAAATGTTTCGGCAATATCAATATAGGCAGTAAAGGGCTAAACACAATTTCTCCAGGAACGCTCCATAAAACATTTTTGGAAAAAATTGTTCCTATTACTGCATTAGTCTTCTGTCCTGGCATTGATCTGTGCCTCAATATTGTCTCCGGTTTTCCTTCTTTTTACTCCAGTTGCCTCACCTCCGTTTCGGGCTTGGATATGTTACCTGTTATCTATAATTCAGATGCTTCAACTATCTATATAAAACTTTTGTAACTATCTGCACGTTATCATTAATCATAATACAAAACTCGATAACTATATTTCTAAAGTTGCTATCAACCCTGACTACCATATTCACTTCTAATTCTAAGGACTTTCTATATTTATACCTGTAAATTTGTTAGGTGCACTGCACACTGGACTATGCTATACAGGGTGTTTCATAATTGGTGTACCTAGCTCTAGCTTAGTCGGAGACAAGCAAACAATTATAAGTTGGAGTGAGGGGGGGGGGGGGGGGCATAGTCAAATTAAAGGTAACATTCCGGGGCTCTTAAATCTTGTAATAAAACTGTTAGTTATTATATATTTTGGAAAAATTTGAAAAAATTAGGATTTTTTTTCCAATTTTTTGATTTTATCTCCTACAACTTCCGACGAACGGTGACAGGAAGGCTGATTGGGCATTCATTGGAGACGGTTTGATATCATCTGAGATGAATCCCACCTTGATAGGGCATATATCAAGAAATTTACAGGGTGTAGAGTGGAAGAAGAACTAAGAATCTTAAGCCCCCACTTCCTACCGCCGAAACGACGCGCCTACCCCCCCCCCCCCCCCCTAATTCAGTATAATTTTTTAGTTGAGTTAGGTGTACCAATTATGAAACACACTGTATATTAGGATATTTCTATTTTAATATATATTTTATACTGTACTATATATTAAGCCTAAATTCTTTTATTATTTGTTCTACTACAATGTAAATTTCTAAGATGTACCCAGCGCCATGCGGGCCTTTACCACGGGTACTAAAATAAATAAATGTTTATATCTGCCGTTTATCGTCGCATTTGTGTTTAGAACTTAAGATTGTAATTTTAAGTTAAACGAACGAAAGTACGTTAGAACCCGCCTTGGGCCGCGGGAATACGTTTAAAAAAAAAACATTGGGACTAACACGACCATATATCCCTACTTTATGGCTTTGCGCCAGTCTCTTTATTGTACGCAAGGTGTAATTTCCAATTTTTTATATTAAATCAAACATGTGTAAGAAAATTTACGCAGCTCTTTTCTGTTTTACATCTAACTACCATGTATTTACAAATTCTTTTAGTATATTACTCATTTATCTAACAGATCCTTAGCTTCATTGATTTTTGCTGCTATATACGGAGAGCCACCACGATCCCGGATGATTTAGAAGCATTATTCTTTTATGGGCATCTTTTATCTGGAAAATTTGATTATAAATAAAATTTCGTACTTTACCAGCAGATGTTTAACTTCACCTTTGTCTTAACTGCAGTTGGACTTACACCTAAAATTAGTGCTGCTTCTCTTTTTGACATTTTTGATTCAAAACCACCTTTATAATACTTTGAGTTAGCTAAGCTATCGGCATCAAATTTAGGCAATGTTTTCATAGCTTCGGTGATTTTTCCAGACATTGCAGGCATTCTGCGTACAAGTTGTTTTCCGACAAACCCGATGGCTGCTAAACCCAAACCAGCTAGGATAACAGTACTCGCCTTAAAACAAAAGGTTGAATATATATTATAAAACCTGAAAAACTTTATTTCACCATTCTAGCTTTTCAAGCGATGACAAAAGTCATATATTAAAAAAAAACATTTACAGTTACACAGTACACTTGTTATATATGTCAGTGGTTACACTACTTAAAACTCTTCTTCTTCCTCTTGGTTTGACGAAACCTTGGAATATAACTTACCATGTTTACATGCAGGGTTGAACCCTGGTTCAACTCGGGTTCAACTCCATGTAAACGCATCTCGAGTTGAAATTAGATCGACTCGACTCCTCGAATCGACCACGCTTGGCTGGCGTAGTCGAGTCGAAATGGTGTCCCATAAACGGGGATTGACTAGTCGAGTTGGCAGCTTACAGTTGGTATTTATTTTATTCATTCTTTACTCGGAAGTGTTGGTATGCTGCGTATTTATTGTGAGTTTATTTTGTTTATTTAATCAAAATTTATTACTTTTATTTCTTCGTCACAAAAAATACCATAAATAATATTATTCAACTATAGATTAGTTGGACCCGTTTTCAACTCAATATCTCAACCCTGCATGCTCGAAAACACGAGTCGAAAACTCAACTCAATCTCGACTCGATCTTTCAATTCTGCATGTAAACATGGTAACTATCTTATATATCAAACCACTGACATATATAAAAAGGGCTGCTGATACTACTGAAATTCCTTACATTAATTGACATTATTATGGGATCACTTTTCTATAGTTGTCCCTTTTTGGTTTAACTACCTTATCCCGCTGAACTAAAAATAATAAGTTCTATACAAAATACACCATAGTCCAGTTTCAGTTCAGCGGTTTTCCAAATGAATATATAGGATAGAAATAGATTGCAATACAATATTTGTAATCCTTTCTCTGTCCCCCATAGCTACTTTTAGGGGCAGGTAGACAAAAATTGCTTAATTTTATTTCTTTAAAAATCAAGTTTAAAAAATATTTGATGTTGTAGGAGATAAGCTTCCAAGAAGAGAAATAAATTCGAGTGCTTCTATAATTTGTTGAACTTTTAATATGAATATTAAAGCAAAAGTAAAACTTGAAATTAAGATAATTGTCACACCCTGCCAAAAAATGAAATAGCAAATCAGGCAGTCCATGTTATATATGTCAGTGATATCAAACAGGCTGGTTGAATCGTGTTCGTGTATAATTCGTGTACATGAACATGCATAGGAGTAAGTGAGGTGATGGAGTGAGAATTTTTCAAAGCTGCGCGCATGACTGTCAAGTGTGATTTTGTTTTGTGAACAGCACTGACATATAATAAGAATGGACTGGACTGAGCGTTCTTGCTTCAAAAATTGCACTAATATTGAACAGGCTGTGAAAACCCTTTATTTCGTACAATTGCACACCGATTCATAAAATATTATTATTTGTCGATTGGAAACACTAAAGATGTTATAAAATAGTATTGCATTAAATTAAAATTATTTAGAAAGTTAAACTTGTTTTAAATAATCCAAAAATTAATTTTTAATATTACTGAAAAATGTGCTCCTCTGCAGATTTGCTGTCGAATTTCATTGAGCTTGTAAGAGATAGACATATAAAAACAATATATTTGTCTGAATTTTTATGTCAATTCCAATGCATTCCAATTAATACAGCCGTACTGTTTCCAAAATTGGTTACAGTTCAGTGTACATTTTGAGCTTGAAAGAGATAAATAGATTTAAGCCAATATTTGTGCCATTTGTGACTATAGGAATTAGATAGGATGGCTCAGTCGTAGCCCCCGGAATATACAAGCCATGAACAAAGTCGAAAAAAGAGAACAGCGGGCCGGTCAGCAGGCGACATCCACAGCCTTCTTGCCTTGTCTTACTGCAGGAGTTTTTCATATAAAATATATATAATATATAATGCTCCGCGCATTAAAATGTTCAGTAAAATAAGTGAAGACATACAATGCGCCATGTATCTTAAAATAGAAAAACATTCACTTTTTACCAGTGAACTCCGTACGGCACTAGTAAAATCATCAGTAAAATTTTTGCTTGCGATTTTACCAGCGCTAAAATTTATATGGAAATGTTACATTTTATTCGAACTCGATACTAGGCTTATAGTCAAAAATGGCACAAATTTTAGCTAAAATCTTTTTTGTTATGGTCGTAGCGTATTGCATATAGCAATATGCTACACGGAAATACTGCAGCATGTACGCCGGCCCTCAAGTAGAACCACGTACTGAGCGCACCTCGACGAAGCAATGCTTCATCAAGCTCGCGTGACTTGCGGGGACGACAGATTATGACTGAAAAGAAGAAGAACTCGTCTCTTTCCGCTGTCAACCACTTCACACGATAGGTACGTGTATTAAATTGGAAAACGAGAAAAGTCTTTAAGTCTTTAAACATCGGACGGATAAACTATTCAGCACGTAAGTCCAAGAGATTTTTGTCTCTAGTAGAATTATACTTTCATATTATAAGATTATTTCCCTTACCAGCAGGCAAAAAAAAATCAAAGTTGGAAAGAAAAAGGTGCTGATAGAGATTAATAAGTAAAATCAAAAAAAATAGAAAGAATTATCGCTATGGACGCGTGAATCGGTCCCATAATTAAAGCAAGAAAAGACAACCAATTAAGTGGAATAGAGAGTTCCAGTGTTTTTATTAGGAAGTTGTGGAAATTACCACACAAAAGGAAATAGGCAGGCTCGTGATCCATCTGATCAGTATTTGGAACCCAAGAACGACAAATCTAGATAACACGCAGCATCATCACTTATTCAAAAAGCACAGATGAGATGTCTAAACGTAAAAATCTGGAATTTTCATAAAGTAGCGTGCAGTGGCTTACTATAGGGACCCCACTTCATATCTGTTTAAATCATTTAATGCTGGCATTTGGTTGATGGCTGAACCTACTAAGTGTAATCGTACACCAGACCAGAGTTTTGACCCAGTTTTCAGACAACTTCAAGGAAGTGCAGCATTTTTAGTTATTTGTTACGAACTATTGTATACATTTTATTACCTAGGGTGAATACTTTTAGCAAGATACGTCTGCAGGACAAAGGCCATATGTAAATCCCGTTACATAATTTTACTTCTGAGCATTCATGTGCTCTCATGATCTTGTGGTGTTGGAAAAAATTGTATATATCTGCATACAGGTTAATTCGTTCATCATAAATAGCAGTTTCCAGCGTGGGAGAAGATCTTCTTCGCCGTCGGAAAAGGATACCGCAGTAAGTTCATTAGTATTCTTGTTTGTAGTCTATAATTTTTTATATCTGAATATAAAAAAAATATTTAAAGTTTTCTGTGGATATATTTAAGTATAAAATAAGAGATATCCTACTGATGGGATACACGTGTGTATAGGTAGATATGTGGTATACATAGGACTACTTACCTATTTACTCTTGCGTATAGTCGTGAATGGTACCTACATGCATAAATATATACATATATACCTTATGAGTGAACGATTGAGGCGTTCCTCGCAATGGAGGCACAATTGAGTTACATGAATGGTCCTTTTTCTGTGTTTTTCAAAGACTACCTGTTGTTTTAAATAAATTATGATACAGTCGATTCGATTTCGGTAAATTCCCGGCCTTATCGCTCCATGCCAGGCATATCAGCTAAATTTGTAGTTTTCTGTTTGTAGTTAACTAATTTTGATCTATTACTGTTTATTTTAGAATTAACGCAAAAAAATGTGTATGAATAGATATGTTTTGTGCCAAGTTTTCATCTGGCATTAAATTAATTTCCTTTTTCTTTTAAATAGTAATTCATTACATTATCAATAGGCTTAGAATTGCCATTCATATGAATTAAAGTATTATTAGAATTACACCGCTATTTGGTTTATAATTGGCGATCATCTGACTTAGAGTATTATTAGAAATACATACCTCATTATTCTAATTATGGTCGCCTGTCAGGTGAAATAGAGTATTATTAGAATTACCGTATTATTCAGATTACGATTGCTTACTATGTGAACTAAGATCAGAGAATTAACTATCGAGAAGTAGTCATAGAAACCAGCTAATTAGAGTCAATAAAGTCTCATTTATAACGTAATGCTGCCCTAATAGTGTTTCAATTTTTCTCCCTTCACTCTCCCGGAGCCCTCCTCATCATGAAGGTTGACTAGGTCCGCTCTCGTCTCTCTTAACAGGTCAGCAAAGGGACTTTGGAAAATAGTGCCACCCAAGGTCAATTGGGAGGATGGGGCTGCCAAAGGAAGGTAATAACACCTACGCCTTCCACCCAAACTACAGGTAAGTGACGTAAGGGTCCCTTCAGGACCGAGTGTGTGCCGGCTCTTTTTTTGTATGAAGGCACGAAAATTTTTTGTTTATGGGTGATGACAAGCGGCAGGTATTTCGTGGACCCCCCCACACTCTCCGCCACCCTTAGCCGAGGTGCTAGCGTGCCGCCCTGTGCAATCGCTGTCATCGAGTGATCTGTCAGCTCATGCTGACAGTTTGGACTTCACGTCCTGACCATTCACTCAACATATTACCATAACATTTTGTCTCTTTCAAGCTCATATGTACACTGAACTGTAAGCAATTTTGGAAACAGTACGGCTGTATTAATTGGAATGCATTGGAATTACCATAAAAATTGAGGCAAATATATTGCTTATATACGTCTATCTCCTACAAGCTCAATAAAGTTTGACATCAAAGCTGCAGAGGAGCACATTTTTCAGTAACAATAAAAATTATTTTTTGTGTTAATTAAAACAACTTTAACTTCCTAAATAATTTTTATTTAATGTAATACTGCCAGATCTGTGCTCAAGCTAAAGGGGGTGCCGGTTTAAAGGATAACTCAACTTTTTTAAATTCAAATATAAAAATTTTAATTCAAATATATTGCTTTAAAAACTATTATCACAAATTCAATATTAAAAAACTTAACCTAGCTTACTACTAATTTCAACCAAAATTCAATACTAAACATAAGACAATTCAACTTGTAATTCAATAATTCAAAAATGTTAAAAAAAAAGATGATAAATGCTGCCGCTGAGGTCTTATTTCTGAAAGAAAGAGAAAGAAAATCCACTATTAATAGAGTCGAAGTTCTGTGCTACACGTGTAAGCACGGTAGTTGTGCTAAAACAATTATAATTTGACAGAAGTAAATTTCTGTGGCAGGAGTAAATTCATGCTTAGACGTAGGACAACATTAAAGCAGAAGTAGATTTCTGCAGTAGGAGTAGATTCCTACTCAGGTGGGAGATGAAAAAATAAGCAGAAATAAATATCTGCAGCAGGAGTAAATTCCTACTCAGGTGTGGAATGAAATTAATGCAGAAGTTGTTATGGTATATAATGATGAGTGATTTCTTTTGGACGTAAAGTCCAGACAGCGTTGACTGCAGGGCGGCACGCTAGCTTGCCTCAGCTATTGGCGGAGAGTGTGGGGTGGGTATCACGAAAAACCTGTCGCTGTCACCTCACCCTTAACAAAAAGAATTCGTGCCTGTCTTCCTGAAACGGAGCCCAGAAAAAACGAAAATGCACACACCCTGATCCAGAAGGGACCGCATACGTCACTCACCTAATGATAGTCCTAAGGATCGGATGGCCTGATCCTTTGCCGTCCCCGGCCTCCCATGACATCCTGTCTGCTCGGTTAAGATGTCCCTTTTTCACCTGTTTAGAAGAGATAGAAAAAACCTCGGGAGAAGGAAAGAGAAGAGAAACAATCGGGGATTTAACTCATTTCATGCTTTATTTGTTCCGTACTAATAGCACGAATTTTAAAAAAAAAATGTTTTTTTTCTTATATTCACCCCGAAGTGTTAGAGATGTCGTGCATACGTTGGGTAGGAATGCTGCATCGCTTACTGAACTATATTTTTTTTTTTTAGTTTCCTTCCTCCTTTTATTGTTTATTGTTATTACTTAATTTCACCCCCGCAGAATGTTATACACCGGTATACGTATTATTGCACATTTCAGTCAATTCGATCTAAAGAAAAACCATGGGGCTAGCAAGAAGTAAGTAGGATTCATCGGCACAATATTGTACGTAGTGAATGTCTCTCGAGAAGGCCTTCTTGAGGGGGTATGCGCATACGCTTGATATACTACAGAGAGTCAGACTAATTTAGCACACATGGGTTATCTCAAACTCTTACATAGTTAATACATTTGTTAAAGATTCGAAAAACAACTCAATAACTAATTATCTTTGTTGAGATCTCCGTGAGAGATTCCAATTTTATCATCTTAAGTATATTGGGGTGAGTTGAGCAGGTCACAAAAACAGTAATAACAACACTTCACTTAACTTTTATTATCTTGTTGTTATTTTAGACATATATATAAACGAATTACACTTTTTCTATATATCTGTAAGTCTAATAACCCGCCGCGTAATTTGATCTCTTCTTTTCGTTTTTATCCAAAGAACTGAACTCTTCGAGCATTTTCAGCCACCATGTCACCGCGCATTCTTTGTTTTTCTTTATTTTTTTTATGTGACAAACCAGGTCACTGCTGTGATTAGCCGGTAGTCACCTGCATATTTCGCAGTGACGCGCTTTCACAACAAACCCAATAATTCTGAGTTTGTTATGAAATGCGATACACTGCAACTTTTAACAGTGCCACCATTTTAGCAAGACCTGATTGCATTTATTGTGTAAGGTCTTGCTTTTCGCCACACAACAATGACCTAGCCGTCAAACATTTTGTGCACCTACAGCCAATAGGTGCACAGTGTGCATGCAATGTGCATTCACTAATATTGAAATTCATTGCAAAGTTCAATGAAGGCTGACTTGAGGCATGCATTTTTTCAGTTTTTAATAAAGTGAGAGAAGTTATTTCCATCCTAAAAACTAAAACCAACTTTCACGTGCACAATACATGCACATATGCATTGCTCGCTCAACCGAGAATTTTCAAGTAAGTTTATTCTCCATCTTAAATATCAAGCCAAAACCCTCGAGAATACTTCACAAGCCATGAAACAGACTCCCTCCCTACCGCATGCGAGGCCCAGCGTAGTCCTTACATTCTAAAATATTTGCAGTGTTCTTATGTAAAATTGACAAAAGTTTGATTTGAATAGCTCCTCCGCCCTAAACTACTATTCATACAAAAAAATGGTGTTGTGATAATCTTAAGCTTGCTTTCTTATCTTCCGAACCGTAATTAAATTTTCATACCTTTCCTAACAAAGTTATTTAAAAAAAATTATCTTAACCAAATGACTACGATTCCTCAATCAAAAATTCTCAGCTGAGTAATCATTGTAATGTTGCTCTGCCGTCATGGGATGCCGTGGGCTGATGATATCGAATGTAGCTGCCTACAGATTCGGACTACGGCTGCACATACACACATGCAATTATCACTCAGCTGAGATGTATTGAGCGTAAGATGTTAAGGTTACTTTGTAATTAAAACTATTTAATTATTTTGTTAAGTAAGGTATATAGTAAGTGTAGCCTTTGGTAAGGTAAGGAATCAAGCTTTAAATTACAAGATGACTATTTTCCTGTATGGATAGTAGTTTAGGCTCTATGGCATATATAAAGTCAATGTTTGGCACTTTTCCATAAGCATCAATATAGAGCATTTGAGAGTACGGACTCCGAACGCACACATATAGATTTCTGTTTCATGGCTTGGGAAGTATTCTCGAGGGTTTTGATCAAGCCCGAATTTCAGGTATACAAAACATGCACATATGCATTGCTCGTTTAACTGAGAATTTTCAAGTAAGTTTATTCTCCTTCCTAAATATCAAGCCCAAATTTGAGGTTCACAAAACATGCGCATATGCATTGCTCGTTCAACCGAGAATTTTCAAGTAAGTTTATTCTCCTTCCTAAATATCAAGCCCAAATTACAGGTACACAAAACATGCACATATGCATTGCTCGTTCAACCGAGAATTTTCAAGTCTTTATTCTCCTTCCTAAATATCAAGCCCAAATTACAGGTACACAAAACATGCGCATATGCATTGCTCGTTCAACCGCGAATTTTCAAGTCGGTTTATTCTCCTTCCTAAATACCAAGCCCAAACAGTGAACTGATCAATACATGTGCATATGCATTTATCGTTCAACCGAGAATTTTCAAGTTAAGGGGGTGCAAATGCGGAATAAGTGTGTACGTACGATGTACGCAGCGGGTTAAGCGAAAACGGTGAATGCATGTTACTCATGCATGATTTTATCACACACACAAAAATGTTTGCGTGTGAGTAATATGTCGTTCTCCTTCCTCTATATTCGGCGTGTCTATCTATGTGTATTGTCGATACAACCTGCAAGTTCAGCTGAACCAAAACCTTCGAGAATACTTCACAAGCCATGAAACAGCCTCCCTCCCTACCACATGCGAGGCCTGACGTAGTCCTTACATTCTAAAATATTTGCCGTGTTCTTATGTAAAACTGACAAAAGTTTGATTTGAATAGCTCCTCCGCCCTAAACTACTATTCATACAGAAAAATGGTGTTCTGATAATCTTAAGCTTGCTTTCTTATCTTGCGAACCGTAATAAAATTTTCATACCTTTTCTAACAAAATTATTTAAAAAAATTAATCTTAACCAAATGACTACGATTCCTCAAACAAAAATTCTCAGCTGAGTAATCATTGTAATGTCGCTGTGCCGTCATGGGATGCCGTGGGCTGATGTTGTCGAATGTAGCTACCTACAGATTCGGACTCCGGCTGCACATACATACATGCAATTATCACTCAGCTGGAGAGGTATTGAGCGTAAAATGGTAAGGTTACTTTGTAATCAAAACTATTTAATTATTTTGTTAAGTAAGGTATATAGCAAGTGTAGCCTTTGGTAAGGTAAGGAATCAAGCTTTAAATTACTAGATGACTATTTTCCTGTATGGATAGTAGCTTAGGCTCTATGGCATATATAAAGTCAATGTTTGGCACTTTTCCATAAGCATCAATATAGAGCATTTTAGAGTACGGACTCCGAACGCACACATATAGATTTCTGTTTCATGGCTTGGGAAGTATTCTCGAGGGTTTTGGCTGAACACTTGTTGTTATTAGTTTTGGTTTTGGAAGCCATTTTTGTAGAGAGCGTCATTCAGTGAAGTAGTGAAGTGCGTGTTTATAAAATTTTGTTCTTCGATTGTTGGGATAAAAATATATTTTATATTTTTGCAATATATTTCAGAAAAGGTAAGCAAAACTTATTAAATTTAATTAATTGTTTTTTATGCTAGGTTTTGTTCTCTCTTGTGCCTGCGGTGTGCATTTAAGAAGATTTTGTATATTTCCTCAAAGAACTGCTGTATGCAAAATTTAATTTTCTAAAATTAATAAAATAATATTTATTTGAGAGAGCAGACTTTGGGCAATAAATTATTTTGTTTTTTTTTCATAAAATTTCAAGTTGTGCTAAGAAGTGTCCGCAATGCGCATTCATTGTGAATACATATTTGTATAGTGAAGAGAGTTATATCGTTGCAGTAGTATCTGCGGAAGTGCCTGAAGTGTGTACTTAAAGTGTCCTTCATGATATATCCTGCATTGCTAAATGCTTGTGATGTGTATTCAAAGTGCATACGAAATATTTTATTCGCATGACTGTGAATACATATCGCAATCGTTGCAGTAGTATGTGTGGAAGTGCCTGAAGTGTTCTTCAAGGTATTTCCTCAAAACTGCAGTATGCAAAATTTAATTTTCTAAAATTAATAAAATAAATACTTATTTGAGAGAGCAGACTTTGCGCAATAAATTGTTTTGTTTTTTTCATAAAATTTCAAGTTGTTCTAAGAAGTGTCCGCAATGCGCATTCATTGTGAATACATATTTGTATAGTGAAGAGAGTTATGTCGTTGCAGTAGTATCTGTGGAAGTGCCTGAAGTGTGTACTTAAAGTGTCCTTAATGATATTTCCTGCATTGCTAAATGCTTGTGATGTGTATTCAAAGTCCATACGAAATATTTTATTCGCATGACTGTGAATACATATCGCAATCGTTGCAGGAGTATTTGTGGAAGTGCCTGAAGCGTGCATTTTAAGTGTTCTTCAAGGCATTCTTATAGACTCGATTATTTTGGATAAATTAATTTCTTTTTAGAGTGTGGCGGCTATATAAGCAAATAGAAGATCTTTTATATATATACATATATATATTGTTTTTTTGTAATTTTAATAAATTCATCGCAGTAAAATATTGCGGGTAAAAGAATGTTTTACGGCTGAAAGAGGGGGTTTTTGTTTTCTTTTCTTTTTCAATTCGAAAAGTTCGTCTCTGTGTGATTCATTTCAAATTTTTTTTAGCTTAATATATATATAATACTCTTCATTGAAATGCTTTTTACAGAGTTATTTTATTTTCCTCAATAAACCTGTATAAGGTGCTATAAAAAGTTTTATATTTAATACATTAATTAAATAATTTTCTAAATGTTCACATTTCAGAAACTTCTGAGATGCAGAAATACAAAAGATCCTGCAATCTGTCAAAAAGATCCATAACTCGAATTTTTAAGTAAAGTCCACACTTGTCAAGCTTTTCCCAAAAAGTATTATACCCACAATTCTGGCATTACAACTTCCCAAGAAGTGGAACAGGATGAAGGTGCAGGGGAATGCTATTATCTGTCCGATTGTTATGGTCGTAGCGTATTGCATATAGCAATATGCTACACTGAAAATTACTGAAGCGAGTATGTCCGGCCTGCTGTCGACTACAGCGGAAAAACTGAACGCACCCGACCGAGAGAAATGCACTTCCTCACGTTCAGGTGACATGGTGACGTGACAGAAAGGAAGAAGAAGATACCCTTTTCTGAATGTCAAGATCGAAGCAACGAAAGAGTGGTGAACGTATCCAGGAAAATAGTTAAACATCCGTATGTAAATAAAATTTGTAAGTAGATTTCGGATAATTTTTAATTCCTATACGGTTATATTTTCAACCAAACTAATTAGTTTTTGTACCTCGCGCATTTTTCAGCAGACACCCAAAGAATTTTCTAGTCGAAATCAAAGGAGATTGACGCGGAAATTAATGAGTGTAAAGCACATTAGTTTCACATCTCGTATATATATATCTTAGTTACCATCAAAAAGAAAGGTGCGGTACTCAATATACATATATGAAGAGGGAAATTCGACAATAGCAAATCCACCCCATCACATAACGCCCAGTGGTCGGAGACATGTACACCTCGATTTTCGGACATAAAATTCCCAGTAAGAGATCACACCTCCTGACAAGTTTTTAGTTAGAACACATTCTGTCGAAACGGAAGACATTCCAGAAACTCTTTTATTATGGTTTAAATGGAATTAAATATCGTCGGGAATGTGGTCAAGAGTTTTAACGTCACCGTGAACAAAAAGAAACCTGTAAACAGATGTACCTGTGGCAGTATTTATATGTTTTAACTAGGAAAGCTTATCAACAGCACCCGAAATTGAAGCAATCTGTCTGATGTCGATATGTGTTTTGTATGGTGAACGGAAAACGTCTAATAGGATCCAAGGATTGATGCGGTCTTACTTAATTCTACTGAAAGATTATCTCTCGCGCTCAGTTTGTGTTAGATCAGTTCAAACGGGTAGCAGCTAAGTTCCTATCTTAAGATGTAAAGAAGCGGTATACAGGTTATAAGTATACTTAAATTCTAACAACTGTGTGGGCCTACGAAGTACGCATTTACGTCAATGTTAATCTTAAATTTTTAATTAGAGTCCAGTGGTATATTGGAACGTCCTGGAGGCGCCTCTACGATGGATCCACAGCATTAACTCCACGTAAGTGTTCCTTTTTGATCTTTTTCTCTTTTTGCAAATTTGTTTGAATATATAACGTGTACTTCTCGGCACTTTAAAATTTTTGTTTAGCATATACATGCAGTACTATTGAAGTTTATTTAACTACATAAAGTATACTTCTTAATACTTTAAGGAGAAAATTTTCGTTTAGTATAGACATACAGCACTGTTGAAATTTATTTAATTACATAAAGTGAGACTTCCTACTATTTTGAGAAGAAATTTTAGTTTGACATACACAATCAGTAGGGGTGAAATTTAGTTAAGTACATAACGTAGATTTTTTTTGAAAGCACTTAAAGAAGACTCGGTTGACACATCAGAGTTTTGATTGCCTAATTAGTCTGAATACATAGGACTTCACCTACTAGAATTAATAGATCGGGGAATCTCGTTTTTTTTCTTTGTTTTTTATCAACGACATCGACCCCATTGGGCGTGATGATTCCAGCAAACTTTAAATAATAGAATTAGGTTAGTCAATGCCTAGAGGCGTATTATTTAGAGTAAAGTTGATTTTAATGTATAGGAAATTTTGAATGAATTGAAGCTGCGCCTAAGACAGCTTAATGTAAAATGCTAACCTCTATCGTTTTGTTAAGTTCGATCTCATATGAGATTTAAAGGAAAGCTCGCAATTGATTTTCCCATGTAATTATACTAGCTATGTATATACTTACCTCTAAAATACCATAGGATTCATAAGGAGATAATCTTACCCTTTTTACTAAATTGTACAGCTGCAGTTTTTTCCATTTCAAAATATGTCTGTAGCTTGTTCATAAGTTAAGCTTATAATAAAGGTAGTTTCTGTTGTAACGATTATGACGTGCTGATTTTCGAATTAATTTCTTTCTTCACTATCCCAGAGGTCCTCACACATAAGATGGAGGTCGTCTAGGCTCGCCTAGTCTCTCTCTCTCTCTCTCTCTCCTTATAGGTCAACAAGGGACTTTGGACAATTGTGCCACCCAAAGTCAAATGGGAGGATGGGGCCGGCAAAGGAAGGTAAAACATTTACGCCTTCCACCAAAATACAGGTAAGTGACGTAAGGGTCCTTTCAGGACCGAGCGGGTGCTGGCTTTTTGTGTTAGGTAGGCACGAATTTTTTTGATAATGGCAGGTCTTTTGTGGAACTCCCCACACTCTCCGACAATAGTTGAGGCGAACTAGCGTGCCGCTCTGCATCCAACGCTGTCCGTCGAGTGATCTCTCAGGTCATGCTGGCAGTCGGGACTTTACGTCCCAATCGAATCACTTTCATAGTTCCATAACAAAAATGGCGCCCAACGTGGGGCCACCTGAATTAGACTTCGGTGGTCTAAATGTAACATTTGCTGAGGATTGTGATTACTTCGAGATATGGGCATTTGGCTGTTAGCTAAATAGCCTGACTCGGTAATCGCATAATCAGTGGAAGCTATATGCGGACCTGGGTTTAATTGTATATTATTAGTTGATTTTCTGTAGAGTAACGTAAAGTTTTTAAAGTTTTGATATTTTGTTTTTTGATTGATTTTGTAACGATTGAAGTAAAGTAACGTTTTGAAAGTTTTTGAAAGTTTATAAAGTAAAGTAACGTTTTGGAAGTTTTGAATTGTAAGTTCGACTTTAGGTTTGACTTCGGTCAAGCCTCAAGTCTGAACAGCTGATTTTTTTTTAAATGTTTGTGGATGATCTTTCCCGCTGGCCTTCTGCCATGGTAATGGTGGGTGGCCTTATGAAATTTTTCGTTTGTGCTCTTGCGGAGACGTGGCTCTATGTGCCAACTGGCTGGACAGAGTTATGAATCTGCGAGACGACTGTTTGGCTTCCAGCTAATTAGTTGACCAGACGCATGACTCTGCCCGGCTAGTGAACCAGCTGGACATGATGATCCGGTGAAGAGGAGAGAGGGAGTCATCGGAGGATGGGATTGATGCTGGAGACCTTCAGTAATCAGGAGTTGGCATGCTGCTAACTGCCTGGCTGAAGAATCTCTAGTAGCATTCTCAGTCTTTGATACCTCCGACTTTACTTTTCCCAGATTCTGCAAGAACTCAGATTTTTTTTCAACGCACACACTCACGTCACTTGCTAGTGTATCTGACCTGTAGGGAGGGAGAGCGACCTGAAGACCTCTTATGTTGAGAGTTGGCTTCGGGAGGTGAAGGAGAAATGTTTTAGTACAATTTTTTTTACGCTATATTGAACGTTTGATCTCGTTGATTTTTCACAGTTTTCTTTGAAACGCTGAACTGAACTGCTAGAAAGGAAATTTTATTCAATGAGCTGCTACCGTTTCTGAACTTGAATTATTGGCACAAGAATTTATATTGTCGCGATTCGAGAATACTCAGCGAACTTTTCGAAGCTTTGATTTTTTTTAAAATTTTTGCAACTTCTTCGAACGGTTGGGAAAATTTTTCTTTGAATTGTAGTATCTCGTCCCAACCTTTGAAAATTTTTCCTGATATTTCGTTATCTTCGTCCTGAAGAGCCTGTTAGGTTCCGCTATAGCTGCCAAAATTATACCGCGTGATTTTTATGTTGATGATCTGCTCACTGGAGCAGATTCCATCGACGATGGAAGACTTGGAAATACAAACGCAGATGATTAACATTTTGTCGTCAGAAGGCTTTAACCTAAGGAAATGGGTAAGCAATTCATCGGATCTCCTATCAAGCATTCCGGAAGAACATAGGGAAGTACAACTTCCATTACGGTTAGCAAGTGATGAATCTGTAAAAACCCTGGGAATACATTGGCACCCAGGAACTGACCATTTCACCTTGCAATATAAACAATTCGCAGATGGCGTTTCTACAAAGCGTTCTGTGTTGTCAGAAATTGCTACACTTTTTGACCCACTAGGTTGGATATCTCCGATCATAGTTACAGCCAAAATTCTGATGCAAACCTTATGGCTTTCGGGATGCTCATGGGACGAGCCGATACCTTCACATATCGACATGCACTGGCGACAATTTAAAGAAAAGCTATTTCACATTAGCTCAATCCATATACCACGGTGGATATTCACCACTAGTGATTTATAAATGTGTCAGATACACGGATTTTCCGACGCGTCCAATCACGCGTATTCGGCGGCAGTATATATCAGGGCTATAGATCAAGAAGGAAACGTGCATGTTAATTTACTTATTGCAAAATCCAAAATAGCACCTGTTAAACCTATCACGCTTCCTCGCCTCGAGTTATGTGGCGCAGTACTTTTAGTTCGACTCATTGATCGAATTAAAACCGATTTAAATCTTATTAAGATCCCCACATTCGCTTGGACAGATTCCTCTATTGTTCTATCGTGGATCCGCAATCATCCGAACAAGTACAAAACTTTTGTTGCAAATAGGATTGCAGAAATCCAAAATTTAACTGATATACAGTCATGGCATCACGTGCGTTCTAATGAGAATCCTGCCGACTGCAACTCCAGGGGAATTGAACCTGCTTCACTTAATTCCCACCAATTGTGGTGGCATGGACCTCAGTGGCTGATGAATCCTGAAGAGAAGTGGCCTCAATCATTACCTGTTACGGAAAGCAACATAGAATCTGAACAAAAGCGAGTAAGCTGTTTATCTACTACTCAGTCAAACACTCATCAACTTTTTAGTAAATTCTCAACGTTTGTTAAATTACAACGAGTCATTGCTTACTGTCTCAGGTTTATCAACCACTGCCGCAAAATAGTTCCCAACACTTACCGCAATAGTTCCATACTCCAACCTGTTGAGATGAATCAGGCAAAACAATTGCTAATCAAGCTAGCTCGAAACGATGGTTTTGAAAGTGAAATAAAACACTTACAAGCAGGGACTCCAAAAGCAAAGTTTTGTCTCTCAACCCATTTCTGGATAATCATGGACTATTGCGTGTGGGTGGTCGTTTGCAAAATGCCGATATTCCTTTCAATCAAAAACACCCGATCATATTGCCGAGAGAACACAACTTAACATCATTAATAATCAATCACTTCCATATTAAAACTTTGCATGGAGGTCTACAATTGGTCCTAACAACAATGCGAAATGAATTCTGGGTTCCACAAGGACGAAAAACAGTCAAAGCTGTATTACACAATTGCATAATTTGTTTCAAACAATCCGCCACAATTAGGAATCAAATCATGGGGAATTTACCTGCCTCAAGAGTTAACATATCAAGACCGTTTCAACAAACTGGGGTGGATTATGCTGGTCCCATTAGCTTAAAAATGTCCAAGCATAGAGGAAATCGGTTCTATAAGGGCTATATTTGTATTTTTATCTGCATGGCCACTAAGGCCATCCACATAGAGCCTGTATCAGATCTCACCACAGCAGCCTTTATAGCAGCATTTCGACGATTTTCTAGTCGACGAGGACTATGTACGGATATATACTCCGATTGCGGAACAAATTTCGTTGGAGCTGATAGAGTTTTACAAAAGGACATTAAGATTGCCATACAACAAGCAAATCAAGAAATAGCATCAAAGGTAGTACACGACGGAATACGGTGGCATTTTAACCAGCCTTCAGCACCACATTTCGGAGGTCTCTGGGAAGCAGGAGTTACGTCAACAAGCACCATCTTAGGCGCACATTAGGAAATTCATCGTTAACTTTCGAAGAATTGGCAACCGTCTTAGCACAGATTGAAGCCTGCTTAAACTCCAGGCCATTATGTCCCGGCTCAGAGGACCCAGACCACGTTAACACCCGGACATTTTTTGATAGGCAGTGCATTGATCACTCCTCCAGAACCTATAAATGAGAAAAAAAATTCATCGATAACGCGATGGAATCATGTACAATCATTACACCAACAGTTTTGGAATAAATGGTGCAATGACTATTTGCATTCCTTGCAAAATAGGCCAAAATGGCAAACTCCAGTCTCCAATCCTAAAATAGGAGACCTAGTCGTCATAAAAGAACCCAATATGCCAGCATGTCATTGGATATTGGGACGTATCATCGATATACATCCAGGAGCAGACAAACTAGTAAGAGTCGTAAGCATTAAAACTCAAAACGGGGTTTTAAAAAGACCAATAACTAAATTCGCCATACTCCCTCTGGCCTAAAAGGAGAGTTCAAATAATCACCTTAATTTTGTTGATCAACCCAAATTAGCGTTCTCAAACCATGTACAAATATTAATGTCATAATGTATTTATCATGGCATTAAAATTCACGAAATTAATTTGTATCAATTGCATATAATTATAAAATTACATATAATTATCAAAAAAAAATTTTTTTTTGTTCGTTAGTCCAATTAACCTGCATCCAAAATTACATACACGCACATACATACGAAATGTGACCACATTCCTCACCAAATGCTCAAACTCACTTTTGCTATAATGCATCACAAAATTGTTAAAACAATAGCAACATTGTTGTCTGCAATTTAATTGTTAACCGTTAATCTGATAAGCAGATTTTGTGCCAAAATTAAATAGGAGGAAACTACGGGTTAGTTAGTCTTCTTTAACACCTTGTGCGACACAGACTTGTATTTGAAATGATAATGGAATCCTCTGACGGGAACAAAGGTTCTCCTCCAACTCCAGGAAGAAGTATAGAGCAGGAAGTCAAGGAGATTTGGACCCTGGAAAAGAAGCTTAAGCAGTCACAGACAGCAGTCCAAGTTAACAAAATCAGTCGACGTATGCAGTATTTACAACTTGATGATCCGGACATAATTGAAATAGAGGATTCACCACCACCGTCTCCAAGGCACCAACAACAAGAACCAGTTCCAGGACCATACAGAGTAGGAAATTCATCAGGAATTCCAGATCCTAAGATTAAAATCTTAGAAGACCTAACGCTAGTGCCGGCCACAGCACAGAGCAATGATCTGTACCTGACACTGACCAATCCTACGGGGACCAGTGAAACCATCACCGTATCTTGAGATGCTCTCCGAAAATCGAAGAAGCGCAAGCAGCGATTCACCACCCAAGATGGGACACGGTACAACGTACGCTTAAGAAGGATGACACCATTAAAGTGTTAAGCAAATAAAAAAAAATTCAAATAAAAGGTTATAAAATAAAAGTGATCTTTCTGTTCTCATGAAACATATTTCTTTTTGGTCTGCGTTGTTAATAGGGGCTTTCTTATTTCATGATTAGGTCATTGTGAGAACATCACGACGTTACGAGATAGCCGGAGTTTTCGACTACTGTAATACGCCACAAAATTAGCATTTGGTTTTAAGAGGGTTACATTTTTTATCTAATAAAGAGGTCATTTATTAGCAAGGCAATTTAAAACATGCTTCACTAATTTGCAAAGAACTGAGAAATCAGCCCACGGGATGGTTCACACAAGTATACGACTTTTAGCGCTAAAATTTCAGCAATCAACCTCCGATCTCAAAGCCCGGCTGTTGTAGGTAACGATTTCAAAGAAAGCAAGCTTTCGGATTACAAGGGCAAACATTTACATTGATTCCTGTATCCCTCAAATCTCTCATCTGTATGTCTTACTGAAATCACAGCATACAGTGACAGAATCAAAAAAAAAAAAAAAAAAACTCAAAGCGCTTAATACAGAAGTATTAAGAGTATCTGTTGATTCTCATGAAAAAATTTATTTAATGAACCCCTGCAGCGTATAGCGCTGGGTTCCACGAGATTAGAGAATTTTCCAAATCTCTTATACAAAATGTAGCAAAATAAATAATAAATTAATTACAAAAGGATAACAGCTCTAACATTAGATACATTCAACTTAAATCAAACATCAAGTCTTCAATACATATCCAATGGTTATTTTTTATTTTGGTTGTGTTATACAAGCTTTTACAGCACAATATTTGAAAGGCATCCAACCTTTCAACGGGGGGCAGTATGCTCCAAAACGGAAGCAGAATTCTTTGGCAGAGCGGTGACTGCTGGATATCTTCTTTGTGGAGCCTGCACCTCTGCAACAACAAAAAAAACACACAAAGAATCATTGAATTTATAAAAATTATAAATGTATTACCTAATTAATCTTCAATGGTTCCAGGATGTAAATAGGCAGATGTAAAATTTTAGCATGTCAGCTGTCACGTCAATATAACTATGTCACACAATGTTGACAACTAAGAGAAATGAAACACATTTTAAGATAAAATGGAAGGAAAATACGTAGTGGAACGAAAATAGTGCCATCTACATTGCACTAGAGACATCGAATTTAACACGAATTCCATGATTCAATCAAATTTCCCTATTACCATGAATCAAGTTCGAGGAAGTAAATATGATTCGCAATCTTATTCGATATACTGTACAAATTAATTTGTTTTCGTTGCAAGTAAGTATATTTAACAAAGCGAAAGTAATTTTATACCATATTGATTGAAATTAACATAAATTAGTTTAAATTACTTGAAATATATTTACCAAAAACAGCATGATAGCAGCAATGACTAAAATGGTAACACTGCATAAACACATGATGAGTTGCAGTTGCTATGCTGTGCTATTGTTGCTATGCTAGGTTATTGTTACTATGCCAATTATTGTTGCCATGCGCCTTTGACTACCGTTCTTTGGTGCCGTGTGCAAACGATGGCTATATAAACAGCAATTTAACTTGACTCGATCTCTTTTTCAGTTTGGCAATGGAGTGAGTGACTTGATAATTTTTCTTAGTGGTATTTCCTAGTGTTGTGAATTTTATTAACAGTCTAACACTTTGTTTGGTTGACAGTTGAAATAAATTTTTCTTATTGTGGGTTGCGACTAGATTACGAGATTTACTTGGATAGCGACTAAATAAAGATTCTTATTATGGGTAGCGACTGTAATAAGAAATTTTACTAATACTATACCCTTTATTGTGGGTAACGACTACAATAAAGATTCTTATTACGGGTAACGACTGTAATAAGAAAATTACTAACAAAACACTTTATTGTGGGTAACGACTACAATAAAGATTCTTATTACGGGTAACGACTGCAATAAGAAAATTACTAACAAAACACTTTGTTGTGGGTAACGACTGCAATAAAAATTCTGTGGGTTTCGACTGCAGTAAGAACTACTCACCTCACTTTATTCTGGGTATCGACCAGAATAAAGAATATCCCAATCCCAACCTCTATTAAAGTTATTGAAATCAAGTCAATCAACTGCCAAACATAGATCAGGTGAGTATAAAGTTTATTGCAACAACATTATTATATTTATTATATATCTTATATTTTCCGTTTATTGAAATTTGATAAAGTGAGCTATTAGTATTTTAAATTTATCGAGTATTAAAGCTCTAGTTTAATAGTAATGTGTAATTTTTAGACAAACAATTAAAATCACTATCTTTATACCAGTGGCATCAATTTTCACCACATTATTCATTTTTTGCATGTACGCTCTGACTACGGGCAGTACATTTCAAGGTTACTGATCAGGAGATTTGGCCTCATGGCATTTCTGTTTTAAAACGGCCACCAAGCTCTGTTATGACGAGTGGGCGTGAGCCTGTTTTACATCCGCTGACACCGTATCATACGCGCCTGCAGAAATACAACGCAGCAAGAGACCGAATCTTCTCCTCAGTAGCGGAGTTAGCCGAAATAATGTTTCCTGACCAGGATATTGGACCAAAAATGAAACGATCAACCGTTCGTTGGCGGGAATACTGTCGACGGATGAGACTAGAGAGAAAAAACCGGCACAGATTTCCATGTCGATGCCAGACGACATTCGACCGTACGCCGAAGTAAAGCTGCTCGGGCGAACTGAGACTGGATTACTTGTAGTGGTGCCACTGTCAGTATTCTAGGTCAGGGAGCTCTAGAAAGCTTGCAGAAGTATCGGACACAGGTCCAAGTAGCAAATGGTGCCATGACAACTGTGCATGGTCATGTACGTGCGTTTTTACGTGGTTCCTGGGCTCACACAGGCACTATATCCTGGGTATAGTCGCAGAAGTGAATCCAAGTGTAATAGCTACCTTTGACACCGACTGCCATATTCTTTCTAGTCTTGAGCAACACCGCTTAGAAGCCACTAAACAGCTTTTCCCCCCTTTCGCCTCTTTAGGCCTGGGAAAAACATCGTTGGTCACTCACAAGATTGAAACGAATGACGCAGCTCCGATAAAGCAGCACTTTTATCCGATTTCGCCGGCGGTACAAAGTTTAATGGATGCTGAATTAGAGCGAATGCTGTCGCTGGGTGTGATAGAGGCGAGCCAGAGTCGTTGGAGCTCTCCAGTTGTTCTGGTAAGGAAGCCTGGAAAGGTTCGGCTTTGTTTTGACGCCAGGAAGGTCAACTCGGTTACGAAGAAGGATGCCTATCTGCTACCGCAGATAGACGCACTTCTGAGTCGACTTCGACCGGCAAACTACATAACGAGCCTGGACCTGAAAGACGCATTCTGGCAGATCCCACTACACGCTGATTCCAGAGAGAAGACCGCTTTTACAGTACCTGGTCATCCTCTCTATCAGTACACAGTGATGCCATTCGGCCTATGCAACGCTCCACAAACGATGTGCCGCCTCATGGATAAAGTCATTCCTTTTGATCTTCGTGAGAACGTTCTCGTCTATCTAGACGATTTATTAATTCTGTCATCAGACTTTGACTCGCATCTCACGTTACTATCCCGTGTAGCGGATTGTTTGAGGAAAGCTGGCCTCACTATCAACGTCGAGAAGAGCAAGTATTGTATCAAAGAGTCGAAATACTCGGGTTTTATTGTCGGAAAGGGAGGTATGCGAACTGACCCTGACAAAATTTCAGCTATAGTTGACTATCCGTCACCTAAAACTGTTCGGCAGACCCGACGTTTACTGGGTATGGCGGGATGGTATAGCCGGTTCATCCCAAACCATGCTGCCTTAACTGTCTCCGTTACAGACACCTTGAAAAACCCTAGTCACATCAAATGGACACCTGAAGCCCAGACGTCTCTTGATCTTCTCTTGTTAGTGAGTCCAGACTTCACCAAACCATTCGATATACAGTGCGATGCGAGCCAACAAGGTATTGGTGGGGTGCTGATTCAACTAGATGACGATGGCCACAAGAAGCCAATAGCCTACGTCTCGAAAAAGTTGAATTCAGCACAAAGAAATTATACCGTCACAGAGCAGGAATGCCTAGCTGCAATCTTGAGCGTACAGAAGTTCCGGCCCTTCATAGAACTTATGCCGTTTAAGATAGTGACGGATCACGCGAGCTTGAAATGGCTGATGTCTCAAAAGGACCTCAGCGGTAGACTTGCTCGGTGGAGTTTGAAGCTTCAGGGCTTCGACTTCACTATTGAGCACCGAAAAGGAAGCCTGAACGTCGTCCCTGATCCGCTCTCACGCATCCATTGTGACAGCCTGTCCACCAACGAAGATCCTGGCCCGGAGGTTGACCTTAGTTCACCATATTTCAACTCGTTGGAATATGAGGAACTGAGGCATAAGGTTAAAACGACTTCTGGCAGACTACCAGATCTTTGCGTCAGGGATGGCTTCGTTTACATCCGGACTGTTCCGAGAACAGGCGATCCGATTCAGGAAGAAGAAGCTTGAAAGCTTTGGATTCCACGAGGGCTTGTCACCGACGTCATTTCAAGGGCTCATGATCCGCCACTAGCTTCACACGGAGGTATAGGGAAAACACTGGAACGTCTGCGAAGACTACTGTACTGGCCACGAACGACAGTTGATGTCAGAAACTACGTGGGCGCCTGTGACGTGTGTAAGGAAACGAAGGCTCCCAATACTATTCTGAGACCACCTATGAAAGTTCAGTCTGTGACAGAACGACCATGGCAGAAGCTGTATATCGATTTTCTAGGTCCAGATCCTCGGTCAGTGAAAGGAAACGTCTGAATTCTGATAGTTCTTGACCACTTTTCAAAATTTCCGATCCTCAAACCGATGAGAAAAGCATCTACACTCAATGTGTGCCAATTCATTGAGACGGAAGTGTTCCACGTGTTCGGCGTCCCGGAAACGATCGTCTCTGACAATGGAGTCCAGTTTTGCTCGACTCAGTTTACCAGATTGCTGGACAAGTATGGGGTGAAGCACTTGCGAACGGCAGTTTACTCCCCGCAAGCATACGCCTCAGAGCGAGTAAACAGGTCTCTATTGTCAGGGATTAGAGTGTATATTGGGAAGGAACATGCGAAATGGGATGAGAAACTGAGCCAAATAGCTAGTTCCCTCAGGAGCTCTCTCCATAAAGCTACTGGGTTCTCTCCTTATCGAACACTTTTCGGTCAACAAATGATTGAACATGGCAGCTCCTATTCCATTTGAGGAGCCTTGGAACTCTTAATGAGCCATTGAGAGTAGATGCTGAGGATAAAATGAGATTGATCCGTGCGAGAGTGCAGGAAAATTTATAACATGCATTCGAACAGGGTTCACGAGCCTACAATCTCAGGGCGAAGCCTGTCGATTTCAAAGTGGGTCAAGAGGTATTTAGACGAAATTTTGCCCAGAGCAATTTCCAACAGCATACTAGTGCTAAATTGGGACGGAAAATTGTTAAATGGCGGGTTAGGGCCAAGAAAGGAAACGCTTATTACGAGCTTGAAGATCTGCAGGGAAAACTGTTAGGAGTCTATCACTCCAAAGACATCCGGCAGTGATCATCAGTTGGAAACGTCGTCTCTCTATTGTCACTTATTCCTGGTAGCCCTAATAAGGCATCCAGCCAGCTTCTCTGGCAAACTACAGGATGCCAATGTGCCGCTTAGGACATCCCCAATCCTCAATCCTCAATCCTCAATCCATATACCACGGTGGATATTCACCACTAGTGATTTATCAATGTGTCAGATACACGGATTTTCCGACGCGTCCAATCACGCGTTTTCGGCGGCAGTATATATCAGGGCTATAGATCAAGAAGGAACCGTGCATGTTAATTTACTTATTGCAAAATCCAAAACAGCACCTGTTAAACCTATCACGCTTCCTCGCCTCGAGTTATGTGGCGCAGTACTTTTAGTTCGACTCATTGATCGAATTAAAACCGATTTAAATCTTATTGAGGTCCCCACATTCGCTTGGGCAGATTCCTCTATTGTTCTATCGTGGATCCGCAATCATCCGAACAAGTACAAAGCTTTTGTTGCAAATAGGATTGCAGAAATCCAAAATTTAACTGATATACAGTCATGGCATCACGTGCGTTCTAATGAGAATCCTGCCGACTGCAACTCCAGGGGAATTGAACCTGCTTCACTTAATTTCCACCAATTGTGGTGGCATGGACCTCAGTGGCTGATGAATCCTGCAGAGAAGTGACCTCAATCATTACCTGTTACGGAAAGCAACATAGAATCTGAACAAAAGCGAGTAAGCTGTTTATCTACTACTCAGTCAAACACTCATGAACTTTTTAGTAAATTCTCAACGTTTGTTAAATTGCAACGAGTCATTGCTTACTGTCTCAGGTTTATCAACCACTGCCGCAAAATTGTTCCCAACACTTACCGCAATAGCTCCATACTCCAACCTGTTGAGATGAATCAGGCAAAACAATTGCTAATCAAGCTAGCTCGAAACGATGGTTTTGAAAGTGAAATCAAACACTTACAAGCAGGGACTCCAAAAGCAAAGTTTTGTCTCTCAACCCATTTCTGGATAATCATGGACTATTGCGTGTGGGTGGTCGTTTGCAAAATGCCGATATTCCTTTCAATCAAAAACACCCGATCATATTGCCGAGAGAACACAACTTAACATCATTAATAATCAATCACTTCCATATTAAAACTTTGCATGGAGGTCTACAATTGGTCCTATCAACAATGCGAAATGAATTCTGGGTTCCACAAGGACGAAAAACAGTCAAAGCTGTATTACACAATTGCATAATTTGTTTCAAACAATCCGCCACAATTAGAAATCAAATCATGGGGAATCTTCCTGCCTCAAGAGTTAACATATCAAGGCCATTTCAACAAACTGGGGTGGATTATGCTGGTCCCATTAGCTTAAAAATGTCCAAGCATATCCCGTGCAGCGGATTGTTTGATGAAAGCTGGCCTCATTATCAACGTCGAGAAGAGCAAATACTCGGGTTTTATTGTCGGAAAGGGAGGTATGCGAACTGACCCTGACAAAATTTCAGCTATAGTTGACTCTCCGTCACCTAAAACTGTTCGGCAGGCCCGACGTTTACTGGGTATGGCGGGATGGTATAGACGGTTCATCCCAAACTATGCTGACTTAATTGCCTCCGTTACAGACACCTTGAAAAACCCTAGTCAGTTCAAATGGACACCTGAAGCCCAGACGTCTCTTGATCTTCTCTTGTTAGTGAGTCCAGACTTCACCAAACCATTCGATATACAGTGCGATGCGAGCCAACAAGGTATTGGTGGGGTGCTGATTCAACTAGATGACGATGGCCACGAGAAGCCAATAGCCTGCGTCTCGAAAAAGTTGAATTCAGCACAAAGAAATTATACCGTCACAGAGCAGGAATGCCTAGCTGCAATCTTGAGCGTACAGAAGTTCCGGCCCTTCATAGAACTTATGCCGTTTAAGATAGTGACGGATCACGCGAGCTTGAAATGGCTGATGTCTCAAAAGGACCTCAGCGGTAGACTTGCTCGGTGGAGTTTGAAGCTTCAGGGCTTCGACTTCACTATTGAGCACCGAAAAGGAAGCCTGAACGTCGTCCCTGATGCGCTCTCACGCATCCATTGTGACAGCCTGTCCACCAACGAAGATCCTGGCCCGGAGGTTGACCTTAGTTCACCATATTTCAACTCGTTGGAATATGAGGAACTGAGGCATAAGGTTAAAACGACTTCTGGCAGACTACCAGATCTTTGCGTCAGGGATGGCTTCGTTTACATCCGGACTGTTCCGAGAACAGGCGATACGATTCAGGAAGAAGAAGCTTGAAAGCTTTGGATTCCACGAGGGCTTGTCACCGACGTCATTTCAAGGGCTCATGATCCGCCACTAGCTTCACACGGAGGTATAGGGAAAACACTGGGACGTCTGCGAAGACTACTGTTCTGGCCACGAATGACAGTTGATGTCAGAAACTACGTGGGCGCCTGTGACGTGTGTAAGGAAACGAAGGCTCCCAATACTATTCTGAGACCACCTATGAAAGTTCAGTCTGTGACAGAACGACCATGGCAGAAGCTGTATATCGATTTTCTAGGTCCAGATCCTCGGTCAGTGAAAGAAAACGTTTGAATTCTGATAGTTCTTGACCACTTTTCAAAATTTCCGATCCTCAAACCGATGAGAAAAGCATCTACACTCAATTTGTGCCAATTCATTGAGACGGAAGTGTTCCACGTGTTCGGCGTCCCGGAAACGATCGTCTCTGACAATGGAGTCCAGTTTTGCTCGACTCAGTTTACCAGATTGCTGGACAAGTATGGGGTGAAGCACCTGCGAACGGCAGTTTACTCGCCGCAAGCAAACGCCTCAGAGCGAGTAAACAGGTCTCTATTGTCAGGGATTAGAGCGTATATTGGGAAGGAACATGCGAAATGGGATGAGAAACTGAGCCAAATAGCTAGTTCCCTCAGGAGCTCTCTCCATCAAGCTACTGGGTTCTCTCCTTATCGAACACTTTTCGGTCAACAAATGATTGAACATGGCAGCTCCTATTCCATTTGAGGAGCCTTGGAACTCTTAATGAGCCATTGAGAGTAGATGCTGAGGATAAAATGAGATTGATCCATGCGAGAGTGCAGGAAAATTTATAACATGCATTCGAACAGGGTTCACGAGCCTACAATCTCAGGGCGAAGCCTGTCGATTTCAAAGTGGGTCAAGAGGTATTTAGACGAAATTTTGCCCAGAGCAATTTCCAACAGCATACTAGTGCTAAATTGGGACGGAAAATTGTTAAATGGCGGGTTAGGGCCAGGAAAGGAAACGCTTATTACGAGCTTGAAGATCTGTAGGGAAAACTGTTAGGAGTCTATCACTCCAAAGACATCCGGCAGTGATCATCAGTTGGAAACGTCGTCTCTCTATTGTCACTTATTCCTGGTAGCCCTAATAAGGCATCCAGCCAGCTTCTCTGGCAAACTACAGGATGCCAATGTGCCGCTTAGGACATCCCCAATCCTCAATCCTCAATCCTCAATCCATATACCACGGTGGATATTCACCACTAGTGATTTATCAATGTGTCAGATACACGGATTTTCCGCCGCGTCCAATCACGCGTATTCGGCGGCAGTATATATCAGGGCTATAGATCAAGAAGGAACCGTGCATGTTAATTTACTTATTGCAAAATCCAAAACAGCACCTGTTAAACCTATCACGCTTCCTCGCCTCGAGTTATGTGGCGCAGTACTTTTAGTTCGACTCATTGATCGAATTAAAACCGATTTAAATCTTATTGAGGTCCCCACATTCGCTTGGGCAGATTCCTCTATTGTTCTATCGTGGATCCGCAATCATCCGAACAAGTACAAAGCTTTTGTTGCAAATAGGATTGCAGAAATCCAAAATTTAACTGATATACAGTCATGGCATCACGTGCGTTCTAATGAGAATCCTGCCGACTGCAACTCCAGGGGAATTGAACCTGCTTCACTTAATTTCCACCAATTGTGGTGGCATGGACCTCAGTGGCTGATGAATCCTGCAGAGAAGTGACCTCAATCATTACCTGTTACGGAAAGCAACATAGAATCTGAACAAAAGCGAGTAAGCTGTTTATCTACTACTCAGTCAAACACTCATGAACTTTTTAGTAAATTCTCAACGTTTGTTAAATTGCAACGAGTCATTGCTTACTGTCTCAGGTTTATCAACCACTGCCGCAAAATTGTTCCCAACACTTACCGCAATAGCTCCATACTCCAACCTGTTGAGATGAATCAGGCAAAACAATTGCTAATCAAGCTAGCTCGAAACGATGGTTTTGAAAGTGAAATCAAACACTTACAAGCAGGGACTCCAAAAGCAAAGTTTTGTCTCTCAACCCATTTCTGGATAATCATGGACTATTGCGTGTGGGTGGTCGTTTGCAAAATGCCGATATTCCTTTCAATCAAAAACACCCGATCATATTGCCGAGAGAACACAACTTAACATCATTAATAATCAATCACTTCCATATTAAAACTTTGCATGGAGGTCTACAATTGGTCCTATCAACAATGCGAAATGAATTCTGGGTTCCACAAGGACGAAAAACAGTCAAAGCTGTATTACACAATTGCATAATTTGTTTCAAACAATCCGCCACAATTAGAAATCAAATCATGGGGAATCTTCCTGCCTCAAGAGTTAACATATCAAGGCCGTTTCAACAAACTGGGGTGGATTATGCTGGTACCATTAGCTTAAAAATGTCCAAGCATAGAGGAAATCGGTTCTATAAGGGCTATATTTTTATTTTCATCTGCATGGCCACTAAGGCCATCCACATAGAGCCTATGCCACGCTCCACAAACGATGTGCCGCCTCATGGATAAAGTCATTCCTTTTGATCTTCGTGAGAACGTTCTCGTCTATCTAGACGATTTATTAATTCTGTCATCAGACTTTGACTCGCATCTCACGTTACTATCCCGTGCAGCGGATTGTTTGATGAAAGCTGGCCTCACTATCAACGTCGAGAAGAGCAAATACTCGGGTTTTATTGTCGGAAAGGGAGGTATGCGAACTGACCCTGACAAAATTTCAGCTATAGTTGACTATCCGTCACCTAAACCTGTTCGGCAGACCCGACGTTTACTGGGTATGGCGGGATGGTATAGACGGTTCATCCCAAACCATGCTGACTTAACTGCCTCCGTTACAGACACCTTGAAAAACCCTAGTCACATCAAATGGACACCTGAAGCCCAGACGTCTCTTGATCTTCTCTAGTTAGTGAGTCCAGACTTCACCAAACCATTCGATATACAGTGCGATGCGAGCCAACAAGGTATTGGTGAGGTGCTGATTCAACTAGATGACGATGGCCACGAGAAGCCAATAGCCTACGTCTCGAAAAAGTTGAATTCAGCACAAGGAAATTATACCGTCACAGAGCAGGAATGCCTAACTGCAATCTTGAGCGTACAGAAGTTCCGGCCCTTCATAGAACTTATGCCGTTTAAGATAGTGACGGATCACGCGAGCTTGAAATGGCTGATGTCTCAAAAGGACCTCAGCGGTAGACTTGCTCGGTGGAGTTTGAAGCTTCAGGGCTTCGACTTCACTATTGAGCACCGAAAAGGAAGCCTGAACGTCGTCCCTGATACGCTCTCACGCATCCATTGTGACAGCCTGTCCACCAACGAAGATCCTGGCCCGGAGGTTGACCTTAGTTCACCATATTTCAACTCGTTGGAATATGAGGAACTGAGGCATAAGGTTAAAACGACTTCTGGCAAACTACCAGATCTTTGCGTCAGGGATGGCTTCGTTTACATTCGGACTGTTCCGAGAACAGGCGATCCGATTCAGGAAGAAGAAGCTTGGAAGCTTTGGATTCCACGAGGGCTTGTCACCGACGTCATTTCAAGGGCTCATGATCCACCACTAGCTTCACACGGAGGTATAGGGAAAACACTGGAACGTCTGCGAAGACTACTGTACTGGGCGCGAATGACAGTTGATGTCAAAAACTACGTGGGCGCCTGTGACGTGTGTAAGGAAACGAAGGCTCCCAATAATATTCTGAGACCACCTATGAAAGTTCAGTCTGTGACAGAACGACCATGGAAGAAGCTGTATATCGATTTTCTAGGTCCAGATCCTCGGTCAGTGAAAGGAAACGTCTGAATTCTGATAGTTCTTGACCACTTTTCAAAATTTCCGATCCTCAAACCGATGAGAAAAGCATCTACACTCAATGTGTGCCAATTCATTGAGGCGGAAGTGTTCCACGTGTTCGGCGTCCCGGAAACGATCGTCTCTGACAATGGAGTCCAGTTTTGCTCGGCTCAGTTTACCAGATTGCTGGACAAGTATGGGGTGAAGCACTTGCGAACGGCAGTTTACTCGCCGCAAGCCAACGCCTCAGAGCGAGTAAACAATTCTCTATTGTCAGGGATTAGAGCGTATATCGGGAAGGAACATGCGAAATGGGATGAGAACCTGAGCCAAATAGCTAGTTCCCTCAGGAGCTCTCTCCATCAAGCTACTGGGTTCTCTCCTTATCGAACACTTTTCGGTCAACAAATGATTGAACATGGCAGCTCCTATTCCATCGTGAGGAGCCTTGGAACTCTTAATGAGCCATTGAGAGTAGATGCTGAGGATAAAATAAGATTGATCCGTGCGAGAGTGCAGGAAAATTTACAACATGCATTCGAACAGGGTTCACGAGCCTACAATCTCAGGGCGAAGCCTGTCGATTTCAAAGTGGGTCAAGAGGTATTTAGACGAAATTTTGCCCAGAGCAATTTCCAACAGCATACTAGTGCTAAATTGGGACGGAAAATTGTTAAATGGCGGGTTAGGGCCAAGAAAGGAAACGCTTATTACGAGCTTGAAGATCTGCAGGGAAAACTGTTAGGAGTCTATCACTCCAAAGACATCCGGCAGTGATCATCAGTTGGAAACGTCGTCTCTCTATTGTCACTTATTCCTGGTAGGCCTAATAAGGCATCCAGTCAGCTTCACTGGCAAACTACAGGATGCCAATGTGCCGCTTAGGACATCCCCAGCCTAGCGGCCGGCATACCTTTTGGACAATAGGACATTTTTTCCTTTTTTCCCTACTCCCTAACATAGTAATGTTACTCTATATTAATCCCCTCCCATATGGTAACCCTACGACAGATAGCCTGTCGTAGGAATTCCAGTTGTTTGAATGCCTCCGAAAACTTTAGGACGAGTGTCAGCATGTCACTACTTCGACGACGCCTTGGAGGCACACCCTTGAACAATCGTCAGTCTGAGATCAGGGTGAGATGTTGCGCCGGGAAAGCTTAGCGATCAGCTCTTTAGGTTACTGATCGCAAGGAGGAAGGCAGAGAGACCTCGACCGGCTGGGTTTTTTTGGGTTACCACCTTGTCAACCTACCTTTGGCTTCCCACACGGAGTAGGACATCGAGGTCTGATCAAGGACTGACGAGCCTTCAGGGGTTAGTCTTCGATGCGTCATCGGCCAAGTAGAGCAACGGAGTAGAGTCCGAGTGATGAGGAATACGCATTGGGTCGTGGGTCGCGACACACATTGAGCGCCCGTAGCGATGAGGCCTATGTTTAAGACCGGCTAGCTTAGTCGACCATTTTACAGCATTGTCTGAACCATGGGTGGCCCAGACCACTCTGCCCTGTTATGGTCGTAGCGTATTTCATATAGCAATATGCTACACTGAAAATTACTGAAGCGAGTATGTCCGGCCTGCTGTCGACTACAGCGGAAAAACTGAACGCACCCGACCGAGAGAAATGCACTTCCTCACGCTCAGGTGACATGCTGACGTGACAGAAAGGAAGAAGAAGATACCCTTTTCTGAATGTCAAGATCGAAGCAACGAAAGAGTGGTGAACGTATCCAGGAAAATAGTTAAACATCCGTGTGTAAATAAAATTTGTAAGTAGATTTCGGAAAATTTTTAATTCCTATACGGTTATATTTTCAACCAAACTAATTAGTTTTTGTACCTCGCGCATTTTTCAGCAGACACCCAAAGAATTTTCTAGTCGAAATCAAAGGAGATTGACGCGGAAATTAATGAGTGTAAAGCACATTAGTTTCACATCTCGTATATATATATCTTAGTTACCATCAAAAAGAAAGGTGCGGTACTCAATATACATATATGAAGGGGGAAATTCGACAATAGCAAATCCACCCCATCACAGAACACCCAGTGGTCGGAGACATGTACACCTCGATTTTCGGACATAAAATTCCCAGTAAGAGATCACACCTCCTGACGATATGTGTTTTGTATGGCGAACGGAAAACGTCTAATAGGATCCAAGGATTGATGCGGTCTTACTTAATTCTACTGAAAGATTATCTCTCGCGCTCAGTTTGTGTTAGATCAGTTCAAACGGGTAGCAGCTAAGTTCCTATCTTAAGATGTAAAGAAGCGGTATACAGGTTATAAGTAAACTTAAATTCTAACAATTGTGTGGGCCTACGAAGTACGCATTTACGTCAATGTTAATCTTAAATTTTGAATTAGAGTCCAGTGGTATATTGAAACGTCCTGGAGGCGCCTCTACGATGGATCCACAGCATTAACTCCACGTAAGTGTTCCTTTTTGATCTTTTTCTCTTTTTGCAAATTTGTTTGAATATATAACGTGTACTTCTCGGCACTTTAAAATTTTTGTTTAGCATATACATGCAGTACTATTGAAGTTTATTTAACTACATAAAGTATACTTCTTAATACTTTAAGGAGAAAATTTTCGTTTAGTATAGACATACAGCACTATTGAAATTTATTTAATTACATAAAGTGAGACTTCCTACTATTTTGAGAAGAAATTTTAGTTTGACATACACAATCAGTAGGGGTGAAATTTAGTTAAGTACATAACGTAGATTTTTTTTGAAAACACTTTAAGAAGACTCGGTTGACACATCAGAGTTTTGATTGCCTAATTAGTCTGAATACATAGGACTTCACCTACTAGAATTAATAGATCGGGGAATCTCGTTTTTTTTCTTTGTTTTTTATCAACGAATGGGGTCGCCATTGGGCGTGATGATTCCAGCAAACGTTAAATAATAGAATTAGGTTAGTCAATGCCTAGAGGCGTATTATTTAGAGTAAAGTTGATTTTAATGTATAGGAAATTTTGAATGAATTGAAGCTGCGCCTAAGACAGCTTAATGTAAAATGCTAACCTCTATCGTTTTGTTAAGTTCGATCTCATATGAGATTTAAAGGAAAGCTCGCAATTGATTTTCCCATGTAATTATACTAGCTATGTATATACTTTCCTCTAAAATACCATAGGATTCATAAGGAGATAATCTTACCCTTTTTACTAAATTGTACAGCTGCAGTTTTTTCCATTTCAAAATATGTCTGTATCTTGTTCATAAGTTAAGCTTATAATAAAGGGAGTTTCTGTTGTAACGATTATGACGTGCTGATTTTCGAATTAATTTCTTCCTTCACTATCTCAGAGGTCCTCGCACATAAGATGGAGGTCGTCTAGGCTCGCCTAGTCTCTCTCTCTCTCTCTCTCTCTCCTTATAGGTCAACAAGGGACTTTGGACAATTGTGCCACCCAAAGTCAAATGCGAGGATGGGGCCGGCAAAGGAAGGTAAAACATCTACGCCTTCCACCAGAATACAGGTAAGTGACGTAAGGGTCCTTTCAGGACCGAGTGGGTGCTGGCTTTTTGTGTTAGGTAGGCACGAATTTTTTTGATAATGGCAGGTCTTTTGTGGAACCCCCCCACACTCTCCGACAATAGTTGAGGCGAACTAGCGTGCCGCCCTGCATCCAACGCTGTCCGTCGAGTGATCTCTCAGGTCATGGTGGCAGTCGGACTTTACGTCCCAATCGAATCACTTTCATAGTTCCATAACAAAAATGGCGCCCAACGTGGGGCCTCCTGAATTAGACTTCGGTGGTCTAAATGTAACATTTGCTGAGGATTGTGATTACTTCGAGATATGGGCATTTGGCTGTTAGCTAAATAGCCTGACTCGGTAATCGCATAATCAGTGGAAGCTATATGCGGACCTGGGTTTAATTGTATGTTATTAGTTGATTTTCTGTAGAGTAAGGTAAAGTTTTTAAAGTTTTGATATTTTGTTTTTTGATTGATTTTGTAACGATTGAAGTAAAGTAACGTTTTGAAAGTTTTTGAAAGTTTATAAAGTAAAGTAACGTTTTGGAAGTTTTGAATTGTAAGTTCGACTTTAGGTTTGACTTCGGTCAAGCCTCAAGTCTGAACAGTTGATTTTTTTTAAGTGTTTGTGGATGATCTTTCCCGCTGGCCTTCTGCCAAGTAATGGTGGGTTGCCTTATGAAATTTTTCGTTTGTGCTCTTGCGGAGACGTGGCTCTATGTGCCAACTGGCTGGACAGAGTTATGAATCTGTTTGGCTTCCAGCTAATTAGTTGACCAGACGCATGACTCTGCCCGGCTAGTGAACCAGCTGGACATGATGATCCGGTGAAGAGGAGAGAGGGAGTCATCGGAGGATGGGATTGATGCTGGAGACCTTCAGTAATCAGGAGTTGGCATGCTGCTAACTGCCTGGCTGAAGAATCTCTAGTAGCATTCTCAGTCTTTGATACCTCCGACTTTACTTTTCCCAGATTCTGCAAGAACTCAGATTTTTTTTCAACGCACACACTCACGTCACTTGCTAGTGTATCTGACCTGTAAGGAGGGAGAGCGACCTGAAGACCTCTAATGTTGAGAGTTGGCTTCGGGAGGTGAGGGAGAAATGTTTTGGTACAATTTTTTTTTACGCTATATTGAACGTTTGATCTCGTTGATTTTTCACAGTTTTCTTTGAAACGCTGAACTGAACTGCTAGAAAGGAAATTTTATTCAATGAGTTGCTACCGTTTCTGAACTTGGATTATTGGCACAAGCATTTATATTGTCGCGATTCGAGAATACTCAGCGAACTTTTCGAAGCTTTGATTTTTTTAAAAATTTTTGCAACTTCTTCGAACGGTTGGGAAAATGTTTGTTTGAATTGTAGTATCTCCTCCCAACCTTTGAAAATTTTTCCTGATATTTCGTTATCTTCGTCCTGAAGAGCCTGTTAGGCTCCGCACTTTGAAATTTTTGGATTTTTGACATCTCTTTCAACTCCTTCGGTTGAAATTTTTCTTTTCCTGACTTACGACAAGTTGCAATGGCTACAATGAGGACACCACCTCCTGGGCAGAACGGGGTGACTATGTTGCGTGAGCCATGCACGATCTGTAGAGACATAAGTTGGTCAGCTGAACAGAAACCAGTCATGACCACGTGTGGACATGTCTTTCATGAGGCATGTATCCAGACCTGGATAGGCGAGCATTCCAGTTGTCCTAACTGTCGAACCTTCGAATCGACGATCCTTGTCTCCAGGAATGCCTGACGTGCATTCAAGGATCTTTTTGAACCCGGGTACTAGAAAAGACAGTCCGAGGCATACTGCTCAAGACCACAACACTTCACCTGCTACTGATGCGCTGATAGCAGGCCTGAGCATAAAAATTGAGAACCTGATAAACAAAGGTCTCAACCAGGGCTTAAATGTTTTGCGGTCTGAGATAGGAGATAGTATCCGGCAACAAGTAGTGGCAGCAATGCCGCCAGTGGATTTCGCACGACCTCCTTCTTCTAGGAGCAATCAGGGGCCATCGAACGATTTCCCCAATCGGGGCAGGCAATCGTTTCCAAGACCATCACCACCTTTTGGTCAGCCTTTTGGTCAGCCTTTTGGTCAGCCTTTTGGTCAACCTTTTGGTCAGCCTACCAATCAGCCCAGACCGAACTTTATACCACCTCAACCACCTCAACTCCCTCCACCCCCTATTCGTGTCTCTGCAAATGGAGGACAACGACGATCGGGCAGTCCTATCAGGAGATGGAACCTGACCTATAATGGAAATAACTCTCTGTCGACGAATTCATTTTTAGAGTTGAAGCGCTCACGCACTCCGCTCTAGAAGGGGATTTCGGTTTGCTAGTAAGAAACATGCTTACGCTACTAACAGGACCAGCGAAGGGCTGGTACTGGTCGCTATTACGGCATAATCCATTTCTGACTTGGGAAGTCATGAAGACCGGATTGTACACTGAATGGGGAACGCCCAAGGACGATCTGAAAATTAGATTTCGACTGATGTCCAGAAGGCAAAAGCCTGGTGAACTGTTCGCTATGTATCACCATCATTTAGGGTTGCTACGCGATCAGGTACAGAACTCTATGCGAGACCAAGAGTTTCTGGAGATTGTCAAGTCGAATCTCTGACCGGAGATTCAGGAAAAAATATGTTCACATCCCACTGAAACGATAGGACAGCTGAGATCGCTTGTTACGCGTATCCAAGCTACGCAACAGCGCATCGCGACGGCAAGTAGCTGGAACGCTTATCGCGTACAAAGAGTCAGTGAGGTGGATGGATATCATTCGACGGAGGCTGAATTGAACACGTCACCTGAACGCAGTGAGGAAGCTTTACTATCTGCCATTTCAACCCCTAAAAATGTAACCTGCTGGAACTGTGACCAGCCCGGTCACTTTTACCAAGACTGCCGGCAGGAACGACAAGTTGTGTTTTGCTATGGATGCGGACGCAAGAACACCTTCAAACCAGATTGCAGTCAATGTCAACAGAAAACTTCAGACGGGTAGGGAATACCACCACATCTTTCCGACCAACGTCGACACTTCGAGCAATCAATGCATCGAACAAGGAGGAAGGTCCGCTCCATTAGCAGATCACAATGACGAACCCTTGCAATGTCCCCTGATATCATTCAGTGACTCTGATGATATCAGTCAAACACCTGATAGTACGAACATTTTATTGACAGAGACGGAGAACTTAATGGACTTTTCCGCAGATCTTCCAGCTCCCATTTCCACTTCTGGGGAGCCTATGACATTATTAGACACTTCTTTGGAAGAGTCTTTAATTTTCGATGTCCCGATAAGACCGACAGCACTTTTAGCTGACAAGGTTTGTTCCAAAACGGAAGCAGAATTCTTTGGCAGAGCGGTGACTGCTGGATATCTTCTTTGTGGAGCCAGCACCTCTGCAACAACAAAAAAAACCACAAAGAATCATTGAATTTATAAAAATTATAAATTTATTACCTAATTAATCTCCAATGGTTCCAGGATGCAAATAGGCAGATGTAAAATTTTAGCATGTCAGCTGTCACGTCAATATAACATATATATGTCACACAATGTTGACAACTTAGAGAAATGAAACACATTTTAAGATAAAATGGAAGGAAAATACGTAGTGGAACGAAAATAGTGCCATCTACATTGCACTAGAGACATCGAATTTAACACGAATTCCATGATTCAATCAAATTTCCCTATTACCATGAATCAAGTTCGAGGAAGTAAATATGATTCGCAATCTTATTCGATATACTGTACAAATTAATTTGTTTTCGTTGCAAGTAAGTATATTTAACAAAGCGAAAGTAATTTTATACCATATTGATTGAAATTAACATAAATTAGTTTAAATTACTTGAAATATATTTACCAAAAACAGCTTGATAGCAGCAATGACTAAAATGGTAACACTGCATAAACACATGATGAGTTGCAGTTGCTATGCTGTGTTATTGTTGCTATGCTAGGTTATTGTTACTATGCCAATTATTGTTTCCATGCGCCTTTGACTACTGTTCTTTGGTGCCGTGTGCAAACCATGGCTATATAAACAGCAATTTAACTTGACTCGATCTCTTTTTCAGTTTGGCAATGCAGTGAGTGACTTGATAATTTTTCTTAGTGGTATTTCCTAGTGTTGTGAATTTTATTAAGAGTCTAACACTTTGTTTGGTTGACAGTTGAAATAAATTTTTCTTATTCTGGGTTGCGACTAGATTAGGAGATTTACTTGGATAGCGACTAAATAAAGATTCTTATTACGGGTAACGACTGTAATAAGAAAACTACTAACAAAACACTTTATTGTGGGTAACGACTACAAAAAAGATTCTTATTACGGGTAACGAGTGTAATAAGACATTTTACTAATACTATACACTTTATTGTGGGTAACGACTACAATAAAGATTCTTATTACGGGTAACGACTGTAATAAGAAAACTACTAACAAAACACTTTATTGTGGGTAACGACTACAATAAAGATTCTTATTACGGGTAACGACTGTAATAAGAAAATTACTAACAAGACACTTTATTGTGGGTAACGACTACAATAAAGATTCTTATTACGGGTAACGACTGTAATAAGAAAATTACTAACAAAGCACTTTATTGTGGGTAACGACTACAATAAAGATTCTTATTACGGGTAACGACTGTAATAAGAAAATTACTAACAAAGCACTTTATTGTGGGTAACGACTACAATAAAGATTCTTATTACGGGTAACGACTGTAATAAGAAAATTACTAACAAAACACTTTGTTGTGGGTAACGACTGCAATAAAGATTCTGTGGGTTTCGACTGCAGTAAGAACTACTCACCTCACTTTATTCTGGGTATCGACCAGAATAAAGAATATCCCAATCCCAACCTCTATTAAAGTTATTGAAATCAAGTCAATCAACTGCCAAACATAGATCAGGTGAGTACAAAGTTTATTGCAACAACATTATTATATTTATTATATATCTTATATTTTCCGTTTATTGAAATTTGATAAAGTGAGCTATTAGTATTTTAAATTTATCGAGTATTAAAGCTCTAGTTTAATAGTGAAGTGTATAATTTGTAGACAAACAATTAAAATCACTACCTTTATACCAGTGGCACCACATTATTCATTTTTTGCATGTACGCTCTGACTACGGGCAGTACATTTTATGGTCCTTCGCAGCCAAATTTAAAGTCTAGTGGTATATATTCTCAGTCTTTCAACCATGTCTTCACTTCAAAATTTTTCGCTAACCAAGTCACCTCTGCACAAATATTTGAAAAATCGTTCAACAACTACAAAAATACTGATGTAGAGAAACGAATGAAAGGTCTTATTTCTGAGCAATAAACCGCTCTAAGCGAAATTTGGTCAAATTATAAGAAAGATCACTATACAATTATCCAAGCCACGCAGGCTTTGGAAGATCGTGAGCTTCAAAAGTACGATTATTTCGAAAGCGATCAATTTTCAAAGGTGGAAAATCAATACTTTATCTTTCGAGGTATTCTTAGAGATGCACTAGATGCATTCGAAGCAAAAGTGGAATCAAAAATGAACACGGAGAATGAATCCTCTTCGTTTCTGAGATTGCCTAGCATCACAATACCAAAATTCTCTGGTTCATATGAGTCATGGAGGTCGTTTCAGGATCTATTCCATTCCTTGGTTCATACCAATTCTGCGCTATCACCAGTGCAGAAATTTCATTACTTTTAATCAAGTGTTTCTGGAGAAGCAGAACACTTATTGCGTCAACTTCCTATGACCAACTCGAGTTATGACAGCGCATGGAAGATATTGCTTAACAGGTACGACAACAAGCGAGTGTTAATTAATGCTCAGCTAAAAATTCTATTCAATTTGCCTAAAGCAACACAAGAATGTATATACGAACTCGAAACATTAGAAGTCCCCACTAAACACTGGGATACAATCTTAATTTATATCCTAGTGCAGTGCTTGCCAGCAGAAACTCATCGCTTATGGGAACAAGAGGTAAACAGTGCAGATGGACTGCCTACCCTTGAATCTTTGAAGACGTTTCTAGAGACAAGGTTTAGAACTCTCGAAGCAATCTCAGACGCAAAACCAAATTCAGCCAATAAATCAGCTCAAATACCAAGAGCATCAACTCACTTTACATGATCTGGCGACAGATGCATAATGTGCAAAGAGCAACATCGATTATTTAAATGCCCCAAATTTATCAAATTGGACGTCGATTCAAAATTCAAAATTGTTACGTCAAATCGATTGTGCATTAACTGCCTTTCAAAAAGCCACAATACAAAATATTGCGCTAGCAAGTTTACGTGCCAGCGATGTGGAAGGAAACATCATTCCTTACTACATAGGAATATCAGAAATGCAAATGTTCGCGTAAACAATCAGACAACCCAAACGTACAAGTACAACCTTGTAACTCGCCATCCACATCCAACGGATCAATTAAAACGCTTCACGCTAATCAAACAATGCGAACTACACAAGCCTTGCTTGCCACAGCATTGCTAAAAGTTCCATCAAAAAAGGGCACCATGTTCACTTTACGAGCTTTGATTGACTCAGGCTCTCAAGTCACGTTCATTAGGAAAGTCAAAATCTATGAGTGTTAGCAAACAAGCATCAGTAAACATTCACTCTTATTCAACTTCGAATAAGATAACCACGATAAATGCTCTTATCGTGAACACCATCACGGACATACTGCCTCCATCCACCATTCCAAGCAAGGACTGGAGCCATGTACATGGTCTGCAACTCGCAGATCCACTCTTTTTCCAGCCAGGAAAAGTCGACCTGCTCTTAGGAGCAGACGTTTATGGAGAAATTCTTTTAGAAGGGTTGCGAAAAGGCCCTCCAGGTACACCTATTGCACAAAACAGCACCCTAGGTTGGATCCTTTTCGGCAAGTTAACAGACACTCACACAATCTCCATAGCGTCCACCTTAACAGTAAATGCTCATTACGAGGAAGAGTCTTCTCTCGATAAACCTCTGCGGCGGTTCTGGGAAACCGAAGAAGTTGCCCCAGGAAAACAACTGTCTAAGGCAGACCGCGATTGTGAAGAGTTTTACAAAAAAAACTCACCATCGAAATGCAACGGGCCGTTACGAAGTCCGCTTGCCCTTTATTACTGAAAGTCCCAGCTTAGGTGACTCTCGTGGCATGGCTCAACGAAGATTTTATTGTCTAGAGCATAAATTGCAACAAAATCCTGAGCTTAGTCATGAATACAAGGCTTGCATTAACGAATATAAGTCATTAGGGCACATGATATTGGCTGATAAAGAAGCCAGTCGTGATAAATGTTATTATCTTCCTCACCACGCCGTCATCAAGGATAGCACTACGACCAAGGTTCGAGTAATCTTTGATGCCTCGGCTAAATCCACTAATGGGAAAACTTTAAACGAACAGTTGCATACAGGTCCAGTACTGCAATCTGAGCTTTTCTCAACATTACTTCGGTGGCGAAAATATAAATACGCTATGTCAGCCGACATAGAGAAAATGTACCGAATGATCAACATTCAACCCCCAGATCAAAATTTTCAACGAATAGTCTGGAGAAATAATCCCAACGAAAGCATCAGAGACTATAAGTTAACCACGGTTACATTTGGCACAACGCCAGCTCCATATTAAGCCATCAAGACCCTTCACCAATTAGCAACTGATGAAGCTGCAAAATATCCTATAGCTGCCAAAATTATACCGCGTGATTTTTATGTTGATGATCTGCTCACTGGAGCAGATTCCATCGATGAAGCCTTGGAAATACAAACGCAGTTGATTAACATTTTGTCGCCAGAAGGCTTTAACCTAAGGAAATGGGTAAGCAATTCATCGGATCTCCTATCAAGCATTCCGGAAGAACATAGGGAAGTACAACTTCCATTACGGTTAGCAAGTGATGAATCTGTAAAAACCCTGGGAATACATTGGCACCCAGGAACTGACCATTTCACCTTGCAATATAAACAATTCGCAGATGGCGTTTCTACAAAGCGTTCTGTGTTGTCAGAAATTGCTACACTTTTTGACCCACTAGGTTGGATATCTCCGATCATAGTTACAGCCAAAATTCTGATGCAAACCTTATGGCTTTCGGGATGCTCATGGGACGAGCCGATACCTTCACATATCGACATGCACTGGCGACAATTTAAAGAAAAGCTATTTCACATTAGCTCAATCCATATACCACGGTGGATATTCACCACTAGTGATTTATAAATGTGTCAGATACACGGATTTTCCGACGCGTCCAATCACGCGTATTCGGCGGCAGTATATATCAGGGCTATAGATCAAGAAGGAAACGTGCATGTTAATTTACTTATTGCAAAATCCAAAATAGCACCTGTTAAACCTATCACACTTCCTCGCCTCGAGTTATGTGGCGCAGTACTTTTATTTCGACTCATTGATCGAGTTAAAATCGATTTAAATCTTATTAAGATCCCCACATTCGCTTGGACAGATTCCTCTATTGGAATAAAACTAGTAGCCTCTTGTACATGTACTTTTATTTTCACAAATTGAAGATTTTTATTAATTCTGACAGCTGTTTCGGTCCAACTGGACCATCATCGGAGAATAGAAATGTGCACTTGTCTAATCTCCGATGTTGGTCCAGTTGGATCGAAACAGCTGTCAGAATTAATAAAAGTCTTCAATTTGTGAAAATAAAAGTACATGTACAAGAGGCTACTAGTTTTATTCAAATATCATGTTTCACAAAACGGTTACGGAAAATTCGATTAATCATATTCCTCTATTGTTCTATCGTGGATCCGCAATCATCCGAACAAGTACAACACTTTTGTTGCAAATAGGATTGCAGAAATCCAAAATTTAACTGATATACAGTCATGGCATCACTTGCGTTCTAATGAGAATCCTACCGACTGCAACTCCAGGGGAATTGAACCTGCTTCACTTAATTCCCACCAATTGTGGTTGCATGGACCTCAGTGGCTGATGAATCCTGAAGAGAAGTGGCCTCAATCATTACCTGTTACGGAAAGCAACATAGAATCTGAACAAAAGCGAGTAAGCTGTTTATCTACTACTCAGTCAAACACTCATGAACTTTTTAGTAAATTCTCAACGTTTGTTAAATTGCAACGAGTCATTGCTTACTGTCTCAGGTATATGAACCACTGCCGCAAAATAGTTCCCAACACTTACCGCAATAGTTCCATACTCCAACCTGTTGAGATGAATCAGGCAAAACAATTGCTAATCAAGCTAGCTCGAAACGATGGCTTTGAAAGTGAAATCAAACACTTACAAGCAGGGACTCCAAAAGCAAAGTTTTGTCTCTCAACCCATTTCTGGATAATCATGGACTATTGCGTGTGGGTGGTCGTTTGCAAAATGCCGATATTCCTTTCAATCAAAAACACCCGATCATATTGCCGAGAGAACACAACTTAACATCATTAATAATCAATCACTTCCATATTAAAACTTTGCATGGAGGTCTACAATTGGTCCTATCAACAATGCGAAATGAATTCTGGGTTCCAAAAGGACGAAAAACAGTCAAAGCTGTATTACACAATTGCATAATTTGTTTCAAACAATCCGCCACAATTAGGAATCAAATCATGCGGAATCTACCTGCCTCAAGAGTTAACATATCAAGACCGTCTCAACTAACTGGGGTGGATTATGCTGGTCCCATTAGCTTAAAAATGTCCAAGCATAGAGGAAATCGGTTCTATAAGGGCTATATTTTTATTTTCATCTGCATGGCCACTAAGGCCATCCACATAGAGCCTGTATCAGATCTCACCACAGCAGCCTTTATAGCAGCATTTCGACGATTTTCTAGTCGACGAGGACTATGTACGGATATATACTCCGATTGCGGAACAAATTTCGTTGGAGCTGATAGAGTTTTACAAAAGGACATTAAGATTGCCATACAACAAGCAAATCAAGAAATAGCATCAAAGGTAGTACACGACGGAATACGGTGGCATTTTAACCCGCCTTCAGCACCACATTTTGGAGGTCTCTGGGAAGCATGAGTTAAGTCAATCAAGCACCATCTTAGGCGCATATTAGGAAATTCATCGTTAACTTTCGAAGAATTGGTAACCGTCTTAGCACAGATTGAAGCCTGCTTAAACTCGAGGCCATTATGTCCCGTCTCAGAGGACCCAGATGATCTTACCACGTTAACACCTGGACATTTTTTGATAGGCAGTGCATTGATCACTCCTCCAGAACCTATAAAGGAGAAAAAAATTTCATCGATAACGCGATGGAATCATGTACAATCATTACACCAACAGTTTTGGAATAAATGGAATCATGTACAATCATTACACCAACATTTTTGGAATAAATGGTGCAATGACTATTTGCATTCCTTGCAAAATAGGCCAAAATGGCAAACTCCAGTCTCCAATCCTAAAATAGGAGACCTAGTCGTCATAAAAGAACCCAATATGCCAGCATGTCATTGGATATTGGGACGTATCATCGATATACATCCAGGAGCACACAAACTAGTAAGAGTCGTAAGCATTAAAACTCAAAACGGGGTTTTAAAAAGACCAATAACTAAATTCGCCATACTCCCTCTGGCCTAAAAGGAGAGTTCAAATAATCATCTTAATTTTGTTGATCAACACAAATTAGCGTTCTCAAACCAAGTACAAATATTAATGTCATAATGCATTTATCATGGCATTAAAATTCACGAAATTAATTTGTATCAATTACATATAATTATCAAAAAAAAAAAATTTTTTTTTGTTCGTTAGTCCAATTAAACTGCATCCAAAATTACATACACGCACATACATACGAAATGTGACCACATTCCTCACCAAATGCTCAAACTCACTTTTGCTATAATGCATCACAAAATTGTTAAAACAATAGCAACATTGTTGTCTGCAATTTAATTGTTAACCGTTAATCTGATAAGCAGATTTTGTGCCATAATTAAATAGGAGGAAACTACGGGTTAGTTAGTCTTCTTTAACACCTTGTGCGACACAGACTTGTATTTGAAATGATAATGGAATCCTCTGACGGGAACAAAGGTTCTCCTCCAACTCCAGGAAGAAGTATAGAGCAGGAAGTCAAGGAGATTTGGACCCTGGAAAAGAAGCTTAAGCAGTTACAGACAGCAGTCCAAGTTAACAAAATCAGTCGACGTATGCAGTATTTACAACTTGATGATCCGGACATAATTGAAATAGAGGATTTACCACCATCGTCTCCAAGGCACCAACAACAAGAACCAGTTCCAGGACCATCCAGTGTAGGAACTTCATCAGGAATTCCAGATCCTAAGATTAAAATCTTAGAAGACCTAACGCTAGTGCCGGCCACAGCACAGAGCAATGATCTGTACCTGACACTGACCAATCCTACGGGGACCAGTGAAACCATCACCGTATCTTGAGATGCTCTCCGAAAATCGAAAAAGCGCAAGTAGCGATTCACCACCCGCGATGGGACACGGTACAACGTACGCTTAATGAAGGATGACACCATTAAAGTGTTAAGCAAATAAAAAAAAATTCAAATAAAAGGTTATAAAATAAAAGTAATCTTTCTGTTCTCATGAAACATATTTCTTTTTGGTCTGCGTTGTTAATAGGGGCTTTCTTATTTCATGATTAGGTCATTGTGAGAACATCACGACGTCACGAGATAGCCGGAGTTTTCGACTACTGTAATACGCCACAAAATTAGCATTTGGTTTTAAGAGGGTTACATTTTTTATCTAATAAAGAGGTCATTTATTAGCAAGGCGATTTTAAAACAAGCTTCACTAATTTGTAAAGAACTGATAAATCACACAAGTATACGACTTTTAGCGCTAAAATTTCAGTAATTGACCCGGCTGTTGTAGGTAACGATTTCAAAGAAATCAAGCTTTCGGATTACAAGGGCAAACATTTACATTGATTCCTGTATCCCTCAAATCACACATCTGTATGTGTTACTGAAATCACAGCATACAGTGACAGAATCAAAAAAAAAAAACTCAAAGTGCCATCTACATTGCACTAGAGACATCGAATTTAACACGAATTCCATGATTCAATCAAATTTCCCTATTACCATGAATCAAGTTCGAGGAAGTAAATATGATTCGCAATCTTATTCGATATACTGTACAAATTAATTTGTTTTCGTTGCAAGTAAGTATATTTAACAAAGCGAAAGTCATTTTATACCATATTGATTGAAATTAACATAAATTAGTTTAAATTACTTTAAATATATTTACCAAAAACAGCTTGATAGCAGCAATGACTAAAATGGTAACACTGCATAAACACATGATGAGTTGCAGTTGCTATGCTGTGTTATTGTTGCTATGCTAGGTTATTGTTACTATGCCAATTATTGTTGCCATGCGCCTTTGACTACTGTTCTTTGGTGCCGTGTGCAAACAATGGCTATATAAACAGCAATTTAACTTGACTCGATCTCTTTTTCAGTTTGGCAATGGAGTGAGTGACTTGATAATGTTTCTTAGTGGTATTTCCTAGTGTTGTGAATTTTATTAACAGTCTAACACTTTGTTTGGTTGACAGTTGAAATAAATTTTTCTTATTCTGGGTTGCGACTAGATTAGGAGATTTACTTGGATAGCGACTAAATAAAGATTCTTATTACGGGTAACGACTGCAATAAGAAATTTTACTAATACTATACACTTTATTGCGGGTAACGACTACAAAAAAGATTCTTATTACGGGTAACGACTGTAATAAGAAAATTACTAACAAAACACTTTATTGTGGGTAACGACTACAATAAAGATTCTTATTACGGGTAACGACAGTAATAAGAAAACTACTAACAAAACACTTTATTGTGGGTAACGACTACAATAAAGATTCTTATTACGGGTAACGACTGTAATAAAAAAATTACTAACAAAACACTTTATTGTGGGTAACGACTACAATAAAGATTCTTATTACGGGTAACGACAGTAATAAGAAAACTACTAACAAAACACTTTATTGTGGGTAACGACTACAATAAAGATTCTTATTACGGGTAACGACTGTAATAAGAAAATTACTAACAAAACACTTTATTGTGGGTAACGACTACAATAAAGATTCTTATTACGGGTAACGACTGTAATAAGAAAATTACTAACAAAGCAGTTTATTGTGGGTAACGACTACAATAAAGATTCTTATTACGGGTAACGACTGCAATATGAAAATTACTAACAAAATACTTTGTTGTGGGTAACGACTGCAATAAAGATTCTGTGGGTTTCAACTGCAGTAAGAACTACTCTCCTCACTTTATTCTGGGTATCGACCAGAATAAAGAATATCCCAATCCCAACCTCTATTAAAGTTATTGAAATCAAGTCAGTCAACTGCCAAACATAGATCAAGTGAGTACAAAGTTTATTGCAACAACATTATTATATTTATTATATATCTTATATTTTCCGTTTATTGAAATTTGATAAAGTGAGCTATTAGTATTTTAAATTTATCGAGTATTAAAGCTCTAGTTTAATAGTAATGTGTAATTTTTAGACAAACAATTAAAATCACTATCTTTATACCAGTGGCATCAATTTTCACCACATTATACATTTTTTGCATGTACGCTCTGACTACGGGCAGTACATTTCACGGTTACTGAGCAGGAGATTTGGCCTCATGGCATTTCTGTTTTAAAACGGCCAACAAGCTCTGTTATGACGAGTGGGCGTGAGCCTGTTTTACATCCGCTGACACCGTATCATACGCGCCTGCAGAAATATAACGCAGCAAGAGACCGAATCTTCTCCTCAGTAGTGGAGTTAGCCGAAATAATGTTTCTTGACCAGGATATTGGACCAAAAATGAAACGATCAACCGTTTGTTGGCGGGAATACTGTCGACGGATGAGACTAGAGAGAAAAAACTGGCACAGATTTCCATGTCGATGCCAGACGACATTCGACCGTACGCCGAAGTAAAGCTGCTCGGGCGAACTGAGACTGGACTACTTGTAATGGTGCCACTGTCAGTATTCTAGGTCAGGGAGCTCTAGAGAAGCTTGCAGAAGTATCGGACACAGGTCCAAGTAGCAACTGGTGCCATGACAGCTGTGCATGGTCATGTGAACTTGGATGTCACTTTCCTTGATAAGACCCAAAACGTGCGTTTTTACGTGGTTCCTGGGCTCACACAGGCACTATATCTGGGAATCTGGCGTCTATTTGAGTTGGCTCCAGATGTCCTGGGTATAGTCGCAGAAGTGAATCCAAGTGTAATAGCTACCTCTGACACCGACTGCCATATTCTTTCTAGTCTTGAGCAACACCGCTTAGAAGCCACTAAACAGCTTTTCCCCTCTTTCGCCTCTTTAGGCCTGGGAAAAACATCGTTGGTCACTCACAAGATTGAAACGAATGACGCAGCTCCGATAAAGCAGCGCTTTTATCCGATTTCGCCGGCGGTACAAAGTTTAGTGGATGCTGAATTAGAGCGAATGCTGTCGCTGGGTGTGATAGAGGCGAGCCAGTGTCCTTGGAGCTCTCCAGTTGTTCTGGTAAGGAAGCCTGGAAAGGTTCGGCTTTGTTTTGACGCCAGGAAGGTCAACTCGGTTACGAAGAAGGATGCCTATCTGCTACCGCAGATAGACGCACTTCTGAGTCGACTTCGTCCGGCAAACTACATAACGAGCCTGGACCTGAAAGACGCATTCTGGCAGATCCCACTACACACTGATTCCAGAGAGAAGACCGCTTTTACAGTACCTGGTCATCCTCTCTATCAGTACACAGTGATGCCATTCGGCCTATGCAACGCTCCACAAACGATGTGCCGCCTTATGGATAAAGTCATTCCTTTTGATCTTCGTGAGAACGTTCTCGTCTATCTAGAAGATTTATTAATTCTGTCATCAGACTTTGACTCGCATCTCACGTTACTATCCCGTGTAGCGGATTGTTTGAGGAAAGCTGGCCTCACTATCAACGTCGAGAAGAGCAAGTATTGTATCAAAGAGACGAAATACTCGGGTTTTATTGTCGGAAAGGGAGGTATGCGAACTGACCCTGACAAAATTTCAGCTATAGTTGACTATCCGTCACCTAAAACTGTTCGGCAGACCCGACGTTTACTGGGTATGGCGGGATGGTATAGACGGTTCATCCCAAACTATGCTGACTTAATTGCCTCCGTTACAGACACCTTGAAAAACCCTAGTCAGTTCAAATGGACACCTGAATCACACCTGAAGATCAAGAGACGTATCTTCTCTTGTTAGTGAGTCTAGACTTCACCAAACCATTCGATATACAGTGCGATGCCAGCCAACAAGGTATTGGTGGGGTGCTGATTCAACTAGATGACGATGGCCACGAGAAGCCAATAGCCTACGTCTCGAAAAAGTTGAATTCAGCACAAAGAAATTATACCGTCACAGAGCAGGAATGCCTAGCTGCAATCTTGAGCGTACAGAAGTTCCGGCCCTTCATAGAACTTATGCCATTTAAGATAGTGACGGATCATGCGATCTTGAAATGGCTGATGTCTCAAAAGGACCTCAGCGGTAGACTTATTCGGTGGAGTTTGAAGCTTCAGGGCTTCGACTTCACTATTGAGCACCGAAAAGGAAGCCTGAGCGTCGTCCCTGATGCGCTCTCACGCATCCATTGTGACAGCCTGTCCACCAACGAAGATCCTGGCCCGGAGGTTGACCTTAGTTCACCATATTTCAACTCGTTGGAATATGACGAACTGAGGCATAAGGTTAAAACGACTTCTGGCAAACTACCAGATCTTTGCGTCAGGGATGGCTTCGTTTACATTCGGACTGTTCCGAGAACAGGCGGTCCGATTCAGGAAGAAGAAGCTTGGAAGCTTTGGATTCCACGAGGGCTTGTCACCGACGTCATTTCAACGGCTCATGATCCGCCACTAGTTTCACACGGAGGTATAGGGAAAACACTGGAACGTCTGCGAAGACTACTGTACTGGCCGCGAATGACAGTTGATGTCAGAAACTACGTGGGCGCCTGTGACGTGTGTAAGGAAACGAAGGCTCCCAATACTATTCTGAGACCACCTATGAAAGTTCAGTCTGTGACAGAAATACCATGGCAGAAGCTGTATATCGATTTTCTAGGTCCAGATCCTGGGTCAGTGAAAGGAAACGTCTGAATTCTGATAGTTCTTGACCACTTTTCAAAATTTCCGATCCTCAAACCGATGAGAAAAGCATCTACACTCAATGTGTGCCAATTCATTGAGACGGAAGTGTTCCACGTGTTCGCCGTCCCGGAAACGATCGTCTCTGACAATGGAGTCCAGTTTTGCTCGACTCAGTTTACCAGATTGCTGGACAAGTATGGGGTGAAGCACTTGCGAACGGCAGTTTACTCGCCGCAAGCATACGCCTCAGAGCGAGTAAACAGGTCTCTATTGTCAGGGATTAGAGCGTATATTGGGAAGGAACATGCGAAATGGGATGAGAAACTGAGCCAAATAGCTAGTTCCCTCAGGAGCTCTCTCCATCAAGCTATTGGGTTCTCTCCTTATCGAACACTTTTCGGTCAACAAATGATTGAACATGGCAGCTCCTATTCCATTTGAGGAGCCTTGGAACTCTTAATGAGCCATTGAGAGTAGATGCTGAGGATAAAATGAGATTGATCCGTGCGAGAGTGCAGGAAAATTTATAACATGCATTCGAACAGGGTTCACGAGCCTACAATCTCAGGGCGAAGCCTGTCGATTTCAAAGTGGGTCAAGAGGTATTTAGACGAAATTTTGCCCAGAGCAATTTCCAACAGCATACTAGTGCTAAATTGGGACGGAAAATTGTTAAATGGCGGGTTAGGGCCAAGAAAGGAAACGCTTATTACGAGCTTGAAGATCTGCAGGGAAAACTGTTAGGAGTCTATCACTCCAAAGACATCCGGCAGTGATCATCAGTTGGAAACGTCGTCTCTCTATTGTCACTTATTCCTGGTAGGCCTAATAAGGCATCCAGTCAGCATCACTGGCAAACTACAGGATGCCAATGTGCCGCTTAGGACATCCCCAGCCTAGCGGCCGGCATACCTTTTGGACAATAGGACATTTTTTCCTTTTTTTCCCTACTCCCTAACATAGTAATGTTACTCTATATTAATCCCCTCCCATATGGTAACCCTACGACAGATAGCCTGTCGTAGGAATTCCAGTTGTTTGAATGCCTCCGAAAACTTTAGGACGAGTGTCAGCATGTCACTACTTCGACGACGCCTTGGAGACACACCCTTGAACAATCGCCAGTCTGAGATCAGGGCGAGATGTTGCGCCGGGAAAGCTTAGCGATCAGTTCTTTAGGTTACTAATCGCAAGGCTTCCTCAGCATCTCGGTGGAGGAAGGCAGAGAGACCTCGACCGGCTGGATTTTTTGGGTTACCACCTTGTCAACCTACCTTTGGCTTCCCACACGGAGTAGGACATCGAGGTCTGATCAAGGACTGACTAGCCTTCAGGGGTTAGTCTTCGATGCGTCATCGATCAAGTAGAGCAACGGAGTAGAGTCCGAGTGATGAGGAATACGCATTGGATCGTGGGTCGTGACACACATTGAGCGCCCGTAGCAATGAGGCTATGTTTAAGACCGGCTAGCTCAGTCGACCATTTTACAGCGTTGTCTGAACCATGGGTGGTCCAGACCACTCTGCCCTGTTATGGTCGTAGCGTATTGCATATAGCAATATGCTACACTGAAAATTACTGAAGCGAGTATGTCCGGCCTGCTGTCGACTACAGCAGAAAAACTGAACGCACCCGACCGAGAGAAATGCACTTCCTCACGCTCAGGTGACATGCTGACGTGACAGAAAGGAAGAAGAAGATACCCTTTTCTGAATGTCAAGATCGAAGCAACGAAAGAGTGGTGAACGTATTCAGGAAAATAGTTAAACATCCGTGTGTAAATAAAATTTGTAAGTAGATTTCGGATAATTTTTAATTCCTATACGGTTATATTTTCAACCAAACTAATTATTTTTTGTGCCTCGCACATTTTTCAGCAGACATCCAAAGAATTTTCTAGCCGAAATCAAAGGAGATTGACGCGGAAATTAATGAGTGTAAAGCACATTAGTCGCACATCTCGTATATATATATCTCAGTTACCATCAAAAAGAAAGGTGCGGTACTCAATATATATATATGAAGGGGGAAATTCGACAATAGCAAATCCACCCCATCACAGAACACCCAGTGGTCGGAGACATGTACACCTCGATTTTCGGACATAAAATTCCCAGTAAGAGATCACACCTCCTGACGATATGTGTTTTGTATGGCGAACGGAAAACGTCTAATAGGATCCAAGGATTGATGCGGTCTTACTTAATTCTACTGAAAGATTATCTCTCGCGCTCAGTTTGTGTTAGATCAGTTCAAACGGGTAGCAGCTAAGTTCCTATCTTAAGATGTAAAGAAGCGGTATACAGGTTATAAGTAAACTTAAATTCTAACAATTGTGTGGGCCTACGAAGTACGCATTTACGTCAATGTTAATCTTAAATTTTGAATTAGAGTCCAGTGGTATATTGAAACGTCCTGGAGGCGCCTCTACGATGGATCCACAGCATTAACTCCACGTAAGTGTTCCTTTTTGATCTTTTTCTCTTTTTGCAAATTTGTTTGAATATATAACGTGTACTTCTCGGCACTTTAAAATTTTTGTTTAGCATTAGATTAGATTCGTCGAGGGGTGTGTAGGGTCTAGGATCCTTCTGGGATTGAGGTTCCGTACGTAGTTAGGTGTAGGAAAAGCATGTTCGAGATGGAGTAGTTTCCGCCTTGTCAATGCTTCGCAGTTGCAGAGCAGGTGCTCCGAGGTTTCATGAGCATCCTGGCAAAAGCGGCAGGATGAAGTCTCAGCCAAGCCCATCTTGTTAAGGTGATACCTCAAGGGGCAATGGCCTGAGAAGAGTTCTGTAATTATTTTGAGCTCTGTTTTCTTGAGGAGTAATAGTTCTTTTGTTTTTCCTCCAGAGGTGTCGATAAACTTTTTTGCCTGACGAAGTCCTTGTAGCCTTTCCCAGTATGTTTGTTTAGCATATACATGCAGTACTATTGAAGTTTATTTAACTACATAAAGTATACTTCTTAATACTTTAAGGAGAAAATTTTCGTTTAGTATAGACATACAGCACTATTGAAATTTATTTAATTACATAAAGTGAGACTTCCTACTATTTTGAGAAGAAATTTTAGTTTGACATACACAATCAGTAGGGGTGAAACTTAGTTAAATACGTAATGTAGATTTTTTTTGAAAGCACTTTAAGAAGACTCGGTTGACACATCAGAGTTTTGATTGCCTAATTAGTCTGAATACATAGGACTTCACCTACTAGAATTAATAGATCGGGGAATCTCGTTTTTTTTCTTTGTTTTTTATCAACGACATCGACCCCATTGGGCGTGATGATTCCAGCAAATTTTAAATAATAGAATTAGGTCAGTCAATGCCTAGAGGTGTATTATTTAGAGTAAAGTTGATCTTAATGTATAGGAAATTTTGAATGAATTGATGCTGCGCCTAAGACAGCTTAATGTAAAATGCTAACCTCTATCGTTTTTTTAAGTTCGATCTCATATGAGATTTAAAGGAAAGCTCGCAATTGATTTTCCCATGTAATTATACTAGATATGTATATACTTACCTCTAACATACCATAGAATTCATAAGGAGATAATCTTACCCTTTTTACTAAATTTTTCAGCTGCAGTTTTTTCCATTTCAAAATATGTCTGTAGCTTGTTCATAAGTTAAGCTTATATTTGCTGATTTTCGAATTAATTTCTTCCTTCAATATCTTTGTGTTAGGTAGGCACGAATTTTTTTGATTATGGCTGACGGCAGCGGCAGGTCTTTTGTGGAACCCCCCCACACTCTCCGCCAATAGTTGTGGCGAACTAGCGTGCCGCCCTGCATCCAACGCTGTACGTCGAGTGATCTGTCAGCTCATGCTGGCAGTCGGGACTTTACGTCCCAAGCGAATCACTTTCATAGTTCCATAACACGATTTCACTGAAAGCGAAAGCGGCGAAAGTAAAGATGAAGACATCGTTAAATTTTTAAAGACATGGAAATTCAGTCACAATATTACAAACTGCGCGATAAATGATCTTTTGGTTTTTTTTAAGAAATTCTGGGTTTCAACTTTTGCCTAAAGATAGTAGAACACTGTTTAATACTCCAAAAGGTAGAGAAGTAGTCAGCGCTCCGCCAGGGCAATATGTGAATATTGGTGTAAAAAATTCATTGGATTCGTTACTTTCAGCTGTTGATTTATTTGAGGTAACAGAAATAATAATTGATTTCAACATTGATGGTGTACCCCTATCGAGAAGTAGTACCAGAGGATTCCGGCTTATTTTAGGAAAGCTGTACAATATTTCCAATGGAACAGTTTTTGTCCTAGGAGTGTACCATGGCTTCAAAAAACCTGCAGAATTTTCTTCCTTTTCGATAAGCTAAAAGAGTTGATGGAAAATGGATACATGTGTAAAGATAAATTTATAGATATTAAAGTGCGGGCTTTTATATGTGACGTACCCGCTCGAGCTGCTGTAACCGGAACCAAAGGACATAATGCATATTTGGCTGTTATAAATGCCAGCAAGAAGATTCTTTTGTAAATAATCGAATGACTTATCCAGAAACACATTTCACTCTAAGAACTGACGACTCCATTCGATCAAAAAGAGACGAAAATTTTCATAAAACATGCACTCCATTAGTAGAATTACATATCGATATGATTGCACAGTTTCCACTGGACTACCTTCATACAGTTTGCCTAGGTGTAGTTAAAAAATTCCTTATCATTTGGAAATCTGGGAAAGCGCCATATCCCTTATCAAGTCAACAAATCAATGAAATTTCTGCTAGAATGGAAAAAGTCGCACAAACACAGCCAGAAGAATTTCAAAGAAAAGTTAGAACCTTCTCTGACTTGGGTTACTTTAAGGGGACTGAGTTTAGAACAATTGTGTTGTATGCAGGACCATATATTTTTGAAAACATTTTACCACTTACGAAGTATAGACATTTTTTATTACTTCATGCAGCCATGCAAGTATTGTGCAATGAAACTATTTTTGTTAGTAACAAAATATTCGCCAAAGCTGTTGTTAGTTTATAACATGTTTAATGTATTTGAATTGAATTTATTCCCATTTAATTTCTATTGCTAATTGAAACTCAGCCTAAAATTGCTAATGTTCAATGTTGTCCATACTGTGAATTTAGATTTTATGTTTTCGTAGTTGGTATTGCTTTAAAAGTTTTATATAAAGAAGTATTGGAAATAAAGCTCTCTCTTTTTCTTGTGGACTCAGTAGAACTAGTTTCATTTATTAATTCCTTACCGGCAACTAGAAAACTCTAAAAAGGCTTAGAACACAACATAGGTCCTATCGAGCCGGATTTTAAGGATAAATTTAATCATAATAAAGAAACTACAGTCCAAGTGAGCGTATATACAGTCCGCTTCTATCACTGAACATCGTGGAACCATTCTCGAATCTAATTACATGGTCACATATAGCACAGTGATAAGCGCCAGGGCATATTGTAAAATCTTCCGAATAGTGCACATTGTTTCCATAAAACGACGGCATTGATTCCACGCTTATTTGTATCAAATTTACAAAATCAGAAAAAGTCATTCATCGTGCACGTGGGCAAATTTCTATCCGCATCTGTGAACAAGTACAGTACACAATTTTCTCGTATAATTGCATCGTCCGCAGCACAGTACACAGTGATAAGCATTAGTGGCAATTTCTTTCTTCTCAGATTTATTGGTAGCGTGAACATCATTTCAACAATCGACGGCATCGCCTTTTAAAGCAAATCAACAAGCAAATTCACACATTCACACAGGAGAACTCATTCAACTTTCAGCAGTTAGCAAGGTATTCTAAAGAAATTGGCATACGAACAGCAACAAAATATCTACAGAATAATTCATCAGAATAAGTTTACTTATCAAATTAAATCATGGCCCCAGACACTGCAACAGTAAAAATTCTCTCCGATCTACGTGTGCAGCGTGGTACAATACAAGGTCAGCAGACTAAGCTAAAAAAGACAATTGAAATCTCTGGTAATAATTTGTGTTCAGCTGAGTTACAGACAAGACTTGGCTTATTAGAGACCTATTACATTAATTTCAGTGCAGTGCAAACAAAGCTTGAGTGTATGGACGAAGAAGAACAAATTAGCGACAAACGTGAAGCTTTCGAAGAAACTTATTGTCTTGTTAAGACTAAAATATTGAACTTGATGTCGACTAAAAAGATACGCGGCTCTTTACCGACAATTCAGTCCGATGTTAACAGTTCCAATGTAACAAGAAGTGTACGTCTACCCAAGTTAGAGCTTTCGAAATTCTCTGGAAAATACAGTGATTGGACTGATTTCATTTCCATGTTTACAACACTTGTCGATGAGGACGAGACGTTAAATAAAGTTGAAAAGTTTCAACACCTCCGTTCATGTTTATCTGATAACGCGCTTCAAATTATCCAAGCTTTAGAAATGACAACTGATAATTATGACACTGCCCTTTCGCTATTAAAAAAGAGATTTGATAATAAACGATTGATTTTTCAGGCCCATATTAGAGAAATATTCAAGCTGCCTTCATTGACACGAGGATCTGTTACTGACTTAAGGAAACTTAGTGATTCTGCTAATGTTCATATGCGTGCTCTACTGCGTCTGGGAAATATGGAACAAATAGCTGATGGGTTGCTAATGCACATAGTTACCCAGAAATTCGATGCACAAACACAAGTCAAATGGGAAGAGGATGCGCAACCTGATGTGATACCTGCGTGGGATGAACTCACCGAATTTATTAACAAACGCTGTCAAATGTTGGAACACGTCGCTCAAGCTCAACAATTCAACTCTGATGGATACAAATCGGCAAGTAATACTAAATCCAATAAAAGACTAAACAATTCTTTTCAAAACACTTCTTTACTAACATCAAAAAATAAAAGTTTGTGTGTTATTTGCAAAGTAGAATCTCATAGTATTTCAAACTGTCCTAATTTTATTACACTAACTGCTGCTGCGCGTTATCAAGAGGCCAAACGTTTAAACTTGTGTATAAATTGTTTGCGTAAGGGACACAATGTCAAAATGTGCAAGTCAGGAAGGTGTCGACATTGTAGCTCTAAGCATCACTCATTATTGCACATGTACACTACAGAAAGTATTCAACAACCCAGTCAATTTTCCGGAAATAATTCAGCTTCAGCCTTAGGCAACAACTCAAATGCTTCAAATTACAATCAATCACTTGAAGCCTTGCCAGTAAACACATGTCATCTTGTAGAGAAGCCCGAAAACAGAAGCGATTTACCCCATGTCTTCCTAGCTACCGCTTTGGTGCTAGTCAAAAATTCAAATGGCTCATATATTCCTTGCAGAGCATTACTTGATTCCGCATCCCAATTAAACTTTGTCGCGGAACGTTTTTGTCAACAGCTACGACTAAAAAAATCCAGGTCGAATGTTAACATAAATGGCATTGGGATTTCCAATACATGTGTTAAGTTTAAGGCTGAGATTGTTATAAAATCACGGCTCAACAACTTCGCCGCCAATATTAAAGTTCTTGTTTTACCAACAATTACTGCTAGTCAACCTGATAGATCTATAGATATCGCTCATTGGAACATACCACCAAATATAAAGCTCGCAGATCCGTACTTCAATTTATCTCAAAGGATCGATTTACTTATTGGTGCGGAATTATTCTTCGATCTACTATCAGTTGGTCAAATCAAGCTAGAGGGTGAGCTACCTTCACTTCAGAAGACAGTACTAGGGTGGATAGTATCAGGGTCTCTTGGAAAGAAGTCTCACCCATTGTCTTGCCTTACTGCCATACAATCAAAAGATTATGATACTGAGCTGAGCTGTGATAAGCTGCTTGAAAGTTTCTGGAAAATCGAGAACCATCATTCACCAAAACCCATGCTGAGCCCCGAGGAGATGGAATGCGAGGCTCATTTTCTGCACCACCATAACAGACTTGCAACTGGAAGATATTCTGTACGGCTTCCATTTCGAGAATGTCCTACTGTCCTAGGTGACTCTTTAGAAGTCGCAAAAAGGCGGTTCTTTCGGCTTGAGCATAAAATTTCCAAAGATTCCGCAATGAAAATTCAATATAATGCATTCATGAAGGAATATCTTGACCTGGGATACATGAAGCAAATAAATTACAATGAATTATGTGCCTCAAACCACTATTTTTTGCCACATCACTGTGTGCTTAAGCCACAAAGTTCAAGTACAAGTCTCCGCGTTGTCTTCGATGGCTCCTGTAAAACCACTTCTGCCCGCTCATTAAATGATATATTAATGGTGGGACCCGTAGTTCAAGATGACCTATTTTCCATTCTGCTGCGTTTTAGAACGTATAGATATGCTATGACAGCTGATGTGACTAAAATGTACCGTCAGGTAGAAGTACAGGATCCAGATAATCTTCTACAATGTATTCTATGGCGAGATACCACAACAGATCCGCTTCTGGCCTATCGACTTGTGACTGTTACTTACGGAACTTCGTCTGCATCGTTTTTCGCTACACGTACCTTGATTCAGCTTGCTCAAGATGAAAAATCAGATCATCCCTTGGGATCCATTGCTGCTCAAAGAGACTTCTATGTAGACGACTTACTAACAGGGGCAAACACAGTAAGTGACACTTTAAGATTACGTGCCGAAGTTGATTCTCTTCTGCGAAAAGGAGGATTCTTCCTTCGAAAATGGTGTGCCAATGATGAGAGTATTTTGCGAGGAATAAAGGAAAGTGACAGAGAAAAGCATATTATAATTGAAAGCGATGCAGCGATTAAGACCCTGGGGCTTATTTGGCATCCTGACCACGACGAATTTCGATTTTTTCTCGCTGACTTCAAACACATCAAAACAATAACCAAGCGCACCGTGTTATCAATAATTGCTAGCCTTTTCGATCCACTGGGCCTAATCAACCCCATCATTGTGCGTGCAAAAGTTTTCATGCAACAACTTTGGAAGCTAAATCTGCACTGGGATGAGACACTTCCTATCGAACTTCATACGTGGTGGCAAGATTTCACCTCTCAATTGGTGAAAGTAAAAAGCATTACAATTCCCAGACATGTCGTTGACCATAACTATCGTTACGAACTTCATGGATTTGCAGACGCGAGTTCAATTGCCTACGGTGCCTGCATTTATTTAAAATCAATAGATTATAATGGGGAGGCATCAGTCAGACTATTGTGTTCAAAGTCACGTGCAGCACCATTAAAAACTATTTCTATACCCCGTCTTGAATTGTGCGCTGCTTTGTTATTGTCCGATCTGATGAAACGCATCCAATCATCACTTCTCTTGGATATAGTTGAGTTTTTCTGTTGGAGTGATTCAGCAATTGTTCTAGCCTGGCTGTCTTCGAGCCCCTGCAAATGGAATGTCTTCATAGCTAACAGAGTCAGTCAAATACAAGAGCTGACTGACTCTTACAATTGGAAGTATGTACCAACTCTTCATAATCCAGCAGATATAATTAGCAGAGGCACCTTGCCAAATGAATTGTCAAGTTCGAAGCTATGGTTCAATGGACCAACGTTTTTATTGGAAGAACAATCTCTGTGGCCAACGCTTAAATTGCACTCCAATGAAGTAGTACCTGAAAAACGACGAACAGTCTTTTCACTGATCACGACCAAATGTGAAGATTTAATAACATCATCTAAATTTTGCAATTCTTTTCTGAAATTGCAAAGGGTGTTTGGATTTATTCACCGTTTCTATAAAAACGCCCGTCGACAAGATAGACTTCATGGACCCCTAAAAAGCAGCGAATTGGAAGAAGCACTTATTTGGCTAGTTAAGATTGTACAGAAGCTTGAATTTGCCACTGAGATATCCTCATTAAGAAAAGACGGACGCCTAGCTCCTAGTAGCTCTCTTAAAGGCTTAAATCCATTCATAGACAAAGAAGGCATGATGCGAGTTGGAGGTCGGATTCAAAACTCTTCTGCTTGCTTCGACGAACAGCATCCGATACTCTTACCTAAATCACACTCCTTTACTAAAGCTTTAATGACTTATTATCATCAAAAACATCTACATTGCGGTTACCTAACGCTACTTGCAATAGTCAGGACCAAGTTCTGGCCAATAAGTGGAAGAATGATTGCAAGGGAAGTCCAGCATCGTTGTGTTAGATGCTTCAGAAGCCGTCCAAGGAATATCGAACAAATAATGGGGGCGTTGCCAGCAGAAAGAGTTAATCCAAGTCGACCATTCACACACACCGGTATTGATTTCTTCGGCCCTCTCTTAATTACAAGCCTTGTTCGAGGACGTGCGCCAACAAAGGCATACGGCTGCATTTTTATCTGCTTTTCAACAAAGGCAGTTCACATTGAATTGGTAACAAGCCTTACAACGGAAGCTTTCATGTGCGCTCTCAAGAGGTTCATAGCTCGTCGAGGTCGACCATCAACAATATTTTCCGACAACGCCACAAACTTCGCTGGAGCTAGTAAGGAACTCAAGGATCTTCAAAAGCTATTATATTCCGATCACCACAATGAGATATTACAAAATTCGTGCGCAGAAGAAAATATCAGATGGAAATTTATTCCTCCTCGATCTCCCCACTTCGGCGGACTATGGGAGGCTTCAGTGAAGTCTGCAAAGGTACATATTCGACGAGTAGTAGGTATGTCGATACTAACACAAGAAGAACTTAATACTTTACTCACACAAATTGAAGCTGCAATAAACTCTCGACCCATTACACCGATATCCAGTGATCCAAATGATTTCACAGTCCTCACTCCCGGTCACTTCCTTATAGGAGCGCCACTCCTTGCTATTCCCGAACCTTACATTTCAGACATGAATATCACACGTCTTTCTCGTTGGAAACGAGTCACTAAGATGAATCAAGATTTTTGGCTGCGATGGAGTCGAGATTATCTTCAACACTTACAGCAGCGCTCCAAATGGTCCCAATCGAATCCAAATATTTTAATAAATTCCTTGGTGCTGCTTAAGGAGGACAACACATCACCACTAAAATGGCCCCTTGGTAGAGTAACCCAGCTCCATCCAGGCGATGATGGAATAGTCCGTGTCGTTAGTGTTAAAACGATCCGAGGAATTTTTAAAAGAGCAACAGCCCGAATATGCCCGTTACCTGTAGAAGCAGTTGGCGATGACAGTAGTTTGGCGGTAGATCCCCCCAAGGCGGGCGGTAATGTTAGTTTATAACATGTTTAATGTATTTGAATTGAATTTATTCCCATTTAATTTCTATTGCTAATTGAAACTCAGCCTAAAATTGCTAATGTTCAATGTTGTCCATACTGTGAATTTAGATTTTATGTTTTCGTAGTTGGTATTGCTTTAAAAGTTTTATATAAAGAAGTATTGGAAATAAAGCTCTCTCTTTTTCTTGTGGACTCAGTAGAACTAGTTTCATTTATTAATTCCTTACCGGCAACTAGAAAATTCTAAAAAGGCTTAGAACACAACAGCTGTTTTGAAAAAATTTATTGAAGAAGGAATTGAAATATATGGAGAAGACTTTGTAATATATAATGTACATTGCTTAATACATATTGTTGATGACGCTGCGAAATTTGGGGCTCTAGACACTTATCGCGCTTTTCCATTTGAGAGTTATATGTAAAAAATTAAAAAATTATTAAAGAAAAATAATTCACCTTTGTCAGAAGTTTGTAACAGAATTGTGGAAATGAATGAAAGTAATTTTTCAAATAATTACGAAAGAAACAAAAGTTTCCCACTTTTGAAAAAGAAACGAAAAGTAGTTAAAAATGAAAAAGAAAGCATTATTTTTAAAGAAATTATTTTTGAAAACTTCAAAATAAATGATCCCTTAAATAATTAATGGCTTTGCACTACAGATAATGAAATTGTGAAATTTTCCTATGCGAAAAAGGCCTCTGAGGGTATACAAATAATTGGAAATAAAATAACGCAAAAAGAAAATCTTTATTCTGTGCCAATCGCTTCCAGTAAACTTGGCATATTTAAATGTTGCAACTTAGCAGTAGAGGAAAAGCGCTGGTCAATTGATCGTATATCCAATAAACTTTTCGTAATGCAGTGTTCTGAAAATTGCTTCATATATTTTACACTCACATACTTTGTAAGTCATCTTATATTAAAACTAAAACTACAAATTTTATATTTACCTTTACAGCTAGATTTGGCATTAAGTAAAAATTTTTGTGGTCGTTGAGACTATCGAAAATGGAGAAGTTCACGTCCAGGCTGTACCCAAACCTTTTTTTAAGCTAGTTGAAGGAAAGTCAACTTTATTTTGGCCTAGTAAGACCAGGAAAATTAATATAAAAAAAGCGATAAAGGAGCAATACACTCCAAATAGTACCGACTGGTATGAAGTTGAAAACTTCATAATAATATCCAAAGAAGAATTTAATATGTTTTTGTCTTTAAATTCTAGTTGATATAACTTCTCAAGATTTCTTGTCTTTTTAACAGAATCATATGAGCAAGCGTTAAGAAAGGAGATAAAGTTGTCACACTTTTTGAATACAGACTCCGAATTGGAGTACGAGAAAAGAAGGCAATTTAAAAGAAAACATCCACTCCCAGATGATAACGAACTGGACTTTAACAAGTTGTTTACTGAGCCGTTTTCGGATACATCAGCGCCAATAAATATGTCTCCAAGCTCATATAAGGATGTTCCATCAACTCCAGGGAAAAATATTAAACTTACACCACCACCAACACCGTCAAAACCATGTGTTCACGTTTCACCAAACGTCAAAATAAAAGCACATAATATAACTGACGACAAAGACGACAAACCAAATTCCCCAAATACTGAAGTTGATCTTGGATTAAGCGCATCAGTTCAAAGTGAAATACCGAAGCGAGTACCGAAGGAAAAAATTAAGAATGGGAGATTAAAATCGACACTAAAAGCAATTGAAGGTGCACTAGGGGCTGTTAATGATAGTCTAAGGAGTAATAAAAAGAAAATAAAAAGTCTCCAAGAAAACATGTATCAGGTCCAATCCTCAGTTGAGCGTTTAGGAAATACATTAAAAAATGCACTGAGCGACATTCCATCACAAAATAAAGTTATATTAGACTTTACTGTACAAAACAGATCAGCAAGCTACGAAAAGGAAAGCCATAATAATATTACAATGGAAAAGGACTTCAACGAGCCTAAGTGGCCTATATCGTCTGTTGAAGATTTGCTTTTATTGGACTGCAATTTAAAAGATAACCATTACCTTGATCAAATTGTAAGCAATTTCGGAATAAGACTTGACTTTTTATCAACTAAACATATTAATTTTTCAGGCGATTCGATTATCAAAAGTGCGGGGCTTAATTGACTCATCAAATATCCGGAAATCGATGAAACGGATCATCGAATATATTATTAATTATGAGGTTTTACTGAAATATTCCTGGTCAGGAAAGGCGAGCATTGAAGAAAAAGGTACGTAAAGTAATTGTTTCTTAATTGCAGTTTATTGTTGATTTTTAAGTGTATAATATCTAAAAGTTTATATTTGCTTTTATTTTACTTACAGAAAAGTCGAAATTAGAGTTTGTGTCATTGGACGGCATATTGCGGCTACTAAGCAGCATATTTAAAAACGAAGAATATTTCGCTGTAGAGGGGGAGGTAAAAAACTTCTTGAAAAGGGTTCCCCAAAATTTTAAGAGGAAGTCTGCACTTATACTTTAAGAGGAAGGTCTACTAATAATAAAGTCTAACATGTAATATATTTTAAAAAGAAATAACCTGTAAAATATTGTATTTATTTCATTATATTAATTAACTTTTATAATAATTAAATATGTTCCTCACTATTCTCGAAGTACAGAGTTTTTATTTATCTATTACTTACTTTAACTTACTTTATATTTCTCTTACTTACTATCTAATCAAAGTAGCCTATAATGATTTAAAAAGTATGGTCGACAGCTGACACACATATCGAAGCGGAGTGAACTGAACCTCGTAAGTAGACGTAGTCGATTTTGAAACCATACGAATTTGCTCATGGAGTGGACGTAACATTAGTGCATTAAGAATGCATATGCACTTAAATAACACTTTATGTACACATGTACATTATGCAATAATTTGTGCGTTGTTGCCTAATTTGTACGGTGCACATCTAATGCAAATGTGCCTATTTTGTGTGCGATACATCACATGCCCAATTGCATTAGTTGTGTGTGGACATACAATGCAAATGTGCCTTTTTTGTGTACGATACATTACATGCACAATTGCATATGTTGTGTGTACACATGTAATGCAAATGTGCCTATTTTGTGTACGATACATTACATGCACAATTGCATTACCGTGCAAATAATGCACAAGTGCATTTAATGTGTGTGCACATCTAATGCAAATGTGCCTATCTCGTGTGCGATACATTGCATGCACAAGTGCATTGAATGTGTGTGCACATCCAATGCAAATGTGCCTATTTTGTGTACGATACATCAAATGCACAATTGCATTACCTGTGCACAAAATGCACAGCTAATGCAATTGTGCCTTTTTTGTGCGCAGATACATTACATGCACAAATGCATTGAATGTGCATTCAAAGACACATTGTGCCTGGGCATTTGCTACACATTGCACGCTTTTTTGCATTCACGGTGTCCAATATGTGTTGTGCCTGTGTGGACACATTTGCTTCTTTTTTAATGCACAATTCCTTAAAATGTTTGACGGGCTAGTCAAGAAGCGATATCAACCAATTCTTGTTTCACATAGTTTAATTGATTATTTATATTCAGAACAAGAATTGATTGATCTCTATTCACAACATTCCTCCCCCTTTCTGAAGTCGGAATCGAGGAGTTAGCGAGATGACGTGAAAGTATGAAGCCGCTATTACTGAAGGCAGTTGTTGTTTACATAATTACAAATTTGATTTTTGGGGGGGTTTTTTTTTTACAATTTTTCAGAAATGAACGAAAGACTTAAAGCTAAGTACATAAGTTTGATAAAAAGGGGATTACTTTAGTTGGAACCCTATATGTAAGTATATACTTCAAATTAAAGAAATTAAAGACTAAGTAACATTATAGTTATTACGTAACACAATTAAAATCCTAATAATACTTTCATAATAAAATATTTGACCATTTTTTTTCACATTTTCCCTTTAAGAACAAAATTTGAACATGGATATTTCCTGTTGCTAAGAAAAACAGTATAGCTCCAAGATAATATATATATATATATATATATATATATGTTATTATTATTATTTTTTTTTATTATTATTACAGATAAAACAGACATGTATAGGTACACATTTTCTTATTATTTGTATTTTTTATTCTTTTTCTTTTTAATTTACTATATAAATAAAATAAACATAAACATACTATATAATTATATATTAACTAAAATATATAATTAATTATTTTTCCCTTTTTTCTTTTCTTTTTTTTTATTCAGAGGACAGAAAACGTTTTGACTAATAATAAAATATATGACCATTTTTTTTTCATATTTTGCCTTTAAGAACAAAATTTGAACATGGATATTTCCTGTTGCTAAGAAAAACAGTATAGCTCTAAGATAATATGTATATATATATATATATATATGTTATTATTATTATTTTTTTTATTATTATTACAGATAAAACAGACATGTATAGGTACACATTTTCTTATTATTTGTATTTTTTATTCTTTTTCTTTTTAATTTACTATATAAATAAAATAAACATAAACATACTATATAATTATATATTAACTAAAATATATAATTAATTATTTTTCCCTTTTTTCTTTTCTTTTTTTTTATTCAGAGGACAGAAAACGTTTTGTTTTGTTTCGTTTTTCTTTTTTGCCGTAATATCGTGGTGACTAACACAGTATATATACATATATAAGAAAATATAAGAAAATATGCCTTTCTACCTTTCTTTGTTGCTTCAGTTTTATGTCATATATGTACATACTTCAATTATCTATTTCTAGTTTTTGTAGCAAGCGCGGGAAGTAATGTATCTAGAGAAACGTGTTATTTGCTAAAGTTTATACATATATATATATATACTCATCACATGTAGTTATCTTCTTTGGATCCAGTTATTAAACCTCATATACGATTGGCTTTATTTGGTTTGTATTCACAGAACATTTGGGCGATTTTTCGGTAGGAAGTTCTTTGGGTGTTGGGATTGGTTCTATCTTTGTGGGTACATCTGCCGTTTTTATTTCAGGCAATTTAGTTGGTCTTATTGTTTCGTTCGGGGTTTTACCTTTGAGTTGAGTTGTAGGGTGTAAAATTACGAGATTGGATCGCGCTAAGGTGGGTTCTTCCCTCTTCGATCTTCGTAAGAATTTTAGGATTATGCATCCGAGAATGATAGTGACAAGAATTGCGATTATTGTATGTTGTATTGTGTTGTGTATGCGTTTGGATTTGCACTGTGTGTTTACTTTTAAACTAACATTACCCTTAGCATCTTGTTTTTGATAGAGCTCGGGGTCTACCAATATTTTAGGTACGTTAAACGGATCGGGTTGGTGTATCGCCGAGTAGTGGCTGAGACTAGTTTCGAATGGTATTTCGTGTTCCGCTAGAGTGTACGTACAGGGTTGTTTGAGGGAAAGAATTCCAGTTCCGTTCAGCGTTATGTGTCCAAAGTGATTGCTGCAATTCGTAAGCAATATACTTGTTTGAGGGAATACAAATAACCAAGTGTTCTGCCTAACCATTTTTGTAAGCACATTAGGGGTGTTCCTTATGATTCTGTGTCCACAAAGAGCCGGTTCAGATGAGGGATTATTGAACAGGTTCGCAATACAGTTTGATCTGTTGACTGTTAATCTTTTGGGTTGTGACTGGAAACAGATGTGTAGGGCACCCTTGGTGGAGGTGGATTTTTTACAGTATTCTTTGAAGGCTCTATCCGACATTTCTAAATATTGATAAGCTGGGGTGTTATTTAAGAAGTAATCCGATTCAATTTCAAGAATTGACGACGTTTCTGTTGTAATGGAAGTGGGAAGTATGGAGATCTTATTAAGGGTATACATAATGTTTTCGGGAGTGGTAAAAGTATCCTAATAAATTGCTTATCTTTCACCTGTATGGAGTCAGTTTGGACTATTTGATTCATAATTTTAAAGTCTACAAGGATAATGGTCCGCCCATTTTGACTTATCCCTGTGTATGTTTCCGCTATATCTCTTGCCGATAATATGAGGCGATGCAGTGTGTGTTGGTGTAAAGCTTTATTATTGTAAATGCATTTGTTATTCTCTGGTATATTTGTTGAAGTTGGTGTAATATGTAGATTAGGATTGCTGTCTTAATGTGAACATTTCTTATTTCAGTTTTCGTTTTTTTGGTATAGTTTATAAAACTATCCACCAGTTTATTAAATCGTTCCCCTAAATTTTCTTGTTCTATGGTTAGATTCGTGAAAGCATGATGGACTTCATTGAAATAGATTTTACAATACTTATTTGCTTTTGCATTAAATGAACATTTTCAGAGATTTGTTTGTCTAATTATCTATCTTGGTACATATCTCCTGAGCGTCCCTATCGTCCATAGTTCCAAACAGAAATTTACTGGCCCTACCTACTATGTCAGCTAAAGCTCGCTTTTCCCTGGTTTGCATGTACAAGTTTATGTCCATTAATCTATTTTTAATCTTTCTTACTTATTCGGCCTATACACGACACGATTTTACTTCTACAACGGTTTCTAGCTGTTTGCAAAGATCTTTCATTATTGTCTCGCACTTTTAGATAAATCTCAAGGCTTCGGCTTCCTGAATCATCCGAATTTGCGTGTAAATGGTCCAAGTTTGGGAGTATAGGTATGTTGGTGTCAGAGGTTCGAATACCACGCCAGTGGGCTGGAGTGAGGTCACGTCCACTTGTGCGGTTATTCCAGATATCAGTATGATTATGAACAACCACAGCAGCACCATCTGTAGATAATAATAATTTTAGTTAACGGTCCTCAGTATCAATTTTTTTTGTTTGTTTGTTTAGGCTAAAATGATTTTAGTCTGTTATTGTGGACTCTTCTTAATTTTCGGCCAATTTGTAGAGTGCAGTTTACTTCGCTATCTATTATTTTAATTTCGTACGGTCCTGTCCAGTTTGGCGATAATTTGTGGTTTTTACTGGGATTTCTTACCAAAACTTGGTCACCTACATGAAATTTAACTATTTTCGCATTCCTGTCGTAATATTGTTTGGACTTTACTTTGCTTTTGAGTAGTTCTTCCCTAACCTTTTGTTGGAGCACTTGCATTCGCCTTTTCCTCTGGCACACGTAATCATCGTAATTGTATAGAGGTTCGGGGTTCCTTTTGAGATTATTAGGGGGTTGGTCATAGAAACCCCACAGCGCTTCCATTGGAGTATGCTTACCCCCAACATGTGGTGCACGGTTACGTACATGGACTGCTTCTTCAAGCCATTGGTCCCACTCTGTAATGTTTTCATCCACTATGTTTTTTAAGTATTCAATCAAAGGCCCGTGTATTCTTTCCAGTGCTCCGTTTGCCTGAGGATGATATGCAGTTGTCTGAAGTTTCCTAACTCTAAATAGCCTGCATAGCCGCTTGAATAGATCGCTAGTGAAATTTGCACCCTAATCGGTAACTACTGCTTTTGGGATCTTATATTTCAACATCAATTTGTAGAATCCGTTGGCTACAGTAGATGCTCCTCCATTTAGCAGTGGCACGCAGTCGAATATTCGGGTTGTGTCATCCAAAAGTGTGAGAATGTATTTATGGCCATTCTGAGTTTCTGGCAAAGGGCCTACAATATCGATATATACTTTGTGAAAGGGTTTCTGGGCGACAGAACTAATTACCATAGGCTTTTTTGTATTTTTACTATGTTTATTCCTACTACATTTAACACATTGCTTAATAAACTTATGAATATCCCTTGACATACCTTTCCATTTGTAGCTTTTTCTTATACGCATATACGTTTTATAAATTTCCAGATGTCCCCCTAGTGGTGCATTATGGTAGTCACGAAGAATGGTATCGATATCATTCCGGTTACCTAAAATTTGCACATTGTCTTCTTCTTTCGACTCTGTTGAACTAATGGAATTAGTTTCGGAGTCTCGTTCATTCACAGTTTCTTTACTAGGGGTTGTGGGAAGTATATCTTCAATTTGGATTCCATTATTATTAGCTTTAGACCTAGATCTAGTTATTGCGAGACGTTTGTAATTATTGTAGTGTTATTAGGTTCTTCGGCTTCGCTGTCCGCGCTATCTCTATCATTTGTTCCTTTAATAACGTTATTGTTCACAGGCTGCTCACTATTATCGCTGGGTATTCTGCTTAATGCATCTGCGTTCTTATTGTATCGCCCCGGTTTATATTCGATATTATACTCATACTCTAAGAGCTTATGATGGAATCGGATTAGTCGGGAGGTCGGATCTTTAGTATTGAAGATTCCTTTAAGCGGCTTGTCATCTGTATAGATTGTAAGTTTTCGTCCATATAAATAGCATCGAAAGTTTCTTGTTGCCCAAACTATTGCTAATAGCTCTTTTTCCGTGGTAGAGTAATTCCGTTCCGCTTTATTCAATGTCCTACTTGCGTATGCAATAGGTTGGTCCTGGCCAATCTCACCCTGAGATAAAACAGCACCAAGTGCCTCTCCACTAGCATCTGTGGTTAATATAAATGGTTTGTCAAACTCTGGGTATATTTATAAAGGTGGAGTAATTAATACCTTTTTCTAGTTCTGTAAAGGCCTTTTCACACTCCTCCGACCATTTGAAGGAACTATTTTTACGCAAGAGTTTATTAAGTGGCTCTGCAATTTTACAGATGTCGGGTATAAACTTTCGGTAATAATTTGCTAATCCCAGGAACGACTGAACTTGTCTCACTCTTTTCGGCTTTGGAAAGTCTTTTACGCAACTTACTTTAGAGCCCCTTTACTCGAACATTTATGTCCTAAGTAGATCACTTCTTTTCTTAGAAAATTACATTTTTCTATTTTCAGTTTTAGATTGTTCAATTTCAATCTTTCTAATACCTGTCGGAGCTTGTTGTTGTGGTCTAAAAGATTTCTTCCGTATATGACAGTGTCGACCAGGTACACGAAACACTTAAAACCTTGGAGCCCAGTTAAGACATGGTTCATCAAGCGTTGAAATGTTGCTGGCGCTCTTTTAAGTCCAAACGGCATTCGTTTGAATTCAAAATGTCCATGTTGTTATGGTCGTAGCATATTGCATATAGCAATATGCTACATGACAGCTAGCAGCAGCCCTCTACCCGCAAGTTACGTCCTATATGGATGGCGTGACTTGATTACTCGAACACACTCGAATCGACCAGAAGAGCGTTTCCACTTACTTTTTAGTTTTGACGAAAGTAAGAAGAAGACAATCCACTTCTGTCTTCTCAGACGTGACCCGAACAAACGTGAAAAGTTAGAGTTCGAAAAAGCAAGGATTTTCCATCGGCATCGGCTATCAATTTAACCCCGCACGTAAGTGTAGAAAATTTTTTAGTCATCCCTAATAATAAAATTTCAATGGAGAAAATGTTTTTCTAGCAACATAAGTAATCCGCCATCTCGTCGTCCAGCTAATAGGTATTCCGACATTTCGGCTTAATTGCGTTGGATATAGATATGCAAAGTAAATTGCAGTAGCATAATGCTGAAGGACTTATAACGGCAAGGAAATTACCGAGGGACTTAACTGCCGGTTACTTGGCATTAACTTTACCCGGATTCTCATGGTATGTGACTAGATTATCATTGTTTTCTTGTCCCCGAATAGAAATTTAGATTAGCAAACTCTGGGCAAAAAAAGTTACAAGACAGCACAGGGTCTGAAAAGTTACGCATTATAACCCATAATACATCACAAGAAAATCTAAATTTAGCAAAAGTGCCAGTTAAAAGTTCATCGCCGTCACAGTCTGCTGGCTCCTTAAGTCCATCAACACAAATCAAAATCAACAACAACTACGGGCTTCAAATTCTAATTTGACATCATCAACCGTAGCTAGTAGCAATAGCCTATGCGGGGAAATATTGGTTTAATATCCATTAAAACAACAAAGCCAAATTTAATAGCGAAAAGCGGTACTGCACACAAAAAAAAAGAAAAATCTGAAATTAGCATCAGAGGCTGCTGTACAACATGAACCCATGCGTCATGGGGCTCAGTCTGTCACAATTTGAAAGCGGATGTTTTGTGGTTGCATGAGAGGCTGAACTTTTTGGAAGATCCACAACGAAACAAATCTTCTAGTGTTATTACTTGCGAATTTGAATCGTTCTTACCGGAACTTGTATAAAGGTGAAGTTAATTAGGTAACTAAGAAATATCGGTTCATCAGATTTTGTAAGAATTACACAAAAGGCAAAACGATTTCTTCCATACGAGTTTTTATATAATTTTCGATCCGCTAGACTTTAGGTTTTGTTTAACTTCCTTAAATGATATAGGATTTAGTAGTACGGTTACTATTGATACATATAGCTATATATATATATTTTTTTATTAAAGTCATCAGTTGTTTTCGGAGCTCCAAAATGAAATGAAATGAATTCACTTAGAAAAATTTACAAAATGAATATATAAATGGTAAAATAGTGTAGCTAAGTCCGCCACAGCTTTCAGAAAAGAGGTAATTCCTCTGTGTATTATGTAATTGGCAGCTGACTCTGCTTCAGCTTCTGCAGAAATATTCATAGAGTCAGTATGTGCACTCCATATTATGAGATAATATATCTTTACGACATGTTATCGACTCCGGCTCTATGATACGACTTTATTTATCCTAGATCGAATTTGCGTCGAACGAGATCCAGAAAACGTATTTTCAAATTCCCTGCAATAAGAAATTTTCACTACATACGTACATACTCATCACCTTGAAAATACTTATATATGTGAAACAACAAAAAGGAAAAAAAAGGGGAGGAATGCAGTGGAATATAATATAATTGGAGTGTTTTTATATATAATATTAATTATAAGAGCATTACAAGCCGAGTAAAATCTATTAAAGGCTATATATTCAATATTTAAATGTACAGAGTTTATTTTTGGAAGAAAAACAGAATAGGATTCAAATGATATATATTCAATATTTAAAAGTACATATTTTATTTTTGGAAGAACATCAAAACAGAATAGTATTCAAATGATATATTTTCAATATTTAAAAGTACATATTCTATTTTTGGAAGAAAAACAAAACAGAATAGGATTCAAATGATATATATTCAATATTTAAAAGTACATATTTTATTTTTGGAAGAAAAACAAAACAGAATAGGATTCAAATGATACATATTCAATATTTAAATGTACATATTTTATTTTTGGAAGAAAATCAAAACAGAATAGGATTCAAATGCTTTAGCATCACTATTAGTGTTATTGTATCATAGTTTGGGAAGATTTCCTCTTCACCTAGTCACTGTTGTGGTTAAGAATATAAGGAAAGATGAAATGGTATTGTTCTGCATAATGTTTTATAAAAGAAAAATATTTTTTTATTATAACGATTGTAACGTAATTATGCTCTAAATACTTTCTATTTTCTCCTTCCTCTCTCCTGGACCCCTCTGACAGGAAGGTCGCCTAGGTCCGCTAGTCTCTGTCTTTACAGGTCAAAAGGGACTTTGGACGATTGTGCCACCCAAAGTCAATGGGAGGATGGGGCTTGGCAAAGAAGGCAGACCATCTGCGCCTTCACTGGAATGCAGGTAAGTGACGTAAGGGTCCCTTCAGGACCGAGTGTGTGCTGGCTTGTTGGTGGTAGGCGCGAAAATCTTTTTTTGATTATGGTTGGTGACAAGCGGCAGGTTATTTCGGGAACTCCGCCCACACTCTCCGCCACCCTTAGCCGAGGTGCTAGCGTGCCGCCCTGTACTACCGCTGTCATCGAGTGATCTGTCAGCTCATGCTGGCAGTTTGGACTTCACGTCCTGACCAATCACTCTAAACATAAATACCATAACAAAAATGGCGCCCAACGTGGGGCCACCTCAGTCAACTTCGGTGTCTAAATGTGTTTGACACTGGGGACTGAGACCACTTGAGAGATGGATATTTGGTTTATAGCTAAATCGTCTGACTCAGTAGTCTCATATCTAGTGAAGGATACATGCGGACCTGAGGTTTGACTGATCTTGTTAGTATGAAAATGTTGTAACGTAAAGTTTTTGAAAGTTTTATTGAAAGTTTGAAAGTAAAGTAAAGTTAAAGTAAAGTTTTTGAAAGTTTTTGAGATTTCGATTTTTTTTTGATTTGTATTGATTAAAGTAACGTAAAATTTTGAAAGTTTTGAAAGTTTTTTTGAAATTTTTTTTGCTGACCTTTCCCGCTGGCCTTCTGCCATGGAAATGGTAGGTGGCCTCACAAAATTTTTTGTGTGAGCTCTCACGGAGACAACTGGCCAACTGGCTGGACAGAGTTATGAATCTGTGAGACGACTTGTTGGCTCTCAGCTAATTAGTCGACCAGATTCATGACTCTGCCCAGGTGGAAGGTTAGCTGGACATGAAGATCAGGTGAAGAGGAGGGAAGGAGTTGTTGGAGGATGTAAGTGATGCTGGAGACCTTCAGCAATCAGGAGTTGGCGTACTGCTAACTGCCTGGCTGAGAAATTTCTAGTATCATTTTCAGTCTCTAGTTTCCCAAACCTGACTCTTCCCAGATTTCTGTGGGAACTCCACATATTTTTCATGCACACACTCACGTCACTTGCCTGTATCCGGATTCTGACCTGGAAAGGGAGAGAGCGACCTGGATGCCTCTTGTGTTGAGGGTTAGCTTCGGGAAGTGAGGGAGGAACCACATGTTTTGATAGGAATTTTTTTGTTGATACGCTTTTATTGAAACTTTTGTGATCCTGTTGGTTTTTTACACTTTTTGGAATGCATTAATTGAACTTTTTGCAAGAAAACTTTTATTCAAAGAGTTACTATCTCTTCAGAACGTTTGGATTTTCGTTCGTTGAATCGATACGTCTGTTAACTAAATGTGGTAAGACTCTGCTAAATTCTCCGAGCCTTTGAATATTTTGAATTATTTTTGGAACTTCTCGAACGTTTGGGAAGAAATTTTGTTTTGAATTTTAGTACAATTTCGCCGGACGTATGGAAAATTTTTTTTTGTCTGGGATTTTAGTATCTTGTCCCAACCTTCAATTCTTAAAATCACTACTTCACTATCTCCATTGTTAAAGGGCCTGTTCATTTTGAACTGCTGCACTCTTTAGATTTCCTTGACATTCCTTGCGAACCTTTGGTTTGTGAAATTTTCCTGACTTACGACAAGTTGCAATGCTACAATGAGGACACCACCTCCTGGGCCGAACGGGGTGACTATGTTGCGTGAGCCATGCACGATCTGTGGAGACATAAGTTGGTCAGCTGAACAGAAACCAGTGATTACCACGTGTGGACATGTCTTTCATGAGGCATGTATCCAGACCTGGATAGGCGAGCATTCCAGTTGTCCTAACTGTAGACGCCGTCTTACACCACAGGACCTAACTGGTTACACTGGTGCCTTTCCCAAAAGAACGAATCCCGCGAGGTCGGCTAGTCGCGATTCATTGCCGACTTTTGACTTGCCTACCTTCGACTTACCACCACCAAATCGACGATCCTTATCACCATGAATGCCCGATTTGCACTCAAGGACTTTTGTAGACCCGGGTCCTCGAGGAGATAGTTCAGTCCGTAAAGCTCAAGGCCATTCCCCAGCTACGGATGCGTTGATGGCAGGCCTACGCCTACAAATGCAAAATCTAATACAAGAAGGTCTCGAACAGAGTCTCAATGGTTTGCGAACTGACTTAACAAATAGTATCCGACAACAAGTAGCAGCAGCAATGCCGCCAGCCAACTTTTCACGACCTCCTCCGGCTATGGGAGATCCCAGACCATCTGACGATTTTTCCGATCTGCGTAGACAATCTTTTAATCGACCTCCATCAGCTTTAGGTCAGCCTAGAAGTCAGCCTGCACCAAACTTTGTACCACCTCCACCACCACCACCTATTCATGTCCCCACAGGCATAGGACAGCGGCGTTCTGGCAGCCCTATCCGCAGGTGGAATATTTCCTACAGCGGTGACAGCTCTCGGCTCACAGTCGATGAATTTGTATTTCGGGTAGAAGCCTTGACTTATTTGGCTTTGGAATGAGACTTCGACCTGTTGGTGCGTCACATGACGACTCTGCTTTCTGGACCAGCAATGGACTGGTACTGGTCTCTCCTGAGGCAAAATTCCACGCCGTCATGGGAGTATGTGAAAGCAGCTCTATTAGCTGAATGAGGAGTCCCATAAGACGACCTTAAGGTCAAGGTCCAGCTTATGTTGCGCAAGCAGAAAGCAGGGGAGTCATTTGCTACGTACTACCAGTACCTGGTACAGCCACGAGACCAACTGCAGAACCCGTTGCCAGACGTTGAATTTTTGGAAATAGTCAAATCAAATTTACTGCCAGAGATCCAAAACAAAATTTGTTTGCATCCTACAAACACCATCCACCAGCTCAGGATTCTTGTGAATCAAATTCAAGCGACGCAGCAGCGCATCGTGACAGCAAGTAGTTGGAACGCTTATCGCGGACAAAGAGTCAGTGAGGTGGATGGATACTATTCGACTGAGGCTGAACTGAATACGTCACCTGAACGCAGTGAAGAAGTCTCACTATCTGCTATTTCAACCCCGAAAAATGTAACCTGCTGGAATTGTGACCAGCCCGGTCACTTTTATCAAGACTGCAGGCAAGAGAGACAAGTTGTGTTCTGCTATGGATGCGGACGCAAGAATGTCTTCAAGCCTGATTGTCACCATTGTAGACAGAAAAACTTGAGACGGGTCGGGAATACCAAAACCTCTTTCCGACCAGCGTCAACGTCGCGAGCGACAGCGGCAACGAACACTCCAGTTCAAGCCTTGAACAAGGAGAAAGGTCCGCTCCATTAGCAGACCACAATGACGAATCCTTGCAATGTCCCCTGATATCATTCAGTGACTCTGATGATATCAGTAAAACACCTGATTGTACGATTACTTCATTGGCAGAGGCGGAGAACTTAATAGACTTCTCCGCAGATCTTCAAGCTCCCATTTCCACTTCTGGGGAGCCTATGACATTATTAGACACTTCTTTAGAAGAGTCTTAATCTTCGATGTCCCGTTGACACCTATAGCACGCATAGCTGACAAGGTTACTGGGCAGGAGATTTGGCCTCCTGTCATTTCTGTGTTGAAACGGCCACCAAGCTCTGTTATGACGAGTGGGCGTGAGCCAGTTTTACATCCGCTGACGCCATATCATACGCGTCTGCAGAAATACAGAGCAGCAAGAGACCGAATTTTCTCCTCAGTAGTGGAGTTAGCTGACATTATGTTTCCTGACCTGGATATGAGACCGAAAAGAAAACGATCAACCGTTCGTTGGCGGGAATACTTTCGACGGATGAGACTAGAGAGAAAAAAACTAGCACAGATTTCCGTGTCGATGCCAGGCGACATTCGACCGTACGCCGAAGTAAAGCTGCTCGGGCGAACTGAGACTGGATTACTTGATAGTGGTGCCACTGTCAGTATTCTAGGCCAGGGAGCTCTAGAGAAGCTTGCGGAAGCAGATGTCGAATGGATGAGGTATCTGACACAGGTCAAGTTGCAAATGGTGCCATGACGACTGTGCATAGTCATGTGAACTTGGATGTCACTTTCCGTGATAAGACCCAAAACGTGCGTTTTTACGTGGTTCCTGGGCTCACACAGGCACTATATCGGAGAATAGACTTCTGGCGTTTATTTGGGTTAGCTCCAGATGTCCTGGGTATAGTCGCAGAAGTGAATCCAAGTGTAATAGCTACCTCTGACACCGACTGCCATATTCTTTCTAGTCTCGATCAACAACGCTTAGAAGCCACCAAACAGCTTTTCCCCTCTTTCGCCTCTCTAGGCCTGGAAAAAACATCATTGGTCACTCACAGGATTGAAACGAATGACGCAGCTCCGATAAAACAGAGGTTTTCTCCGATTTCACCGGCAGTACAAAGGTTGATGGATGCCGAATTAGAGCGAATGCTATCACTGGGTGTGATAGAGGAGAGCCAGAGTCCTTGGAGCTCTCCAGTTATTCTGGTAAGGAAGCCTGGAAAGGTCCGGCTTTGTTTTGACGCCAGGAAGGTCAACTCACTCTGTTACGAAGAAGGATGCCTATCCGCTTCCGCAGATAGACGCTCTTCTGAGTCGACTTCCTCCGGCAAACTATATTACGAGCCTGGACCTGAAAGACGCATTCTGGCGGATCCCACTAGACACTGATTCCAGAGAGAAGACCGCTTTCACAGTACCTGGTCATCCTCTCTATCAGTACACAGTGATGCCATTCGGCCTATGCAACGCTCCACAAACCATGTGCCGCCTCATGGATAAAGTCATTCCTTTCGATCTTCGTGAGAACGTTCTCGTCTATCTAGACGAATTTTAATTATGTCATCAGACTTTGACTCGCATCTCACGCTACTATCCCGTGTAGCGGATTGTTTGAGGAAAGCTGGCCTCACTATCAACGTCGAGAAGAGCAAGTATTGTATCAAAGAGACGAAATACTCGGGTTTTATTGTCGGAAAGGGAGGTATGCGAACTGACCCTGACAAAATTTCAGCTATAGTTGACTATGCGTCACCTAAAACTGTTCGGCAGACCCGACGTTTACTGGGTATGGCGGGATGGTATAGACGGTTCATCCCAAACCATGCTGACTTAACTGCCTCCGTTATAGACACCTTGAAAAACCCTAGTCACATCAAATGGACACCTGAAGCCCAGACGTCTCTTGATCTTCTCTTGTTAGTGAGTCCAGACTTCACCAAACCATTCGATATACAGTGCGATGCGAGCCAACAAGGTATTGGTGGGGTGCTGATTCAACTAGATGACGATGGCCACGAGAAGCCAATAGCCTACGTCTCGAAAAAGTTGAATTCAGCACAAAGAAATTATACCGTCACAGAGCAGGAATGCCTAGCTGCAATCTTGAGCGTACAGAAGTTCCGGCCATTCATTGAACTTATGCTGTTTAAGATAGTGACGGATCATGCGAGCTGGATATGGCTGATGTCTCATAAGGACCTCAGCGGTAGACTTGCTCGGTGGAGTTTGAAGCTTCAGGGCTTCGACTTCACTATTGAGTACCGAAAAGGAAGCCTAAACGTCGTCCCTGATGCGCTGTCACGCATTCATTATGACAGCCTGTCCACAAATGAAGATCCTGGCCGGGAAGTTGACCTTAGTTCGCCATATTTCAATTCGTTGGAATATGAGGAACTGAGGCATAAGGTTAAAACGACTTCTGGCAAACTACCGGATCTTTGCGTCAGGGATGGCTTCGTTTACATTCGGACTGTTCCCAGAACAGGCGATCCGATTCAGGAAGAAGAAGCTTGGAAGCTTTGGATTCCACGAGGGCTTGTCACCGACGTCATTTCAAGGGCTCATGATCCGCCACTAGCTTCACACGGAGGTATAGGGAAAACACTGGAACGTCTGCGAAGACATCTGTACTGGCCACGAATGACAGTTGATGTCAGAAACTACGTAGGCGCCTGTGACGTGGGTAAGGAAACGAAAGCTCCCAATACTATTTTATGACCACCTATGAGAGTCCAGTCTGTAACAGAAAGACCATGGCAAAAGCTGTAGATTGATTTTCTAGGTCCATATCCCAGGTCAGTGAAAGGAAACGTCTGCATTCTAATAGTTCTTGACCACTATTCAAAATTCCCTATTCTCAAACCTATGAGAAAAGCATCTACACTCAATGTGTGCCAATTCATGAAGACGGAAGTGTTCCACGTGTTCGGAGTCCCGGAAACGATCGTCTCTGACAATGGAGTCCAGTTTTGCTCGACTCAGTTCACCAGATTGCTGGATAAGTATGGGGTGAAGCACTTGCGAACGGCAGTTTACTCGCCGCAAGCAAACGCCTCAGAGCGAGTGAACAGGTCTCTATTGTCAGGGATTAGAGCGTATATTCGGAAGGAACATACGAAATGGGATGAGAAACTGAGCCAAATATCTAGTTCCCTCAGGAGCTCTTTCCATCAAGCTACTGGTTTCTGTCCTTACCGAACACTCGTCGGTCAGCAAATGATAGAACACGGCAGCTCCTCTCCCATCTTGAGGAGCCTTGGAACTCTTTATGGGCCATTGAGAGTAGATGCAGAAGACAAAATGAGATTGATCCGTGCGAGAGTGCAGGAAAATTTACAACATGCATTCGAACAGGGTTCAAGAGCCTACAATCTCAGGGCGAAACCTGTCGATTTCAAAGTGGGTCAAGAGGTATTTAGACGGAATTTTGCCCAAAGCAACTTCCAACAGCAGACTAGTGCTAAACTGGGACGGAAATATGTCAAATGTCGGGTTAAAGCCAGGAAAGGAAACTCCCTGTATGAACTTGAAGATCTGCTGGGGAAACTGTTAGGAGTCTATCACGCCCAAGACATCAGGCAGTGATCATCAGTCTAGAAACGTCGTCTATCAATTGTCACGTTTATCCCTGATAGCCCTAAGAAGGCATCCAGCCAGCTTCACTGGTAAACTATAGGATATCACGAAGCCCTCCTATTGCCCCGTCAATGGTGGGTGATATACCTGTTGAAATTCAATCTCATCAGCGCACCTCTACCTCTTATGAGTAGAAAACCTTTTATAGTCCCTTCCGAATCGGCCTCATTAGGAGGAAATTTTTTTTTGTCTGTCCAGCTACAACATTTCGTTAATCGTCGGAAATAGTAGCACTAAATCTATTCCTGGTAGCCCTAAGAAGGAATTCAGCCAGCTTTACTGGTAAACTATAGGATACCACGAAGCCCTCCTATTGCCCCGTCAATGGTGGGTGATATACCTGTTTGAATCCATTCCCATATTCGGCCGTCAGCATGTCACAACTTCGACGACGCTTTGGAGGCACACCCTTGAACAATCGCGGTCTGAGATCGGGGTGAGATATTGCGCCGGGAAAGCTTAGTGAGCAGTTCTTTACGTTACTGATCGCAGGGCTTCCTCAGCATCTCGGTGAAGGAAGGCTGAGAGGCATCGACCGGCTGGATTTTTTTAGGTTACCAGCTTGTCAATGTACCTTTGGCTTCCCACACGGAGAAGGATGTCGAGGTCTGATCGAGGACTGACGACACTTCAGGGATGTGTCTTCGATGCGTCATCGGTCAAGTAGAGTTCGAGTGATGAGGAATACGCATTGGGTCGTGGGTCGCGACACACATTGAGCGCCCGCAGAGATGAGGCCTATGTTTAAGACCAGCTAGCTCAGTCGACCATTTTTCAGCGTAGTCTGGACCAAGGGTGGCCCAGACCACTCTGCTCTGTTATGGTCGTAGCATATTGCATATAGCAATATGCTACATGACAGCTAGCAGCAGCACTCTACCCGCAAGTTACGTCCTATATGGATGGCATGACTTGACTACTCGAACACACTCGAATCGACCAGAAGAGCGTTTCCACTTACTTTTTAGTTTTGACGAAAGTAAGAAGAAGACAATCGACTTCTGTCTTCTCAGATGTGACCCGAACAAACGTGAAAAGTTAGAGTTCGAAAAAGCAAGGATTTTCCATCGGCATCGGCTATCAATTTAACCCCGCACGTAAGTTTAGAAAATTTTTTAGTCATCCCTAATAATAAAATTTCAATGGGGAAAATATTTTTCTAGCAACATAAGTAATCCGCCATCTCGTCGTCCAGCTAAAAGGTATTCCGACATTTCGGCTTAATTGCGTTGGATATAGATATGCAAAGTAAATTGCAGTAGCATAAGGCTGAAGGACTTATAACGGCAAGGAAATTACCGAGGGACTTAACTGCCGGTTACTTGACATTAACATTACTCGGATTCTCATGGTATGTGTCTAGATTATCATTGTTTTCTTGTCCCCGGATAGAAATTTAGATTAGCAAACTCTGGGCAAAAAAATTACAAGACAGCACAGGGTCTGAAAAGTTACGCATTATAACCCATAATACATCACAAGAAAATCTAAATATAGCAAAAGTGCCAGTTAAAAGTTCATCGCCGTCACAGTCTGCTGGCTCCTTAAGTCAATCAACACAAATCAAAATCAACAACAACTACGGGCTTCAAATTCTAATTTGACATCATCAATCGTAACTAGTAGCAATAGCCTATGCGGGGAAATATTGGTTTAATATCCATTAAAACAACAAAGCCAAATTTAATACCGAAATGCGGTACTGCATACAAAAAAAAGAAATATCTGAAATTAGCATCAGAGGCTGCTGTACAACATGAACCCATGCGTCATGGGGCTCAGTCTGTCACAATTTGAAAGCGGATGTTTTGTGGTTGCATGAGAGGCTGAACTTTTTCGAAGATCCACAACGAAACAAATCTTCTAGTGTTATTACTTGCGAACTTGAATCGTTCTTACAGGAGGAACTTCTATACAGGTGAAGTTAATTAGGTAACTAAGAAATATCGGTTCATCAGATTTTGTAAGAAGTACACAAAAGACAAAACGATTTCTTCCATACGAGTTTTTATATAATTTTCGATCCGCTAGACTTTAGGTTTTGTTTAACTTCCTTAAATGATATGGGATTTAGTAGTACGTTTTCTATTGATACATATAGCTATATATATATATATTTTTTTTTATTAAAGTCATCAGTTGTTTTCGGAGCTCCAAAATGAAATGAAATGAATTCACTTAGAAAAATTTACAAAATGAATATATAAATGGTAAAAATAGTGTCTCTAAGTCCGCCACAGCGGTCAGAAAAGAGGTAATTCCTCTGTGTATTATGTAATTGGCAGCTGACTCTATTTCAGCTTCTGCAGAAATATTTATAGAGTCAGTATGTGCACTCCATATTATGAGATAATATATCTTTACGACATGTTATCGACTCCGGCTCTATGATACGACTTTATTTATCCTAGATCGAATTTACGTGGAACGAGATTCAGAAAACGTATTTTCAAATTCCCTGCAATAAGAAATTTTCACTACATACGTACATACTCACCACCTTGAAAATACTTATATATGTGAAACAACAAAAAGGAAAAAAAGGGGAGGAATGCAGTGGAATATAATATAAATTGAGTGTTTTATAAATGACTTTTTATATATAATATTAATTATAAGAGCATTACAAGCCGATTAAAATCTATTAAAGGCTATATATTCAATATTTAAATGTACAGAGTTTATTTTTGGAAGAAAAACAAAATAGAATAGGATTCAAATGATATATATTCAATATTTAAAAGTACATATTTTATTTTTGGAAGAAAATCAAAACAGAATAAGATTCAACTGATATATATTCAATATTTAATAGTACATATTCTATTTTTGGAAGAAAAACAAAACAGAATAGGATTCCAATGATATATATTCAATATGTAAAAGTACATATTTTATTTTTGGAAGAAAAGCAAAACAGAATAGGATTCAAATGCTTTATCATCACTATTAGTGTTATTGTATCATAGTTTGGGAAGATTTCCTCTTCACCTAGTCACTGTTGTGGTTAAGAATATAAGGAAAGATGAAATGGTATTGTTCTGCATAATGTTTTATAAAAGAAAAATATTTTTTTATTATAACGATTGTAACGTAATTATGCTCTAAATACTTTTTATTTTCTCCTTCCTCTCTCCTGGAGCCCTCTGACATGAAGGTCGTCTAGGTCCGCTAGTCTCTCTCTTTACAGGTCAAAAGGGACTTTGGACGATTGTGCCACCCAAAGTCAATGAGAGGATGGGGCTTGGCAAAGAAGGCAGACCATCTGCGCCTTCACTGGAATGCAGGTAAGTGACGTAAGGGTCCCTTCAGGACCGAGTGTGTACTGGCTTGTTGGTGGTAGGCGCGAAAATCTTTTTTTTTTGATTATGGTTGGTGACAAGCGGCAGGTTATTTCGGGAACTCCGCCCACACTCTCCGCCACCCTTAGCCGAGGTGCTAGCGTGCCGCCCTGTACTAACGCTGTCATCGAGTGATCTGTCAGCTCATGCTGGCAGTTTGGACTTCACGTCCTGACCAATCACTCTAAACATATATACCATAACAATGTGGAGTACTAAAGGCTGTTTTGGATTGATCCTTTTTCTCTACTAAGACTTGATGATATCTACTAGCCAGATCTAAAGTAGTAAAATATCGGGAGTGCCTCAGTTGGTCGAATATATCTTCGATCCTAGGAAGTGGGAATGCATCTCCTAATGTAATAGAATTCAACTTCCGGAAATCGAAAGCAACACGCCATTGCTTTTCCCCATTTACTCCTCCTTTCTTGGGAACAACAAGGAGGGGTGAATTCCATGGACTAGTGCTCGGACTTATAATGCCATTTCGTAACATTTCCTCCACTTGGTCTCTAATTATGTTTTTTTGTACCTCTGGTGGTCTGTACTTTTTCTGATTAATAGGCGAATGATCTTGTAGAATAGGGATTTCATGTTTAATAGAATTAGTACAGGTTAATTTATCTCCTGGTAATAAGAATCTATTGTGGTACTCATGGCATATATCAAGCACCGCTTCTCTCTCTTCCTTGTTCAGGGTATCATCCCATAAAATTTTTTCCTCCAAAATTTTAATTCCCTCCTTCACCGTGTGTTCATTCGTAGTGTTTATGCAGAACGCACTAGCTTTAATTCTCGCATTAACTTTATTTTGTTGACTTGCTTTTATGCGCTTATTACCTTCTTATTGTGGCGGCATTGCAAGCTTATTACGCGTTATAGTTTTCGCTCTAAAATCTTTTAAAGCAATAATATCGTAATCTGAGATTGGTTTTATTTCCATACGTATAATATTTAAACTTTGTTCACTTTCATTAACATTAAGTAGAGCAACTGTTATTTCCTTATCTACACACTTTGCCAGACAGTTTCCTATAAAGATACCTGGTTGCAATTATTTTGAGAAGCACACAAATTCACCATTAATTTTTGTGGGGATTTTTACCAGTTTTTCTGAACGTGCAGGTATGTGGATTGCTTTCTGAGTCTCAAACCTTACGAGTCGCTTTCGACTGGCTTGTATGTTTTCGCTCGGTTTGGAAAAACATCCCGTAGTTACCTGATTCAGTAACTTCATCTCTTTTAGTGGCCCTGTGTTTTGTGTAAGCGATTTTTTGCCAGGTTCTTTTTCCTGACTTATGATTGGTCTAACGCAGTCAGAACCCCTATGGAAACTACTATTTCCCTTCAATTCCTCTAAGCGAGCGTGAGAGCTGAGTGGTATCGAGAATGGTGTCCTGTTCGTGCCTGTTATTGGAAACTCTAGTGTTCCTTTGGGACACTTAACATGGCAAGTCTTTGACAGGAAGTTATTGCCCAGTATCCCATCATATGTGATTATATAACTATTGAAAATAAATAAATAATACAAACATAATAAATATGTTTTTTCTGATTGGTTCATGGACATGGAGCAACTAGTGATCTATAAAATAATAAAAATATTAATCGCATAATAATAAAAGTAAATTATATACGAAAACGGTTTGATACACATATTTGTGTCACATAGTTCGTTGTAATATGCCTAGCAATTTCCTACCAATATCTTGCAACATACAATATCATGCAACATACAAAATTGCAACGCACCATTTCCACAAAAAAGAATGTGCAATTAATCAATTTCGACCCATGCAAGTGCGGTCAGCGACATTAAGCTCGCATAAACAAAGCACCGATATGGGTCATCGCTATCTTTGACCATATGAAATTCGCATGTTTGTAGATTCTTTAGTAAGAATTTTCCCTTACATGCTCCTGTCGTCTCGCCTTCCCCGAAGGCACAATTGAGGCTTGTTTTATTCCTTTAATTGATAGGAGTGTTTGATCGCAACGTAGATTTTTTTAAAAGGCTAACGTCAGCGCCCGTGTCGACTAAGAGTTCGACCGTGGATCTAGCTGCTATATCCAACGGCAATTTTACTGAACACTTAGGATTTTGGGCGGGCTGACACCATTTTTCTTCATCGTCTTTTAGGCTTCCGTGGTGTCGACGCAAGCCTATTTTTAGTTTTCCGACTGGTTATTTGTTTGTTTGCGTATTTTACTCTCCCACTCTTGTTTCGCTCGGCAATTATTTAACGTGTGCCCTTTTCTCTGACAAGACTCACATCTATCTGGAGTGTTACTACCTGTGAATTCGCTCTTTCATTGAATTGCATCGAATTTACTTGAGGTCTTTGGTTAAAGAGTTTTTTCCTGCAATTCTGAACGACGTGTCCATATTTTTTGAAATTTGTGCAAAAGCCTGACTTTTTCCTTTCAAAGCATTCGGCGAATGTGTAATTGGTTCTATTACAGAAGCTGCGCCCTACATTCGGGTATCGTCTGTTATTCTCAAATCGGCTGGGGGCTGGGTTTCCCTCCCTCCCTTGATATCGATTTCTTGGTTGTTGTTCAATGAAAGAACTCGGCATTTTGATGGATGGGTTAGGGAACATTGAATAGCCACATGCAGCTATTGGATTCATTAAACCCATGCCTAAGGGGTTATGAACTATTGACATTGCCTGTCTTTCGGCCTCCTCTAATTTCTGAGCCTTTTCAAGTACAGAGGTCAACTCATTACTTGTGTCTTGTAACAGAAACATTTTATGGCTGGGATTTATTATCCCTGTTTTGAATACATAGATCGCAGTCTCTGTTAACTCGGCTTGTACTGCTGTAGCAGCCTCACCATTATATCGTTGAGAAATTTGGGACAGACAGCTTTTATATAATGCATGGACTTTATTTGCGAAATCTGTCAATGTTTCGCCGGGCATCTGATATAGTACTCGAAGTTCATTTACCAAGGCTACATAGCTTTTTGTGTTTACCAGTTTGCTATGAATCTTGGTTTCTAACGCACTGAAATTCTCGAATTGTGTTACCTCTAAGGAAGTAGCTGCTCTACCCCTAAAACGTGTGGGCAGTAGAGTTAAAAAGATAGGAATTTCTTCGACAGTTAAGCAATTCATTACATATTTGCAACAATTGGTGAACACCGTTACCTCTGGTGCGAGGCTTGGGCCAATTTCCCTATAGGTATACTATTAAAGATTAACTGGTTCACTTTTGAAATATCAACGGTAGCCATGTTAGCGTCTTGTGGCATTGCCTCCGGTTGTTTCCGTAAATCTTCACCGTTTTTTCCTAATTCAAATAGGGATTTAGTTCGTCTCGATACACTAGACCTGATCTTAATGACATAGGAATTTCGTTATGACTTTGAGAGATTCCACTGGCACCTTCTTCGGTCGGTATTGTGTAGTATCATCTGAACTATCTGAACTATGGTTAGGACTGACGTTGTCAAAAGAGAAGGAGTTTATTTTTTTCCAATATCGCTTTTGAGCTGAACTTAAGACGAAAAACGGGAAATCTCGTTTCGGCTTGACATCAAGGGGAGTCGAGCTAGCTTCTGGTTCTTTTGATGTATTGTTTAACATCCCACATTGAGATATAGGTTTACCATTGCATATTAGCGTATTTGAGTAATTTTTTTTTTACTATTATTCTTCACTGGTGATTATCAGACAATCCTACAACTCTACGTGCCTTAATTTACACGTTTCTCGTGCTATCAGTACTTTACTACTTTTAAACTTGGAGAGAAAAAAAAATTTCAACTGGAGGTTGTATGTTTTATTGGGAGTGGGGTTAATTAATATTGAAATGTGTACCAGTGACGCGTTTTTGGTCTTTTGAAAGATTTATACGACCACAAACACAATTCTGCGAAAATTTTAATAAATACCAGAAGATAGTTATGACTTCAAGGTCTAATTAGAATTTGTACAGCTTTAAGAGTATCTATAACTCACATCTGCTTTAATCATGATAAATTGAAATTGAACTCTAAATCACAAGCTATATAATAACTGGACTAGCATAATAAAAATTTCTGTAATGCGACTACAAAAGTAAATTTCTCTAAATTTTCTGCGCATTTCTTTTTATAGTTAAAATTGCATATTTCGCAGTGACGCGCTTTCACAACAAACAAAATAATTCTGAGTTTGTTATGAAATGCGATACACTGCAACTTTTAACAGTGCCACCATTTAAGCAAGACCTGATTGCATTTATTGTGTAAGGTCTTTCTTTTCGCCACACAACAATGACCTAGTCAAGAAGCGATGTCAACCAATTCTTGTTTCACATAGATTAATTGATTATTTATATTCAGAATAAGAATAGATTCATCTCTATTCACAACATCTTAAATAACTAATTTCTATGCCGGACGACGCGCTTTCTATTCTAAAACGTAAGTATATTTTCAAATAATTTATGTAGCAATTATCACTTTAGTATTAGATATGTTCATATATACTAGCGCACCTCTGACGGACGCAGAGATTTAACGTCAAAAATAAATATATTTTAAATGAATTATGTTCCAATACGCACTTGATAATATAAATGTGGTAAATATGAGCGCTCCTCTGGCGGACGACGAATGCATTACTAAAGCGTAAGTATACTTTCAACTAACTTAAGCCTAGTACTAATGCTCCGCGCTAAACTAAATTTTTGCGGGTCTCCAAAATCGGGCCGTTCTTTAGCAGCTAAAATATGACAGCGGAGACTCAGAGATGAGAGATAACTAGAAGAGGAAGAAAAATATTTAATTTTTTTTACAGCTGTCAGGAAATCAAACGCGCGGTTAGTGATTCTATAAACAGGCATCCAAATTATTTGCAAATAAAAATATAAAGATAATGTGTAATGTATATAATAAAAAAAATTTAAAAATGTTATTGAAGCTACGGCCACTATGGCAGCGGCATCATTTATGAAAACCCTTCTTGATTACGGGAGAAGTAGAAGAAGAAATGCAACTCATCCGTACTTACAACAAAGATGTAAAAAAGGACAATTTGCAAAAGATGTAAAGTCTAGTACTAAGGTCCGCGCTAAACTAAATTTTAGTGGGTCTCCAATATCGGGCCGTTCTTTAGCAGCTAAAATATGACAGCGGAGACTCAGAGAAAAGATATATTAAAAACAAGAAGAAGAAGCATTTTGCAATTTTTTTACTGAAATACAACGCGCGGTCATAATTTTTCTAAAAACAGGTAGCTAAAATTATTTGGAAATATTAAAAATATTAAAATAATATGCATAATGTATAGGTAAAATAAAAAAAAAATTAACAATAATATTGAAAATACGGCCATGAGAAGAAATCCAATTCATCCGTACTTACAGCAAAGACTTACAAAACTACGTTAACTACAAAAATCCGGTCAATAAATTTATCAAATCTCAGAACTCTGACAAAAAATATTTTTAGCGCGCTAAAGAACTGCCTGGGCGAATAAATTCAAGCTAATTTTTTTGGAAACTTACTGGTGGTGCCATCTCTAATCAAAACCCGAAGACAAATTTAGCGCGTTGACCTTAGTACCGCTCTCGCTAAAATTCTGGATAAATTTTCGCCAATATCTTTTAGCTTGCTAAATTTTCATACAAAATTTAGCTTAGCGCCGACCTTAGTACTAGGCTTCAATCTTGTATCTCAAAATAACTTATTATTAAGTATATCAGCTTTGTATATTCAAGTTTCAGGACATAGCACAGTCTCCAGCCAAGTTTAAGGAGAATTTTCGCATGGAAAAACATATCTTTTATAATCTTCTGTCGTTAGTTGACCCTTATTTACGCCCAAAGAAAAATTCTAGACCACGTGATGAAATTACGCCAAAGGAGAAATTGGCTATTGTGTTAGAGTAAATATAATATAATATATGCACATATATATCTAATAATTTCTTGCGAAAGATCTGCTAACGTTGTTTTATCGATTCAGGATCCACGGTGACTAAAGTCGACCTTATTTATTACAGATATTTTGCATGTGGGACGCTTCAGCGCCATATAGCATCAGTTTACCGGATCAGTAAACAACACTTTGGAAAAATACTGGACGAAGTATGCTCAGCAATATGTACTGCTCTGGCAAGTGAAATATCATTCTATACACCAGCTGAAATGCTGGATATAGGGAATGAATTTAATTATAAGTGGCAATTTCCAAATTGTGTGGGCGCAATAGATGGGAAGCATGTAAGAATTAAATGTCCTAGAAATTCAGGAAGCATTTTCTTCAATTATAAGGTAACACAATAAAGTTTATTAGTATTTCAAAAAAATTCATTCGGATCCTGCATTTTCTAGGATTTTATAGTATTATTTTAATGGCAGTAAGTGATGCAAATTACAAATTTGTTTATTTTGAAATCGGTGCGTATGGCAGCGAAGGAGATGCAGGGTTTTTTTTAAATTCTACTCTTGGAAGGGCATTGTTTAAAGGACATTTAAAGTTTCCATCCAATACAACCGTAGGAGCGGTAAAACTGCCTTACTTTTTTGTAAGTGATGATGGATTCCCTCTTCACAAACGAATCATGAAACCATTTGTGCCCAGGAAGTCAGCCACCTTACAAGATGAGGAAGCCGTGTTTTATTATAGACTCAGTAGAGCTAGGCGTTGTATAGAGAACGCGTTTGGAATTATGTGTTCCAAATTTTATTGTTTAGCTCGGACAATGTTTTGTGGGCCTAATAGAGCGCAGCATATTATCTGTGCATGCTGCTACCTCCATAATTTTCTTCTACGGCAAAATACAGAAGTTTATTGTCCACGAAAATATTGTGATACATATGATGACACTGGTATGCTTGTCGAGGGTGAATGGAGGAAAAAAATCCTAGAAGGGTCGCTGTACATTCGTCCATCAAACTGACAGAAACCATAATAAAAATAAATAAAATCGTTACCAGGACTGCTCAGACAGTTTTATCCATCAAAATATTTCCCTATGACCAAACAGATGGCGCTGCACCAAACAACCAAAATATTATCGAAACTTCGATGAAATAATGAATATTTCGAGAATGTAACGTTCGAGAGTGTCTATAAAAGCCGAAGCAGCGCTCTAACAATCACCATTTCCTTTCCCAGCCATCCTTGGTAGCGCATTAAACTGCCAAGCTCCTTTCCGCTTTTATACACCGCATTAAGGTATATAAAAATTATTAGATTGCAAACCGCACTAACGTTTGCAGTTATTGTATCTCTACTTTTCTATACACCGCATTAAAGTGTATAGAAAATATCAGACTGTAAATCGCACTAACGTTTACAGTTACTATAACATCTACCCCAATTATTTACTCTGCATTAAAGTGTATTGAATCCATTTGTATATTAACCGTAAACCGCAATAACGTTTACGATTATTTCTTCTACGTATTCTAATCTTTTCTTTCTCTGTCTGTAATACGATTAATAAATAAACGGTCAACAATACATGCGTTTCATCACTTAGTCGGTGTTAGTATTAGTATGTTACACTAAACATAAACCAAACACCAGATGAAATTACATGCACAAAATATTAAACAAAATAGATTAAATATTATATAGACGTTTTTCTTAAACATGCTTAGAAATGTCGTGAACAAAATGCTCAGCCGTATTATTAACAGTAATACACATGCGATTAATAGGTTCATACTTGCTAAAGTTAGACCTTGAGGAGTTAACATGCAACAAAGGTGGTCTTCTTAAATTGTGCTTACTATCACGGAAAGAGATTTTGTTAAGTAAAAATGGAGAATCAATATTCCCGTTTAAGAGTTGATGCACAAACGTTACATCGGCAACCATACGACGTTTCTCAAGCGAGTGCATATTTAAAAGCTTCAAGCGATCCTCATAGGGTGGAAGAATTAATGAATTATTCCAGGGTAGGTGCCTGAGAGCAAATCTTAAGAAGTTCCGCTGAACAGACTCGATACGGTCGATGTGTATACCGAAAAATGGAGACCAGACCTGGCTAGCGTATTCAAGAAGGGGTCTCGCAAAACAAGTGTACAAATGCAATGTAATGGTGGGATTCGAGAACTCTCGAGACCAACGTTTTATAAAGCCCAGCATACAACTACTCTTTGATACCATGAAGTTTATATGGGAGACGAAATTCAATCTTTGGTCACATTTGACACCCATATCACAGACATAACTAACACGGCTAATCGAGGAATTCGAGAATTCATAATCATAAGTGATTGTGGTTTCTGATTCCTTGGAAAGTCATAAGACTAATCATAGATTTAATCTGAGCGAAAAGTTTAATATCGTCAGCATAAATCAAAGCTTTTCAGTGCTTCACAACAGATACAATGTCGTCAATAGATAGAATAAAGATAAACGGACCCAGATGACTCCCTTGAGGTACGCCGGCCGAAGCTTTCAAGACTCTAGAGATGGAATGGCGGAATAGGATTTGGTATGTTATGTTATCTAAATAAGACTCCGTCCATTTTAGGAACGTTAGCGGAAACCCATACTTTTCCATTTTAAACAATATCACGGAGTGAGATAACTTTTCGAAAGCTTTACTAAAGTAGTATAAATACAATCTGTCTGGAAGCCTTTTGCAAACCAGCCATTAGTATTAGTTGTATTTATATTTGCCGCGACTTCACTGAGATTGTCCCCAGGAGCACTAGAGTATATCTGCAGATCGTCTGCGTATATGTGAAAATATACATTATTCAAAGCTGTAGTGACATCGTCGATGAAAAGCGTGAACAAGAGTGGGGCCAACACGACGCCCTGTGGTACTTCATCAGTTACCCTCCTCATTGAGGAGTAAGAGTTGTTGCATTTTACCATGAACTGTCTATGTCTCAGATAGCACTTGATCATTCCACAGGCAAATGTTGAAAACGCAAGACGTCTACGAAGCTTGTCAATCAGCAGTGTGTGAGGAACTCATGCTGAAAAAAAAACCTCACTCAACCACCTAGAATATAGCAGGATGCGAAGGAAAGCTGATTACCTTATCCGCTCTAAGACTAAGGAGCTTGATCCCTTCGCTGTTTCTTCAAGGCCTGGTTATCCCTTTCTCCACAACTCAAGTCAAAAATATAGGACTTATGATTGATCCACATCTCAAATGGGGTCCTCAAATTAAGCTAATTTGTGCGCGCGTATGTGGTGGACTTCGTTTCCTATATGCTCACAAACTCCCTTCCAGCATCAGGCTGATGCTGGTCAAATCTTTGGTTGTCCCTCACTTCTTTTATGCTGACATAGTCATATTTCCACTCAGTAATGGTATGATGGATAAACTTCTACAGGCCCTTAAGGCCTGTGTCAGATTTGTTTGTGGACTCAGACGCTCTGAATATATCTCGCCGTTCATGGAGCTATTTTTCCCGTGTCCTCTGCACAATCTTTACTTAATCAGAGTAGTTACTTTCATAATGCGATCCAAGCTTAAACTGCTTCCTGAATATGTGAATGTAGATATTTAATTGAAGTAGTAGAATCATTGCACGTATTGTGCATTCCGGCACCGGCATTCACTTTGGATCCCGAAGCATCTATGGTCAAAGGATCACATTATGGAACAGGCTACATGCTGCACCCGTTAGGGGAGTAACAAGTCTAAGTAGCTTTAAAGCCTTGGCGTCAGATTATATGATCGCCTTAACCGACTATACCATCTCTCGCATTATCATCTCATACCATCCTTTTTGACAACATCTTCTCATTATTTAGCTGATCATCCTGCATCGCTTTAAGTGAATACTCCGTTCCCTATTCTCAGCCCTTAGGAGATGTACCGGGGTGTCTGTGTGGGTTTACTCTGATTTCAGGTCCTACAGATGCTTGGCCTAATGCCAAATATTCTGATTTGGTGCAATAGCAGCTGCTCTAGTCAATCCTAGATTTAGCGTATTATCATAGTGCATAATTTTAAAATTAAAAGTGTGCGGCAATGAGTTAATACTCTATTCGCTGTACCCAACGCTTATTTGCGTGGCGCTCTTCCCGGGGTTTGTAATAAATAAATTTTGAATTTGAATTTGAATTTTCCAAATGCAAATGCATTGCAATGCATTGTCTCAAAAATGTGTACGCGAACAAACCTAATAATAATTTTCAAAATGATATCATAAATAAAACGATAGATAAAAGTATTTTCAATTTATATGTCTGACTTCTTTATTTCTTCATATGTTAATGTAATAAATTGAAAATTTAAATCTTCTACTAGGTATATCGTCCGGCAGTTTTTGTAACATCCGGTCCAAGTCGGATAGCATTGCATGATGTTTGAATTCCGGATTTTTTGAAGTTTTTGATTGAAAAAACTTTATGTTCTTACCGTCGTTTCAAACATGATGGTCGTAAAAACGATAATTCTTCACTAAATTCCCAGTCCAGCGAATAATCTTCACCAACGCTGTCTTCATCTTCTAGATTACAGGCGCTTCCCGACTTTGGTTTTTTGGAAGAATGGTACCGATGACTATCTCGTAGGCTTTTCCACACTGCTTTGCAATCGTTAACTACAAAAACCCCGGCAATAAATTTATCAAATTTCACTACTGAAAATGCTTCCGAATACAAAAGTGAACGTACCAGGTTTTTTTAATGCAGAACTAACTTGACGCCAAGCACTCGTTAGAGCAGTTTGATTGCGTTGATTTTTCTGCTCCTTCTGCCATAAAATTGCCTGGTCTTTTATAGCGTGAACCAGCTTCCTCTTTCCTGACGCTGTTAAGCGTCCTGCTTGTTTCTGTTTCTGAGACACTGCTGCTTGTCCTTTTGGCTTTGCTCCGGAAAGTGAACTTGAACTTATTTGAAAATTTACGTCAGTTGGCTCTACTCTTGAGCAAAACACTGCATTGCTATCGTCGCTATCACTATCCAGGAATTGCTCAAAACAATTTTCGTCAGCCACTATACAAAATAAAAATATATGTTTGAGATTCCCTAAATTACATGTAATAAATAAATAAAATTAATTGATTCGTTCGAAAGCTACGCATTTCATTTACTAAAAAAATATAATAACAACCCTGTATAGAAATCACAGTAAGCTTCGAGTCAGCTTTATTAGCAAAAATTTCCTTGCAACAAGTTGTAGTCATCAGTTGGTTTCATGATGCTGTAGAGTAGACAGTTTTGGAATTTTCAATTTTAGAGTCAGTCTGGTCTTTTACACATTGTCATTTGTAATCAGTGAATATATATACATATATATATACATATATACATTAAAATTTAAGTCAATTATAACGAAAATAAATGAGTTTTTATTTCGAAGTAACCAAATGTCCAAGTGTATAATTCTTATCATAATTTGTGGTATTGAAACCCGGGAACTTTTTCCAATATTCAAGAACAATAGGACAATAGTGATGGTAATAGATTCAGGATCACAGGCTTCTTTCATCACCATAGAGCTTAAAAGCAAGAGAGCTATATACCAGTACAAGGATTAAGATCAATTAAATCCCAACAAATCAAGGTGCAAGCTTACAATTTAACAAATCTTACTCCACCGCAACCATTAACATCTTTCAACATAGTCGATTTGAGCTATCTTAAGAATTATCAAGTCGCAGATCCCCAATTCAACATATTTGGCAAAATTGACAATCTTTTAGGAGCTGAATATTTTGTAGAAATACTTGAGCATCTTGCATCTCCTTATCACCCACCTCTGGTTGCATCATAACTGGGTGCCTTAATAAAACCACAGGCTCGGCGCCCTTTGTTTCCTGTCATTCAGATAAAGCCGTTATTTATATTATCGGCACCTTTTATTGCTACAAGGTGCCTCACACAGCTTACCGTCGATTGTAATGACCAACTTCCTTTAACAGAACAAGCTACATATAAAAGAAAACTTTTATGTAGATGACTTGATGGCGGGAACTGATGACATTAAGCAAGGTATTCAGCTACAAGGGGAACTATCGTCTCTGCTCAAACTCAGAGGTTTCACTTAAGGAAATGGGCCTGTAATTCGCAAGTGTTTTTGGATTTCAAAGCTCCTGAAGGCTGCAGTATTTCATGGTTGCAAATAGATTAGCATCCCGGCGCAATCAAGGTACTAAGCTTAGGGTGAATTCTATGAGAAGATGCATTCAAGTTTGCAAAGTTCCTCAACAGCACTTAGAAGATTGGAGATAATGGATCACAGCTGTATTTGGTTCCACCCCAATTAAGCTAGACGTGGGTATGGAAATAAGAAATAACTACATTTACATCTATCACACCACATAAACAACGATACTTTCAGCTAGCTTTTTCAACAAAAATCCTATTTGAGAATCATTCATGGAATCTTGTAAGATGCATCCAATTCTACAGGAACTGCAGGATCAAAATAAATAAAGTATCAACTGCATGGATAACTACAGAGGAATTGCAAGTTGCTATGCAAGCCTGTATTCGCTGGAGCTAGGAAGGTTTATTCCAGCAACAAATAAGAACATTACGGCGCTGCAAGCAACCCCTTGTATTCAGCAAGTTGCATTCTTTCACACCATTTCTGGATGCTGATCATATTTTAAGAGTTGAGGGTCGTCTAGACAATTAATTCCAGGTGCTCATATGATACAAGGCATCCTATATCTTGCCAAAGGATCATACATTCGTCGAACTAGCCCACTAGAAGAACAGCCAGACAGATGACATCACAGTTGTAGAAAATACAATTTTCATATGTACTTGCATATTTACATACCAATTCATCACCAAAATTTCATGCAACCAGTTGCAATAATCAGTTGGTTAAATCAAGCCTAGTACTAAGGTCCGCGCTAAGCTAAAAGATATTGCCGAAAATTTATCCTGAATTTTAGCGAGAGCGGTACTAAGGTCAACGCGCTAAATTTGCCTTTGGGCTTTGATTAGACATGGCACCACCAGTAAGTCCCCAAAAAATTTAGCTTGAATTTATCCGCCCGGGCCGTTCTTTAGCAAGCTAAAAATATTTATTGTCAGAGTTCTGAGATTTGATAAATTTATTGATCGGATTTTTGTAGTTAACGTAGTTTTGTACGTCTTTGCTATAAGTACAGACGAATTGGATTTTTTCTCGCGGACGTATTTTCAATATCATTCTTAATTTTTTTTTCTAATTGTATATACATTATGCATATTGTTTTTATATTTTTAATATTTCTAAATAATTTTAACTGTCTGTCTTTAAAAATATTATGACCGGGCGTTGTATTTCCGTAAAAAAATTGCAAAATTCTTCTTCTTCTTGTTTTTAATATATCATTTCCCTGAGTCTCCGCTGTCACATTTTAGCTGCTAAAGAACGGCCCGATTTTGGAGACTAGCTAAAATTTAGTTTAGTGCGAACCTTAGTAGTAGTAGGGATTAACCGGTACTACCGGTATATGTCATTTGGTCTTGACTGCACCCTGGCGGCATTAGCGGGTACTACCAGCATGCTCCCGTACTACGGTTGTCTTAGATAGATATGTGGTGCACCTAAATGTCGGCTTTTTATCATGATTTTTCTTGAGCGCCTAAATGTAGGCTTTTGGTTTTGAATTAATAATTAAAGTTAATAGTAGGAAATTTTTGTTCATGCTAATGGATTCTAGATGGTGGTTATCTGGGGATAATAAAGATAGGGAGGGGGGTAATGAAATTTTCATCAGAAATCCTCTACGGGCTCTGGTTTTCGAGATATTAGCGTATTAATAATTCAAGTTATTTTTGCTCAATGGATTCTTGGCGGTGTGGGGTGGGAGGGGGAACAAAATTTTCATCAGAAATCCTATGGTTTTCGAGATATTAGCGACATTTGTTTGAGCGCAAACGCCATTTCTTGAGTAAGGTTCCCTAGCGGCCGGAACTACCAGCATGCATTAACGGGAGAGTTCTAGATATTGGCATGACGTCATCATGGTTTTGCTGTTTTCAAATCCTGTACGTTTTATTAGCAGGAAAGTTGTAGATATCAGCATTATTCGAATTTCACAACATGACATCACCATGAACTGATTCTAGACGATGTCAGTGAGGGTTCTGGGGTATGTGTATTGAAAAGTCTTATGTTTTATAAACACTTTTTTTTATTTCCAATAAAATTTCTTATTATAAAAGTATTTCTTATAGCACATTGTCCAATATGAACTTGGAAAGATGGCGCATGTGTGTTAATCTCTATTAGTTTTCCACAGTTGTATTCATCTTCGACGTTAATAATGATTTCACCCTCTCCAACTATCTTTTGCATCCAACGAACTTTTTCAGCTCCCTTTACATATATGGTTTTGTTTCGAAGCAGTGGTTCAACTATAGTGTACAGCTCGTGATACGGTATGTAGCGATCATCCCAGCGGAATCCATGAAAATTGTGTTGAAGCCATTTTACTTGTCTCTTTTTTGCTGAAGTCAAATCTTTGTATCTGAACGGTGGTTGAAATATAAAGTGCTACATCTGGTTTTCATTTTTTTAAATTGCCAGTTCTTTAGTGATAAATTCATTGAGGTTTGTTTTGAATCCTTGGATGCCTACGATGACAGCCATCTTCTTAATTTAACTTTCTAACTTCACTTGTCAGCGGACTGTATTCCACTATTCGATCGTATAGAAGCAGACAATATGCTGTTGTATTACCCGGTATATTTTCAGATGTCTTGAATTCTAGCCTTATGTCAACAGGTCCAGTTTTATACTGATACTGATGACCATAGTATGATTGTGTAAACTTTATATACATCTCATACAGCAATGCGTATCTATTCAAATAAAATTTCAAATTCAAATCAATATAGGGATATGATTCTGAGTTCAAATGAACTGTAACATCGGTGAGTTTGCAGTGATCAAACTTGCTTGCATCTTTAGTTTTATCGTTCCTTTGATCCGTTTTTAATGCTAAGATGATAAATCGAGGTTTCTCCAGTTGAGTGGAAGTCTTAACTGACCAGGTTTGATGCGTGGATTCCGGTAGTACTGGATACTCATATATGTCCCAGCTGCGGAATGGTATTTGTATCGGGCGACCACTCCCGATAATTTTAAATAGTTGCACCTTTTCATCATCGGATACTGTAACATGCGGAATGCTCCACTGAAGTTTGGTAATTTCAATTTTCCCCACATCAGTGGGTGATATAATGGCATTATCGTCTGTCCTGCTCCGGATCAATATGAGTTCATGTTTGGAATTTCTCAGAATTTTCTTGTAATCTTCAGCGAATCCAAATAAATATTTCAGAGGTACACAATAGTTAAACAGTCCATTGGCTGGTATAACGGATGAATCTGGTGACCAGCTGCCGTTGAGTAGTATCCTGCTTACATTTGCATTTAGCGATACATAGTTTTTTAATGTTGTCGCAATCCCAAGATTTCTTGTACGAGCGATTTCCACTGCATTCAATTCATAGCGTATTTCCTCAAAAAGAAATGGTAGAGCGTTCTTAGCTAATTTTCCAGTTGCTGAAACGGTTCCATCCAGCTTTGGTAGCGACCCCTCAATGTAAAGAAAACTCCTGCTGGGTAGAAGATTCAAGTCCTGATGTTGTACAGAGATACGGATAAGTTCCTTTTACTGAATCCTAGCAGAGGAGCTATGGATCTCTGTTTTTCAAAATGTATTTCTTCAGTTGCCTGAACTTCACTCTTCAATGTATTATTGTTAGCCTTTATCGCAACCTTTATCCTTTTCCCTTCTTTATCCAAGTATCCTTGTACATATTTTGCTATATCATCAATCTCATAGGATCCAACAGGTATCTCAACAACCTCATTCCCTACATGAACCAGATTATTGCTCACATCAATATTTGGTATAGAGTTGTATGTTTGAAAATCAATTAATCCACAAACAAAATCCGTTGCTAGCTCCACCGGGGGAAAGTACTCAGCAGTGAGTAGAGATGAATTTCCCGTGAGAGTAAGTGTTAATGACATGGCGGTTGATAATGAACTGTCACAATTTCAATATAGATACATTTATTTATAGATAATAATTAATGGCTATAACAATTATATAAAAACTGTAAACATAAGTGACCGCAAATTACTGCATCATAGATCTGATAAGAATTGTAGTTGTACGTAATATTACTACCCAAGTAGTTTATGAGCTCCCGTGGTGGTTGGAGATTGCCAAAGCTATCAAAGTATTCGATGTTATCACTTTTCTTGTAGTACGCTACCCAGTGTGTACCTGCTCCAGTTGAGATGTCCAAGTTAACAATACCGCTTTCTCGCTTCCATGGCTTTTTAGGTAGATTATCACGCATAAATACTCCTCTGAAGTGCGGCAAGTGTGTGGTATACTTGTGAAGATCCAACTCGTTTAGCGGTCGTTTGGGTAGCGTCTTTAACAGTTTTTTGGTTGAGGTTGTAGATAGAGTCCAAGTCCTTTTCTATACGGCTTCAAGAACAGCCCGTTTCCATCTTTACCAACCGCTATAGTTTCCATTGCTTGGTTATGACGTTTGCTTTCTTCCAATTTTGCCTTTGCCGCACTGGTATCATTTACTGCTTTAGCTATGCCTGCTGCACCTCCCGATAGTGCTCCCAATGCTGAAAGCCCAGCAAACAACGGGATGAGGAACGGTAGTGCTCCGCCAACCTTTGGTACAGGTATCACTCGTGGAGTTTTAAGTGATTTCTTCTTTCTTTTCACAATATTTTTAGCTGCACTAAGAGCTATTTTTGTAGCTTCCATCAAGTCTTTTGGTTTTTTGATTTTTAAAATCTTACGTGCATTTCGTACTGCTTCTCGGAATGTGGGTTGGCGTTTATTTTTAGCCTTAAGACCCATACCTAGCTTAATTTTAGCCTTCATTGCGTTTGTTATAAGCCAGGCGTTGGCACGTTCACTCAAATTTGCATCCGTAGATTTTGCACGCTGCCAGGCTTTTTCAGCTAATATTTTATCAGCTATATGTCGATCACTTGTATCTTTGTCGCGAGTTTGCTATATCGTGTTCTTTGCAGGCTGCGTCCAGTGGATTAATGCCTGGATCTTCTCTCGCTAATCTTTTTTGTAACTTTGTTCCTGGTCCACAGTACTGGTATCCCAGTAGATATAATTCCACAGGTAATTTGTTGATAATTGAATTTAATAGTCCGCTGCCCCCCTTCAAAGCTTTACTGGAGCGTTTCGATTTGTGATCCGGCATCTTATAAGGATCCGATGATACTGTTGAAATGTAATATAAACAGGTGTACTTATAGGAATCCCGTTAGTCATCAATATGCGGTTCATTAAACAGCAACAAGCTTTTCCTGTTCGAAATGCTGATGTAGCTGTTATGAAAGTGAAAAAGAAGCATGGGCCCATATTGCCTAATAGTATAAGTAGCATCATTGTTGGGCCATCGAATTCTGGAAAAACTAATGTTATGATAAGTTTGCTGGAACATCTCAATGGTCTGAGATATGAAAATATTTACATATATTCAAAATCTTTGCATCAACCAAAGTATGAATACTTGAAGCGAGTGATGACTCCCATATCAGGATTGGGGTATTATACATTCTCGAACAACTGCGACGTTCTAGCACCAGAGGAAGCCAAATCACATTCAGTGTTTATTTTCGATGATGTAGCATGTGAAAAGCAAGATAATGTGCGATCCTATTTTTGCATGGGTCGCCACGAAGATATAGACAGCTTCTATCTCTGTCAAACATATACGCATATACCAAAGCACTTAATACGTGACAATGCTAATTTAATCATCTTATTCAAGCAAGATGACTTGAATTTGAAACATATCTATAATGATCATGTGAATACAGACATGAAGTTTGATAAATTTCGAAGAGCCTGTGCTGAGTGTTGGAAGGATAAATATGGTTTCTTGATGATTGATAAGGATAGCTCATTAAACAAGGGGCGCTACCGTAAAGGATTTGATACCTTCATTGTACTATAAAAGGATGAAACATGCGAAACCTTCATAAGTCGAAGTTGTAACTCAGCCGAAAGCACACCGAATACTGTGGACCTCCTGAGTAAATTAAAGCTGTTCACCTGTTATCAGACCTGTTTAAAAGCTGTTAAGCTGTTATCAGAGCTGTTTGAAAAGCTGGTAAGCTGTTATCAGAGCTGTTTGGAAAGCTGTTAAGCTGTTATCAGAGCTGTTTTAAAAGCTGTTAAGCTGTTATCAGAGTTGTTTGAAAAGCTGTTAGGCTGTTATCAGAGCTGTTTGGAAAGCTGGTTACCTGTTATCAGAGCTGTTTGAAAAGCCGTTATTCAGTTAATATCGAAGATGAATGAAAATCTATTAAAAGAAATCATCAAGACAAGGAATGCTGTGCGAAGGAAATTTAAAGCTCTAAAGACGGAAAGGATTGAAGCAGAAGCTCAACTTGAAGAAACTTTCAAGCCAATCACCAAACCCTTAAAAGGGTTTGTTACCAGAGTCAAAAACGAGCCACTAGTCAAATTGGAGCCAAAAGAAAAAGAAGAAGACAACGAAATTGTGGAACCTCTTACTCCTCCAAAACGATAATATGTGAAAATGGAGGCTAGTAGCACACCTATAAATTATGGAGATTATTCCTTAACATATGAAGAAGAATTCGCAACACCCAAACATTCAAGAACATTGACAGGAAGGTCTCCTGTCACCTCCTCCGATACGTCTGGATACATAGTTTCAAACTATTTAAAGCTATTCACTGATAATAGCCCTAAAGTTGATCCAACCTATGGAGTTTACTATGATGAGAACGCGTGGAGAATCGGTAATTCAACGTTTGATGTTGATGATGTAGGAAATATTGTTATCAAGGGGAAGAGCTATAAAACAACTTTGGGGTTATGTAAGCTGCTATTTATGAAGGATCCTGTAAAAAGTCTATATACTAAAGAGGATTTAACTAATTATGGATCTATTTTGAGAGATACCAATGCATATAAACGTGACTATGCTGAAGATGGACAAATAAAAGGTACTAGAGCGGCTAAGTATAAAGCTATAATCAGTGAACTTATACAGCATAAAGGCATGGGACTAATGCATCTGCCTAAGGAAAACATTGATCACATTTACTGGGATGATCCAAATGAATTAATGGATAGACTGCGCCTTCTAATGGCATCAAAGCAGGCTGGAAACCCCAGTCACAACAATGAAATTGTATCTATCATTACTCTACGTACAGTTTCCTCAAAGCATCAATAGTGGAACGATTTAACCGAACTCTGAAGGATATGATGTGGAAGGAATTCAGATTTAATGGAACTTGGTAAGGTAAAGAAACTGCTCACTGAATACAATTCAAGAATACATCGAACTACAAAAATGAGACCACGTGATATCAACACCTCCGATGAGAAACAACTGCTTTCAACTGTATACAATCATATAAAGATTGTTGTTCCTGCAATGTATAAAGTTGGAGATCTTGTACGCATCAGCAAATACAAGCATATATTTGAGAAAGGCTATACACCAAACTGGACAGCTGAGATTTTTAAAATTATTAAAGTTCAAAACACAAACCCGATCACATATCGGCTGGAAGATTATCAGGGAAATCCAATCACAGGAGGCTTTTATGAATAGGAGCTGCTGAAAGTTAAACACCCAAACCTATATCTCGTAGAGAAAATTTTAAAGAAGAGTGGAGATAAAGCTTACGTTAAATGGATCAGATTTTCATCAAAACACAGTTCTTGGATTAATAACAAAGATGTTTTATAATTTCTTGAAAAAACAACTATAATACAATTACAATAAATTAATAATTACAATACTTTTTTTATTTTACAATTATACATGTTTAAAACAAATTACTTGAATAAATGAAACTAAAACTATAATACATTTATTATTTACACTTGACTTAGATTCTTTCCGCGGCTGCTACTTGTTGATCTGATGAAATAGAGAAATATCCCGATGGTAGAGTATCCGTCGCTCCGCTCATAATATGACGCTTATTATCATAGGGACTCAATGCAATCTTTTTTTGACTGATAATGTATACGTTATGGTGATGAGATCGTATGAAGCTTTGATTAGCAGTTAATATTCGCTTGTTATTCAAACATTCGACGTAGTCTTCGAAATTGATATGCCTCTGGACTACATTAGTCTTTACTCTTTTCGCTTTTTTTACAGTTTTACCAGCGTTTATACGCAGACTGTACATTTTTCAGCGCAAGCCTACAAATTCGCTCATGATTTTCCCATTCAGCCCATCCTTCATTAGCCCAGAAATCTTTTTATTCATGAGCGGTAAATTGAATTCATTATCTTCTAGGTAATCACTTGTATGAAATTTGTTTCTATTTTCAGCCATAAACTCATATGCATTTTTCTCTTCAAGTTCATATATTAGAGAATCTGTATCAGTATACATGACTTTACATTTATCTCCATACTCACGCTGCATAAAACTGTAGTGAAAATCGTAGAAGCATATTTTCGAAATTTCCATAAATGCCATTCCTATATAGAGCGGCTTATTGAATAATATTTTGAGTCTCCTTAATTCCACAGCAACTAAATTCTCATCAAATATCGTTGCACTGTGGAAGTTGGGTGCCGCAATCCGAGCTTTTGCACCATAGCGACCTTCCCACTTCATGCAAAGCTTGATATCGCTATACTTGCGTACATTTTCCATGGTCTTACCAAAAGCTGCATTATTCATCTTCTTATAGCTGTCCTTCTCATGATCGCTTACAGCATGCTTCCGTTTGGTGGTATTTAAGTCAATATATGGTTTAAGCCAAGTTGATTGGTCGAATTGAAGTACCCGGTGCATTTTTTTCAGGATGAGTCCATGTGATAAGCATTGCTTCAAATTTCGGTAGTGTATAACATATTTAGTTTTTGGATGTAATGTTGTCAGAAGCTTTTCTAATTTTTCTCCAGGTGGTGCTGCATGCTCAAAGCAAAACGGTAAGTCGTTATGCTTATCATGCAGATGTTGAGAATAATCCAAGTCGACTTCGAATATGTATCCAGTTGGAGAATCATCAGGAATTTCGGAAACGTCAAGGTTGGTAAATGCTGTGACATGGCCCATCTATAAAGGTTATTCACATCATAATACATCAAGTATTTTGTCTTTCTCCTCAGGTTTAAAATCATCCATATGTTTGTTATTGGCTTTACTATATCTGTTCGAACATTGACTTATACCACCTCGAATGCCTGTCTCTATGAATAGCAGTATATCTACGTCGGTTATCAGCTCTAATTTCACATTAGTGTATTTTAGCATAGCATCCTATGTTAGGCCTGGCATGGTGTAATAATGTGCTGGATCTAAATTGTATGTCTTCATGCATACTTCTCGAAAGTTCTCAAACGCATCAGCCAATAGGAGAACATCAGTCTTAAGGTATAGATCTGAATATTCACCAAGTGTTTGTATTTCAAATTTTTGCCAGACCTCTTCAGCATGATTGTAGTCCTCAGGAGATATAGCACTGTCAGTCAGTTTATTGTAGAACGCTTCCCGTGTTGGCAAGTTCTGGAAATCCAATTTATCCCAGTTATCAATAAGATCATATGGGAAGACACCCTTGTGTGTAAGAAGTTTGATAGTGTCATCATCCAATGCCTGCCATGCTGATCTTGTAGTGTTTAATTTATCCATCGGCAGCAGTGATGATAACTTAACTAAAGATTCAGCCATAAAACGGAAGGAATCGATGAATCTGAATTTTATGTAGCTGCCGTCCATGTGCTTGGTGAACGAGATATATCGTTCCTTGTTTATTGGTAAGAGATCAACTTTTCCTGGGAAAGATGTAGCTATATCCTTAATAATGAAGTGAGCATCATATCCGGATAAATTGTGAAAAATGACTGGAACTATGGAGCAATCTTGGAAAATCAGATTGCATGCATTGTGCGCTGGCCCTCGGTATTTTCCTGTTAAAAGAATTTATGAAAAAAAAAATGAATTGAATTATGATTCTCAGTATTTACCTGTTAAGTGGCAATGGTCCCGGACTCGTTCCTCATCGGCTTCAAACGCTTTTTCACATATATGGCAGCAAGTATTTTCCATATGTGAACGCCGTTCCTCTTTAGTCAGGGGTTCCATTGGCCTGATGTTCAACTTCTCCTGTACAGCTATGGATGCAATCTTTTGCAATTCTAATGCAAACCATTTTTGACAGTCCTTGCCTCGATATGCTCTGTAATATGAGAGCTTAGCATCATGTTTGCAGTGGAAATAGAATCCTATGCTATGAACTTCATGTTCCTGGATTCGCTGTGTATTTTGATCGTTTCCCTGAATCGGCTTCAATATTGATTCAACATCAGCATACACACAAAACGGGACTGGATTCTTATGGTTATTATTCTTATATTCCAACCATTTCTTTTCCTCTGAGGGAAACATAATCCTACAGTCGTTTTGTTTCTCGCATTCGGGAGTGTGTGATGCTAATTTTTCTTCAGAGTAAAAGTAGAGCAAACATCTATCACAAATATACTTTCTGCACTTATGTTTCGAAGTTTGCCTCAATACAAGACGCGAAAGATCTTTAATCCAGCAGAAATGATATCTGCCAGCATCATCATCATCATCGACATCATCATGGTCATATCCATATGATCTTCATAATCATCAGCCTGGTCATAGTCATCTTGCAGCATTAAGAGGTTTACATGTCGCTCCATCCTGTGTTTCGTAAGTCTAACTGGAACTGTGGTGAAGAAATGCTCTTTCTCTAGGATGAACACTTTTATTGATAAATCGTTCTGGCCTTCAAATTGCGTTATTTGCTTAAGCGTCATAGGAAATGGTATTCCAGTTAGATTTAGCACAGTTGAATAATGTGGATATGATAAGGTCCTAGCGGAGTTAACATTTGCTGCTGCAGGATATAGCGCTGAGATTACGGCCCACGCGAAGCATGGTTGTTTTTCACATTAATACATGCTTTCTTTGATGCAATCTCCTTCGGCAGAGGTATATAAAATGATCCCCGAATCGGTTCAAACTTGTTGATATGCACCGCTAAATGTATTATAGAATGCAGAGCCCAACCACTATCTTTCTCTTGAAACTCTTCTAGTTGAGTGAGTATTGGGTCGTATATATTTAATTTATATCACTCACTCAGTTTCTTTAATAAACTCACCGCAAAACGTTGTAGCAACTTTAATATCATATTGTTGTTTTAATGTATTCTTAATACGGCGAGCAAGTAATTTGGAGGCATCTTGCATAAATAACTTAGGATCTAGGTGGCTTATATTCACGATAACACCTGCACTAATTCTACCTACGAATGCTGTTTTTATTTCATCCCACTTAACAAAATCCCTTCTTATTACTCGTTCATTAATTCGTCCACCTCGATGGGGAGCTTTGATTAACACTCTCAACGATTTAATTTGAGCAATACAGCTGTGCAAATGTTGTTTCATAGCATTCTTATTACACTTCCGAATATAATATTGTTTTTATTCACAAAATTTGCACCACTTAAACACTTCAACACATCTTCTCGCAATTCTTTAATTAATGAAAAACTTTCATTTATTACTGTGATAGACATTTTTAATTTTTTTTCTTCAACACTAACACTTTGAATCACTTAGATTGACTGGTGCTCCCCAAGAGTTTGCTTGCGCTTTTATAGCAACGGTTTGGAAACATGAATGATCCTGCTGCTACAATAATCATTGCAGAGGATGGATTCCAACGAATTTGCTTACAGGCTGAGATGATATCGAATTACATGATAAGCAAATCACTCAAATTAATTTGATTACTTTATTCTGCTGGTCGAATTTGCAAATAAGATTGTTTACATGAATGCATACATGAAAATGTGAAAATTTGTTTACATTCCAATGAAACGTTTCGATCGTTAAAATTCTTGGAACAATAAAATTTCTGGCTGCCTGCAGGAAGTGTGGTATCAAATTATATGAAACGTTTCGATCAGTAGAATAAACATGAATCATTTGCTGATATTGCTTAAATTTGTTTACAACAGGATGTTTACGAATTCCAATGAAACGTTTCGATCAGTAAAATTCTTGGAACTGGGTTCCTTACAGGAAGTGTGGTATCAAATTAAATTATATGAAAAGAATAAACATGAATCATTTGCTGATATTACTTAAAATTGTTTACAGCAGGATGTGAAAATTTGTTTAGGAATTCCAATGAAACGTTTCGATCAGTAGAATAAACATGAATCATTTGCTGATATTGCTTAAGATTGTTTACAACAGGATGTTTACGAATTCCAATGAAACGTTTCGATCAGTAAAATACTTGGAATTGGGTTGCTTACAGGAAGTGTGGTATCAAATTACATGAATCATTCAGCTTAATGTGCTGATATTGCAAATTTGCTTTAAACAGGATTAAACTTGTTTTGGAATCATGACTATAAATTGAGGAGCTGAATCAGATTTGCAATCAGTTTTATTTTGGAATTCAAGGAAGCAACAACGACTTAGAGTAAAAGAATGGCTGACGCAATGGAAGAACTAAAGAAGCTGTAGCAATACTCACCAACCCTGAAGACATCCCAAATGGAGCTGGGCCAGAAATATAAGGTTGTTGCAGCAAGGCGATGCAAAACTGCATTTGGAGATCGTGTGGTTCTCGAGTTGGAAAACTACCATCTTTTTCTTCTTTCGAGGTACAGCAGAATTTCAGAGGACTCTTTGAATGAAATAAACACCAAGGGAGACTCTACGTAATCAATAAAGGAGCAATCGGACGTTCATACAAAATTGAATTTGTTCAGCATGACGAAAATTTGTACCCAATTAATTATTATAATCGTTAAATAAAAAAATCAATAATGTGAAACTAGTTTTTTATTATTAATATTTCTAAATTATTATTGATAATGAAAGTTACGTTTAGTACTAGTGCTCCACAAGTTTATATAATTGAATATGAGCCCAGAAAAGGACCTTGGGAGACATATGCTCTGGATCGCTTTCGTTTCCAAGGTAGGATTCATAGAAAGAAATTGTATCAATACACCTCACAGCAACCATATTTTTACCTCAAACTTGAAGTTTTCTATTAAATATTTACAGGAAGTGTTGATATTACTTAAATTTGTTTATTTTATGAGAATTCCAGTAAAGCGCATCACACCACATTACAAATTGCCAATTACCTAATTAACAACCAAGCTGCTAATTGCCAATTAGTTATTATATAATTGCCAATTAGCTAATTGTTTGAACAAATGTCGCTAATATCTCGAAAACGAAAGCCCGTCGAGGATTTCTGATGAAAATGTTGTTCCCCCCTCCCACCCCACACCGCCAAGAATCCATTTCCATGAGCAAAAATAACTTCAATTATTAATACGCTAATATCTCGAAAACCAGAGCCCGTAGAAGATTTCTGATGAAAATTTCATTACCCCCGCTCCCTATCTTTATTATCCCCTCCCCCACATACCACCCCTCTAGAATCCATTAGCATGAACAAAAAATTCCTACTATTTACTTTAGTTATTAGTTCAAAACCAAAAGCCTACATTTAGGCGCTCATGAAATATCAATTATTACTAATATTAATTCAAAACCAGTCGCAACACTTGAAAACAACAAAAGCCTACATTTAGGCGCACCACAGATCCAAAAAAAACCGCAGCATGCTGCTACGTGTGGGCACAAAAACCGTAGCATGCTGCCACGTGTGGGGAAAAGTGAAACACAAAACTTCCCAAAACCGTAGCATACTTCCACGTGTGGCCAAAAGTGAAGCAAAAAACTTCACATATCCAAGAGAACCGTAGCACACATCCAAGAAAGCCGTAGTGCTGGCATGGTGATGTCATGTTGTGAAATTCGAATGATGCTGATAACTACCGTAACCCCCACAAGATACAAGCCATGAACAAAGTCGAAAAAAGAGAGCAGCGAAGGAGTTTTTCATATAAAAGTTGCTTGTATTTTGTTCAAACGCTATAATTTCCGTAAATTTGTTCTACATGCTATATTTTTTTAAAACTATTAGAAAGAAAACATGTTTGGCTGCAATTTGTTTTAACTTAATTTCGCTGTGGGAGCGACAGTTTTCGGCTTTAAGACCTGTTTAAGATAAAATTTTAGTTTTTCCTCCATGACGAGTATACAAAAAGCAGTGAGAGTGAGCTCTTACTACATGCTGTACCCGGCACGTTAAGGCCTTTTGATGTGTCGGTGCCTTCGGCGACTTCATGGCTTGTATTCTATTCCGGGGGTTACGTAACTACACACCCCACACCGCCAAGAATCCATTGAGCAAAAATAACTTGAATTATTAATACGCTAATATCTCGAAAACCAGAGGCCGTAGAGGATTTATGATGAAAATTTCATTACCCCCCCCTCCGTTTCCTTATTATCCCCCCCACATACCCTCCATCTAGAATCCATTGGCATGAACAACAAATTCCTACTATTAACTTTAATTATTAGTTCAAAACCAAAAGCCTACATTTAGGCGCTCAAGAAAAATCATGATAAAAAGCCTACATTTAGGTGCACCATATATCTATCTAAGACAACTGTTCCGTCGCGGACCACAAATTAATTAAATTAAAAAACTCACCAATTAAATATCCCACGATGATATTTTCCCACGGTGCCGCAGCAGCTAAAAAATAAACAAAAAAGGCACTCATAAAAATAATCAACAAATAAAAGTCTCAGATCATTCATGATCTGAGACTTTAATTAAAACTATACTTACGCTACATCTCATGAATTAAATCATCCCACGATGTTTCGCCATCCTAAGGGACCAAAAAATCTAAAAAAAAACATATTATTAATAAATATATAAATAAATATTCAAAACATGTCAAACTTACCTCCATCTAAAAGCTGCTATGAAACTTTTGATTTGACAAAATCAAAATGGCAGCTGTCAGTACATATTCCGATTAAAACTATGGTGACACCATTTTTGGACCAAATGCATGAAAATTCACACGATGACGACATTTGGGGACCAAATACGTAAAAGTTCACAAAAAGGCGCGGGCGTCATTGGCAACGCCACCGGCAGACACAATTTCTATTGTGTTTCTGCCTATAAATAGTGAGCTACTGGAAGTAGCTACTCACTCGCATTTTGAGCAGTCGCCAAGACAGATCGGCAGTGTTAAACCGAAATTAAGTCTTGTTTAACAAAATCTAAGGGAGACATTTGAACCCAATATACTAATCTGTATTTAGTTATTTTATTTTTTCAGCTTTATTAGCAGGCAGAATATTTGAAGCCTAGCGTTTTTTTATATGAGCAGATCAAGTGAAGCTCATATTACTACCCATTTCTAATAGAAGTAAAACTAATCGACAATTCTATTTTTCAGGGTAAAAAATCCAGCATCCAAGCACTGGATTAATTAAAACGCCATTTCTTCTTTAGAACTTTGAATTTTTTATTTTTGAACTTTTGATTTTTTTGATTATTATTTCATTTATTTTTTTGATTTTTTGGTTGAATTATTATTGTATCATTTGGATTTTATTATTATTATTAAGAAATCAGTTGTGAGAAATAAAAATTGAATATTGACATACCATAAACAATAATTTTTTCAGTCTTATCCTTCCAATCGGCACCTCCCCGAATTTTATGATTAAACCCATATTGGGATTTAACAACAACCGTAGTACGGGAGCATGCTGGTAGTACCGGCTAATGCCGCTAGGGTGCAGGCAAGACCAAATGACATATCTCGGTAGTACCGGTTAATCTCGCTAGGACGCAGTCGAGACTCAATGGTGCAACCAAGACACAATGATGTATCCAAGACGCAAACCAATACAGCCAAGACACAAACATACATTTAGCACGGCCTCAAACCACTTAGCGACGGTGGCGCCACCTGAGGCGCCATCTGTGGCGAAATCCTTGAAGCTAAAAGGGTGTCGGAGAATCCCCATAGAATAACTACTATCAATGCATAGCTAAATTAATCATTGTCGCCTGCCCGTTTCGCCTTTCAATCTTATTCTGTGCAAAGTAAGTGATGGGTGAAGCCACGGGAAGGCAACAACGAACGAGAAGAATATGCAATAAACAGTGACGCGTTGCGCAAATCTAGCTACACTGTAGCACGAACAAGAACCAAAGAGTAAATTTATATCATCACATTAAGGGCCTTATTCACCAAGCCATTTAATTGAAATTTAATTTTATTTCTGTTTTAGTATTCCTGTAAGAGAGGGTTAGGGCACACTTAAAATTAAATTAAAATTTAAGTTGGGTTATTTTATGTTATAATAACGCATATATAACTTTAATTTTAATTTAACTGGGCCCCAACTCTCTGTAACGGGAGTACTAAAACACAAATTAAATTAAATTTCAATTAAATGGCTTGGTGAATACGGCCCTTAATGTGAACAGAGATTTGCTTCGATTCGGAACATCTAGAGCCCTAAATACTCTAAACACAATGGTAATACCTTATTTGTTGTTGGAGGATTCTGATTGGAATATTTTGACACTTTGCCTTTTGTGTTAGGATATGTCTGAGCGCATGATGAATGCTCTGCATCTGACTTTCTTTCCTGAATAAGAGCTGCTGTGGTGATCATGCTGCCTGGTACCATTCCCTCGGAGTGTATTACTTCGTGTAAATCTCCCGGCAAACTTCGTAGGGCGGTGTTTGTTGTATTTGGTAACCGCGGTTGTGTTGGGGAACGCACTTCTGGGCAGTATTTCCTTGACCTTGACTTACACTTGAAATAGTCATTGGTCTTGAGCCCTTGTTTCAACATCTTAACATTGGCTGAAGCTGGTTTTGCCTCAAATGGCCTGGTTATCTTCTTCACGGGTTCATGTGGTGGTAAGTGTACTATTGCAGATTTAAGTCTGCGAGGTTTTTTTGGCGTTGGTGGTAATGGGCTTATTGGCCTAGTCCGTTTGGGTGGCATCAACAACTCCGTTGGTGTCGGGTTTAGGGCAATATCCAGAAAGTCCAATGACTCAGAATTAAATATTTCTAAAAGTTAAAAAAGGTAAACTCAAAAATGAACAACTAAAATTAAAACAGCACTTGACAACTTTCAAAACTAGATTGAATTTTGGCGTATTCTGAACTTGTTTATATTCAAATATAACGGCAAGTTTTGATATTTAGTGATGCCAAAGAGTAGCGGATTTTGGTGGGGATTGTGAGAGAAGAGATTTTAAAATATTGTTACGTGCAATAGAAAGAGACAACTGGTGACATCTACTGGCAATGGAGAGTAAACAACTTCAGGTTCGGGGAATCGATTATGAAATCTACAGGAAAGTTCAGGAATAGAACAAATAGAATAGTCAAGAAGCTTTTGGAATAGAACACTCCAGAATGATCCGGAGAGTTTCTAGTATAACAGTTGTCCTCGCCAGAAAAAGAGTCTTGGCTTAGACGTTGCAGTGTTAACAAGCGAAAGTAATAAACAAGCGAAAGTGTGTAATTGGATTGCGATAATTGAAAGTACAGTGTTAGCGATAATTAAAGTTGAGTTGATTAATTGAAGGTTTATGAATTTTATATGATTAGAGTGAAATAAAGAACTTGTATATTAATTATTTAATATTGTGTTTTAAATAACGAACCAACGGCCACGCTCGCAACAACTGGTGTCAGAAGTGAAATAAATTTGAGAAATAAAGTGGTGGCAATTGACTGAAAAATTAAAAGTGTGATTAATTTTGTGGAATTGTGTTAAATTTTAAAAGTTCTGGAAAATAATTTTTATTCAACTGTGAGTGAATTACTACAGTAATGGGGCGCATAGTGGAGGAGCTTCGAATACAGGATTTGCAAGTGGAGCTAGCGAACCGGTCATTACAAACGACAGGTACAAAGAAAGTTTTAGTCGAGCGACTTAGACAAGCTTTGATAGCGGATGGAAAGAATCCTGAGACATTTGTTTTCGAAGAGAACTTGGAAGGAACCGAATTTGAAGAAGAGCCTGAGATGAAAATGGAACAGCTTTTGAGTACTTTAATGAGCAAAATGGAAGCCCGTTTTGATGAACAAAAGAATTCTCTCGACGAAGAAAAGAATTCTCTCGACGAACAAAAGAATTCCCTAGAATCCCGTTTAGATGAGCAGAAGAGATCCATGGAAACCCGTTTGCACGAGCAAAAGAATGCTATTCAGGAGCAAAAGAATTCTCTCGAGGAACAAAAGAAATCTATGGAAGCCCGTTTTGATGAACAAAAGATTGATTTTGAGGAACAAAATAAATCTCTGGAAACCCGTTTGGACGAACAAAGATCTCTCTGGAGAAGTGTCTAGAAACTCGTTTGAAGGAACAGAAGACTTTCCTGAAAAACTCATTAGACGAATAAAATTTGAAAATTGAAGGCATCGAGCAGGATGTGGCGGAAGCTCAACATAAAGTCACCGAGCAGGTTGACAGTTTTAAATCAGATCTGGAAAGAATAAAGCATCGTCAGCCTCTAAACGTAGCAACTGAAATATCCGGTGCAGGTAGAATGAAACCTCCCATTTTTGATGGACAAAATTCGTGGCATATCTTCAAGAGACAATTCGAGGCAGCTTCACAGGTGAATGGATGGAAAGATGAAGACAAAGCTATAGCTCTAGTGTTAGCACTTCGCACATGCAGCAAGTATATCGCCTACAGTTGCGAAAGAAGATTCAAAAGCATGGCGAATCACTACAACAACTGCAGGCAGATGTTGAAAGATTAGCGCATCTTTCATACTCCAGTGTGAATGCGGATTTTCTCAACGAAGTGGCGACGGAGGTATTTGTGAACGCTATTGCAGATCAAAGTTTACAACAAGCGTTAAGGCTAGCAGGAAGGAAATCAACAGCAGAAGCACTAGCCTATGCATTAGTGTATGAATCCGCCAGACAAGCTTCGCGGAGTGCAGTACGAATGAGAGACATTTCGGTGGAGGAATGTACTTGTAATAGAATGCAGTCATCCCAGAGCTCACCTTTGCGTGGTATCCTTCGATGCTGGAATTGTAATAGACCAGGACACCTACAAAGAGACTGCAGAAAACGCCGACGAGTGGAATCTCTAGATAAAGAGAGGAAAGTGGAATTGCAAAGATATCGAGCTGAGCAGCAGACTTGTAATAGATTGCAGTTATCACTGAGCACCCCTTTACGTAGTGTTCTTCGATGTTGGGATTGTAATAAATTGGGACACCTTCAAAGCGACTGCAGGAAACGCCGTCGAAAGGAACCAACAGAAAAGAAAAGGACAGAAGAATGTACAAGTTGGCGAGCTAGAGAGCAAACTATTAGGGAGACTTGAATCCAACCTTATGACTTTGAGAGCCAACACAGGAAAAGACGTATCTATGGAAATGAAGAAGCCTTGGTACAACGTCAATGGAAACCTGAATGTAAGCATTATGGCTGGGAGAAAGGATATGAGAAAACAGCTACTATACAGTTGGTATCCGTGGAACCATCTACAGGTTGGGACAACGAGGACCTGCGAAGAGCACAACGAGAAGATCCGGACATTTCACCTATTCTTGCTTGGAAAGCAGACATAGAAAAACCAGAATGGAAGGCTATTTCGAGGATGAGTGAAAAGCTGAAAAGCTACTGGGCTCAATGGGATTCTCTTCATGTTGAATGCGGCATATTATAACGCAAGTGGGAAGCACCTAACGGTAAATCATTCCGAATGTAAATAGTCGCGCCGGCATCAAAGGTCAACGATCTTCTAGGTATAATGCATCGTGGAGCATCTGGAGAACATTTGGGAGTGAATAAAACAATTTTTAAAATACGAGAAAAGTTTTATTGGCTTCATATGCGGGAGGATGTAGAGAAGTGGTGTCGCAGATGCACTGTGTGTGCTTCTTACAAAGGGCCGCCACGTAGCAGCAGAAAGGAAATGTATAAGTGTAATGTCAGAGCCCTATTGAAACGGAGAGCTGATGTACAAGGGGCCACGGGGGCGAAATTAGCAGTAAGTACCCATCGGATGAGGACCCGCTATGACTTACGTGCGAATTCAGCAGGATGAAGGTGATCTTGTTTGGCTATACAACCCGAACCGACGTAAGGCATGCTTTCCAAAATCACAACAACAGTGGTAGGGACCGTATTCAGTAGTAACTAGAATAAATGACGTAGTATACAGGATTCAACGTGGTACAGGAGGCAAACGAAAAATTGTCCATCTCGATCGCTTGTGTCAATACTACGAGCATCAAGACCGTGGACCACCTGTTGTTCGGGACGAACAAGTTTAAGAAGGGGGCGGTGTTACGTGCAATAGAAAGAGACAACTGGTGACATCCACTGACAATGGAGAGTAAACAACTTCAGGTTCGGAGAATCGATTATGAAATCTACAGGAAAGTTCAGGAATAGAACAAATAGAATAGTCAAGAAGCTTTTGGAATAGAACACTCCACAATGATCCGGAGAGTTTCTAGGGTATAAATATAACAGTTGTCCTCGCCAGAAAAAGGGTCTTGTCTTAGACGTTGCAGTGTTAACAAGCGAAAGTAATAAACAAGCGAAAGTGTGTAATTGGATTGCGATAATTGAAAGTACAGTATTAGCGATAATTAAAGTTGAGTTGATTAATTGAAGGTTTATGAATTTTATATGATTAGAGTGAAATAAAGAACTTGTATATTAATTATTTAATATTGTGTTTTAAATACCGAACCAAAAGCCATGCTCGCAACAATATTTTTGAGATGTGTACGTTAAAACACATTTTGATATTGGTTTTTTTCATTGGAACGAGAGTACCTATTTTTTTTTTTTAGTTTTTTGTTCGCCTTCCTCCACTTGTGCTTTTTATGCGAAGTATGGAGATATTTTGCTTCAGCTTCTGTCGCTGGGGAATTAGTATTATCTTTCATTACTGGTGCAGAATGAGAAGGTTTTTCACTACAGTGGCGCCTTCTATCTCTGAGATTCTTAGTCTCTCGACGACCAAGTTCAGCTTGCATTGGTGGAGTTGTATTTGAAACTGATTGAGATGGCGATAGTTTTGACGTATTTCTCCTCTTTGTACTATGGTGCAGAGTGTGCTTAAGGTATAGTGTTTTATTGCTTTACTTGAAGCATTTCTCAAGTTTTTTCTCTGCTACTCTTGATGTTCAAGTGTATTATGAATTTAGATGGATTCATATTATTCGGGGGGTAGGTGTTGTCCTGCTACTGTGTGCAGTCTATCTTTTGGTGATGATGTTGGTATATTGGTGCATTTACAAACTCTTTGATTTGTTGTCTGGCTTAATGCTTTTGTGGTGTAGGTGTATAGCACATGTTATGGTCATAGCGTACTGCATATAGCAGTATGCTACACTGAGAATTACTGCAGCATATATGCCGGCCGGCTGCCATACCGACAGTCCGCACACCCAATCTCGAAGAATTCTTACCTGCTGTTGGAGGAGAAGAAGAAGACAATCGTCTCTGTCTTGTAAAATATTCCACCCAGTGAACAAGTGAAGTAGTGAAATTGGAAATTTGTCCAAAAACATCGGCCAGGAAACTAACCCTGCGAAAATTTTAAAAATAGTGTCCGACAGCACCGACACCTCGCGTTCATAGCCGAGATTATATCTCAACAGATACCTGCAATTAATAATAATAATTCTGCAGTCACTACGGGATATGCTGAAAATTTCACATCGTGTCAGTATCGTAGATTCCTTTCGAATCAACATTTATTTGAGTGAGCTCTCCTGTCAAAGATCTGCATAATGTTGGGCACATTTTAGAGAGTTGTATGGAATTTACATGACACCAAAATATATATATAGCAACAAATTCCGTTTTTGCGGTGATAATGACTGCCCTGATTGGGTTTTAGCGGAAATTCATCCAACAGTAGCAATTTTAAGTTCGATAAAGTTGCGTGCGTTAACTCAATGCGTGGCAAAAACTATAAACGGAGAGGAGATTGAAGACGACAAGATCAAGGAATTTTTTGCAAATAGCCAGATAGAACTAAGTGAGATAAAGAAAATTTTGGGATAATGTCTGCCTCCTCGCCTTTACAACAACACTACAATATAGACTTACAGTTGGAGCAAATTTTATATGAAAGGCCAACTGCCTGTATGTGATGATTGTTTCAAATCTTACTGTGAATATAAAAAAAGGTTTTGAAGTAACAATAGCTACGAGAACTAATTGCCATGAGAAATGTTCAAAGAAATACGCGATAATGGCTCTTGTATATAATGTCAAAAATTAGCAGTCGCAGTCTCCAATATCATCAATTTCTTCGTTATAAGAAAAGATTACTAATTAAATAATTAACAAAATTAGCTTAAAGCAACGTTCATACATTTTTTAGAGAAATTTTTTTTTTTATAAATTTTGAATCATAATTGCATTTATCGAGTAAGCAGTGGCAAGCGGATCATCACGGAGGCGCCTCGGCGATGGATCCACAGCAACGAAGTACATGTAAGTTGTTGCCGTTTGTTTCTTTTCACATTTAAATTAAATCAAAAAGTTGATCTACATACATATATATGCATACAAACCATATAATGAAATACTTCTTGATTTTTGTACATTTAAATTAAATCAAAAGTGTGATCTTCATACATTTATATGTAATAAAACTAATAATGATTTTTCTTGATTTTTGTACATTTAAATTAAATCAAAAATTTGATCTACATACATACATATATATGTAAACAAACTAATTATGAGATTTTTCTTTATTTGTATAATTAAGCCAAAAATTCGATCTATATACATACTTATATATAGATATCCACACTAAATAATGAAATTTTTCATTCATACATGAATACTCTTTATGACAATAAGTTCTTTCACTAGCTTTAGGCTTGACCTTATATTATTTGCACGTTTAGCAATTCGTATGCCTCGTACTACTAAATCTAAATTGTGCTTAAATTTTCCTTATTTTTGGTACCCAAATCATTTTTTTTGAAATGCAAAATTTGATAGCAACTTAAGTAACATTTGACGAGAGTTTTCGAGCAAAAGAGACTCTGTAAATATCTGCCCTCAGAGTCAGTTGGGTGGTTGGGGCATGCAGGAAGGCAGACCATCTGCGCCTTGAATGTAGATGTAGGTAGGTGACGTAAAGGTCCCTTCAGGACTGAATGTGTGCCGGCGTTTTTGGTTTAAGGCACGAGATTTTTTTTTGTATATGACAGGCGGCAGCGGCAGGTTTTTTTGTGGAACCTCCCCACACTCTCCGCCAATAGCCGAGGCGAGCTAGCGTGCCGCCCTGCAGTCAACGCTGTCCGCCGAGTGATCTGTCAGCTCATGCTGGCAGTCGGCACTTAACGTGCAGTCGTCAATCACTCAACATAGCTCCATAACACACAGTCGTAGTCGTGCGTTCTGTTTCTGGTACTCCTCCGACCAGAATCCAACCCAATTCTGTATTTTGGGCTGTTGGAGAGTTGCCAGATCCTCTCTTTACACCATTTTTGATAATGGTGGCGTAGACTTCTGCTCCAAGGAGAATATCGATTTCTCCTGGAATTGAGAAGGTAGGATCTGCTAGCAGGAGGTTGTGAATGTGTCTCAGTTTGACACTTCAGTTGCATTGGTTGGCAACATATCTGTGATTTTACTGATCACGAGCATGTTGCTTGCTACTTTGAAATTCGTGTATAAAGAATTAATTGTGACTGTAGCTTGTTGTACAGATGTATTGGGGGAGTTGTATCAAGTCCAATTAATTCTTGGGTGGTTGGAGATCCTTTAAGCCGTAGTAGCTTAAAGGCCTTTTCTGTCATGATTGACACTTGTGACCCTGAGTCTATTAACGCTCGGAATGTCATCGTGAGTCCGGATGGTGCAGTGACGTTAATCAGAGCTGTAGAGAGGAGAGCTCTTTTCATGTTTGCAGTTAGAAAACTTTGAACTTGTTGTTCATCATTTCCATAGGTGGGTGTACTTTGTTCATCTTCCAAATTGGAATTGTGGGAGGATTGATTAGGTGATTCTGTCACCGAATCGTTTTGCTCATAGTGGAGCAATGTATTATGATTTTTCTGACAATGATAACACTTTTTATTGCTAGTGCAATTTGCGGTTATGTGGTTGGGAGATAAGCAATTTTTGCATAAATGCTTATTTGTGACAACTTCGTGTCGTTGTCGGGTATTCATATTTCTAAATGTTGGACAGTGAAATATGATATGGTCACCCTTGCAATGGCTGCAAGAGGACTTTTTGGTAGGTGGGTGATTTGGTGCTGAACTTTTATTTCTGTTCAAGAGACCATATGTAGGTTTGGGTGAGAATGGTTTTCTCTGTGTCATATTGGATGACGTAATTTTGCTTCCTATCATTTCAATAGTTCGAAAGCGGGACTCTAGAAATTTGGTTAAAGTTTTTAGTTCAGGTAGGTCTGTGCTACTCTGTAAACTTTGCTCCCCGCGTAGAGTATTCTCCATTGAAGGTGGGAAGTTTAATTCTGGGTGAGTCTTTCATTATTACATGAATTTGTGCTAGCATGTGATGTCTGAGTCTGAGGAGGATTGTTGACAGGCGTTGGTGTTAGTCTATCTATATCCTCTTCCATGCTTGCTGCTTTTTCAATATAATACTCCTGTACATCACTAAATGTCTCTTTCGTGAAATATTCTAAATGGTGATCTTCCTTTGTCGCTCTCTTTTAAATTACCCTATGCCTCGTTTGGAATTCTTTCCAATATTCGGTGAACGTTTGTAAACGTTTTTCTGTCGATTCGACAGTCTTTTTTCTGCCTTCTCTTTGATGCCTTTTAAATAGGTCTTCCATTAAATCTTTGACCTCTTTTTGGGACTCAACCAACTTTGATACTGAGCTAATGGTCTCGTCCCAAGCGTCAGATATACAGGATTCGTCATCCCCTGGCATTTTATAGAGAGGCTTAGTTCTTCTCAAGCAATATATTTTTTTTATATTTAAATAGCTGAGTTATCCGGCTCTGAAGGACCAATGTGAGATCTGTGCTCAAGCTAAAGGGGGTGCCGGGTTAAAGGATAACTCAACTTTTGTAAATTCAAATATACAAATTTTAATTCAAATATATTGCTTAAAAAACTATTATCACAAATTTAATATTAAAAAAACTTAACCTAGCTTACTACTATATTTCAACCAAAATTCAATACTTAACTTAAGACAATTCAACTGGTAATTCAATAATTCAAAAATGTTTAAAAAAAAGATGATAAATGCTGCCGCTGAGGTCTGTTCCCCTTATTTCTGAAAGAAAGAGAAAGAAAATCCATTGTTACTGCAAGGGTATCTTGGTTCCTGTATGGAACCAGCAAATTGTTTGTGCAAGTAGCTTGGTTCGTGTAGGAACACCAAACAATTTAAAATGCAATAATTAGTTCCTGAAACTATAAAAACGATATGGGGAAAGGTCACACCATATGCCCGTATAATAGGCTGATGTAAAATTCCCGTATTATTTATTAATACTGCAATTTCGGCACGTGTGTAACGGAACAGTTGCTGTAGAACCGTTCACAAGCCACATGTGGTGATGCTAAATTGGTGGATTATGTTAGTGTAGCGGTATATTAAAATCAGAACGCATATAATTAGAGATGCATTCGATTTAATTTGTAATTCATTTGAAGTTAACTTAAGCACTCTAAATTAAAGCGAGACACTTATCTATGATTAGTCTATGATATTTCTATAATATATTACTAAATTTAGGTTTATAAAGTTTATAAATTTCAACATAAGCAAAAAACAATTCCGCATATACATTCCAACTTGACTCAACTGAGAAGTGTAGGAATACTGTCTTTAAATATGTTTTAAACAAGATAAATTTAATTTATTTCTAATAAAATATTTATGCAACTACAATTTATGCAAACAAGAGAACAATTCGCAGACACTAGCCAAGCTATAAGGCCACGTCCTCCCCAACGCTCGGGGTAGATCTCATCTATAGGCGCCTCTGCTCCAGGCAAGCAAGCGTTCACCCCATTAAGAGTGCAAAGACAACATCAAGAGACTTGGACCTCCAGATTGGAATTCATCACCGAACACCAGAAGCTCTTTTCCAGCACCGAGAAGAAGTCAGGACAACGGACACCCATTTACAACCAACTCCAGAAGGAAGATATCATCATTCCTGGGTTAAAGGGAATTTCTAAGAAGGCTTTAAGCCCCCCTTTCAACCATATCCAGGGGAAATAAGTAGGCCTAGGGCCCCCCGGCAGCAATCAGAAGCACCAGAAAATAGAAACTTCGTTCCAGGATTGAAAGGCATCTCGAAGTCGGCATAAGCCCCCCTTTCAATCTCAGCCAAGGGAATTAAGACGGCAGGAGCCCCCTAGTAGCAAAAAGCATTCCAGAAGGGAATACTCTAAGAAGGCTGGAAGCCCCCCTTTTGGACTACGCAGGACGTACATGCAAGAGGAAAACTCTACACCTTCATCCGACGCGGAGCAATCACCAGGTGAAAATTCGCAACACCTCCGGGAAGGTACAGACAATGCCTCAGAGGACAACGCAGCACAATCAGGTAGCCAGGAGCGCCAGAATCCAGACCCATCACAGCAAGAAGCAACAGGAGTTCGCCTTCGAAGCGGCACCGTTTTAACAGGGCCCACAGTTGTATCTAAAGTAAGTCTAGATAAATTTTTAGATAAGTTATTAGAGAAGGCACGTGAATCCGATAAGCTCACTGTCACGCACTGCGACGCTCTTGACCACAGATTAAGTCAAGACAGAGAGCAGAGGCTGACAAAAATCGAGAAATTTAAAAAAGATACAGAGCGATTTAAACAGGTGCTTATCGAATTCGCCGGGCTTTCACGTTCACTAGGTTTAGATAAGAGCTCAGCCAGTGTAGTTGTAAGCGCTGAAAGTGACAGTGATATTAGTGGTGACGCATCTGACCAAACAACCGCCGAAAATCTCCTTAGTGGCTGGCTAGAAGTATCCTTCACGGAATCAAGTCCAGAAACCAGCCCTGAAACTCGACAAGGCACAAGTAGACTACCCTACAAAAGTTTAACTAAAAAGATAATCACAATGGTAGATTATGCAAAGGTGGCCAAGCTCACGGCACAACTAGTTCCTCTGTTTTCGGGTGAAAATACCCCACAGCTAGGTCGTGAGCTACAAACATTTATTGGCTGTTCCAAACAGGCCCTACATTGTTTAAATGAGGAAGAAAAAGCAGCCTTGCCCACAAGGCTTCGTGGCCATGCATATCAGCTGTTTGCTTCGGACATTCCAACTACTTTTAGTGAGGTGGAGGAACGTCTGAACAGAACCTACCTACCACGAGAATCGTACCAAGAGTTGGTCAACAAATTGATCACAATGAGGCAAAACCCGTTCGAAACTCTCACTGCCTTCACAACAAGAGTAAAGCAGTTGTTGATGCTTTGCAACGAGGTAGCGGTACTGAAGAATGGTGCAATGGCAGCCCCAGCTGTGAAGACACAGTTGGCGGACTTCGCCAAAAATGCCCTCAAAAGTGGAGTGAACAATCCCCACCTCCTAACTCTGGTAGAAAATGATCTAGAGCAGCTGATACAAAAGGCTTTAGATATGGAAAAGCTACAAGCAGGCACAGTTTTCGTCCAAACACCATTAACGCAACAGCCATATCCAATGGCACCAATAGACCCTAGTCTTCGAGGTCGAGCTCTTAGCCCAACTCCCTACAATCAAGCACCACAGCCACCCATGTATACATCACCACGAGCACAAGAGCCCAGACAGTTTAATAATCCCCCCTACGTACAAGCGCAACCGCTACGCCCGCCATTTCCACGAAGGGATTCTAGACAACCGGATACACAAAATCTGGTACAAAACATCACTTGTAATTTCTTCCAGAAGTGGGGACACACCTACACGGAGTATCTAAAACGCAAAAACACCCCCTTCTGCACTAACTGCAGGAGTTACGGGCATGACATTCGCGACTGTCGTAATAGCCAAGCACAGTCTGCAACTCGTTTCACACGAGGATCGCCTAACAATCCACCACAGTCAGACGCGAGCAATATAAAAGGCCCCAGAGTCTTTAACATAAGACAAAAATGTGGGCGCCGCGGACACAAGATCACGAATGTCGACAAAAGCAAAAATGGGACGATAAAAACAGGGAAACGACAAAGAGTCGACCCAAAACCCTCCGGCTCGACCATAGACCCTACCAGCAATAAAAAAGGGTCTTCTCAGCCGCCCGACTTCATTGTGCTCACCGCCAGATGTAACGAAGAGCTTGTCAGCCGACAGATCTACCTACATTCACTTGTACCTGAATGTAGATACATACTGCATCCGACACCTCTTTCCTACAAAATCATATCCAGGATATGTGTGGGTGGCTGCACAGCGAGTATGCCGCTAGCGATCAGCCGGCTTGGGGTGGTTCTTGCCACCCACATCCCTTCAATGCTTGTTAAGCTGTGCAAAATCGTCAACATAACTGATCAGACATACGGACGGACAGAAAAAAGAAAGAAATTGTAGTCGAGACTGCAGACGGACTGACAGACAAAAAAAAATCTAACGCAGGCTTCCTTCTCATGGTGGAACCTGAAAGCCTTAAAAGAAGAAAATTGATTTTATTTATATGCTGCAAAAAGAAGGAGAATAGAAGACCTCAGCAACGCCGAACAACTGCTAATTCACCCAGAGAGCTTACAACGCTGGCACATGGACGATTGAGAGAGAGTGAGAGAGCTGAGAGGGGTCTCTGATGTTGTTGAGACCCCGGCTTTGGGTAATGTTGGGCCCAATCGCCCCCATCCACCCTGGCTAAGCCTCCAAAGCCGTATCAAAATGCTCAGCCCCATCTGTACGTGTTTTATATCTATTTCCGTGTGTGTGTGGAAACGACCTCCCTTCTGTCCGCGACCATCCCCTTTATGGAACTACTCACTCCATCGCGCTGAATCCGTTACCAAGCTGTAAACAAAAGAAGAAAGCAACTTGGAGAAGGGCGGCCAAAGGTGACCAAACTAAATCACCCAAAAGAAGAAGGAAGGCGTATCAAGGAACTCAAAATTTCATCAAGTCCAAATCAAAATAATTTATTTATTGCTGTTGACTATGCATATTTATCGCTTATGAGGGAGGAAACCCGATCACACAAAGATTCACACGGTATATATATAAAAACTAAAGGAAAGAAGGTCTCCGGTTAATTTCAATCTAGATTAAAATCCTAACAACTAGCCCTACTAAGCGCTTTCCTATTATGTGACTTATCGAACCCTCTGATCGACGCCTAACCTTAGATGTACACTAAATGACTTTAACACTGTAAAATTAAGAACAAAAGAACACAAAGCAAATAATAATACTTGGGGAAAATTTGAACTAACCTTGTGGTCCGCTATGGACTTACATAATACCTGATTTACTGATATTCGGGGTTTCCTCCTTTACCAAAAGGGTTGGACGCTGGTTTTCCAACTATCTGCTAGCTGCTTCAGGACTATGTTGAAGTCTGAGTTCACCTCCTCGCTTCCCTGCTCCTTCGGATATGTAAGAGCGAAATGTTTCGCCGTAACTTCTGCCAGAGGGATACTTCCTCGCCGGTATAAATCCAACTTGCGGTCACGCAGGAAAAATTTTCAAAATGATCTTTGTTACGTGCAAGGAAACTTTTCCTCAAATTTTCTCTCAGGTTCGCCACTACTATGGTATATAAGACTCACCGTCGCACAGGTAAATATTTCAAATAATGCAAATTATATGTGCACAGCATTAATACTAAAATTTTCGTTCAGTTCACCAGTAGAAGGATCTTTAGGAAAATCACTGTCGCACAGGTAAATATTCCATTTAATACAAATTATGAGTGCACAGCATTAATAAACCAAAATTTTCTTTTCAGTTCACCAATCGAAAAATCTACATGAAAATCACTGTCGCAGGTAAATATTCTAATTAATACAAATTACGACTGCACAGAATGAATCAATCAAAATTTTCTTTTCAGTTCACTAATAGGAAGATCTACATAAAAAAAATCACTGTCACAGGTAAATATTCTAATTAATACAATTTACGACTGCACAGAATGAATCAATCAAAATTTTCTTTTCAGTTCACTAATAGGAAGATCTACATAAAAAAAATCACTGTCACTGGTAAATATTCTAATTAATACAATTTACGACTGCACAGAATGAATCAATAAAAATTTTCTTTTCAGTTCACTAATTGGAAGATCTAAAAAAAAATCACTGTCACATATATATAGAAATTATAATGCCTGTTTTCAGTAATGTAAAAAAAAACAATAGGAAAGAGATAGGCATATTAAAATATAGTAAAAAAAGTTTCTTAAAAGCACTTTATGAAAATAATATTAGTACAATAAGTGAATTAGGTGATTTAGAAGAGAAAGCAAATAACTTGTCAAACAAACTAAAGGAAGTAGGTGATATAATGACTGTGAAAAAGACAATAATAGGTGAGGACAATGAATGGTATACAACAGAGTTAAAAAAAATGAAAGAATATAAATTAAAATGTTATATGAAGGCGAAATTGCGGGGGAATGAAATCGATTGGGAAAACTATAAAACTGCACGTAATATATATGGCATTAAAATAAGGAAAGCAAAATGTAATTTTATTAAAACGAAAATTGATAACGCACATGACCAAAAAATGATGTGGAGAACATTGAAGACGATGGTGCTTAAAGAATCCAGGGATGAAATAAAGGCGATAGAATTTGAGGATGGGTATTATGAAAAAGTTACAATAGTATTAGCTAATAAACTAAATTCATATTTTATAGAAAGTATTAATAAAATCAATAGCGATATAGAGGACATTAATTATGTGAATTTCATAGATACGGTTAATACCCAATTCAAATTTAAGCAAGTAAATATGGAGGGACTGTTAAAAACTATTGCGTTAGTTAATCCCAAACGAGATTATAACAAATTAAGTTCAAAAATGGTTAAAGACGGAATAGAAGTTTTAGGACCAGTTCTGTTGGACATCATCAACCAATCAATGCAGAGTGGAAAATTTCCTATGTCCTGGAAGGAATCTGTTGTTGTGCCAGTTAAAAAGGTTCCAAAATCTAGAAAATGTGACACCCTAAGACCTGTGAATATGTTGCACACATGTGAAAAATTATTGGAAAAAACTGTACAGATACAATTTTCAGACTATATGGAGTCGAACAAACTGCTAGTCAAGTACCAGTAAGGATTTAGGGGGAAGCATTCATGCGAAACTGCTTTAACATGGGTGATAACGGATTGGAAGCAAAAAATCGATCAAGGTAATGTTGTTGTTGCTGTTTTCCTGGATTTAAAAAGAGCATTTGAGACGGTGGATCGTGCAATATTAATTAATAAACTAATTAGATATGGAGTGAGAGATAATGAGCTATTGTGGTTCTCATCACTTTTGTCTGGCAGAACTCAAAAGACGAAGCTAAATGGAATATTATCTGAAAAACAAGAGACAACATTGGGGGTTCCTCAAGGGACAGTTTTACCAACATTATTATTTCTATTGTATATAAATGATATGGACAAAGTATTAAAAAACACTGAATTACGTCTATTCGCGGATGATGCTTTAATATATATATCGGGAGAGAATTTTATGAATTGTGTTGGACAATTAAATGAGGATTTAGAACGTCTTTGTGAATGGTTGAAAATGAATAAGTTGAAGTTAAATGTGAGTAAAACTAAGTGCATGCGTATTAATTCTGATATGGATTGTCGAGTGTTTATGGATAATGAAATTATCGAAATTGTCAGTGAAATGAAGTATTTAGGAGTGTTAATTGATGATAAACTAAGATTTAATAAGCATATCAACTATATTTCCAAGAAAGTGGCAAAAAAGATCTCATTCTTCAGAAGAATTCGCAATAATATATCCACTTTAACTGCAATAAAGGTGTACAATACTATAATAAAAGCGCATTTCGAATACTGCGCGCCAATAATATTTATGAGCACAAGAGAAGATTGGAATAGACTACAGATGCAACAAAATAGAGCAATGAGGATAATCTTACGATGCAACAAAACAACGCCAAGGAGGATTATGCTGGAGTCATTGAAATGGTTAAGTGTGAAGCAAAGAGTGTATTTAAATGTGTTTATAGCTGTATTTAAAAATAGAAATAATCTACTGCCGGAATATTTAGTTGACTGTGTTAAATACGTATATGAGTCACAACCATATTCATTAAGAAATAGTGATAGATTTAGGTTAAATAAGTATAGATACGTGAATACTCAAAATATGTTGATGTATAAAGGATTGCGGATGTTTAATGAACTGCCGCCATATTTAAGAGAGCAAAATGAAATAAGGAAATTTAAAAAGGATATGATAGAATACATAAGAAATAACGTCCCTATTGTATAAGATAAATCTTAAGAAATTTTGTGATTTACAAAGCATATACGATTGCTAATAAATGAACTACTACTACATATGAATGCGCAGCATTAATACTAAATTTTTCTTTCAGTTCACTATTAGAAAGATCTATATGAGAAATCACTGTCGCACAGGTAAGTATTCCAATTAATAAAATTTATGAATGCGCAACATTAATACCAACATTTTCTTTCAGTTCACTATTAGAAAGATCTATGTGAAAATTCACCGTCGCACAGGTAAATATTTCAAATACTAAAACTTATAAATGCGCAGGATTAAACTAAAATTTTCTTTCAGTTCCCCAGTAGAAAGATCTTTAGGAAAATAACTGTCGCATAGGTAAATATTCTAATTAACACAATTTATGAATGTGCAACATTAATACTAAAATTTTTCTTTCAGTTCACTATGAGAAAGATCTTTAGGAAAATCACTGTCGCACAGGTAAATATTTCAAATATTAAAACTTATGAATGCGCAGCATTAATACAAAAACTTTTCTTTCAGTTCAGTTTAGGAAAATCACTGTCGCACAGGTAAGTAATCCAATTAATAAAATTTCTTGAATGCGCAACATTAACAACAACATTTTCTTTCAGTTCACTATTAGAAAGATCTATATGAAAAATCACTGGCGCACAGGTAATAATTCAATTAATAAAATTTCTTGAATGCGCAACCTTAATAACAACATTTTCTTTCAGTTCACTGTTAGAAAGATCTATATGAAAATCACTGGCGCACAGGTAAATATTTCAAACAATAAAACTTTCAGTTCAGTTTAGGAAAATCACTGTCGCACAGGTATGTAATCCAATTAATAAAATTTCTTGAATGCGCAACATTAACAACAACATTTTCTTTCAGTTCACTATTAGAAAGATCTATATGAAAAAAATCTAAATGAAATTCACTGGCGCACAGGTAGATATTCTAATTAACATAATTTATGAATGTGCAACATTAATAATAAAATTTTCTTTCAGTTCGCTATTAGAAAGATCTTTAGAAAAAATCACTGTTGCACAGGTAAATATTCTAATTAACAAAATTCACGACCAGAATGAATAAACTAAAATTTTTCATTTCAGTTCACAAAAGCAAAAAAAAGAACTCTAAAGACTGATTTTAAATAAATAGGAATCGCGACTCAAGTTTTCTGCGACCGTTCTCGTTCAACGCCAAAAAGCAACTCCCCGACTACCAGCAGTCTCCTTACATTCCATCGTTCTTCACTCAGCCACCGGCAAGCGAGCGCCTTTTTTCTTCTCAGAATTTTTTTGTTCTTTTTTCAAGCCTGCTGCAACCACTGACATATAATAAGAATGGACTGAGCCATCCTATCTAATTCCTATAGTCGAAAATGGCACAAATTTTGGCTAAAATCTATTTGTCCCTTTCAAGCTCAAATTGTACACTGAACTGTAACCAATTTTGGAAACAGTACGGCTGTATTAATTGGAATGCAATGGAATTGAGATAAAAATTCAGACAAATATATTGTTTTTATACGTCTATCTCTTACAAGCTCAAGGAAATTTGACAACAAATCTGCAGGGGAGCACATTTTTCAGTAATATTACAAATGAATTTTTGGGTTAATTAAAACAAGTTTAACTTCCTAAATAATTTTAATTTAATGCAATACTTTTTTATAACATCTTTAGTGTTTCCAATCGACAAGTAATAATAAATTATGAATCGTTGTGCAATTGTACGAAATAAAGGGTTTTCAAAGCCTGTTCAATATTTGTGCCATTTTTGAAGCAAGAACGCTCAGTCCATTCTTATTATATGTCAGTGGCTGCAACACATTGCATGTTGGCATCACGCGATCTGTTACAACTAGGCGAATTGCCGTTTTCGTCGCTTTGATGTGGTTGACTAGCGGTAAGTTTTAAACGAAAAATTGTATTTTGTGCTAATTTTGCACATTTTAGAATTTTTCGACTGAAAATATTCTGCTGTTGTTGTTGTTTCTTTTAGACCTGGACTTGTATGCCGGTATGTATAGATATGTTTTTTTCCAGGAATTCTTGTACTATGGAGAAGTAGCATAGGGCTACTTCTTGAAAATATATAAATTTTATCTTTTTTCAGGAATTTTGTAATATGGAGAAGTAGCATAGAGCTGCTTCTCGAAAAATATCTAAATTTTAACTTTCCAGGAATTTATAATGTGGAGAAGTAGCATAGGGCTACTTCTAGAAGATATTTAAAAATTTTCTTTCTTTTTTTTCAGGAATTTGTAATATGGCGAAGTAGCATAGGGCTACTTCTCGAAAATGACTGTTTTATCCCCTTTCTAGGTACCTCTGGGAAATCAAGGGGCTTTCTCTACAGTCGTAGAGAAGCCAAACAAAAGTAGCGTATAGGGGTATACGCTACAGCGTGGGAACGACCCACCGAGAATAGAGTCTCAGGCCGGGCATAACGAGGAAGGGGGGGAAAAGAGAGAAAGAGATGAAACAATACAAAACAAAAACACCGGAAGGTTGTCTCGGGAGGTGAGCTATGAATCACAGCTTTGCAGTCGCACCCAACGTGGGGACGACCCACAAGAGTCTCAAGCCGGGCATAACGGGGAAGGGAGAGAAAAGAGGGAAAGGAGAAGAAAGAGAAGAAAAGCCAAAAAAAAAGGTTTGCCTGAGAGGTGAACTATGAATGACATCTTTGCAGCCGCACCCAACGTGGGGACGACCCACAAGAGTCTCAAGCCGGGCATACACTAGACCCTGTTTTGTTGAGATCTAAGATCCCAATTCGTCTTGAACGAAGGAGGACTGATCTACCGATACACATCGTCTACCACCTCGTCTCGCCCAATGAACTAATCAGGAAGAGGTGCAGCGATTGAGTTATTAGGTACGAGAATGCTCGGCTCGAGACTACGACTTCATCGGTGAAATGCCGCTACTTATCATTCTGCTGAATCCAGTCGCAACACCCCGGAAATCCCCCAATCCCAAGAGAAGAAATCGCTTCGTAACAGATAGAATTCATCTATCAACTCACTCAGGACGACGGAAATCCCGCGGGATGCGGCAAGCGGGTTCAAGCTCTACGAAAATTGAAGAAAGGACAGGAAAGTAAAATCCTGCAGATGAAGGCTAACCCAGAAGGGGTTAGTAACAAAGGCTGAGACCATCTAAACTTGATAGTTTAGAGATAATATACGATGGGGAAAAAAATACCCTCCGCTGAAACTTCATCCACACAGACCGCCGCTCGGAAACGCGCACTAGGGAGAAGAATGAAGAAAAGACAGGAAAGTAAAATCCTTCAGCTGAATGCTGACCCAGGAGGGGTTAGTAACACAATAAAAGGGGTTTATCACCCACCACTGAGGAAGTAGTAGGAGAGTTTGCGATAACCTGTAGTTCACAAGTGAAGCTTGCCGGATGCCTTCTTAGGGCTACCGAGATCTACTCAACTTTGATCAAGACTTTATATCCTGAGCATGGAAAAAGAGAAACAAAAAAATTTCCAAAGAAGGGAACTTACTAAAGGTACCTTGAAAGAATATGAAAAGTAATAGAATTACTGCGTGCCTGATAAAGAAAATAGATCTTAGCCTAAAATAGCCATTCACAAGATAAAGCCGAGCTAGTCCGACTGACTCTGACTAGGAAAATGGCTTCTATGGTAGTACTCCAAGGTGTCGTCGCTCTGAATCAGGTTAATCGCAAAACCTTCGGTCAACCTATATTTATATAATAAGACCAAAAAACTCTATCAAGCGTTATTCGATGTTTGTTAGCAAATGGTCATGAACTTGGTGGCTGTCCGAACGTAGACGCGTAACAAGCCGAAGCAAAACTTCTAAGAGGGGTATGCTGAATCGCGCCCACTAAGCTTGTACTCCCACCAAGCAAATGAGCATTTATTTAAATAGGAAAGGGTTTATTGCAATGTCGATGATCGGAACTTCGAGTTGCCGTCTTACAATGCATGATCGCGAAAAGCACTCCCTTAACCAAGGATAAAATCAGGAGGGATGAACATCGTTCATCAACTTGGCAAGAGACTGAAGTCCACAGATCAAGGAAAGGTGGGAGGTCGGTGATCAAATGGCTGCTGGTACTCGAGTAAGAAGCCGTAGCGGTGATTTATGTAAGGAGTTAAATCTATACAGGACAGCCCAACTAAAACTAAATATCTATACGGGATAACCCAACTAAAACTAAAAATCTATACGGGACAACCCAACTAAAACTAAATATTTGTGCGGGACAACCCAACTAAAACTAAATATTTTTACGGGACAACCCAACTAAAACTAAGTATCTATACGGGACAACCCAACTAAAACTAAGAATCTATACGGGACAACCCAACCAAACCTAGAAATCTATACGGGACAACCCAACTAAACTAAATATCTGTGCGAGACACCCCAACTAAAGCTAAGAATCTATACGGGACACCTCAACTAAACCTAGAAATCTATACGGGACAACCCAACTAAACTAAGTATCTGTGCGGGACACCTCAACTAAAGCTAAGAATCTATACGGGACAACCCAAATAAAACTAAGGATCTATACTGGACAACTCAACTAAAACTAAGAATCTATACTGGACAACCCAACTAAAACTAAAAATCTATACGGGACAACCCAACTAAAACTAAGAATCTATACGGGAAACCCAACTAAAACTAAAAATCTATACGGGACAACCCAACTAAAACTAAGAATCTATACGGGACAACCCAACTAAAACTAAAAATCTATACGGGACAACCCAACTAAAACTAAATATCTAGGCGGGACAACCCAACTAAAACTAAATATCTATACGGGACAACCCAACTAAAACTAAGTATCTATACGGGACAACCCAACTAAAACTAAGTATCTATACGGGACAACCCAACTAAAACTAAGTATCTATACGGGACAACCCAACTAAAACTAAATATCTATACGGGACAACCCAACCAAAACTAAAAACGAGAGATAATACGGGCTTCTTCTCGGAACCAGCAGAAGTGAACGGAAATAAGATCCATAACAATATGCATCGCATACAACGTTCATAAACCACTAATCGACTTAGCCTCCCATCACTAGAAGTTAGAGAAGGTTAATGGGGAATGAAGTTGAGATGAAAGGCGAATGTGAGTTGTCAGTAACTCAGTGGATGCCAGCACTCAGGAGAGAAGCAGTAGCTGATTGTATATATTAGTATCATCAAAATAATTGACAGGCAGAAGAAAAAAACATGAATGCTTATACATATATGCCAAAGATGACAATGCAAACCTCAAAGCAGCTTTTTTTTTTCTTTAAAAAAAAAACCCAAAACTAAAATGGCTCACAGCCCGAACACCATAAAAATTTAATAATATACTGGTTTCTCCCTGGAACCAGCAGATGTAAGCGGAATTAATTTCAAAAGCGTACGCATCGCATACAACGCTAACTGACCACTGCAAACTGAACAACTCACACTTCCATCAAGGAGCCTCCAGAGGGATTACTGAATTTAATAATAAGGGAAGAAGGGTTTGAACAAAAAAAAATAAATCTGGTGCGAAGTTCCACACTAAAACCGGTAAGCTGACACCAATGCCCAGACAAGGACAGAATCAAAAGAAGAACATTGTTCAACAACTTGCCAGGTTTGGGTCAGCTGACCAGCTCGTCATGCAAGTAAAACTGACAAGTGGTCGTCATCTCGGCGTCCACGAGCCGAAGCTTGGCTTCAAAAGTGGTACGCCTTGCGCACAAGACTCGCTTGTTGCCGAGGAGATGAGCACTTAAACCAGGAAACTCTTAAATTTAAGGTAGAAATTCACTTAGACTTGACCGAAGGCAGTTTACGATCGCACATACAGCCAGAACCATGGTCGAGTGACCCAGCCGCGATACAAAGCTCGGGCCTAACGAGAGCCAAAATGGAGCTATAATGGAGGAACGCACTCCACAGAAGCAAGAAGAGCTCTGCGTAGACCCAGCACCTTGTATCCGCCAGGCAAATCACTTGCGTCAGCTTAAAATAGCTTACAAAACAAAGAAAAGTTCTAATAGTGATAATAACACAAAAAAAAAAATAATAACATTGAAATAGCAATTGCATTCTAGTCAAGAGAAGCTTGACTAAATGCGAAGAAGAAAAAAACCAAAGTTTTGGGCGCCATTTGTAAAACAAATGGGCGCCCAGAAATAATTAAAAATTAAAACTGAACTTATACTTACACTTTAGTCAAGATAGGCTTGACTAAAGGCCGAAAAGAAACCAATGTTTGGGCTCCATTTGTAACACAAATCGGCGACCAGAGATACAGCAAAAATAAAACTTGATATTAAAGCAAAAGAAAACCGATTGGGCGCCATTTGTAACGACAAATGGGCGACCAGATATATAGCAAAAATTAGATTTTAAAGCAAAATAAACTAAAGCCAAAGTTTGGCCAGAAATGATTTCCAGCAATAGTGATTTCCATTTTAGTCAAGAGAAGCTTGACTAAAGGCGGGAAGAAAACCTGCTTGGGCGCCATTTGTAACGAAGAGATTGTTAGCCGACAGATCTACCTACATTCACTTGTACCTGAATGTAGATACATGCTGCATCCGACACCTCTTTGCTACAAAATCATATCCCGGATATGTGTGGGTGGCTGCACAGCGAGTATGCCGCTAGCGATCAGCCGGCTTGGGGTGGTTCTTGCCACCCACATCCCTTCAATGCTTGTTAAGCTGTGCAAAATCGTCAACATAACTGATCAGACAGACGGACGGACAGAAAAAAGAAAGAAATTGTAGTCGAGACTGCAGACGGACTGACAGACAAAAAAAAAATCTAATGCAGGCTTCCTTCTCATGGTGGAACCTGAAAGCCTTAAAAGAAGAAAATTGATTTTATTTATATGTTGCAAAAAGAAGGAGAATAGAAGACCTCAGCAACGCCGAACAACTGCTAATTCACCCAGAGAGCTTACAACGCTGGCACATGGACGATTGAGAGAGAGTGAGAGAGCTGAGAGGGGTCTCTGATGTTGTTGAGACCCCGGCTTTGGGTAATGTTGGGCCCAATCGCCCCCATCCACCCTGGATAAGCCTCCAAAGCCGTATCAAAATGCTCAGCCCCATCTGTACGTGTTTTATATCTATTTCCGTGTGTGTGTGTGTGGAAACGACCTCCCTTCTGTCCGCGACCATCCCCTTTATGGAACTACTCACTCCATCGCGCTTAATCCATTACCAAGCTGTAAACAAAAGAAGAAAGCAACTTGGAGAAGGGCGGCCAAAGGTGACCAAACTAAATCACCCAAAAGAAGAAGGAAGGCGTATCAAGGAACTCAAAATTTCATCAAGTCCAAATCAAAATATTTTATTTATTGCTGTTGTCTATGCATATTTATCGCTTATGAGGGAGGAAACCCGATCACACAACGATTCACACGGTATATATATAAAAACTAAAGGAAAGAAGGTCTCCGGTTAATTTCAATCTAGATTAAAATCCTAACAACTAGCCCTACTAAGCGCTTTCCTATTATGTGACTTATCGAACCCTCTGATCGACGCCTAACCTTAGATGTACACTAAATGACTTTAACACTGTAAAATTAAGAACAAAAGAACACAAAGCAAATAATAATACTTGGGGAAAATTTGAACTAACCTTGTGGTCCGCTATGGACTTACATAATACCTGATTTACTGATATTCGGGGTTTCCTCCTTTACCAAAAGGGTTGGACGCTGGTTTTCCAACTATCTGCTAGCTGCTTCAGGACTATGTTGAAGTCTGAGTTCACCTCCTCGCTTCCCTGCTCCTTCGGATATGTAAGTGCGAAATGTTTTGCCGCAACTTCTGCCAAAGGGATACTTCCTCGCCGGTATAAATCCAACTAGCGGTCACGCAGGAAAAATTTTCAAAATGATCTTTGTTACGTGCAAGGAAACTCTTCCTCAAATTTGCTCTCAGGTTCGCCACTACTATGGTATATAAGACTCACCGTCGCACAGGTAAATATTTCAAATAATGCAAATTATATGTGCACAGCATTAATACTAAAATTTTCTTTCAGTTCACCAGTAGAAGGATCTTTAGGAAAATCACTGTCGCAAAGGTAAATATTCCATTTAATATAAATTATGAGTGCACAGCATTAATAAACCAACATTTTCTTTTCAGTTCACCAATCGAAAGATCTACATGAAAATCACTGTCGCAGGTAAATATTCAAATTAATACAAATTACGACTGCACAGAATGAATCAATCAAAATTTTCTTTTCAGTTCACGAATAGGGAGATCTACAAAAAAAATCACTGTCACAGGTAAATATTCTAATTAATACAATTTAAGACTGCACAGAATGAATCAATCAAAATTTTCTTTTCAGTTCACTAATAGGGAGATCTACAAAAAAAATCACTGTCACAGGTAAATATTCTAATTAATACAATTTATGACTACACAGAATGAATCAATCAACATTTTCTTTTCAGCTCACTAATAGGAAGATCTACATAAAAAAAATCACTGTCACAGGTAAATATTCTAATTAATACAATTAACGACTGCACAGAGTGAATCAATCAAAATTTCTACATAAAAAAAACAATGTCACATATGAATGCGCAGCATTAATGCCAAAATTTTCTTTCAGTTCATTATTAGAAAGATCTATATGAAAAATCACTGGCGCACAGGTAAATATTTCCAATACTAAAACTTATGAATGCGCAGCATTAATACTAAATTTTTCTTTCAGTTCACTATTAGAAAGATCTATATGAGAAATCACTGTCGCAGAGGTAAGTATTCCAATTAATAAAATTTATGAATGCGCAACATTAATATCAACATTTTCTTTCAGTTCACTATTAGAAAGATCAATGTGAAAATTCACCGTCACACAGGTAAATATTTCAAATAATAAAACTTATAAATGCGCAGGATTAAACTAAAATTTTCTTTCAGTTCCCCAGTAGAAAGATCTTTAGGAAAATCACTGTCGCATAGGTAAATATTCTAATTAACACAATTTATGAATGTGCAACATTAATACTAAAATTTTTCTTTCAGTTCACTATGAGAAAGATCTTTAGGAAAATCACTGTCGCACAGGTAAATGTTTCAAATATTAAAACTTATGAATGCGCAGCAATAATACAAAAATATTTCTTTCAGTTCAGTTTAGGAAAATCACTGTCGCACAGGTAAGTAATCCAATTAATAAAATTTCTTGAATGCGCCACATTAACAACAACATTTTCTTTCAGTTCATATGAAAAATCACTGGCGCACAGGTAATAATTCAATTAATAAAATTTCTTGAATGCGCAACCTTAATAACAACATTTTCTTTCAGTTCACTGTTAGAAAGATCTATATGAAAATCACTGGCGCACAGGTAAATATTTCAAACACTAAAACTTTCAGTTCAGTTTAGGAAAATCGCGCAACATTAACAACAACATTTTCTTTCAGTTCACTATTAGAAAGATCTATATGAAAAAAATCTAAATGAAATTCACTGGCGCACAGGTAAATATTCTAATTAACACAATTTATGAATGTGCAACATTAATAACAAAATTTTCTTTCAGTTCGCTATTAGAAAGATCTTTAGAAAAAATCACTGTTGCACAGGTAAATATTCTAATTAACAAAATTCACGACCAGAATGAATAAACTAAAATTTTTCCTTTCAGTTCAAAAAAGCAAAAAAAAAGAACTCTACAGACTTATTTTAAACAAAGAGGAATCGCGACTCAAGTTTTCTGCGACCGTTCTCATTCAACGCCAAAAAGCAACTCCCCGACTACCAGCAGTGTCCCTACATTCCATCGTTCTTCACTCAGCCACCGGCAAGCGAGCGCCTTTTTTCTTCTCAGAATTTTTTTGTTCTTTTTTCAAGCCTGCTGCAACACATTGCATGATGGCATCATGCGATCTGTTAGAGCTAGGCGAATTGCAGTTTTCGTCGCTTTGATGTGGTTGACTAGCGGTAAGTTTAGACGAAAAATTGTATTTTGTGCTAATTTTGCACATTTTAGAATTTTTCGGCTGAAAATATTCTGCTGTTGTTGTTGTTTCTTTTAGACCTGGACTTGTATGCGGGTATGTATAGATATGTTTTTTTTCCAGGAATTCTTGTACTATGGAGAAGTAGCATAGGGCTACTTCTTGAAAATATATAAATTTTATCTTTTTTCAGGAATTTTGTAATATGGAGAAGTAGCATAGGGCTACTTCTCGAAAAATATCTAAATTTTAACTTTCCAGGAATTTATAATGTGGAGAAGTAGCATAGGGCTACTTCTAGAAGATATTTAAAAAATTTTCTTGCTTTTTTTTCAGGAATTTGTAATATGGAGAAGTAGCATAGGGCTACTTCTCGAAAATGACTGTTTTATCCCCTTTCTAGATACCTCTGGGAAATCAAGGGGGTTTCTCTACAGTCGTAGAGAAGCCAAACAAAAGTAGCGTATAGGGGTATACGCTACACAGACTTCCTGTAGACATAGGTCTAAATGGTCAGGCCCAGCTAATAGTGAACACCGGCGCTGAGATCAGTATAATTAAGAAAAAAGCTCTCAAATCTCGCGAGCTAATAAATCCCAACAAAAAATTAACTCTTCAAAGCCCCTTTGGCACCGCAAAAACCTTAGGAAGTTGCCAAGGGAACTTCATGCTAAAAAGCAAATTACCTTGCAACTTTCAGGTGGTAAAAAACATCCCAGGTATTTCTGACAACTGCTTGCTAGGAAATGACTTCCTAGCCAAAAACTGTAATGTTGAGAGACCCAACAAAGTTCTGCGATTTCCTCGCACGGAAACCAATCCAGAAGAGTTTGCTGTTCCATTAGAAACCGCATCGGACAACCCGTGTTCACAAAACACAGTCAAAAACGAGACACTGGTAGAGGAAATTAAACCCGACGGGGATACACCTTCTACCAGAAGTGTTCTCAAAGCTTCTCAGTCAGAAGAAGTCGGCTGTGACTTACAAGAACGCGAAAAGGGTGACGTGATTACCGAAGATCCGGCCTGTAAGACTGGACAGCATGACGTGAATTTAAATGAACCTGTGTGCGTCCCAGCAAGGTCTCAGATCGTAGTCAAAGTCCCGTTGCATTTGCAGGAAGAAATGCTCAGTCTGTCAAAAGAAATAGACGACGGAGTCTTCTTAGCAAACAGTTTACTCTAAGCTGGGCTAAAGGCAGTCCCTATAGGAATCCTCAACACACGCAGTTCACAAGTAGTCCTAAACAGCGTGAACCTAAATCTGGTTCCCATTAAAGACTACGCTGTCGTCCCCATAACACGAGAGCCAGATAAAGATATTACAACAGCCCATCCTTTGAATCCCATGAGTCGAAATGACGGCGATGGTGAGCATCATGTTATATGTAAACCTAAGATTAAGAAAATAGTGCATAAGAGCCCCAGTCAACTAAGCAGCAATAGGAAATTGCTCCAAGACGCCTGCGGGTCCCTCATGAAAACCCCAACGTCAGGCACTGGCCAGCATACAAAAGGTCTGCCGTTAGCAACTCCCGCAGATCCACCTGACCCAGCGCCTCTTATCTATAAAACAAATAGGTTAAGAGGTAAAATAAATAATAAAAAATCATTAAATAAGTCTAGATTTAAGAACAATACAAACAGGGCAATAAGCCCAGATCAGACGGCCACCCTACAACATATAAGGTACTTGTTCCCAAACGATATCGAACAGGAAGACACCAGGATTCAGCCCCGCCTCACCAGATTAGAGCAAGAAGTCAGTCTGGATGAAACTTTAAATTCTGAGGAAAAAGCCTCAATAACAAATCTCTGTTACGAATTTGATGACATATTCTTTTTAAAGGGTGACAGGCTTACACATACCAATGCCATCACCCACGACATCCCTCTGGTGCAACACCAAGCACCTATTAACCAAAAGATGTACCGGTTACCAGAGACACAGCGAAATGTCATAAATGAGCAACTCAGAGAAATGGTGGACAACGACATTGTCCAGCCCAGCAAAAGCCCATGGAACTCGCCACTGCTAGTCGTCCCCAAAAAAGCGGGACCAGATGGTGAGAAAAGGTGGCGCGTCGTCGTTGATTTCCGTAAGTTGAACGAAAAAACGATCGGCGACGCCTTCCCGCTACCACGGATTGAGGATATCCTCGATCAACTGGGCCATTAAAGATATTTTACCACCCTAGATCTAGCCAACGGCTATCATTAGGTACTCGTCGATCCGAAAGATCGAGCAAAAACGGCTTTTAGTACCAACTACGGGCATTATGAATACAAACGCATGCCGTTCGAGCTCAAAGGAGCTCCGGCCACATTTCAGCGTTTAATGAATTTCATATTAACCGGCCTACAAGGCCTAGACTTTTTCGTCTACTTAGATGACATCGTCATCTATGGAAAAAGTCTGGCAGACCACAACGAAAAGCTTCGCAAAGTCTTTGACAGGTTAAAAGAAAATAACCTGAAACTTCAACCTGAGAAATGTCAATTTCACAGGCGCGAGGTAATGTATCTAGGACACAAATGTTCTAACCAAGGAGCACTACCTGACCCTAGCAAAACGGCATGCGTCCAAACTTTCCCCATCCCCAAGACAGTAAGGCAAGTGCAATCACTTTTGGGCCTTGCCAATTTCTACAGAAAATTCATACCCGATTTTTCAAAAACAGTACGTCCTCTAACAAACTTACTCCGAAAGGATGTAAAGTTTAAGTGGACTCAGAACTGCCAAGAGGCATTTCAGAACATTAAGCACGATTTAATCTCCCCTCCACTCTTAATATATCCCGATTTTTCAAAACCCTTTAACCTTACCACAGACGCCAGCAGCGAGGCTCTTGGAGCAGTCCTATCTCAAGGAGAGGTAGGAAGTGACCAACCCATTGCCTACGCCAGCCGTACCCTGAACAAAGCCGAACGTAACTATTCCACGATTGAGAAAGAGTTACTGGCTATAGTTTGGGCGACTAAAAATTTCAGGTGTTATCTGCAAGGCCGAGATTTCAAACCACTCAAGGGTGTCTTCAATGTTAAAGACCACACATCCCGTCTGGTGAGATTTCACCATAAGCTTTCCGAGTTCAATTATAAAATTGAGTATAAGCCCGGAAAGTACAACACGAATGCCGACGCTTTAAGCCGCATTTCACAGGATAATGGCAAAGACAAGGAAACTACAACCTTCACGGTAGAAGCTATAGTCCACCATCAAATGGACTCAGAGATAGAGGAGGAAAAACACTCATCGGACCTTAAGGAGTGTCTGCAATGCAATGCAGTAACAAGAGCCCAGACGCGAAACATTCAGGAAAGTGGAACAAATTCAGACAGGCAGGCCAAGCCAATAGAACAAAAAGAGCAAACTCACCATCCAGAAGAAGCCGGAGACCTTGACAGTCCACCTAGTACCTATCCACAAATTATAGACGAAACTCGTCCCCCTGAAGTAATCACAAGCCCAGAGGAGATTCAATTAATCTTAAAGTATTATCATGATACTCTCTTTGGCGGCCATCAGGGAGTGATAAAAACCTATAAACGGATTCGAAGAAAGTACTGGTGGAGGCACATGCTTTGTGACATCAAAAAACACATTAAGCGGTGTACCAAATGTCAAACCATGAAGGCCTCACTACAGTATAAAATGCCGATGGTGATTACAGACATAGCGGAACAACCATTCGATAAAATCTATCTAGATATAGTCGGCCTACTAGAGGAGACTGAATCCGGAAACAAATATATATTAACGTTTCAGGATAACCTCACGAAATTTGTAGATTTGTTATGGCCCAATATACGGAAGATTCTTCCAGCAGCCAGGGCGCATTTTAGTGAAATAATTAGCAATTGCTAAACAGTAACGTCGCATTGTACTGTTCTGCAACTGTCGGTTATTTTGCTGATTAGCTCAACAGCTGGCTGCGATGTGCGCTTAGTGGAGCAATCGACGATTACAATAATAATTAACCTAGCATGGTAATTATTATGTAAAGCGATTGTTTACTACTGAGCGACTCAGATGCTGCAACCGGTAGAACAAACGGCAAGGTTGTTGTCGTTTGTTTACATCCGCGTTGTTAAGTAAAGTCTACTTCCGAATATTGGTGCATAAAAGACCAATGACTGGACTGGCGAGTGCCTGTAGTGTTCTTAGCCCGTTAATGGTTCACTCATCGTGATATTAAGTTACCGTTCGGTTCGGGATGGTTTGTGAATTATTAAGTTAGGTCAGTACGGAATAAATAAAGTATATTTGTGTTAAAAGAAAGTCGAGTGTTATTTTACTCGGAAGAAATTTTTATCTGGGTTACTTAACAGGGTTTATTGATTGATTGTAATTGGGACACGACAGATTGGTATGCCATACCAAATGGGGAAGCTATAACGATAGCGCAAATTTTCTTCGACGAAACCATCACGCGCTACCGCATTCCCAAAAGAATAGTCACCGATCAGGGAAGTAATTTCCTGAGTGACCTATTCAAAAAGGTATGCAAACTCCTCAGAATAAATAAGCTGCAGACTTCAGCTTATCATCCCTAATCAAATGGAGCACTCGAACGTGCACATAGACCATTGATTGAATATCTACGAACTATAGTGGACGAAAATCCCAGGTCATGGGATAGTTATCTGCGAACCGCTGCTTTCGTGTACAATAATAGTGTACACGAAGGAACAAAATTAACTCCCTTAGACTGCCTCTACGGCTTTACAGCGAACGTTCCGTCCAACTTAAGGCGAGACCCTGAAGCCGTGTATAACCACGAGAGCTACTACCATATCCTCAGATATAAGCTTCAAAAGTCTTACGCCATGGCACGGAAAAATCTTCTGATGAGTAAACAACGCTCGAAAAATTACTATGACAAAGCTGTACGTCCCCTGACATTTCACAGAGGAGACATGGTTCTACTCAAAAGCGACAGTCGTAAACATAAGCTCTCCCAGATATGGGTAGGGCCCTATACGGTAACCAGCATCCCCTGTCCAGTTAACACAACAATTAAAATTCGTAAACGAGGGGTGACGGTACATAACAATCGCCTAAAACCTTTCTACGAATAACATGGTGTCAATATAATTTAAGTAATTCAAAGATACATATATAATAGCATGTAAGCTACAAAGTCAACAAGAAACCCATTTTAATATCCTATCCTATCCTCTCCTAGATAACAATGCTGTCAATAATTTTCTACGGACTGTTCCTGATCACAATAGGAGCCCTCGAGGAGGAACCTTACTCTATAACGCCCCTAAATAATACGGGAGTTCTATTTGAGGATCTTGGAAGCCTATCAGTTTACCACGACACTTGGAGCGTCATCACTGAGTTAGATCTGGGCGAGTTGGACAATCAGACAAAACTGGCGGAACGTGCGGAACACTACGTTCATCAAATATGTGATAACAAATCTTTTGATCAAGATCTATGTACCCTACAAACCAAACATGTACATGCCCTGATGGAAAACATCAAGAAACGCACCAATGTCATTAAAGAGGCAGTGCCTAAATCACGCAAGCCCCGAGCCATCTTTGATGGGATAGGTAATGCGATGCATCTCTTTGGCACTATGGATAGCGGAAACGAACAACAGGTGTACAGCCGACTAAGCGAATTAGAGGTAAATACTCAAACCTTAGCTGATCTGGAAAAACAACAGATCGGCGTAATAAAAACCACGTTTGAACAAATTCAGAAACCCCTATCTTCCCTGTCTGAACGACAGCGTCAGATAACCAACCAGATTAACAATCTGCGGAACACAACAGACGAGTTGACAGCCCATCAAATAAGGTAAGAAATCGTCTATAGTCTGACACTACAAATGATAGAGTTGGAATTTAGACAACAAGCTCTACTGGACATAATAGTGTCCAGTAGAAATGATCAAATTCATCCCCTTTTAATTTTGCTAGAAATTTATCACAAATCTCACTCCACTTGTCCCAATCTGCAGGACTGCTTATCAGTTCTGTATCAAACAGCGGCAATCAAGACCCATTTATTACAGGAAATATTGGTGATTCGAATCACACTTCCCATTTTCAATATACCCAAGATGAAAATCCAACAGATTAAATGTTTTCCCATACGGGTGGATTCAGACCACTCATTAATACCTGATATCGGATTTTCCCATGTGGCAAGTCAAATACAGACCCAGGAATTTCTGTTACTGAAGCCAGAAAACCTGAGATCTTTCAAAAAAATTTCAAGGGGAATCAATGAAGATACGTGGGTTGGTAAGCTGAATACCCCAATCACAAAGGCTACAAAAACAGATGAATGTGTTATTAAAATTTTATTCAATCCACTGGGCGAATACCCACAATGTAGCATCAGAGCTCAAATTCCCCCAAGAGACACAATAATTAAACTCAATAGACCAAATTCGTGGCTGTACTCCTTAACCGAAACTACTATAGTACATATAACTTATACACAAAAGTTGCTCACTTATCGTCTCGCAGGACAAGGAATCATGACAGTCAACGAACCATGTTCCTTGCAAATAGGACCCCACACTCTGTATTTCGAAGCAGAAAACCTGCATCCGCTAAAAGTTTTCCAACCAACCTACTTCCCAGGCACAAACGAAACTCAGGATGAGTTGGCAGGATATAAGTCCAAGATATCCGCTCCTAAAGAACTAGAGAAACAACCCACATTACTCCTCGGAGATGACACAACCCAACGTATCCACCTAGATACAAAATCTCTAGATGAAATCCGTACAACATTCACTTTGGAACAAAGGCCAAGATTCCTCATATAATCTCTATTACATCCCTATCAATGACAGGACTCTTGTTGCTAATTGCATCAGTGGTGGCAATAGCAAAATATGTCGTACCGGCATTCATGACATGGGTTGCTAAACGCCGACAACAGCCCATAGCTGATAACATTCCTATGGAACCGGTTTACGCGAAACCCCAAGAGAGGTTAAAGCGGGCTCAAAGTCTCCCCAGAGCGAGATCTATACAATTAGTATGCTCATAGGTTGGCCCCGTCTCATTCTTTTATTACTGGCGGAACCACTATCCTTTCACTACACTGGTATTAGAAGATAATTTGAAATAATTTATAGCAAATAAGAAATAAAGCGGCCAGGTAAAATTAATATTACATAAGAATAAACTTTATTTAGTAGTACCTAAGAACCCAAAATTAATAAACATAAGTGGTACTTAGCAAAGTAGAAATAATAAATTAAATAAGCTAAAAAATAAGGTAATAAATAGAAGAAAGAAAGGAATAAGATAATAGAATTAAAAAATAAAAACATAACCGAAGTTTATTTACACAAAAATAATAATAATAAAAATTATAAGTAAATGATATTTAACAAGGTAGAAATTATACATATAACAACGTAGAAATAATCAGGAAACGTAGAGTAAGTAAATATTTAGACTCCAGTATAAGATAAGTCTAACAACAAATTATAATCCGCCAACACAGAAACCGACATACGAGAAAACTCAACTCCCTGCCCAAAGCCCCTTGAACCATTTTCGCCAACCCAAATATAAGCAAAACCTGAAAAACAACCAAAACAACAAAAAATAAATAAATAGGGTACATTAGGTATATAACTTTATTAAAACAAAAAAAAATACAAATATTATACTAATAGCCGAAAATTAACAAAATTTAAAATCACCAAAAATTTAGAAAAAAGCAAAAAACAAATACTCATAAAACTAGAATTCAAAAAATTTAGCAGAGACTCTTGGGAAATATCCCGGACCATCCACGAACCTGAAAAGATAAAAAAAAATTGTTTTGGAATCACATCTGGAAATAACTTACATGAAGTATCCTTCATACATTTAGGGCTGCTCGACTCTTAGGCCGGTCCGCACTCGGCATCCCAGTCCTCCTGGGCATGACTAGGTCCCTCTCCAGGCAGATCCCAGTCCTCCTGGGTGGGAACAGACGAAACATCCCAGGTCTCCTCAGAGGCGAGACTCGGTGCTGCACCCGGGAGATCCAATTCGGATCCGGAAGAACCGACCCAGGTCGTCACATCGTGCACCAGGTAGTTGGGGTGCATCCTGCAACGAGGGCAGGCACACCATCCGACCTCCCATCCGACCACGTCTGGACGACAATCCCTCCGCAGCAGCAGACGGATGAGCCCACGCCACCGGGGGGCTACGCTCTGCACGAAAATGGCCAGTACCCTCATGCAATTGGGTACGGGGCTGGTATACGGCGCACGTGGAGAGATTACCTCGCAGAATTCCATTGTTAACAAAACTGTGAAGATAATCTCAGAAACCGCCCCAATTAAGGGCAAAACCCCTAACGTTAACAAAAATTATTTGTGTAAGCCACCTATCTTGGTGAATCCCACGCCATTTCGGCAGCAAAAATATTTCTTTTTATTTCTTATTTACCCATCTACTTTCAGAACCCACAATCTTAGTTTTTCTTAATCAAACGACACCAATTGAAATTTGTGCATTATGTATGTAGGCAGCTACAAATACACACACCTCAAAATTTCCCCCCCCCCCCCTCTTTTCCAAGCCGGTACACGATGCATTCCAATATCTCATACCAACTCTACGTGCACCAAGAATTTTTTTTATTTTTTGAGGCAGATATCAAATTCATATCAACTTATAAAACACCCCATACAGAATCTACACCCACACAGTTTTTTTGAGAATTATTCCTCTTCAAAGAATAATTCTCTTTTTCGCAGGGGGAAGGAATGTTATATATATATAAAACCCTAGGTACATATACTTACCATATGTACATATATGTATAAATGGGTAGATATACAAAATCTTGTACCTAAAATTGGGCATATAAAATCATAAATTATAAAATTCGATAAACTAATCATACATAAAGCATGATTAGTTTATCTTCCCAAACGGGTGAAGAAAATTGCATCAGCAATTTTCTTCACATTCCCAACAACTCATGAAATTTTTCCCATAAAACGACTTGAGAAAAACAAAAGTTTCAGTTTACAACCCAAGTCGTTTTACTTAAAAATTTCCACGACAAATTTTGCCTGCAGCAAAATTTGTCATTCAAACAATTTAATTAAAAAATAAATTAAAAAGCAAATCGTACCTTCAGTACGATTTGCCGCGAAAAATTCTATATGTATGTACATACGTACATACATATTACGATAGAAACTTTCGTAATAAGAAAAGTGCGCCGCATGGTGGCTGGTGGCTGATATTTTAAAAAGTGTAAAACTACATTTTTGCAGCCATCGTTCAACGCGAATAATTCTGGACATGTTCGAACAAGTCCAGAATTGAAAAAGTAAAATTTTCTCAGGATAAGAAAATGCAATTTAGCATTTTCGATCATGAAGAACGGCTCTTGATCACGATGAATGTGATCAAGAGTTGACTTGGTTTTTTGGTATGTTGGCGGGCGGCCTCGAGTTGTCCTTTTCACGTCTTTAACTTCGAGTTAATTTTGATTTTTTTGGAAAAGTTAGTGGTTAAAAACGGATATGTCGGGCGGTCTTTAAGATTTTGTAGAAACTAAGAAGAAAAATAAAAGAACGAGTTCATATAATTTTAGTGAGTGTTTTCCAAAAAGTGAAATCTTTAAGATTTTCTAGGAACTAAGTTCCATAAACTTGTTCGTATACTTTAGTGAGCGTTTTTTAAGAGAAATCGAATTTGTATGTCATCTAAATAGTGTTAAGGTGAATAAAAAAAAATATTGTTCTAAGAGTGGTTGTGTTATTAAGCCTGCATTGGATTAACTGCACTCAGGTGAGCGTTAATCTTAAGGAGAAAATAGGAAGTTTATAAACCGGACGTTCAACAACATAATTAAATAACCACGAACGATATATATATAACACTATGACCTTTTCGCACCCGAGTTCCAGATTGAACAGCCCGCTACCTACTGCTCAGGGTCAGAACTCAATAGCGACCGAAGCCTTCCTGGCAGGTCTGCGCCTGCAGCTACAGGATTTAGTTCGCGAGTCTGAATACCTTGCGAACGGAGCTGTCGAATAACGTCAGACAGCAAATATCAGCTGCAATGCCACCAGTTGATTTATCACGGCCACCTCCTCCTGTGGGTGAACCGATACCACCGAAAGATTTCCACGACATGCGTAGGCAGTCGTTTTACAGATCGTGTATGCACTTGTTCAGTCGAGACAAAATCCTAGCCAGCTCCCACCAGCTCCATCCCATCGTATCCCGTCAAACTTAGGACCACGACGTTCTGGTAGTCCCATCCGAAGAAGGAATATCTCATACAGTGGCGTTAGTTCTCGACTTACTGTCAACGAATTTGTTTTCAGAGTAGAAGCCCTCACGTAGTCCACCTTAGACGGAGATTTCGATCTTTTAGTTCGGCACATGACGACTCTGCTTTCTGTTCCACCAATGGACTGGTACTGGTCTCTCTTGAGGCAGAATTCCACGCCTTCGTGGGAGTATGTAAAGACAGCTCTGTTAGCTGAATGGGGAATACCGAAGGATGACCTCAAGTTCAAAGTCCAACTTATGCTGAGGAAACAGGAAGCAGGGGAGTCATTTGCTACGTACCATCAACACCTGGTGCATCTGCGCGATATACTGCAAAGTCCTTTGGCGGACGGAGAGTTTTTAGAGATCGTGAAGTCAAATCTGCTTCCAGACATTCAGCAGAAAATCTGTTTACATCCCACTAACACCATCCACCAACTACGGAGTCTCGTGACTCAGATACAGACTACACAGCTGCCAATCGCAACAGCGTGCAGCTGAACAGCACAGGTCACCTGAAAGCAGTGAGGAAGCTGCAATAGTATCTGATCTTACAACACCCCAGAACGTTCGCTGCTGGAACTGTGACCAGCCAGGTCACTTGTACCTAGACTGGCTGCAGGAAAGACAAATCATGTTCTGCTATGGATGCGGACGCAAAAATGTCTTCAAGCCCAATTGCAGCCAGTGCCGACAGAAAAACCTGAGATGGGTCGGGAATACTACCACCTTTTCTCGACCAATGTCAACGTCTCGCGCGACAAATGCAATGAACACTCCAGTTCAGTCCTTGAACAAGGAGGAGGGTCCGCTCCATTAGCAGACCCTAACGATGAGTCACTAAACTGTCCACTGTTATCATTCAGTGACTCTGGTGATATTAACAAACCACCTGATGGTGCAAATATTTCACTGATAGAGACGGATAATTTAATAGATTTCTCCGCAGATCTTCAAGCTCCCATTTCCACATCTGGGGAGCCCATGACACTATTAGACACTTCTATGGAAGAGTTTTTAATTTTCGATGTCCCGATAACACCGACAGCACCTTTAGCTGACAAGGTTACTGAGCAGGAGATTTGGCTACTCCTGACACCGACTGCCATGCTCTTTCCGGTATATATCAACAGCGTCTAGAAGCTACTAAACAGCTTTTCCCTTCTTTCGCCTCTTTAGACCTGGGAGAAACCTCTTTGGTCACTAACAGGGTCGAGACGAATGACGCTGAATTAGAGCGAATGCTATCGCTGGGTGTGATAGAGGAGAGCCAGAGTCCTTGGAGCTCTCCAGTTGTTCTGGTGAGGAAGCCTGGAAAGGTTCGGCTTTGTTTTGACGCCAGGAAAGTCAACTCCGTTACGAGGAACGACGCCTATCCGCTACCGTAAATAGACGCGCTTCTGAGTCGTCTTCCTCCGGCAAACTACATTACAAGCCTGGACCTGAAAGACACATTCTGGCAGATCTCACTAGATGCTGATTCCAGAGAGAAGACCGCATTTACTGTATCTGGTCACCCTCTCTATAAGCACACAGTGATGCCATTCGGCCTATGCAACGCTCCACAAAGTCATTCCCTTCGATCTTCGTGAGAGTGTTCTCGTCTATCTAGACGATTTATTAATTCTGTCTTCAGACTTCGACACACATCTCCCGCTGCTAGCCCGTGTAGCGGATTGTTTGAGGAAAGCTGGCCTCACTATCGACGTCGAGAAGAGTAAGTTTTGTATCAAGGAGACCAAATACTTGGGTTTCATTGTCGGAAAAGGAGGTATAAGAACTGACCCCGACAAGATTTCAGCCATAGTTGACTATCCGTCACCTAAAGCTGTTCGGCAAGCCTGACGCCTACTAGGTGTGGCTGGATGGTATAGACGGTTCATTCCGAACTATGCTGACTTAACTGCCTCCATTGCAGACACTTTGAAAAACCCTAGTCAATTCAAGTGGACACCTGAAGCCCAGCCGATGGCCACGAGATGCCAATAGCCTACGTCTCGAAAAAGTTGTAGCAGGAATACCTAGCTGCAATGTTAAGTGTACAGAAGTTCCGGCCCTTCATAGAACTTATGCCGTTTAAGATAGTGACTGATCATGCGAGCTTGGAATGGCTGATGTCTCAAAAGGACCTCAGCGGTAGACTTGCTCGGTGGAGTTTGAAGCTTCAGGGTTTCGACTTTACCATTAAGCACCTAAAAGGAAGCCTGAATGTCGTCCCTGATGAGCTGTGACGCATTCATTGCGACAGCTTGTCCACTCCTGAAGATCCTCGCCCAGGAGTTGACCTTAGTTCGCCATATTTCAACTCGTTGGAATATGCAGAACTGAGGCATAAAGTTAAAACGACTTCTGGCAAACTACCAGATCTTTGCGTCAGGGATGGCTTCGTTTACATTCGAACTGTTCCGAGAACAGGCGATCCGATTCAGGAGAAAGAAGCTTGGAAGCTTTGGAATCCACGAGGGCTTGTCTCCGACGTTATTTCAAGAGCGCATGATCTGCCACTAGCTTCTCACGGAGGCATAGGGAAAACACTGGAACGTCTGGGAAGACACTTGTACTGGCTACGAATGACAGTTGATGTCCGAAACTACGTAGGCGCCTGTGAGTGTGTAAAGTGACCAAAGGCCCCAATACCATTCTTAGACCACCTATGGGAGTCCAGTCTGTAACAGAAAGACCCTGGCAAATGTTGTACATTGACTTTCTGGGTCCATATCCTCGATCAGTGAAGGAAATGTCTGCACCTTAAGAGTTCTTGACCACTTTTCAAAGTTCCCGATCCTCAAACCTATGAGAAAGGCATCTACTCTCAACGTGTGCCAGTTTATCGAAACGGAAGTGTTCCATGTGTTTGGAGTCCCGGAAACGATAGCCTCTGACAATGGAGTCCAGTTTTGCTTGGCTCAGTTCACCAGATTACGGGACAAGTATGAGGTGAGGCACTTGCAGCAGACTAGTGATAAACTGGGACGAAAATTTGTAAAGTGTCGGGTCAAGTCGAAGAAAGGAAACTCCTTGTACGAGCTTAAAGATCTGCAGGGAAAACCGTTAGGAGTCTATCACACCAAGGACATCAGGCCGTGGTACCCACATTTTTGGACATGCCATGTGCCTATTGTAACTAAGATCCTGGTAGCCCTAAGAAGGCATCCATCCAGCTTCATCCCTCCTATTGGCCCGTCAATGGTGAGTGATATGCCTGTTGGAATTCAACCTCGTCAACACACCTCCACCTCTTATGAGTAGATAAACTTTTTATAGTCCCTTCCGGATCGGCCTCATTAGGAGGATTTTTCTTTGTCTGTCCGTCTACAACGATTCGTTAATCGGCAACCGTCGGACATGGTAGTACCAAATCTAGATCCTGGTAGCTCTAAGAAGGCATCCAGCCAGCTTCACTGGTAAACTATAGGATATCGCGAAGCCCTCCTATTGCCACGTCAATGGTGGGTGATATACTTGTTGGAATTCAACCCTGTAAACAGTTTTTATCAATTTAAGGAATGAAATCGGCAACGTCACTACTTCGACGACGTGTTGAGAGCACACCCTTGAACAAGCGTCGGTCGGAGAGCAGAGTGAGAGGTTGGGCCGGGATAACTTAGCGATCAGTGGTTAGGTTGCTGATCGCGGGGTTTTCTCAACATCTGAGTGAAGGAAGACAGAAAGGCTTCGACCAGCCGGATTTTTTAGGTTACCAGCTTGTCGATGCACCTTTGAGTTCTAGCATGGAGAAGGAAGTCGAGGTCTGATCGAAGACTGGCGGGACGTCAAGAATGAGTCCTCGATGTGTCATCTGTCGAGCAATTCCAACTGTCATAGTCGATTCGGAATGCCCGCCTACACCAAGTAATGAGTCATGCTTTCATTGGGTCGTGGGTCGAGTCACACATTGGGCGCCCGAAGCGATTAGGCCTATGTTTAAAACCGACTAGCTCAGTCGACCATTTTCCAGAGTCGTCTGGACTACAGGTGGTCTAGACTACCCTGTCCTGTTATAGTCGTATAGTCACTAAAAGGTGAGGAAACGTTCGTCGTATCGAGTCGGGTGCGTTCGAGCTGTCTGTTTGACAGCAGGCCGGCATACATGCTGCATTAAGTCTCAGTGTAGCATACTGCTATATGCAGTACGCTACGACCATAACACTTTCTCAAAAACCTTCACAGACAGACCTCTTCTTTTCCATCCCGCTCAAAAAAAAACTCTTCCTCTTTTTCCTTTCCTATTTCCCTCTCGACTCTCGATTTGGGTGCGATCGGCATGTTTCGATCTACATCCATACAGAAGACTGTTCGCGCCCAATTGTTATAGTCGTAGCGTACTGCAAGCAGCAATATGCTACCCGACGGCTAGCAGCAGCACCTACCGTGAGCAACACGACGAACGTGCGGTTGTCGAGACTCGACCACACATTTCCAGTCTGACTGGGACAAGTGCCGACAGAAAGTTGAGAAAAGGAAGAAGAGGAGAAGACAGCAAAAAGAGGTTGGAAAGTTTGTTTTTCGGAGAAGAGGAGTGTAATCCAGAAGTATCCCGATTATATGAATTAAATCGCCTAAACAAAAAGGAAGAAAATAAAAAAAAACAGCCGGAAAAGGCTCACTTTCAAAATAAGATCCCTATTAGGGTGGACCATTTGGTGAATTGGTTTTATAAATTTCTGGCAAACTCGTGCTATCTAACCAAAAAAAGGGGCTGTCTCCATAGTAAGTGAACTATCCTCCAATTTTTGACCCATCCAACATCCTACCAACATAGTCGCTGATTAATTTAATTAATCCAAATGGGATCCTCCGATATTGGTGCCAAGAGTATAAGAGTTCACTTTTCAGTCATCCAAGATATTCAGCTCGTCCTGCCATAGTAAGATCGCCTTAAAATAATATCAATACGGATCCAGAAACTATTACAACAGTTCATCCAGTTTGGATATTAAAAACAAAGAACAGCAAGAAATTGTCGAACAGTGCAAAGGGGACATCCCTGGAGACGCCTCTGCGGTGGACCATCACCTATCATTATTTGTAAGACTTGAACTCTTGTTATTGCACAGCTTTGTACCGCAATTATAGTTTCAATACCGAATTATAAGATTTTTGATTAGTACCTCTAAGCAAAGGTTCTGGTGGTGACAACATAACGTACATCCTTTTAAGTATTTGAATCGCTAGGAATGGATCCTTCAAAACGACATAATTTACCGAATTTAGTATTGTACCTACTAATAGTGAGAAGCTATACTAGATACATAAAGATTTAACCAAAATTTATGTAAAGTTTAAAGAATTACATAGCATTTGAATCGCTAAACTATGTTTATGTATAATTTCAAATTAATGAACGAATTTAGTATCATACCGATAAGCCACCAAAGTTATCTACAGGTTTAAAGAACATTTCCGAATTAATTCATAAATTTATTATTGTAAAGATAAGTGATCGAAGTCAAAATTTAGTGGCGACAAGAAGCCATCACCAACGGAAGTGCTGGGGTATATCCCTATGGTTATGAGATTATTTCAGGCACATGTTGACAAATTACATACTATTTTATTATATTCTTATTCAAATAGTTGCACCTATATATATATACGTCAAGCATAATATATGAATCTTGTTAAGAGAACACACTTCGCTTATATCCGCGTGAAGAGTCGGAATCTATTTAATGTACCTATTGACAAATTACATATTGTTTTATTATATTCATATTCAAATATGTGCATCTATATGTATACGTTAAGCATAAGATATGAACCTTGTCAGGAGACCTAGCTCTAGGACATAATTGAATTAAAATAAATTTGAGACATACTTGTGCTAGACCTGCCATTCTCAAATAGTAGTACGTAAATCATACTTATATCCACGATGATAGGAAGATTCTTTTGATATCAGCTAGAGTTAAGTTTGTCAAGAGCCCCACCCAAGGGGAGTAGGTCGGATTTTCGTGCCATACTTTAGATCCTGCGTGACAGCGTAACGCTCCAGAAGGCCTTCTTGAGACGATTTTTGCGAATTCTAAATTAATCGGTATGTAGATAAGTACTTTAACGTCCCTTTCGTACTATAAGAAGTCCCATTGGGTCGGCTCCCGCCTAGAGTTATTTAAATGCCTGTATAGGATTGTGTATGCGCTTATCACTAGAATTGTTTAAGGTCTATTCAGAAAGTAGTTTAAGCACTTATAGTTAAGATTGTTAAATAGTTCCTACGACTACCTAATACGTGCTGCGGGGGTGAAATTAAGACTAAACAAAAAAGAAAAACAAATGTAAATACATGAATACACTTACCGTTTATAACGAAATGAAGCGCTAAGGCTTTTCTTTCTCCTTTCACTCTCCCGGAGTCCTCTTCTCTCGACATGGTCGGCTAGGTTCACTACTTCTCTTCTCTTTTCAGATCTACCAGGGACTCTGAAAATATCTGCCCTCAGACTCAGTTGGATGGTTGGGGCTAGCAGTGAAGGCAGACCATTTGCGCCTTCAGGACCGAATGTGTGCCGGCGTTTTGTGAATAGAGATTTTTTTTGTATATGGCAGGCGGCAGCGGCAGGTTTTCGTGGAACCTCCCCACACTCTCCGCCAATAGCCGAGGCGAGCTAGCGTGCCGTCCTGCAGTCAACGCTGTCCGCCGGGTGATCTGTCAGCTCATTCTGGCAGTCTGGACTTTACGTCCAAGTCAATCACTCAACATAGATCCATAACACACTTCATGCTGCTACTGGCCGCTTAGACATGTATTTAGCTCACTGTAGCATATTTATATATACACTACGCTACGACCATAACAACCGACACATTAAAAGGCCTTAACGTGCCGGGTACTTTGAGGAGAGAACTAAAGGAGGCGACATCCCATAGTCAAGTATATGTATGGCAGCGTAGCCAAAAATTTTCGCCATCTTAATTTTGGTAGGGTGTCACTTTTATGTAAACAAAGAGTCGCGAAGTGTGTTTGGCACAGAGACGTAGTTACAAATGGATAATGTGCTCTTTATAGGACATGGTTAATGACTATTGGACTTAGTGTTAGTAATATAAAAAAGAGTTATATATGCTCGAAGATTTAGATACAACAAGCCATGTTGAGGAAAGTGCTTTAAAAATACTTTTGTGGTAAATTCGGTAAATTCCGCTGACCTGCATATATAAGTAAATTCGCAAATAAAATTGGTGCCACATGAAATAGGAGATCAGCCAGTCCATTTATATACTTGTCAGTGGTGGTTGTTATGATATTTAAGGCATCAACAATTTTTAACGCCGCCTCTGACACCTCACAAAACAAGAAGAAGAACGAAAGTTGCTACGCTTTTTTCATCACATGTCGCCTCCTTTAGTTCTCTCCTCGAAGGCGAGGTACAACATGCAGTAAGAGCTCACTGTAACTGCATTTTGTATACTCGTCATGGAGGAAAAACTAAAATTTCATCTTAAACAGGTCCTAAAGCCCAAAACTGTCGCTCCCACAGCAAAATGAAGTAAAAGTATTGTGTATATATTATATAGTGGTCGCAACTTTAAGTAGTCACTTCCACGCTAGATGGCCAGAGTTGTACCTGTTTGTGAATATTGAGCTTTGTTATACAACTTTGTTATAAAACTTTTATACGTAGAAAAAATCAGGTTAGTTTAATTGAGATTCTTTAAAGCTTTGATGACGTAGCATATTTGGTGGTTGCATATATATACCTCGGTGGCGAATGCATAATGATGACCTCTCTATTCTTCAAATATCATAAGTTTCTAAATTATTTTATAATATTATTGAGAACAAAATGGCTATAATTATAGTGTGCATATTTTACGATTTGATTTTGATTTTTCTTCTGTTATGTTAATTTAAATAAATCATTCTGATTTAGTTGTAGGATTTTATTGATTAGCTTTGAATTTGGGTTTGACGTCAGAATCTTGAAATCTTTTTTTATCCTAGAATCTAGATGTTGAATCATAGGGTATACTAACGGCTCGACTACAATAGTCGTAAAGACGTTGGGATTTCAACGAGACTAAGGTTTACTTACGAAAAATTGAAAACATTAAATGTGAAGATAATAACCCTTACGGAATGTGATAAAAATGAGAATTTTTCGTAATTAAACTCAGTCTCGTTGAAATCCGTAACGTCTTTACGGCTATTGTAGTTATAGTTTCAGTTTGTCATTCAGTTTTTAGGGCATAGAAATAATGATGGTAGAGCAAAATGGATTGGACACCCACACATAATATTAAAAGTTATTTTGATTTTTGTATTTTCATCTGTCTGTCCGTCCGCACAATAACTTGAGAACGCATTTACTTAACTGAAGGGTTTTTACGTATACACGTATACTGTGTATATTGAGCAGAGTCAAAACCCCCGGGACTAATAACAAGCCGTGAAGTAGAAATTGCATATATAGATAGGCGGTCTGCTCAGTTACATTCTGTCCCATATAACTGCCATAGAGTCCTCTATCAACATTTAAAAAAAATGTCTTTAACATGCTCTACTACCAAGAATATAATCTTATGGTAAAATGAGTTTCTACCAGTTTAAGATAACTTTGTTATCTATCCAATGGTAAAAAATTTAGATACTTTACTGAACAAATTACTAAAAATAATTAATTTTTAAAATAACGTCACCTTTTTTCCAATGGCTTATATCTCATTCGTTTCTTGCTTAATAGTGTTGGTATGCTGAGAGAAAAGAGATGTTAATTGTATGTGACGTTTCAGCTTGACATTTTATTCGTCAGTGTCAACTGTGATCGAGTGTTGCTAATTTCGCCACTTTGTGGCTAGATTTGGCCACTTTTCAAAGCATTTAGCCACTTTTTTTTACTTTTAGCTATTAGCCGCTTTTTTAGCCACTTTTTCTCTCCAAAGCGGCTTTTTCATTACAGGCATTTTTAAGAACTTTTCCAACTTTCTATATCCAGGGCTTAAACTTTTTAAAAAATTCAAACAATACGAGTGAGTACCTATATTTGAATGATGATATGGATGGGCGGGATTAGATCGTATCATTGTTGTTAAATACATACATGGGAAAGTAGCGAAAACGATGCCGGGATCACGCTTTATTTGATTTCTGTATTGAGCTGTGTGTAGCAAAAAATGTTTGAAATCGGTATCGTAGGGGATGTTTTAGATATATACCACAATTTTTCCCACGAAGGTCAAATGCTGGGATGCGTTAACTTGAAATAAATTAAGGAGCATAAAATTTTATTTTGCATAGGTACATTATATATAAATAAAGTGGTTTTCATCTCGACCAAATCTGAATATACACGTAATAATACATACACTCAAGTCGAACGAAATACATATAGTATGTAACATAGTGTGAGAGCATACGTGCAGGTCAGCTAGCAGAATTCATGAAGGAGCAGTCAAGTTATTCTAATATGCGTGCAAATTTGTTGGCACTTCTTCATGCTACCATTGATTTATCATCGATTGTCCCACTAGTTTGCTTTTTTTTGTACTAGCATTTAATTTACTCTGCATTTTTCGTCCTCCGTTAAGACTTACTCCTTTCGAGATAATACTATATCCTGCATGATTACATCAGTCGATTTGTTACCCCAGTCCATCAAATAAAAACCGGTTTCAAATGAAAATTTGTACTTAAATCAAATACATATACATACAATGCTCGAAATTGAAATGACCTAAAGCAACTAATAGAAAACATGAACTGCACTTCATTCCTATCATATCAATTTCACGCATCTATCATATCTATCCTACCCCACCCACCCTCCTGCCTTGAAATAAGCATAAAATTACATGTTTTTCCCCAATTGAGATTTGTACATTTAGAATATGTATATAACAGACAGGATAGCCGGACCAATATTTGTGTTGAGCTCAAGTTTTCTAGTATGAGAGCACATTTCAGATGTTAACTAGTAGAAAATTCATCAAGTAGCAGGTACAAGTTATTCTAGATTGCAAATTTGTTGACATTTCTACATGCTGCCTTTCATCACCCAAGCTTCCAATTGTAACCTGTACCTGTTTTTTGTGTTTGCATCCCATTTTGCGCTGCATTTTCCGCCCTTTGTTTTCGAGATATTATTAGGGGTTTTCGGCTTCACTCACTACACGAATTTTTTACGATGCCCGCATTCTTGTACATTATATGTACTAAATTTCTACAGGCTGCCTTTCATTCATTTTCACAGATTAATAGATTTGAATTTTATTTTTATATGTTATTTCCTGTCCTTCCTTCGTTTACCCCTTCGAGATATTATTACTCATCTATGAATCTTAAATTAAACGTTTTTCGCATTCATGTTTCATATTTTAAAGTGGCGAGGTTAAGAATAAAGGTATCACTTAAGTGCATTAATTAGAGTTATCTGGTGACTGATGAAATTTTTTTAAATTTAATTTATATTAAATATATAATAGATTATTGGACCTATCTGGTGAAGTGAGTGGTTTTAATCTTTAATTAATATTGACTCTATAATTTCAATTCAAAATGAGTGTAAGATATAAAAGGTACGCTCAGCACTATAGGAAAGAATGGGAAAAGGAGAAACAATTCGAGGGCTGGCTTGCACCAGTAGAGGGAAATAGCACTAAGGCATCTTGCAGGTACTGTTCTGTAGTCATGAATGCTAAGCTTTATGATTTAAAAAAGCATATGACAACAGCCAAGCACGTTGAGCGAGTTGCTAACTTTAGCAGTAATCAGCCAAAAATAACAGAACTTATTTCAAAAATATCAACTGCTGTTAAACCATCCCGTATCGCTGAAGCTGCTTTATCTCTATTTGTTGCCGAACATACATCTCTGCTAACTACAGATCATTTGGGAGAACTATGTAAAAATGTGTTCAACGACTCTGAAGCTGCTAAGGACATAAAGCTTCATAGAACGAAATGTTCGAAAATTATTCGCGAAGTAATAGCGAAAGTATAGTTAGTGCTTTAGTTGACTATCTCAGAGAATTTGGACTCGATCCAAAAAAATTATTGGGGATAGGTGTAGATTATGCCTCTGTTATGGTAGGTGTGAACACCGGGGTTTATCAGATATTAAAGAATAAGTATGGCTTGAACAATTTAATATTGATTCGCTGTGTATGCCACTCCCTTCAATTGGCAGTTTCACATGCATCAAAAAATACCATTCCACGATCAATAGAATTTCTTATTAGTGAAACCTACAACTGGTTCGCTATGTCATCATCTCGACAAAAGCATTTTAATAAAATTTTTGCAACTATAAACTGTGGAAAAGAGCCACTTAAGATATTAAAAGTATGTGATACTCGTTGGGTGTCAATTGAACCTGCTATATCTCGCATACTAGAGCAGTGGGATGAATTATCCTTGCATTTGTCGTGGAAAGATAATTGTTATAAAGCCGATTTTTTATACTCAATGTACAAGGAACCAACAAATCAACTTTATTTAATTTATTTCAAAAGTGTGGTTTCTGAATACAAGTAGCTGTCAAATTATTCGAAGGAGATAACATCGATCGCTCAAAACTTTTAACTTGCCTTACATCTTTAATTAAGTCGCTTTGTGGAAAAATCCTGATTCCAACAATGTTGCATCGGATTGACTTATTTTCCTCAGCCGTTAAAAGTCATATCGATCCGTCACCGTACCTGGGTTATAGTTTTGAGTCTGCTGCTCGAAAAACTAGTATAACATCAGAGGAAGAAAATATTGTACGCACCCGATGCAAGGATTTTACATTAAAATTAATAGAAGAGCTGCAACAAAGGCTACCTACAAATATTGAAATATTGGGAAAAATTGCAGTTTTAAATGTAGCAGATGCCTTAAAAGTTGTTAAAGGTAAAGAGATATTAGAATTGGCGGACGTTATGGGCACCAAAAAAGAAATTATTGACAAGATTTCGACTCAATGGAGTAACATAAATTTTATAAAGTGGGAAAATGTTAATAATACAATTCTCTTTTGGATCGAGGTATCTAAATATAAAGATGCTGCAGACAATAATCCATTTAGCGAACTTTCTGCATTAGCTATTTCACTGCTATCTTTACCGCATTCGAATGAGGAAGTTGAAAGACTGTTCAGTTTGATGAACTTGGTGAAATCTAAATTGCGGAATAGGATGAATTTGAAGACACTAAATTCTATAATAAGAGCTAGGGCTTCCTAAAAATTGTTGGGGAAAACTTGCTTCAACTACGAGCTTCCTGAAGATGTCCTTAAAGTTATAAGTACAAACCAGGCTTACTCATCCATTCAGTTGGATAAGGGTCAACCATCAACCTCTAACATTGTAGAGAGCAGTTACGACGACGTTGAGTGGGACAGCGATAATTAATCATTTATAATATTTTAAAGAGGGAATACCCGCAGGTATATACTTTCCTTTAGAAATATACATAATATTTTAATCGGACGAAATACTTGCAGGAATCGATGGCTAAGTGCAATACTTAATGAATTATGCTGGATGTCATTATTGCCTACTTAAGTCTGAAAATGATGTTTTTAAATTTTATTTTTGTGCTTTGAAACTGGTGTAAATCCATATTTAACCCTAAATTTTAAAAACTATACTTATTTAACTTTACATCTATTTATTTAGCCCGAAATGTTAAACACCGTATGTATTTAACTTTAAATTTATTTATTTAAACACTATGATTTTCTATTTATACTTCCTATGTAGTAAATACACACATATATATACTATATATATAAATATTTTATTTTTAAAAGGAAGTTGTGTGGTGTTTTTAGCCACTTTTTTAGCCACAAACTTTTGAAATCTAGCCACTTTTAGCCACTTTTTAAGTAGATTTTAGCCACAAAGCTTAGCCAAGAGTTGGCAACTCCTGAAAGTGCAATAAATGAGTTAATTTTAATTATTTAATCAATGATTAATAAGTATCACCTGTAGGAATTCTGTCGCAAAGCGATTCATGCCGAATAACAACATACTTGGCGTAGTAACAATACTTCGATTCAGTGTGTTATTTAATGCATATTTAGATTTAGATTTTTATTGGAGGGTTTCCTTTACAAATACGACATTTTGCTTATAGGTATCGAATAACTTTAATAAATTTAACAAACAAGCTGACACCTACGTTAAAATTACTTTCTACTTTAAGATACTTTAAAGGCACTATAAGGCTAGTAATTAATTCTGAGTTAGTTCAACAATCAAGCACTTAATTAAGTCAAAAATAGTTCAACAACAGGCTCTTAGTTATCTTCAAATTTCTTTGAACTTTACACTTTAAGGCTAGTAATTAAGTTTGATTACTTCAATGAGCAAACTCTTAAATTTATTTAAATTTCTTTCTACTTTACACTCTTTAGGAAGACTATTAAATAATTTCAAACCATTTATCAAGAGCATATTTCGTGTTTTTGCGTTCCTACAGGCTACGATTCTAAAGTCGTCCCTATTTCTTAAATTGTAACTAACTGTTTCGCTGATATATTGTATAACACTTCTTAAATAATTGGGCAACAAATTATTCTTGAATTTAAAAATATATATTAATACCTTGAAGCAAATTCTTTGTTTCACACTCATCCAGCCTAATAATTCCTTCATCCCAGCAACAGGCTCCAATCTACTACACTTCAGAATTATACGCATCGCTCTATTTTGCAGTTTTTACAGTTGTAGAATTTCGACAGAAAAGGATGGTAACGCAGTAATCAAAGTGTGGCAAAATAATGGTGTTATAGACGCACAACGCTGCATTAAGATCCAGAAAGTTTCTGATTATTTTCAGGAACCCAAGCTTCTTCGCTATCTTACAGCACAATTTGTCTAGGGGTGGTGTGAACCTCAGTTTGTTATCTATTACAATTCCAAGATATTTGACTTCATCTAAGACATCTATACTGGATCCCTGTATAGTTAATGATAAGTGTTCACTGTTATTTATTAGCATGCAATTTGATTTAGACACATTGAGCTTTAACTTATTCACGTTGATCCACATTGCGATACTTTCTAGATCCTCCTGCAGGCCCTGAAGTCTTTCCCGGCTATGTACACCAACGTGTCATCCGCAAAAAGCACTACTTTCGAATTTTTTACCACACTATGAAGGTCATTTATATATAGCACAAACATCAGCGTACTCAGGACTGCACCTTGTGGTACTGCAATGTTGCATCCAACGGATGTCGAAACATTAAACTCTAGTTTTATCACTTGCGTTCGATTTTGTAGATAACTCGGAACCATTTACTTGTCAAGTTTTTTAGTAAGATGCTGCGGCTAATTGTTTCAAATGCTCTCTTTAGGTCTAAAAAGACTGCAATCACAAACTGTCCAACGTCAATTTCCTTCTTCCACTCCAGAACAACCAAATTTAAAGCTGATTCACAGGAATTGGCCTAAATCCTGATTGATGCTCAATCAGCAAATTGTGTTTACATATATATTCTTCAAGCTGATGATCTTTTCTATTAATGGCAGGCTGTTAATCGGCCGAATTTCTTCACACTTAGTTGTATTTTTAGCTTTGGGGATTGGCGGTATGTGGGCTTCCTTTAAGCCGTCCGGGAAGACCCCTTTCTGCATTGACTGGTTTATAATTTTTACTAACGCCGACCCTGTGAACTGAATACTACCTCTTATCATGCTGACATTTAGGAACCAGAGATCATAGGATTTCTTTAATTTGCTTAGAATTGTTTGGAAATTCAAATTCAAAAATTCCTTTATAGAAAAACCTTAAGCCTAAACTTAAGCCTATAACAATAAAGTTTCTGGACCACGGCGTTAAGGCCATCCGGGCTCTGCCAGTTGTAATTCGTGTAGTCTGACGCATGAATACAATTTTATTACTATTTCTAAAGCTAACTATATTACAAGATTCGTGTTGCTATTCTTAAATCTAAAGGTAAATAAAAAATAAATTCAATTATACAATTCATAATATTACGACTAGCTTGCTTCTATGTTAGAGTTGTCATTTAATTAAACCTAACATCGAACTTCAAGAATCTTATTGTATTGGTATGGCTTTGATTTTATTAAATAAACTCTGCGTCTATATCTACTTCTAAATCTAACTCTAGTGTTGGTTTGTCCGTTATAGTCTAGTGGTTAACCCATTTGTTGTCAGATAGTCTTTGAGTGCAGGGAGTAGTGCGTTCGTGTCCTCTGTAGTGTATTTGAGAAGTTCTGTTGGTCCTATCGTAGTGCCTCTTTCGTCTATTAGTCTAGGTAGTTCCCCGCACTCATGAAAAATGTGATGCGCTGTAATAGGTGATGAATTTGCGCAGAAGTTGCAAGTGGGACACGATTGTTTTTGGAAGAGGTGTTCTTTCGTGGCCAGGGAGTAGCCCAGCCTGACTCTGGCCATCTCGATCATGGTTCGTCGTGGCAGATCGAACATGTCTGGTGTTTTTACTTCCCTGTGGTGGCTTGCCAGGAAGTGGTTACAATTATTCCACGCCAGTTGTCTGCTTGCGTCTCGAAGCCATTTGTAGTGTGAGATATCGGCTCTAAAGGCTGAAGGAGAGATGGGGGGCTCCTCACTCGCAGTGCGTTTGGCCAGGCAGTCCGCTTTATCGTTTCCTGGTATGCCTACATGGCCACGACACCAGGCGATCCAGATTCTGCCATTTTGCAACGTGGTTCTGACGTTTACCGCCAAGGTGTTTTTGTTTTCGTGGTTTTGAATGGCCTTGATTACCGCCAGGCTATCGGAAAAGATCGCCATGGTGCCCTCTTGGTTTTCTGCCCACCTAGCTGCCTCCCAGATTGCTATGAGTTCGGCCGTGTAGACATTGCACCAGTCAGGTAGCTTGTGAGATATTTGTGCCTGCTTGGTTTCATTCGCTGCTGTGACCGCCATTGCTACCGCAGAGTCTGCCTTGGACGCGTCTGTATAGAGTATTCTGTCCGCTTGTAGTATGTTTATGGTCTCGTTGTGGAGTCGTCTTTTGCTGTCGTTGCTTATGTCTTCATATTGTAGTTCGTTGGTAATGATTCTGTTGGTCTTGATCCCCCAGGGGGATAGTAGGGGGACTGGGTTGAGAGTGTTAGGATCAAAGGCAGGGGACTTGAGGGGTGCGGGAACGTCTTCCACAGACCTGTGAAGGCCTGATTTTGTGCGTGTGGTGCGTTGACGGTTGCTGGACAGGATGTCCACAATCAGGTCGTGAAGGGCGGCTTGGGGGTTGTGGAGATTTTTGAGAAAGAGACTAGCAGTAAGCTGGTCGCTTCTAGCTGGGAAGGTGGGAAAGCCAGCTTCAATGAGCAGGCTGTCAATAGGGGTTGTTCGCAGAGCACCAATGGCCGTGCTGGCTGAAACATTGATAGCCTTCTGTACTTTGTTTAGGTTTAGCTTGGTGGAGAATCCGTAGATAGTGATCACGTAGTCGATCCTACCCATGATCAGCTGTCTGACAATTTGGATGGTGGTTTGAAGCGGGGGTCCCGCGTTCTTTCTACAGACAACCCGGAGAAGGTTGTTGCGTCGGTTGATGTCTTCAACCACCATGTTGGTGTGTTTACTCCAATCTAGCGCTTTGGAGAAGCGCAGACCCAAGATTCTGAGCTCGTTCTGTAATGGGATTGAAACTGTGTCGTAGGGCAATTCGATTTCTCTGCATTTCCGTCTTCTACAGACGTGCAGCGCTTCTATTTTGCTTATGGCAACCTTGGCACCATTAATTTCGGACCAGGCTGAGATTTTCCTCAGTGTCCGAGTGAGAATTGAATTCACGAATGGTGGGCTGCCAGATGCGTAGCATATTATGTTGTCTGCATAGATTTGGTAGGAAAGGTCAGGTACTGCGTTGGGTTGAGTGAGAGTAAGCTGAAAAAAGGTGCACAGAGAGCGGAGAGCCTTGCGGCCGACCGTTTTCTAAAACGTAGGTAGAGGAGAAATGACCTCCTGCACCTTGATCCTCCTGTTGGTGAGAAAGGACTCTACTAGCTTTGTAAAACGAGTGCCTACCTTCCATTCTATAAGCTGCTTAAGGACGGTGTGCTTCGGCGTTCTATCGAAAGCCTTTTCCAAATCGATGGACAGCAAGACAGAGTGCTGGCCCCTAGCCAAAGCGCATTTTAGAATGTGCTCCAGTACCTGCAGAAGATTCTGAGTACCTCTACCTGGTCTGTAGCTACATACCGTCAGAAGCAGTCTCTGTTCCAGGAGCCAACCTAATCTGTTTGCCATCAGTTTCTCTAGGAGCTTGGATATTGTTTTGAGGAGGGATATTGGTCTGGTTTCGGAGGGGCTTGGGATACGGGAGCCCCCCTTTGGGATTGCGCGAATCTCTGCCAGCTTCCACTCTGTCGGAAACCTGCCGAGAGCCAGAATCCTCAGCCTCGTCAGTCTGGCATGCCAGATTTCAGGAGGTTGCTTGATCATACCAAAGGAGATGTTATCCAGACCAGGAGTGGATCCTTGAAAGGAGTTAAGCGTTCGCTTGAGTTCCAGGATGGAAAACGAATCGTTAAGTGGGGAGGGGGGATGTTCTTAATATCTCGTTGTCTGCGCATATCCAAATGCGCCTTCATTGAGTGATACGTTGGAGGGCGGTCTGCATCGCAGGAGTAGCTGGTACAGTGCTTGGCGAGGTGTTCAGCTATGAGCACTGGGTCAGAGACAATGACATCGTCGACTCTAAGGCCTGTAATGCCTGCCTTAGTAGGCTGTCCACAAATTGCCCTAACACTGTGCCAGTTCTCTTTCATGGGGGTGGTGGAGCTAATGCTGGACGCAAAGTCCTGCCAGGCTTGCTTTTTCGCAACCTTGATTTCCATTCTCATCAAGGCGTTTGCTTTTCGATAGGCGAGCGCGTGCTCAGGGGTAGGATGTCTTTTGAAGAACCTCCATGCCCTGTCCTTGCATTCCACGAGATGTCTCACTTTGGTGTTGAACCAAGGGGGCTGGGCTTTGACTTTGGGACGAGATAGAGGAATGCTGTTGTTTGCTGCCAGGCGTATAGCTCTGGTCAGCACGGCTGCTTCGCTGTCTGGGTTCAGACTGGGAGCTCGGTCTTGTAGGTAAGTTTCGACTATATTCGCGAAGCCCGCCCAGTCCGCCCTATGCTCGACATATCGCGGAACGTGTCGGACAAGCGGGAGAGTTCTTTCCATGGATAGTTTTATTGGAAAATGGTCAGTACTTCTAGGGTTCTCCACTGTACTCCACCTGATGGCGGGAGCGAGGGATGGGGTGCAGATAGAAAGGTCAATGTGTATTAGGGAATTTCGAGAGTTGAAAATGGTGGGGCTGCCGTCATTCAGGATGGCAAGGTCAGAGTCACCCAGCCACTCCGCTATAGTCCTGCCTCTAGCGTCGCCTCTAGGAGATCCCCAAAGCGGATGGTGAGCGTTGAAGCTCCGCAGCAGGAGCACCGCACTCGGGACCTGGTCCATTAAGGACCGCAAAAGGCTTTCTGTGACTGTGTCCTCAGCACTCAGATAGACTGAGACTACGTGTATGGGGGGCTTGTGAGGGATTTTGACAGCGACAGCCGTAAGAGTCGAGTTGAGTGGGATTTCGGTGGCCAGGATGTCATTTCTGACAAACAACCCAACTCCGCCACTGCGGGAGGTGCGGTGGTTTGCCAAGAATAGTGTAAAGTTGGAGAGACGGGGAGGGAATGCTCCGTTAGGAAGGTGCGTTTCCTGGAGAGCCAGGATAGAGGGAGACAGTTCGCCAACAAGGAGCTGAAGGCTACCTAGGTTGTTGTAGTATCCGCAGACGTTCCATTGGAGGACAGTGAGGTCTCCAAGGTGGTTCTGCGATACCCCTGTGAGAATGTGCATGGGATGGAAAAATAAGCTGAAGGAAGGTGTTTTGCATTTCAGTCGGTGTGTTGGTGTCTAAGCTTGTCTTTGTTTTTTTATTGGTTTTGATTGTGTGGTTGGTTTCGTTCTTAAGCATTGTAGAGGGTGTGATTGTTGCAGTTGCGAATTGTCTTGATTGATCTTTGTTTGTATGTGTGGGTGGGATGGCTGGCTGAGCCGCCGTTTTGCTGTTCGGAGGGATGTTCGTAGATTTGGAGGATGTGGGGGCTGGGGAAAGATTCTTGTTAGACGAGTTGCGTGACTTTTTTGAAATTTCTGCGAAGGTAGTGCCTGTCTGGACCTTGCTCGTACTTTGTTCGATTGGTGCTAAGCGCTTCAAAGCGAGTGACATGATTGTCCACCTGAATTTGGACAATGGCTTTCTCTCGAGCAAAGGCTGGACATTTTTCTCAAAGCTAGCATGGACGCCGACTAGGCTGCACCCGATGCAGTAAATGCGCTCGCATATGTGTGAGTTGTCTCTTACCGCCTTGGCTTCGCCGCAGTCAGAGCAGACAGAGGTGTTTTTGCAACTGTTTTCGTGGTGTCTGAACTGATAACATCTCCTGCATCTGAGAGGCGCAGGGTAGCATCTGCGTACAGGTAGTTTCTCCAGTCAGCAGACTATCGAGGAAGGGGGGGGGAAGCAGTCGAAAGTGATTTGTAGCGCACCTGTGTGTACCCGTTCGTCTAGTGTCGACCAGGTCTTGTCATCTTCCGTACTTCCGTTATGGTCTTATTTTTGTCACGTAATCCTTCTAAGATTTCTGCCTCCGAAGGTATTTTTAGGTTTGGAGCAAATGCGGTACCTTTAGACGAGTGTAGTTTTGCATGGTAGCTTATTTGTACTTCGTGCTCTTGGATCTTTTTGAGGTTCTTGAGCAGCTTCTCCGCTTCCAGTTGCGATGGGAGTAGGACAAGATAGGAATGATCCCTTAGAGGTTTGCATGAGCGGACTCTAGGAGCTACGTGCTAAATCATTTTGCAGACCACAAATGGATTGAGGTCTGTAATTTTTTTCGAATCGTCAGCAAGCTTGATTGTGACATATTTCGGGTCTGTGCTCGAGTTCATGCTACCAAGCGTTTCTTGTAGGGATGGAAATTCGAGACTGGGACTTCTTTTCCTGGCCTTTTCCGCTGCCTTCCTGGACCAGTTGCCTGAGTCCAGATCGGCATAATAATTTTGCGGCCGTCCGGCCGAAGCCATCGTGTTTTGCCCTATGCGGGCGAAGAGTGTGTTTGAACCAGGTCAGTAGGAATTCTGTGACTTTGTGTCGTAAAGTGTGGTTTCGTCTGTCTTCGTCTAGCTATTTAAGTAACAAATTTTCTATGTGATAAGTGAAGTCAAAGTATATATTACTTAATTCGAAATGTTGACCTATCTAAAATTAAATAAAGTAAATTAATAGTTACAGATTTTATGACTAATTCAAGTCATTATCCGGGAGGAAATGGTGCACCCTGCTCCGGTGCAGGGTGAGCTTGGTTTGCGTTACTGGTTGTTGATGCTACTTGCAAATTTTTCGTGCTTTTCCAGTACTTAAATGGTGTGGAACTTGGCTTATGAGCTTCAAGCTCGAGAGTTATAAATTCCGTCCGCTGGCGCTGGAGGTGTGTCTCTGCTGTTATAATCTTGTTATTTCGGAGCTATAAAGTTTGGGTGCTTCTCAGAACGATGGTGTTTTAAAGCTTGAAATGCGGAAAGCTTTTTTTTCTTTAGAAGCAGTGGCTTGATCGGCTGTGCGGGATCGGGATGGCGTGATTAGATCATCTGCCAGCCGCGTGTTTTTGTCCGCACGTGGTTTGCTTCTTCTGTCATCGACTTTCTAAGTTCTATATGTGCAACAAATAATCGTGAAATATCCCACTTACTTTTAGTCCTTTTATTGTATTGCAAATGCGAAAAGTTGGCCGCAGGATCTGTGAGTCCGTTTTGCCTAGTTTAACAGTTTGCTAACTACTTTTAATTACTTTTGGGACGTTTTAAGTTCTCGCGGTTTACTAGACGTTCTTAACTGATCAGAGGATCGAGCTGTTGTAGTTCCCAGTTATACTATTCATTTTTGTTGCAGCTTTTTGCTATCCTTTTTATAATCATTGGTGCTATGCTACTAATAAGAGACTACTTTAGTAGCTCTGTGCATTCATTAAAAGTTTCAGCACCCATAACACTATTGCTGCTTATACTCCAACTAACTGCGTTTATAAATAACTCTCAATTGTATCTAACGTATTTTATATCTTTAGTATTACTGTTTGCTACATTATGCAGTCTAATTTCAATTTTAATCGACTCATGATCACTAATATTAGTATCCTTGTCGAAGGTTATATAAAGATTTCTCTTAATATTAGTAAAAACCAGCCAGATCAATAATAGTGGACGTCGCTGCAGATTCCGTATAGCTTGGTTTTTGTCGCATTTTCAGTTAGGATATTAATGTTAAAGTCTCCAGTTAAGACTATATCACTCTCCTCCGGCAAATTATCTTCAGCCCATATTTCAAAATAGCTGCAGAAATCACTAGCTGAGAAACTTGGTGACCTGTATAAGACACCTATAACCTTACTTTCATTGTTACTGCATAATTTCACCAACAGAATCCATGTGCAGAAATCCACACTAACATTCTACTTTACTTATTTTTTATGCCAAATCCTTGTGGTTTCAGGGCCTGGGTGGAGAACATTGTGGATAATGTAGTTACTCTAACATGCTGTTTATTTTGGTCTTCTAAAAATTTTGCAAAATCATTAGAGGTAAAACTTGTGCCCCGATCAGATACTATTTTACTTGGTCTCCTATATACAGAGAAATATGTTTCTAAGCAGAATATAGTTTCTTTTGTCTGTGTTGTGGATACCGTATATAGCTTTACAAATTTAGTGAAACCGTTGACTATTAGAAAAATGTACTTTTTCGTCGTACTTGTAGAGGTCCAAAGTGATCTATATGTAAAATTTCGAAGGGTTTATCTCCTGTGATATATCCAATTATTACATCGTTGTTTCTTATGTTTGGAGACCAACATGATTTTTTAAGGTGTTCATAATATTTAGTTGATCCTAGAAGACGCATAGCTTCATGGTGAGTTTGCATAGCTTGGCCCTCCATTTGGACGGGAACATAAAACATTACATCTCCGCTCACATTTTACGATAACGTCATCCGTCTTAGAGTGCGTATATTTGACTTGCTCTATTCTTTAAATCAGATGCTATTTTAAAAAAAAATGAAACCATGACGTTGTGCTGCCGCAAGAATGAACTCAAAAGAACCATCTTAAATAATTAAAATGTCATCACGACCCATCCTACTTGATGGTCGATTTTGAATCTTATAATCGTAGCTCTGGAGCTTCAAAGCCTACCGTGATTCTGGGATTCAGTAACTTTTTGTTCAGAGTTAAGTTTATAGACCGGCAGTCAGTTATGATTTTAAACTGAATTACTATTACATATATTCTAAACCTTCTTAGGGCGTAAATAATTGAGACTGTCTTTAGCTGTGATATCACGATTCCACGTCAGTTGTAATTTTAGAAAAGTAAAATACAGGATATAACTTACCATCTCTTTGCCGTAGCAATAATGTAGACCCATGTTCAATACTATTTGCATCGCAGTGTAACTCTGTTTTGTCACCAAATTAGAATTTAGAATCTTTCCTAAGCAGATCATAAAATGGCTCGGCCAATGTCGCGAAATCTTTTATCATTTACGAAAATATGAACAAAGACTAATGAAACTGTGTACGACTTTAACACATTTGGGAACTGGATACTCGCTAATTGCTCATATATTCCCCACATTGCGCATATAGTACTACTTGGGTATATTATATACAGGCGGCGTCCCTCGTATAACAAGATTAATTCGTACCGTGTTATACGAAACTCTTTTGTTTATTTATTTAAACTAAGATATGATATAGAATAATATAATTTAAGCTTAGATATAAGATAAATCAAGCCAATGCGTACCGTGTTGTATCGAAACCTTGTTTTGTGTTATATCGAATCCTTGTTTTGTGTTATATCGAAACCGTGTTATACGAAACTTTGAAATAATATGAATCAAGGCAATGTGTACCCTGTTATATCGAAAGCAAGTCTTAAGGTGCAAAATTTTATGATAGCTAAAATTTCGTTCCAAACATACATATAAATAAAAAGTGAGTTAAGTTCAAATTTTTATTAAAAAGTATATGAAATTCAACATTAAGATGAAATACAAATATTAAAAATACAACAAAAAATATTATTCAAAAAATAATAATTATAATTATTATAAAATTAATAGAAAGAGCTTATCGCGACCAAAAATTAATTTTCATCAACACTCTCATCAAAAATTACAGCTAACGTATTTTTTTCTCAAAGTTGGTTGACATTCCTCTTCACTAGTTATTTCTCCATCATTACAAAAGTTATCTGACGTAGTTGCAATTACCTGCCTGTTTCGATCTTGCAATTTTGTCAGAATTTCTTTATAAGGAGCTAAAGAGTTTTTCAATTCTCTTCTAAATTTTCCGCTACGCACTACTGAAGAATCTTTTTGCAGATCAATTAACTGTAAATGAGGAACCAATGTAATATAACAAATGTTTTCGGAATCATCGGCGTAATTGGAATTGAAGGTATTTAGTAGTTCAATCAGTTCTTCCTCATTCAAAGTTTGTTCTTCAAATAGTTCCCGAACATCATCAATGTTCATATCTGAAAATCAGTCCCCTTCTAATGTAGAAGCAACCGATATTATTCTGTTATATTCTGCTTTCTTAAATGGGACAAAGTTCCTTCTCTGGACCATTTGGGGTAATAAGGTTTCCAACACGCATGAAGGGTAGATTGTTTTAATTCCTTACAAGCCAAAGCTATAATTGAAACACAATCTAAAATAGAAAACTCTTTCCAAGCTTGAGTAAGCGTTACATTTTTATCGTTTTCCAGTCTTTCGAAATTTTTTTGGAATGCTAGTCGTATGTAATATGCCTTGAATGTTGCAATGATTCCTTGATCTAATGGTTGGATCAATGATGTACAATTTGAACTCTCTACTGTAGCTACCTGCATTATCATTGAGCAATAAAACTTTAAAGCTCCAATTTTTTTTCGCCAAAAACTTTTCTACTTCTGGAATGAAACAATTAAATTTTGCGTCATCCAGCCCTCTATTTGCTCGCCAGAGGACTGGCAGATGAGACTTATCGAAGTTTTTCATTGCTCTGGGATTCAAGGTACGGTTTATTATCATTGGTTTTACTACAAAATTTACCGATATGAGAAGAAATATATTGTTACTTGTGGCACGTGACAAAACCGACATCTGTTGGAAATGGAAAAAACTTTAGGCTAGTGACATCTTAGTAAACCTTGGGTTCGGAAAACGGAGTATTCAGGAAGGTTCTAGTATAATTTGTAGAGTATAAATACGGCGCTACTCACATCCAGGAGGCGGAGTATTATTTCAGACAATGAAGTGAACGAAGTAAGCTATTTGGATTGCGAGAATTAGAAGTACAGTACTAGCGATAACTATAAAGAGTTGATTTGATAATTATTTGTGAATTTGTGAGAGTAAACAGTAAAGTTAAATAAAGAAAGAACTTGTTAATGGTATAAATCAGTATATAGAAGGAATAATTAAAATTCCAATAAAAGTTCTTAATCAATTTAATGAAAAATTAAAAATTCTGAAATATTGTATTTTAAATAACGAACTAAGGCCACGCTCGTAACAATATAATAAATCTCTAGATCGAATAGAAAAGCCTGGCACATACATTTTAAATAAGGTAATCAATTCGGGTGAGCAAATCTTTGTTGTATACCAACAACCAAAGATAAAGAAATTTATGCATGCATAACAAAATGCATCCATAAATTCCTTTAATTCTAAAAGTGGGTCCAAAAGTGCATTCATAAATTAACATGAGCCAATTTATGTTTGAAATGCATCCACAAATTCCAGGGCTCAGATTCAAGTATACATGTGCCAGGCTATCTAAGCAGCACATATACAAATCATCTTCTCATGTCCAAGCGGACGTAGTCATACTCAAGGGCACATGCCCCAAATAATTCTGTCTTCACAACAAGAAATTACGTGACAAACACGTATAATATTTCGGATGAAATATGCACGCGCTAAACACTTTTCGATGGGTCAACATTATTGACCGTGAGAAAGACGCGCATGCTTATTTCGTTCACGTAAACAGATCAGGTGTCGAGTGAAATATTCAAGCGCTAAACATTTTTCGATGAGTCAGCATAATTGACTGTGAGAAAAATGCGCTTGCTTATCTCACTCAAGTATACTGATCATGTTGCAATCCGCCGTCCAGGAAAATTTAACAAGTGGATATATTTTTAGCATGGGAAATTTTGTGGCTTGTTTTCACGATTCAGCAATGTTGGACTGTGGGAAGGAATTGAACAATTCTGATTGGCTGATTCTTTCTCCGGTCTGACATGCTAATTTTGGGGAATGGGTCACATAAAGATTCCTATAGGTCAATTCAAGTGACCAATGAGAGGGCTGCAACAACTGAGCCTTTCTTTAAAAGACTCGTCACTGGACATGAGGAGCGCAGTTTTTGAGCACAGTTTTGAGTGAACAGTTTCGAGTTGGAGTTTTAGTTCGCGGTTTTAAAGAATTAAATGAATATCGGTGGTTCTCGCGTTTTTAGTAGAAGTTTTCGATTGTCTTGTAAAACTTTAATATTAGAGTTTATTTTGTAAAAGTTTTCAAGTTTTAAAATTACAAAAGTTTTGTATTAGAAGTTTTTTCTTTGTTAATTAAAGAATTCGAGTAAAATTAAAATCGTTTGTTTTATCGACTCTTGTGGTATAGCAGTGTACACCCTCTTTTACATATTTATAATTAAAGCTTTTCCGCAAGGAAAAAGTATTTTATTTTGCAGGAACTCGTGTGGACAAACAGGAGCCAAAGACCACAGTGTGTTCCCCTTCTTATCTTTGGAAGGAATACACAACAATTTTGGCGCAGCGGGTAGGATAGTGCTGGAAAAGACATCCTTTATCTTGGGGCTGAGTCTGGCCTTGAGGGCACTATCTTTACCAAAGGACCTACTCTCCTGAGGGCAACGAGTAACAACCAGCCGAGATCTACAAGCCTGTGGCCTAGACAGGTTACACGAAGTGTTGATGAGCATCAACAACCCCCCGGAGGCACCACAGGAAGAAATACACATTGCTACACAGCCAGTTCAACCTGCTCACACTAAGGACAACTCGCCCCGGCTCACAGGAGGCAACCCAAAGGACAAAGAAAAGCATACTCAACAATCTTCCTTGCCGGGCGACCCCAAGGACAACTCGCCCCGGCTCACAGGAGGCAACCCAGAAGAACAAATCGCGACATCTCAAGGCAACATCAAAACAGCCTGCATAACGCAGGAGACAACAAAGCAGCCAACATTTCAACCAGCTCATCAACTAGGAATCTCCCTATGCAGCGGAACTATCTTGCCAGGAACTGGAAAAGTAAGTCTTCAATTTTATTTAGATAAACTATTACAACAAGTGCCAAAATCCGAAAAACTATCCGTTCATCAGTGTCTAGATAAGCAAATAAAGCAATCACATGAACAACGGAGATCAAAAATAAGAAATTTTAAAAAGGAAACTGAGAGGTGTAAAAAAGATCTCGAACAATTTTCCGGATTTTCGCACTCCTATTCATTAAATCAAAGTGAAATTAGTATAGACGAAGCATCCGCGAGTGATATTGTTTTTAATTGGTTAGGCGATTGCCTATTGGAATCCACTTTAGAAGAAATAAGTGAAAATATAAGTGTTCCGCGCATTCTCGAAACAAATAAAATTCTCACAATGCCAGTAGATTACTCGAAAGTAGTCAAGTTAACCGCACAAATTCTCCCTTTATTTTCAGGTGAAAATAACCCATACCGTGGCATAGAGCTGCAAACTTTCTTGGGATGTTGCAAACAAGTCCTTCAGTGCCTAGCTGAAGAGGAAAAGAGTGCCTTTATACAAATTCTGCCTACCCGTCTTCGCGGGGAAGCTTATGAACTAATTACTGCGTCCAGTTGGACATCTTTAGATGAGCTTGAGGCCCTGTTGAATAGAACTTATCTTCCTCGAGAAACATACGAAGAATTAGTCAGTAAACTAATTTCTTGCCGACAGTTTCCAATGGAGAATTTTGTAGTTTTTACTCAAAGAGAAAAACACTTCCTAACTCAGTGTAAACAAGCCGTCGAAATAAAATACGGTGCTGAGGTCTACAGAACTACAACACCACAGTTGGAAGATTTTGCAATTACAGCTGTGAAAACTGGGTCAACCAATCCGCACTTAACGACTTATCTATTGGCTCAACAGGATAATTCACTGGAAGACATAATTAAAAAAGCTCTAGATATGGAAAAATTGCAACAATCCATGGGTTTTTACACCTGTTGCCGCTACTCAAACACCAGTCCAAATTTTACCCGCATGGGCACAAACTAATCTTTTCCAGAGCCCAAATCAACTCAAAGCACAAAACTTCTACACTAGTTCACTAGCTAATCCACCCATGGAGACCTCTCCTGCAATTCCACAGTTCCAAACAGGAACTCTTGGGACCCCACCTCCAATAGCTTCTCACCCAGTTCAAAATGAATTACCAGTGGGCAGTCGATATAGCCAGCAAACTTCAAGAGGCCCCCCAAAATTCTCACAGGGCACCCAAAATTCACATATGACACGAGTCATCTGCAATTTCTGCAGGATTCAAGGGCACACCTATGATGAATGCTTAAAACACAAAAATAATTCTTACTGTACAAATTGTCGCAGCTATAATCACGATATTCGCGACTGTAAACGCAATCGCCCTGGATATAATAATGGTTACCAAGGTAAACCATCAAATGTGCCAAATAAAGTAAACATAAACCAGATTCAAACTAAATGTGATTTCGGTGGACGTCGAGGTCATATTATTACCGAGTGCCACCAAAAACGAAAATGGGTGGCACAGGGAAACTCGAAACAGTCGATCGACCAAAAATCCCCAGGCTCGACTGTAAAGCGGCAGAATTTTGATAAAGGGTCCCCTCTATCCACACTATCAGGAATCCCCATCGTGAAACTTCCCTTAGACATCGCCCAAAGCGGACACGTGCAATTAGTAGTAGACACAGGAGCTGAAGTAAGCTTAGTTAAGAAACAAGCACTCACCGTCCCTAGCTCAATAAATACACAAAAAACTTGCACTCTATAAACACCTTTTGGTACCGGCAAAACTCTGGGAAGTTGCCAAGGGAATTTCACTCTTAAAAATAAGATCCCTTGTAACTTTCAAGTAGTGCAACACTTGCCGAACGTCTCTGGCGATGGGTTATTAGGAAATGATTTCCTTTCGACTCATTGCAATATTGAGGGCCCTAAACGAACACTAAGATTTCTTCGCACAGAAACTAACCCCAAAGAATTTGCTATCCCGCTATTAAAAGCAAGGGATAAGAAGGCACCTCCTCAAAAGCTTTTCCTGTCAAGGTCAAAGTGATGGAACCTGCAGAGGTTAAGCTGTCAACTTGTAGTGTCCCCTTGGTGAATAAACACAAGTCAGGAAAGCTTAAACCTATTCATATGACTAACAAGCACTGGACTGATGAAATCAGGCAGCAGAATGTTCATTTAACGGAAACTATTCGCATACCTGCTCGATCCCAAATAGTGGTCAGAATACCGGTGAACATACAGGAAGAAATGCTCTGCCTATCTGAGATAGACGAAGGAGTCTTTCTGGCAAACAGCCTTCTACCAGCGGGGGAAAAAACAGTGTTACTAGGTATCCTCAACGCAAATAGCCAAGATGCGATCATAACTGACTTTGCATTGCAATTAATACCCACAAAAAATTACTACATCGCACCTTTGTCCGCGGAACAGTATGCAACCCAAGAGAGTATCATAATTAATAAAGCTCAAAAACATACTGGAGCTCGACCTCCAAACAAAAAATGTTTAAAGGTAACCCAAAGGCTGGCACAGCCTCCCCAAGATGCAATATTGCAGCATCTACGCCATGTATTCCCGGACTATGACGAAGCACACGTTCTAGAAAATAACCAACGATTTAGCAAACTAGAACAAGAACTCGAACTAGAGACAACGTTAAATGCCGAGGAGAGAACCTCAATAACTAACCTCTGCTGGTAATATAATGATGTGTTTTTTCTAAAAGGTGACACACTCACCTTCACAAGGGCTATAGTCCATTTAATACCACTACTTCACGATCAGGCCCCAATTAATCGGAAAATGTATAGACTACCAGAGACGCAAAGGCAAGTTATTAATGAACAACTTCATGAAATGTTAGAAAATGGAATAGTGCAACAAAGCAAAAGTCCATGGAATTCCCCTCTTCTAGTGGTTCCCAAAAAGGCAGGACCAAACGGAGGAAAAAAATGGCATGTTGTCGTAGACTTCCGCAAGTTAAACGAGAAAACAATAGGTGATGCTTTTCCATTACCACGTATAGAAGACATTTTAGACCAATTAGGTCACGCTCGTTATTTCACCACTCTTGACTTATCCAGTGGCTACCATCAGGTACTTGTCAACCCAAAAGATCGGCACAAAGCCGCTTTTAGCACCAACTGCGGACACTATGAGTTCAAACGCATGCCATTCGGTTTAAAGGGAGCTCCAGCCACCTTTCAACGTTTGATGAATTATGTTCTGACGGGGCTACAAGGTTTGGAATGCTTTGTATACCTGGATGACATAGTCATCTATGGCAAAAATTTGGAAGATCACAATCGCAAGCTCCGAAAGGTATTTAACCGATTGAGAGAACATAGTTTAAAACTTCAGCCCGAAAAATGTCAGTTCCTGAAAAGGGAAGTAATATATTTAGGTCACAAATGTTCCAGTGAGGGAGCTCTCCCAGACCCGAGCAAGACAGCATGCGTGCAGAACTTCCCGGTTCCTCGAACAGTGAGAAAAGTACAGTCCTTTTTAGGACTTGCTAACTATTATAGGAAATTCATTCCTGAATTTTCAAAAATCGTACGTCCAATAACAAATCTACTTCGTAAAGACAACAAATTTACATGGACTGAAAAATGCCAAGAGGCATTTGAAAATATCAATTTAGCACAGATTTCACCTCCTCTACTTATTTATCCTGACTTCACAAAACCCTTTAATTTAACAACAGATGATAGTAGTGAGGCACTTGGAGCTGTATTGTCCCAAGGGGACATAGGCAAGGATCAACCAATCGCATATGCCAGCCGGACACTAAACAAAGCTGAGAGAAACTATTCGACAATCGAAAGGGAATTACTCGCAATAGTTTGGGCAACCAGGAATTTCAGATGCTATCTTCAGGGTCGAAAATTTAAGGTATACACGGATCATAAGCCCCTCAAAGGCGTATTCAACGTGAAAGATCCTACTTCACGATTAGTGAGATTCCATCATAAACTATCGGAATTCGATTATGAAATTGAATACAAACCAGGAAAATACAATACGAATGCCGACGCGCTAAGTCGTATACCACCACAGACAATCGAAGATAGCCCTGCTCCAACTCTAACAGTAGAAGCGATAATTCACCACCGAATGGATTCCGATTTTGAAGAAGATTCCGCTGTACAAAGTCAATCAGATCTCGCGAATTGCTACGCTATTACTCGAGCCCATAAAACAAATTCCCTAATAGCCACGGATACACCTCCGTTAAAAACACTATCTGAAGAGGCGGAAATAAAATTAAATCCAGTAACAGAGACGATATCCAACACTTCAGCGCCTAACAATATGGACGCTAGTCCGACAACAAAACCAGAGGTAATCACTAGTTCAGAGGAAATACAGACTATACACAAAGATTATCAGGATTCCCTTTTGGTGGACACCAAGGAGTGATAAAAACCTAGAAATGCATCAAGCGGAAATACTGGTGGCGACATATGCTCAGAGATATAAAAAGATATGTAAAGAAATGCTCCAAGTGTCAAACAATGAAAGCTTCTCCTTTGATAAAAATGCCTATGGTCATTACAGATATCGCCGAACAGCCTTTTGATAAGGTCTACTTAGCTATTGTGGGACCACTAGAAGAATCAAATCAAAACAATAAATACATTTTAACTTTTCAGGATAACTGAACAAAGTTTGTTGACTGGTATCCCATTCCGAACGCAGAGGCAGCTACGTTGGCACAGATTTTTTTTTGATGAAATTGTAACACGGTATCGCATCCCCAAAAGGATAGTGACTGACCAAGGAAGCAATTTTCTGAGTGAGTTATTCAAAAAAATCTGTAAGCTACTACGAGTAAAGAAACTTTAAACGTCCGCATATCACCCTCAGTCAAATTGTGCACTGGAACGGGCCCATCGCCCATTAATAGAATATTTTCGCACAATAGTCGACGAAAATCCCAAAACGTGGGACCATTTTCTGCGAACGGCTGCGTTTGTATATAACAACAGCGTACACGAAGGTACGAAGCTAACTCCTATGGATTGTCTATACGGTTTTACGGCAGACGTTCCCTCAAATTTAAAACTGGAACCAGAGCCAGTATACAATCAAGAGAGCTATTATCATCTACTTCGATACAAGCTACAAAAATCATAGGCAACCGCCCGCAAAAATCTCCTCGCAAGTAAGCAACGCTCCAAAGCATACTACGACAAAGCCATACGCCCTATATCTTTTCATGTAGGAGATAAAGTCTTGCTAAAAAGCGAAAACAGAAAGAATAAGCTCTCCCAAATTTGGATAGGACCTTATTTGATAACGGCCATATCTAGCCCTGTGAACAGTACTATAAAAGTCGGCAGGCGACTGGTCACTTTTCATAATAACAGACTTAAGCCATATTATGAATAAATTTTTACATTACATTTTTTACATTAACAGACTAAGACTTGCGTTTACTAACCTTACTGACTTAAGTTGTCGATCAGCTTAACCTAATAGAAGTGCACGTTTTCTCTTACCTAAGCTACTCGAGTTCATGTTACTTCATGAGTAAATGAACCAACTTTTCTTCAAGTAACAGTAGGTCACCCAATTTTCAAATCATTTTCTTTCCGCTACCCTCTTTGCCACCAGGAGAAAGAAAATTCAATCGAACCGTCAGAGCCTGCATTTCAAGAAAACATTGATGCCCTTGAATCTTCTTGACATTGTACTTCTCTTCAGCGTATGATGCAAAAGATGAATATACATTATTAAGAAATAGTCTTAAGCTTTTACATCTTCACGATTTTTTCTATTAGTCAAAACTACATTGTTGTTAACCTCTCACTGTTTTGAGAGCACAAAATTACCTTAATGCCGGTAATCACTACAACGCTAGTCGACTACAAGTTTGAAGCTTGGAACCGCCAGGGTTTAGTCGGACTAAACTTCTTATAATTTTCCTTTTTGTCAAACCTTTTACACTACTCTGGAGATGATCCGAAAACTTACGTAAAATGAAACCAGTGCTTTCTGCTTAAACGCAAAATATGTGAGTACAACTTATACTTACTATAATATTGTACTAACTTCCTTGTTGATGTTGTATAAGAAGACAGCCCCCCCCCACGAACTTGGGAAAAGCGTATCTTCAAATTCACTAATATGTTCACTAATTGCTTGGGACACACCAAATTTACCTGGAATAACGAATCGCGGTAAAATACCACGAACATACTATTCCTAGTGTTTATCAGAAGACGCCGCTCGTTATCCACACCTAAACTAACTTCAACAGGCGACATTAGTTCACTTGTTCGATTATGACAATTCTGCGCGAGACGCGGTAACAAAGTATTAATAACTTGTTGATAATTACACTAACAACAAAGTCCGAGCAAGGTAGAACCAGTAGTTCAAATCCGGGAAGGAAGATGTTCCGCGACGTATATATGTACATACATATATATTGTAGCCAATGCTTTCACATCGAACCTTCATCTGGTTGACTAAAATAATGTATTGATTACTAATTAGTGCTGGGCGATGTTCGTTGATGTTTCCAAAACATCGATGTTTCGGCTCCCGATGTTCGATATTTTTACATCGATGTCGAAGCACTAAAACATCGACGTACATCGATGTTATCCTTTCGATGTTAGGGAATTACATGCTTCTTACCGCAAAGGAATAAATGTATACTGTAAAAAGGAAATAAAAATTTACCTAGATTTGAACAAAGAAATACGTATATTTCAATAAAACTTTGTTGTGGTGAAACGGAAAGAGAAATAGTGAAGTGATTATTCATTTCATTTTCAAAGCATCATTACAATTAATCATCATTAGTTCTTAGAATAATTTGGGCTGGGGGCAGAAAACATTGTTCGGTGGAACCAATCAAAATTTTTTTAAATAGTAGTTGGGAGGAAACAATCCGAGTGACCATACATCACACTGCCGTCACTGATTCAATGGAGACCAAGGAAGTTAGGCCACAAGAGATCGATATAGGTTTGTTTATTCTTTTAGTTACACGGCGAACATATTGTCCAACTTGGTGTGTCCACACACTGTCAAATATGGTGTCCAACATTAGGATAGGAACACATTTCAGGAGCTGCTAGAACTATTAATTGCTATCATTTCATCGTTAGACTTTGTAACGTCGGGCGAATTATGGATGCGACGGGTAGTCAGGAGTCGTCCAGGGCAGGGTTCCACGACGTTGAAATAATATATTTAGAACACTGTCAACTCACTTCAATAGTCATTTATTTCCTTAACTACTAGGGTACAAAGTCTTATATCTACTTCTATACTAGTTCAATTCTCGATATTCATTACACTTATTGTATTTTGTCACTAATATTACGATGGCATTTTATTTATTTAACTCTGCAATTCCATTCTTGATATTCATTACATTTATGTTATTTTATCACTAATATTACTATTGCATTTTATTTATCTAACTCTGCAAGTCCATTCTTGATATTCATTACATTTATGTTATTTTTTCACTAATGTTACTAATGCAGTTTATTCATTTAACTCTGCAAGTCCATATCTTGTGTTTTATTAGGCCACTGATATTATAAATCTTATTATACTAGTAGGTTCAACTATTTAAACGTATTACTTATACTCTAACACTCACTTTATCAATACTACTACACTGGTGTATTCAGTCATTGTAATTCACTATTTGCACGGAAGTCCGTTACTTATATTCTTAGCACTAGTATGTTTAACCACTGAGAGATGTATCATGCGAAATGTCACCACCTACGGCCCATACGAATAACGTACGGATGCTGTAGTTATAACGTACACGGCTAGAAGCGGGTTGGATAGTGCGTGTGAATGTTATCACTACGACCAATACGAATAACGTACGTATGCTGTAGTTATAACCAACACGGATAGAAGCGGGTTGGATAGTGCGTGTGAACGTTACCACTACGGCCAATACGAATAACGTACGTATGCTGTAGTTATAACCAACACGGATAGAAGCGGCTGAGTAATGCGTGTGAACGTTATCACTACGGCCAATACGAATAACGTACGTATGCTGTAGTTATAACCAGCACGGAGAGAAGCGGCTGTATAATGCGTGCTAACGTTATCACTACGGCCAATACGAATAACGTACGTATGCTGTAGTTTTAATCGGCACGGAGAGAAGCGGTTGAATGATTCGTGCGAATATTATCACTACGGCCTGTACGGATGCTGTAGTTCTAATCAGCACTGAGAGAAGCGGTGGACTGGTTCTTGCGAATATTATCACTACGGCCTGTACGGATAACGTACGGATGCTGTAGTTCTAATCAGCACGGGAAGACTAGAGAACGATGTGTCCAGTCGAGATGCTGGGAGGCAACTGGCTGCTGGTCGAGTGTGGCTCCTATTTTTATACTTTCCTCTGACGGACTGAACAGGTGGGCGGTCTACTGGACTTCAATCAGCTCGTTATTACACTGTCGGCTTTGACTGGTCTACTGGTCGGATACTTAGCTGGTCTCTAGTGATCTTTACTGGCTGAATCTCCATTGATAACTAAAAATATCCGCTCTGGCGGCTCCCTTTATATAGGCGTAGATCTATATGGTGTCGAGTGATCTGCCCACCGAGAACCGCAGTCATCTACTGATTTTCTGTGAAGAGCTTATCAGCATACGTTCACGTGGACATTTTTATCCGGTCGGGACTGGATGTGTTTCAATTAATGGGTGGTCATGTGACTTCGTTACAACTTCACTCAACAATAACGAATGCGTTACAAGCATCGCCGTAAACGGTGCAATAAGTTGTCAAACACGTATCCCCGCCACTAAAAATCAAACTAATTTGATTTTCGTCCAACCGCTTGACATACGTGTCACACCACAAACAGGCCCACACACGGTCAAATCTGTGTGGTGGCCAACATGCGTAACCGTACATGAGCCCCTAAGAAAACGTCTGCCTCCTGCAACTTCTTTTTCATGCTCAACAAAGCTCAATTTATGTGCTAATAACATTCGCTTTGTGATTGCAAAAACATCGGAAGGAAGTTCAGAACGTATAGTATAGGCAATCGGAATAACCCCTATATTTAAGCGCTCCTTTGGAACCGCTTCGTATTAATCCTTTAGATAATGGCAACGTCACCAACCTATATATCTTGGCTTATACGTCTTGCAGCAAAAATATTGTCCATTGTGGCCAAATGTTTGTTCTCTCAGGCAGGCGAGACTATAACTCAAATGAGAAACAGTTTGCAGTGAAAACGCCTTTGCCGGTTATTGTTTCTTCAGTCTGTAGTTTTGAGACCTGTAACTTTTTATTTTTATTTAACTTATTTATGCGTTACTTTTAGGAAACTTTTAATTTAGAATTGATAATGAAGTACTCGTTTTGTTTTTGTTATTTTTATTAAGTTATAAATAAGGACGAGAGTAAAAAAAATCTAAACTGAAAACCACAGCATTTTTTCTATGATTTACTAGTCAGACATTTGTTCATTAACATCGATGTGGTATGTGCATCGATGTTATATGATCGATATTATCGCCACATCGATGTTCTTTGGGCGAAGTCAACATCGATGTTCCGTTCCGATGTCCCAGCACTATTCCTAATACAGATCCCACAGTCTTTCCGACTCATTTTCAAATACAAATAAGCCAAAAGGGAGTCGATTACACCGTGGCACTCTACTGGCGGGAACGGTGAAAGTGAACAACAGCTTTCAAATGCCGGGGCTTTGTACAGATAGAAATGCATATTATAACGTTTAAAGACCTGCCAAAAAGCAGGCAACACTCTGTGTAATACCACTCAATAGAAGTGGTGTACATGTATGTGTGTTTGTCGTGTTACGTTGAGGTAGTCAGAGGAATAAAAGAATTAACGGAAAAATGTTACGTTTTGGAACTCTCTCTTTATGGCATTAAGAATAAAAAAAAAACAAATCAATCGGAAAGTTAGTACCTATACAGCTAATTTGTATATATTGGTATATACAGGGTGTTCGGTAAATGTCTTTAATCCTTTAAGGGGATGAAAGTAGAGGTCATTTGGGTCAAAAAAGTCTAGATACTTTTATATCGAACTCCGCTTGGTTTTCGAGTAAATCGATAATATCGATTTTCGAGATTTTGCATACCTTTTCAGAGTAATTTCGTTATAAGTTCTATTGTAATTAATGGATTGTGACGTTCAAACCTTTATTTAAAAGAACACATTTTGGCCTTTCTAAGAATGCATAACTAGTTATAATTGTGCCTTCAATTATTTAAAAAAAAAACAGTTTTCTCTAGAATTTTTTATTTCACCAAAATTTTTGTCGCGCTTCAGTGTACATTTATTCGAAATATCACCATTGCACGAACTTGGCAAAACTATGAAAAAATTTGCGCATTATGTCGCCTTTCCAAAATTCCAAAATGACCTCCATAAGTGCTATCAACAATAACAATCAAAAGTTATAAGCAAACATTTGGAAGATGTGCCCATCGAGGTAATCTTCAGTTTTTTCGTAGGATTCTATCTTCTCCTACAATTTTTAACCTACGACAACCATTTATATGTCATTGTATGGGAATCTGAACTGGCTATTAGATAGGGTACTCTTCGATTTCGAATTTGGAAAATGGAGGGGGTAACTGGCTATTAGATAGGGTACTCTTCGATTTCGAATTTGGAAAATGGAGGGGATAATTTCGAAAAAACACTTTTTTACCAAACTTGACATTTACGTATATTTTGTTATTCCGCATCTTCATTTTCGCGGGAGGTGCAAGCTCTGGGAGGGGCGGGAGTTCAAAGTCTCAACTTTAAGCGGCTATATTTGAATATAAACCACCAATTATGAATTTAGGAATTACTTGCTAGAACAATGCTTGGTTGAGAAAATATAGCCGCTTAAAGTTGAAACTTTGAATTCCCGCCACTCCCAGAGCTTGCCCCTCCCGCAAAAATGAAGATGCGGAATAACGAAATCTACGTAAATGTCAAGTTTGGTAAAAAAGTGTTTTTTCGAAATTATCCCCTCCATTTTCGAAATTTGAAATCGAAGAGTACCCTATCTAATAGCCAGTTCAGATTCCCGTACAATTACATATAAATGGTTGTTGTAGGTTAAAAACTGTAGGAGGAGATAGAATCCTACGAAAAAACTGAAGATTACCTCGATGGGCACATCTTCCAAATGTTTGCTTATAACTTTTGATTGTTATTGTTAATAGCACGTAGGGAGGTCATTTTGCACAGGGGACATAATGCGCAAATTTTTTCATAGTTTTGCCAAGTTCGTGCAATGGTGATATCTCGAATAAATGTACACTGAAGCGCGACAAAAATGTTGGTGAAATAAAAAATTCTAGAGAAAACTGTTTTTTTTTAAATAATTGAAGGCACAATTATAACTAATTATGCATTCTTAGAAAGGCCAATATGTGTTCTTTTAAATAAAGGTTTGAACGTCACAATCCATTAATTACAATAGAACTTATAACGAAATTACTCTGAAAAGATATGCAAAATCTCGAAAATCGATATTATCGATTTACTCGAAAACCAAGCGGAGTTCGATATAAAAGTATCTAGACTTTTTTGACCCAAATGATCTCTACTTTCATCCCCTTAAAGGATTAAAGACATTTACGGAACACCCTGTATATATCTCTTATCTCCAGCTTGAAGGAGAATTGTCAAAGGCATAAAGGGAGTCATACACGGTCTTAAAGATAAGCTGGTTCTGCCTCGCCGAACTACATAAAAGTTAAGTATCAGGTATAATCAAATTATGGTACGGTTACAAATTTTACTTCTTTGATATATGCATTTATATTTACTGAAAAATCAATAATTTTTCGTGAATGCGCTTAATCTAGATAATAAAAGGTCTTCTCTTGTAAGAAGTATTATGATGGATAACAAACGACTACCTTCGGATAAACCCATGAAAGTGATCCTACTCTTTCCCAGACCTGAAAAAGGTAAATTTGTATAGCTCCACCACTGGACTGCGAATGTTGGCACCAGTATTTAATTGACCTTATTATCTGTCCGCAGTGGGCGGACTATTTCTCAAAAAGGGAAGAAAAAGCGGTTCGTATGAGTAGAAACCTTACCTACTCATCAGTACGACTTAGAGGTTTTGCCTGCCCTAGGCGAGTATACTGTACAAGCTGATAGTAATCTTATAGCACATCTAGATTTCCTGCCTGCTTCACTTGTACTCAATTACAACCAAAACTAGAAAACGTTTCTCTCCACTTTCTATGGACCAAACTCCTAGTACCTCCCATGGAATATGCATCCGTAAAAATGTTTTCACTAATTGCAACACGTTCCAGTACTTAAGGAAATTTCTTATCACCCGACTGTTCTCTGAAGTCGTTTATGACTGATTCAAGACATTATCATCGTATTGTCTCATTACTATTATTACTGTCCGGCATGTGGTTCCCATACCAGGAATTAAACCCGGGCCTCCTAGGCGGAAGCCATACTCCAGCGAGCGTTGCGTCATACTACTATTCACTCGAACAGGTACCGTGCCATTGGCCTATACCTGTGATTGTTCTCGTACTACGCAGAAATGCTGTAGTATATAATAGTGTTATACAAAAGTAAGGAAAAATTAACCCATCTCAAGTCAATTTAACGGATACCTTCACAAGCGGATAATACGGTGTTATGGTCGTAGCGTATTGCATATAGCAATATGCTACATTGACGATACTGAAGCATGTAGGCCGGCTGCGTTAAACATAAAAAAATTGAACGCACCCCGACTGAGAGTAATGCTTCCTTCAGCTCGTGTGACATGCGGGTTTGAAAAAGAAAAAGAAGAAGAAGACGTCTCTGTCTTGTCGAAATTTTTGTAGTGAGTGCACGGATGAGAACAAAAACTTATTTTCCAAAAGCATCGGAGAGGACGTAAAACCTGTAAGTAAGTGCAAATAATTTGTCATCCTTACCGGTGAAATATTAGCAATCGGTAAAATCATTTTTCATTTAGATCCGGCATAAAAAGAAAAAAACAAAACCCGCACCGGCGAAAAATTTCCCGAAAGCAGCGAAAACCCAGAGGGACAGTCGCGGAACAAAAGCAATTTAAAGTTACGGCTGCCGTGACCTGCCCTTACACCTAGGTTTGGCAAAGTGGATTATCTATTGCTTTTGGTGCTCAAAGCCTTTAAGTGCGACCTCATTAAAGAGGAATTGTGCTTTGGCAAAGTGTATTCGGCAACTGTGTCTATCCAAAGGACAACGTCGCGTCATAGGCCGCTGTCGGTCGGTAGTTCAGAGCAAGTTTTTTTAAGACAAAGAAAGAAAAAAAACTCCATCAGTGTTAGAAGCCAGTAATATACACTGGCATCAAAATAATTACAATATTGATTGAAAATCACATAAAGTAGTGATCCCAACTTGACATTTTGCGCTAAACTTTTAGCGCCTATATACATCCTTGTATGTTTGACTGCTTCTGAATACAGTGTGTACTCTAAGCACAATCGATATAAAAGAAGTCGAACATAAATAATAAGAGGTCAGATGGTAAGCTGAACCACGGCCGCTTGGAGACGGGATACAACAGCTAGGGATAGGGAACCAGCTAGTAAATTTGGCAAACGCTAAAAGATATGCCGCACGCGAAAGGAATCAACTCTGTTTATCAAATTGTTTCGGACGGAGAACATGTTCCAACTATGATTCAGTCTAGTTAAGTAGATTTCTTCTTTTTATTATTGTATCTTGTGACATAGGTAGGACAGTCCGTTTACATTACGAATATTTCTTTTTGTATCTCCTTTAGCGCGGAAAGCTGTAAAGAAAAAAAATTTTCATCCAGTGACATGATGAAACCTGATGGGGCGCCTCAGCGAGGAAGCATCGGCAACAAAAGTATGTAAGTTGTGTCACCCATTTGTTTTTTTGTTAAAGATTGACTTACTTTAGTTTTGGACTATTGAACTCAAAAGTTTCATTAGCTTATAAGATTAATATCATAGACAGATGCTAGTATTATTCGTACTTACCTTAGTCTTGAATTATTGAACACAAAATTTTCATTAACTTATAAGATTAATATCATAAACAGATGCTAGTATTATTCGTACTTACCTTAGTTTTGGATTATTGAACTTGAACTTTAGCACCACAAATTTTGAAATAATTGAATTAGAAGGTCTATCGTCGTTCGTCTGGCATCACAGGCCATCTTGCTCTTTCCTTCTGAAGAGTTAAACATATAGGCAACTATGACGTCCGCTATCATATGATCTTGTCGCTTAAGTGTCTATTTTATTTAGATCCTATTGTCACAATGTATTTGCATAATTAAGTTTAGATTCGAACAATGCTCAGTGTACCTAAAATAGGTCTAGCATCATGTATGGATGAGAACTTGCGAAATTTTATTATTAAAAGAACTGATTAAAGTACCTTACTAGACAGAATGAATTTATAACGTAATGGCGAGTTGATTTTTTCTCATTTCTTCCTTCACCCTCCTGAGGTCCTCACACGTGGGATGACGGTGACCTAGTTTCGTTTGCTCTCTTTACCGGTCAATTAAGGGACTTTGGACAATTGTGCCACCCAAAGTCAATGGGAGGATGGGGCTTGGTCAAGAAGGCATGCCGTCTGCGCCTTCATGGGAATGCAGGTAAGTGACGTAAAGGTCCCTTCAGGACTGAGTGAGTGCGAGGCTTTCGTTTGTAGGCACGAGAATCTTTCTTTTGATTATGGTTGGTGACAAGCGGCAGGTTATTTCGGGAACTCCCCCACACTCTCCGCCACCCTTAGCCGAGGTGCTAGCGTGCCGCCCTGTACTAACGCTGTCATCGAGTGATCTGTCAGCTCATGCTGGCAGTTTGGACTTCACGTCCTGACCATTCATCACTCAACATACATCCATAACAACGGTTTAAAACAGGTTAAGTTCATCATCCATTATCTTATCCATACTTTAACTACGTCGAATCACGTTCGATATTATTTTTCAACCAGAATCTTTCTTACGTTTTCTCCAGATGGCAGCCATATTAACGATAACCCTGCTACTCGCACTTAGCGCAACGCATAGCCAAGGGAATCCATTGACGATAACCAAACTGGATAACTCCGGCATACTCTTTGAAGACGTGGGCAACTTAATAGTATACCACAACACTTGGAATATCTTGACAGAGATAGATCTGACAGAGCTACAGAACCAAACGATGTTAGCGGAATATGCAGAGCATCTGACTCTCCGGCTATGCGGTAATCAGTCGCAGGACGGTAGTTCCAACTTTTGTGCTACCCAACAGGCACACCTGACTAGTACAATAGAAGAGTTACTATCACGATCTCGGACAGCTCGGTCCATCTTTGATGGAATTGGTAACGACATGCATTTCTTATTTGTAACTATGGACAGCAGCAATGAACACGAAATTTGCAGTCGACTGAGCGAGCTAGAAAAGGATAAAGAGGCCCTAATCAAACTTGAAGAGCAACAAATAAGTATAGTAAAGAACACATTGGAAAAAATTCAGAAACCAATAGTAACACTTTTAGATAGGCAACAAAAGATTGCCTATCAGGTCAATGACTTACAAAATATGACCGAAAGTCTGATTGAGAGACAATTACGACAAGATATGGTCTCTAACCTTTTACTACAAGTGATAGAAATTGAGTTCCGGCAGCAAGCGTTACTCGACATCATCATTTCCAGTAGAAGTAACCATATTCACCCCCTACTAATATCTCCAAACACTTTAATTGAGGTATACTCCAAAGTGTCCAAATACTCAAAAATGTTTGACTATACTATACGAAACTGCACAAAGGCAGTGCTACCTTTTACAAGAAAAATTACTAATTAAAGTAAAATTACCTATTTTCAACTTACCCAACTTCAGACTTCAAAAAGTCCATTGCTTCCCAATCCAAATAAAAGCGAATCATTCCTTGGTACCCGACATTGAATATGCATTCGTAGGCAGTCATGATAACACCCAAGAGTTTCTACTTTTAACTGCCGATCAAGTGAAATTATTCAAAAGAGTCACTCACAATATTGAGAAAAATACGTTTATGGGTCGTCTGAATACTCCAATAATAAAAGCTGCTCTATCTCAGGAATGCATAATAAAACTACTATTCAACCCCCTAAATGAATCCATACATTGCAAACTCAGAGTTCAACTACCACAAAGGGATATACTTATAAAATTGAACCGACCCAATGTGTGGTTATTTTCATTCAATACTCGTTATGATGTTCAAATTATGTGCCCTAAACAATACACTACTTCACGCCTAGTCGGGCAAGGGTCCCTGGTAATTAAGCAGCCATGCCAAATGCAAATAGGCGAAAAGACGTTGTATTACGAAGGAGAAGAAAGACATCCCTTAAGTGTTAGTCAACCTGTTTATTTTCCGCCTATAAATGAAACTTTAATTAAAGTTAAAATACCTGAGATTTCTCTCACTCCACTTGGTAAAAAGACCACAAAATTAGAACTATTGACTGGGGATGAAACCAATCAAATTATACGCGGTGGCACCCACTCACTCGAGGAAATCCAAACAAAGCTAATCGAACTAGGGAAATCACATACTCAGACCCATTCTCGGATTTTGACAACGACATCTATCTCATTTAGCTGCTTGCTATTCATACTGTGCGTAATCTACACCGCCGTAAAATACATATACCCCGCCTATTCAAAATGGCAACAAAAGGCACCCCAAGAAGCTCCTCATGAAGAAACTTTATATTTACCAGAGAACACAACTGCTAATAAACCCCAAGCGGTAAAACGGGCACAATCCCTCCCAAAAACCAAGTCAGTGCAATTATTAGTATAAATAATATTAAATAAAAAACAAGATCACTCGCAGTTGTTCCAAATATATATCTATTCATATAGAAATCTAGATACCTAGAAAAATAGCCTTAAATTTCTTGTATGTTTAAAAGACATTTATAATTTTTATACTCTAAACCTAGACATATATATAGCTATTCATATAGAAATCTAGATACCTACAAAATTAGCCTTAAATTTTTTGTATGTTTAAAAGACATTTATAATTTTTATACTCTAAACCTAGTCATATATATACCTATTCATATAGAAATCTAGATACCTAGAAAAATAGCCTTAAAATTTTTTGTATGTTTAAAAGACATTTATAATTTTTATATTCTATACCTACCTATTCATATAGAAATCTAGATACGTAGCAAAATATCCTTAAACTTTTTGTATGTTTAAAAGCCGTTATATTATTTTTATTCAATACATGGATATATACCTATTCATATAGAAATTTATCATTAATCGTTATTGCAAAACAGGCCATGGAAATGGATAATTTTTGTTTATTAACTAGCTTGATAATTAGCTACTCAAAGACGTCATAAAATTACTTATAAAAATATTCATAAATAATTTCAAATGTTTTCTGAATAAAAATAGCATTAAAATAGCATAAAAATTCAAATACGTAACAAAAAGTAACATATTAAAAGACGTCATAGATTCTATATATTCAAAAGAAATACCTACATAAAAAATATATAAATGTAGGGGTGAAACTACATATGATTGTAAAAATTTTATATCCAAAACCGAGAGCCACCGCATAACCACCCTTGTATGCCCCAAATAATTCTGTCTTCACAACAAGAAATTACGTGACAAACACGCATAATATTTCGGATGAAATATGCACGCGCTAAACACTTTTCGATGGGTCAACATTATTGACCGTGAGAAAGACGCGCATGCTTATTTCGTTCAAGTAAACAGATCAGGTGTCGAGTGAGATATTCAAGCGCTAAACATTTTTCGATGGGTCAGCATAATTGACTGTGAGAAAAATGCGCTTGCTTATCTCACTCAAGTATACTGATCATGTTGCAATCCGCCGTCCAGGAAAATTTAACAAGTGGATATATTTTTAGCATGGGAAATTTTGTGGCTTGTTTTCACGATTCAGCAATGTTGGACTGTGGGAAGGAATTGAACAATTCTGATTGGCTGATTCTTTCTCCGGTCTGACATGCTAATTTTGGGGAATGGGTCACATGAAGATTCCTATAGGTCAATTCAAGTGACCAATGAGAGGGCTGAAACAACTGAGCCTTTCTTTAAAAGACTCGTCACTGGACATGAGGAGCGCAGTTTTTGAGCACAGTTTTGAGTGAACAGTTTCGAGTTGGAGTTTTAGTTCGCGGTTTTAAAGAATTAAATGAATATCGGTGGTTCTCGCGTTTTTAGTAGAAGTTTTCGATTGTCTTGTAAAACTTTAATATTAGAGTTTATTTTGTAAAAGTTTTCAAGTTTTAAAATTACAAAAGTTTTGTATTAGAAGTTTTTTCTTTGTTAATTAAAGAATTCGAGTAAAATTAAAATCGTTTGTTTTATCGACTCGTGGGGTACAACAATGTACACCCTCTTTTACATATTTATAGTTAAAGCTTTTCCGCAAGGGAAAAGTATTTTATTTTGCAGGAACTCGTGTGAACAAACAGGAGCCAAGGACCACAGTGTATTCCCCTTCTTATCTTTGGAAGGAATACACAACATCTTTTAGCAGAAAACATGTCTCACAAACATAATACTGAAAGCCTTTCTACGAGACTCTAACATTTGGAGCCCAAGTAACTGGCACCTGGCCTCGTATGAGGGAAGACCAACTTCCCAGTTAAGCCCGCGCCAAGCATAACGAGTAAATGATCTTTGTATAGATTCAATGCATTTAATATGTAAAGCAGTATAAGGGCACCAAGCAACAGAGAAATACTCCAATATGGAGCGAACTAATGAAACATATACAGCCTTTAAAGTGTAAGGGTCTTGAAAAACAGTGCAGTTACGCTTAATGAAATCGAGCATTTTAAATGCCTTGCAGGTGACATAATCAACATGCAAAGAGTAGTTCAACTTGTTATCAAAAATTATATCAAGATCTTTAATCTCAGTAGGTCCGTCTACAGTAATGTCTTTAATCACGTAATCAAACAAAATAGGATTAATGCAACGATAAAAGCTGAAGCTTTTACACTTGCTAGGATTGAGTTCCAAACCATTTAACGAGCACCAAACCAGAAGTTTATCTAGGTCATTTTGAAAATGTAGACGACCTGCTAGATCTCAAATTGGGAAGAAAATTTTTAGGTCATCAGCGTACAAAAGACATTTGCTCCCATATATTCTGTCGAAAATTCAACTGTATGTGTCATTTTTATAAGTTGTGAAGTGCCGTTTGTATTTCTTTTACTGTAGGTTCAATGTTAATTTGCTTCAGTGTTGGTTTCTGCAACATTTAACTCTGAATTGATTGTTACAAATGCCGCCGACAAACTTATCAGGAAATGCCCTTTTAAGAAAGCTTCATATTTTCAGTTAATTGGCTTATTATAAATTGACGAAAATATTTTTTGAAATTGTCCCAGAAAAAACTTTCATTGTTAATTAATTTAAAACGCGAAAATAGTTTCTGGGACAATAATTATATACGCTCATGCAATTTAGCAATTTAGTTTATATCTATTATAATTTGTTTTAGCCCGAAAGGATTGAAACGTAGAAATATAGATAGCGGATAAAATATTGAAATAAGAATCAAAATATAAGATAAGTTAATCGTATATGTTATGCTCTATAAGTTGAATAATAATTTCATTTTTCTAGAGAGCCGAATAATGCATGGATTCTAATCTAATGGAAACTGTAAGAATTTCCAAAGTATCGTAAATTTTATACTGCTTTTGGGAAAAATAGACATTTTCTGTGTATTTTAGGGGGAGGCACAACTGCCAAATTTTTTATTTAAGTATTTTTATAGTTTTAAAGCTCAGAAAGTTGTGTTGTCTGTCCGTTGAATCTCAATATAAAATATTTTAATAGAAGTTTATAGATTTTTCATTTTTTTCTTTAATTTATAAATAGCTGAAATGCCTCGCCGTTGTATTGTTCCGGGATGCAAATCGAATTACGATAGTTGCATTAACACCGTTTCAGCTTTTAATTTTCCGCGTGAAGAAAATATTCGTAAATTGTGGTTAAGAGCCATACCGCGTAGCAACTGGGAACCCAGTAAATATTCTGTAGTTCGTATAATTCATTTCCGCGAAAGTGATATTTTACGAAATGCTGTCGGTGGTCCATTAAAATATCCAAGGCTTGTATCGAACGCCGTTCCTTCAATTTTCCCAAATTGTCCATCTTATCTATCAAAGCCAACGCAGACAATATCGCGAACAGACCGTAAAGTAAGATTATAAAAAGCCATTACAAGAACTGAGGATCTTAAAAATAAACTTTTAATTGCGGATCAAATTAACAATTTTCAACATTTTTTTGACAATTTTGAAGGAAAATTAAACTTAGACGGATGGTTTCTTATAAAACATTAAAAAAAAATACTCTTTTTTTAAGTCGATGATCAAAACGAAGTATGTAGTAACTTGTTTGTTCGCGTTGTGGTAAAAGATAACGAGCTCAGTAGCAAAAGCCTCGAATGGATATTACCTGCTAATAAAAAATTAACTCTTTGGTCGCAATTTGTTAGCATTTTAAATCGATACAAAAGTGATCAAATCATAAATTTGGCACATCGGGAGTTTTATGTAAAAGAAGCTCTGCATAATCTCGAGAAAGCAGATAGCTTTAATGATGATTTCGAGCACGCTGTCAAACTTGAGATAATAATTAATCAGGTTAAGTTACTGCTGCTGTGTATGAATTACTTCGAAAATTTATTTTCCTTCCATCCAAAAGGTATTTGCAATATCTTTCTTCTTCTTTTCAAATTACTCCGGATTATAAGAATGACGCCAACGACGGGCGTTATTTGGAACATGCTGTTGAATCCTTAACGGAAAAAAAAAATAGTAGCTTTATTAATAGATGAGATTTATATTAAGACTAGCCTACAATATAAATCTAATAATATAACTGGTCTAGCAAGCAACAATACAACGGAGGCGGCAAGAACCGTAGAGTCGTTCATGATCAAATCAGTGTTTGGCTCTTTTACAGAAATAGTTCGGCTAATACCGGTATTAAATCTTAGTGGTAGAACATTACATTCCATTACAATAGACGCGATTCAATTTGTTCAAAGCTTAGGTTTCCAGATAACAGTTTTAATAACGGACAATAATATAACAAACCAGAGCATGTTCAAAATACTCCAGCCTAATAGTGCCAATCCAGATTACTCGCAGAAGCGTATTTTCTTACAATTCGATCCTGTACATTTGTTTAAAAATTTCCGAAATAATTGGATTAATTTGGAGCCAAAAACTATCGTTTTTACAGATTTTGAGTCTGGCGAAATTAAAAAAGCATCTTTTGACAATATTTCCGATATATATTATAGTGAGCAACATTTGACCGTAAAAACAGCATTTAAATTAAACATTAAGACAATAGAAACCAATAATCTGGATAAGCAAAAAGTTTCATTAGTTGACAATGTCTTTCATGATTCCACCACCATCGCGACTTTAGAATCGGACGGTTATTGTGAGACAGCAGAGTTCTGTAGAATTATTCGGAACTGGTGGAACATTGTCAACGTTAAAAATAAGACAAAGGGATTCGAAAAAGGAAATGCTGATTGTAAACCAATATGTAATATAGCTGATTGTCAACTCAAATTTTTACATAAATTTATTGCCTGGCTTCATACTTGGAATCGGGCAGAAAATAATTTCGCGACGTTTACTTCCGACACGTACCAAGCTGCTGTTCTCACAACTTCGACCCTAATAGATACGCAAAGTACTGTTTATCTTTATCTGAACTTAACGTTAAATACATTTTACTAGGGAAACGGATGATTTGGAAAGTCGTTTTAGATTATATCGATCCGTAGCCGGTTGTCGATACAAAATATCGTGTATAGAGTTGATTGAGTCAGAGAAGAAAATTAGGTTACATAATGTGTTTTTGCACAATAAGCAAGATTTTAAACAACTTGTCCAAGACGAAGGGGAAAATACTTTACGTGAACAAGTTGATATTACCATTTACAGTCCAATTTTTTACTCATCATACTTAGCTGACGCTGAGGTTGATGGCTCTGCTAATTTGTATGCTTGCGGCTATGCTTCATATGCCGTCGGAAGATTTCTGAGGTGCAACTTATGCCAATCCTTGATCATTGATAATAAAGGCCTCCCCGTAGACAATGAGTATTTTGAAACTATGCAACGCGGTGGTTTATGCATACCTACGGAAACAGTTAAAATTATATTTTTCCATATGTGCTCAATATTTCAGTTCATTTGTTCTGAAGAAAAATACTCCACAGCTTTTTTTAACGGGAAAAATCAGAAAGGGATTTTATGTGCCTTAGTTTTCCAATCTCTCCTGTCATCTGAAAATTTCCATGTGGACATTGATCATGTCTGTACCTGCGGCTTCCCCAGCTTTGAACTGTATTCAAAAATTTGTTCACCTTTATCAAATATTCTTTTAAACAATTATGTAAAATATTTTAATGATAAGCCATCGTATAATAAGCGGAAGCTTGTTATGGAACTATGATGAGTGATTTGCTTGGGACGTAAACTCCCGACTGCCAGCATGAGCTGACAGATCACTCGACGGACAGCGTTGACTGCAGGGCGGCACGCTCGTTCGCCTCAACTATTGGCAGAGAGTGTCAGAGTCCCTAGTTGACCTGTAAAGAGAGAGAGAGATTAGGCGAGCATAGACGACCTTCATCCTATGTGCGAGGGCTTCAGGATGGTGAAGGAAGAATTAAAACTTTCAGAATTTCCTATTTACGTTATAATTTCAGAGAAAAAAAATCTCATCAATTCAAAACATATGTATATAAATATGTGAAAACGAATGTCGATCAAATAGGCAGGTATCGTATTAAATTATAAATATATGTACAAGTATAGTTCCAAGTTGAAAAGGTATATAGGTAAGTATACCATGAAATTATAAATAAAATATGCAGGTATAGTATTAAATTATAAATATATGTACAAGTATAGTTCCAAGTTGAAAACGTATGTATATAAATTTATGAAAACCATTATCGATAAAGAAGGCTCTACAGTGCAAGTCGCTACCGAAGCCGAAATATGCGTATACCAAAAGAAAATATTTAATATATCAATCATACTCACGGTAAAAATTCCACGGCATGATGAAGCGCTTCAGCATCCGCCATCTAGTTAAATGAATTAAATTGGAGGTTAATGCTTCGACTTGCTGTCTGTATGCTTTATCACAAAAGAATCTGTTGAGTTGAAATAATATTGCCCAGCGGCACTCGTAACTACACTTGAACGAAATTAATTTTTTTTCATTAGATAGAGTTCAAAATAGTGGTTAAAACTACAAACTTCTGAATACGAATATCTAAAATCACCAATTACTCTAAAATATGAGTAAATAGGAAAAAATATATCCTTTTCACAATTTATCGCTTAATTAAGTTCATTTCTTAAAAAAACTAGAGCTATTTCCATTGATAATTTTCCAGACAGTATACCATGACATTCCATTGCATTCCATAATGTGGCCATAAAAAAACAGAAATTAGACTGATACTGGACAAACAAAATTTCAGTATTAATTATAACGTGTGTAGGCTATAAAGTGGAAGAATATCCATTACAGCTAATAGAAGAGATGCAAGAAACATAGCCATGTCAAATTATATCATACAATCTGTCTTCAATTCTTGTAGACTTGCATTACAAATAACAACACATTCCTCTAATGCCAATTTTGTTTGTAGTTGGTTCTCATTAAATGAAGCGTTTGCATCACAGATGCTATCTGCTGGTATTTTTTTGTTTTTTTTCCTTAGTTTTACTTTAACATAAACTGCTTCCTGATCTGAATAACTAAATAAATGTCCTGGTACACGTTCTTTCAATGAAATTCCATACTCAGAGATTGATTCCTCGTAATCATCTCTTGGTCTTAAAATATGATCAATCCTGTTTCCTAATGAATTTTGCTTAGCAATAGATGCAGCTGTATAAGAATTTTTTTTCGCAATCGCTAGTTCCTACAAACATATCATTACAAGAGTCTTTCAATTCAGAAGATTGCGTCAGTATTCTATATGACATATCATTTGGTTCTGTATTTAAATCACCAGCTAAAATATGTAAGACTGCATTATCTCTGGTATTTTTTTTTTATAAATTGAAGGCCTGAATAATGCGATGTGCGTTATAATCATCATTTTCATTATCATACTCAGCATGAAGGTGAGCAATATAAATATTAATCAATTGATTATTGACTAAGACTTTACACAATCCAACTCCTTTGCCTCCAAACCAATCACACTTTCGGGCAAGATCTCGGGGAGAATTTTCCCAATATTTCGATGGTGAGATGGTCGGGTCAACAAAAGATCAATTTATCCTTATTTTTATGTAGCTACATATATATACATGAATCAGCGATCCTTATCTCTTTGACCTCGCCAAGTAAAAATCACATGTGCTGTGCCATTCTCTTTGGCCTCCGTAGAGTTGCAATTTTTTTTTCCTTTTAAATTTTGGCAAATTTTACAAGGAGAGTGCCAATATCTCTTCTCCGTCGTGTATCGACCAGGTAAAAGTATAATTCAGTTATCTGCAAAATTTCGAAACAATGAGTACTCTCGGAAGAATGGATTTTCCGTAAGGATATTTACAATAATAGATGCACTCATTTCCAGTTGCAAATTTATAATTGTAACAATACGCATACCTGTTATATTTCTTGGGGTTGCTCCTTCTTAATCTTTCCACGTCGGATGTCCACACTTTTTACAAATTTTTTCTGGTTGTTCACCGATGACTTTTTACTTTGACGACGAGTAAAACTCTTCTTCTTCTTTTCTGTCACATCGACGTGTCACTCCGAGACCGAGGAAACGCATTTCTCTCGGTCGGGGTGCGTTCTTTTTTTATGCTTGACGCAGCCGGCCTACACGCTTCAGTAATTCTTGTAGCATTTTGCTATATGCAATACGCTACGACCATAACAGGGCAGAGTGGTCTGCGCCACCCGTGGTTCACACAACGCTGAAAAATGGCTGAAACATAGGCCTAATCGCTGCGGGCGCTCAATGTGTGTCTCGACCCACGACCTAATGCGTATTCCTCATCACTCGTGCTATATTCAGGTTGCTCTACTTGACCGAGGACGCATCGAGGACACATCCCTGAAGTCTCGTCAGTCTTTGATCAGACCTCGACATCCCTCTCTGTGTGGGAAGCCAAAGCCACATCGACAAGCTGGTAGCCTAAAAAATCCAGCCGGTCGATGTCTCTATGCCTTTCCTCACCGAGATGCTGAGGAAGCCTTGCGATCAGCAACCCAAAGAACTGATCGCCAAGCTTTCCCGGCGCAACATCTCACCCTGATCTCCGACTGGCGATTGTTCAAGGGTGTGTCTCCCAGGCGTCGTCGAAGTAGTGACATGCTGACAGCCTTATCCAGGAATGGATTCCAACAGGTATATCACCCACCACTGACGGGGCAATAGGAGGGCTTCGCGATATCCTATAGTTTACCAGTAAAGCTGGTTGGATGCCTTCTTAAGACTACCAGGATCTAGATTTATTACTGCTATGTCCGACGGTTGTCGATTAACGAGAGGTTGTAGACGGACGGACAAAAAAAATCCTCCTAATGAGGCCGATCCGGAAGGGACTATAAAAGGTTATCTACTCAAAAGAGGTAGGGGTGTGCTGATGAAATTGAATTCCAACAGGTATATCACCCACCATTGACGGGGCAATAGGAGGGCTTCGCGATATCCTATAGTTTACCAGTGAAGCTGGCTGGGTGCCTTCTTAGGGCTACCAGGATCTAACGTGACAATAGATAGACGACGTTTCTAGACTGATGATCACTGCCTGATGTCTTTGGCGTGATAGACTCCTAACAGTTTCCCCTGCAGATCTTCAAGCTCGTATAGGGAGTTTCCTTTCTTGACATTTGACAAATTTTCGTCCCAGTTTAGCACTAGTCTGCTGTTGGAAGTTGCTTTGGGCAAAATTCCGTCTAAATACCTCTTGACCCACTTTGAAATCAACAGGTTTCGCCCTGAGATTATAGGCTCGTGAACCCTGTTCGAACGCATGGTGTAAATTTTCCTGCACTCTCGCACGGATCAATCTCAGTTTGTCCACAGCATCTACTCTCAACGGCTCATTAATAGTTCCAAGGCTCCTTAAGATGGAATAGGAGCTGCCATGTTCAATCATTTGTTGACCGAAAAGTGTTCGATAAGGAGAGAAACCAGTAGCTTGATGCAAAGATCTCCTGAGGGAACTAGCTATTTGCCTCAGTATCCCATCCCATTTCGTATGTTCCTTCCGAATATACGCTCTAATCCCTGACAATAGAGACCGGTTCACTCGCTCTGAGGCGTTTGCTTGCGGCGAGTAAACTGCCGTTCGGAAGTGCTTCACCCCATACTTGTCCAGCAATGTGGTGAACTGAGTCGAGCAAAACTGGACTCCATTGTCAGAGACTATGACTTCCGGGACTCCGAACACGTGGAACACTTCCGTCTCGATGAATTGGCATACATTGAGTGTAGACGCTTTTCTCACAGGTTTGAGAATCGGAAATTTTGAAAAGTGGTCAAGAACTATTAGAATGCAGACGTTTCCCTTCACTGACCGGGGATATCGACCTAGAAAATCGATATACAGCTTTTGCCATGGTCGTTCTGTCTCAGAATAGTTTTGGGAGCCTTCGTTTCCTTACACACTTCACAGGCCTACGTAGTTTCTGACGTCAACTGTCATTCGTGGCCAGTACAAGTGTCTTCTCAGACGTTCTAGTGTTTTCCCTATACCACCGTGTGAAGCCAGTGGCGGATCATGAGCCCTTGAAATGACGTCTGCGACAAGCCCTCGTGGAATCCAAAGCTTCCAAGCCTCTTCCTCCTGAATCGGATCGCCTGTTCTCGGAACAGTCCGAATGTAAACGAAGCCATCCCTAACGCAAAGATCCGGTAGATTACCAGAAGTCGTTTTAACCTTATGCCTCAGTTCCTCATATTCCAACGAGCTGAAATATGGCGAACTAAGGTCAACTTCCGGGCCAGGATTTTCGTTTGTGGACAGGCTGTCACAATGGATGCGTGACAGCGCATCAGGGACGACGTTCAGGCTTCCTTTTCTGTGCCCAGTAGTGAAGTCGAAGCCCTGAAGCTTCAAACTCCACCGTGCAAGTCTACCGCTGAGGTCCCTTTGAGACACCAGCCATTTCAAGCTCGCATGATCAGTCACTGTCTTAAACGGCATACGTTCTATGAAGGGCCGGAGCTTCTGCACGCTCAAGATTGCAGCTAAGCATTCTTGCTCTATGATGGTGTAATTTCTTTGTGCTGAGTTCGACTTTTTCGAGACGTAGGCTATTGGCTTCTCGTGGCCCTCGTCATCTAGTTAAATCAGCACTCCACCAATACCTTGTTGACTCGCATCGCACTGTATAACGAATGGTTTGGTGAAGTTTGGACTCACTAACAACGGAGCAGAAGTAAGTTTTTGCTTCAAAAGTTCAAGAGACGTCTGGGCTTCAGGTGTCCGTTTGAACTGACTAGGGTTTTTAAAGGTGTCTGTAATGGAGGCAGTTAAGTCAGCATAGTTCGGGATGAACTGTCTATACCATCCCGCCATACCTAGTAGGCGTCGGGCTTGCCGAACAGTTTTAGGTGACGGATAGTCAACTATAGCTGAAATTTTGTCAGGGTCAGTTCTCATACCTCCCTTTCCGACAATAAAACCCAAGTATTTGGTCTCTTTGATACAAAACTTGCTCTTCTCGACGTCAATAGTGAGGCCAGCTTTCCTCAAACAATCCGCTACACGGGATAGTAACGTGAGATGCGAGTCAAAGTCTGATGACAGAATTAATAAATCGTCTCGATAGACGAGAACGTTCTCACGAAGATCGAAGGGAATGACTTTATCCATGAGGCGGCACATCATTTGTGGAGCGTTGCATAGGCCGAATGGCATCACCATGTACTGATAGAGAGGATGACTAGGCACTGTAAAATCGGTCTTCTCTCTGGAATCAGTGTCTAATGGGATCTGCCAGAATGCGTCTTTCAGGTCCAGGCTCGTTATGTAGTTTGCCGGAGGAAGTCGGCTCAGAAGTGCGTCTATCTGCGGTAGCAGATAGGCATCCTTCTTCGTAACAGAGTTGACCTTCCTGGCGTCAAAACAAAGCCGAACTTTTCCAGGCTTCCTCACTAAGACAACTGGAGAGCTCCAAGGACGCTGGCTCTCTCTATCACACCCAGTGATAGCATTCGCTCTAATTCGGCATTCATCAAACTTTGTACTGCCCTAGAAATCGGATAAAACCTCTGTTTTATCGGGGTCGCGTCATTCGTTTCAATCTTGTGAGTGACCAACGATGTTTTTCCCAGGCCTAAAGAGGCGAAAGAGGGGAAAAGCTGTTTAGTGGCTTCTAAGCGTTGTTGCTCAAGACTAGAAAGAATATGGCAGTCGGTGTCAGAGGTTGCTATTACACTTGGATTCACTTCTGCGACTATACCCAGGACATCTGGAGCCAACCCAAATAGACGCCAGAAGTCTATTCCCAGATATAGTGCCTGTGTGAGCCCAGGAACGCACGTTTTGGTTATTATCACGGAAAGTGACATCCAAGTTAACATGACCATGCACAGTCGTCATGGCACCATTTGCTACTTGGATATGTGTCCGATACTTCTTCCATTCGACATCTGCTTCTGCAAGCTTCTCTAGAGCTCCCTGACCTAGAATACTGACAGTGGCACCACTATCAAGTAATCCAGTCTCAGTTCATCCAAGCAGCTTTACTTCGGCGTACGGCCGAATGTCGTCTGGAATCGACACGGAAATCTGTGCCAATTTTTTCCTTTCCAGCCTCCTCCGTCGACAGTATTCCCGCCAACGAATTGTTGATCGTTTCTTTTTCGGTCTAATATCCAAGTCAGGAAACACGATTTCAGCTAACTCTGCCACTGAGGAGAAGATTCGGTCTCTTACTGCGTTGTATTTCTGCAGACGCGTATGATACGGCGTCAGCGGATGTAAAACGGGCTCACGCCCACTCGTCATAACAGAGCTTGGTGGCCGTTTTAATATAGAAATGCCATGAGGCCAAACCTCCTGCTCGATAACCTTGTCAGCTAAAAGTGCTGTCGGTCTTATCGGGACATCGAAAATTAAAGGCTCTTCCAAAGAAGTGTCTAATAATGTCACAGGCTCCCCAGAAGTGGAAATGGGAGCTTGAGGATCCGCTGAGAAGCCTATCAGGCTCTCCGTCTCCATCAGTGAAATGTTCGTACTATCAGGTGTTTTACTGATATCATCAGAATCACTGAATAATACCAGTGGACAATTCGGGGATTCGTCACGGTCTGCTAATGGAGCGGACCTTCCTCCTTGTTCAAGGCTTGAACTGGAGGGTTCGTTGCAGTTCTTGCTTGCGACGTTGACGCTGGTCGGAAAGAGGTGGTGGTATTCCCGACTTCGTCTCAAGTTTTTCTGTAGACAGTGGCTGCAATCGGACTTGAAAATGTTCTTGCGTCCGCATCCATAGCAGAACACAACTTGTCTCTCCTGCCGGCAGTCTTGGAAGAAGTGACCGGACTGGTCACAGTTCCAGCAGGTTACATTCTGAGGGGTTGTAATAGCAGATAGCAGGACTTCCTCACTGCGTTCAGACGATGTATACAATTCAGTCTCAGTCTGACGAAATTCATCCACCTCGCTGACTCTTGGCCGCGATAAGCATTCCAGCTGCTCGCTGTCGTGATTCGCTGCTGCGTCGCCTGTATTGGAGTTACGAGACTCCGTAGTTGATGTATTTTATTAGTGGGATGTAGGCAGATCTTTTGCTGAATGTCTGGAAGCAGGTTAGACTTTACGATCTCTAAAAATTCTCCGCCCGCCAAGAGACTTTGCAGTTGATCGCGCAGCTGTACCAGGTGTTGATGGTACGTAGCAAATGACTCCCCTGCTTTCTGTTTACGCAACATCAGCTGAACTTTGACCTTAAGGTCATCTAGCTGTAATCCCCATTCAGCTAATAGAGCTGTCTTCACATACTCCGATGAAGGCGTGGAATTTTGCCTCACGAGAGACCAGTACCAGTCCATATCTGGTCCAGAAAGTAAGGTTGTCATGTGCCTTACTAGAAGATCGAAATCTCCTTCTAAAGCCGAATACGTCAAAGCTCCCACTCGAAATACAAATTCGTCGACAGTAAGCCGTGAGCTGTCACCGCTATACGATATATTCCACCTGCGGATAGGACTGCCAGAACGTCGCTATCCTACGCCTGCAGGGTTACGAATAGGTGGTGGTGGTGGGGGTGGAACAAAATCTGGTCTCGGCTGATTACTAGGCTGACCAAAAGCTGAATGCGTCTATTTGACGACTGCCTACGCGAGTCGTGAAATTCTTGAGGTGGTCTTGGGTCACCCATGGACGGAGGTGGTCGTGAAAAATCCGTGGGCGGCATTGCTACTGAGATCTGTTGTCGGACAGTAGTTATTAACTCAGTCCGCAAAACATCGAGGCTCTGTTCGAGGCGTTCGCGTACCAGGTCTTGCATTTGCATGCGTAAGCCTGCCATCAAAGCATCCGTAGCTGCTGAGGTATGTCCACTGCCAGAAGGCAGTGGGCTATTTCGTCGCGAGTTAGGATTGGTAAAAGTCCTTGAATGTAGATCTGGCATTCCAGGAGAGAGTGATCGTCGACTAGGGGGTGGAACTGTCAAAGGTAGTAAGTCAATTGTTGGCATGGAAGGTAATGGATCGTGACTGATAGTCTTTACGGGCTTTGTCATTTTCGGGACCGCACCTGTATACTCAGTAAAGTCATACTGCGTGAGATGAAACCTGCAGGTAGGGCAGTTTGATTGCTGCCCAATCCACGTTTTCAGACATGCCTTGTGAAACACATGTCCACAGACCGTCTTCACTGGCTTCCTCTGCCCTGACCAGTCGCCCTTCTGACAGATGGAGCATTGGTCTGGCAACAGTATCGGTACCCCAGTTGCTCGCGGTGGTGTTCGCGCTGTAACCATTGTAGAATCAGTCGTCTTTCAAAACAAAAAAAATCTTCAAACCAAGGGTTTGGGATAGATATCAGAAAAATTTTAAAGAATTCGAAATTCGGAAACTAACAGGCTCTTCAAAAATGAAGAACGAAATACTGGTTTAAAAATTTGAAGGTTGGAACGATATACTACAATTCCAAAAAAATTTCTTCCCAACCGTTCGAAGATTAAGACTAAAATTTCAGCAAAAATAATTTTTTATTATCGAAAATTCGTCTTATCAACAGTTCGGAGAGATTATCAAAAATTTCAAACAAAAAAATCAACTATTCGGAGACATTAGCAGAATGTTACTACTCAAGCTACGAGAAATATTGATCGAGCAACAATTTTCGTTCCAAAGTTCGCTTAATACGTTTCAAAAGAAAATTTCCAAATCATAAAATTTCTCCCTCACTTCCCAGAGCTACCTCTCACCATAAAAATCTAAAGGCCGCTCTCTCTCTTTTCAGGTCAGAACATCTATACAAGCAAGTGACGTGAATGTGTGCATTGAAAAAAAATTGTTTGAGTCCTCACGGAAATCTGGGAAGAGTCGGGTTGGAGAAGCTAGAGACTGAAAATGATACTAGAGATTCTTCAGCCAGGCAGTTAGCGCAGTATGCTAACTCCTAATTACTGAAGGTCTCCAGCATCACTTCCATCCTCCAACAACTCTTTCCTTCCTCTTCACCTGATTATCGTGTCCAGCTGACATTCCAACCGGGCAGAGCCATGAATCTGGTCAACTAGTTAGCTGAAAGCCAAAAAGTCGTCTCACTATCTCAACTAATAGTTCAGGCTTGAGGCTTGGCCAGGGTCAAACCTAAAGCCGAACTTTAACTTCCAACAATTTCCAAAAACTTTCAAACATTACGTTACTTTAATTCAAAATCGAGAAACAAGATATCAAAAACTTTCAAAAACTCTAACTTTACTTTACAAAAAAAAATCTATTAACAAAACCGTCAAACCTCAGGTCCACATGTATTCTCCACTAGATATGAGACTACCGAGTCAGACGATTTAGCTACTAGCCAAATGTCCATATCTCAAGTAGCCTCAGTCCCCAGTGTCAAACACATTTGAACACCGAAGTTGACTGAGGTGGCCCCACGTTGGGCGCCATTTTTGTTATGGAACTATTATGAGTGATTTGCATGGGACGTAAAGTCCCGACTGCCAGCATGAGCTGACAGATCATACGACGGACAGCGTTGACTGCAGGGCGGCACGCTAGTTCGCCTCAACTATTGGCGGAGAGTGTGGGGGGGGGGGGGGGGGGGTTCCACAAAAGACCTGCCGCTGCCGTCAGCCATAATCAAAAAAATTCGTGCCTACCTAACACAAAAAGCCGGCACACTCGGTCCGGAAGGGACCCTTACGTCACTTACCCGTATACAAACGAACGCGCAGTTGTTCTGCCTTCCTTGCCTGCCCCATCCTCCCATCTGACTCTGAGGGGCATAATTCTTCAGAGTCCCTAGTTGACCTGTAAAAAGAGAGAGAGACTAGGCGAGCCTAGACGACCTTCATCCTATGTGAGAGGGCTTTAGGATGGTGAAGGAAGAATTAAAACTTTCAGAATTTCCTATTTACGTTATAATTTCAGAGAAAAAAAATCTCATCAATTCAAAACATATGTATATAAATATGTGAAAACGAATATCGATCAAATAGGCAGGTATCGTATTAAATTATAAATATATGTACAAGTATAGTTCCAAGTTGAAAAGGTATATAGGTAAGTATACCATGAAATTATAAATAAAATATGCAGGTATAGTATTAAATTATAAATATATGTACAAGTATAGTTCCAAGTTGAAAAGGTATATAGGTAAGTATACCATGAAATTATAAATAAAATATGCAGGTATAGTATTAAATTATAAATATATGTACAAGTATAGTTCCAAGTTGAAAACGTATGTATATAAATTTATGAAAACCATTATCGATAAAGAAGGCTCTACAGTGCAAGTCGCTACCGAAGCCGAAGTATGCATATACCAAAAGAAAATGTGTAATATATCAATGATACTCACGGTGAAAATTCCACGGCATGATGAAGCGCTTCAGTATCCGCCATCTAGTTAAATGAATTAAATTGGAGGTTAATGCTTCGACTTGCTGTCTGTATGCTTTATCACAAAAAGATTTTCTGTTGAGTTGAAATAATATTGCCCAGCGGCACTCGTAACTACACTTGAACGAAATTAATTTTTTTTCATTAGATAGAGTTCAAAATAGTGCTTAAAACTACAAACTTCTGAATACGAATATCTAAAATCACCAATTACTCTTAAATATGAGTAAATAGAAAAAAATATATCCTTTTCACAATTTATCGCTTAATTAAGTTCATTTCTTAAAAAAACTAGAGCTATTTCCATTGATAGTTTTCCAGACAGTATACAATGACGTTCCATTGCATTCCATAATGTGGCCATAAAAAAAACAGAAATAAGACTGATACCGGACAAACAAAATTTCAGTATTAATTATAACGTGTGTAGGCTATAAGGTGGAAGAATACCCATTACAGCTAATAGAAGAGATGCAAGAAGCATAGCCATGTCAAAGTACATCATACAATCTGTCTTCAATTCTTGTAGACTTGCATTACGAATAACAACACATTCCTCTAATGCCAATTTTGTTTGTAGTTGGTTCTCATTAAATGAAGCGTTTGCATCACAGATGCTATCTGCTGGTATTTTTTTGCTTTTTTTTTCCTTAGTTTTACTTTAACATAAACTGCTTCCTGATCTGAATAACTAAATAAATGTCCTGGTACACGTTCTTTCAATGGAAGTCCATACTCAGAGATTGATTCCTCGTAATCATCTCTTGGTCTTATTAAAATATGATCAATTCTGTTTCCTAATGAATTTTGCTTAGCAATAGATGCAGCTGTATAAGAATTTTTTTTCGCAATCGCTAGTTCCTACAAACATATCATTACAAGAGTCTTTCAATTCAGAAGATTGCGTCAGTATTCTATATGACATATCATTTGGTTCTGTATTTTAATCCTGGTATTTTTTTTTATAAATTGAGCAGTATCAAAGGCCTGAATAATGCGATGTGCTTTATAATCATCATTTTCATTATCATACTCAGCATGAAGGTGAGCAATATAAATATTAATCAATTGATTATTGACTAAGACTTTACACAATCCAACTCCTTTGCCTCCAAACCAATCACACTTTCGGGCAAGATGTCGGGGAGAATTTTCCCAATATTTCGATGGTGAGATGGTCGGGTCAACAAAAGATCAATTTATCCTTATTTTTATGTAGCTATATATATATACATGAATCAGCGATCCTTATCTCTTTGACTTCGCCAAGTAAAAATCACATGTGCTGGGCCATTCTTTTGGCCTCCTTAGAGTTGAAATTTTTTTTTCCTTTTAAATTTTGGCAGGAATATTTATATGCAGTCTTACAAGGAGAGTGCCAGTATCTCTTCTCCGTCGTGTATCGACCAGGTAAAAGTATAATTCAGTTATCTGCAAAATTTCGGAACAATGAGTACTCTCGGAAGAATGGATTTTCCGTATGGATATTTAAAATAATAGATGCACTCATTTCCAGTTGCAAATTTATAATTGTAACAATACGCATGCCTGTTATATTTCTTGGGGTTGCTCCTTCTTAATTTTTCCACGTCGGATGTCCACACTTTTTACAAATTTTTTCTGGTTGTTCACCGATGACTTTTTACTTTGACGACGAGTAAAACTCTTCTTCTTCTTTTCTGTCACATCGACGTGTCACACCGAGACCGAGGAACCGCATTTCTCTCGGTCGGGTGCGTTCATTTTTTTATGCTTGACGCAGCCGGCCTACACGCTTCAGTAATTCTTGTAGTATTTTGCTATATGCAATACGCTACGACCATTACAAGCTGCAAAATTTTACATAAGCCATCTGTTAAAAACATTCTGAGCTTTAAAATGGTATAGCTGTGCTATTTGTCAATGAAAATTGTTATTTTATTTATATTGAAATAAGTATTTTTTAATTCATAATAGTATATTATTTTATTTATCACACGCTTTATTTTTATTATTAAGGATTGCTGTCGAAAGCTATTTATTTTTGTTTGAGTTTTAAAATTGTATAGCTGTGATATTTTTCCATGAAGATTGTTATTTTATTTATAAGTATTTTTTAATTCATATTTTATTATTTTATTTATCACACGCTTTATTTTTATTATTAAGGATTGCTGTCGAAAGCTATTTATTTTTGTTTGAGGTTTAAAATTGCATGGCTGTGATATTTTTCCATGAAGATTGTTATTTTATTTTTACTGAAATAAGTATTTTTTAATTCATTTATCACAAGCTTTATTTTTATTACCAAGAATTGCTGTCGAAAGCTATTTATTTTTGTTTTTAAAAAATTGATTATTTTACAAAGACTTGTCTTTGCATGAAAACTTTTATTTGTTATTTTAGGTGGAGAATTATGGTTTATAGGCCTCCTGGGGAACCTACCATATAAAAAAAAGGTAACGGACTAAAAGGGACACCTCTTGGGTAGTCTGGAAGATCCCTTATTGCAATTATTTTGACAGAAAAAAAATTTAGGTTATTTCTGATTTCTTCCTACTTCCACCAGCGTCTACCAATGGTTAGATCATTCTGCTGGTTGGTTACAGGATATTGAAAACTATCGATCATATTCTTTAATTTCTATTGGACATTTATGTATATAAAGAAATTCACAATTGCGGACCCAAATAACGAAGAATTCTTTAATAGATTAAATTATAACTGCAGTGTGTTTGATATGTATTTTCTTATGAATCAAATTACAATGCCATCAATACCAATGCTGTCTTTATTCTTAATTTTTTTCAATAGTTATCCCGAAATCCCTCCAATCTATACACTTATCCATCCCTTTAATTCCAACAATATCAACAATTTACTCAGCTGAAAAAAATGCTTTGTACCTACGTCAGTTTTTATATTAAATAAGCAAAAGAAAAACAATTGCAGTCAATGAAATAGTTTTGTCGGTTCATTTCATTTTCTGTGGTAATACTGTATTTATATGGAGACCTTAATGTAAGCCTGCTTTGTAAAATATACGCGAGAACAATTTTAGAAACTATACTATGCAAGCATTGCATATACGTACATCCTCAATAAATTCTGCCCGCTTATTTTAACACTGCAGTCATAGTCGTACCAACTTCCAGAACAAAATAGAAATTTTCATGCGCATGATATTATCTTCTAGTTAAATGATTACGCACTTTGTCCATCAGAACCATCTAACCATTTCAGTTATCAAAATTCTGATAACTTAAATCTATTATTCTTAATAGCCTTAGTTGAAAAATGTGGTACTGATTGATTTTAAGTGGAAATAGTTTTGCTGTTCAGGAGTATACATTCTCGCGTCAAGTAGACGGAGCTGGGGACAAAAGTTACGCCATTTCATAAACAACATTTTCCATCTTGTATACTCTCTTAACATCGTCGATAATTGACTCAAGCCTTCGTGGCCTCCAATAATGGAGGGCGCTGCGGGACGTGCGTGAAGTCTTACAATCGAAAAGCACGATTTTATCAAGGCTGCTTTTTATGTGGCAGCTGAAAATGATATTTCATGTTCAACAGTAAAAATATCAGATACTTTGGTTGACGCAAAAGTGGCGGGAGACGCACGAAAATGTGTAAAACGTGTACGTCAACCCAACTACGCACGATGACTTAAGTAACTTTGAAACAGACTACAGTGCGACACGACGATTTACAAGCGTGACATATCTCACTTATTCAACGGACAACAGTGGACAAGAAGTCACAGCATCACATCATCTATGATTTGTAACGTATACACCGAAAGCGAATTACAAAAATCGCAAGGTGTTATTGCTGATCTAGAGAAACATCACATAAAAAAAACAACTGATATTCATAGACACTGCGAACTAAAATATTAATCAATTTAAAACAGTTAGACAATGAAGTTGCAGCCTTTTCTAGTCGGTGATTTTTCATCATTTTAACTTTGATTTTGTTTGTAAGTATACGTGTATGCGTATGCGAAAATCAAAATAACCATATCCGTACCTTAGAGCAAAAGGGTATTAAGTCCAAAATTTCAATTTTTCCGTTTTTTGGCTCATCTGGATTTGAATTTCGCGCTCTATTTAGTGGTCTACTACTTAAGACGATTGGACGTAAAATAACGAAAATAGCATTTTATGAACAGTATTAAGTCCACTTTGCTACTGGAGCAAAACAGTATTTTCTTTATATCACATGTATTAGGTCCAACATAATACAAAAATCATCCAGGGCAAAACCATATCATGTAAAAAAAAAGTATTAAGTCCCACATAATACAATTCAGACAAAGTATTAAGTCCACGATCACAACGTGAGCCAAGGAAACAGTGCAAGTCTCTACACGTTTGTACAGGTTTTTAACGCACGTATTAGTTTATATCACTGTCTGATATGTTGTGATGCACTTGCTGATTGATTGCAAAATAAAATTCGTTTTTTGTTTAAGTAGTGGTTTGTGTTTATTTGTAAGTGACTTAATACAAAAGCTACCAATACTAGCTAAAAATGGGAGATAGATCCCGCAGAATGCTTCAGCTTGTTCTGAAAAGTACAGGGTGCACCAAAAATGAAGACTCTTTAGTGGAAGGTGTCTCTTACGTATTATTATTTCTTGTAATACATTAGTACAGTGGCGCAACCAGCACTTAGCGTAATATAATTATTATTTTTTTCTGTTCTCAAGTTGTTCCTGTTGATGAGAATTATCTACTTGTGTTAAATGATGAAAAAGCCGGACCAAAATTGATTCAATGGAAACCGTAAAAAGTAGAGATGTGAGGACCCCCTCAAGTTCAAATTAATACACCTGCCACCGCAGATGTTGCTGAAGCCATCAGTTCAACAAGTGGTACCTTAGTTAGTAAAGAGCAATGTCGCCTATTCCGTCTACAAGTAATATATACGAAGATGAAATAGACCCATTCGAAGATTCTGCAAACTCTTTTGGCCCTAGCATTAACTCCAGTGCTGACAGCGATTATGAATCCACGCATGATGATCGTGATGAGGAGAAAGAAGAGTCCGTACAAATAGACAAACAGAAGAAAGGAAAGAAACGTGTAAGAAACGAAAATATGTGGCAACGAAATGTGCGGAAAAAAATGTGGATGTCTGGCAAAAAATATAAATCCTCGAAAACTAAACGTACTATGAAAGAGAAAAAAATACGAGAGCCTTGTAGAAACTGCCGCTTGAAATGCAACGAAAAGATCTTAGGTCCTCAGAGAATACAAATTCACAGAGAATTTTGGAATCAGGAGACAAACAATGAACAAAAAAGACAGTTTTTATGTTCTTGTCTTGAAGAAATATCTGTCCAAAGAAAAAGAGAACGAATAGGTAGGTTAGCTGGGAAACGCCAATATAGCTTGAAGTATTTTTTTACTATAAAAGGAAAAAAATATCAGGTCTGCGGAAAGTTCTTTTTGAGTACGATGGATATTTCTCAAACATTTGCCCTGCAAAAACGTCAGTCTGGTGAAGTTATCGAACGCGAAAAAAGTGGAAAGCAGCCGTCAATTAATAAAGTGAGCAATGAAGTAAAGGATCCGTGAACATATCATGCTTTTCCATGTGAAGAATCACATTATAGTCGCAGAAGAACAGCAAAAAAATATTTAGGAAGCCATTTAAATATTTCTACAATGTACCGGATGTATAAAGAGGAATGTACCATGGAAAATATTCCTTTTGACAATGTTGGCAAGGAATGGCTTTACAGTCAAATTTTTAATACAGAATTTAATTTATCCTTCGCCGTTCCTTCAAAAGACACTTGCGATATGTGTGACGAGTTTTTGATTAATCTAAGACAATCAAATGATGCTGAGCGAGAAACTTTACAGGCACGATACAACTCTCATTTATTGGAGGAGATAAAAGATACAATCTTTAAAAAATGGACAAAGAGATGTCCTTAAATAATCCTGGACAAAAAGTTTTAATGATTGATCTTCAAAAATGTCTTCCTTGCCCAAAGCTAGCAAATTCCCAAAGTTTTTATAGTTTAAAACTCTGGTGTTTTAACAATACAATTTGCGATGCAACAGAAAACAAGGCAAACTGTCTAATGTGGGATGAGTCAGTTGCTGGCTGGGGTGGGAACGAAATGGCTCATGCTTGGTCCGATACATAAATTATTTACCTCCAAGCATAAGGTCTGTGCTTTTTTGGACCGACTGTTATGGTATTATGTTGAGTGATTGGCTAGGACGTGAAGTCCAGACTGCCAGCATGAGCTGACAGATCACCCGACGGACAGCGTTGACTGCTGAGCGGCAGGCTAGTTCGCCTCAACTATTGGCGCAGAGTATGGGGGGTTCCACAAAAAGACCTGCCGCTGCCGTCTGCCATATACAAAAAAATTCTTCGTGCCTACAACGAACAAAAGCCGGCACACATTCGGTCCTGAAGGGACCCGTATGTCACTTACCTGTATTTTGGTGGAAGGCGTAGGTGTTATACCTTCTTTTGCCAGCCCCATCCTCCCAATTGACATTGGGTGGCACAATTTTCCAAAGTCCATAATTGACCTGTCAAGGGACTAGAGCAACCCTACACAACCCTCATGCGAGAGGGCGCCAGGATAGTGAGGGAGGAAATAAAAGAGTTCACAGCATCGTTACGTTATAAAAAGTTCATCCAACACTTGTATTGATCTGAATTTAGGCTAATTTACATTTAAAATACAAATGGCAGTAAAGCCTAGCCTAAATTTTAACATAGTCCTATGATTCCAAGTTTAGGGCTTCATTTACGGAAAAAATTTTAGAATTGAAGCGCAGTTCTCAAGGAAATTTATACTGTTGCCAAGTGACTGTGCTAAGTATACCTAAATCTATTTATACCAATTGAAGGTGTAAATGCTAGTCAAAATGCAATTCTTAAAATATAGGAATATATAATATGTATGTCTAACGTGAAAGTTCAAAGGCAAAAATACGTGTGAATATATAAAATATATGTCTAAAGTGAAAGTTCAAATGCAAAAATAGGTAAGTATACAATATGCATGTCTAACGTGATAGTTCAAATGCAAAAATATGTGTGAATATATAATATGTATGTCTAAAGGGAAAGCTTAAATGCAAAAATAGTTGAGCATCTATAATATCTGTCAAAAGTGAAAGCTTAAATGCAAAAATATGTGTATACATGATAGATAAGTATAACGAAAAACTTCAAAATCCCATGGTCTGGTGGAGCGCTCCAACATCCAGTGAGTATCTGTAGTTCAATTTCAATATATAAAAATTTTTAATACTTGTAGGTATTCGTTCCCTATTTCAGTGCTTGCATTACGCCGTCACTAATAACATAAACCTTACTATAGGACTTAAACAATCTGCCTCGTCTTATAACTAAATCGCCTTTTATGTGCAGCATTAAAGCACTCAATACTTTTTATGAGAGAAAGATAAAAAGATAAAAAATATTATAGGACCACTGCACTTGGTGAACTTAGTGGAGACTCATCGTCTGTTGGTATATGCGTAACTTCTTAAAGCTGTTAATTGAACGGTTGGATTCGTATGCCGTTGCTCTTGCATGTTTTCTGACCATTTGCCTGGCCTCATCGGGCATAATGCAATCAAACTGAGTTTACTTGAGGCCCCAAATTATTCATCGATGAGCTTCTTTAGTTAGCACTGAAGAAGCTTTTCCTTTGTATTACCTGGATTAAAATCCACAGTTTCTTGGATCGATTCCTTGCACTCTGCCAGATTTTTCGGGATTTATTTTCTTTGGAATTCTGACGTATACTAAAATTCCTTGTTACCCAATGCGAATATTTGGTTAAAGTTTGCTCTTTTACAGAGATTTAGATAACAATTTTTAATTCTTTTCGGGGAATCGACACTTTTCTTTACCGCACTGATCACCATTCGAGGTTAAAAGTGACTTGCACCACCCGATTTTGTCTTCTTCTTCTTCGCATCCGCATGTCATCTCGAGCTTGAGGAAACGCATTTCTCTCGGTCGGGGTGCGGTCGTTTTTTTATGCTTGACGCAGCCGGCATACACGCTACAGCACGTGTAGCATATTGCTATATGCAATACGCTACGACCATAACAGGGCAGAGTGGTCTGCGCCACCCGTGGTTCAGACAACGCTGAAAAATGGTCGACTGAGCTAGCCGGTCTTAAACATAGGCCTCATCGCTGCGGGCGCTCAATGTGTGTCTCGACCCACGACCCAATGCGTATTCTTCATCACTCGGACTACACTTGCCCGATGACGCATCGAGGACACATCCCTGAAGTCTTGTCAGTCTTTGATCAGACCTCAGTCTATGTCTCTCTGCCCTTCCTCACTGAGATGCTGAGGAAGCGTTGATCTCCGACTGGCGATTGTTCAAGGGTGTGTCTCCCAGGCGTCGTCAAAGTAGTGACATGCTGACAGCCTTATCCAGGAATGGATTCCAACAGGTATATCACCCACCACTGACGGGGCAATAGGAGGGCTTCGCGATATCCTATAGTTTACCAGTAAAGCTGGTTGGATGCCTTCTTAAGACTACCAGGATCTAGATTTATTACTGCTATGGCCGACGGTTGTCGATTAACGAGAGGTTGTAGACGGACGGACAAAAAAAATCCTCCTAATGAGGCCGATCCGGAAGGGACTATAAAAGGTTATCTACTCAAAAGAGGTAGGGGTGTGCTGATGAAATTGAATTCCAACAGGTATATCACCCACCATTGACGGGGCAATAGGAGGGCTTCGCGATATCCTATAGTTTACCAGTGAAGCTGGCTGGGTGCCTTCTTAGGGCTACCAGGATCTAACGTGACAATAGATAGACGACGTTTCTAGACTGATGATCACTGCCTGATGTCTTTGGCGTGATAGACTCCTAACAGTTTCCCCTGCAGATCTTCAAGCTCGTATAGGGAGTTTCCTTTCTTGACATTTGACAAATTTTCGTCCCAGTTTAGCACTAGTCTGCTGTTGGAAGTTGCTTTGGGCAAAATTCCGTCTAAATACCTCTTGACCCACTTTGAAATCAACAGGTTTCGCCCTGAGATTATAGGCTCGTGAACCCTGTTCGAACGCATGGTGTAAATTTTCCTGCACTCTCGCACGGATCAATCTCAGTTTGTCCACAGCATCTACTCTCAACGGCTCATTAATAGTTCCAAGGCTCCTTAAGATGGAATAGGAGCTGCCATGTTCAATCATTTGTTGACCGAAAAGTGTTCGATAAGGAGAGAAACCAGTAGCTTGATGCAAAGATCTCCTGAGGGAACTAGCTATTTGCCTCAGTTTCCCATCCCATTTCGTATGTTCCTTCCGAATATACGCTCTAATCCCTGACAATAGAGACCGGTTCACTCGCTCTGAGGCGTTTGCTTGCGGCGAGTAAACTGCCGTTCGGAAGTGCTTCACCCCATACTTGTCCAGCAATGTGGTGAACTGAGTCGAGCAAAACTGGACTCCATTGTCAGAGACTATGACTTCCGGGACTCCGAACACGTGGAACACTTCCGTCTCGATGAATTGGCATACATTGAGTGTAGACGCTTTTCTCACAGGTTTGAGAATCGGAAATTTTGAAAAGTGGTCAAGAACTATTAGATTGCAGACGTTTCCCTTCACTGACCGGGGATATCGACCTAGAAAATCGATATACAGCTTTTGCTATGGTCGTTCTGTCTCAGAATAGTATTGGGAGCCTTCGTTTCCTTACACACGTCACAGGCCTACGTAGTTTCTGACGCCAACTGTCATTCGTGGCCAGTACAAGTGTCTTCTCAGACGTTCTAGTGTTTTCCCTATACCACCGTGTGAAGCCAGTGGCGGATCATGAGCCCTTGAAATGACGTCTGCGACAAGCCCTCGTGGAATCCAAAGCTTCCAAGCCTCTTCCTCCTGAATCGGATCGCCTGTTCTCGGAACAGTCCGAATGTAAACGAAGCCATCCCTAACGCAAAGATCCGGTAGATTACCAGAAGTCGTTTTAACCTTATGCCTCAGTTCCTCATATTCCAACGAGCTGAAATATGGCGAACTAAGGTCAACTTCCGGGCCAGGATTTTCGTTTGTGGACAGGCTGTCACAATGGATGCGTGACAGCGCATCAGGGACGACGTTCAGGCTTCCTTTTCTGTGCCCAATAGTGAAGTCGAAGCCCTGAAGCTTCAAACTCCACCGTGCAAGTCTACCGCTGAGGTCCCTTTGAGACACCAGCCATTTCAAGCTCGCATGATCAGTCACTGTCTTAAACGGCATACGTTCGTTGCGTGACGGATAGTCAACTATAGCTGAAATTTTGTCAGGGTCAGTTCTCATACCTCCCTTTCCGACAATAAAACCCAAGTATTTGGTCTCTTTGATACAAAACTTGCTCTTCTCGACGTCAATAGTGAGGCCAGCTTTCCTCAAACAATCCGCTACACGGGATAGTAGCGTGAGATGCGTGTCGAAGTCTGATGACAGAATTAATAAATCGTCTAGATAGACGAGAACGTTCTCACGAAGATCGAAGGGAATGACTTTATCCATGAGGCGGCACATCATTTGTGGAGCGTTGCATAGGCCGAATGGTATCACCATGTACTGATAGAGAGGATGACTAGGCACTGTAAAATCGGTCTTCTCTCTGGAATCAGTGTCTAATGGGATCTGCCAGAATGCGTCTTTCAGGTCCAGGCTCGTTATGTAGTTTGCCGGAGGAAGTCGGCTCAGAAGTGCGTCTATCTGCGGTAGCGGATAGGCATCCTTCTTCGTAACAGAGTTGACCTTCCTGGCGTCAAAACAAAGCCGAACTTTTCCAGGCTTCCTCACTAAGACAACTGGAGAGCTCCAAGGACGCTGGCTGTCCTCTATCACACCCAGTGATAGCATTCGCTCTAATTCGGCATTCATCAAACTTTGTACTGCCCTAGAAATCGGATAAAACCTCTGTTTTATCGGGGTCGCGTCATTCGTTTCAATCTTGTGAGTGACCAACGATGTTTTTCCCAGGCCTAAAGAGGCGAAAGAGGGGAAAAGCTGTTTAGTGGCTTCTAAGCGTTGTTGCTCAAGACTAGAAAGAATATGGCAGTCGGTGTCAGAGGTTGCTATTACACTTGGATTCACTTCTGCGACTATACCCAGGACATTTGGAGCCAACCCAAATAGACGCGAGAAGTCTATTCCCAGATATAGTGCCTGTGTGAGCCCAGGAACGCACGTTTTGGTTCTTATCACGGAAAGTGACATCCAAGTTAACATGACCATGCACAGTCGTCATGGCACCATTTGCTACTTGGACCTGTGTCCGATACTTCTTCCATTCGACATCTGCTTCTGCAAGCTTCTCTAGAGCTCCCTGACCTAGAATACTGACAGTGGCACCACTATCAAGTAATCCAGTCTCAGTTCATCCAAGCAGCTTTACTTCGGCGTACGGCCGAATGTCGTCTGGAATCGACACGGAAATCTGTGCCAATTTTTTCCTTTCCAGCCTCCTCCGTCGACAGTATTCCCGCCAACGAATTGTTGATCGTTTCTTTTTCGGTCTAATATCCAAGTCAGGAAACACGATTTCAGCTAACTCTGCCACTGAGGAGAAGATTCGGTCTCTTACTGCGTTGTATTTCTGCAGACGCGTATGATACGGCGTCAGCGGATGTAAAACGGGCTCACGCCCACTCGTCATAACAGAGCTTGGTGGCCGTTTTAATATAGAAATGCCATGAGGCCAAACCTCCTGCTCGATAACCTTGTCAGCTAAAAGTGCTGTCGGTCTTATCGGGACATCGAAAATTAAAGGCTCTTCCAAAGAAGTGTCTAATAATGTCACAGGCTCCCCAGAAGTGGAAATGGGAGCTTGAGGATCCGCGGAGAAGTCTATCAGGCTCTCCGTCTCCATCAGTGAAATGTTCGTACTATCAGGTGTTTTACTGACATCATCAGAATCACTGAATAATACCAGTGGACAATTCGGGGATTCGTCACGGTCTGCTAATGGAGCGGACCTTCCTCCTTGTTCAAGGCTTGAACTGGAGGGTTCGTTGCAGTTCTTGCTTGCGACGTTGACGCTGGTCGGAAAGAGGTGGTGGTATTCCCGACCCGTCTCAAGTTTTTCTGTCGACAGTGGCTGCAATCGGACTTGAAAATGTTCTTGCGTCCGCATCCATAGCAGAACACAACTTGTCTCTCCTGCCGGCAGTCTTGGAAGAAGTGACCGGACTGGTCACAGTTCCAGCAGGTTACATTCTGAGGGGTTGTATAAGCAGATAGCAGGACTTCCTCACTGCGTTCAGACGATGTATACAATTCAGTCTCAGTCTGACGAAATTCATCCACCTCGCTGACTCTTGGCCGCGATAAGCATTCCAGCTGCTCGCTGTCGTGATTCGCTGCTGCGTCGCCTGTATTGGAGTTACGAGACTCCGTAGTTGATGTATTTTATTAGTGGGATGTAGGCAGATCTTTTGCTGAATGTCTGGAAGCAGGTTAGACTTTACGATCTCTAAAAATTCTCCGCCCGCCAAGAGACTTTGCAGTTGATCGCGCAGCTGTACCAGGTGTTGATGGTACGTAGCAAATGACTCCCCTGCTTTTTGTTTACGCAACATCAGCTGAACTTTGACCTTAAGGTCATCTAGCTGTAATCCCCATTCAGCTAATAGAGCTGTCTTCACATACTCCCATGAAGGCGTGGAATTTTGCCTCACGAGAGACCAGTACCAGTCCATATCTGGTCCAGAAAGTAAGGTTGTCATGTGCCTTACTAGAAGATCGAAATCTCCTTCTAAAGCCGAATACGTCAAAGCTCCCACTCGAAATACAAATTCGTCGACAGTAATCCGTGAGCTGTCACCGCTATACGATATATTCCACCTGCGAATAGGACTGCCAGAACGTCGCTATCCTACGCCTGCAGGGTTACGAATAGGTGGTGGTGGTCGGGGTGGAACAAAATCTGGTCTCGGCTGATTACTAGGCTGACCAAAAGCTGAATGCGTCTATTTGACGACTGCCTACGCGAGTCGTGAAATTCTTGAGGTGGTCTTGGGTCACCCATGGACGGAGGTGGTCGTGAAAAATCCGTGGGCGGCATTGCTGCTGAGATCTGTTGTCGGACACTAGTTATTAACTCAGTCCGCAAAACATCGAGGCTCTGTTCGAGGCGTTCGCGTACCAGGTCTTGCATTTGCATGCGTAAGCCTGCCATCAAAGCATCCGTAGCTGCTGAGGTATGTCCACTGCCAGAAGGCAGTGGGCTATTTCGTCGCGAGTTAGGATTGGTAAAAGTCCTTGAATGTAGATCTGGCATTCCAGGAGAGAGTGATCGTCGACTAGGGGGTGGAACTGTCAAAGGTAGTAAGTCAATTGTTGGCATGGAAGGTAATGGATCGTGACTGATATTCTTTACGGGCTTTGTCATTTTCGGGACCGCACCTGTATACTCAGTAAAGTCATACTGCGTGAGATGAAACCTGCAGGTAGGGCAGTTTGATTGCTGCCCAATCCACGTTTTCAGACATGCCTTGTGAAACACATGTCCACAGACCGTCTTCACTGGCTTCCTCTGCCCTGACCAGTCGCCCTCCTGACAGATGGAGCATTGGTCTGGCAACGGTATCGGTACCCCACTTGCTCGCGGTGGTGTTCGCGCTGTAGCCATTGTAGAATCAGTCGTCTTTCAAAACAAAAAAAATCTTCAAACCAAGGGTTTGGGATAGATATCAGAAAAATTTTAAAGAATTCGAAATTCGGAAACTAACAGGCTCTTCAAAAATGAAGAACGAAATACTGGTTTAAAAATTTGAAGGTTGGAACGATATACTACAATTCCAAAAAAATTTCTTCCCAACCGTTCGAAGATTAAGACTAAAATTTCAGCAAAAATAATTTTTTATTATCGAAAATTCGTCTTATCAACAGTTCGGAGAGATTATCAAAAATTTCAAACAAAAAAATCAACTATTCGGAGACATTAGCAGAATGTTACTACTCAAGCTACGAGAAATATTGATCGAGCAACAATTTTCGTTCCAAAGTTCGCTTAATACGTTTCAAAAGAAAATTTCCAAATCATAAAATTTCTCCCTCACTTCCCAGAGCTACCTCTCACCATAAAAATCTAAAGGCCACTCTCTCTCTTTTCAGGTCAGAACATCTATACAAGCAAGTGACGTGAATGTGTGCATTGAAAAAAAATTGTTTGAGTCCTCACGGAAATTTGGGAAGAGTCGGGTTGGAGAAGCTAGAGACTAAAAATGATACTAGAGATTCTTCAGCCAGGCAGTTAGTGCAGTATGCTAACTCCTGATTACTGAAGGTCTCCAGCATCACTTCCATCCTCCAACAACTCTTTCCTTCCTCTTCACCTGATTATCGTGTCCAGCTGACCTTCCAACCGGGCAGAGCCATGAATCTGGTCAACTAGTTAGCTGAAAGCCAAAAAGTCGTCTCACTATCTCAACTAATAGTTCAGGCTTGAGGCTTGACCAGGGTCCAACCTAAAGCCGAACTTTAACTTCCAACAAATTCCAAAAACTTTCAAACATTACGTTACTTTAATTCAAAATCGAGAAACAAGATATCAAAAACTTTCAAAAACTCTAACTTTACTTTACAAAAAAAATTCTATTAACAAAACCGTCAAACCTCAGGTCCACATGTATTCTCCACTAGATATGAGACTACCGAGTCAGACGATTTAGCTACTAGCCAAATGTCCATATCTCAAGTAGCCTCAGTCCCCAGTGTCAAACACATTTGAACACCGAAGTTGACTGAGGTGGCCCCACGTTGGGCGCCATTTTTGTTATGGAACTATTATGAGTGATTTGCATGGGACGTAAAGTCCCGACTGCCAGCATGAGCTGACAGATCACTCGACGGACAGCGTTGACTGCAGGGCGGCACGCTAGTTCGCCTCAACTATTGGCGGAGAGTGTGGGGGGGGGGGGTTCCACAAAAGACCTGCCGCTGCCGTCAGCCATAATCAAAAAAATTCGTGCCTACCTAACACAAAAAGCCGGCACACTCGGTCCTGAAGGGACCCTTACGTCACTTACCCGTATACAAACGAAGGCGCAGTTGTTCTGCCTTCCTTGCCTGCCCCATCCTCCCATCTGACTCTGAGGGGCATAATTCTTCAGAGTCCCTAGTTGACCTGTAAAAAGAGAGAGAGACTAGGCGAGCCTAGACGACCTTCATCCTATGTGAGAGGGCTTTAGGATGGTGAAGGAAGAATTAAAACTTTCAGAATTTTCTATTTACGTTATAATTTCAGAGAAAAAAAATCTCATCAATTCAAAACATATGTATATAAATATGTGAAAACGAATATCGATCAAATAGGCAGGTATCGTATAAAATTATAAATATATGTACAAGTATAGTTCCAAGTTGAAAAGGTATATAGGTAAGTATACCATGAAATTATAAATAAAATATGCAGGTATAGTATTAAATTATAAATATATGTACAAGTATAGTTCCAAGTTGAAAAGGTATATAGGTAAGTATACCATGAAATTATAAATAAAATATGCAGGTATAGTATTAAATTATAAATATATGTACAAGTATAGTTCCAAGTTGAAAACGTATGTATATAAATATATGAAAACCATTATCGATAAAGAAGGCTCTACAGTGCAAGTCGCTACCGAAGCCGAAGTATGCATATACCAAAAGAAAATGTGTAATATATCAATGATACTCACGGTGAAAATTCCACGGCATGATGAAGCGCTTCAGTATCCGCCATCTAGTTAAATGAATTAAATTGGAGGTTAATGCTTCGACTTGCTGTCTGTATGCTTTATCACAAAAAGATTTTCTGTTGAGTTGAAATAATATTGCCCAGCGGCACTCGTAACTACACTTGAACGAAATTAATTTTTTTTCATTAGATAGAGTTCAAAATAGTGCTTAAAACTACAAACTTCTGAATACGAATATCTAAAATCACCAATTACTCTTAAATATGAGTAAATAGAAAAAAATATATCCTTTTCACAATTTATCGCTTAATTAAGTTCATTTCTTAAAAAAACTAGAGCTATTTCCATTGATAGTTTTCCAGACAGTATACAATGACGTTCCATTGCATTCCATAATGTGGCCATAAAAAAAACAGAAATAAGACTGATACCGGACAAACAAAATTTCAGTATTAATTATAACGTGTGTAGGCTATAAGGTGGAAGAATACCCATTACAGCTAATAGAAGAGATGCAAGAAGCATAGCCATGTCAAAGTACATCATACAATCTGTCTTCAATTCTTGTAGACTTGCATTACAAATAACAACACATTCTTCTAATGCCAATTTTGTTTGTAGTTGGTTCTCATTAAATGAAGCGTTTGCATCACAGATGCTATCTGCTGGTATTTTTTTGTTTTTTTTTTCCTTAGTTTTACTTTAACATAAACTGCTTCCTGATCTGAATAACTAAATAAATGTCCTGGTACACGTTCTTTCAATGGAAGTCCATACTCAGAGATTGATTCCTCGTAATCATCTCTTGGTCTTATTAAAATATGATCAATTCTGTTTCCTAATGAATTTTGCTTAGCAATAGATGCAGCTGTATAAGAATTTTTTTTCGCAATCGCTAGTTCCTACAAACATATCATTACAAGAGTCTTTCAATTCAGAAGATTGCGTCAGTATTCTATATGACATATCATTTGGTTCTGTATTTTAATCCTGGTATTTTTTTTTATAAATTGAGCAGTATCAAAGGCCTGAATAATGCGATGTGCTTTATAATCATCATTTTCATTATCATACTCAGCATGAAGGTGAGCAATATAAATATTAATCAATTGATTATTGACTAAGACTTTACACAATCCAACTCCTTTGCCTCCAAACCAATCACACTTTCGGGCAAGATCTCGGGGAGAATTTTCCCAATATTTCGATGGTGAGATGGTCGGGTCAACAAAAGATTTTATTTTTATGTAGCTATATATATATACATGAATCAGCGATCCTTATCTCTTTGACTTCGCCAAGTAAAAATCACATGTGCTGGGCCATTCTCTTTGGCCTCCTTAGAGTTGAAATTTTTTTTTCCTTTTAAATTTTGGCAGGAATATTTATATGCAGTCTTACAAGGAGAGTGCCAGTATCTCTTCTCCGTCGTGTATCGACCAGGTAAAAGTATAATTCAGTTATCTGCAAAATTTCGGAACAATGAGTACTCTCGGAAGAATGGATTTTCCGTATGGATATTTAAAATAATAGATGCACTCATTTCCAGTTGCAAATTTATAATTGTAACAATACGCATGCCTGTTATATTTCTTGGGGTTGCTCCTTCTTAATTTTTCCACGTCGGATGTCCACACTTTTTACAAATTTTTTCTGGTTGTTCACCGATGACTTTTTACTTTGACGACGAGTAAAACTCTTCTTCTTCTTTTCTGTCACATCGACGTGTCACACCGAGACCGAGGAACCGCATTTCTCTTGGTCGGGTGCGTTCATTTTTTTATGCTTGACGCAGCCGGCCTACACGCTTCAGTAATTCTTGTAGTATTTTGCTATATGCAATACGCTACGACCATTACAAGCTGCAAAATTTTACATAAGCCATCTGTTAAAAACATTCTGAGCTTTAAAATGGTATAGCTGTGCTATTTGTCAATGAAAATTGTTATTTTATTTATATTGAAATAAGAATTTTTTAATTCATAATAGTATATTATTTTATTTATCACACGCTTTATTTTTATTATTAAGGATTGCTGTCGAAAGCTATTTATTTTTGTTTGAGTTTTAAAATTGTATAGCTGTGATATTTTTCCATGAAGATTGTTATTTTATTTATAAGTATTTTTTAATTCATATTTTATTATTTTATTTATCACACGCTTTATTTTTATTATTAAGGATTGCTGTCGAAAGCTATTTATTTTTGTTTGAGGTTTAAAATTGCATGGCTGTGATATTTTTCCATGAAGATTGTTATTTTATTTTTACTGAAATAAGTATTTTTTAATTCATTTATCACAAGCTTTATTTTTATTACCAAGAATTGCTGTCGAAAGCTATTTATTTTTGTTTTTAAAAAATTGATTATTTTACAAAGACTTGTCTTTGCATGAAAACTTTTATTTGTTATTTTAGGTGGAGAATTATGGTTTATAGGCCTCCTGGGGAACCTACCATATAAAAAAAAGGTAACGGACTAAAAGGGACACCTCTTGGGTAGTCTGGAAGATCCGTTATTGCAATTATTTTGACAGAAAAAAAATTTAGGTTATTTCTGATTTCTTCCTACTTCCACCAGCGTCTACCAATGGTTAGATCATTCTGCTGGTTGGTTACAGGATATTGAAAACTATCGATCATATTCTTTAATTTCTATTGGACATTTATGTATATAAAGAAATTCACAATTGCGGACCCAAATAACGAAGAATTCTTTAATAGATTAAATTATAACTGCAGTGTGTTTGATATGTATTTTCTTATGAATCAAATTACAATGCCATCAATACCAATGCTGTCTTTATTCATAATTTTTTTCAATAGTTATCCCGAAATCCCTCCAATCTATACACTTATCCATCCCTTTAATTCCAACAATATCAACAATTTACTCAGCTGAAAAAAATGCTTTGTACCTACGTCAGTTTTTATATTAAATAAGCAAAAGAAAAACAATTGCAGTCAATGAAATAGTTTTGTCGGTTCATTTCATTTTCTGTGGTAATACTGTATTTATATGGAGACCTTAATGTAAGCCTGCTTTGTAAAATATACGCGAGAACAATTTTAGAAACTATACTATGCAAGCATTGCATATACGTACATCCTCAATAAATTCTGCCCGCTTATTTTAACACTGCAGTCATAGTCGTACCAACTTCCAGAACAAAATAGAAATTTTCATGCGCATGATATTATCTTCTAGTTAAATGATTACGCACTTTGTCCATCAGAACCATCTAACCATTTCAGTTATCAAAATTTTGATAACTTAAATCTATTATTCTTAATAGCCTTAGTTGAAAAATGTGGTACTGATTGATTTTAAGTGGAAATAGTTTTGCTGTTCAGGAGTATACATTCTCGCGTCAAGTAGACGGAGCTGGGGACAAAAGTTACGCCATTTCATAAACAACATTTTCCATCTTGTATACTCTCTTAACATCGTCGATAATTGACTCAAGCCTTCGTGGCCTCCAATAATGGAGGGCGCTGCGGGACGTGCGTGAAGTCTTACAATCGAAAAGCACGATTTTATCAAGGCTGCTTTTTATGTGGCAGCTGAAAATGATATTTCATGTTCAACAGTAAAAATATCAGATACTTTGGTTGACGCAAAAGTGGCGGGAGACGCACGAAAATGTGTAAAACGTGTACGTCAACCCAACTACGCACGATGACTTAAGTAACTTTGAAACAGACTACAGTGCGACACGACGATTTACAAGCGTGACATATCTCACTTATTCAACGGACAACAGTGGACAAGAAGTCACAGCATCACATCATCTATGATTTGTAACGTATACACCGAAAGCGAATTACAAAAATCGCAAGGTGTTATTGCTGATCTAGAGAAACATCACATAAAAAAAACAACTGATATTCATAGACACTGCGAACTAAAATATTAATCAATTTAAAACAGTTAGACAATGAAGTTGCAGCCTTTTCTAGTCGGTGATTTTTCATCATTTTAACTTTGATTTTGTTTGTAAGTATACGTGTATGCGTATGCGAAAATCAAAATAACCATATCCGTACCTTAGAGCAAAAGGGTATTAAGTCCAAAATTTCAATTTTTCCGTTTTTTGGCTCATCTGGATTTGAATTTCGCGCTCTATTTAGTGGTCTACTACTTAAGACGATTGGACGTAAAATAACGAAAATAGCATTTTATGAACAGTATTAAGTCCACTTTGCTACTGGAGCAAAACAGTATTTTCTTTATATCACATGTATTAGGTCCAACATAATACAAAAATCATCCAGGGCAAAACCATATCATGTAAAAAAAAAGTATTAAGTCCCACATAATACAATTCAGACAAAGTATTAAGTCCACGATCACAACGTGAGCCAAGGAAACAGTGCAAGTCTCTACACGTTTGTACAGGTTTTTAACGCACGTATTAGTTTATATCACTGTCTGATATGTTGTGATGCACTTGCTGATTGATTGCAAAATAAAATTCGTTTTTTGTTTAAGTAGTGGTTTGTGTTTATTTGTAAGTGACTTAATACAAAAGCTACCAATACTAGCTAAAAATGGGAGATAGATCCCGCAGAATGCTTCAGCTTGTTCTGAAAAGTACAGGGTGCACCAAAAATGAAGACTCTTTAGTGGAAGGTGTCTCTTACGTATTATTATTTCTTGTAATACATTAGTACAGTGGCGCAACCAGCACTTAGCGTAATATAATTATTATTTTTTTCTGTTCTCAAGTTGTTCCTGTTGATGAGAATTATCTACTTGTGTTAAATGATGAAAAAGCCGGACCAAAATTGATTCAATGGAAACCGTAAAAAGTAGAGATGTGAGGACCCCCTCAAGTTCAAATTAATACACCTGCCACCGCAGATGTTGCTGAAGCCATCAGTTCAACAAGTGGTACCTTAGTTAGTAAAGAGCAATGTCGCCTATTCCGTCTACAAGTAATATATACGAAGATGAAATAGACCCATTCGAAGATTCTGCAAACTCTTTTGGCCCTAGCATTAACTCCAGTGCTGACAGCGATTATGAATCCACGCATGATGATCGTGATGAGGAGAAAGAAGAGTCCGTACAAATAGACAAACAGAAGAAAGGAAAGAAACGTGTAAGAAACGAAAATATGTGGCAACGAAATGTGCGGAAAAAAATGTGGATGTCTGGCAAAAAATATAAATCCTCGAAAACTAAACGTACTATGAAAGAGAAAAAAATACGAGAGCCTTGTAGAAACTGCCGCTTGAAATGCAACGAAAAGATCTTAGGTCCTCAGAGAATACAAATTCACAGAGAATTTTGGAATCAGGAGACAAACAATGAACAAAAAAGACAGTTTTTATGTTCTTGTCTTGAAGAAATATCTGTCCAAAGAAAAAGAGAACGAATAGGTAGGTTAGCTGGGAAACGCCAATATAGCTTGAAGTATTTTTTTACTATAAAAGGAAAAAAATATCAGGTCTGCGGAAAGTTCTTTTTGAGTACGATGGATATTTCTCAAACATTTGCCCTGCAAAAACGTCAGTCTGGTGAAGTTATCGAACGCGAAAAAAGTGGAAAGCAGCCGTCAATTAATAAAGTGAGCAATGAAGTAAAGGATCCGTGAACATATCATGCTTTTCCATGTGAAGAATCACATTATAGTTGCAGAAGAACAGCAAAAAAATATTTAGGAAGCCATTTAAATATTTCTACAATGTACCGGATGTATAAAGAGGAATGTACCATGGAAAATATTCCTTTTGACAATGTTGGCAAGGAATGGCTTTACAGTCAAATTTTTAATACAGAATTTAATTTATCCTTCGCCGTTCCTTCAAAAGACACTTGCGATATGTGTGACGAGTTTTTGATTAATCTAAGACAATCAAATGATGCTGAGCGAGAAACTTTACAGGCACGATACAACTCTCATTTATTGGAGGAGATAAAAGATACAATCTTTAAAAAATGGACAAAGAGATGTCCTTAAATAATCCTGGACAAAAAGTTTTAATGATTGATCTTCAAAAATGTCTTCCTTGCCCAAAGCTAGCAAATTCCCAAAGTTTTTATAGTTTAAAACTCTGGTGTTTTAACAATACAATTTGCGATGCAACAGAAAACAAGGCAAACTGTCTAATGTGGGATGAGTCAGTTGCTGGCTGGGGTGGGAACGAAATGGCTCATGCTTGGTCCGATACATAAATTATTTACCTCCAAGCATAAGGTCTGTGCTTTTTTGGACCGACTGTTATTGTATTATGTTTAGTGATTGGCTAGGACGTGAAGTCCAGACTGCCAGCATGAGCTGACAGATCACCCGACGGACAGCGTTGACTGCAGGGCGGCACGCTAGTTCGCCTCAACTATTGGCGGAGAGTGTGGGGGGTTCCACAAAAAGACCTGCCGCTGCCGTCTGCCATATACAAAAAAATTCTTCGTGCCTACAACGAACAAAAGCCGGCACACATTCGGTCCTGAAGGGACCCGTACGTCACTTACCTGTATTTTGGTGGAAGGCGTAGGTGTTATACCTTCTTTTGCCAGCCCCATCCTCCCAATTGACATTGGGTGGCACAATTTTCCAAAGTCCCTAATTGACCTGTCAAGGGACTAGAGCAACCCTACACAACCCTCATGCGAGAGGGTGCCAGGATAGTGAGGGAGGAAATAAAAGAGCTCACAGCATCGTTACGTTATAAAAAGTTCATCCAACACTTGTATTGATCTGAATTTAGGCTAATTTACATTTAAAATACAAATGGCAGTAAAGCCTAGCCTAAATTTTAACATAGTCCTATGATTCCAAGTTTAGGGCTTCATTTACGGAAAAAATTTTAGAATTGAAGCGCAGTTCTCAAGAAAATTTATACTGTTGCCAAGTGACTGTGCTAAGTATACCTAAATCTATTTATACCAATTGAAGGTGTAAATGCTAGTCAAAATGCAATTCTTAAAATATAGGAATATATAATATGTATGTCTAACGTGAAAGTTCAAACGCAAAAATACGTGTGAATATATAAAATATATGTCTAAAGTGAAAGTTCAAATGCAAAAATAGGTAAGTATACAATATGTATGTCTACCGTGAAAGTTCAAACGCAAAAATACGTGCGAATATATAAAATATATGTCTAAAGTGAAAGTTCAAATGCAAAAATAGGTAAGTATACAATATGCATGTCTAACGTGATAGTTCAAATGCAAAAATATGTGTGAATATATAATATGTATGTCTAAAGGGAAAGCTTAAATGCAAAAATAGTTGAGCATCTATAATATCTGTCAAAAGTGAAAGCTTAAATGCAAAAATATGTGTATACATGCTAGATAAGTATAACGAAAAACTTCAAAATCCCATGGTCTGGTGGAGCGCTCCAACATCCAGTGAGTATCTGTAGTTCAATTTCAATATATAAAAATTTTTAATACTTGTAGGTATTCGTTCCCTACTTCAGTGCTTGCATTACGCCGTCACTAATAACATAAACCTTACTATAGGACTTAAACAATCTGCCTCGTCTTATAACTAAATCGCCTTTTATGTGCAGCATTAAAGCACTCAATACTTTTTATGAGAGAAAGATAAAAAGATAAAAAATATTATAGAACCACTGCACTTGGTGAACTTAGTGGAGACTCATCGTCTGTTGGTATATGCGTAACTTCTTAAAGCTGTTAATTGAACGGTTGGATTCGTATGCCGTTGCTCTTGCATATTTTCTGACCATTTGCCTGGCCTCATCGGGCATAATGCAATCAAACTGAGTTTACTTGAGGCCCCAAATTATTCATCGATGAGCTTCTTTAGTTAGCACTGAAGAAGCTTTTCCTTTGTATTACCTGGATTAAAATCCACAGTTTCTTGGATCGATTCCTTGCACTCTGCCAGATTTTTCGGGATTTATTTTCTTTGGAATTCTGACGTATACTAAAATTCCTTGTTACCCAATGCGAATATTTGGTTAAAGTTTGCTCTTTTACAGAGATTTAGATAACAATTTTTAATTCTTTTCGGGGAATCGACACTTTTCTTTACCGCACTGATCACCATTCGAGGTTAAAAGTGACTTGCACCACCCGATTTTGTCTTCTTCTTCTTCTTCGCATCCACATGTCATCTCGATCTTGAGGAAACGCATTTCTCTCGGTCGGGGTGCGTTCTTTTTTTATGCTTGACGCAGCCGGCCTACACGCTACAGTACGTGTAGCATATTGCTATATGCAATACGCTACGACCATAACAGGGCAGAGTGGTCTGCGCCACCCGTGGTTCAGACAACGCTGAAAAATGGTCGACTGAGCTAGCCGGTCTTAAACATAGGCCTCATCGCTGCGGGCGCTCAATGTGTGTCTCGACCCACGACCCAATGCGTATTTCTCATCACTCGGACTCCACTTGCACGATGACGCATCGAGGACACATCCCTGAAGTCTTGTCAGTCTTTGATCAGACCTCGACATCCCTCTCCGTGTGTGAAGCCAAAGCCACATCGACAAGCTGGTAACCCAAAAAATCCAGCCGGTCTATGTCTCTCTGCCCTTCCTCACTGAGATGCTGAGGAAGCGTTGCGATCAGCAACCTAAAGAACCGATCGCTAAGCTTTCCCGGCGCAACATCTCACCCTGATCTCCGACTGGCGATTGTTCAAGGGTGTGTCTCCAAGGCGTCGTCGAAGTAGTGACATGCTGACAGCCTTATACAGGAATGGATTCCAACAGGTATATCACCCACCATTGACGGGGCAATAGGAGGGCTTCGCGATATCCTATAGTTTACCAGTGAAGCTGGCTGGATGCCTTCTTAGGGCTACCAGGATCTAACGTGACAATAGATGGACGACGTTTCTAGACTGATGATCACTGCCTGATGTCTTTGGCGTGATAGATTCCTAACAGTTTCCCCCGCAGATCTTCAAGCTCGTATAGGGAGTTTCCTTTCTTGGCTCGAACCCGACATTTGACAAATTTTCGTCCCAGTTTAGCACTAGTCTGCTGTTCGAAGTTGCTTTGGGCAAAATTCCGCCTAAATCCCTCTTGACCCACTTTGAAATCAACAGGTTTCGCCCTGAGATTATAGGCTCGTGAACCCTGTTCGAATGCTTGTTGTAAGTTTTCCTGCACTCTCGCACGGATCAATCTCATTTTATCCTCAGCATCTACTCTCAGCGGCTCATTAAGAGTTCCAAGGCTCCTCAAGATGGAATAGGAGCTGCCATGTTCAATCATTTGTTGACCGAAAAGTGTTCGATAAGGAGAGAAACCAGTAGCTTGATGGAAAGATCTGCTGAGGGAACTAGCTATTTGGCTCAGTTTCTCATCCCATTTCGTATGTTCCTTCCGAATATACGTTCTAATCCCCGACAATAGAGACCTGTTTACTCGCTCTGAGGCGTTTGCTTGCGGCGAGTAAACTGCCGTTCGCAAGTGCTTTACCCCATACTTGTCCAGCAATCTGGTAAACTGAGTCGAGCAAAACTGGACTCCATTGTCAGAGACGATCGTTTCCGGGACGCCGAACACGTGGAACACTTCCGTCTCAATGAATTGGCGCACATTGAGTGTAGATGCTTTTCTCATCGGTTTGAGAATTGGAAATTTTGAACAGTGGTCAAGAACTATCAGAATGCAGACGTTTCCTTTCACTGACCGAGGATATGGATATGGTTATATATTTTTTATCATCGTTGGGACTGAGAGCAATTTTAGATTGAGTAATGGATGAAACTTGATGTTTCCGAGATTGAATTAAATTTTGTGTAATTGATTTTTCAGTATTACTATTTAAACATTCAACATAATCATCGAAAGTTATGTCATTTTCAACAATACTTCTTTTTATACCTTTAGATTTTTTTGTTTTATCCTTACCCTCTACATGGATCGCGTACATCTTTGATCTTAAGCCAACAAATTCTGTCATAATTCTACCATTATTTTCATCTTTCATGGGATATTCCAATTGTTTTCTGGCGGATAGTCACTAGTATCAAAATTGTTATGACAGTCATGTTTAATTACTTGATATAAGTCAGGACAGATTACCTCATAAATGAGAGAATCTGTGTCTGTATAACAAACTGTGCAGTTAGATCCAAATTGAGGAAGCATATAATCATAATGGAAATTGTATATGGTAGTTTTAGCCAAGTCGAGAATGCACATACCTACATAAAATGGTTTGTTAGCGAAAATCTCAGATCTATTAAGTTCTATTGCTACTAAATTTTTATTGAATATAGTGGAGGTTTTAAATTCGGGTCTTGAAATTAGGGCTTCAGCTCCATATCGGCCCAACCATTTAGTTACCAATTTCACATTACTATATTTTCGAACGTTTTCGATAGTTTTACCAAAGACTGCATTATTCATAAGTTTACAGAGATTTTTCTCAAAATCATTTTTAGCTAATGCTCTAAGGCTAGTGTTTAGATCAATGTATGACTTGAGCCATATAGATTGATTAAATTGAAGAATTTTATGAACTTTCTTTAATATTAAACCATGTTGGAGAGCTTGCTTTAAATTTCTATAATGTAAAATATATTTTGTCTTATTCCTGACAGTAGCTAAAAGTTTCATTTCCTTAGATCCAAAAGCATAATCGCGTTCCGGGCAAAATGGTAAATCTTTATGGGTGTCATGAATTTCTTGTGGATATTCTAGATCCACTTCTAAAATATAACCAATAGGTGAATCATTGGGTACATCTTCCACCTTAAAGTTGTTTCTGTTTTCTACCCACTTGAAGCCGTTGTAAGGTAGAGGTTGCGACATTGCCCAACCATATTGATTGTTGATATCATAATATTGTAAGAATTTTTGTGATTTATTTGGATCATAGCTAGCCATATAATATTTATTATTTGCTTTGGAGTAACGTTTAGAGCATTGGCTAAGACCACCTCGAATACCGCGCTCTACAAACATAAACATATCAATATCAGACAACAATTTTAACGATATGTTTGTATGTTTCAGCATTTCATCCCAAGTATAGCCAGGTAATGTAAAATAATGTGCAGAATCTAATCCATATGTCTTACAACAACTTGAACGGAATTGCTCAAACACGTCTGCTAACAAAAGAACATCTGTTTTTAGATATAGCTCTGAATATTCGCCCAAATTATTTAAATTAAATTCATTCCAAACTTTACAGGCATGTGTATAATCTTCTTCACTAATATCACAATCATTCAACTTATTGTAAAATTCGGAAATGGTGGGTAAAGTAGTCTCTAAAAATTTGTCTTTAGTACTAAAGTAATCGTAAGGGTATACACCTTTACGTGTTAATAGATTAAATTGATTGTCAGATAAATTTTGAAATTGAGATTTTAAAATAGGGAAAGAAGTTAAATATGATGAAAGGGTATCAAGGCTACTAGCCATAAACCGAAAAGAATCAATAAATCGAAATTTTATTGGAAGATTATCTAAATGTTTTGTGAACGATATGTATCGCTCTTTATTTATAGGAAGAAGATCAACTTTCCCTTCTATATCTGAAGCTAAATTTTTTATAATAAAATGTGAATCATAACCGCTAAGATTATGGAAAATAACAGGAACAGTGTGACTATCTTTAAAATTTATATTACACCCAGCATGTGCTGGTCCTCGGTACTTGCCTGTTAAGTGACAGTGGTCACGCACCTTTCTATCATCTTCTGGAAATGGTTTCTCGCAAATATGACAGAGTGCAGCTACTGAAAGGTTGTTGACTTGCTCTTCAGTTAACCGATCCATTCGTAGTGGGTTATTGAAAATATTTTCTAAATTTTCTGCAAATTGATTTAACTCGCTCACAAACCAATTAATACAATCCTCGCCACTGTAGTACTTGTAAAACGATAACGTGGGATCATATGAGCACTTTATATAATACGCTATACTACACGGAACATGTTCTTGATACTTGTTCTTATCACTACAATCTATTAATAAACACTCCAAGTCTGCATGTATAATAAAAGGTGCTTCTATCTTATTCTTAAAGTTTTTAAATACTAAAGTTGATTCGTTTTCTGATGGTAGTCGATTTCTCGCATTGCTGACTTTTTTGCAATTCTTTGTATGCTCCTCCAGTTTTGTAGTTGTGTGGAAGTAGTGAAGACATCGGTCGCAGAAATGGTTCTTTCCCTTATGACTACTGAGTTGCGACGACGAAAGCCTGGATAAATTCTTAATCCAAACAAAGTGGTATTTAATTGGTTCTTCATCTTTGTTGTAAATATATTTGTGTTCTTCTGCATCATTGTAATATACATTTTGTATCATGAGTAGATTTACGTGCTTTTCTTTTTTATCTTTTGTCAAGTAAGTTGGTAAAGTGGTATAATATTTTTTCACAGCATCTGACCACATTTTCAAAATATATATATTGATTGAAAGATTATTTTGTTTTTCAAATCTTGGTATCTGTTTAGTTGTCATCGGGAATGTAATGTTTTTGACCATTAGAATAGTGAGGGTATTTTGTTACACGTTGCGGATCCTTCTTTGCAGGATGTAGGGCCGATATTACTGCCCAGGCAAAACAGGCTTCATCATTATTCTTTACATTAATGCAAGCTTTTTTATTTTCAATTTCCTTGGGTAATTCAATATATGAAGATCCTAGTTGTGGCGTATATTTGTTAATGTTAATACTCAAGTTTATAATTTCTGATAACGACCAACCGCTATCTTTTTCTTGAAATTCCTCCAACTGTTTCAGGATTTTATCTTGGATGTTTTCTTTAAACCAAGCATTAATGTCTATATCTCTATATATTGGAGCATTCTTGGTGTTCATATATTTAAATTCGAAGATTTCTTCACCTCTTTTTACTATTTTAAATCTACCACAAAACACCGCATTAACCTTCAAAGCTATTTGTTTTTTGAGAGCATTATTGATGCGTCTGCGAAAGAGATCTGAGCAATCTTGTAAAAATTTTAGTGGCTCCTTGTGGACTAAGTTGATAATGGCCCCTGTCCTGATGCGATCATTAAAGGCGGACTGCACGTCTTCCCATTTTACTCTGGTGCTAGCATAATTGGCTCTATTTGGCTGTAGATTCGTATAACCACCACCAGTCATTCGTAACTTTTTTAATTGCACACGATAACCTTGGACATGACTAATACCATTTATCTGGGTTTGTTTTTCACCTACAGTCTTCGATCTTTTCAAGTTTTTCCGAAGAACTCTTAAATATTTGGAGCAGTCTTTTACACCTTGCTCAATTAGTTCACGATTATTTTCCGCACTTATGAGGGCAATCTTAGCCTTTTGAATGAGCGCACTTACCTGCACCATTTTTATGTTTCAATGTTAATATATAAATATTAATAACGTAATAATTTGCTCCAATATATCGTTCAATTCTTCTTAAAATGAACTGCACTGTATCATGGGCGCTGAGCGAATGGTGAAATTAATTAGATATTCGCTATATATAGATTTACAAGGTTAAGTGTGAAGTATGTCGAAGTAATATTTTATGCGAGCTTTTAAAAATATCATCAATTCCTATTTTTTAATCTGCAGGATATATCCTTTTCTAACAGTTTTGCACGTGATTTAACACTTGGCTTTATTTTTTAATTATTAAAAACACGACACTAACATTACCAAAATTCGATAGTATACACCTACTAATATAATCGCCTTAAAATTTTTTTAAACGGATTCGTTGACGGCCTCAGACTGAATATTTCAGCCACAGGTTTTGCGCATCTATATATTTACCAATATATGAAAAAGGAAAAAATAGCGAGGATAAAAAATAAATTTACCATTCACGTAAAGTAAAACTCTTTATGGCTAATAATGTATTTATCTTTAATTATACCTTACAACTGCAGTATCTGTTTTACAGACATGAAAAATAATAGTATGCAAATTTTAATGGTACATGAAAAATGAAAAAAAATACCGAGGATAAAAATTAAAATTTACCATTCTCATAAAGTAAAATTCTTTATGGTTAATAATGTCTTTACTTTAACCTTCGAATTCTTTAAAGGCATAATAAATTATCCTTTAACCATTCTTTAAAGGCATAATAAATTATCCACTGGGTAGATCACGATAACCTTTTTTAACCGTGCCGGATTTAAAATCTCGATAGTTATTCTACAAAACGTTACCGAAAACAAATTTAAGCTTGCTTGCAGGCTTTTAACCTTGAGATAATCTTTGTGGACAGTATGCATTATTTATTTTACAATTATTTTTAATCTGCAAGAAACAAGTGTAAAACAGGTTGGTTTTTATATGTACTCTGCTCGCATCTTGGAGCAAATTATTACGTTATTAATATTTATATATTAACATTGAAACATAAAAATGGTGCGGGTAAGTGCGCTCATTCAAAAGGCTAAGATTGCCCTCATAAGTGCGGAAAATAATCGTGAACTAATTGAGCAAGGTGTAAAAGACTGCTCCAAATATTTAAGAGTTCTTCGGAAAAACTTGAAAAGATCGAAGACTGTAGGTGAAAAACAAACCCAGATAAATGGTATTAGTCATGTCCAAGGTTATCGTGTGCAATTAAAAAAGTTACGAATGACTGGTGGTGGTTATACGAATCTACAGCCAAATAGAGCCAATTATGCTAGCACCAGAGTAAAATGGGAAGACGTGCAGTTCGCCTTTAATGATCGCATCAGGACAGGGGCCATTATCAACTTAGTCCACAAGGAGCCACTAAAATTTTTACAAGATTGCTCAGATCTCTTTCGCAGACGCATCAATAATGCTCTCAAAAAACAAATAGCTTTGAAGGTTAATGCGGTGTTTTGTGGTAAATTTAAAATAGTAAAAAAGGTGAAGAAATCTTCGAATTTAAATATATGAACACCAAGAATGCTCCAATATATAGAGATATAGACATTAATGCTTGGTTTAAAGAAAACATCCAAGAAAAAATCCTGAAACAGTTGGAGGAATTTCAAGAAAAAGATAGCGGTTGGTCGTTATCAGAAATTATATACTTGAGTATTAACATTAACAAATATACGCCACAACTAGGATCTTCATATATTGAATTACCCAAGGAAATTGAAAATAAAAAAGCTTGCATTAATGTAAAGAATAATGATGAAGCCTGTTTTGCCTGGGCAGTAATATCGGCCCTACATCCTGCAAAAAAGGATCCGCAACGTGTAACAAAATACCCTCACTATTCTAATGGTCAAAAGCATTACATTCCCGATGACAACTAAACAGATACCAAGATTTGAAAAACAAAATAATCTTTGAATCAATATATATATTTTGAAAATGTCGTCTGATGCTGTGAAAAAATATTATACCACTTTACCAACTTACTTGACAAAAGATAAAAAAGGAAAGCACGTAAATCTACTCATGATACAAAATGTATATTACAATGATGCAGAAGAACACAAATATATTTACAACAAAGATGAAGAACCAATTAAATACCACTTTGTTTGGATTAAGAATTTATCCAGGCTTTTGTCATCGCAACTCAGTAGTCATAAGGGAAAGAACCATTTCTGCGACCGATGTCTTCACTACTTCCACACAACTACAAAACTGGAGGAGCATACAAAGAATTGCATAAAAGTCAACAATGCGAGAATTCGACTACCATCAGAAAACGAATCAACTTTAGTATTTAAAAACTTTAAGAATAAGATAGAAGCACCTTTTATTATATATGCAGACTTGGAGTGTTTATTAATAGATTGTAGTGATAAGAACAAGTATCAAGAACATGTTCCGTGTAGTATAGCGTATTATATAAAGTGCTCATATGATCCCACGTTATCGTTTTACAAGTACTACAGTGGCGAGGATTGTATTAATTGGTTTGTGAGCGAGTTAAATCAATTTGCAGAAAATTTAGAAAATATTTTCAATAACCCACTACGAATGGATCGGTTAACTGAAGAGCAAGTCAACAACCTTTCAGTAGCTGCACTCTGTCATATTTGCGAGAAACCATTTCCAGAAGATGATAGAAAGGTGCGTGACCACTGTCACTTAACAGGCAAGTACCGAGGACCAGCACATGCTGGGTGTAATATAAATTTTAAAGATAGTCACACTGTTCCTGTTATTTTCCATAATCTTAGCGGTTATGATTCACATTTTATTATAAAAAATTTAGCTTCAGATTTAGAAGGGAAAGTTGATCTTCTTCCTATAAATAAAGAGCGATACATATCGTTCACAAAACATTTAGATAATCTTCCAATAAAATTTCGATTTATTGATTCTTTTCGGTTTATGGCTAGTAGCCTTGATACCCTTTCATCATATTTAACTTCTTTCCCTATTTTAAAATCTCAATTTCAAAATTTATCTGACAAACAATTTAATCTATTAACACGTAAAGGTGTATACCCTTACGATTACTTTAGTACTAAAGACAAATTTTTAGAGACTACTTTACCCACCATTTCCGAATTTTACAATAAGTTGAATGATTGTGATATTAGTGAAGAAGATTATACACATGCCTGTAAAGTTTGGAATGAATTTAATTTAAATAATTTGGGCGAATATTCAGAGTTATATCTAAAAACAGATGGTCTTTTGTTAGCAGACGTGTTTGAGCAATTTCGTTCAAGTTGTTGTAAGACATATGGATTAGATCCTGCACATTATTTTACATTAACTGGCTATACTTGGGATGAAATGCTGAAACATACAAACATATCGTTAAAATTGTTGTCTGATATTGATATGTTTACGTTTGTAGAGCGCGGTATTCGAGGTGGTCTTAGCCAATGCTCTAAACGTTACTCCAAAGCAAATAATAAATATTATATGGCTAGCTATGATCCAAATAAATCACAAAAATTCTTACAATATTATGATATCAACAATCAATATGGTTGGGCAATGTCGCAACCTCTACCTTACAACGGCTTCAAGTGGGTAGAAAACAGAAACAACTTTAAGGTGGAAGATGTACCCAATGATTCACCTATTGGTTATATTTTAGAAGTGGATCTAGAATATCCACAAGAAATTCATGACACCCATAAAGATTTACCATTTTGCCCGGAACGCGATTATGCTTTTGGATCTAAGGAAATGAAACTTTTAGCTACTGTCAGGAATAAGACAAAATATATTTTACATTATAGAAATTTAAAGCAAGCTCTCCAACATGGTTTAATATTAAAGAAAATTCATAAAATTCTTCAATTTAATCAATCTATATGGCTCAAGTCATACATTGATCTAAATACTAGCCTTAGAGCATTAGCTAAAAATGATTTTGAGAAAAATCTCTGTAAACTTATGAATAATGCAGTCTTTGGTAAAACTATCGAAAACGTTCGAAAATATAGTAATGTGAAATTGGTAACTAAATGGTTGGGCCGATATGGAGCTGAAGCCCTAATTTCAAGACCCGAATTTAAAACCTCCACTATATTCAATAAAAATTTAGTAGCAATAGAACTTAATAGATCTGAGATTTTCGCTAACAAACCATTTTATGTAGGTATGTGCATTCTCGACTTGGCTAAAACTACCATATACAATTTCCATTATGATTATATGCTTCCTCAATTTGGATCTAACTGCACAGTTTGTTATACAGACACAGATTCTCTCATTTATGAGGTAATCTGTCCTGACTTATATCAAGTAATTAAACATGACTGTCATAACAATTTTGATACTAGTGACTATCCGCCAGAAAACAACTGGAATATCCCACTGGTAAACAAAAAAGTGTTGGGCCTCATGAAAGATGAAAATAATGGTAGAATTATGACAGAATTTGTTGGCTTAAGATCAAAGATGTACGCGATCCGTGTAGAGGGTAAGGATAAAACAAAAAAAATCTAAAGGTATAAAAAGAAGTATTGTTGAAAATGACATAACTTTCGATGATTATGTTGAATGTTTAAATAGTAATACTGAAAAATCAATTACACAAAATTTAATTCAATCTCGGAAACATCAAGTTTCATCCATTACTCAATCTAAAATTGCTCTCAATCCCAACGATGATAAAAGATATATAACGCTAAGTAATCACGAAACTTTACCGTGGGGACATTATAGTATAATGGAAATAGCTTAATTAATAAGAAAATATTGTAATTATGCAAAATAAAAGAATTTTTATAACGTTTTAAAAACTAGTTTATTTTAAAAATTCCTTATTATTAACACATTTTCAGAACACATCGGCCTCGACGTATGATACAAGATGTCTCATTTGGTTCCAGAGTTGTTAGGTTTGAACATCCGGGGCGTTTTTCACATTATATGCAGATAAAGCTCTTTATGTTGACCATTTCTTAAATTTAGAGGCACCGTTTAAAATACGAAGGAAATTGGGCTAGAATCGCGGCATAGCATAACATTATTTATTTATATATCTTCTTACATTTTAGCCAGGCAGGAATTATGAATAGCTTGTTGGCGCAGCAGAATTTAATCGTCGAACGCGGATAACAGGCGCACTTAAAATTAGGATGTATAATAAAAAATTTTGTAATCTTTTTAAACTTTTATAAACTACTTGCTTAATTTTAATAAAAATTTCAAATATTAAGAAAAATAAATATTTTTATTTGATTTTATCTATTTTATTGTGAATACTATCTCACCAGTTTTTATTTCAAATTATTTCGCGGTTTTAACGAGCAACAGCCTCATCACATATACTTCATGATACCGGTCGCAAAGATGAGCACAACATGCTAATTATTTCATTTTTTAATCAGCGTGATCGACATGTATAAACAAAATTTCGATACGTGAAGAACAAATTTGAATCAAAGAATGGTTTGATTATCAACAAAATTTTATTGCTAGCATGGCACCCAACATAAGTCATTACGAAAGCCTTAAATTTCATCCATTGGCCGATTCTAGCTTTGTGTTCGCCAAATTGTGAGCAGTATGTGTTTATTTTTAGTTTTTACAATTAATGCCGTTTTAATCTGCCCCTTGTTTACATGCCAGCAATGTGATTCAGTTTTTTTTTTTCATACAAACTGCTTTTGTTTGCATTCACACCTTCTTACGATTCTTCTCATATAATTAAATATCATTGATCTCCCATTCCTATACACGCTAGCAATACCAAAGCGATCGCAATTTTGTGATATTATGCAAATTTAATTGGGTGAAGCGGCAGTGGTAACGAACGATGTGACGTACTGTTCTTGTTATACGATAAATCAGGTTTAATAAAATCTGCAGCTACTTACTGAACCAGCGAGAGTGAATAACGTTTTGTTTTGATAGCTTTTGCATATTGTGCAGGGTTATCAACCTTTTAAGACGAGTCATTAGCATAGCCTAGGGGAAACGGCTAAGGGGGCCGGGGGTACTAACCTAACAATCCAACCCCTAGAGCTTTCATGACGTCATCACCTACAACTATGCTCGTCCACGTCTACGAAGAGCTTTTGGGACCATTTTGGGAATTCAGAGGCCCCTTTAAAAATACACAGGAAATTGCGCTAGAACCCGCATAGCTATACTACTACTGACGTGAATGTGTGCATTGAAAAAATATGTGGAGCTCCCACAGAAATCTGGGAAGAATCGGGTTGGAGAAGCTAGAGACTGAAAATGATACTAGAGATTCTTCAGCCAGGCAGTTAGCAGTATGCCAACTCCTGATTACTGAAGGTCTCCAGCATCACTTCCATCCTCCAGCAACTCTTTCCTTTCTCTTCACCTGGTTGTCGTGTCCAGCTGACCTTCCAACTGGGCAGAGTCATGAATCTGGTCAACTAATTAGCTGAAAGCCAAAAAGTCGTCTCACAGATTCACGACTCTGTCCAGCCAATTGGCCAATAGAGACATGTCTCCGTGAGAGCTCACACAAAAAAATTGTGTGAGGCCACCTACCATTTCCATGACAGAAGGCCAGCGGGAAAGATCAATTTCAAAAAAAATTCAAAAATATTCAACTGTTCAGACTTGAAGTTTGACCGAAGTCAAACCTAAAGTCGAACTTACAATTCAAAGCTTCTCAAGAGAAATTACTCTACGTTACAAACTTTCAAAACTTTAATAAAAACTTTAACTCTACTTTACATTACAGAAAAATTCTAATACCAATCCAATTAGACTCAGGTCCACATATAACTTCCACTGGATGTGAGACTTGAGGTCAATCAACTAGCAGACACCAGATGATCGTCTCTCTCTAAGTCTCAGTCCCCAGTAAAATTTATACTTAGACCACCGAAGTCTAACTGAGGAGCGCCCCACATTGGGCGCTATTTTTGTTATGGTATGATGTTCAGTGATTGGCTAGGACGTGAAGTCCAGACTGCCAGCATGAGCTGACAGATCACCCAACGGACAGCGTTGACTGCTGGGCGGCACGCTAGTTCGCCTCAACTATTGGCGGAGAGTGTGGGGGGTTCCACAAAAAGACCTGCCGCTGCCGTCTGCCATATACAAAAAAATTCTTCGTGCCTACAACGAACAAAAGCCGGCACACATTCGGTCCTGAAGGGACCCGTACGTCACTTACCTGTATTTTGGTGGAAGGCGTAGGTGTTATACCTTCTTTTGCCAGCCCCATCCTACCAATTGACATTGGGTGGCACAATTTTCCAAAGTCCCTAATTGACCTGTCAAGGGACTAGAGCAACCCTACACAACCCTCATGCGAGAGGGTGCCAGGATAGTGAGGGAGGAAATAAAAGAGCTCACAGCATCGTTACGTTATAAAAAGTTCATCCACACTTGTATTGATCTGAATTTAGGCTAATTTACATTTAAAATACAAATGGCAGTAAAGCCTAGCCTAAATTTTAACATAGTCCTATGATTCCAAGCTTAGGGCTTCATTTACGGAAAAAAATTTAGAATTGAAGCGCAGTTCTCAAGGAAATTTATACTGTTGCCAAGTGACTGTGCTAAGTATACCTAAATCTATTTATACCAATTGAAGGTGTAAATGCTAGTCAAAATGCAATTCTTAAAATATAGGAATATATAATATGTATGTCTAACGTGAAAGTTCAAACGCAAAAATACGTGTGAATATATAAAATATATGTCTAAAGTGAAAGTTCAAATGCAAAAATAGGTAAGTATACAATATGTATATCTACCGTGAAAGTTCAAACGCAAAAATACGTGTGAATATATAAAATATATGTCTAAAGTGAAAGTTCAAATGCAAAAATAGGTAAGTATACAATATGCATATCTAACGTGAAAGTTCAAATACAAAAATATGTGTGAATATATAATATGTATGTCTAAAGGGAAAGCTTAAATGCAAAAATAGTTGAGCATCTATAATATCTGTCTAAGTGAAAGCTTAAATGCAAAAATATGTGTATACATGGTAGATAAGTATAACGAAAAACTTCAAAAGCAGATCAAAAGGATACTCACAGTCAACATCCTATGGTCTGCTGGAGCGCTCCAACATCCAGTGAGTATCTGTAGTTCAATTTCAATATATAAAAATTTTTAATACTTGTAGGTATTCGTTCCCTACTTCAGTGGTTGCATTACGCCGTCACTAATAACATAAACCTTACTATAGGACTTAAACAATCTGCCTCGTCTTATAACTAAATCGCCTTTTATGTAAAGCATTAAGCATAAAAAGATAAAAAATATTATTGTTCTGTCCAATGAGAACACTCAAAGGAAAATATCAATAATGATGTGGACTGTAAATAATAACGCCGGGGAATATTTTATAGTCAGTGGTTTATTGAACGCACGTAAAACTTAAGTACAAAATTACAACTATAACTAAAATTAACCGAATTCAATTTCACGACGCTTAAGAACTAAACTTCAATAGATAAAAAAAAAGGTCACTTATTCACTACACAATAATAATTTTATTGTCAGTATAACACTGTCAAAGTTGAGACAACTTTGACCAATGGCAATTATATATGTATGTATGTATAAATATATTACTCAATATGAATGAATGTTAGTCCCTTCAATATGGGGATCAATACTAACATCATAATTATGACGGCGATTTGCTCTAACAATACACGTCCAGTTAACATTTGCCCCTGTTTAATGAAGATCGTGGTTTGCAGGAGACATCGTACTTGATACCAATGTGTTGGGAGGTGCCGTAGGCGCTGTTGATAGCCAAACCTGCTGGGTTGATCCGCAAAATTCAACATCAAACCAAAATGGTAAACCATAACATATGCCAGTTTGTAATGCATGAAATTCTAAAGGTATATCTGCAAGTAATAAGGTAGAACAATTTAGTTACGTACGTAGTTATTTTATCACAGATATCGAATTAGAATACACAAATAAAAATATGCTATGCCTACCAATGTCATGTAAATCGCTTTCATTATCCCTAAGAACATCACAAATATATCGCACTGATTTCGCCATGCATATCCTCATATCGAAAGTATCGACTATTGGCTGTCTAAAGTACTCCTTGTGTAAGACAGTAAGGTCGACTCCATGAAATGGCGGCTGATACCAGCAATTTTCTTTATTATATTGTTCAGAATAAAGCGATTTGGCGGTAAACGGTGCTATGTGAAAGTCTCCATGTGTTGGAAACTTTTTGCCACTTGGTTTCAACCATTTCCCTGCATGTAAATACGTTTCCAACATTTGTTCATTAAATAGCATATATCCCATAGGCTCTGTTATTTTGATATCCACCTTTTATGGTAAATCAATCTCTTTTATTTTACCTGGTATCACGATGATTTTATCTTGAACGTTGCTTGCGCTAACCAACTGTTGAGCGTATTTTGCCATATTACTAGCTTAGCAGCACCAGCTTGCACAGCAAAAAATGATAGAATGCCGGAACCAGCACCAACGTCTAACACAATTTTATTCTACAATAAAGAAAAAAAAACTGAATCAATAATCAGGAAAACTCCAAGGGAATACGTTTTTATATGCATGGAAGTCTGATAAACATAAACATAAACATTTATTTATTTGAGTGCCCGTGCCAAAGGCACGCCAAGCGCTGGGCACATCACAGCGAGTTACATAGTAGATAAAACTGGATCAATAATCAGGAAAACTCCAAGAGAATACGTTTTTATATGCATGGAAGTCTGATAAACATAAACATTTATTTATTTGAGTGCCCGTGCCAAAGGCACGCCAAGCGCTGGGCACATCACAGCGAGTTACATAGTAGATACATAGCAAAAGCGAACATAAACAATTAATAGTAGTGGAAGTACAAAACAGCCATAGTAGCATAGAGAAACGTTGGAGCATCAAAAGAAAAGCTATGCAGTACAATAGCAATCCCTAAAATAGCTTTTTGGTAGGTGCTCGTTCTAACATAGTCCTGATTCATACTCTTCGGTTCGTTGTAAAATACTGATTTCGGGCGAAGTCGTTTCACACTTTTTATAATTTTACGGAAATGTAGTATATCTGCAAAAGTTTCAAAAATATATAAATTTAAAATTTTTAAATCGAAAGCATTTGATACTCTAACCTGTATCTGAAGAAAATTTTACACCAAGTTCTTTATCGTCGACATTTAGAACTAAATTGTTGCAACTTCGCTACTCCTGTATCAGTTGTGACAAGATATTCCTTCGCACTCCTTGCATCATCAGTATACAGTATTTCGGTAATGCAAATCAATGTGTAGGAAATATGTATCAACAATTATTGTATTATACATATCATTATGCAATTCCAATTCAGACTTTTGTCTTTAACTTTCATTTTTGAGCACATGCACGTCGGTTAAATTTTACATCGTGCAATGCTAACAAATCTATATAGTGATTGGACATCATATAAGCTCATTAGAAATAAATATAAGGTAAGGATGAATACATTAAAAAGAAGATTAATGAATCAGCCAACCAAAAAGAAATGTGGAGAGCATTAAAAGAGTTAGTGTTGAAGCAAAGAAGATCAGATATTAAAGGAATTAAAATAAACGGTAGCACCTTGGATAGGAATGATGACGTTGCAGAGGCGTTCAACAAATTCTTTGTGCAAAGTATAATAGATATAAACAAATATACCTATAGTGAGGTATGCTGAAACAATATCATGCGTAAGTACTTCTTTTACTTTTAATACAATAAGTCATAAGGATATTAAGGAAGCATTGAGAGAACTGAAGCAAAAAAAGAGGCAGCAATTTTTTAAGTCCAAGCATGTTGATTGATTGCTTAGGAGCGCTAGGAAAAATATTTGTAGATATTGTTAATAAATCCCTGTTGGAAGGAAGTTTCTCTGATTCATGGAAGGAATCAATAGTAACGCTATAACCTTCCGGCCAGTCATATATACCTCTCAGCGTGGCCGCTTCTCGACCACTCAACTCAGCGAGGCAGATGACTGGTCATGGCTACTTTATGTCCCTTTTAAGGTTGTTGAGGGACAATGGAGGTTGATCTTTAGGCTAGCACGGTACAGGCTTCTTGCCGGCTCAAGCTCAGGGCTGGGGTAAGTTCTTGCTCGCTGTTCAACCACCGTTTACTGTACCGCTCTAGAAGGATGATTAAAATAGGAAGAAAACAAGATGGAGAAAAAAAAACTGAAATATAGGAATACGGACCCCACTCTGAATGATAGGACCCTCCCTATTACTCGAAACTCATCCCACTGCCCCACTCACCAAACTCAAGGAGAGATTTCCAACTACATCCGCCTCCTGGCATCTCGATCTTCCCAAAACCCCAACTGGACCCAGCACCAAACGAAAACTATTATTTAGCCTATTGCCATGTTATTTTATTTAGAACTCAAAGACAAAAAAAATACAAAAAAAAATTGTAGGTACATATATATCTAGATATTAAAATTTTTCTGCTGTTCGGGTTACATATCTATATATCAAAGAAATTGAGGGAAAAAAAACGATTTAGGAAAGAAGAAAACCACTTACGCTAATAAAAACAGAAAAAAGAAATCTTTGCACTATTATAAAGTAAACCCATAAAAAAAATTATGCTCTCATATAGACTAAATTCAGAAAGAAAAAAAAAGAACCTTTACATTACACTATTAACTCCATACACGAATATTCAATGACAAATCAACCTAAAACTGAAAACATTACGCTATATGACAGTACCTATATATGTTACACATCATAAATAAAGCACAAGAAAAAACTCAGAATGAAAATTTCACTGCTATAGCCTATATACGCTCTGCGAAGATAAGAAAAGAGAAAAACAAAAAAACACCCGACTATTCTCTTATTACACAAATGATAAGTGCGTACTTACATAACAATCCCCCGGCGATGAAGCGCTTCAGCGACCTGGTGAATATTGCTAAAAAAAAATAAAATAAAAAAAAACCAAAGGGAATATTCGGGTTGCTGTTGTTGCCCCTCCCTTCCCTCTTCTTTTCCTTCTCGTTCCCTAACTGATCCCCTATCTTCCCGCGACGGTGATTAACAGATCGGTTGATCCGTGGAGAGAAATAAATCCGAGAAAGCTTGAATGCTCAGGTAGGTGGGTGCGAAATCTGGTCTCAGGTAAGTTCCGGCGCACTTCACTGCCGATTTTGCTTTCTTGGATTCCCACAGTACCGGTCCAGACTCTGTCATCTGGTATATGTATATAGTAAAAAAAAAAACTTCACTGAGGAATTACACTCTCGACAGAAAAGTAATTTCACCTCACCTTATACCTCAGAAAGAAGGCTTATATCACGCTTGGTGATAGTTGGGTGCAACCACAAAACAAATTGATTTTCATGGACTTCCCGTGTCGCCTACTAGTACTGGAAATCTTGTAAACTTTTACACACACGCACAAAGCCCGAATTCCGGTATTTATTCAAAACCACAACCGAATTTATTCTGGTACTTCGTGCGATTTTAGTACATTCACTTCACTATTTAACTTTGATGATAAAATGCTACCCGCGTGCCAGGTTTAGATGAGCGACACTTAAAAAAAATAACCCCAAATTCAGAGGCTTGAGTTGTTCCCGGAGAAGTTCTTACTTCTAACGACTCACTTTACAATGTGAGGATCTCGATCGTCGCATGTCTTGATTCCCCAAAGAAGCGATACGAGGTAAATGTTCTAAAGTGCATTGCACTGTATCGATCAGCACCTTTTGTTGGGTGATAGGAAGTGCCTCGCGAATTGCACTTTTTTAAGCGCAGTTTTTCTTAACAAAGCCCATTTAATGCGTGATTTCTGAGGGACAGAAAAATACATTTTTTTTTGTTTTTTTTTTTGAGTTTTAAATTTAATTTCCGCTTGAACTTTCGATGCGAAAACGAAATTAGTTCCACTCTTCGTTCTTTACATTAAGAAAACAAATTTGTCGTTTAATCAAAGTCTGGATTAAAATGAGACTGACCAAAATTGAATGATTAACCCCCAAGAAAAAAAAATAGATATTTTTTTCTAGCCGTTACAACGCCAATAGCTAAAATAAAAAAGTCAGCTAAGTGTGAGGATTATCGACCAGTGAATGCGTTGCCGACATATGAAAAAGTGTTGGAAAGGATAGTGTATAAGCAGCTTATAAAATATTTAGAGGAAAATGCACTTATAATCTCTAATCAGTCGGACTTCAGGCAGGGGCATTCCTGTGATAGCAGATAGCGTCAAAAAATAAAATCGCTTGCGTGTTCCTGGATTTTAGGAGAGCGTTCGAAACTGTTGATCATCAACTTCTACTACAAAAAATGTATAAATATGGAATAAGAGGTAAAGAATTGAACTGGTTTACAGAATTTCTGACTGGGAGAACACAGAAAACGAAAGTGGGACAAGCAACATCGAAAGAGGTATCGGTCGATATCGGCGTGCCGCAGGGTTCAGTACTGGGGACACTCATGTTTTCGTTGTATATTAACGACATTAGTAGAGTAGTAAAATATTCAAAGGTGGCACTCTTTGCAGATGACACACTAATATATATAGCAGGACAAGAGGTTAGCGAGGCGGAGAGAATGGCTTAAAGCAAATAAATTGAAGTTAAATGTATCAAAAACTAAGTCATTATTAATTAACGGTGAAGGTAATTTGAACCTAATGGTTGACGGAGCAGTAATAGAAGTTGTCAAAGAAATAAAATATCTTGGGATTGTTATTGATAAGGATATAAAATTTTCGAAACATATTGAATATATCACTAAAAAAATAACAAAAAAAATTGACTTCCTAAGAAGAATTACAATAATTTTTTTTTATTTGTATATGCTCTTTATTGAGTGGCTCATTGGCTCTTTTAAAAATTTCTTAAAACTAATTCGCAAAAGGCACAAAATTGTAAAAAAAGACACTAGCTAAACTAACTTATAAAAAGTCAAAAGGGACAATTAAAACAATTAATACAACAAAAATGACACACAAAAAGGAAAACAAACAAGACAAAATTCTCAAAAGAGACTAAAAACGGACACAAAAATTTTGAAAAAGATCTAGAGTTTAACCAAAAATTTTGAACCAGTCCAAATTTTGACAATTGGGTAAGTGGCAGCTCCAAGAAGTTCCAAATTTCCAAAATAAACTAATAAAAATAATTGCCTAAACGAACGAATTTTCAACATAAAATTTTGAAATTTAGCACCTACACCGAAACCGAATTAAAAATAAATGACCGAACGAACAAAAAATTTACGCGATACCGTTATAGAGTCCCGCGAGGGCAGCCTGTAGTATCATAGACCTCTACAAACTGCCCTCATCATCCCTCCAGCTTAGCATCTCTAACAGAGTGCTTGTCCTTCCCACAGCACGTGCAACGATTCCTAAGCGGGGAGAAGCCCCGTGGACTAGTGTTGCAAATGCTGTGGCCTGCTATCACCAGTAAAAGACAAGAGCTCTGTTCTGCACCGACGATAGTGGCTGCCATGTGCAGTTGAATGTGTCAGCGTTCGTTGCCAGATATTCAAGACGTAAACGTCTCTTCAATCTGTCAACGAAGTGGCGCTTAAGTGCATGTGCGTGGTGTTGTGGGTCAGTGTTCTGATTCCCATCTTCGACTCTCATGTAGTACAAGTGAATTGTAGATTTGGCCAGTGTCAACACAAAGCTAATCAGACAATTCACCCGACTACAAACCTTTGGCCCCCATAGAAACGATGCTCTAGTAATGCTGAAATTCGGGTGGATCAACTGACACATATCGCGCACGAGATCCATTAGACCTTGCAAAGCCGGGCAAGTAAAGAACCTGTGAAACAGGGTGCCTTCACCACCACAAACTGTGCAAATCCTTTGAACTCGGCGGTCAATATGTGACAACTGATTAGGATGCATAAGACTGTGATGCAGCAATTTGAATGCTACATCAGCATCTTTGTAACTAGAAGGATAACTGTAGACTACTCTGCAAGTTATCCCTCCCATCACGCCCATATTCACCCCGAGGTGTGTTCGCCATCTGTTGTACCCTGTATACTCCGGAGGTCTTATAGACATAAGCACGTCACGGAGCACACGTGTTGTAAGTGTGCTGAAAGGTGTGTGTGGTGGTCTGTTCAGAACGAAAGCATCTTCCAACTTAGTGCCAGGGTCACTGGTCCCAAGTTGGCGAAATCTCTCCCGCGCAGAAGCAGCCAGGTCGTGTAGTTGTGCAGTGTTAGTGTTTATTCGACAGTTTCCAGAGATATCAATAATATCTCCGAGAACCGTCAGTGTATGCGTGTCAGCTTCAAAACCCCGAGCATTACCGAACACTGAATCTATTAATTCAGGATTAAACCTGATTGGAATCGACGCGAATTGCGTGTACCTTAGAGCATTCCACTGAAGGTGAAATGCTGGCCTGATTCTGCCCCAGGTCTGAATCGTTGAGATTAGATCCTGTGGCCAGTCACGAGGATAAGGTGGTCGAACAGAGAGTAGGTAGTAATACTCCCCTATGCCGATCCCTCCCAGTACATTCACCCACAGTTGAGAAATCAAGCTGTCTCTCTGGCAAAACACTCTTTGGAATGCCCGCACTTGGAGACACCTCGATTTCACAACCAAGTTAGTGAGACCTAATCCACCTATCTTGACTGGCAGACAGAGCGTGCTTTCAGCAACCCATCGTATTCCGCACCAAAAGGCGTCTATCGCTTTTGCTTGAAGAAGACCTACGAAGCCTTCATCAAACGTCTCAGACTTTAGCAGATGAACGATGGACGAGGTAATCAAATAGTTTATCACGACTGACCTACCCATTAAGGATAATGGAAACAGTCGACTACGCCATGAGTTTACAGCTCTAGAGAGTTTCTCAAGAGCGATGCGGCTATTATTTGATTTACTCTCGCGTCCGATATACACACCTAAATACTTCAGGCAAGTATTAGTCCATTGGATGTTCAGTGGAGTATCTGTACGATCTCTCCACCTTCCACACCACAAGCCTTGACTCTTACTAAGGTTGATTTTAGCGCCCGCTATACGTTCGAACTGTTCGAAAACAGCACGAGCGACCGGAAAAGCTTCATCTCTTGTCACGAAAACAGACAGATCATCCGCATACGCCAACATAAGAGGCCTCACATTGGTATATGGCAGATGAACCGCATACTGTCCGAGCATTCGACGAAGATTCACCAGTAGCGGCTCCAACGAAAGATCATAAAGCATACCTGACAATGGACAGCCCTGTCTGATACCTCGATGAAACGAGATAGGAGCCAGAACTTGTCCTTGATGCTTAATCAAAATCGCTGAATCTCTGTACAGTTTCCTGACGACATCGAGCCACCTGGGTGGAAACCCAAATGCCTCGAGAGCAGTCAAGAGATACTCGTGCGAGACACTATCAAAAGCCTTTTGCTGGTCAAGTGAGATCATGGCCATTTGTGTACCTGTCTGTTCATGGTAGGCAAACAAATGCTTGGCTACCGCGATGTTGTCGTACATACTACGACCAGGTACACAATAGGACTGTTCCGGGTGTATTACCGAAGCAATCACTGAGCGGAGTATCGCCCCTAATGCTTTGCAGACGATTTTGTAGTCTACATTGCATAGGGTTACTGGCCTCCAGTTCCCCATCCTCTGCAAATCTCCCTTCTTTGGAATCAAGCACATCACAGATCGCCTCCAACTAGAAGGAAAATCAGAATGCGTCTCAACCGCCGAATTAAAGACTTCCAAAAGGTCAGGAATTAATAAATCCCTGAAACGTATGAAGAATTCTGGAGTCAAGCCGTCATAACCAGGTGAAGTGTGTCGCCTTAGATCCTTTGTCGCAGCAATCATATCCTCCAATGTGATTACTGTATAAAGGAGCTCCTTACTGTCTTCAGAGAAAGTGGTTATATTCTCAAGAAATTCATGAGTGGTCGAGGATGTTGTCGACGTCGATTCAGAGTAGAGACTACTGCAGTAGTCTCGAATATATTCTGATAGCTGTTGTCCGTTGAGGACTTGTCCAGATTCATCAATTATCGATTCGACCTCACAAGAAGCAGTACGATGCCTAGTCGCCTGAAAGAAGTACTCAGTTGGAGAATCGCCTTCTCTCAGCCAGCGCGATTGGCCGCGTAGCACAAACTTCAAGCTGTGCTTGTAAGTCTGTGTCGCCAAGCGTTCCTTTATTCCATTGAAATAAAGAATCAACCCCAGCTGAGTTGGGAGAAGAGCTGCCACCCGAGAGACCTCGGCCGACAAGCTAGAAGCTTAATAGCCACTTCGATTGAAACTCGTCTCGATAAAAGACCGAATCTGGAGCTTTCCAACATCCCACCATTGACTAAGAAAAGGAAAGTCAGCTTTCCTCTCTTGCCAAGCGTGCCAGAAATCAATGAACTCATTGATGAACTGCTCGGAATTCAGCAAATAGTTGTTGAATATCCAGTATGCAGTTCGTTCTTTCAACTAGAGTGCTGGTCGCCACCACAAGAAGATGATCACTAATCGAACACACTTCATGAGTGACACCAACGGAATGTTCTAGTATTCCAGGTGAGACGTAAAGTCTATCAATTCTGGAGCCTGCGAGACTTCCATGGATATTTCGCGAGACCCTCGTGTATGATCTAGTCGTAGGATGCATCCAACGATAGATATCCACGAGTCTGAAAACACCGACAAAATTCCTCAATCGAGTAGCATTGACAGAGTTGAACTCAACTCCAGAGTGCCGATCCATTGAGGGATTCAGAGTGCAGTTGAAATCACCTCCGAGTACAGTTTCGCCGCTAAAATTCACCAGACAGGACTGAACACTATCAAGAACTTGTCTTGTAATGTCCTGGTCATGAGGAAGGTACACGTTTACTACCTTGATATGTTTGTCTTGAACGACAAAATCCAAGGAAGAAGCGAAGCCTGGGAAGATATCTGTATAGACAGGAGACGATAGTGTAAATTTGTTGGATACAATGATTGCCACCCCTGAGCCTCGGCGAGGCGCAGGTGTGGCAAACATTGCATAGCCAGAGTGTAAATAAGCATAGCGCTCAAGTTGTGTATATGTGTCTTGTGTGAAATTCGTCTCCTGTAGAAGTGTAATGTCTATATCGAACATTTTGACATGTTCGATAGTGCTGTGTAATCTTGTATGAGCACTTAAACCCCCGGTGTTAAGAGAGCCTATCTTGCACATTCAAAGAGATGAAACGCTCAAACGATGAATGTGCGACTTCTATTGACGAGGAGAATCGGCCAAGCGATGCTCCTGAAGCAACTCCTCCACCTTCCTATGGAGACGATCTAACCGAGCTACATGGTTATACTTCCTCCTCTTCTTGGACTCCTGTTGTAGGATTCGAAGCTGAGGAAGTAACAACTCTGGCCTCTCCAGCTCCTTTACAAGAATGCTCCAGATTTTATCTGAGTTCTTCTTGTACTGGAGCTGGGTAAGAATTTCGGAGATCTTCTTCCTAGGAAGGGTCTCCATCCCTTTCGAGACTTCAAATTGGCTACCAGTCGAAATGATGCTATCACACGACTCGTAGCCACCGAAGCTCGAAAGACCAGTGTCATCCAAGCCGGTCATGTCGCAGTCCGAAAGCTACTCGTGAGACACCACCGCGTCCCTTACTACAACATTCGAACCGCGAGCTCCACTATCGTCCTCCTCCGAGTGGGGCCGCTTGGATGCGACTGGCTTTGCTGGCTCTGGAGGAGGCAGCATCACCCGGTCAACTTTCTTCCTCCTCGTCCTCTTTTTTTGACTACTTGGCTATTCGACTCCTCGTCGGAAGTAGCCGTGTTTTCACGTGCCGACGTGACGCCGTTTACAGCCATAACTATATAACTCTAGGACAACTTCAGGCACCTTAACCACTGGCTGCTCCAAAATAGCAGGTTGAGTGCCGGCCGAAGGCTCCTTCTCCAGATCCACTACTATAGTAGTGGCTTCCTTCGAGGGAACCCTCGGTTCAGCCTTCTTCCCGGTTCTCCTGGGGCAGTCAGCAATAAAATGCCCTACCAAATGGCAAGCATGGCATTTCGCTTCGGTGCCAACGTCTATCCAGTATCTCGAGCCGGATATGCTCAGGTAAAAGCCTGACGGAAGCGTACACCCCTTATTCAAGGTGATGGACGCTTCCCGGCTAGTACCGAAGATACCCCGCCCGAGACCCTCGTCCCCAATTTTAATGGGAATGGCGCGAACCTTTCCATGAACCTTCCCGAATCTCCCAAGGAAATTCGAGAGGTCTTCATGTTGGGCTCGCATAGGGACCCGCGAAAACACGACCTTCGTGGGCTTCTCTTTTAGGGGGAATGGAACGAGGTGTCTACCCTCCACCTCGATGCCCTCAAGCATAAGCTTAGTGGTGCTTTCGAGGGTTGTGGTATACACCTCGACCATTCCTCCAGCTATAATTCCCATTGAGAAAAGCTGCTCACAGGAGATGACGCGGAAGATTGCCTTCAGGTATGCAGTCTGAGGACATCCTCTGATGTGCTAAAGCTGCATCCCGTAGCTCTCGTCCTGCCACCTCCCGTCGAAGAAGCCCTGGAGACCCGCACTGGTCTTGGGCCGAGGCTTACCCGCGTCCAATGGGGGTGGACGAGGAGTGATGCCCCTGCTCTGAATTTCGATAGTGGAAGCCTGCCTGGAACTACCACTTACCTGCGCATATGACATCCCTGACACTAATGCCGGGGATCGTAGTGCAGCTACTGGTTTTGCTACTGGTGCCGCTGGCTTCTGTTTTGAGGCATTTGTCTTCACCACAGAAAGCGGTGGCCTCATGATAACACCGCTCGGCTTTGGCGCTGAAGCTGAAGCTGTTTTAACGACTTCCACCAAGCTTGGGTTTTTCCCTTGGGTTGATGCTGTCGTTGTTGTGGCTGCGGGTACTGCTGCTTGTGCAGCAGTGCTTGGAGTTGGTGCTCCAGACTCTTGTGGGACAGCGCCAGCTGTCCTTCCAGCTATATTCTCCGACGGAGTTGGCTGCACTTTCTTGGCCTCTTGACTAGGGCCCTTAAAAGCCTTTTCATTGGGTCCTTTTAAGCTTTTTTGTGAAGAAGAAGAAGCGCTTAAGTTCTTCTTCCTCCTTCCACTTGATTTGAGGGGATCTTCATTCCCCCCAGAATCGCTGCTGCTCTCACCCATTTAGAGTGAGGCAGAGAAGTTTTTTTTACTTTTTATACTTTTTATTTTATTTTAATAAATTTATAATTTTCGATAAATTTGATTTTTATTATTTTTTCTTCCAATTTAATTTATTGCTTTACAATTATATTATTTTTGCTAAGTCCAAAACTAAAATTTTTTTACGGTTGCCATGTTGTCATGGCAACGACCGAAATTAATTAAAAATCCAAACCTGTCACTAAATTTGCACTTTTTTAACAATTTATCTTTTGTAGTTTTAAATAATTTTTATAATGATTCTCACACCAACCACAATACACTATAAAACACTCAAACTCAGTGTCACTTTTTTCTATTTTAGCGGTTTTTTTCTCGATTTCTTCCGCTGTTTTCTTTATTATTCGCCAAGCTATTGAATGACACGTTTGCGCTCTTCAGAAATAATAATAATAATAATATAACTTTATTAGTTTAACAAACTTTAAAATTCACAAAAAAGTTCATAAATATTAATTGTTTTCTCGTGCTCCAAATATCACAATTTCATTAAAAAAAAATTCCAAATTATCAAATTATTCATGACCTGCTTCTAATGAATTGCACACATCCACTTTTAAATCTACTAAGATTTGTATACGACGATCAATGAATATAACACTATTGTGAGACCCCACTTCGAATATTGCTCCACCATTCTTTTCGCGTCGATTCCAATCAGGTTTAATCCTGAATTAATAGATTCAGTGTTCGGTAATGCTCGGGGTTTTGAAGCTGACACGCATACACTGACGGTTCTCGGAGATATTATTGATATCTCTGGAAACTGTCGAATAAACACTAACACTTCACAACTACACGACCTGGCTGCTTCTGCGCGGGAGAGATTTCGCCAACTTGGGACCAGTGACCCTGGCACTAAGTTGGAAGATGCTTTCGTTCTGAACAGACCACCACACACACCTTTCAGCACACTTACAACACGTGTGCTCCGTGACGTGCTTATGTCAATAAGACCTCCGGAGTATACAGGATACAACAGATGGCGAACACACCTCGGGGTGAATATGGGCGTGATGGGAGGGATAACTTGCAGAGTAGTCTACAGTTATCCTTCTAGTTACAAAGATGCTGATGTAGCATTCAAATTGCTGCATCACAGTCTTATGCATCCTAATCAGTTGTCACATATCGACCGCCGAGTTCAGAGGATTTGCACAGTTTGTGCTGGTGAGGGCACCCTGTTTCACAGGTTCTTCACTTGTCCGGCTTTGCAGGGTCTAATGGATCTCGTGCGCGGTATGTGTCAGTTGATCCACCCGAATTTCGGCATTACTAGGACATCGTTTCTATGGGGACCAAAGGTATGTAGTCGAGTGAATTGTTTCATTAGCTTTGTGTTGACACTGGCCAAATCTACAATTCTCCTGTACTACATGAGAGTCGAAGCTGGGAATCAGAACACTGACCCACAACACCACGCACACGCACTTAAGCGCCACTTCGTTGACAGGTTGAAGAGACGTTTACGTCTTGAATATCTGGCAATGAACGCAGACACATTCAACTGCACATGGCAACCACTATCGTCGGTGCAGGACGGAGCTCTTGTCTTTCACTGGTGATAGCAGGCCACAGCATTTGCAACACTAGTCCACGGGGCTTCTCCTCGCTTAGGAATCGTTGCAAGTGCTGTGGGAAGGACAAGCACTCTGTTAGAGATGCTAAGCTGGAGGGATGATGAGGGCAGTTTGTAGAGGTCTATGATACTACAGGCTGCTCTCGCGGGACTCTATAACGGTATCGCGTAAATTTTTCGTTCGTTCGGTGATTTATTTTTAATTCGGTTACGGTTTCGGTTCTAAATTGCAAAATTTTTTGTAGAAATTCGCTCGTTTAGGTAAAGATATTTATTAGATTATTTTGGAATTTTGGAACTTTTGGAACTGCCACTTACCCTATTGTCAAAATAGGGGCAAGCAAAATTTTTTTATTGTTTTACATCTTTTAGGCATTGTTCAAAATTTTTGTATCCGTTTATTGTCTCTTTTGAGAACATAGTGTTCACTTTTTGTCCTTTTACCTGTTAGTGTCTAGTTTGTTTTTGTTGTCCCTATTGACTGTTATGTTTGTGATTTTTTAGTTTAGCTAGCGTCTTTTTCTTTATACATTGTACAGCCTTTTGCACCTATTTTTAAGGAATTTTGAAAAGAGCCAAAGAGCCAAAAAATAAAGAGCTTATATACATAAAAAAAAAATTATTATTATCATTCACAGAGACCGGACGTGTCGAATTAAGCTCCGTGATATTTAAACTTAGAACAAGGAATAAGTGATAATTGTGAGTGCCAAAACACACTAAAGGCATTACCTTGAAAATATATTTCAAGAACTGTCTTTCGAAGTGAAGTTTCTTGAAAAATAACTGCAAAAATTAATTAGAAATAAAAAGTGTAAAAACGAAAATTTGTGTGACATTTGTGAAAATAATTTAATTTTGGTCATTGCCATGGCAACGTGGCAACCTTAAAAATTCATAGTTGCAATTTTCAAATTAAAGAAAAGTAAAAATATAATTAATAAAATTTAAAATTTATTAAAAGAATTATATAAAGTAAAAAAAGATATTTTAAGCTTCTCTGCCTCACTTAATATGAGTGAGTGCAGCAATAGCGATTCTGGGGGGAGTGATGATCCCCTCAAAATAAATAGTAGGAGGAAGAAGAGCTCAAACGATAGTTCTTTTTCTTCCAAGAAAACCCTGAAAGAGCCCACCGAAAAGGCCATTAAGGGCCCTAATCAAGAGGCCACAAAAAAGGAAGTTCAGCTAACTTCCTTGGAGAAGACTGCAACTAGGGCAGCGGAGGCTGTCCGAGATGTACCTGGGACGTCAGCTGCTACAATGGCGGCTACCCCAGCAGCACCTGAAGTAAAAGGACAACGTCCGAAATTATCGGAAGTTGTTAAAACGGCTTCGTCGTCAGCGCCAAAGCCTAGTGGCTTGGTAATGAGGCCACCGCTTTCTTCAAGCGTCTCTAAGAAGCAAAAAACAGTACCAGCAGGACCAGCAGCAGCACCACGATCCCCGGCGTTAGTTGCAGGAATTTCTTATGCACAGCAGGTAAGTGGCAGTTCCCAGAACAGTTCCACCATCGAAATTCAGAGCAGGGGCATCACTCCTCGTCCAGCCCCATTGGACGCAGGTAAGCCTCGGCCCAAGACCAGTGCGGGTCTCCAGGGCTTCTTCGACGGGAGATGGCAGGATGAGAGCTACGGTATGCAGCTCGAGCACATCAGAGGATGTCCTCAGAGAGCATACCTGAAGGCAATCTTCCGCGTCGTCTCCTGTGAGCAGCTATTCTCCATGGGGATAATACCGGGTGGAATGGTTGAGGTGTATACCACAACCCTCGAGAGTGCTACCAAGCTAATGCTTGAGGGCATCGAGGTGGAGGGTAGACACTTTGTGCCGTTTCCACTCAGGGAAAAGCCCACGAAGGTCGTGTTTTCACGGGTCCCTATGCGAGCTTGCCATGAAGACCTCCTAAATTTCTTGGGAAGATTTGGGAAGGTTCATGGCAACGTTCGTGCCATTCCCTTAAAAATTTGGGACGAGGGTCTCGGGCGGGGTATCTTCGGTACTAGCCGGGAGGCGTCCATCTCCTTAAATAAGGGGTGTACGCTTCCAAAGGGCTTTTACCTGAGCATATCCGGCTCGAGATACTGGATAGACGTTGGCACCGAAGCGAAATGCCATGCTTGCCATTTGGTAGGGCATTTTATTGCTGACTGCCCCAGGAAAACCGGGAAGAAGGCTGAACCGAGGGTTCCCTCGAAGGAAGCCACTACTACAGTAGTGGATCTGGAGAAGGAGCCTTCGGCCGGCACCCGACCTGCTATTTTGGAGCAGCCAGTGGTTAAGGTGCCTGAAGTTGTCCTAGAGGCAAAAGAAATTATGGCTATAAACGGCGCCACGTCGGCACGTGAAAACACGGCTACTTCTGACGAGGAGTCGAGTAGCCATTTAGGCAAGAAAAAGAGGACGAGGAGGAGGAAGACAAAGGTGGACCGTGTGATGCTGCCTCTTCCAGAGCCAGCAAAGCCAGTCGCATCCAAGCGGCCCCACTCGGAGGAGGACGATAGTGGAGCTCGCGGTTCGAAGGTTGTAGTAAGGGACGCGGTGGTGTCTCACGAGCAGCTTTCGGACTGCGACATGACCGGCTTGGATGACATTGGTCTTTCGAGCTTCGGTGGCTACGAGTCGTGTGATAGCATCATTTCGACTGGTAGCCAATTTGAAGTCTCGAAAGGGATGGAGACCCTTCCTAGGAAGAAGATCTCCGAAATTCTTACCCAGCTCAAGTACAAGAAGAATTCAGATAAAATCTGGAGTATTCTTGTAAGGGAGCTGGAGAGGCCAGAGTTGTTACTTCCTCAGTTTCAACTCCTACAACAGGAGTCCAGGAAGAGGAGGAAGTACAACGATGTTGCTCGGTTAGAACGACTTCATAGGAAGGTGGAGGAGTTGCTTCAGGAGCATCGCTTGGCCGATTCTCCTCGTCAATAGACGTCGCACATTCATCGTTTGAGCTTTTCATCTCTTTGAATGTGCAAGATAGCTTCGATCAACACCGGGGGTTTAAGTGCACATACAAGGTTACACAGCACTATCGAACATGTCAAAATGTTCGATATAGACATCGCGCTTCTACAGGAGACGAATTTTACACAAGACACATACACACAACTTGAGCGCTATGCTTATTTACACACTGGCTATGCAATGCTTGCCACACATGCGCCTCGCCGAGGCTCAGGGGTGGCAATCATTGTATCCAACAAATTTACACTATCGTCTCCTGTCTATACAGATATCTTCCCAGGCTTCGCTTCTTCCTTGTATTTTGTCGTTCAAGACAAACATATCAAGGTAGTAAACGTGTACCTTCCTCATGACCAGGACATTACAAGACAAGTTCTTGATAGTGTTCAGTCGTGTCTGGTGAATTTTAGCGGTGAAACTGTCCTCGGAGGTAATTTCAACTGCACTCTGAATCCCTCAATGGATCGGCACTCTGGAGTTGAGTTCAACTCTGTCAATGCTACTCGGTTGAGGAATTTTGTCGGTGTTTTCAGACTCGTGGATATCTATCGTTGGATGCATCCTACGACTAGATCATACACGAGGGTCTCGCGAAATATCCATGGAAGTCTCGCAGGCTCCAGAATTGATAGACTTTACGTCTCACCTGGAATACTAGAACATTTCGTAGGTGTCACTCATGAAGTGTGTTCCGTTAGTGATCATCTTCTTGTAGTGGCGACCAGCACTCTAGTTGAAAGACGAACTGCATACTGGATATTCAACAACTATTTGTTGAATTCCGAGCAGTTCATCAATGAGTTCACTGAATTCTGGCACGATTGGCAAGAGAGGAAAGTTAACTTTCCTTTTCTTAGTCAATGGTGGGATGTTGGAAAGCTCCAGATTCGGTCTTTTATCGAGACGAGTTTCAATCGAAGTGGCTATAAAGCTTCTAGCTTGTCGGCCGAGGTCTCTCGGGTGGCAGCTCTTCTCCCAACTCAGCCGGGGTTGATTCTTTATTTCAATGGAATAAAGGAACGCTTGGCGACACAGACTTACAAGCACAGCTTGGAGTTTGTGCTACGCGGCCAATCGCGCTGGCTGAGAGAAGGCGATTCTCCAACTGAGTACTTCTTTCAGGCGACTAGACGTCGTACTGCTTCTTGTGAGGTCGAATCGATTATTGATGAATCTGGACAAGTCCTCAACGGACAACAGCTATCAGAATATATTCGAGACTACTACAGTAGTCTCTACTCTGAATCGACGTCGACAACATCCTCGATCTCTCATGAATTCCTTGAGAATATTCCCACTTTCTCTGAAGACAGTAAGGAGCTCCTGGATACAGTAATCACATTGGAGGATATGATTGCTGCGACAAAGGATCTAAGGCGACACACTTCACCTGGTTATGACGGCTTGACTCCAGAATTCTTCATACGTTTCAGGGATTTATTAATTCCTGACCTTTTGGAAGTCTTCAATTCGGCGGTTGAGATGCATTCAGACTTTCCTTCTAGTTGGAGGAGATCTGTTATGCGCTTGATTCCAAAGAAGGGAGATTTGCAGAGGATGGGGAACTGGAGGCCAGTAACCCTATGCAATGTAGACTACAAAATCGTCTGCAAAGCATTAGGGGCGATACTCCGCTCAGTGATTGCTTCGGTAATACACCCGGAACAGTCCTATTGTGTACCTGGTCGTAGTATCTACGACAACATCGCGGTAGCCTAGCATTTGTTTGCCTACCATGAACAGACAGGTCCACAAATGGCCATGATTTCACTTGACCAGCAAAAGGCTTTTGATAGTGTCTCGCACGAGTATCTCTTGACTGCTCTCGAGGCATTTGGGTTTCCACCCAGGTGGCTCGATATCGTCGGGAAACTGTATAGAGATTCAGCGATTTTGATTAAGCATCAAGGACAAGTTCTGGCTCCTATCTCGTTTCATCGAGGTATCAGAAAGGGCTGTCCATTGTATGCTTTATGATCTTTCGTTGGAGCCGCTACTGGTGAATCTTCGTCGAATGCTCGGACGGTATGCGGTTCATCTGCCATATACCAATGTGAGGCCTCTTATGTTGGCGTATGCGGATGATCTGTCTATTTTCGTGACAAGAGATGAAGCTTTTCCGGTCGCTCGTGCTGTTTTCGAATAGTTTGAACGTATAGCGGGCGCTAAAATCAACCTTAGTAAGAGTCAAGGCTTGTGGTGTGGAAGGTGGAGAGATCGTACAGATACTCCACTGAACATCCAATGGACTAATACTTGCCTGAAGTATTTAGGTGTGTATATCGGACGCGAGAGTAAATCAAATAATAGCCGCATCGCTCTTGAGAAACTCTCTAGAGCTGTAAACTCATGGCGTAGTCGACTGTTTCCATTATCCTTAATGGGTAGGTCAGCCATGATAAACTATTTGATTACCTCGTCCATCGTTCATCTGCTAAAGTCTGAGACGTTTGATGAAGGCTTCGTAGGTCTTCTTCAAGCAAAAGCGATAGACGCCTTTTGGTGCGGAAGACGATGGGTTGCTGAAAGTACGCTCTGTCTGCCAGTCAAGATAGGTGGATTAGGTCTCACTAACTTGGTTGTGAAATCAAGGTGTCTCCAAGTGCGTGCATTCCAAAGAGTGTTTTGCCAGAGAGACAGCTTGATTTCTCAACTGTGGGTGAATGTACTGGGAGGGATCGGCATAGGGGAGTATTACTACCTACTCTCTGTTCGACCACCTTATCCACGTGACTGGCCACAGGATCTAATCTCAACGATTCAGACCTGGGGCAGAATCAGGCCAGCATTTCACCTTCAGTGGAATGCTCTAAGGTACACGCAATTCGCGTCGATTCCAATCAGGTTTAATCCTGAATTAATAGATTCAGTGCTCAGTAATGCTCGGGGTTTTGAAGCTGACACGCATACACTGACGGTTCTCGGAGATATTATTGATATCGCTGGAAACTGTCGAATAAACACTAACACTGCACAACTACACGACCTGGCTGCTTCTGTGCGGGAGAGATTTCGCCAACTTGGGACCAGTGACCCTGCTTTCGTTCTGAACAGACCACCACACACACCTTTCAGCACACTTACAACACGTGTGCTCCGTGACGTGCTTATGTCAATAAGACCTCCGGAGTATACAGGATACAACAGATGGCGAACACACCTCGGGGTGAATTTGGGCGTGATGGGAGGGATAACTTGCAGAGTAGTCTACAGTTATCCTTCTAATTACAAAGATGCTGATGTAGCATTCAAATTGCTGCATCACAGTCTTGTGCATCCTAATCTGTTGTCACATATTGACCGCCGAGTTCAGAGGATTGGCACAGTTTGTGCTGGTGAAGGCACCCTGTTTCACAGGTTTTTCACTTGTCCGGCTTTGCAGGGTCTAATGGATCTCGTGCGCGGTATGTGTCAGTTGATCCACCCGAATTTCGGCATTACTAGGACATCGTTTCTATGGGGACCAAGGGTCTGTAGTCGAGTGAATTGTTTGATTAGCTTTGTGTTGACACTGGCCAAATCTACAATTCACCTGTACTACATGAGAGTCGAAGATGGGAATCAGAACACTGAACCACAACACCACGCACACGCACTTAAGCGCCACTTCGTTGACAGGTTGAAGAGACGTTTACGTCTCGAATATCTGGCAACGAACGCAGACACATTCAACTGAACATGGCAACCACTATCGTCGTTGCAGGATGGAGCTCTTGTCTTTCGCTGGTGAGAACAGGCCACAGAATTTGCAACACTAGTCCACGGGGCTTCTCCCCGCTTAGGAATCGTTGCAAGTGCTGTGGGAAGGACAAGCACTCTGTTAGAGATGCTAAGCTGGAGGGATGATGAGGGCAGTTTGTAGAGGTCTATGATACCACAGGCTGCCCTCGCGGGACTCTATAACGGTATCGCGTAAATTTTTCGTTCGTTCGGTCATTTATTTTTAATTCGGTTTCGGTACAAAATCGCAAAAATTTTTGTTGAAATTCTCTCGTTTAGGGACATTTTTTATTAGATTATTTTGGAAATTTGGAACTTTTGGAACTGCCACTTACTTAATTGTCAAAATTGGGACTGACTTTAAATTTTTGGTAATAATTTAGGTCTTTTTCAAAATTCTTGTGACCGTTTTTTAGACTCTTTTGAGAATTTTGTTTGAATTTGTTTTACTTTTTGTGTGTCATTTTTGTTGTTTTAATTGTCCCTTTTGACTGTTTATAGGTTATCTTAGCTAGTGTCTTTTTCTCTTTTACAATTTTGTGCATTTTGCCAATTAGTTTTAAGGAATATTTAAAAGAGCCACAAAAAAGAGCCAAAAATAAAGAGCATATTTAAATAAAAAAAAATTATTATTATTATCAGTCACAGCGACCGGACGTGTCGAATTAAGCTCCGTGATATTTAAACTTAGAACAAGGAATAAGTGATAATTGTGAGTGCCAAAACACACTAAGGGCATTACCTTGAAAATATATTTCAAGAACTGTCTTTCGAAGTGAAGTTTCTTGAAAAATAACTGCAAAAATTAATTAGAAATAAAAAGTGTAAAAACGAAAATTTGTATGACATTTGTGAAAATAATTTAATTTTGGTCATTGCCATGGCAACGTGGCAACCTTAAAAATTCATAGTTGCAATTTTCAAATTAAAGAAAAGTAAAAATATAATTAATAAAATTTAAAATTTATTAAAAGAATTATATAAAGTAAAAAAAAGATATTTTAAGCTTCTCTGCCTCACTTAATATGAGTGAGTGCAGCAATAGCGATTCTGGGGGGAGTGATGATCCCCTCAAAATAAATAGTAGGAGGAAGAAGAGCTCAAACGATAGTTCTTTTTCTTCCAAGAAAACCCTGAAAGAGCCCACCGAAAAGGCCATTAAGGGCCCTAATCAAGAGGCCACAAAAAAGGAAGTTCAGCTAACTTCCTTGGAGAAGACTGCAACTAGGGCAGCGGAGGCTGTCCGAGATGTACCTGGGACGTCAGCTGCTACAATGGCGGCTACCCCAGCAGCACCTGAAGTAAAAGGACAACGTCCGAAATTATCGGAAGTTGTTAAAACGGCTTCGTCGTCAGCGCCAAAGCCTAGTGGCTTGGTAATGAGGCCACCGCTTTCTTCAAGCGTCTCTAAGAAGCAAAAAACAGTACCAACAGGACCAGCAGCAGCACCACGATCCCCGGCGTTAGTTGCAGGGATTTCTTATGCACAGCAGGTAAGTGGCAGTTCCCAGAACAGTTCCACCATCGAAATTCAGAGCAGGGGCATCACTCCTCGTCCAGCCCCATTGGACGCAGGTAAGCCTCGGCCCAAGACCAGTGCGGGTCTCCAGGGCTTCTTCGACGGGATATGGCAGGATGAGAGCTACGGTATGCAGCTCGAGCACATCAGAGGATGTCCTCAGAGCGCATACCTGAAGGCAATCTTCCGCGTCGTCTCCTGTGAGCAGCTATTCTCCATGGGGATAATAGCTAGGGGAATGGTTGAGGTGTATACCACAACCCTCGAGAGTGCTACCAAGCTAATGCTTGAGGGCATCGAGGTGGAGGGTAGACACCTTGTGCCGTTCCCACTCAGGGAAAAGCCCACAAAGGTCGTGTTTTCACGGGTCCCTATGCGAGCTTGCCATGAAGACCTCCTAAATTTCTTGGGAAGATTTGGGAAGGTTCATGGCAACGTTCGTGCCATTCCCTTAAAAATTGGGGACGAGGGTCTCGGGCGGGGTATCTTCGGTACTAGCCGGGAGGCGTCCATCACCTTAAATAAGGGGTGTACCCTTCCAAAGGGCTTTTACCTGAGATTATCCGGCTCGAGGCACTGGATAGACATTGGCACCAAAGCGAAATGCCATGCTTGCCATTTGGTAGGGCATTTTATTGCTGACTGCCCCAGGAGAACCGGGAAGAAGGCTGAACCGAGGGTTCCCTCCAAGGAAGCCACTACTACAGTAGTGGATCTGGAGAAGGAGCCTTCGGCCGGCACTCGACCTGCTATTCTGGAGCAGCCAGTGACTAAGGTGCCTGAAGCTGTCCCAGAGGCAAAAACGATTAAGGCTATAAACGGTGCCACGTCGGCACGTGAAAACACGGCTACTTCCGACGAGGAGTCGAGTAGCCATTTAGGCAAGAAAAAGAGGACGAGGAGGAGGAAGACGAAGGTGGACCGTGTGATGCTGCCTCCTCCAGAGCCAGCAAAGCCAGTCGCTCCAAAGCGGCCCCACTCGGAGGAGGACGATAGTGGTGCCCGCGGTTCGAAGGTTGTTGTGAGGGAGGCGGAAGCATCTCTCGAACAGCTTTCGGACTGCGAAATGACCTGTTTGGATGAGACTGGTCTCTCGAGCTTCAGTGGCTACGAGTCGTGTGGTAGCACCATTTCGACTGGTAGCCAATTTGAAGTCTCGAAGGGGATGGAAAACATTCCTAGGGAGAAAATCTCTGAAATTCTTACCCAGCTCCAGTACAAGAAGAACTCAGATAAAATCTGGAGCATTCTTGTAAAGGAGCTGGAGAGGCCAGAGTTGTTACTTCCTCAGCTTCGATTCCTACAACAGGAGTCCAAGAAGGGGCGGAAGTACAACCATGTAGCTCGGTTAGATCGTCTCCATAGGAAGGTGGAGGAGTTGCTTCAGGAGCATCGCTTGGCCGATTCTCCTCGTCAATAGACGTCGCACATTCATCGTTTGAGCTTTTCATCTCTTTGAATGTGCAAGATAGCTTCGATCAACACCGGGGGTTTAAGTGCACATACAAGGTTACACAGCACTATCGAACATGTCAAAATGTTCGATATAGACATCGCGCTTCTACAGGAGACGAATTTTACGCAAGACACATATACACAACTTGAGCGCTATGCTTATGTACACACTGACTATGCAATGTTTGCCACACCTGCGCCTCGCCGAGGCTCAGGGGTGGCAATCATTGTATCCAACAAATTTACACTATCGTCTCCTGTCTATACAGATATCTTCCCAGGCTTCGCTTCTTCCTTGGATTTTGTCGTTCAAGACAAACATATCAAGGTAGTAAACGTGTACCTTCCTCATGACCAGGACATTACAAGACAAGTTCTTGATAGTGTTCAGTCCTGTCTGGTGAATTTTAGCGGCGAAACTGTCCTCGGAGGTGATTTCAACTGCACTCTGAATCCCTCAATGGATCGGCACTCTGGAGTTGAGTTCAACTCTGTCAATGCTACTCGATTGAGGAATTTTGTCGGTGTTTTCAGACTCGTGGATATCTATCGTTGGATGCATCCTACGACTAGATCATACACGAGGGTCTCGCGAAATATCCATGGAAGTCTCGCAGGCTCCAGAATTGATAGACTTTACGTCTCACCTGGAATACTAGAACATTCCGTTGGTGTCACTCATGAAGTGTGTTCGATTAGTGATCATCTTCTTGTGGTGGCGACCAGCACTCTAGTTGAAAGACGAACTGCATACTGGATATTCAACAACTATTTGTTGAATTCCGAGCAGTTCATCAATGAGTTCATTGATTTCTGGCACGCTTGGCAAGAGAGGAAAGCTGACTTTCCTTTTCTTAGTCAATGGTGGGATGTTGGAAAGCTCCAGATTCGGTCTTTTATCGAGACGAGTTTCAATCGAAGTGGCTATCAAGCTTCTAGCTTGTCGGCCGAGGTCTCTCGGGTGGCAGCTCTTCTCCCAACTCAGCCGGGGTTGATTCTTTATTTCAATGGAATAAAGGAACGCTTGGCGACATAGACTTACAAGCACAGCTTGGAGTTTGTGCTGCGCGGCCAATCGCGCTGGCTGAGAGAAGGCGATTCTCCAACTGAGTACTTCTTTCAGGCGACTAGACGTCGTACTGCTTCTTGTGAGGTCGAATCGTTAATTGATGAATCTGGACAAGTCCTCAACGGACAACAGCTATCAGAATATATTCGAGACTACTACAGTAGCCTCTACTCTGAATCGACGTCGACAACATCCTCGACCACTCATGAGTTTCTTGAGAATATTCCCACTTTCTCTGAAGACAGTAAGGAGCTCCTGGATAGAGTAATCACATTGGAGGATATGATTGCTGCGACAAAGGATCTAAGGCGACACACTTCACCTGGTTATGACGGCTTGACTCCAGAATTCTTCATACGTTTCAGGGATTTATTAATTTCTGACCTTTTGGAAGTCTTCAATTCGGCGGTTGAGACGCATTCAGACTTTCCTTCTAGTTGGAGGCGATCTGTTATGCGCTTGATTCCAAAGAAGGGAGATTTGCAGAGGATGGGGAACTGGAGGCCAGTAACCCTATGCAATATAGACTACAAAATCGTCTGCAAAGCATTAGGGGCGATACTCCGCTCAGTGATTGCTTCGGTAATACACCCGGAACAGTCCTATTGTGTACCCGGTCGTAGTATCTACGACAATATCGCGGTAGCCAAGCATTTGTTTGCCTACCATGAGCAGACAGGTACACAAATGGCCATGATTTCACTTGACCAGCAAAAGGCTTTTGATAGTGTCTCGCACGAGTATCTCTTGACTGCTCTCGAGGCATTTGGGTTTCCACCCAGGTGGCTCGATATCGTCGGGAAACTGTATAGAGATTCAGCGATTTTGATTAAGCATCAAGGACAAGTTCTGGCTCCTATCTCGTTTCATCGAGGTATCAGACAGGGCTGTCCATTGTCAGGTACGCTTTATGATCTTTCGTTGGAGCCGCTACTGGTGAATCTTCGTCGAATGCTCGGACAGTATGCGGTTCGTCTACCATATACCAATGTGAGGCCTCTTATATTGGCGCATGCGGATGATCTGTCTATTTTCGTGACAAGAGATGAAGCTTTTCCGGTCGCTCGTGCTGTTTTCGAACAGTTTGAACGTATAGCGGGCGCTAAAATCAACCTTAGTAAGAGTCAAGGCTTGTGGTGTGGAAGGTGGAGATCTTACAGATACTCCACTGAACATGCACTGGACTAATACTTGCCTGAAGTATTTAGGTGTGTATATCGGACGCGAGAGTAAATCAAATAATAGCCGCATCGCTCTTGAGAAACTCTCTAGAGCTGTAAACTCATGGCGTAGTCGACTGTTTCCATTATCCTTAATGGGTAGGTCAGTCGTGATAAACTATTTGATTACCTCGTCCATCGTTCATCTGCTAAAGTCTGAGACGTTTGATGAAGGCTTCGTAGGTCTTCTTCAAGCAAAAGCGATAGACGCCTTTTGGTGCGGAAGACGATGGGTTGCTGAAAGCACGCTCTGTCTGCCAGTCAAGATAGGTGGATTAGGTCTCACTAACTTGGTTGTGAAATCAAGGTGTCTCCAAGTGCGGGCATTCCAAAGAGTGTTTTGCCAGAGAGACAGCTTGATTTCTCAACTGTGGGTGAATGTACTGGGAGGGATCGGCATAGGGGAGTATTACTACCTACTCTCTGTTCGACCACCTTATCCTCCTGACTGGCCACAGGATCTAATCACAACGATTCAGACCTGGGGCAGAATCAGGCCAGCATTTCACCTTCAGTGGAATGCTCTAAGGTACACGCAATTCGCGTCGATTCCAATCAGGTTTAATCCTGAATTAATAGATTCAGTGTTCGGTAATGCTCGGGGTTTTGAAGTTGACACGCATACACTGACGGTTCTCGGAGATATTATTGATATCTCTGGAAACTGTCGAATAAACACGACCTGGCTGCTTCTACGCGGGAGAGATTTCGCCAACTTGGGACCAGTGACCCTGGCACTAAGTTGGAAGATGCTTTCGTTCTGAACAGACCACCACACACACCTTTCAGCACACTTACAACACGTGTGCTCCGTGACGTGCTTATGTCAATAAGACCTCCGGAGTATACAGGATACAACAGATGGCGAACACACCTCGGGGTGAATATGGGCGTGATGGGAGGGATAACTTGCAGAGTAGTCTACAGTTATCCTTCTAGTTACAAAGATGCTGATGTAGCATTCAAATTGCTGCATCACAGTCTTATGCATCCTAATCAGTTGTCATATGTCGACCGCCGAGTTCAGAGGATTTGCACAGTTTGTGGTGGCGAAGGCACCCTGTTTCACAGGTTCTTCACTTGTCCGGCTTTGCAGGGTCTGATGGATCTCGTGCGCGGTATGTGTCAGTTGATCCACCCGAATTTCGGCATTACTAGGACATCGGTTCTATGGGGACCAAGGGTCTGTAGTCGAGTGAATTGTTTGATTAGCTTTGTGTTGACACTGGCCAAATCTACAATTCACCTGTACTACATGAGAGTCGAAGATGGGAATCAGAACACTGACCCACAACACCACGCACACGCACTTAAGCGCCACTTCGTTGACAGGTTGAAGAGACGTTTTCGTCTCGAATATCTGGCAACGAACGCAGACACATTCAACTGTACATGGCAACCACTATCGTCGGTACAGGATGGAGCTCTTGTCTTTCACTGCTCCAAGTAACACAGGTTTCTGATTTTAGGCTACCGCTACGTATCTTCAGATAAATATTGCGACCTTTTAGCAACAGCAGCTTCTGCAGTCGCTAATTTATAAGGTTGTGGCAACGTCTCTTGATCTAAAAGGGAGGACTGATTTTTTGCTGATACGACGCTATCGGAGCCTTTTGGCATTGGCTCCTGCAGCAAAGAGTTTTAACTGACACAACGTTGTCAGAACATTAATGAAGCCACATTTTATGGCTTCAGTTTACAAAATAACAGCCAAATTTCAGCAATTTTGCTGCCAACTCTTGTAGAATATATAGCTGAATCTTTGTTTATATTTAAGTTATATGGCTGAATCAACATACATTTAGCTGAATTTGCAGTCAATATAAACTAAAATAATAAAGATTTTTTTTTGCTTTTTTCTTGTTTTTATTGTGAACGATTGCAGTTGAAGGAGAATATTTTACTTTACTTGCAAGGGAACTGAAAAGTTTTAAATTAATTTTAAATGAATTTAAATTTTACCTCACTCCGATGGGGTTGAACCTGGGACCTTCGGCTTATGAAGTATGTACTCTTACCATTATTCTGTTGACGCCCTTGCTTGGACTTCTTTAAAAAACGTTCTTAACTCATTTTCAGCAATTTTTTAGCGCTACTCCAATTTGTTGTAAACTCAGCAAAATTTCAGCAATATAGAAGATTTTAGCCGAAAAAAACACTTTATTTCCAGCAAATGGTTGTATATTCAACTTTTATTCTGTTATGCCAGCTTCGTTTTACTAATTTGCTGAAAATATATCAAATTTTCAGCGAAATAGTTGCAGTTTCCATATTTTCAGCAATGAACTTGCGTTCGCGTTATCAATTGACAGTTCTTGTTTTCTGCTCTGGGAGAATACAACAATTGTACTCAGTATAGACGTCAAATCTTTAACAATTAAATTTTCTTGTGTAAAGAGTGCTTAGTTGACTCAAATTTTACTCTTAATATGTATAAAGTAGTGGAAACTTGCAGCAACGGAGAAACAGAACTGTGTATAGTGCCTGCATCATGGGAATTGAACTCGAGTTTATACTGGCCACCAGGACGAAATGCCTTTTCATTAAGAAAACATACAAATGTGTTCCCTGATAAAACTTGGAGCAGTGAGCCATGTAAGGTGAAAAAGGATAATATCAGTAGCTTCCGAGAGGCCCTACAGATGGAGAAAAGAATGAGTAAATATTCGGATACAGAGGATGAAATAAAGTAAGTATTATTTTCATATATTAATTGTGAATTAGTTATTAATACAAAAAATTTTAATCCTCAGTGCTGGTAAAATTATATTAAAAAAACGAAAACATCCTGGACGTATAGAAGAAAACATAGACTATAATAAATATATGTTACCAAGCCCTCATGTCACTGAAGTGAAGGTTTTGTCTCCAAACTACGAATCCCAAATTGGAAAAGACACAACAAGTGTTGTTGTATTATCTGAAGAAATAATACCAGGAAATGAAATTCAACAAGATGATATAAATATTACCAATGAGTCGCAATTTATTAATTGTGATATATTATCAAGCTTAGGCTTACCCATAAACACTTCAGTGCTTGAAAAAAAAGTAGATCAGTGTTTGGAAAATCAAAAAAACTGGAGGCAAACCAGAAGCAAATTTTAGAAAATCAGGAAGATTTGAAAGAAGTAATTCTAAAGTCGTTAACTGGTTTTCAATTACAATTTGAAAAATTCATTGAATTGATAAATAGAAATGCCGTCAATACACCAGACGTGGTAGAGAAAAATATTTTGGAGGTGGAATTCTCAAAAAAAATTCCAATCTCTAGCGTAAAAGAAATGGAGGATTTCGAAGACAAATTAAGAAATAAGGAATTCGCATCTACGTTCGTAAAATATATGTGTAAATTTGGTGGCATAAACGGAAATAATAGACATGAGAAAATTACTTACATGGTGTTTGATGCAATATTTTCAAAAAAGTTTGTTACGGAATGCTCTTTTACGGGATCTTCTAAGTCTTCCAGAGATAAAGTTGCCTTCAAATGCTTTAAAAACTTTATTAATGAATTTTACAATATAATAAAACTGGCAGATAATACCTACACTGTGGATTATAATTTGCAATACATTAAAAAAGTTTTAAAAAATAGTCAAAAACGTTACATGTTGAGCATGGCAGTTAAACGGTATGGACTTAACTTATAATATAAATTTTATCATATTAATAATTTTCATTATTTTCCTTACAGCAAATCGGAAGTTGAAGCAGATGACAACAAAGAAAATAAAAAAAATAAAGAAAATATCGACGATGAAGCTCAAATGAATGAAGGTGATTCATCGATCTAAACATAATTTTCTCTTTGTATTTCATACACGATTTTATTTTATGTTTACTTTAAAATTAAATGAAACTGTTTTTTTATTGTTTTATTGTTTGTTTGTTTGTTTTTTACATGTAAAAATAAATATATACATACACCGTTTACACATTTTTAGATTAACAAATTTTAAAGGAAGTCACAAATGGAAAATAGAATAAAAGCGAAGAATTTAAGTATTTAGAACAAAAGACTAAAATTTAGATACCTACGAACCGGATAAAGAAAATACAGGGTGTTTGGTATTATTTTATATTGTGGCAAAAACAAACTAAATTAAAAAAATTCTTTATTAACTCTCATTTTATTTCATATTTGAATCAAATCACTTTGAAACAAAGTGTGTACTAATGGAATAAATACAATTTTGTCTTTATATTGTAAAGCAACCAGTTTACACTTAATGTTATCTATTGTGTATATTTGTTGACTATTTTCCCCACATGTTGATTGAAATATATTCAAATAAGAAGATCTGATAGGGAAGTCAAATAAAGGGCTGATATTTTTCAAGCTGATACCGTGTAAAAAAATTACCTTTTCAGATTTAGTTGCAAATTTCATTTGAACAATTTGTAGGTCGTTTAAGTCCATCTCTTATATCAATACGCGTAAATCTGTTATTAATTTTCTGTTTTAAAATTGGAAATAATTGATCAGACTGAAAGTTAGTTTTTACATTATTTTGAATTTCTGAGATACGTTTTGCTGCTTGACCTAATGGATTGTTTCCGGTTCGTAATAAACACTTAATATAATGCAGCATGTTTTCAAAAGGATATGAAGAAATTGTTTCCAAAACACCAAATCTTTTGACGTCATCTACTAAATGGCATAAATTATGCACATTACTGGTAATTGTGTCCGCTCCATAAATATCAATGTATTTTTCAATGAAATCATTTAGTAACATTGCAGCTACATACATCTAAGTAACAAAAATACTCTTTGTTCGAACATATAGTAATAGCACAAAATAACAATAAGAAATGTTGATACACATAATATGGCAAGAAATCTTTTAAAATTACAGGTGAAATACAAAAGAAGAATGTTCTAAACTCTAAACCTTTCCAAAAAGATAGACAATCGATGAATTTCAAGAGGCATCCTACATTGTAACAAAAATGTTGTTATTTCTTTAATTTCATATGCAGACCATTTTGTTTTATGAGAAAAGGTGCCATCCCTCCATCCTACTAAAAACCGCTTCATTAAACCCAAATCAATTAATGTAGAGGATCGGCTATAGGAAAATCATCCACCATATTTATTGGCAGGTCTTCAATTGGGGACCTTTCCTTGTGATGATCAGGATCTCTTCTTTGTCGGAAACTTGTATCAGTCCTTCTAGGCAAATCTGTACGCTGGAAACGCATTCGATGAGAAGAATGATAGTATTCGCCTGTTATAACACATTTAATGCAGCCATGGTAAGCATTAAAATTAACACTACCTGAAATATAATACTTATTCTTGTAAAAATACCTAGATAATATTTTACTTATTGAGATATGGCTATACCTTTAACTAAAGCTCTAGCTGGTGTGTCGCATATGATGCATCTTATACGTATGTTTATTTTGTAACCGTTAATAGAGATACCATTTTCTAAGATTTCTTTCATTTCATTGGCAAATGGTCTCAAAAACGAATTTGAAGGATCGCTTGTACCGCAATATATTCTAATAACCATAGGTTTAAAGTACGGCATGTTATGAATGTTGCATAAAATTGGCCAAAATTTTATTTTGGAACTGTTGTATATAGGCAAACCGTCCATATTCACATTTATTTCGATGGATTTATCTTTCGTTATATTAGAAAAATAGTTTAATAGACACGGTCGTATTCCCTGATGCCAATACTGACCACTACCCATCGGCACAATTGTGATAGATCTTGCGGTTTGCAAAAGAGTTCTTGAAGAAGTTGGTATGTTTTGTATGCCTACTTTTTGCAAAAGGGATAAGAGTCCTGTTACTGCAGTATGCCTTATGTTGAAAGTAATTGCCCAGCTTTTCAGTAATTCACATAAATTGCCTTTGATACATACTCTATTCGTCGCAAAATCCATCCCATAGTTTTCTTCCTCGCTTTCTGTATCTACATATTCATCATTTCTGTTATGCTGCAAGTATATACTTTCTGAGTTAGAGCAAGGTTCAAATTTTGAAACATATTCCGAAGATATGGGAAGAATATCCAAAAATTAATATACATAAATACAATTTATATTTACATATAAAAAATTTAAAAATTGTCATCATACTTCATTGGTGAAAGTTGAAATGCTATTTAATGGTCCGCTAGATGCGATAGATATTTCCTCAGTGTCAGAATTGGTTTCTGAACAAGGCCGCAAAATTAGTTCCTGTTGTAATACATCAAGACGCTTTGAAATAATTCTTTTTCGCAATCTAAAATAATGTCCACAATTTCTGAATTTTTTAAACTTTGTTACGTTAATCACTTTATTCTTTTCCATGGTTTAAAAACGCAAAAGCTATAATACGTACTATTCGCTTGTCATGAAAATTATCAAATGACTCGTAATGTCAAAGATGGTAGCCATAAAGTTGCGATTTCAGATAGAGTGCTGCAGTAGCAAAATTGTTTCTTTCGACAACAAAATGCCTGCATTTAAGTTGTTTTATCATCCATTAAGTGTTTTTTATCAGCAAAAGCAATTATTAGAAAAATTGCTGCAAAAGCAGAAACAATTTTAGTTATCAAAACCGCCAATTTTCAGGCAAAATGAAAAGTATCTAATAAGCTTTTTTCAGGTAATGATGTAGCTGATATTTGCCTGCCAGTAACAATAAGACAGGAAACTTTCTGTCTCAGCAATTAGGCTGAATCATGGATTCTTGAATTAAGGCTGCCATCCCCACAATATAAGCTAAATGTTTGAAACAGCCAAATTATCTACCATTTTCACCGCTACAACCATGCGGGAGCCTAAGATGACTTCAAGAATTCAGCACCACTTTGATTCAGCCAAACATGGGTTGACACAACGTTTTTTCAGCTTGATTTTAGCTGCAGGAGCCAAATTATCCATTGTGTGTTACTTGGGATGGTGATAACAGGCCACAGCATTTGCAACACTAGTCCACGGGGCTTCTCTCCGCTTAGGAATCGTTGCAAGTGCTGTGGGAAAGACAAGCACTCTGTTAGAGATGCTAAGCTGGAGGGATGATGAGGGCAGTTTGTAGAGGTCCATGATACTACAGGCTGCACTCGCGGGACTCTATAACGGTATCGCGTAAATTTTTCGTTCGTTCGACTTCTTATTTTAATTCGGTTTCGGTCTCGGTGCTAAATTTTAAAATTTTTGTTGAAATTCGCTCGTTTAGGTAAAGATATTTATTAGATTATTTTGGAATTTTGGAACTTTTGGAACCGCCACTTACCCTATTGTCAAAATAGGGGCAAGCAAAATTTTTTATTGTTTTACATCTTTTAGGCATTGTTCAAAATTTTTGTATCCGTTTATTGTCTCTTTTGAGAACATAGTGTTCACTTTTTGTCCTTTTACCTATTAGTGTCTAGTTTGTTTTTGTTGTCCCTATTGACTGTTATGTTTGTGATTTTTTAGTTTAGCTAGTGTCTTTTTCTTATACATTGTACAGCCTTTTGCACCTATTTTTAAGGAATTTTGAAAAGAGCCAAAGAACCAAAAAATAAAGAGCTTATATACATAAAAAAAAAATTATTACAAATAATAATCTATTTTTCGGTTTGTCCAGCAACAGCTGCAATGCAACCTGTAAACTCTATGCGCAAGGCAACATTTTTTCAATTATTCTGCTATAAACTCTCAACGAGTTAATGTGCCTGTTTTAACTCGTGCCGTCTTGTTTTTGTTAAAGTCCTAAAGTTAATTCTTACAGATGCTACTTATTAATCTTCTTCTTCTTCTACTATTAGTTTTGTTCCAGAACTATGGGCACGAGTAGCGAGCTGGAGCTCCTTCACATGGCCTGACCCTATGAGGTATATAGCCAAAAAAGTGTGCCGTGTCCGGCTATATGTTGATTGCCATGTCTGGCCAAGTGTTGATTGTCATGTACGGCTAAATGTTGAATGTATTGTTTGTGATTTTATTATTTTTTATGTAATTTGTTATATAGTTGCATGGTTATATTTGTAATTGTATTATTTTGTTATTTTGTATAGGGCGACGAAACGCAAGTAGTTTCATGAAAATGAAACTACCGTTACCGACGCCACGCTTAATTCACTGTTACAGTTGATCAGATCAACTGATGAGTAAAACTTAGAGCTTTTAATGACGAACACTACACACTGAGCACCAAAAATATATCCGAGAGATTGCATGTCTGATGATGCATTGAAAAAATCAAAGTTTATTTATTACTGACCCCGGCTTAAACGCCACGTGTACACGGTGGGTACTTGCGATTATTTATTACATAGTTAGATATATACATGTCATTTCTATATAATAAGTGGAAGGAGTGAAAAATTGGAAGGAAGTATATATATAGTATATAGTCGATGAAGCACAGGACCAAGGCAATTGGCGGGGGAATCAAACCCACGACCCCTGGGATGATAGTCAGTGCGCTTACCAACTGAGCTACCGAAGGCATCACCAGGGAGAAAGAATCTTTCGGAAACCCCCTACTCTGGTCCAAGCGTTTAAGCGAGCGAACATGGAAACACGTCCGACCGCGTTAATGTACAACTTGGAACTGACTTATTAATCATTAAGGCCAAAACACACTGAGGACGACACAACAAAGTCGCCGTAATTCTGTTGCTGTCAATGATTCAAATGTTGCTTATAAAATACAGTGAACGCGACGCAACTTTTGCTTTTACAGTTATTATGTCAATTATCATCGATCGAAATGGCAAACAAGTCAAAGAAAAAATTGAGAAAATTGTTCAAATTTAACATTTTTTATTTTTTATTGTCTAATTTCTTAATTATTTGCTATTACCTGCTAATTTGGAGAAAAATAAACAATTATTGTGCAAAAAAATTCACAGCTTCACGAAATTGCAAACAACTGCGAACTGTCAGACAGAAATGTCAATTAAGTTGCCGCGACAATTTAGAGATTTTCCCAAACTCTTCGCGCGCAATTTGTCGCGTCGTCCTCATTGTGTTAAGAAATATGGGACTTCCATATATTCGAATCTTTGACATTTGACATTACGGCGTCTTTGTTGTGTCCTCACTGTGTTTTGGCCTTTAATTAAATAATTAAAATTAGCTCACCTGTTGCACATCACAGCTGCTAACAGACGAATAAAATGTCAAGCTGAAACGTCACATACAATTAACATCTCTTTTCTCTCAGCACCACTGACATCTAATAAGAATGGACTGAGCGTTCTTGCTTCAAAAATGGCACCAATATTGAACAGGCCGTGAAAACCCTTTATTTCGTACAATTGCACACCGATTCATAATTTATTATTATTTGTCGATTAGAAACACTAAAGATGTTATAAAATAGTATTGCATTAAATTAAAATTATTTAGGAAGTTAAACTTGTTTTAATGAACCCAAAAATTCATTTGTAATATTACTGAAAAATGTCCTGCTCTGCAGATTTGTTGTCAAATTTCCTTAACTTGTAGGAGATAGACGTATAAAAACAATATATTTGTCTGAATTTTTATGTCAATTCCAATGCATTCCAATTAATATAGCCGTGCTGTTTCCAAAAATTGTTTACAGTTCAGTGAACATTTTGAGCTTGAAAGAGACAAATAAATTTTTGCTAAAATTTGTGCCATTTTTGACTATAGGAATTAGATACGATGGCTCAGTCCATTCTTATTATATGTCAGTGCTCAGCACACTACATTTTCTCATAGAAAGTCATTTTCCACGACGCACCAATTTCGAACAATCACGAGCGGAAAAATCCACTTTTTCATCCAAGAAAGTCGCTCAAAATACATCCGATCACCAAACTATGTGAAGTTTGCGTCAATCACAAAATCGGCAAAAAAATATCGAAATCGGGTAAAAATCGGCTGTCGGCTAAGCTAAAAATTTTTCGGCTAATGAAGTTGAAAATTGGCCAAATTAGCCGATTTTCGGCTCAATTGGCAACGCTGCCCAGATTTGACAACTCTTTCTTGCAGCATCTCACTTACTCCTATGTGTAATCTCCTGCTCTGGACAAATTACGCTCATGTACACGAATTTCACACGATTCAACCATTCCTGTATGCTATATATTCTAAGGCTTGATGAGTTAGGCTGGCTCTGATTTTGGCATTTGTAAATAGCATGTGGTACTACACTTCTTTTTTTTTCATAAAAATTTTATAGCTTTTATTCTAAGCACAATATAAAAGTTTTGCGTCTTTGATATGAATCCATGCTGTGAAATGTATATCAGTTTGAGTTATTTACTGCAGCGCCGCGAGTGAGAAGATGACTCAACAGCCCTGAAGTGAAGTTGCGACCACTATATAATATATACACAGCCAATGGTAAAAGCAAATTGCAGCCAAATATGTTTCCTTTCTAATGCCTCATTTTCATCGTTAAGTTAATTCATTTGACTAATTTTCCTGTTAATTTTGTCGTTCTAAACACTAATTTGGATTTATATGAAAGAAAAGGTGGGTTATAAAATAAATATTTTTAAATATTGACTTTTAGCAAAATTATTGTAAAATTCCTTCATCCTAGTCACTTTAAGAAGGTGAAATTATATATATGTTAATTTTAAATGAAAAGTTTAGCTGTGTCAAATATTTGGCCATGTAAGTGCGGTATTCTTGTGGTTTAAGTGAACAATATTTGAGATATGAAAAACTCCTGTGGATGACGCCTGCTGACCGGCCCGCTGCTCTCGTTTTTCGGCTTTGTTCATGGCTTGTATATTCCGGGGTTACGGCTGTACAGATGTTTATTAGTGATTTGAGGTGATAATATAATAATTTAATAATCATTACGTGTTGTTAATTTGTGATACACTTATTGTTTATATCAAACACGCACACAATTAATTTCGGTAAACTTATAAGGAACTACGCAAAGCAACATTATGTTTTGCCACGTCTAAGCCAAGGGAAGGAAATTTCTTCCTTCCGTAAAACGTTTTCGTCTGGGTTGGGCCTTAAAAAAATTGCTGTCAGAGTGATAGGTATATAATATTTTTTGTACTTTAATCATTAATCATTAATTAATCGTGTTTATGCCTAGTCGCTATTTTGTGTCAGCTCAACATTCTGACATTTCATATTTTTTTGAAAAAAAGTTTCGGATTTGTACGTAATAGTACTGTGAAATAAGTGCGAAATATTTTTTTGTGAACGATATTTTGTGTAAACGAACGGAGTTTGTCGTGGGAAAGCATTCTTCAAGTAAGCTTAATAGCTTTACTTATTAATTATATTGTTTTAAACAAAATAAAAGTGAAATATCCATAAAAATAAAGAGCCATGGCAAAAGATTTAACATTTTACCAATGCCGGTTTATTTGTTTACAATTGAATTGTCATTGGTGCCTAAATTATTCCAGTCATACAAAGGCAACGCCAAGAAATATTATCTGAAAATAAGGGGGAGCTAAAAATTTGTTTATTTTACATAGGAATTTGGATTATAAAAAATGTTCCTCTTCAGAATGACAAAATTTCATTACTGCCATGACGAAATGAATACAAACAGTGCACACTAATACATTTCACCGAGCTGCTTACGTTTTCTTTTCACCCGATATGCCGTTTCCTTATTAAGCGGCCCACACACGGCTGTTGAACAACCGTTGGACCAACAGTTGTATGGTAGTCCACACACGATACAACGGTTGGACCGATTTCTTCAGCTGTCAGTCTTGTGTAACTTTTCATACTGAGTATTACGAAATAATGTCATCGGTTGTCAAAAAAAAATATGCATTTGTTTTTCAGCTGTGACTATGTATTTGAAAATTAATAATATATTAATAAACTCTTCCCAGAAGTCCTTATACTTAATAGACACCATTTTGGTTTGTTTTTTTTCAATGCAATTACAATAAAAATTTCACAGATAATGAAATCGGATCAACGGTTGAACAAGCGCACACACTATACAATGGTCGCATATATAACATCGGTTTCTGCACTTCCAACCATCCAACCGAGCGTTGGATGCTTCGTACAATTGGCCCGCACACCATACAACGGTTGTATGCCAACACAGATTGGTACAACAGTTGGACCAACAGTTGTATCGTCTGTGGGCCGCTTTAGTTATTTATTCAATTACTTTAATATATTAAGCGTTGATCTTCCTATGGGGTAGTTTAGACGGTGTAGTTTTTGCGTCGCGTGATCGGTTATTCTCTTTTGTTCAAGAAGGGAAAAACGTGCTGTGCGTTAACACGGTATAGTTTTTGCTCGGCGCGCACGAAAACAAGAGCGTTCTTTAATCACTTATTTCGTCGTCTTTGACATTCTTCTCTGGGTGGCGTTCACGTTAACTGAAAATTATTTGGACTGCTAATATTTTTAGTAAATATCTTGCGCATTTTGAAAGGTATGTTTATTAACATATAATAATAGCATTCAAAACTCTAATGATTCAATTTGAGACATGAATATGAGTTCTAGCAGTGAAGAAGATATGGAAATGGCTTTGAGCTTAGAAAATTTTGTATTTTATTGCGTATGTGGTCCACCGTATTTGCGCTATTGCTTTTTTGCAGTGCACTGCGAATTATTTCAAGGGATTTCTCTCTCTTGTCTCTTTTTATATAGTCTTTGTGTTTAGTGTTATAAAAGTTTTCAAAGTTTTGATAACACAACAACAGTTTTTCCACTAATTGGCGGTCCCACCTCACGCTCATTTTTTTTTTTACACAATACTTTAAAAAAAATCTCAATTTAAAAACAAGAAAATCAAACAATATTTTCACTGTAATTGTTTTAAGCTTTCACAAATTAAAATCCCGAATTTAAATCACACAACAATCACACATCAATGGTCCACACTTCAATAAATGAGCATCCCGGATTAACAATTGCACATAATATTTTTCAACGACATCTTTGAATGATCAGCTGATGTTAAAAAAATTTCCTGAACTCCCCCGAATGCAAAAACATTCGAAAGAGGAATTGCTGAAAATAACAATTTTTCTGAACTCGCCCGTATGAATAGAAAACAAGTGAAAGAGGAATTGATAAAAACTTCATGATCGTGCGCGGTGCTCGCTCGATGGCTCATCGCTGTTCTGTGCGCGCCCTCCCCCATCTCCGCTCATCCCGCTCTCCATCCATTTTCGTGCGCGGCGCGCAAAAACTACACCGTCTAAACCACCTCTATGGGCATATGCTTCACTTTTCGTTCATGAGGGGTGGGAATTTTCCTCCCGCGAGTGTCTATCAACCACGAAAAGGTTAGTATACTACAATGTGTAAGCTCTAACTAAACTATAATTAATGACATTCACCCAATGCTTTAAAAAGATATGATTTACATTAACCATAATTATGGGAGAAGGCAACGGTCTTGCTCTGAGTGTAGTTCAGCGCGGCGTTGGGTTTGAATTGAACCGAGTTCAACTGGACTATCACCGTTGATTTGCTTAGTGCCCGAAGGAAGGAAACTAAAGTTTTTAATTTGTAAACACTTCAAAATATTAAGGAAAAATATTGCCGAATCAGTTTTATAAGTAAGCATATTTAAAAAAATACCGGTAATAGGAGATTTTATACGAAATGACAACAGCTCGTGCAGATGAAAAAGCAAGTGAAATTCCCGAAAGGCTCTATGATGCCTCTTCAGGCGCAATATATAAGAGGATGCGATTTTTCGGCAAGGTATGATATATTTTCATGTATTGTATAGAAGCTTACAGATAGGGAACACAATATTTATTGGGCTTTTATATTTTTATAACTAAATTTTTTTTTATAATTATCTGTTACAGTATTTTTGAATATAGAAAATTAAATATCAATGATGGGATATTTAAAAATTTCTGTTGATGATACAGTATTTGGCAGGAATAAAAGATTCACAAAAATATTTGAACATTGTAGTTATATCGGTTCAAAAAAATGTGTGCGCGGTCATAGCAAATATAAACCTCAATTTATTTGAGTACCCGTGCCAAAGCACGCATAGCGCTGGGCACATCATATAGTTACATGGTAGATTAACATTTCTTTAATATAAGTATTTAATAGATTATTGTTGGTTTACGCCTGAATTACGAAAAAAAGATTGTTGCATGTATATCAGCAGTGTAAAGACTTCTTCGATATAAACGAGTCTGGAACAGTATTTAAAAAGCAAATAAACAAATAAGAACATGTATATTAAATATCAAACAAATCAAACAATCAAGTCTGTGTTTTGATTCAAGTGAAGATAAACTTAAAAGAAGGCAAATGTTAAATTCCGTAAAAAATATGTTTGTGCAACTTGTATATCAATCATTTTCATTTATTTCGCCTTGTTATTTAAAAAACAGCATAGTAATTTTATTTTAATCTAAAATATACTCACAAAATCAAAGGAATAATAGTAGATTTATTCCAGTCCTGTTCTGTGTTTGACCTCAACGAGGTTTCCCTGACCATAGCGAGTAGTAGTAATATTAAATTTAGCAAAATATTTTGCAATAGCAATAGAGTGGAAGGGATAATTAAAGCAAAGACTTTCACAAGTATTATACTATATTCTAAGTGCCTATATCTGTACTTTTATCGTCTATTTTGCTACAATGTTAATCTACCATGTAACTATCTATGATGTGCCCAGCGCTATGCGTGCCTTTGGCGCGGGTATTCAAATAAATTGATGTTGAAATTAAATGAAATTGAAATTAAAATTTATTGGATAAAATCCTTGTTTACATTACAATAAATGTTTAATATTTATTTTTCACTATATCTATGATGCTCTTAAATCTAGTCATACTTGTTTCGTTTTTGCATATATCTGGTAATTCGTTATACATTTTTAGTCCTTTAATTAGTAATGTATTTTGTGTACTAGTTTTCTTATATTTAACCACTCTGAAATCATTTATATTTCTTAATTGATAGTTTGTAACCTCATGTACATATTCAACAAAGTCCACTAAATAATCAGGTAACATATAATTTTTTAATTTAAAAATAAACATCAGAACCTTGAAGCAGATCCTTTGATACACAGGCATCCAGATTAAGTGACGCAGCATATCAGAAATTCTTTCAAATCTGGTTCTCTGTAATAATATTCGCATAGCCCGGTTTTGGAGTTTTTGCAACCTGCGTTACAGAAATATATAATAGTTGCGCAATAATCCATATGGGGAAGTATAATTGTGTTATATACACAAATTGCAGTATCTGTGTCCATATTTTTTCTTATTCTTCTTAATAAACCAATCTTTTTTGCTATTTTCGCGCATATTAAGTCATTGTGGGAAGAGAATTTCAATTTGTTATCAACCATTACTCCCAGATAATTGATTATATCTACCTGGGTAATATCTTCATCATTTAATTTTAGTCTTATCCTGTTAACATTATTTAGTACCATACATTTTGCTTTCGACACATTTAGGTTTAGTTTATTCATATCCATCCATTTTGTTACTCCATTTAGTTCCTCTTGCATTATTCTTTGACATTGATGAATGTCTTTCCCGACTACGTATAATAGTGTGTCGTCTGCGAGTAATACTATCTTTGCATTTTTGAGAGTATTTAGCAAATCATTTATATATAGTATACAGAGAATGGTAGATAAAATTGTACCCTGTGGCACCCCTATGTTAACGGTAAGCGGGTTTGATTTATTATCTAATTTTGTTATCTGAGTCCGATTAGTTAAATACGACTTGAACCAATCGTTTTCGGTTCCTCTGACTCCGTACTTTCTTAGTTTTTTTTATGAGTATTTCCCTGCTGATTGTTTCAAACGTACGCTTTAAGTCAAGAAAAACAGCCACTATTGTATTACCATCATCTATCATGGTTTTCCATTCCATAACTATGTAATTTAATTGCGTTTCACACGAGTGTTGCTTTCTAAACCCTGATTGGTGCTTATTGATAATTTTGTTTTCCTCCAAATATGCTTCTAGTTGCATTTACACTACTTTCTCTATACATTCTCAATAATCGGCATACTGTTTATTGGGCGTATATTTTCACATTTATTTGTTCCCCTGATTTTTGGTACAGACGTAATCAAGGATTCTTTCAAGTTACTTGGAAAAACTCCCTCAATTAGCGACTGGTTCACAATCTTTTCTATAATATTACATAGGTATTGCTCAGCATCTTTCAACACTTGGACATTTATTAACCACGAATCGTATTTGTTTTTAAGTTTTGACAGCATATTTAATATACTATCTCTATCTACTAGTTTAAATTTGAATTGGGTATGATATTCATTGCCTTTGAACTCAAACGGTATGCTATTTATTTTGTTTTGAATTTCAGCGATACTTTCCACGAAAAAGATATTTAATTTTTCACATATTACTTTCAGGTTCTTTAGGGACATTATTTCTTATGTATTCTATCATATCCTTTTTAAATTTCCTTATTTCATTTTGCTCTCTTAAATATGGCGGCAGTTCATTAAACATCCGCAATCCTTTATACATCAACATATTTTGAGTATTCACGTATCTATACTTATTTAACCTAAATCTATCACTATTTCTTAATGAATATGGTTGTGACTCATATACGTATTTAACACAGTCAACTAAATATTCCGGCAGTAGATTATTTCTAATTTTAAATACAGTTATAAACACATTTAAATACACTCTTTGCTTCACACTTAACCATTTCAATGACTCCAGCATAATCCTCCTTGGCGTTGTTTTGTTGCATCGTAAGATTATCCTCATTGCTCTATTTTGTTGCATCTGTAGTCTATTCCAATCTTCTCTTGTGCTCATAAATATTATTGGCGCGCAGTATTCGAAATGCGCTTTTATTATAGTATTGTACACCTTTATTGCAGTTAAAGTGGATATATTATTGCGAATTCTTCTGAAGAATGAGATCTTTTTTGCCACTTTCTTGGAAATATAGTTGATATGCTTATTAAATCTTAGTTTATCATCAATTAACACTCCTAAATACTTCATTTCACTGACAATTTCGATAATTTCATTATCCATAAACACTCGACAATCCATATCAGAATTAATACGCATGCACTTAGTTTTACTCACATTTAACTTCAACTTATTCATTTTCAACCATTCACAAAGACGTTCTAAATCCTCATTTAATTGTCCAACACAATTCATAAAATTCTCTCCCGATATATATATTAAAGCATCATCCGCGAATAGACGTAATTCAGTGTTTTTTAATACTTTGTCCATATCATTTATATACAATAGAAATAATAATGTTGCTAAAACTGTCCCTTGGGGAACCCCCAATGTTGTCTCTTGTTTTTCAGATAATATTCCATTTAGCTTCGTCTTTTGAGTTCTGCCAGACAAAAGTGATGAGAACCACAATAGCTCATTATCTCTCACTCCATATCTAATTAGTTTATTAATTAATATTGCACGATCCACCGTCTCAAATGCTCTTTTTAAATCCAGGAAAACAGCAACAACAACATTACCTTGATCGATTTTTTGCTTCCAATCCGTTATCACCCATGTTAAAGCAGTTTCGCATGAATGCTTCCCCTTAAATCCTGACTGGTACTTGACTAGCAGTTTGTTCGACTCCATATAGTCTGAAAATTGTATCTGTACAGTTTTTTCCAATAATTTTTCACATGTGTGCAACATATTCACAGGTCTTAGGGTGTCACATTTTCTAGATTTTGGAACCTTTTTAACTGGCACAACAACAGATTCCTTCCAGGACATAGGAAATTTTCCACTCTGCATTGATTGGTTGATGATGTCCAACAGAACTGGTCCTAAAACTTCTATTCCGTCTTTAACCATTTTTGAACTTAATTTGTTATAATCTCGTTTGGGATTAACTAACGCAATAGTTTTTAACAGTCCCTCCATATTTACTTGCTTAAATTTGAATTGGGTATTAACCGTATCTATGAAATTCACATAATTAATGTCCTCTATATCGCTATTGATTTTATTAATACTTTCTATAAAATATGAATTTAGTTTATTAGCTAATACTATTGTAACTTTTTCATAATACCCATCCTCAAATTCTATCGCCTTTATTTCATCCCTGGATTCTTTAAGCACCATCGTCTTCAATGTTCTCCACATCATTTTTTGGTCATGTGCGTTATCAATTTTCGTTTTAATAAAATTACATTTTGCTTTCCTTATTTTAATGCCATATATATTACGTGCAGTTTTATAGTTTTCCCAATCGATTTCATTCCCCCGCAATTTCGCCTTCATATAACATTTTAATTTATATTCTTTCATTGCAAACGGATGGACTGGACTCAAGCATCAAGGCACATCTCCGGCATCTTACGGACAGGATCGATGCTATCAGTTCAACCTCTCACAAGACTGATAATATCTTTGATTGTCTGACTTGTCCAACACTCTTCCGTCTAATAGATTAGATTAGATTTCTAAAGGGGTGTGCAGGTGTTAACCTCGCAATCATTGCGACCTGAAAGATCTTGAATTTACTCCCTTTCTAGGTTCAGACTGTCTAGAACCATTCTGGGATTGAAGTTCAACATGTAGTTTGGTGTAGGCAAAGCATGTTCTTCGCCTGGTCAATGCTTCGCAGTTGCAGAGCAAGTGTTCCGTAATGGTCTGAGAAGAGCTTAGTAATCATTTTGAGATCTGTTCTTCTAAGGAGAACGAGTTATTTTGTTTTTCCGCCAGAAGTGTATAAACTTTTTTTGCCTGACGAAGTCATTGTAGCCTTTCCCAATACAGGGATTTTTGTTTATTCTCCCAGTTATTTAGGGCAGCTCTGAGATAACTCTTTGAAGTGTCACAAATTTGCTCTGACCCGAGAAACTGAGTTTACGCTCCTCTTGGCTAGGCCATCAGCAATTTCATTACCTTTGTGATCCTTATGTCCAGGTACCCACATGAGGATAACTTTGTTTTTCCTTGATTTTGATTGTTTGTAAACATTCCCAGACTATCCCTGACTTACAGTGTAGGACGTGTCTTTTTCAATTTTACACTCGCTGATTAGAATATTAAAGATTTTCAAACCATTTATCATTAGCATATTTTGTGTTTTAGTTTTCTTATATGGTATTACTCTAAAATCGTCTCTATTTTTTAGATGTATCACTTATATATTGTATTGCATATATCAAGTAATTAGGCAATAGATTATTCTTGAGTTTAAAAATATATATTAGTACCTTGTAGCAAATCCTTTGTTTAACAATCATCCAGCTCAGCTTTTGCTTCATTGCAGCAACAGGTGTCAGTCTACTACATTTCAGAATTATTCGCATCGCTTTATTTTGCAGTTTTTGTAGTCTATTTACCGTTGTAGTATTTCCACAGAACAAAATTGTAGCACAGTATTCAAAGTGGGGCAGGATCAAGGTATTATTATTATTACTGTGTGGCGTTTCGGGCCGTATATGCCCAATCCGATTCCATTGTTCGTTTTTGAACCGTCTGTATACCACACCATCGATCCTTGTTGGTAAGACGGTTTAGTGGAACGCCATTGTTGTCGGTCTACCAGAACCACTTGGAATGGTCTTACGAAATCCATCCTGGGTGTGATTGTATCAGATATTGTCGTCATTTGCTCGAAGCATATCTATTTTAAGATACTTAAATAATAATAATGTTTTTTTTTTATGTGTATAGGACTCTTTAATAAAATAATGCCTCTTAGAATTAAAAGCATGTAAAAAGAAAATGGCTCTGAAAACCGAAATAAAAAAGGTTCTAACTAATTACATATATCTAAAATTAAGTGAATTTCGTAAAGGCACTTGTTGGAACTTGTTACTGTAAGCAATTTAAACAAAGTTAAATAAAAACACTGGTGTTGTTCCAAAAATATTATTTATTCGCGTTTTATAAATAAAACGACGCGTTTCACCCTACTGAAGCATCTTATTTTTTCTGGTATGATAGCGGATCTAGTAACGGGCTATTTCAATACTCATCTAATTGGTCGCTGAGAACGTGTTTGTGTAATGATATTGCCTTTATCTCGAATTGTTCATACTTATCTAAAATTTTGTTGATTTGGGTATACATATTGATGCGGCACTAGATGAAAACAACATGATCGGTAAAGCAGAATCTGCAAAAGTTTTAAAAAATCATTAATATACAAATAGACGTGATGGACAGATAAATGAGAGTAGGACAATAGGTTCAATTAAAAAGAAATTAGTAGAAAATGATTTAATTTTAATTAAAGCTGATAAGGGAAACACGACAGTAGTTTTAAAAAAAGATGTATATGTGTATAGAGAAAATTTATAATTTTATGTCTAAACGTAATGGAATTCAAATCGGATCCAACACAGAAATTTTAGAGAGAGGCGGTCAAATCAATCAATAGTGCAGGGTTAGTATTGAGTATCATGAAAAGTTTCTTTCGGAAATTAGTAATCCATCCATACCGATTCTTTACGGGTTGGTCAAGTTACATAAATTTAATGAACCTATTAGACCTGTGTGCTCAGCCATTAAAGCTCCAGCACAGAATTTGTGTGAATTAATGTTTTAATCCCGGATTTAAGTTTTAAACCTGACTATACAGTAAACAATTCTGTTCATTTGATTGACAAAGTAAAAAACTTACAGCTTCCATGTAATGCAAAATTAGTTTCGTTCGATGTTTGTAATTTGTTTCCGTCGATTCCTGTATCCAAACTTAAAAAATATTCTTAACGAAGGAAGATATTGATAACAAGATTAATAACCCTGAGGTCGTCGCAGTTAAAATCTTTAAATAATGTGTGTCTAAACCAGAACTATTTTCAATTTAATCGAAAAATTTACATGCAGAAGGAATATTTAAATATGGGTAGTGCCGGTTCTCCTTTCTTCGCGGAGTATTTTATGAACAATTTCGAAAAAAATTTGTTCAAAAACAAAAACTGTGCTTTATTAAAATATATTTTAGTATGGTTTCGTAAAATGTCGACGATGTCTTTTGTATCTGGACAGGTACAACAAGACAGGTTAATAAATTCGTTGCAGATATTTTAAATAAAACAGAACCATCCATCTCCTCCTAAACAATAAGATAGAACCTAGACTAGAAACTATAGAGCGCAGTGGGGTATATGAAATCGGTTGTGATGACTGTTCAAGTAATATATTGGAAAAAGAAAAAGAAAAAACTAGATACTTAGAGCATGTTACTGGAGCTAAAAACGGCAGAGCACACGAATACTAGTATAACATTACTACAGCAACAGAACGGAGGAATTATTTTAGATAAGTATGAACAATTCGAGATAAAGAAGGCAATATCATTACACAAGCACGTTGTCAACCATCAATTAGATGGGTATTCCCCGTTACTAGATCCGCTAACATACAAAAAAAAAAAAATTGTAACATCAGATCAGCTAGTTAGTTAGTAACATGATGATCGCTCAGTAGGGCGAAACGCGTCGTTTTGTTTATAAAACTCAAATAAATAATATTTTTGGAACAACACAAGTGTTTTTATTTAACTTTGTTTAAATGGCTTATATCTAAAAGGTCGCAAAAGGCTCAAACAATACAAAAAGGAGCTTGACAAAAGGTATGAAGACTAAAACTAGACTGTGCCACACAAAAGAATAAAAAGCAAAGGTAAATGTAAGAATTTTCACAATAATTTTGAAAGTCGAAAGTCAAACTTATGCTAAATTTAAAAAGTGTGCCTATATCTATAGATAAGTGGCAGGTCCAAAAAGAGTCTCAAAATAGTTACGAAGGATTTTTGTAAAATGACCGAATGAGAAACTTATAATTTATAAAGGAGTAACTTTGTTGACCGCCACTGTTACCACCATAGAGTCCCGCGAGAACAGCCTGTAGTATCATAGACTTCTGCAACTGCCTTCATCATCCCTCCAGCTGAGCATCTCTAACGGAGCGCTTGTCCTTCCCACAGCACTTGCAACGGTTCCAAAGCGAGGAGAAGCCTCATGGACTAGTGTTGCATATCCTGTGGCCTGTTATGCGAAAGACAAGAGCTCCGTCCTGCACCAACGATAATGGTTGCCATGTGCAGTTGAATGTGTCTGCGTTCGTTGCCAGATATTCAAGACGTAAACGTCTCTTCAATGTGTCAATGAAGTGGCGCTTAAGTGCTTGTCCGTGTTGTTGTGGTCAGTGTTCTGATTCCTATCTTCGACTCTCATGTACTACTAGTGAATTGTAAATTTGGCCAGTGTCAACAGAAAGCTAATCAAACAGTTCACCCGACTACCTTTGGTCCCCATAGAAACGATGTTGTAATGTCGAAATTCGGGTGGGTCAACAGGCACATATCGCGCACGAGTTCCGTTAGATTTTACGAAGCTGGGCAAGTGAAGAACCAGTGGAACAGGGTGATTTCACCAGCACAAACTATGCAAATCCTCTGAACTCGCCGATCAATATGTGACAACTGATTAAAATTCATAAGACTGTGATGTAACAATTTTAAAGCTACATCAGCATCTTTGTAATTAGAAGGATAACTGTAGACTACTCTGCAAGTTATCACGCCCATATTCATCCGAGGTGTGTTCGCCATCTGTTGTATCCTTTAGACTCCGGAGGTCTTAATGACATAAGTACGTCACGGAGCACACGTGTTGTAAGTGTGCTGAAAGGTATGTGAGGTGGTCTGTTCAGAACGAAAGCTTAGTGCCCCAAGTTGGCGAAATCTCTCCCGCGCAGAAGCAGTCAGGTCGTGTAGTTGTGGAATGTTAGTGTTTATTCGACAGTTTCCAGAGATATCAATAATATCTCCGAGAACCCTCAGTGGTTGCGTGTCAGCTTCAAAACTTCGAGCATTACTGAACACTGAATCTGTTAATTCAGGATTGTACCTGATTGAAATCGAGACGAATTGGGTGTATTTTAGTTATATATAGACAGTAGAATATACAATCTTCGTGCTGATGATAAAGTTTCGTGCTGATGATAAAGTAGTTTGACTAATATCTTATAGTTGAAACCATCGAGCATCTGTCACTAAACAGGTGTATTTCTTGCCACAATGGAGGGTAGTGTTGGGCTAGTTCCACAGTATCTTGAGGTTACAGTTGTCGTTTCCAAACTGATAATTGGCAAATGCTGATTTTTTTTTATTTATTTATTTATTAGCATAATATAATACTATTTAATACAATATTAGTGTTTAAAATAATTCAAATATTACAATTCGTTATCACAAAAATTTTTACATTTGCTCATAATTACACTTAACATAACTTATTAGATTTCTTTTATATATCACCATATTTCTTTCATTTTTTAAGCTCGTTGGTAATTGGTTAAACATCTGTAGGTCTCGATACATTATCATAGTTTGCGCTCTCGATGTTCTCAATAAATTTAGTCTAAAGTCTCCAATGTTTCTTAAGGGATATGGTTGCACCTCTCCGCCACTGTTCGACAGATGTATTGCGCCAAAGGTTATTTTTAATTTTGTAGACGAAGAGTAATACATTGAATATTGTTCTTTGTTTTACATTTATCCAGCATAAAGTGTTCAACATAACTTGAAGAGGTGTATATCTATTACATTTTATTATGGATCTCATAGCTTTATTTTGTAGACGTTGTAAACGTGCCATCATCTCATTATTGCACACAAATAAAACCGTTGAACAGAACTCAAAGTGGGATTTAATGATTGTATTATATATCTTTATCGCAGTCATTGTATCTAATTTATTTCTTAAGCGTTTAAAGAATGAAATCTTTTTAGAAATCTTTTTGCATAAATAGTCCACATAACTTTTAAATTTTAACTTATTATCTATAACGACACCAAGATATTTAATTTCATTATTCCATACTTATCCAGTTTTTGCAATAACATTTTTCTATCCACTGTCTCAAATGCTCTTTTTAGTTCAAGAAATACAGCTATTGTAATTCTCTTTTTATCTTGGTCCTCCTTCCACTTTGTTATTATTAAATTTATTGCCGTTTCACAAGAGTGTCCATGTCGGAAACCAGATTGACATTCTGTGATTATAGAATTAGTTTCGAGACATTTTATGAGTTGTAATTGTACCACTTTTTCGATCACCTTTTCATGTGTTGCAAGCATGTTTATCGGCCTGTAGAACTCACAGCTTTTATTTCCTTTTACTTTTTCAACTGGTACGACAACTGACTGTTTCCAGCTATCAGGAAAGACACCATTTTTTAGTGATTCATTGATAATATCAACAAGTACCGGACCCAATTCTTTCATGCAATCAATAATCATACAAGCGTTCAGCATATTCAAATCTCTTTTCTGATTCATATTCTTTAATATAGTTTCTAAATCATTTACTTGTATAAGTTCAAAGCTAAATGTAGATTCTGTTTCTTCAATGTAATTTGTATACGGTACATGTGTTATTGAGTTACTGACCTCATATATACTGTTCATAATAAAAGAATTAAATTTTGTCGCAATAATAGTATCTTCGTTATATTTACCATCAGGGAAGTTCATTTATTTAATAACACTATGTTGTTTTTTATTGTTCTCCACATTTCTTTTTGATTCGGACTTAAACTTATTTTATTTTGAATGAAATTATGTTTTGCTTTTCTCAATTTGCTTTTATATGTATTTCTGCAAGATTTGTATTGATCCCACTCACATTCACTGTTTAATAACACTGCTCTGTCGTATTTCAATCGAGTGTATTCCTTATATCTTTTTAGGTCAGAGTTGAACCAATTATTCATTGAAATATTTTCTTTTACTTTTACACAAAGGCTATCACATACTTTTATTAATATATTTTGAATATTCAATGATTTAGTATTAAAGTCAGAGATATGTTTAATATGTTTTAAGCAACTGTTTTCCAATGCACTTAACATCGAGTTTTATCATAATTTAGTTTTTTTTTTTTTTTAGGATTAACTTTGTAATTGCTTACCGCAATATTATTATTTACTATTATCATAATAGCTTTATGATCACTGATTTTTAGATTCTTTTGTATATTTGCACGTTATTCTTGTTGGATCAGAAATAATTTGTTCACACGCGTTATCTAAACATGTATCGTATATTGCATTCCTATATGTATCGTGATCATACCAGTTTATATTGAAGTCACCCATTATTAAAATGTCTATTATGAAATCAGATACTTCATCTAACCATTCTTTAAAACTTTCGCAAAATTCACTTTTTGAAGATGTAAAAATAAGTTGCGTCACACCTAGACAGAACTAACGTTGTCTAGTACGACGGCTGTATCAATAATTGTGATCACCTCACAGACTCAAATTACGACTGATACGAGAGTGGTATCTTGCGAAGGTCTTGATTGAATATATAGACTAATACTAGTAAGGTGTGTTGTGAATATAGAATCACAGCGCAACATCCTTACAGTATTGATGAGCGTGGATATTGTAAAGCCGAACACGATGCTATAAGCTGAAAAATCCTTTTCTGTAATGTGAAAATATCTTTACTGATATTCGAGAATCAGTTTCTGGAATCCGTCTTCTTTGACTGAAAAGTTATTTTTCATTCACTAAAGAAGATGAAAAGAATATAGCTTACCTTGTTAAACTGCAAAGAAAACTATTGTGAAACATATAAAGATCATTATTTTACTTTTTAGTTGAATAAATCTTTTAGGTATTATTTTGGTTTTTTTTTTATCCTCATTCCTTCAAAACAAAATTGACTTCTCTAAATCCTGTTTTTTATTTTTCTTACAAATTTTTAAGCCATTTTGTACTCAACAAGGTATCTCAAAGTATATTTTGTTAGATTTTAAATGTAGTGATTACAGCGGCGTTTACAATCACCCGAAAATACCTTCGACTAGTCAATCAACCAAACAGAACAAAAGCGTCGCCACATTTACTCCCCTGCCAGCAAAAACTTTAGGTTTTAGCGATACTGAAAACGGTTGGGTGGTCTTGTTATAATGTCGTGTGCCGTGCTCTGGGAAAGAGAGCACACAACCGTTAAAATTGTGGGAAAATTCAAAACACTATCTGGGATAATCCTTAAATAAACCTTTTATTTTCACTTTATCACTTATTGTATAATTTTATTGATTTTTTAGCTATACTCTGGAATTTTTTTTTGTAACTTCACTTATTAGTTCTAATCTTCCTACAACCAATAATTAGTAGAAATAGTAAACTTTTTCTTTTGAGCAGCAACTAATTTATTAAAGTGATCAATTTTTATAACAATTAACGAGCACTTATATATTTTTTGCACGGTAATTGATTTACAACAATTATAAATTACTTCCACTTAGTAGAAAGAAAGATCGACGTTTACCTCGCGATGGGTGAAAAAACCAACTCCCCGAGGTTCGGGCTATCTGCCCCAGGTGCTCATGAAAGCTTCTTTTCTTTTGATTACTTTCCCACGACGTGAAAAATCGTACGTGGGAATGTACAAAAAGTTTAGGCACAGTGCATATGCATAAAATCTGATATGCACTGTGTCTTGTAAAAATAATATTTTTAATACGACCGACGGGAATAATTGTACGTATGTATCGTATATGCAGATAATTTAGCGAAAAAACTGTATGTAGGTAGGTATACATGCCGTGTGAACGGAATGTATGACTGATAACAAAATGCAATTTATGCTAAATTGCATTTTGTTGCAGTACGTAAATGCATTTTTAAATCCAAATAAAATTTAAATTAAATTGGAAAATATTTTTGAATTTCAGGGTCAATTTGTAGTAGGCCAATATGTTGCATAGGGCAAGATATTGGCGTGTTTATTTTATGGTTGTGATTCTAGTCAATAGGCACCCGGGTCACAACAGTCTAGAGGTTCGTTCAGCCCGAGGCACTTGCACTGGGACTGTTGTGACGTGCCTTGTTGCTCGACGAAAATGACACACCAGAGTGTTTGTGGGTGTTTGTCTGGACATTGCAGTCCTTCGACACTGGCTGAGAGTTTTCTGAAACATGTTCCTGTTGAACCATAGAACCTTCAGACGCTGTTTGAACAGGGTCTGATGATTGTGTGTTGCGTATTAGACTAGAGCGATGCCGATCCTGAACTGTAGCTTCATCGTCATTGAAACAAGGTTTTAGATGATTTACTGATACGTTACTTACTCTGTTTCTGACCTTCATGGTGAAAAAATTCTTCGTACGTTTTAATATTTCGAATGGGTCCTCGTAAGGAGGTTGAAGTGACTCGAACGGCATCTGTCCTTATAAAGGCGTGCGAGCATTTATCAAGTTCTTGGAATTTAAAGATGACTTGACGAGCGTGGTTAGTTGCCGGGACAGGTCTGACATCGAAGAAGGCGTTGCGAAGGGAAATAACGAATTGGTTTTGCTGCTGAAACTGAATTTTGCAGAAAGTCGGCCGGAATACGTATGTTTTCGCCATAAACTACCTCAGCCAGTGTAACTAGGAACTTTTCCCGTAAAGTGGTTCTCAGTCCCAATAGGTCAAGAGGTAGAATCTTAGACCAAGATTTCTCTTGTTGTGACATTAGTGTAGCTTTAAGAATGCGGTGCCATCTTTCCAAAAACTCCGAAAATAATGCAGATGATTGTCCTAAGTACTCCGTAACGTGATATCCAATTTTCGCAGAGTGCTTGGGCGATAGTTTCAGAGTTAATGTTCGTTAGAAGGACTGTCTCAGGCCATCGTGTGAATCTGTCAATTATAGTAAGGTAGTATCTAAAGCCTTGCGAGGGGGATAAAGGACCAACGATATCTATGTATATATAGTTTGAAAGCGTCCGGGACAATCTTGGAATGTACCACGAGTATTTTTGCAATGTCTCGATACTTTACATCGTTGACAAGATATGCAAGAACGGGTCCAAGAATTGACATCCTTGTTAATGGAGGGCCAAAAATACCTAGCTGTGACCATTTTTTTTGTGATATAAATCTGGGGTGTGACAAATTTTGAATCGAGTCAAAAACCTGAACTCTAAATCTTTTGCGATGAACGGTCTGACTCTTGTAGAGGAAATTTCACAGAATAATTTTTTATTATTTCCGAAAATTGGATATTTCTCGAATTTAAACTTGGAATTTCGAATAAGCTGTTGAAATTCGGGATCTTGTGTTTGTGTTTCGGCAATTAGTTCAAAATTGATTGATCCTGGAAGTTGGATCTCATCAATTCTTGACAACTCGTCTGCTACTACATTATCCTTGCCTGGCACGTGTTTGATGTCAGTAGTTAACTGATTAATGAGGTCTAGGTGCCTCATTTGACGAGGTGATGCTTTTTCGGGATTCTGCTGAAAAGCATAAACCAATAGTTGCTTTTTCGGGATTCTGCTGAAAAGCATAAACCAATGGTTTGTGGTCTGTATATAGAATGAAGATTCGACCTTCAAGTAAGTATCGGAAATAGCCTTTATATGCTGCTAATAATTCTCTATCATAGGTGCTGTAATTACGTTGCGCGCCGTTTAGTTTGACGGAGTAAAAACCTAGCGGGTGCCAAATGTTGTCAATTTTTTGTTGTATCGCTGCACCTATAGCCGAATCCGAGGCACCTACCCATAATGATAATTCAGCTGTTGCAACGGGGAACGCCAAAAGCGCTGTCTGAGCCAGTTGTGTTTTGACTAATTCAAAAGCTTCTTTGGATTCGATCGACCAATTGATTCGTCTGGCACCATCTTTCTTTGAGCCGGTCAGTAATTATTTAGGATTGCCTGATGTTCCGCTGCATGTGGTAAGAAGCGACGCGACGGTAGAAATTTAACATCCCTAAAAAACGTCGTAAATGTTTTACCGTTTCGGGAATTTTGAAATTCAAAATTGCTTCAACACGTTCTGCGGAAGGTTCGATGCCATCAGGTGTAACAAGATGTCCTAAAAATTTGACTTGCGGCTTCAAGAAGATATTTTTCTAAATTTAAAATAAGGCCGAACTCTTGTAGGCTGTTGAAAATTTGTTCCAAATGGTTGTAGTGGTCAATTTCAGATTTGGAGGCGGTAATCGAAACAGAATGTAAATTTCTGCATGTGGATGAACCTCTGGAATGATTGTGGTGCATTACATAAGCCAAAAGTTATACGAGTGAAGTCGAAGATTCCGAAAGGGGTACAAACTGCTGTTTTTGGAATGTCGTCGGGTTCTACCGGAATTTGGTGATATGCCTTGGACACACCTAAATACTTCAGGCAAGTATTAGACCATTGGATGTTCAGTGTATCTATATGATCTCTCCACCTTCCACACCACAAGCCTTGCTCTTACTAAGGTTGGTTTTAGCGCCTGAGATACGTTCGTACAGTTCGAAAACAGCACGAGCGACCTGAAAAGGTTCATCCCTTGTCACGAAAATAGAAAGGTCATCCGCATATGCCAACATAAGAGGCCTCACATGGGCATATGGTAGATGAACTGAATATTGTCCGAGCATTCGACAAAGATTCACCAGTAGCGGCTCGAACGAAAGATCATAAAGCATACCTGACAATGGACAGCGAGTGCGAACTCATAACACCTTGCTCTGCGGTTTCCAGCCGGTCGTATAGATCTTTACAACAACTCAGAAAGCGATGTACTTCCTTCACTAGTTTTGGAGACCTTTCTCCGGAAAACGTCAGCACTTATTTAGACACTGTCCATGATTTTTTCATATCTTTCAGCCATGTTCTTTTGTTGTCTGTAAGCGTTGCAATGACCCCTTTTAATCTCACTTTCAGCTACACTTTCTTCTCGCTACGTGTACATACATATATACATATATAACTCCCAACTTCAATTCACCAAATTTTTCACCTACTAGTACTAGCACTTCGATGATATCTGTGTGCATTTTCTAGAAAAATGGCAAAGGAACACGATGCATAGAGTACCATTTGAGGCCTCATATCTCGATAATAAAGGGTTAAACTGGAATCTTCATTATAACACTTTCGTATTAGTTTTATTCGCGGACATCAAATATTTAATCTAAATGTATCCTTAATGAGGACGAAAAGGACATGTTTTTAATATATTGCATCTAGGCCTATACATATCAGTTAAAGCAATAGAGCGTTAACTTTAACATTGGTGACCCCGACGTGATTCAAGTGCATCACTCGAATCACATACATACATTCATTTTGGTTGAAACTGAGGCGCTTATTTCAGCCAGAAGGAAAACTTATCATCGCCTTTGAAGGAAGATTTCATTTGACTTCCCATCATAAAGTGAGATTACAAGTGAGATTGAGTGAAAATCTCATTAACACGAAAAACTCCATAACTTAACAAAATTATGGAAGCATTGTTCAAGGAACAAGTTCTGAACGGAGATGAGATTGAATCAATAATCTCGAATTATAAGAAAGATCCGGCCGACAGGAAAACCTTAACATATCATGAGGAACGACTTAGTCGTCTCGAAGAACGTTGGTCCTTGTTTCATGCTACACACACCAAGATACGAGTATTACGGAATGTACCCAGAGATCATGCCTATTTCACGAATGATTACTATAACGCCATCTTAACCATATTCAACAAGTATAAAAACCATTTCACCAGCCAAATTTAATTATTCAACAAAGCCGCCACTAAAGAAGTCATAGCTGGTACAAGTGACAACGCCCATAAGCAAGATGCCACAGATCCAAAACCACAAAAGTCTGATGACACCAGTGCTCATGAAGAGCGTCGTAGAACTACAGAGATTCAACCAAACCCACAACAGCGCAAATAATTCGAGCAATAAGACGACAAGCAGAAGTCATCAAGGCACTTCGTCGGCTCATTGCAGGAATGAAAATGGATGAGAATCAACAGAATAAAAATTATTATGACCTGAAAATAAGCAGGTTAAATCAACATAGGTTGCAGATCGAAAATATAAACCAGAATATCTGAGAATTAACCGAAGATCCAATTCAAATGGGTTACAATGTTGATGAGTACGTGCAATTAGAAGAAGAGGTACAAGATCAGCTGGTTTATCTATCTGACAAGCAGGATAAATTGACAACTTCTAGTACAACAATCAACAATAACACCATGATGAAACTACCAAAAATAGTCCTTTCAAAATTTGATGGAGACTATTTAAAATGGCGTCAGTTTTATGATCTGTTTAACCAAATGGTTCACAAACAATCAATGGCCGATTGCCAAAAAATGTGGTATCTTAAAACAAATTTGTCTGGGGAAGCTGAAAGGTTAATTTAACTTTGTCGGATGAAAATTACACCGCTGCTTGGGACATGTTAAAGGATCGCTATGAGAACTCCAGATTGTTAGTCACAGTTCTACTCAACAAATTATTATCGCAACCAGTTATTGTGAACGAAAGTGCTATAGCAATTAAAACGCTCCATGATACAACGCAGGAATGCTTACTGGCTTTGAAAAAGCTTAAGGTTTCCACCGCTGATTGGGATCCAATACTAATGCATCTGCTAATCAAGAAATTGGATCAAACCACACATCGTTTATTCGAACAATCTTTAATAAGTCATCCACGAAATCTACAATCTATGAAGAGCCTCTTATCATTTCTGGAGAATCGATTGCAATCTCTGGAGCAAGGCAAAAATTCCAGGAAACTACCACATTAAACAAGGAACAACAAAACCTTTCACCTCTGCTGCTACAACTATACCAAATTGCATATCATGCAAGGGAAACCACGCACTATTCTCGTGTATGGACTTTCTTCGACTGACACCATCAAACCGGCTAACTCTCGTCGAAAAACATAATTTGTGTATCAACTGTCTGAGGCCGGGCCATTCATCACAGCAGTGCACAATGACAAGCTGTACAAAATGTACTAGAAAACACCACACTCTGTTACATATCGAGACATATTCAGCCTCATCTCAGTCACTTCCAAAAGTAGTTCCACCATCACCAACGAAAGGTGAAGTTAACGACAGACCAACAACATTAACCGCACAAACAGCCACAGGACAACAAAATTACATTCTATTGAGTACCATTCTCGTAAATTTAGTTGACAGTAAATGAATGAAAGGGGACATTTTTTATAATTCAAATTGCAATGTAAAATACACAAATTTTTGGCGCCCCTTTATCTTCAGAAAATATTCCGTGTCGTTGCCTATGACAATTTAAGTGACTTGTCAAGCGAATTTTCAAATAAGTGACCAGCCCTCTTGTCATTTCTCCCCCCGCTCCATGCGTTTGACTCATTGAACTGCCTACTCACGTACACTGTATTCGCACGATACCCTGCTTCCTTATTAGTTATTTATTCAATGCGAAGAAGACGTTGATTTCAGCTAATCATATGGAGAAGTGAATCGAATGCCCCACTGAAATTCTATCAGTTGAACACAGTGACCTATGGAACAACAACAGCTCCATTCCTAGCCACATGATGTCTAAAAAGGTTGGCACAGGAAGATGGCAAGGATTATCCTACAGCTTCGGAGGTAATTCAGCGCGATTTCTAAGTGGATGATGTCATGACAGGGTCCAATTGCCTAGCCACAGCCATCGACACTCAAAGACGACTGATTGCTTTACTCCAGAAAGTGTTGTAGTTTGTGAGCCGTGCTCTGGGATAGAGAGCCCACAACTCGTCTTTAGTAAAGGAATTAAAATTTTCGATGATAGAAATGATAACTACACTTCAGTTATTTTTTAGATTATAATATATTTAGTTCGTAATAGGAATTGATACACTAGGACTTAAATTCACTGTATAGGAATTAGTAAAAGAAATTTTAATCCACTGCGTTTTTGATGCGGAAATAACAATTTTTGTTATATTAGAACTTATAATTCACTGCTTTTTTTATGTAGAACTATCAATTTTGTTAAATTAGAAATTATAATTCAGACTCTACGGTTAAAAAGAAAACTCATCGATCTTGTCTTGACTTGACGGATTTTAAAAAAACACTCCACGAGGTTTGGGCAAATTGCACCCAGGTACCCATGATCGCTTTAAAGCTTTTTTTTTCATTTTTATTGTTTTCTCACGACGCGACGTTGAAAAAACGTACGTGAGAGAATGCAAAAGTTTTTTGATGCGAGCTATATGCATCAATGCGAAACTGTAATCCGATATGCTTTTGTGCGCCCGTCTTGAAATATTAATTTTAAGAGGGCGCGAATAATTGTGATAATTGTATGTATGTATGTACATACAATTAGATTGGATTAAGTAAGTTTTGTACGCATGTACAGCGTACATACGGAAAAAAAGTAAGAAGATACTGTATGTAGGTAAGTGTGCATACCGTGTAAGTGGAATGTGTGTCTGATAACAAAATGCAATTTATGCTAAATTGCATTTTGTTATAATATGGGAATGCATTTCTAAATGCATTTTAAATTTTGAATGAGATTTAAAAATGAAATAATTTTTCATTTTCAGGGTCAATTAATGGTACATCAATATATCGTATTGGACGATATATTGATGCATCGGTATTATGGTTGTGATTCGGGGCATTGGGTACCTGAGTCACAACATCCCTCCCCCGGGGAAAAGAAAGTTTTATTCCTTCGAGAAGAAAACTTTCTATGAAAGTAGTGAGCTTTGAACGCAATGCTTATTAATTATTTTATAGGTAAATAGACGTTTGCATGCATAATTATAATAAACTTAAGGGGGTCAGGTCACCACGTGTGACTGATTAAAAAAAATTTTTTTTTTTTTTGCATAAGTTGCATCCAAATATAGTGCGAATATGTGGGTAAAATAATTTTCCGATATTCTGCGCCGTTCGAAAGTTACAGCGTTAATGAGTGCAGGTATTTGGAGCGTGCGCTCGAGCATCGGACCCCTTCTCTTGCGATTTGGTTTTTTACCTGAGCCCTTTTAATACAAACATAGATTTAAATGTACAATAGAGGAGTCGTTATATCTCTAAACTCATTTTTTGTTTCCAATATGACGTTTAGTTTAGTCTTAATTGAGCACCCAAAGTGTTCGAATTTTATTTGTGATAATCGTATTTAAACTTTTAAACGCATTTTTCTCAAGACTACGTTTTTCTATCTGGTCTCCACGATATCTCAAAAATGGTTTGACCGATTGTCTTGAAATTTTAACGGTAGATTCCACACGTATATAGTCATCGAATGAACTAAAATAATGCAAAAATTCCGAACCGTTTTTTTTTTCGTAACAAAATGATTGAAAAAAATCACGAAATTTGAAAATTAATTTTCAAAAACATCTCAATTATTCAATTTTCAATATTTTCGAATGATTCTAGTTCATTCGATAGCCACAGCTTCATAGATTGAAACGTCGTTTAGTTTTTTATTTCAAATAAGCCAATGAGCCGGAATCATGGAGACCGTCGACAAACTTTTATTTCGACATGGGTGCCTTTGTAGTGGTACAACACACCTTGTGATAAATATTTTGGTCTGAAAATATTCTGGCTTACTGCAGAACTGTCAATTAATATATAGTAAAAAGTTCAAACATTTACATTTTTATTGTTCGTCAAAACACCATCCCAAAAAAAGGTCAAAAAACAGGCGGTCACACGGGGTGACCTCCTTAATATAGGTAACACATACAATATAATGTTGTGGTTCTCCACTTCTTGCTTTTTTTTCAAATTGATTTTAGTATCTATAATTCAAAGGATATTATATTATTGATAATGTGTAGTTACTAAACTTGGAATGAATGGAAATTAATTGTATTAACTATATTATTATGTTTTGTTATAATTTTATAACTACTACCTTTAGTTTATTTATATATTTAAAAGGTTCTATATTATTTTTTCATTATTGTACATAGATAAATTTATTTTATTCTATTTATTATTTATTGATTTATATATAATTTTTTTGATAGTATATTTAAATAAAATTTAATTTTTTTTTTTTTTTTTTTTTTTATACAAAACCTATATATACATATTCTCTGAACATAAGCTACAAGAAATTAAAATTTTTTCTGTTTCTTTTCTTTGTCTCGATTTAGCCTTATTTTGTTTTTAACACATTCGCTTTTCTTTCATTAAAGGTGTTAGTGTGGTTCGTTTATTATTGTCCGTAAGTTAAACGGTTTCTGTGGTTTTTCGGTTTTTCCTTGTGGTGCAGGAGTTATTTTGAATTTTGATTCTCTCGGTGCCGGAGTAGGCACATTCTCCTGTTTATGTTCAGGAAGTACTATTTTTTTGAGTTACGGGTTTTTGTGTTGTATTTAATATGCAGATAAACACATAGAATAAAGATAATTAAGGCAATTGTCGGGTATGACACTGTATAGTGGTGAATATGGTGATTGTTTATGGGATTAAGAGAAATTTCTTCTTGATTTTTTTGGAAACGAATGGATTCGAGAAGTTTCTCTAGATCCGTGTTTGTTGTAATATTTAAGGGATTTGTTTCTATAAACATTTCCATGGGAGAAGACGTCATATTCCATATTATATTGGAAATGTTTATCGTTGGGATAAAATGGGAATCGAATTTGGACATTTTTACGTTATGTCCGTGCAGGATGAATTCCTTGCTGCGAACATAACCGGGATTGATTTATCCCAGTCTTGTGGAACTTTTGCTACATAAGATCGGAGATATTCTGCTAAGGTTCTGTGGCTTCTCTCCAATGCACCATTCGTTTGAGGGGGTAGTTTTGAGCCTTTTAATTCTCAGCAATTTAGGCGAACATGCCACTTATGAGGTTAGAACCTTGTTGACAAACTATCGTTGTCGTGAAGGCTTCCGCTAATGTCTTAGAATCGGTGTCGACTATGGGAATAGCCTCAGAAAATTTCGAAAGGTCGTCTTGAAATGTAAGGAGATATTTATTTCCAGAATGTGATATTGGGAGAGGTCCTACAACATCTAGGTACACTCTTCCGAAAGGTTTTGAGCTAATGCTCGAGATTTTCATAGGAATTTTTGGATTTCTGGATACTTTGTTTACCTGACAAAGTTTACATTTCCTTACGTATTTGATAATATCGTCTGACATGCCAGGCCAGTAGAATTGCTTTTTAATTCTTTTAATAGTACGGGAAATACCTTGATGGCCTCCCGTTGGTAATGAGTGAAAATCTTTTAATACTTGTTCGATGTCCTTAATGTCGTATAAATATTTTATTGAATCCTGATGAAGTTGAATGTTTATTTGTTTATTAGCGAAGATCTGGACAAATGCGTTTTTAATAATTAGACTCTGTGGATCTAATATAGGGAAGGAGATATTTATTTGTTTTAACTGATTTGCTTCTGTGTATGAGCAGATTTCAGTTAAAATTTTTTCAAGGTGTGATCTATCTTTTTGGGATCGACAAGGTAAATTAGTTTTGGAAATAATTATTATTTTGGAGTCCTTTTTTGTGAAGAAGTTCAGTTCAGTTTTTAAAAGTGGAGATTTATCTGAAAGTTTTAGTTTCGAAGCCAACACTCTTTCAAGTTCTGTTCCTTGCATTTGCAAGATGAAGAATTTAGGATTCGCATTTTTAGTCAGTAAAAGAGGAAAATTAGTCTCAGTTATTTTAACTGAGGAATTGTTTGATGACAATGGAGCTGGGTTTGGAGTAATAATACTCGTGTCGGGAATGTTCAGATTTGCCTGAGCTCTAGCTTGAATCCTTGTTACCACATTTACGCAGGTGGTAGGTTCTGCGAAATGTTCGCCACTATCTGGAATAGCTCTACTGAGAGCGTCTGCATTTGTGTTGAGCTTACCTGATTTATGGACTGTTTTGTAGTCATATTCCTCAAGACGTATTCTCCATCTCATCAGTCTTGAGGAGTGATCTTTCAGATTCATGAGCCATACTAATGGTTTATGGTCAGTTATAATTGCAAACTGTCTGCCATAAACGTATGGTCTGAATTGCTCAACTGCGAACACGATAGCCAAGAGCTCCTTTTCAATTGTTGAGTAACGAGTTTCCGCACCATTGAGAGCTCGGCTCACATAGGCGATTGGATTATCTCCTTGATTATCAATTTGAGAGAGAACTGCTCCGATGGCGTAGTCACTGACATGGCTTTAATATCTTTCTCCTTCTTGGGTCTGGGATAGGACTGAACTGACTTGATTTTTGCTGGGTCTGGTTTGACTCCATTTTCTGTAATTATGTGCCCTAAATACATAATTTCTTTCCTTAGGAAATGGCACTTGTCGGGTTGAAGTTTCAAATTAAAATTTCGGAGACGGCTGAATACTGCTGTGAGTCTGGAATTGTGGTCTTTGAGATTGTATCCATGGACTACAATATCGTCCATGTATACGAAGCAATAGATGCCTTGAAGGCCAGATAAGACATTATTCATGGCTCGTTGAAAAGTAGCAGGGGCTCCTTTTAAACCAAATGGCGTACGATTGTATTCGTAGTGGCCATAGGGTGTGCTAAAGGCAGTTTACTCCTTGTCCTTCGAGTCCATTTTTATCTGGTGGAATCCACTGGCTAAGTCGAGTGTGGTAAAATATTTCGACTTCCCCAACTGGTCTAATATATCAGTGATATTAGGCAGTGGGTACGCATCGCCAATAGTAATGTCGTTAATACGACGAAAGTCTACCACTACTCGCCACTTTTTGTTTCCATTCTCATCTGGTTTTTGGGAACCAGGAGAAGTGGAGAATTCCAGGGACTATGTGAAGGTCTGATGATGTCTGACTCAAGCATTTCTTGTATTTGCCTATTTATCTCAGTTCGGCTTGCTTAGGAAGTCTATAAGGCTTTGTATAAATTGGCGGTTTGACTTGGAGTGTCTCGATTTTGTGGGTAATCGCATCTGTATATGAAAGGAAATCCCCTTCTATGAAGAAGATATCATTGAATTCCCTACAGATATTGCGAATACTCTCAGATTCCTCTGAATTACAGTGATCCAATTTGATAAGGTTTTGCAGTTTATTTATTCTGCCCTTAATTGGATCTCTGTCAAAGTCTGTGGAGATGACCACAAAGTCGTCCAAGTCTTGGTAAACTGGGTTCACCTCGTAAGGTGCCAGTTCGGCCTCCTCCTCATTTGTTTTGAGGATTAGGACTTTTGCCATACCGTTGACTGGTTTGAATATCGAGTTTCCGAGAAATAAACCTGGCCTTATTTCCTTCTTGAAACAAACCGATTGATGATGAATAGAAGGAGTTGGAATTTCAATAATGAACTCTGATCGAGCCGGAATTTTAATTTAATTTAATTTATCCGATTCTTTCGGATTTTTAATAGGAAGGAGATATGATTCCAACTTTTGTGGAATTTTGAAGGAGTTATTCGATGATTCCGACTCGATAGAATTTGAAGGAGATAAAACTTCATTGAAATTCTTTGACTTCTTTGATTTATTCTTGGAATTCACTTTTTGTGAACTTATTGATGAAGCAGATAGAATTTTACTAGATAAAGCTTTTTGTGTGGCTGTAGACGGAGATATACTTTTACGTTTTTGCTTCATATCTTGTGAAGGCTTGGATGGAGATAGAATTTTATTTACTTCAGCCTCTTGTGTGGCTATAGATGGAGATAGATTTCTACCTGTATGCTTTCTTTCTTGTGAAGCATTGGCTTGGGATCGATTTACATTGCTTTTCAAAGCAATTGATGGAGATGGAATTATATTAATGTCTTTATTGGAGACTGTTATCCCTGTATATAACAGACTCTTTGTTTGAGACCTCTTTTCTGGGTCTTCGCTTTTCAAATAAAGGTATGGGTAGTTAGTGTAATATTCTTCATACGGGTAGAATTCGTTTGATTCATTTACTTCTAGAGAAATAAGTTTATTTTTGTAGTTGATAGTCGCATTGTAGATAGAGATAGAGATAGAAAATCATGACCAAGTTGGCCATCGTATGAGAGGATGGAATTATTTCCCACAATTTGAAATGGGTGCTCTAGGATGGAGTTAAATTTGGTAGATTTCAAATTCAATTTTGCAAATATGAGTCCTTCTGTACAGGTGGAATCGGTAAATAATGTATTAATATTGCAGACAGCAGATACTGTTTGGTTTCAGTGGATGTAGTTTTATTAGGCTGATCTCTGCTCCAGTATCAATTAAAAATGTAAGTTTTGGAGCAGAGAAGATGTCAACAGGCAAAAAAAGAGTTTAAGAATTTTTATTTATTTGAACGGGGATTTGAATTATTTTTTTCTGCCTACTTTTCCGTCGATATTGTCCCGGGATTCCTGTGGACTTGTGCTGTAGTTTGTCTGTGCGAGGGGTTGCCGAATGAGACCCCCCGCTGCATCCAGTTTCCCTGCCTGGATGCCGATGGACTTCTGCTACTTCTCCTCTTTGGAGATGGCGATCTAGCCGAGATATTGGCATTATTATATCTCGGCGGTGGTGTTCGACTTTCTCGGAATACTGGCTGCTGCCAGTTCCTATTTTGAGGCTGTCTATCAGCCGTGTTTGTTGGTGGAGTATGTATTGTTCATCTTTTGGAAATTATTTTGATTTCCTGGGCTTTCGTTAAGGCGATTATTATTCGCAGTTCTTGTCCTGCATTCCCCGATTGTATGTCCCATCCGATGACAATATCGACATGAAGGAGGTTGTGATGGATATTTAATTTTATTAAAATCTGGAGAACGTTGTAATTGGGGGTTTGTTATTGGAATTATGTTAAGACTCTGCAGGGCGTTGTGTGACTGGGCATTTTGACGCAGCATGCCCCAGTCCATTACATTTGAAGCATTGTAAATTATGACTCGTGTTTTGTCTGAAAGGGACTGGATTTGTCTTGTAATTAGTTTGAAAGATAGCTTGCTTGAGCTCCAAACGCGATGCATGATCTGAAATGTGAGATTTTAATGCAGAAAAGGATTTTTCGGAATGCACTTTGGCTAAAGTTTGGAGTTGTGTATTGGATAATCCATCCTCCATAGCTCTCACTGCTTGACACTCATTATCTTCTAAAAGGGACTTTAAAAGAACTCTATCGCTTGTATATGAGTGTGTTGCCTCATTTAGTTTGGATAGAGTTGTGCTAAGTCTCTGAAGGAAATCTTTCACGCTTTCCCCTATTCTCTGTTTAGAATTATTTAATTGAGACTGTAGCGTAGTTCTGGGAATTTTTACCTCAAAAGTTTCAGTTAAAATTGATTTTAAGGTAGGCCAATCTTCAACTTGATTGTACCTGAAAATATCATATGCATCTGCAGATAATTTACTCCTTATTAAGCTAAAGAGGGAGTGTTTTTCGTTCGCCGTCGTTGCCGTCGCATATATATCATCACAGCTTGAAAGGAATTTGTGAAGATCTTTGGGATTTCCATTAAAGTTGGGAATTAATGACCTCGCGTCAGAGAGGAAAAAATTTGATTTGTCTCTGAAAGAGACATTGTGGTGTTGCTCGGTGGAATTATTTGTAGTATTTGCTATGTTTTGGAATCACGAGTCCAACTGTTCCTGCAGCGCAATTACAGTGTCTGAGAATGATGTTTCCATGTTTATGTAAACATCATTCACGAAGTATTCGCTATCTTTGTCGTTTGGACCAACATTTAAGATTATTTCATTATGTGTTGCTTCAAAATCATCCCAATATATGTGCAACGAGTTTAATTTTTGGTTTAGATATGCCTGGGTTGCAGTTGCAAGTGAATTATTATCTATAGACTGAATAATATGGGATAATGTTTTTCGTCTATCTTCTTGCAACCGAAACCGTACTGTATTTTCTCGGTCTTGGTTTGTATTGTCCTGATTATCTGTTGAAGCTGCCTTTTATGAGGGTTTTGGGGGTTTAATATAGAATGGGTTATTTTCCCTCTCTTCATGCAGTGAGATAGATTTTAACCTATCGGACAGAGTTACCTTGGTAAGTTTGTACCAATCTTCTGTTTTGTCGTAGCATGACTGTTTAAAGTAATCATGGGTCTCATCGAATTCATCATGATCTTGAATCAGGGTTTCGGTTTTTTCGAATGAAGCCCACAGATCTTCCAATTTTTCGAGTTTTTCAGAAGTAAAATCCGAAGTCCTTTTACTTTTATTGGCTCTGTGATATTCCGCCAAGATTTGTCTGATTTCAGTAGTTTTTGGTACTTGTGACAAGCAAAGCTCGTCGGAAGATTTGTTTTCCTCTGTCATGTTGTTATATTATGTGGGGCGTGAAAATTGAGGAGAGTACAGCAAATAAAATTTTGAAACACAGCACCACAATAAAAAAGAAAAATGTGTGAATAAATCCAAAACACTTGATTTCAATTAGAATAAAAATTATCTCTGGGATTGTATACAACTCTTATGAAGTAAAACGATGAATTAGTTTGTGAAATTAAAAATTAAATTCTCCGTGCGGAAATTATTGAAATTATTTATGGTTTGTTTTTTGAATTGTTTTTTCAATTGTATATATATTTTGTTTTAATCACAATTAAAAGTGTATATCATCAGAATATAGAAATGCTACCAACAATAAAAAAAGTAAGGTTTTCTTTATTCATAGATAATTAAGTAAAATTTTGTAAAAAAAAAAATGTTTTGTGTAATGTTAGAAAAACACAGTAATGGATTTTTTTTTTTTTTTTTTTTTTTTTTTTTTTTTTTTTTTTTTTTTTTTTTTTTTTTTTTTTTTGTAAGCAAAATATATGAATAATGAGTAAACACTGAAGGGAAAAATGAATGAAATTAATTTAATCGTCTCCTCCGACCAATATCTTCACCTGACGAGAGGTTTATAAAGTCTTCTCGCAAGTGATCGATTATTGATCTTTTACGAAGTCCTCTGAACAACAAGCTCACGAGGTCTTGCCGCAGAGGTCGCTTCACGGAAGAGCGTATTTCACTATTTTTCACCACTAGTAATTTAGTTAATAAAAATAAAATAAATTTAGGGAGTGGACAATAGGAAAACAATTTAAATATCAGTTAATAAACAAACAAAATCACTAAAATGGTTTTATAATTCCGAAAACCGTATATGTGACGAACAATGTGATCGTAAATAGAAATTGCACGAATTCAATCGCAAATATAAAAAATGTATTGCCTTTAACATTAAATATGAACAAATTATTTTCACGTAAATTTATTTCCTACACTTTTACCTTTTATTTCAAATATGACACATACACACATACACTATGTGTTGTTAATATTGTTATATTAATAACTTATAAAACTCTGCAATGGATAAGTACTAACAATATCCACTTAGGCTCTGAATTAATAAGTCCAAGTTTTTGGGTTGGTTGGTTGGTTGATGATTGATGAAGTTGTTGAAATTGATGGGAAATATTCCGGGTGCTGTTGGTTTTGGAAAGATTTGTCGGGCATCCAGGTTGATGACTTCCTGATGTTGTTGAAAGCGCTGAAGATGGATGATGGTGATACGTCGCGCGTCCTGGACGACGATTTCTAGATGTCTTCCTTCTGGGAATCGTCTTGAAGCCTCGCTAACTTCCCTCGTTGGAGCACTATGGCACTCTAAACTTACTTTCCTCTAAGTACCCTCCCGGGCTTATTATTTTTTATTATTATTATTATTATTATTATTCTGAAGAGAGCGGACGTGTGAGATTGAGTTCCAAGGAATTTTGATAGAAATACCGATAGAAGCTTATCAAAAAGTGAATAAGTGCTTGCAACAGCACTGGTGTTGGAAGGAATAGTTTGTGTTGGCTATTAACAAGAAAAACTGTAAAAAAATTTAGAAAAATTGTGAAAGTTTAATAAATTTTGTGACATTTAGACAGTTAAATTTAAATTTAAATTAATTTTGGTCGTTGCCATGGCAACGTCAAAATTGTGAAAAATTTTAGCTTGGAGAGTAAGTTTTATTGTGGAGTGAAAAAGTTTATTAATATAAAAAACTAACAAAATTTTTAATTAAAATAAAATAAAAAGATTCACTGCCGCACTCAATATGAGTACGGGCAGCATTAGTGACCCTGGAGGGAGTGATGATCCCCCCAAAATAAATAGTAGGGGGAAGAAGAGCTCAAACGATAGTTCTTTTTCTTCCAAGAAAACCCTGAAAGAGCCCACCGAAAAGGCCATTAAGGGCCCTAATCAAGAGGCCACAAAAAAGGAAGTTCAGCTAACTTCCTTGGAGAAGACTGCAACTAGGGCAACGGAGCCTGTCCGAGATGTACCTGGGACGTCAGCTGCTACAATGGCGGCTACCCCAGCAGCACCTGAAGTAAAAGGACAACGTCCGAAATTATCGGAAGTTGTTAAAACGGCTTCGTCGTCAGCGCCAAAGCCTAGTGGCTTGGTAATGAGGCCACCGCTTTCTTCAAGCGTCTCTAAGAAGCAACCAACATTACAAGGAGGACAACCAGTAGCACTACGATCCCCAGCATTACAGTCAGGGATCTCATATGCGCAGGTAAGTGGTGGTTCCAAGAACATTTCCACTATCGAAATTCAGAGCAGGGGCATCACTCCTCGTCCAGCCCCATTGGACGCAGGTAAGCCTCGGCCCAAGACCAGTGCGGGTCTCCAGGGCTTCTTCGACGGGAGGTGGCAGGACGAGAGCTACGGGATGCAGCTTGAGCACATCAGAGGATGTCCTCAGACTGCATACCTGAAGGCAATCTTCCGCGTCATCTCCTGTGAGCAGCTTTTCTCAATGGGAATTATAGCTGGAGGAATGGTCGAGGTGTATACCACAACCCTCGAAAGCGCCACTAAGCTTATGCTTGAGGGCATCGAGGTGGAGGGTAGACACCTCGTTCCATTCCCGCTAAAAGAGAAGCCCACGAAGGTCGTGTTTTCGCGGGTCCCTATGCGAGCCCAACATGAAGACCTCTCGAATTTCCTTGGGAGATTCGGGAAGGTTCATGGAAAGGTTCGCGCCATTCCCATTAAAATTGGGGACGAGGGTCTCGGGCGGGGTATCTTCGGTACTAGCCGGGAAGCTTCCATCACCTTGAATAAGAGGTGTACGCTTCCGTCAGGCTTTTACCTGGGCATATCCGGCTCGAGATACTGGATAGACGTTGGCACCGAAGCGAAATGCCATGCTTGCCATTTGGTAGGGCATTTTATTGCTGACTGCCCCAGGAGAACCGGGAAGAAGGCTGAACCGAGGGTTCCCTCGAAGGAAGCCACTACTACAGTAGTGGATCTGGAGAAGGAGCCTTCGGCCGGCACTCAACCTGCTATTTTGGAGCAGCCAGTGGTTAAGGTGCCTGAAGTTGTCCTAGAGGCAAAAATAGTTATGGCTGTAAACGGCGCCACGTCGGCACGTGAAAACACGGCTACTTCCGACGAGGAGTCGAATAGCCAAGTAGTAAAAAAAAAGAGGACGAGGAGGAAGAAAGTTGACCGGGTGATGCTGCCTCCTCCAGAGCCAGCAAAGCCAGTCGCATCCAAGCGGCCCCACTCGGAGGAGGACGATAGTGGAGCTCGCGGTTCGAAGGTTGTAGTAAGGGACGCGGTGGTGTCTCACGAGCAGCTTTCGGACTGCGACATCACCGGCTTGGATGACACTGGTCTTTCGAGCTTCGGTGGCTACGAGTCGTGTGATAGCATCATTTCGACTGGTAGCCAATTTGAAGTCTCGAAAGGGATGGAGACCCTTCCTAGGAAGAAGATCTCCGAAATTCTTACCCAGCTCCAGTACAAGAAGAATTCAGATAAAATCTGGAGTATTCTTGTAAGGGAGCTGGAGAGGCCAGAGTTGTTACTTCCTCAGCTTCAACTCCTACAACAGGAGTCCAGGAAGAGGAGGAAGTACAACGATGTTGCTCGGTTAGAACGACTTCATAGGAAGGTGGAGGAGTTGCTTCAGGAGCATCGCTTGGCCGATTCTCCTCGTCAATAGACGTCGCACATTCATCGTTTGAGCTTTTCATCTCTTTGAATGTGCAAGATAGCTTCGATCAACACCGGGGGTTTAAGTGCACATACAAGGTTACACAGCACTATCGAACATGTCAAAATGTTCGATATAGACATCGCGCTTCTACAGGAGACGAATTTTACACAAGACACATACACACAACTTGAGCGCTATGCGTATTTACACACTGGCTATGCAATGTTTGCAACACCTGCGCCTCGCCGAGGCTCAGGGGTGGCAATCATTGTATCCAACAAATTTACACTATCGTCTCCTGTCTATACAGATATCTTCCCAGGCTTCGCTTCTTCCTTGGACTTTGTTATTCAAGACAAAAATATCAAGGTAGTAAACGTGTACCTTCCTCATGACCAGGACATTACAAGACAAGTTCTTGATAGTGTTCAGTCGTGTCTGGTGAATTTTAGCGGCGAAACTGTCCTCGGAGGTGATTTCAACTGCACTCTGAATCCCTCAATGGATCGGCACTCTGGAGTTGAGTTCAACTCTGTTAATGCTACTCGATTGAGGAATTTTGTCGGTGTTTTCAGACTCGTGGATATCTATCGTTGGATGCATCCTACGACTAGATCATACACGAGGGTCTCGCGAAATATCCATGGAAGTCTCGCAGGCTCCAGAATTGATAGACTTTACGTCTCACCTGGAATACTAGAACATTTCGTTGGTGTCACTCATGAAGTGTGTTCCGTTAGCGATCATCTTCTTGTAGTGGCGACCAGCACTCTAGTTGAAAGACGAACTGCATACTGGATATTCAACAACTATTTGTTGAATTCCGAGCAGTTCATCAATGAGTTCATTGATTTCTGGCACGCTTGGCAAGAGAGGAAAGCTGACTTTCCTTTTCTTAGTCAATGGTGGGATGTTGGAAAGCTCCAGATTCGGTCTTTTGTCGAGACGAGTTTCAATCGAAGTGGCTATCAAGCTTCTAGCTTGTCGGCCGAGGTCTCTCGGGTGGCAGCTCTTCTCCCAACTCAGCCGGGGTTGATTCTTTATTTCAATGGAATAAAGGAACGCTTGGCGACACAGACTTACAAGCACAGCTTGGAGTTTGTGCTGCGCGGCCAATCGCGCTGGCTGAGAGAAGGCGATTCTCCAACTGAGTACTTCTTTCAGGCGACTAGACGTCGTACTGCTTCTTGTGAGGTCGAATCGATAATTGATGAATCTGGACAAGTCCTCAACGGACAACAGCTATCAGAATATATTCGAGACTACTACAGTAGTCTTTACTCTGAATCGACGTCGACAACATCCTCGACCACTCATGAATTTCTTGAGAATATTCCCACTTTCTCTGAAGACAGTAAGGAGCTCCTGGATACAGTAATCACATTGGAGGATATGATTGCTGCGACAAAGGATCTAAGGCGACACACTTCACCTGGTTATGACGGCTTGACTCCAGAATTCTTCATACGTTTCAGGGATTTATTAATTCCTGACCTTTTGGAAGTCTTCAATTCGGCGGTTGAGACACATTCAGACTTTCCTTCTAGTTGGAGGAGATCTGTTATGCGCTTGATTCCAAAGAAGGGAGATTTGCAGAGGATGGGGAACTGGAGGCCAGTAACCCTATGCAATGTAGACTACAAAATCGTCTGCAAAGCATTAGGGGCGATACTCCGCTCAGTGATTGCTTCGGTAATACACCCGGAACAGTCCTATTGTGTACCTGGTCGTAGTATCTACGACAATATCGCGGTAGCCAAGCATTTGTTTGCCTACCATGAACAGACAGGTACACAAATGGCCATGATTTCACTTGACCAACAAAAGGCTTTTGATAGTGTCTCGCACGAGTATCTCTTGACTGCTCTCGAGGCATTTGGGTTTCCACCCAGGTGGCTCGATATCGTCGGGAAACTGTATAGAGATTCAGCGATTTTGATTAAGCATCAAGGACAAGTTCTGGCTCCTATCTCGTTTCATCGAGGTATCAGACAGGGATGTCCATTGTCAGGTATGCTTTATGATCTTTCGTTGGAGCCGCTACTGGTGAATCTTCGTCGAATGCTCGGACGGTATGCGGTTCATCTGCCATATACCAATGTGAGGCCTCTTATGTTGGCGTATGCGGATGATCTGTCTATTTTCGTGACAAGAGATGAAGCTTTTCCGGTCGCTCGTGCTGTTTTCGAACAGTTCGAACGTATAGCGGGCGCTAAAATCAACCTTAGTAAGAGTCAAGGCTTGTGGTGTGGAAGGTGGAGAGATCGTACAGATACTCCACTGAACATCCAATGGACTAATACTTGCCTGAAGTATTTAGGTGTGTATATCGGACGCGAGAGTAAATCAAATAATAGCCGCATCGCTCTTGAGAAACTCTCTAGAGCTGTAAACTCATGGCGTAGTCGACTGTTTCCACTATCCGTAATGGGTAGGTCAGTCGTGATAAACTATTTGATTACCTCGTCCATCGTTCATCTGCTAAAGTCTGAGACGTTTGATGAAGGCTTCGTAGGTCTTCTTCAAGCAAAAGCGATAGACGCCTTTTGGTGCGGAAGACGATGGGTTGCTGAAAGCACGCTCTGTCTGCCAGTCAAGATAGGTGGATTAGGTCTCACCAACTTGGTTGTGAAATCAAGGTGTCTCCAAGTGCGTGCATTCCAAAGAGTGTTTTGCCAGAGAGACAGCTTGATTTCTCAACTATGGGTGAATGTACTGGGAGGGATCGGCATAGGGGAGTATTACTACCTACTCTCTGTTCGACCACCTTATCCGCGTGACTGGCCACAGGATCTAATCTCAACGATTCAGACCTGGGGCAGAATCAGGCCAGCATTTCACCTTCAGTGGAATGCTCTAAGGTACACGCAATTCGCATCGATTCCAATCAGGTTTAATCCTGAATTAATAGATTCAGTGTTCAGTAATGCTCGGGGTTTTGAAGCTGACACGCATACACTGACAGTTCTCGGAGATATAATTGATATCTCTGGAAACTGTCGAATAAACACTAACACTTCACAACTACACGACCTGGCTGCTTCTGCGCGGGAGAGATTTCGCCAACTTGGGACCAGTGACCCTGGCACTAAGTTGGAAGATGCTTTCGTTCTGAACAGGCCACCACACACACCTTTCAGCACACTTACAACACGTGTGCTCCGTGACGTGCTTATGTCAATAAGACCTCCGGAGTATACAGGATACAACAGATGGCGAACACACCTCGGGGTGAATATGGGCGTGATGGGAGGGATAACTTGCAGAGTAGTCTACAGTTATCCTTCTAGTTACAAAGATGCTGATGTAGCATTCAAATTGCTGCATCACAGTCTTATGCATCCTAATCAGTTGTCACATATCGACCGCCGAGTTCAGAGGATTTGCACAGTTTGTGGTGGTGAAGGCACCCTGTTTCACAGGTTCTTCACTTGTCCGGCTTTGCAGGGTCTAATGGATCTCGTGGGCGGTATGTGTCAGTTGATCCACCCGAATTTCGGCATTACTAGGACATCGTTTCTATGGGGACCAAAGGTATGTAGTCGAGTGAATTGTTTGATTAGCTTTGTGTTGACACTGGCCAAATCTACAATTCACCTGTACTACATGAGAGTCGAAGCTGGGAATCAGAACACTGACCCACAACACCACGCACACGCACTTAAGCGCCACTTCGTTGACAGGTTGAAGAGACGTTTACGTCTTGAATATCTGGCAACGAACGCAGACACATTTAACTGCACATGGCAACCACTATCGTCGGTGCAGGACGGAGCTCTTGTCTTTCACTGGTGATAGCAGGCCACAGCATTTGCAGCACTAGTCCACGGGGCTTCTCCCCGCTTAGGAATCGTTGCAAGTGCTGTGGGAAGGACAAGCACTCTGTTAGAGATGCTAAGCTGGAGGGATGATGAGGGCAGTTTGTAGAGGTCTATGATACTACAGGCTTCCCTCGCGGGACTCTATAACGGTATCGCGTAAATTTTTCGTTCGTTCGGTCATTTATTTTTAATTCGGTTTCGGTGTCGGTGCTAAATTTCAAAATTTTATGTTGAAAATTCGTTCGTTTAGGCAATTATTTTTATTAGTTTATTTTGGAAATTTGGAACTTCTTGGAGCTGCCACTTACCCAATTGTCAAAATTGGGACTTTTAAATTTTTTGTCTATCTTTTAGATCCTTTTCAAAATTCTTGTAGCCGTTTTTTAGTCTCTTTTGAGAATTTTGTCTTGTTTGTTTTCCTTTTGTTTGTGTCTTTTTTCTTGTTCATTAGTTTTTCTAATTGTTTTAATTGTTTAATTGTCCCTATTGACCTTTTATAACTTTTAGATTAGCTAGCGACCTTTTGTTTACACTTTGTAGAGCCTTTTGCCACCTATTTTTAGGGAATTTTAAAAGATCCAATGAGCCACTAAATAAAGAGCTTATACAAATAAAAAAAAAAAAAAAAAAAAAAAAAATTATTATTCTGAAGAGAGCGGACGTGTGAGATTGAGTTCCAAGGAATTTTGATAGAAATACCGATAGAAGCTTATCAAAAAGTGAATAAGTGCTTGCAACAGCACTGGTGTTGGAAGGAATAGTTTGTGTTGGCTATTAACAAGAAAAACTGTAAAAAAATTTAGAAAAATTGTGAAAGTTTAATAAATTTTGTGACATTTAGACAGTTAAATTTAAATTTAAATTAATTTTGGTCGTTGCCATGGCAACGTCAAAATTGTGAAAAATTTTAGCTTGGAGAGTAAGTTTTATTGTGGAGTGAAAAAGTTTATTAATATAAAAAACTAACAAAATTTTTAATTAAAATAAAATAAAAACATTCACTGCCGCACTCAATATGAGTACGGGCAGCATTAGTGACCCTGGAGGGAGTGATGATCCCCCCAAAATAAATAGTAGGGGGAAGAAGAGCTCAAACGATAGTTCTTTTTCTTCCAAGAAAACCCTGAAAGAGCCCACCGAAAAGGCCATTAAGGGCCCTAATCAAGAGGCCACAAAAAAGGAAGTTCAGCTAACTTCCTTTGAGAAGACTGCAACTAGGGCAACGGAGCCTGTCCGAGATGTACCTGGGACGTCAGCTGCTACAATGGCGGCTACCCCCAGCAGCACCTGAAGTAAAAGGACAACGTCCGAAATTATCGGAAGTTGTTAAAACGGCTTCGTCGCCAGCGCCAAAGCCTAGTGGCTTGGTAATGAGGCCACCGCTTTCTTCAAGCGTCTCTAAGAAGCAACCAACATTACAAGGAGGACAACCAGTAGCACTACGATCCTCAGCATTACAGTCAGGGATCTCATATGCGCAGGTAAGTGGTGGTTCCAAGAACATTTCCACTATCGAAATTCAGAGCAGGGGCATCACTCCTCGTCCAGCCCCATTGGACGCAGGTAAGCCTCGGCCCAAGACCAGTGCGGGTCTCCAGGGCTTCTTCGACGGGAGGTGGCAGGACGAGAGCTACGGGATGCAGCTTGAGCACATCAGAGGATGTCCTCAGACTGCATACCTGAAGGCAATCTTCCGCGTCATCTCCTGTGAGCAGCTTTTCTCAATGGGAATTATAGCTGGAGGAATGGTCGAGGTGTATACCACAACCCTCGAAAGCGCCACTAAGCTTATGCTTGAGGGCATCGAGGTGGAGGGTAGACACCTCGTTCCATTCCCCCTAAAAGAGAAGCCCACGAAGGTCGTGTTTTCGCGGGTCCCTATGCGAGCCCAACATGAAGACCTCTCGAATTTCCTTGGGAGATTCGGGAAGGTTCATGGAAAGGTTCGCGCCATTCCCATTAAAATTGGGGACGAGGGTCTCGGGCGGGGTATCTTCGGTACTAGCCGGGAAGCGTCCATCACCTTGAATAAGGGGTGTACGCTTCCGTCAGGCTTTTACCTGAGCATATCCGGCTCGAGATACTGGATAGACGTTGGCACCGAAGCGAAATGCCATGCTTGCCATTTGGTAGGGCATTTTATTGCTGACTGCCCCAGGAGAACCGGGATGAAGGCTGAACCGAGGGTTCCCTCGAAGGAAGCCACTACTACAGTAGTGGATCTGGAGAAGGAGCCTTCGGCCGGCACTCAACCTGCTATTTTGGAGCAGCCAGTGGTTAAGGTGCCTGAAGTTGTCCTAGAGGCAAAAATAGTTATGGCTGTAAACGGCGCCACGTCGGCACGTGAAAACACGGCTACTTCCGACGAGGAGTCGAATAGCCAAGTAGTCAAAAAAAAGAGGACGAGGAGGAAGAAAGTCGACCGGGTGATGCTGCCTCCTCCAGAGCCAGCAAAGCCAGTCGCATCCAAGCGGCCCCACTCGGAGGAGGACGATAGTGGAGCTCGCGGTTCGAAGGTTGTAGTAAGGGACGCGGTGGTGTCTCACGAGCAGCTTTCGGACTGCGACATGACCGGCTTGGATGACACTGGTCTTTCGAGCTTCGGTGGCTACGAGTCGTGTGATAGCATCATTTCGACTGGTAGCCAATTTGAAGTCTCGAAAGGGATGGAGACCCTTCCTAGGAAGAAGATCTCCGAAATTCTTACCCAGCTCCAGTACAAGAAGAATTCAGATAAAATCTGGAGTATTCTTGTATGGGAGCTGGAGAGGCCAGAGTTGTTACTTCCTCAGCTTCAACTCCTACAACAGGAGTCCAGGAAGAGGAGGAAGTACAACGATGTTGCTCGGTTAGAACGACTTCATAGGAAGGTGGAGGAGTTGCTTCAGGAGCATCGCTTGGCCGATTCTCCTCGTCAATAGACGTCGCACATTCATCGTTTGAGCTTTTCATCTCTTTGAATGTGCAAGATAGCTTCGATCAACACCGGGGGTTTAAGTGCACATACAAGGTTACACAGCACTATCGAACATGTCAAAATGTTCGATATAGACATCGCGCTTCTACAGGAGACGAATTTTACACAAGACACATACACACAACTTGAGCGCTATGCGTATTTACACACTGGCTATGCAATGTTTGCCACACCTGCGCCTCGCCGAGGCTCAGGGGTGGCAATCATTGTATCCAACAAATTTACACTATCGTCTCCTGTCTATACAGATATCTTCCCAGGCTTCGCTTCTTCCTTGGATTTTGTCGTTCAAGACAAACATATCAAGGTAGTAAACGTGTACCTTCCTCATGACCAGGACATTACAAGACAAGTTCTTGATAGTGTTCAGTCCTGTCTGGTGAATTTTAGCGGCGAAACTGTCCTCGGAGGTGATTTCAACTGCACTCTGAATCCCTCAATGGATCGGCACTCTGGAGTTGAGTTCAACTCTGTCAATGCTACTCGATTCAGGAATTTTGTCGGTGTTTTCAGACTCGTGGATATCTATCGTTGGATGCATCCTACGACTAGATCATACACGAGGGTCTCGCGAAATATCCATGGAAGTCTCGCAGGCTCCAGAATTGATAGACTTTACGTCTCACCTGGAATACTAGAACATTTCGTTGGTGTCACTCATGAAGTGTGTTCCGTTAGCGATCATCTTCTTGTAGTGGCGACCAGCACTCTAGTTGAAAGACGAACTGCATACTGGATATTCAACAACTATTTGCTGAATTCCGAGCAGTTCATCAATGAGTTCATTGATTTCTGGCACGCTTGGCAAGAGAGGAAAGCTGACTTTCCTTTTCTTAGTCAATGGTGGGATGTTGGAAAGCTCCAGATTCGGTCTTTTATCGAGACGAGTTTCAATCGAAGTGGCTATCAAGCTTCTAGCTTGTCGGCCGAGGTCTCTCGGGTGGCAGCTCTTCTCCCAACTCAGCCGGGGTTGATTCTTTATTTCAATGGAATAAAGCAACGCTTGGCGACACAGACTTACAAGCACAGCTTGGAGTTTGTGCTGCGCGGCCAATCGCGCTGGCTGAGAGAAGGCGATTCTCCAACTGAGTACTTCTTTCAGGCGACTAGACGTCGTACTGCTTCTTGTGAGGTCGAATCGATAATTGATGAATCTGGACAAGTCCTCAACGGACAACAGCTATCAGAATATATTCGAGACTACTACAGTAGTCTCTACTCTGAATCGACGTCGACAACATCCTCGACCACTCATGAATTTCTTGAGAATATTCCCACTTTCTCTGAAGACAGTAAGGAGCTCCTGGATACAGTAATCACATTGGAGGATATGATTGCTGCGACAAAGGATCTAAGGCGACACACTTCACCTGGTTATGACGGCTTGACTCCAGAATTCTTCATACGTTTCAGGGATTTATTAATCCCTGACCTTTTGGAAGTCTTCAATTCGGCGGTTGAGACACATTCAGACTTTCCTTCTAGTTGGAGGAGATCTGTTATGCGCTTGATTCCAAAGAAGGGAGATTTGCAGAGGATGGGGAACTGGAGGCCAGTAACCCTATGCAATGTAGACTACAAAATCGTCTGCAAAGCATTAGGGGCGATACTCCGCTCAGTGATTGCTTCGGTAATACACCCGGAACAGTCCTATTGTGTACCTGGTCGTAGTATCTACGACAACATCGCGGTAGCCTAGCATTTGTTTGCCTACCATGAGCAGACAGGTACACAAATGGCCATGATTTCACTTGACCAGCAAAAGGCTTTTGACAGTGTCTCGCACGAGTATCTCTTGACTGCTCTCGAGGCATTTGGGTTTCCGCCCAGGTGGCTCGATATCGTCGGGAAACTGTATAGAGATTCAGCGATTTTGATTAAGCATCAAGGACAAGTTCTGGCTCCTATCTCGTTTCATCGAGGTATCAGACAGGGCTGTCCATTGTATGCTTTATGATCTTTCGTTGGAGCCGCTACTGGTGAATCTTCGTCGAATGCTCGGACAGTATGCGGTTCATCTGCCGTATACCAATGTGAGGCCTCTTATGTTGGCGTATGCGGATGATCTGTCTATTTTCGTGACAAGAGATGAAGCTTTTCCGGTCGCTCGTGCTGTTTTCGAACAGTTCGAACGTATAGCGGGCGCTAAAATCAACCTTAGTAAGAGTCAAGGCTTGTGGTGTGGAAGGTGGAGAGATCGTACAGATATTCCACTGAACATCCAATGGACTAATACTTGCCTGAAGTATTTAGGTGTGTATATCGGACGCGAGAGTAAATCAAATAATAGCCGCATCGCTCTTGAGAAACTCTCTAGAGCTGTAAACTCATGGCGTAGTCGACTGTTTCCATTATCCTTAATGGGTAGGTCAGTCGTGATAAACTATTTGATTACCTCGTCCATCGTTCATCTGCTAAAGTCTGAGACGTTTGATGAAGGCTTCGTAAGTCTTCTTCAAGCAAAAGCGATAGACGCCTTTTGGTGCGGAAGACGATGGGTTGCTGAAAGCACGCTCTGTCTGCCAGTCAAGATAGGTGGATTAGGTCTCACTAACTTGGTTGTGAAATCAAGGTGTCTCCAAGTGCGTGCATTCCAACGAGTGTTCTGCCAGAGAGACAGCTTGATTTCTCAACTGTGGGTGAATGTACTGGGAGGGATCGGCATAGGGGAGTATTACTACCTACTCTCTGTTCCACCACCTTATCCTCGTGACTGGCCACAGGATCTAATCTCAACGATTCAGACCTGGGGCAGAATCAGGCCAGCATTTCACCTTCAGTGGAATGCTCTAAGGTACACGCAATTCGCGTCGATTCCAATCAGGTTTAATCCTGAATTAATAGATTCAGTGTTCGGTAATGCTCGGGGTTTTGAAGCTGACACGCATACACTGACAGTTCTCGGAGATATTATTGATATCTCTGGAAACTGTCGAATAAACACTAACACTGCACAACTACACGACCTGGCTGCTTCTGCGCGGGAGAGATTTCGCCAACTTGGGACCAGTGACCCTGGCACTAAGTTGGAAGATGCTTTCGTTCTGAACAGACCACCACACACACCTTCAGCACACTTACAACACGTGTGCTCCGTGACGTGCTTATGTCAATAAGACCTCCGGAGTATACAGGATACAACAGATGGCGAACACACCTCGGGGTGAATATGGGCGTGATGGGAGGGATAACTTGCAGAGTAGTCTACAGTTATCCTTCTAGTTACAAAGATGCTGATGTAGCATTCAAATTGCTGCATCACAGTCTTATGCATCCTAATGAGTTGTCACATATCGACCGCCGAGTTCAGAGGATTTGCACAGTTTGTGCTGGTGAGGGCACCCTGTTTCACAGGTTCTTCACTTGTCCGGCTTTGCAGGGTCTAATGGATCTCGTGCGCGGTATGTGTCAGTTGATCCACCCGAATTTCGGCATTACTAGGACATCGTTTCTATGGGGACCAAAGGTATGCAGTCGAGTGAATTGTTTGATTAGCTTTGTGTTGACACTGGCCAAATCTACAATTCACCTGTACTACATGAGAGTCGAAGCTGGGAATCAGAACACTGACCCACAACACCACGCACACGCATTTAAGCGCCACTTCGTTGACAGGTTGAAGAGACGTTTACGTCTTGAGTATCTCGCAACGAACGCAGACACATTCAACTGCACATGGCAACCACTATCGTCGGTGCAGGACGGAGCTCTTGTCTTTCACTGGTGATAGCAGGCCACAGCATTTGCAACACTAGTCCACGGGGCTTCTCCTCGCTTAGGAATCGTTGCAAGTGCTGTGGGAAGGACAAGCACTCTGTTAGAGATGCTAAGCTGGAGGGATGATGAGGGCAGTTTGTAGAGGTCTATGATACTACAGGCTGCTCTCGCGGGACTCTATAACGGTATCGCGTAAATTTTTCGTGCGTTCGGTGATTTATTTGTAATTCGGTTTCGGTTCTAAATTGCAAAATTTTTTGTAGAAATTCGCTCGTTTAGGGACATTTTTATTAGTTTATTTTGAAATTTTGGAACTTCTTGGAACTGCCACTTACCCAATTGTCAAAATTGGGACTGGTTTTAAACTTTTGGTTATTACTTAATGTTTTTTCAAAATTCTCGTGACCGTTTATAGACTCTTTTGAGCATTTTGTTTGAATTTGTTTTACTTTTTGTGTCATTTTGTTTTAGTTTTGTGTCATTTGTTTAGTTTAATTGTTTTATTTGTCCCTATTGACTTTTACAACTTTAGTTTAGCTAGCGTCTTTTTTTACACTTTGTAGAGCCTTTTGCCACCTACTTTTAAGGAATTTTTAAAAGAGCCAAAGAGCCAACAATAAAAGAGTCATTATACACATAAAAAAAAATTATTATTATTATAATTTAATTTTTTTTTTATTATTTGGATTACTTTCCGTTTATTTTAATTGGCACTGATTTGTTAATTTAAAGAGATGTTGGGTCATATATTTTTATTATTATTTAATTTAATTTAATATTGGCACTGATTTCGGGGTACCGCTGCCACCAAAATGTTATAGTTTGTGAGCCGTGCTCTGGGATAGAGAGCCCACAACTCGTCTTTAGTAAAGGAATTAAAATTTTCGATGATAGAAATGATAACTACACTTCAGTTATTTTTGAGATTATAATATATTTAGTTCGTAATAGGAATTGATACACTAGGACTTAAATTCACTGTATAGGAATTAGTAAAAGAAATTTTAATCCACTGCGTTTAAGATGCGGAAATAAAAAAATTTGTTATATTAGAACTTATAATTCACTGCTTTTTTGATATAGAACTTATCAATTTTGTTAAATTAGAAATTATAATTCAGACTCTACGGTTAAAAAGAAAACTCCCCGATCTTGTCTTTACTTGACGGATTTTAAAAAAACAGTCCCCGAGGTTTGGGCAAATTGCACCCAGGTACCCATGATCGCTTTAAAGTTTTTTTTTTTTCATTTTTATTGTTTTCTCACGACGCGACGTTGAAAAAACGTACGTGAGAGAATGCAAAAGTTTTTTGATGCGAGCTATATGCATCAATGCAAAACTGTAATCCGATATGCTTTTGTGCGCCCGTCTTGAAATATTAATTTTAAGAGGGCTCGAATAATTGTGATAATTGTATGTATGTATGTATGTATGTACATACAATTAGATTGGATTAAGTAAGAATGTACGTATGTACAGCGTACATACGGAAAAAAGTAAGAAGATACTGTATGTAGGTAAGTGTGCATACCGTGTGAGTGGAATGTGTGTCTGATAACAAAATGCAATTTATGCTAAATTGCATTTTGTTATAATATGGGAATGCATTTCTAAATGCATTTTAAATTTTGAATGAGATTTAAAAATGAAATAATTTTTCATTTTCAGGGTACATCAATATATCGTATTGGACGATATATTGATGTATCGGTATTATGGTTGTGATTCGGGGCATTGGGCACCTGAGTCACAAGAAAAGGCGGATTCAAGCTTCGAAAGTGGTGTGCTAATCATCCACGCTTACTTCAAAACATTTCACGAGAAGACACTGCTATTTAATTGGACTTCAATGATGAAGTTGTAGAGCATATCAAAACCTTGGGCTTAACATGGATACCAAAAAATGTTGTCTTCTGCATTAAAACCAATTGGGACTAAAACATATCGAGTGACCAAAAGACTCATATGATCGGACATAGCTCACTTGTTCGACGCGTTCGGAATCATGGGGCCAGTTGTCGTTACCGCCAAAATGTTCCTTCAACAATTATGGAATCTTAAACTTGACTGGGATGCCGCAGTCCCATCAGAGGTTCATACAAGATGGATCAGATTTCGTGAAGGGCTGCATAAAGATAATAAAAATAATAAAGATCTCAAGACACGTGTTCAGCCAAGAATGCGTCAAGTCGAGAGTAGCTCCAACTAAGCAATTGACACTACCTAGACTTGAATTATGTGCCGCGAAACTTACCAAGCGCGCAATGCAAGATCTCAAAATGGAAGATGCCGTCACGTTCTACTGGACAGATTCGGAGATAGTTCTCACCTGGATAAACTCTAGACCGTCGACATTTCAAACATTCGTCGTCCATCGAATTGCTTCTATACACGAACTGTCATCACCCCAACAATGGAGGCATGTAAATTCAAAGGAAATCCTGCCGATATCCTATCCCGTGGTATTGCTCCAGAAAGATTAGAAGGTATATCATATAAATCACCAAAATTCCTTCAAAAATTTGCAACGGAACACGGCTTACATTCTAAGTTTCATAGATATCACCAGAAACAAAGACAAAACTAACCTAAATAAGAGCTGTGCATTGACAAGCCTAGAATTAGATAAGGGATTACTCATCATAATTAAGATCATGCAAGAGGAAAATTTCAAAGATGATCTATCTCAATTACAAAAATTAACGGAGCTAAAGCATCCCATGCTCTTGCCCTATAATCATTCATTTACAGAATTTTAATGACCGACATCCTCATGAATCATCGTCATGTCGGCCCACAAGCTCTCCTGGCAATAATCAGGCAACAGTTCTGGCCAATAAAAGGTAAAACCATAGCACGCTCCATAGTGTAAAACTGTGTCCGATGTTTCAGAAGCAATCCGAAAATGGGAACACAGTTAATGGGGAATCGTCCAGCTACCCGAATACAACCGGCACGACCCTTCACTAACTCAGGTGTGGATTACTGTGGGCCAATATTGACGCATTTTCATCTCAGAGGGAAGAAATCTCAAAAAAGCTATGTAGCAGTGTTTTGCTGCTTTGCCACCAAAGCAGCGCATTTAGAAGTAGTGAGCGATCTAACGCAAACGCATTTATTGGTGCTCTAAAAACGTTTTCATGGGTAGAAGAGGACATTGCAAGAATTTATACTGCGACAATGCTACGAACTTCATTGGCGCCAGAAACCAACTGCAAGAACTATTAGAAGGCATCTTCGCAGATAAAGCAAGGGAAGAAATTGAAACGAATTGCAGCACAAGCGGAATCGACTTTGACTTCATACCTGCACGAGCTCCCCAAACATTTACACCAACGCAGCTTAGCTTCAGCGTCACTCACTTATGAAGAACTGGAAACAGTCATGATTGAAATAGAGGCAATACTTAATTCCAGACCGATAATATCCATGTCCTCTGACCCAAATGACTTCACTGCCCTGACCCCTGGACACTTCTTGATTGGTCAGCCACTCACTGCTTTCATTGATCCCAGATGTGAGGAAACAAGGATAAGTCTTCTCAAACGATGGAAACTAGTGACTCACATTAAACTGGAGTTCAACTACAGCACCGCTTCAAGTGGAAACAAAGCTGCCAAAACGTCCAACCGGGCACAATCGTGATTATACAGGAGCATAGCTTCCCGGCACTCAAATGGCCACTGGGAAGAATTGTGCAAACATTCAAGGGCAATGACAGTCTCGTTCGAGTAGCAGATGTTCGAACGGCAAATAGTACATTACGGCGACCAATTCACAGACTCGCTCCACTGCCTATCGAGGATAACAGCGAAGAGATAGTTAGTCAGGATAGTCAGGACAGAGAAGGCCAAGCTTCAAAAAGACGAAATTCATCTCAGTTGACAGAGCTCCACAACAAATCCTACATCCAGCAAAAGCGAGATTCCAGAAAAGAAGACACGTCGTTCATATGGTTCCGCATTAACAACGCTCCTTTTAACATGCGTGATTTTACCAATTATCAGAGGACAGCCTATTGAAACATCCCCTTTCACACCACAACCTGGGTTATATTTTGAGAATATCGGCACGACTAACATAATATCAAATGAATGGAACCTTGTAGTCTATTATGAAATGGAGACATACTGGAACGATTTTCAAGCAATTATAAATAGCACCAAAACCCTAGATCACCTGTGCACTCAGATAAACTTTTTCTTTGTGCTAAAACAGACGAGTTCGTGTGTCAAACTAGTTAACCAATTCAATCGTCTGTAAGAGGAAATTTCTACTGATAATGAACTCCTACACGCCAAAACTAAATCTACTAGAACCAAAAAAGTGCTGTTAATATCATTGGCAATGTGGCGAATGCCCTGTTCGACGTACTGGACTCGGAATATGTAGCAGAAATGTCTAACACTATTGATGACATAAAGGAAAATGAAAACCGTCTCCTCACACTCCTAAAAAATTAGACGTCTTTGATAGACTCCACAATAAATATAACGAAAACTGATCAAGAAAGTTCTAAGAAATAGATGATCACCTTGACCAGATAAACCTGCGCATAAATAATATCAGTGAACGACTATATCAGCTGAAAGCGATGGTCCTGTTTTCATCATTAGTAATGGAACTGACTCTGATGACGTTAAACTTTCAAAAAACACAATCAGCAATAATAGACATTATCACTGAACGCACCATGGAAGGATTAATCACCTGCTCTTTGCCCAAGGAAATTAGTTCAATAATAATAATAATAATAATTTTTTAGCTTAACAAAGCCACTTTAACAACGATAATTTACATTTTCTCTCTTACGTAAGATATAATATTAAAGTTCTAAAATTTATTTCATACTTTAGTCTATCCGGCAGCTCATTAAACATACGTAATCCTCTAAACATTATGCTGTTCTGAGTTCCTGAACTCCGAAAAGATGGTAGTCTAAAGTCATTTGCAGATCTCAGTTCATACGGCTGGCTATCACGCACGTAATTTATTTGTCCAGTTAAATACTCTGGTAGCATGTTGTGTTTAATTTTGAATATGAATACAAAAATGTTCGCAGCTATTCTTTGCCTCACACTTAGCCATTTCAGTGCCTTCAACATTAATGTAATAGCTGTATATCTGCTACATCTGAGAATAATTCGCATTGCTTTATTCTGTAAGATCTGCAGTTTTTGCAACATTTGCTGGCCTCCCATGAAAAGAATGGTGGAGCAATATTCGAAGTGGGGTCTCACAATAGTGTTATATACATTGATAGCCGTATAAGTTGATAGGTTACCTCTAATTCTTCATTTTTTTTTGCTATTTTTTTTAGTGATATATTCAATATGTCTCGAAAATTTTATATCCTTATCAATAACAATCCCAACATATATTATTTCTTTGACAGCTTCTATTACTGCTCCGTCAACCATTAGGTTCAAATTACCTTCGCCGTTAATTAATAATGACTTAGTTTTTAATACATTTAACTTCAATTTATTTGCTTTAAGCCATTCACTAAGTTCGCTGAGGTCCTCTTGCAACAATCTCTCCGCCTGGATAATGTCTTGTCCAGCTATATGTATTAGTGTGTCGTCTGCAAAGAGTGCCACCTTTGAATATTTTACTACTCTACTAATGTCGTTAATATACAACGAAAACATAGTGTCCCCAGTACTGAACCCTGCGGCACCCCGATATCGACCGATACCTCTATCGATGTTGCTTGTCCCACTTTCGTTTTCTATGTTCTCCCAGTCAGAAATTCTGCACACCAACTCAATTTTCTTATTCCATATTTATACATTTTTTGTAGTAAAAGTTGATGATCAACAGTTTCGAACGCTCTCTTAAAATCCAATGTATTAAAAGTAAAAGAAGTACTAACGCATGATATTGTTTCAGCATACCTCACTATAGGTATAGATTTGTGTATGTCTATTATACTTTGCACAAAGAATTTGTTGAACGCCTCTGCAACCTCATCATTCCTATCCAAGGTGCTACCGTTTATTTTAATTCCTTTAATATCTGATCTTCTTTGCTTCAACACTAACTCTTTTAATGCTCTCCACATTTCTTTTTGGTTTTTGGCTGATTCATTAATCTTCTTTTTAATGTATTCACTCTTATATTTTCGCGCCCTTACTTTATATATATTTCTAATGAGCTTATATGATGTCGAATCACTATTTAGATTTCTTAGTATTGCACGTTGTCTTGCTCGAATTTTTTTTTCTTTCAAAACACGAATATCAGTGCAAACCACGGGGTGAGCTTACTATCATCAAGGCTCATTTACCCACATCTCTTCAATTACCAGCATCCCAGGATTCTATACTACAGTTCTATCGCTTGATGACAATAGAGGGCCGAGTCGTTGAAAATTATGTTATCTTTCGATTGAAACTACCTCTCGAAAACTTAGATAAATTCGAATTATTCCGCGTCACTCCCATTCCAGCATTGATCAATGGAACACTTGTTGCAATTAACCCTGGATCAGAGTTTCTAGCAATTAATCTGCCTCGAGATCAATATTACGCATTGACTAAGCAACAGCAATCATCGTGTCTACAAACTGATGAAACTATCTATTTATGCAAGCAGCTTCATCCAATCTATCGAAGAGGAGCGAATGTTAGCCTGTGCGAAATTGTACTGTTTCATCACAGGGAAATCTCACCTACATGCGATCTCAGAAGAACCAAAAGTGACCCAATATAGATACAGTTATTCCACCCAAATCAATGGATCTACGCTTTCAAGGAGAAGACTACAGTCGACGTCATATGTGGAAATGATGTATCTCAAATGTCAATCGAAGGTTCCGGTCTCTTGAAACTTCAAGCAAACTGTGTTATCAGGCAAGAATTTTTGACTATCCAAGGGCATCATGTATATCCAACTACCAGCAAATTGTCCTACGCACGTGTCGGAAGCATTCCCAAACCCATAAGCCTCAATCATCTTCCAATGATTCAACACAATGCCATAGCGTATCACGCTACATTACCAGAGTTGAGAGCCCTTCAGAAGGAAGTTCAAATGCAGGATATAAGAGAACTCCCAAATAAATTTCACGTACACCACGTCCATCACTACACGGTAGGATATCTAACACTGTCCCTGGCGATCGTTATTACAATTTTTGGAATCATTTGGACATGCAAAACAACTAAATCATGCTGCAATACATCTAAGCCACCTAAACCCAGCCCGAGACGAGTTACAACCCCGGACTTCAGGGTAAACATTGACAGTTGAACAAAGTATGTTCAACGCGGGGGAGTATGTTATGTCTCAGATCTTAATTATTAAGTGAAAAATTAAGTAAGTATTACAAATTCAAGATATTCAAATTCAGTTTAATCATGATGAACCAAGAATTTCATTTAGTCTAGCGTAAGCATTTTAAAGGGTTATTATTCTTAAGTTTATTGAATCAGCGAGCATAATTCGCCACCGTGAGCAATGCTAATTTCCATTTTTTCGCTGTAAATGCAGTTTTTACAATATCTACGCCAGGGGAATTACTGCTGGGTCAGTATTCTCACTGCGGTGAATTATTAATCGCTCAAGTCGATGTTATGGAACTATGATGAGTGATTGGCTTGGACGTGAAGTCCAGACTGCCAGCATGAGCTGACAGATCACTCGACGGACAGCGTTGAGTGCAGGGCGGCACGCTAGTTCGCCTGAACTATTGGCGGAGAGTGTGGGGGGGGTTCCACAAAAGACCTGCCGCTGCCGTCAGCCATAATCAAAAAAAATCTTTGTGCCTGCAACCGAACAGCCAGCACACACTCGGTCCTGAAGGGACCCTTACGTCACCTACCTGCATTCTAGTGGAAGGCGTAGGTGTTGTACCTTCCTTGCCAGTCCCATCCTCCCATTTGACCCTGGGTGGCACAATTGTCCAAAGTCCCTTTGTTGACCTGTAAAGAGACTACTGCGGACCTATACAACCTTCATGCTAGAGGGCGCCAGGATAGTGAAAGGAGAAATAACAAAAGCGTACATTTCCATTACGTTTTAAATCAAACTTTATTCATTAATTTCTCCGTTGTTCGAACACGCTTTTCAGATGTTATAAGTTACTCTACATCGTGAATTTCAACCAAAGAAAAATTCCGAATAACAAAATAAAGATAAAATGGAGCACGCTTCAATAATGTATCTCAATTCGTACGAGTCTATCTGATTGGATGCAACGCGAATCCAGTCACGTAACTATTCTTTTTCAGATACGTTTCGGTCATATGGTTAAGATACATTTAACTACCAATATTGGTAATACATAGTAATGAACTAAATTATATACGCGCGTACCTACTTTCAATGGAAATACTAATTATATTGTAATAATAATAATACTAAGAAGAATTAACGGATTAGTTATACAAAAACCCAGATTCAGCAGTGATTTGGTTTATAAATTCTTGCATTAATTCTTGATACATATTTTCTATTGTGGTTGCTGCTGTTGTTGTCAATTTTTTTCTTTTTATTAAATATAATTTCGTTCGAGTTGTGTATTCTTTTAAAATTGTAGTTTTATGCAATTTAATTAACTGTATGGGTATTTTGTTCCTTAAGTTTTATTTTTATGTAGTAATAATAATTAATAATAATAATAAAAGTCGTCACTTTGTGACTTATATACTCATAATATATCTAATAAAAATTATTTCTTGTCTTTAAATTGTATGTGTATTTTTGCTTTTGATTTTCTTAAAGTTCAGTTAATGCTTAAATTTTATATATATATATATATATATATTTTTTTTTTGATGTGCGCCTAAGCTACCGAAGGAATTTATTAACATAAATCTTATTCATGTATGAAAAATTATATACGCCGTAAATGTATATGCAACAGATCAAAGAATTTTTTTTTCTTTTTTGCTTAATTTAAATGTATAAAAAAAACCAAGTGGCAACAACTTACATGGAATTCATTGTTGTGGATCCATCGCCGAGGCGCCTCCGTGATGATCCGCATGCCACTGCTTACTTGCTAAAAGAAACATTATAAAGGCAGCCAGCCCAATGTATCGCTTATATGATTTATCGAGAACCTTAATCCAAAATATGCAATTTTATGTGACCGACGTGATACACACTTTCCTTAGTATTATTCGTTTCTTGAAAAACTTTGACAACAGCCCAGGCATATAAATATCTCCTTCGAATTTATTTTATGTGACCCCACGTATTGGTTTTCCTTTCCTTTTTCTTTTGGCAATCGACGACACTTTGAGTACGCATTCCACTGAGAAGTACCAATAAACGAATCAAATAGACGCAATAATTATAGAGAACGCTGTGAAAATCATCTTTCATTGCATATGCACAGATTAATGCATCAGCTAACCAAAACAGTATAACTTGTCACCTTAGAAGGTGAGTGCTTTTAACAGTTCTACAGATTAATATAGCGAAAAGAGCATTCACATTATCCAAAGAAATAGGAATTTAAAACAAAGTATCACACTTAGATTTACGATGTGAAAAAGATATTATCAAGATTAATAATAATACTCTTCGTTTAACGTTTTCTTAAGCGTGTAGAAAAAAACTTTCAGCGACCTCATTGTCATAGCACGATCATAATGTCGCTGCATTTTTGGTTCAAATTCTGGTTGCGAACTCTTGGTCTCTGAATTGTCTGAAAATGTTACGTTATGAGAACAGCAATTATCCGACCGCAATTATGCAAATTGTGTACACATGTAAAGGTGATGCTGGTGGATTCTCTACATCACGTGGAAATTTTTTTTTAAATTAGCTCATGCTGAGGATACATTCTAAAGCATGTCTTAGATGTAGTACTGATTCTTGAAAATGTCCGTATGCTGTAAATATTTCACCCCTGAGAAAGAAATATTGGTAGAATATTTTGTAGAATATTTGTAGAAATCTTGAATGTACTACGATTCCTACTTCTGTGTTGATATTGAGGAGCTATCGAATTCCTAATCGACTTTTGGGAGGACTTATTTTGTGCAGATAGATGGAAATAATTCTATTAATGGAAAATTTATCAGAGAGGGGGCTGAGAAATATTCTAAATTTACTTACAATGTTTATTTCCTGGCCGATGTTTCCGAAATCTTTTGGTTTATTCTCCGCGATGTTCCACTTGAGGCGATTTGACTACAACAGAGAAGATTGCCTTCTTCTTACTTTTCTTCACCGACATGTCACACGAGCTTGAGGAAGCATTACTCTCGATCGGGTGCGTTCATTCTGCGTTTTACTTTAAGGCCAGCTTACATGCATCAACATTTTACATGTACCATATTGCTATATGCAATAGCTACGACCATAACAGGGCAGAGTGGTCTGCGCCACCCATGGTTCAGACAACGCTGAAAAATGGTCGACTGAGCTAGCCGGTCTTAAACATAGGCCTCATCACTGCGGGCGCTCAATGTGTGTTGCGCCCCACGACCCAACGCGTATTCCTCATCCTCGGATTCCACTTGCCCAATGACGCATCGAGGACACATCCCCGAAGTCTCGTCAGTCTTCGACCAGCCCTCGACATCCCTCTCAGTGTGGGAAGCCAAAGCCACATCGACAAGCTGGTAACCCAAAAAATCCAGCCCGTCGATGCCGTGGTGCCTTTACTCACCGAGATGCTGAGGAAGCCTCGCGATCAGCAACCTAAAGAACTGATTGCTAAGCTTTCCCGGCGCAACATCTCACCCTGATCTCCGACTGGCGATTGTTCAAGGGTGTGTCTCCCAGGCGTCGTCGAAGTAGTGACATGCTGACAGCCTTATCCAGGAATGGATTCCAACAGGTATATCACCCACCATTGACGGGGCAATAGGAGGGCTTCGCGATATCCTATAGTTTACCAGTGAAGCTGGCTGGATGCCTTCTTAGGGCTACCAGGAATAGATGTGACCATAGATAGATGACACTTTGAGACTGGATATCACTGCCTGATGTCTTTGGCGTGATAGACTCCTAACAGTTTCCCCTGCAGATCTTCAAGCTCATAATAAGCGTTTCCTTTCTTGGCCCTAACACGACATTTAACAAATTTCCGTCCCAGTTTAGCATTGGTCTGCTGCTGGAAATTGCTTTGGGCAAAATTTCATCTAAATACCTCTTGACCCACTTTGAAATCGACAGGCTTCGCCCTGAGATTGTAGGCTCGTGAACCCTGTTCGAATGCGTGTTGTAAGTTTTCCTGCACTCTCGCACGGATCAATCTCATTTTATCCTCAGCATCTACTCTCAATGGCTCATTAAGAGTTCCAAGGCTCAAGATAGAATAGGAGCTGCCATGTTCTATCATTTGCTGACCGAAGAGTGTTCGATAGGGAGAGAAACCCGTAGCTTGATGGAAAGAGCTCCTGAGGGAACTAGCTACTTGGCTTAGTTTCTCATCCCATCTCGTGTGTTCCTTTTTAATATATGCTCTAATCCCTGACAATAGGGACCTATTTACTCGCTCTGAGGCGTTTGCTTGCGGCGAGTAAACTACCGTTCGCAGGTGCTTCACCCCATACTTGTCCAGCAATCTGGTAAACTGAGTCGAGCAAAACTGGACTCCATTGTCAGAGACGATCGTTTCTGGGACACCGAACACGTGGAACACTTCCGTCTCAATGAATTGGCACACATTGAGTGTAGATGCTTTTTTCATGGGTTTGAGAATTGGAAATTTTGAAAAGTGGTCAAGAACTATCAGAATGCAGACGTTCCCTTTCACTGATCGAGAATATGGACCCAGAAAATCGATATATAGCTTTTGCCATGGTCGTTCTGTCTTTCATAGATGGTCTCAGAATAGTATTGGGAGCCTTCGTTTCCTTACATACGTCACAGGCGCCTACGTAGTTTCTGACATCAACTGTCATTCGTGGCCAGTACAGATGTCTTCGCAGACGTTCCAGTGTTTTCCCTCTACCTCCGTGTGAAGCCAGTGGCGGATCATGAGCCCCCGAAATGACGTCGGTGACAAGCCCTCGTGGAATCCAAAGCTTCCAGGCTTCTTCTTCCTGAATCGGATCGCCTGTCCTCGGAACAGTCCGAATATAAACGAAGCCATCCCTGACACAAAGATCTGGTAGTTTGCCAGAAGTCGTTTTAACCTTATGCCTCAGTTCCTCATATTCCAACGAGTTGAAACATGGCGAACTAAGGTCAACTTCCGGGCCAGGATCTTCGTTTGTGGTGAGGCTGTCACAATGAATGCGTGACAGCGCATCAGGGACGACGTTCAGGCTTCCTTTTCGGTGCTCAATAGTGAAGTCGAAGCCCTGAAGCTTCAAACTCCACCGCGCAAGTCTACCGCTGAGGTCCTTTTGAGACATCAGCCATTTCAAGCTCGCATGATCAGTCACTATCTTAAACGGCATGAGTTCTATGAAGGGCCGGAACTTCTGTACGCTCAAGATTACAGCTAGGCATTGCTGCTCTGTGACGGTATAATTTCTTTGTGCTGAGTTCAACTTTTTCGAGACATAGACTATTGGCTTCTCGTGGCCATCGTCAACTAGTTGAAGCAGCACTCCTCCAATACCTTGTTGGCTCGCATCGCACTGGATGACGAATGGTTTGGTGAAGTCTGGACTCACTAGCAACGGAGCAGAAGTAAGTTTTTGTTTAAGTAGATCAAGAGACGTCTGGGCTTCAGGTGTCCATTTGAACTGACTAGGGTTTTTCAAGGTGTCTGTAATGGAGGCAGTCAAATCAGCATAGTTCGGGTTGAACCGTCTATACCATCCCGCCATACCTAGTAGGCGTCGGGCTTGCCGAACAGTTTTAGGTGACGGATAGTCAATTATGGCTGAAATTTTGTCAGGGTCAGTTCTCATACCTCCTTTTCCGACAATGAATTCCAAGTATTTGGTCTCTTTGATACAAAACTTACTCTTCTCGACGTTGATAGTAAGGCCAGGTTTCCTCAAACAATCCGCTACACGGGATAGTAGCGTGAGATGCGTGTCGAAGTCTGATGACAGAATTAATAAATCGCCTAGATAGACGAGAACGTTCTCACGAAGATCGAAAGGAATGACTTTATCCATGAGGCGGCACATCGTTTGTGGAGCGTTGCATAGGCCGAATGGCATCACCGTGTACTGATAGAGAGGATGACCAGGCACTGTAAAAGCGGTCTTCTCTCTGGAATCAGTGTCTAATGGGATCTGCCAGAATGCGTCTTTCAGGTCCAGGCTCGTTATGTAGTTTGCCGGAGGAAGTCGACTCAGAAGTGCGTCTATCTGCGGTAGCGGATAGGCATCCTTCTTCGTAACCGAGTTGACCTTCCTGGCGTCAAAACAAAGCCGAACTTTTCCAGGCTTCCTTACCAGAACAACTGGAGAGCTCCAAGGACTCTGGCTCTCCTCTATCACACCCAGTGATAGCATTCGCTCTAATTCGCCATCCATCAAACTTTGTACTGCCGGTGAAATCGGATAAAACCTCTGCTTTATCGGAGCTGCGTCATTCGTTTCAATCTTGTGAGTGACCAATGATGTTTTTCCCAGGCCTAGAGAAGCGAAAGAGGGGAAAAGCTGTTTTGTGGCTTCTAAGCGTTGTTGATCAAGACTAGAAAGAATATGGCACTCGGTGTCAGAGGTAGCTATTACACTTGGATTCACTTCTGCGACTATACCCAGGACATCTGGAGCCAACCCAAATAGACGCCAGAAGTCTATTCCCAGATATAGTGCCTGTGTGAGCCCAGGAACGCACGTTTTGGGTCTTATCCCGGAAAGTGACATGCAAGTTCATATGACCATGCACAGTCGTCATGGCACCATTTGCTACTTGGACCTGTGTCCGATACTTCTTCCATTCGACATCTGCTTCTGCAAGCTTCTCTAGAGCTCCCTGACCTAGAATACTGACAGTGGCACCACTATCAAGTAATCCAGTCTCAGTTCGCCCGAGCAGCTTTACTTCGGCGTACGGTCGAATGTCGTCTGGCATCGACACGGAAATCTGTGCCAGTTTTTTTCTCTCTAGTCTCATTCGTCGACAGTATTCCCGCCAACAAATGGTAGATCTTTTCTTTTTCGGTCTCATATCCAAGTCAGGAAACATTATTTCGGCTAACTCTGCCACTGAGGAGAAGATTCGGTCTCTTACTGCGTTATATCTCTGCAGACGCGTATGATACGGCGTCAGTGGATGTAAAACAGGCTCACGCCCACTCGTCATAACAGAGCTTGGTGGCCGTTTTAAAACAGAAAGGACAGGAGGCCCAATCTCCTGCTCAGTAACTTTGTCAGCTAAGAGTGCTGTCGGTGTTAACGGGATATCGAAAATTAAAGACTCTTCCAATGAAGTGTCTAACAATGTCATGGGCTCCCCAGAAGTAGAAATGGGAGCTTGAAGATCTGCGGAGAAGTCTATTAGGTTCTCCGCCTCTTTCAATGAAGTATATTCGTGCTATCAGGTGTTTTACTGATATCATCAGAATCACTGAATGATATCAGTGGACAATTCAGGGATTCGTCAAGGTCTGCTAATGGAGCGGACCTTCCTCCTTGTTCAAAGCTTGAGCTGGAGTGTTCGTTGCAGTTGTCGCTCGCGACGTTGACGCTGGTCGGAAAGAGGTGGTGGTATTCCCGACCCGTCTCAAGTTTTTCTGTCTACAATAGCGACAATCAGGCTTGAAAATGTTCTTGCGTCCGCATCCATAGCAGAACACAACTTGTCTCTCCTGCCGGCAGTCTTGATAGAAGTTCCAGCAGGTTACATTCTGAGGGGTTATAATAGCAGATAACAGGACATCCTCACTGCGTTCAGGTGATATGTACAATTCAGTCTCAGTCTGACGAAATTCATCCACCTCGCTGACTCTTTGCCCGCGATAAGCATTCCAGCTGCTCGCTGTCGCGATTCGCTGCTGTGTCGCCTGTATTTGAGTCACGAGACTCCGTAGTTGATGTATATTATTAGTGGGATGCAGGCAGACCTTTTGCTGAATGTCTGGAAGCAGGTTTGACTTTACGATCTCTAGGAATTCTCCGTCCGCCAAGGGACTTTGCAGTTGATCGCGCAACTGCACTAGGTGTTGGTGGTATGTTGCAAATGACTTTCTGTTTGCGCAACACCACCTGAACTTTGACCTTAAGGTCATCTTGCGGTACTCCCCATTCAGCTAATAGAGCTGTTTTCACATACTCCCATGAAGGCGTGGAATTTTGCCTCAGGAGAGACCAGTACCAGTCCATAGCTGGTCCAGAAAGCAAGGTTGTCATGTGCCTTACCAGAAGTTCGAAATCTCTTTCTAAGGGCCGAATAGGTCAATGCTTCCACTCGAAACACAAATTCGTCAACAGTAAGCCGTGAGCTGTCACCGCGGATAGGACTGCCAGAACGTCGCTGTCCTACGCCTACAGGGTTACGACTAGGTGGTGGTTGTGTGGTTGTCTAAGCTGATTGATAGGCTGACCAAAGGCTGAATGCGATCTATTTGACGACTGCCTACGCGAGTCGTGGGATGGTCTTGGTTCATCCATGGACGGAGCTGGTCGTGAAAAATCCACGGGCGGCATTGCTGTTAAGATCTCTTGTCGGACGCTATTCCTTAACTCAGTCCGCAAAACATTGAGGCTCTGTTCGAGGCCTTCGCGTACTAGGTCTTGCATTTGTAGGCGCAAGCCTGCCATCAACGCATCCGTAGCTGCTGAGGTATGTCCACTGCCAGAAGGCAGCGGGCTATTTCGTCGCGAGTTAGGATTGGTAAAAGTCCTTGAATGCAGATCTGGTATTCCAGGAGAGAGTGATCGTCGACTAGGTGGTGGAATTGTCAACGGTGGTAGGTCACGTATTGGCATGGAAGGTAATGGATCGTGACTGACAGTCTCTGCAGGCTTCGTCGTCTTCCGGACAGCACCAGTATACTCAGTGAAATCATACTGAGTGAGATGGGCTCTGCAGAACGGGCAGTTTGAATGCTGTCCAATCCACGTTTTCAGACAGGCCTTGTGAAACACATGTCCACAGACCGTCTTCACTGGCTTCCTCTGTCCTGACCAGTCGCTCTCTAGACAGACGGAGCACGGATCTGGCAACAGCATCGATACCCCAGTTGTTTGCGGTGGTGTTCGCGGTGTAGCCATTGTAGAGTCAAAAACTTTAAAACTTTACGTTACTTTACAGAAAATTTTCACATACCAAAAGAATCAAACCTCAGGTCCACATGTATTCTCTACTAGATATGAGACTACCGAGTCAGACGATTTAGTTAGAAGCCAAATGTCCATGTCTCAAGTAGCCTCAGTCCCCAGTGTCAAACACATTCGAACACCGAAGTTGACTGAGGTGGCCCCACGTTGGGTGCCATTTTTGTTATGGAACTATGATGAGTGATTGGCTTGGACGTGAAGTCCAGACTGCCAGCATGAGCTGACAGATCACTCGACGGACAGCGTTGACTGCAGGGCGGCACGCTAGTTCGCCTCAACTATTGGTGGAGAGTGTGGGGGGGGGGGTTCCACAAAAGACCTGCCGCTGCCGTCAGCCATAATCAAAAAAAATCTTTGTGCCTGCAACCGAACAGCCAGCACACACTCGGTCCTGAAGGGACCCTTACGTCACCTACCTGCATTCTAGTGGAAGGCGTAGGTGTTGTACCTTCCTTGCCAGTCCCATCCTCCCATTTGACCCTGGGTGGCACAATTGTCCAAAGTCCCTTTGTTGACCTGTAAAGAGACTACTGCGGACCTATACAACCTTCATGCTAGAGGGCGCCAGGATAGTGAAAGGAGAAATAACAAAAGCGTACATTTCCATTACGTTTTAAATCAAACTTTATTCATTAATTTCTCCGTTGTTCGAACACGCTTTTCAGATGTTATAAGTTACTCTGCATCGTGAATTTCAACCAAAGAAAAATTCCGAATAACAAAATAAAGATAAAATGGAGCTCGCTTCAATAATGTATCTCAATTCGTACAAGTCTATCTGATTGGATGCAACGCGAATCCAGTCACGTAACTATTCTTTTTCAGATACGTTTCGGTCATATGGTTAAGATACATTTAACTACCAATATTGGTAATACATAGTAATGAACTAAATTATATACGCGCGTACCTACTTTCAATGGAAATACTAATTATATTGTAATAATAATAATACTAAGAAGAATTAACGGATTAGTTATACAAAAACCCAGATTCAGCAGTGATTTGGTTTATAAATTCTTGCATTAATTCATGATACATATTTTCTATTGTGGTTGCTGCTGTTGTTGTCAATTTTTTTCTTTTTATTAAATATAATTTCGTTCGAGTTGTGTATTCTTTTAAAATTGTAGTTTTATGCAATTTAATTAACTGTATGGGTATTTTGTTCCTTAAGTTTTATTTTTATGTAGTAATAATAATTAATAATAATAATAAAAGTCGTCACTTTATGACATTATATACTCATAATATATCTAATAAAAATTATTTCTTGTCTTTAAATTGTATGTGTATTTTTGCTTTTGATTTTCATAAAGTTCAGTTAATGCTTAAATTTTATATATATATATATATTTTTTTTTTGATGTGCGCCTAAGCTACCGAAGGAATTTATTAACATAAATCTTATTCATGTATGAAAAATTATATACGCCGTAAATGTATATGCAACAGATCAAAGAATTTTTTTTCCTATTTTGCTTAATTTAAATGTATAAAAAAAACCAAGTGGCAACAACTTACATGGAATTCATTGTTGTGGATCCATCGCCGAGGCGCCTCCGTGATGATCCGCATGCCACTGCTTACTTACTAAAAGAAACATTATAAAGGCAGCCAGCCCAATGTATCGCTTATATGATTTATCGAGAACCTTAATCCAAAATATGCAATTTTATGTGACCGACGTGATACACACTTTCCTTAGTATTATTCGTTTCTTGAAAAAATTTGACAACAGCCCAGGCATATAAATATCTCCTTCGAATTTATTTTATGTGACCCCACGTATTGGTTTTCCTTTCCTTTTTCTTTTGGTAATCGACGACACTTTGAGTATGCATTCCACTGAGAAGTACCAATAAACGAATCAAATAGACGCAATAATTATAGAGAACGCTGTGAAAATCATCTTTCATTGCATATGTACAGATTAATGCATCAGCTAACCAAAACAGTATAACTTGTCACCTTAGAAGGTGAGTGCTTTTAACAGTTCTACAGATTAATATAGCGAAAAGAGCATTCACATTATCCAAAGAAATAGGAATTCAAAACAAAGTATCACACTTAGATTTACGATGTGAAAAAGATATTATCAAGATTAATAATAATACTCTTCGTTTAACGTTTTCTGTGCTTAAAGGTGCGTGTAGAAAAAACCTTTCAGCGACCCGACCTCATTGTCATAGCACGATCATAATGTCGCTGCATTTTTGGTTCAAATTCTGGTTGTGAACTCTTGGTCTCTGAATTGTCTGAAAATGTTACAGTCTCTATGGAGAACAGCAATTATATTGTGTACACATGTAAAGGTGATGCTGGTGGATTCTTTGTAACACCGGGACTCCACGGAGCGCCCGGGTTTACTTGATCGGAGGTTCACAAGCAACTTCAACGCATATTATCCTGGATAGATCTTGGTGCTTAATGACTCTGCTGGCCACTACTGTTCCAGGTTCCATGGGGACTAGTCCCTCAGCTGTGAAGTGCCTGGTGTGTCGGATAACCCTCGCTAACACCGCACGGGAACCACATTTGTACTATGAGCAAGCGGCCAGTGCCTTGATCTCCCTGAACCTCCTTAGATTATTAAATTAGTTCGGCTAGGACTCGTCGGCTTGGGGCGTGGGAGAGAGATCAAGTCACTCTATCTGGCTTCTATGCGCGCGAGAAAAGGGAAAAACAACGAGAATACTATCGTGGATCAACCACCATGTCCCCCCCCATCGCTATCTACTAACTGCCTGGGGACCATGCTAGGACATACAGCGCATGCTATTGGCTACAAGGGTCACTACACTCCTTCCATGACGTCCTGCTCCAGCACGGCGGATCGGATGCGCAACAGCTAAATTACTCCTTACTCCATACTATCCCTACGATAATATGATCCCAACCACCGACAAGGAGGAAAGAGGGAGAGAACACAAGAAAACGAACTTAATAGCCTTACTACTAACAATTTTATTCTATCGTAGAGATATGATTCTCTCAAAAGGATTCCAACAGGACCGCCGCCTGTAATTATACAATTCTCTTAAAGATTTACCAAACTAGGGCTATATAGTTCACTAAAAAAAAACTCTAGCTATATAGTTTACTTAGAGACTTTCAGACTGCACTGTATAATTCCCTTAAGGAATTTCGACTATGGCTATATAGCTCCCCTAAAGAATTTCAAACTGTACTCATATGATTCACTTACAAGCATAAACAAAACTTTAGCTATATAGTTCACTGAGAGGAATAAACTATGGCTATATAGTTCACTTAGAGAAATAAAACTATGTCTAGATAGTTCACTTAGACAGTTTGAACTGTAATGATACAATTCCCTTACGGAATAAAAAAAAACTATGGCTATACGGTTCACCTAAAGAATTTCAGACTGTACTCATATGATTCACTTAAAAGCATAAACCAAACTTTAGCTATATAGTTCACTTAACGGAATAAATCTATGGCTATAAAGCTCACCTAAAGCATTACAACTGTGCTTATATAATTCATCACTTAGGAATAAAAGATCTTGGCGAGATAGTTCACTTAGACAGTTTCAACTGTAATTATATAATTCCCTTACGGACTAAAACTATGGCTATAACTCAACGCCCTTACTACTAGGTAATGCTATAAAAAAAATTGTCACTGTAGATATGTTATATAATTAATCAATCAATGAATCACAACTTTTGACTTACCGCAATTCCGCCATCCCAAATGCGCATTTGTGACCGTCGGTATGCTGCTCTGCTGCAACTAGTAGTAGGAACATTTTACAAATTTTATTAATTAATAGGCTACGCTAGGCGAGTGATCTGACTGCTATCCTAGTGCAATGGTTGTGACTAATCTAAGAGGCGATCGCCCCCAATAACTAACTCAGAAGTTTAATTTGCCTCCACTGCCTTCCTCTCAATAATGTCGTTTCTTTTCCTTTTAAGATCCCCCTTTTTTTTTTCTTCTTAGGGTTGAGTGTGAATTTGGAATGTTACGGTGGTTGGCGATCGGGTTTGAGACGACCAAGTTATACCTTGGCTGGCCGGCCTCTGATACTAATTGGTGTCGGAGGCGCGCTGCTAGGATGAAATTATGCGCCCCCGACAGCTATAATGAAGGTGTATTACAAATTTTACAAATCGAACTTATAGCAATTCGGAAATTTTTACCTGCCTAACCTCAATGTCGCGCCTGGTGCCTTATTGCTCCAGTACTAATGCGGGGTACTACTTGTATTGTATTGTGGTTCCCTTCTTAACCTTCTGGGGTGGGGTTCTTGCTAATTCTGATGATTCTACCGGCCGTAAGCAGGTTCCTCCTTTGGGGTTCCTTGCCGTGACGGCGATTGTAGTTAGCTCCCTTAGGGATGCAGCTACGGTTCTCCCCTTCTGACTGTAGTTCACTTCAATTTATTTTGCGATTTCGCGTTTCGCGTGATTTGCGTATTATTCTTTTTTTTTCTTTGGATCTGCGCACTAATTTACTTTTACTCGCGTGATCCACGCACTAATTTAATTTGTAACGCTTGGAATCGAGCGGAAAGTTGGATAGCGTTTCGGCGACGTCGACTTGCCCGTTAGCTTGCAACAATACCACAACGGAATTCGCAATTTACTTTTCTCGAACTTGTGACTTGTTGCTAACTCGTCGTCTGTCAGTGTGAGGCAGAATGGATGTCCCTAGCCGCGAACAGATGGCACTCTGCGAATTCGACCAGACATTTTATTCCAGTACAGGGTAGTTATTTATTCTGGATTGCGGTGAGTCCTGGCTAATTGTGAGAGTTAAGGTAGAGTTAGATTGGAATTTTGAATGCGAGCCAGCGTCGCGCGCGACGAGTTGGGAAAATGTCCTATCAGATTAACCGCGTTGACATTTGAGATTCGTCAAATTTGTTTTCAACTTTTTGTTATGAATTAGTTCTATTTATCCACTTTCTCAATAAACTTGTCATCTAATTCATTTTCGCCTGCGGAAGGATCATTAAAAATAAAAAAAAATTATTCTGCAACAATACAATTTCTCAATTGTTAGGTAATTGTACGCGTTCGCGACGAAAGGTGGAAATTCCTACTTCTGTGTTGATATTGAGGAGCTATCGAATTCCTAATCGACTTTTGGGAGGACTTATTTTGTGCAGATAGATGGAAATATTCTATTAATGGAAAATTTATCAGAGAGGGGGCTGAGAAATATTCTAAATTTACTGACAATGTTTATTTCCTGGCCGATGTTTCCGAAATCTTTTGGTTTATTCTCCGCGATGTTCCACTTGAGGCGATTTGACTACAACAGAGAAGATTGCCTTCTTCTTACTTTTCTTCACCGACATGTCACACGCGCTTGAGGAAGCATTATTCTCGGTCGGGTGCGTTCATTCTGCGTTTTACTTTAAGGCCAGCTTACATGCATTAACATTTTACATGTAGCATATTGCTATATGCAATGGCTACGACCATAACATCGATGAACCCTTCTTACAGGTCAATTTGTGTATTGATTTGTTAATGTTGATTACGCATGTTCAATTTTGTTATAAATATATTGAATGAAATAAATAATAAGCTCAGTTTTGTTATAATCGACAATCAGTGCGTTTCTATTAATTCAAGGCCAAAATCAGTCAGAACGGTCAGCTTTTCAACCATTCCCCATTATTTTGAGTATCGATACAAGCATCGATATTCAATTCTACAGCGGTCTAGATTGTGCATCTAGACCTATACATCTCAGTTAAAGCAAAAGAGCTTTAACTTTAACAACACCTATATCTTTATTTCTAAAATACACTATTTCAAATTTCTCTTCTTCTGTAATACACTTATGCACTTCTCAACTATTTTCTTTGCAACCTGCTCAACCTTTCCATTGCAATATCCACAACATTGTTTTACCCTTCCGCATTGAAATTCAGTGCTATAACCGATGCTACACTGAAATTATTATCTATAAATTCGAAATTTCTCTTAATTCACGTAATCCACCTCACAACCTGAATAAAAAAATGTTATACGTAGCTTTTCTAATTCTAATACATAATTGTACACAGAATTTGTACGCTTAAAAAAACCACAATAACGTCAACTCAAAAATTTCTTATTAACACAAAAAATTAAATATGTAATAACATCAAGTAAACTCAAAATTTCCTCCTGGACTGACTGTTAGTAGAAAACTTTCCTACGCTCATTAATTTACTCCATACAAAATAACGGAGAATAGATATATTCCTGTCGGACTCTAGATATTTTTCAATAACAGTTTATCACACAAAGTACCTCGCACTGATAATTTCTATTGATTATTTCTTCTTTTCTAGTTTTCACTCTTTGAAAGCGGCCAGAGATCACTTGTAAAATTGTAAAAAGGACCCGAAATAATTTAATTTCTTCTAAAAATCGAGCATATACAATTCAACACAAATACTACTTTATATACCGAAACCTGTTTTTTTAATATATTTATTTTACAAAAAAAAAAACACCGAAAAAATATTTAACCAAGATAATAAATAATTTCAAAATTTTGCCATTTGATCACCGGAAAACAACAACAAAAAACTCACCATATGTGTATACGAAAATCATCTTGTTTCTTTACACAGATACAACAACAAAACACCAAAGATAAAATATACAATAACACAATCCACTTCATTACCTGTACCTATTGGTAACCAAAACTCCCTTACACTTGTCGTGTCCCAAAGGAGAAAAAGCCACAACTTTACGTGAAACTCCCAGTTAGAGGCAAAAGATCTCAAACTTACTTAAAACATTTATTAAATAAAATTAGAAACCACGACCTATATCACTAACTTAAATCGCACACAGGCAACCAAACTCTATGAAATTTAACACCGAATTCGTCATACCGTCGAAGTCTCGCACTCAGTTAACCTGTACACGGAAGCGCATCTGACTTGCGACTATGTAATAATTCATTTCCAGCATTGCAGGCACGATTTGTCCACATTAAATAAATGTAAGTATTCACCGACAAAAGTGAGTTACTTAGCGATTATTCATTGCGTCATCGGCGACCAACACCTGTAGTGTTATTTTTATTACACAGCGCCGATATTTGCTAACAACAGACAAAAGCAGCATCTCACTGTGCAAAGTGATGTGTCCAGCAATTATCCATTGCGTCATCGCTATCTGCAGTTGTGGTGTTATCATTTGAGCAATAATGTAATAGACAGTACCTCACTGTGCGAAAATGAAGTGCTGGCCAATTACTCATTGCCTAATTACCCCAACAGCTGCCGATTGCTTCCGCCTCCGATACTAGAGAAGCTGGGCCGCGACAATAGGATTGATCAAACGAATTTGTAAAAACGTTAAATTTAAGCATAGTTGCTAGTACAAACCGGAGGGGCGCTTTGAAGAACAAGTTAAAAAGCTACAGACCAGCCAAGAAGGTAATGCTATCTAAGAAACACTTGAAAATGGTGAATTTAGTACTGTGATTTAATGCGTTACATCTATTACAATTTAGAGGTTGAACTTTGCAAGAACACATTTGAATTGGTCTATTGTTAAGTGGGAAACAGTGCTTTTCAGTGACGAATCCAAATTTAATTTAATCAACTCCGATATATAACGATTAAAAGCTGAATGAATCCATCCACGATAATACAAGATCACAGCCAGGTATGGAGGTGGTAGTGTTATTGTGGGGACATGTTTTTCAGCTAACGGACTAGGTCCTTTCTATTAAATAAAGAGAATAATGAATCGTTTGAAATAAAGGTAATTTTAGAAACGGTTATATTACTCTGAATGGGAAATGCCGCTTTGATGGGACAATGACCCGAAACACACATTTAAGCTGGTAAAGGAACAGATTAATAAGAATGGAGTTTAAGTTCTTGATTTGCCGGTGTAATTTGCAGACTTGAATCCAATTGAGGACCATTATACGAAGCACTGTGGAATGAGTCGCTATTTATAAAAAGTTGCTTTAGTTTTGCACGCTGCGAAATATTGAAGCTTGCTATTTTTTCATTTATTTCACAGTTATGAAATTTTGTTTTTTGGAAAGTATGCCAATTTATTGATTATTAACGAATGGATAAAAGTACAATACTATTTTTGTTATAAATCAATTAAAATTTAAAGAATAAACTTAAATTCTCCTTTTTCTTGAAAAGGTTGCTATTGTTTTGCACAAATCTCAGAATCATTCGCCTGTCTTTCAGATGAGTCGAACAATATGAGAAATATGGCAAGACTAATGCGTTATACAACATTAAAACGCTTTTTGTTAATAGCTGCTCGTATTCTTCTTAGGAATTATTTTTTTTTATCTATATCTTTGCAAAATTTACTATCTATCTTCACACCGAGGTAAGATTTTTCACGCACTCAATATTAGTGCCATCTACTCACACTGATATATAGTCCACGGAGTTGAACTTCATACAGACTTAATATTCATTTGTCTCAACCATTTACTGAAGTTTTCAAAGTCCCCATTCAACTTTTCATACATAATTTACTCACTTGAATTGAACATTTAATATCATTAATCTATATAAGAAAAAAATTACTCCTAACACTGATCCTTGTGGTACGCCAACATCCACTTCGTTGCTAATAAATAATTAATGATAATAATACATTGTTTTCTTTCGTTTCTTGTGATCTTTTGTCCAAATACGATCTAAACTAAAGCATTTGAGTATCAGATGTTCAACCACTTAAGAGGAAGAGGTGTAAGTTTTCGATTAAGGTTATTTAATAAGAAAAGAAAAGAAAAGAAAGAAGAAATAAAGCTCACTAATATATAAGGGATCACAACAATTTACTTACCGTTAGAAATAAAAAGCGAAAATAATAACATATAAGGCTTTTAAAAGAAATCTGCTGTTGATTTCATAAAGGATAGAGCTATTCAATTAAATAAGTATATTTACTATACTATATGTATGGCAGGGGGGGGGGTTGTAATATCAACCGTTTAGGAGTTACAGAGTTAGAGAGTGATTAAGAAAAAAAGCTAGTTTCCACAAAACACCCTGAATCTCAGAAACTACAGGGCTTACGGTCACAATTAAGAACTCACTGTATGAAGAGCTTCATGGCTTTTCCAACGACTAATCAACCAGCCCCGTACTCCTCTCCCCCAAAGAATTAAAAATTTCGGATTTTCTTACTTTTTTTTTATTTGACCTCTATCATTTTTGCAAGAAGGTCATTAACATAATTTTTTTTACAAGAAGTGTAAACTGTAGACTTTCCTCTTTAATTTGGCCTATTTCATCCTATGTGCTACCTGCAGCCGTTAAGGAGTTATTGGCTCACAATCTATTCAGGTCACACCAAAATTGACGATTTTTTCTTAAAATGACGTATATTTTCAGTCACTAAGAGGACAAATTACCTTTGAGAATAGGTTTCAGAATAGCTTTGAAAGTAGGTTAAGAGTTAATAACTCTTAAAGGGCTACAGATAGCACATAGATCAATAGGTCAAATTAAAGAGGAGAGTCTACAGTTTACAGTTTTTATAAAAAAAGTTATGTTAATGACCTTTTTGAAAAAGTAATAGAGGTCAAATTAAAAAAAAAGGTAAGAAAATCCGAAATTTTTAGTTTAGAGTAGTTGAGTAGTCTTTGGAACGGCCATGAATTTTTGCATAAAATGAGCTCTTAACTGTGCCCGTACGAGCTGTACTTTTTAAAATATAGGGTGTTTTGTGAAAAACTAGCTTTTTTTCTTAATCACCCTGTAACTACTAAACGGTATATTGCAAAATTCCTCTTAACTCTGTTGGTAACCCGTTAAACCTTTGTAAGCCCTTATATAACAGAGAATTCTGCGCCCTGGTACTTGTTCGTAGTTTCAAACGAAAGTTAACGTCAGCTCCTCTCAAATTATATGGTTCTATGTCTGTTACTAGGTTTAATTTACGGCGCAAATATTCAGGTAGACGACCAGCTTTTACCGTGAATATGAACAGCAATACACTCATTTGAATTTGTTCTTTTAACCTCATCCACTTTAGTGCTTCTAGCATCCATCTTATTGGTGTATACCTGTTGCATCGTAATAACACCTCATCGCTTTGTTTTCTAGCTTCTGCATCCTCTCGATCGCTCCTTGTGTGCTTAAGTATAATATTGTTGAACAATATTCGAAGTGTGGTCTAACGATACTATTGTAAACATGGATAGCTGTCATTATTGATAATTTTTTCCTTATTCTTTTAAAAACGCCTAACTTTTTTCCAATTTTCTTGCATACATAATCCACATGTGCATTGAAATTCAAACTTTCTGTCTAATATTACTCCTAAATATTTCATCTCGTTTACATTTTCTATCGGCTCACCATCAATTTCAAATTCAAATTCAGCAATAATTTATTCATTTTTAGCCATTTACTTAAAACCTTTAAACTTTTTCCCTAGTTGTCAAATTACCAAAAAAGATATTTCTTATTAATACATATTTCGTTAACTGTTTACACCGACGCTGCACTAGCCACGATTTCCGACGCGGAACAGTTTCCATGAAATTAACATGGAAACCAATAGGAAAATCTCTTCGTTACATATTTCTACTAAGAAATCCAAGTTAAAGATGTTTAACATAAGGGGAACAGAAATTCCTTTTCAGTATCAATTTCATAAATGTCAATTACGAGAAGTAACGTCGATATTTCTTATAGTGCGGCGCTGGCTTAACTTAAATTTTTTTTTGGTCAATATGTAACGCTTCATAAATTTCGGCGATGAAAGTTTAGAAATAGCGAGAAAAAGAATTTCAAATAGATTCAAATTGTATATAATATAGAATTCATGCATTTGTTTTATTTTTCGTTTATTACATAGATCTTTTCTAATATTCCTTATAACCTTCAATTATTGTTTTACCTCTTTCAGGGTGGTTTCGCTAAATGCTACGAGATTGTTGATATTCAGACAAATGAAGTTTATGCCGGTAAGATTGTGTCAAAAAAATTAATGATGAAGAACAATCAGAAAGAAAAGATGACTCAAGAAATATCAATACATAAAAGTCTTAACCATAAAAATGTAGTCAAGTTCAATAGTTTTTTTGATGACAACTTTAATGTTTACATCGTTTTGGAATTATGCAAAAAAAGGGTATTTATTTATTGTTTTTATGTTACACCTTGTAACTATGATCTTTTCGCATTTAGTCAATGATGGAATTACATAAAAGGAGAAAAGCCATTACAGAATATGAATGTCGATATTATATTTACCAAATAATTCAGGGTGTGAAGTATTTACATGATAATCGTATAATACATCGTGATTTAAAATTAGGAAATCTCTTCTTAAATGATGATCTTCATGTTAAGATAGGTGATTTCGGTTTAGCAACAAGAATTGAATACGAAGGTAAGATATTGTATAGCATAAAATATAACATACATATTTGAAATATATCTGCAGATCTAGGCTCTATATAGAGGCAAACGGTATAAGGTATAGCGGATTGTTTTCTGTTTTTTAAGCAATATCGGTTCTTGCATGTCTGTCTGTTCACATGATAACTCAAGAGAACGTGTTGACTTAGAGGGCTGAAATTTTCATAAAATTTTAGATCTAAGTTCGAAATTGGGGAATTTCTCCGTAATTTTTTACAAACAAAAATTTCAAGATTTGCGGATTTTTCACGCTTACTTGCAGAGTAGTCAATTCTCAACGTTTGCAATGTACTGAAGAGTTCAGCGGAAAGAAATTGATTGTAACCATTTATATATGTATTCCGACTAACCGTTGCTGGGTTCATTTTACGGACATTTATCTGAGGTATCGCTAAAATTGGTCTTAGACAAATATTTTAGCTTCATCCTAGTTATTGAATAACAAAAGGCCTGCACATTATCAGTTATCACCACTATTTTTCTACGATATACTGCGTCATTAATTTCATTAATTTCTACCTTATGCATAGAGTTTCATGATGGTAACGGTATAGGTTGTTGCGCTTGGTACCCGGAACCCGGAATAGCATGAATAAATCATTTTCCGTTAAATAACGCACATGAAATGCTATGCTTAATTTATATTCATGCCTACACTGCTTAGGCAACTGTGTTGTCTAATATAAATGAAATGAATTTTGTTGTATAAACAAGTTTGCAAGTCATCTACATCATAATCTGTTTTCCTTTCATAATTTCTGTGTTTTTCGATCTTATTAAAAGAAAAAAAACGGTACGGCATCAGTACGATATTGACTCTGCAAGCGTACAGCATGCCGAGCCACTGTATTTTAATCAGTACCCACATACGTGTCAGGATGTGGAGTGGGAAAGGGGATATAATGTGATTAATTCTACTTTAAAACATTAAACATTTAGCGAGTTTATATTGAAAGATTACCTTTATTTAAAAAAATAATACGTGCGTCACGTCGAGATGTCAATGGTGTTCGTCTTCCGTTGGTCGTTTAAAAATGACTCAATGATACCTCGTTGAGCTTCAGAGAATAACTCGTCAGTTCTCCGCATCAGCATGGCCAGGCGTGTGCGAACTCAGGTGACGTGACAGCTTGGCCTTTCCTGACATAGAGGTGTCCTCACCTCCTTTACAGCTACGGTGCTTCTCTTCTTCGATATCCGGCTCGTCTTCTATTATAAGACCGTCCAATCAGGAAATGTGGTCGTAATTTATCGGAAGAGTATACGAATGAAGCTTTACGGGTTGTAATTTGCATGCCATCAATATCTTCGATCAGATATCGATCATTTCCCATGACCTTAGAGACAATATAAGGTCCCCGAAATCGAGGCTTTAATTTTCGGCTTTCTCCTGTCCCATGAGGTTCGTTTTCAATCAACACGAGGTCTTTTTCTGCATAGAGTCGAGGTTTTGAATGGCGGGAGTCACATCTATTCTTCCTACGATGTTTTCTTGCATGATATTTTCCCAAGCTGCGACGCGTATAAGCGGTGGTTCCACGGTCTGTGATGATTCGCTGAGCAAATGTACGTTAACCCATTTAAAATATTTATCATAGCACTAGCTGTTGTATTCCTTACTGCTTTTACAATCAGATATTTGATAAACACTTCTGATACGGCGACTATGTACAGGCTGTTCCAGGAAAAGTATGCAATACTGAAACCCCTAAAAGATGAGGTGATTTGCAATCAAAAATGTCATATTAATTTTTTTCGAAATTACAGCGGATTTTAGATTTTTTTCGAAATGAGGTCCTTGCAACGCTTTTTTGGCTGTAACTCAGCTCGTTTTACTTATTGAACTACCATTTTGATCTTGTTTTATTCGTATTACTACTGGCTTTCATTTATAATAACTAGCTTTCAAAAAACGATATTGTAGCGACTTATAACATACGAAAAAGATCACATATCTGACAGTACCGCCACTTAACATTTAGAAGAGTCAAGTACCCTTTTGCTCACGTCATATAATCAGTCAGTCGTGTATCTGCCATCCGCTCGCTCGCCTCAGTATCTTATTTAGTGTAAGCTTTAATGCGTTTGAATTATTAAATAATTGTAGAAGTTAAAAAATAAGTTTAAGAAAACGAAGTAGATGAATAAAGTTTCGAAATAAGTATAAAGTCGGTTTTCATATTAAAATCCTTCATACGACGACCACAATATAACGTCAAAAATGTTTTTCTCTTCGAAAAGCTATCTTTTTTGAGGGTCGAAAATCTCCTAAAGTAACCATATTAGCAAACTATTCCGTGCCCACAGAAAACATCCCTAATTTGTTACCTTTCAGACAAATCCAACATTTTTAGCCTAGCTCAAGTACTCCGCGAGATACAGGATAAGTTGTCTTGCAACATACCTCGCCCATACTTGAACGAAATTATTTTGAAATTCAAATTTTTTTTATAATGGTGGGAAAACTAAGCACTGAAGCAAGAGAATCGAGTGAAACCTACTTTATAATTTTAAAATATATGTTTAAAACTACTAATAACATATTTTGCACTATTAATTTTAATCTGTCGTTATCATAATGAAGTCAAAATAAACCGCCTTTTAAATTCAGGTATCACACCATAAATAGATAAATCGCGGCTCAAAACATAATAGTATTTGTGTAATGCCGTAATCTTACACATATCGTCGAATGAAGAAATAATCTTGCATAGGTAAGGAATTTTCCACAGGTAAAGAATTTTTCCACGTAAAGAATTTTTCGTGGTAAAGAATTTTCCACAGGTAAAGAATTTTCCACATGTAAAAATATATTGGTATTTAATTGTTATGATGAATTCCTGCAGTAGGCAAAATTTCTTCATTTGTGAAACTTGTGAAAAATTTTTAGTGCTTTCTTCGTAGTTAGATTTCAGCATTTGATTAAGTAAGAGTCAGTAAAATTAAGCGAAGTTATGCCTGCCAATTTTACATACCAGGAGTTGGCTGTAATGGACTTTAAATATGGCATGTGCAATGGAAATGATTCTGCAGCTGTAGAGGAGTATAATAAGCGGTATCCTCAAAGACGGGCTCGGTACCGCGGATTATTTTCTAGACTTCACCGTCAATTGGGCGAGAGCGGGTCTTTTCGCGGGTTGAGATCTGCTAGACCCAGAGGTGATGACGATGCTATATTACATTTGGTAAGAAGCGATCCTAATATAAGTATGCGTGAAATTTATTCAGTGCGACGGTCAAGTAAATATTTGAGCAATTTTTAAATTAGTAGATATTAGTATTACTTAGATCATACATATAGGCTAGACACTGCATTGTAAATTTCATTAAAATAATAACATTTTTGATTTTGATCACGTGTTTTGGAAAAACCAATATTCCTTTACATTATTTTATTTGGCAACGACAGTTCTAAACATATAATTTAAAATTATAAAGTTGGTTTCACTCGATTTTTTTGCTTCAGTACTTAGTTTTCCCACCATTATAAAAAAAAAATTGAATTTCAAAATAATTTCGTTCAAGTATGGGCGAGGTATGTTGCAAGACAACTTATCCTGTAACTCGCGGAGTACTTGAGCTAGGCTAAAAATGTTGGATTTGTCTGAAAGGTAACAAATTACGGATGTTTTCTGTGGGCACGGAATAGTTTGCTAATATGGTTACTTTAGGAGATTTTCGACCCTCAAAAAAGATAACTTTTCGAAAAGAAAAACATTTTTGACGTTATATCGTTAATTTTTTACTTATCTAAAAACTTTTTTGAAAGCTAGTTATTATAAATGAAAGCCAGTAGTAATACGAATAAAACAAGACCAAAATGGCGGTTCAGTAAGCAAAACGAGCTGAGTTACAGCCAAAAAAGCGTTGCAAGGACCTCATTTTCGAAAAAAATCTAAAATCCGCTGTAATTTCGAAAATAACACGAATTCGAAAAAAATTAATATGACATTTTCGATTGCAAATCACCTCATCTTTTAGGGGTTTCAGTATTACATACTTTTCCTGGAACACCCTTTACATGTTTCCCTTTTTGCTACGGATAAAAGGGCCTAAATGATCGATATGTAACTGTATGTTGCGCATTTTTGGAAACCAAAACTGATTACTTATTCGAGAATTGGTTTTTTCTATGCCGAAATGTCCGTGTTCACGTGGCTATATTGGGTAATTCTCCATTGTACTGCTTTAGGTACTACGAATTTTTCACCATCAGCTCCACGTCGATATAGGCGGTTTTTTTATTAATTTATATTCCTTCCGAAATTGTTTCTCTTGTTCATCCTTTACTTCATTCTTTAAAATGAAATTATATGATTTAGCATTTCATCCTGCAGCTGCATTGTCAGTAGCCAATCGTCGGTATAAGTTGCTGCTTTAAACACAAATCCAGCGACTTCCGCGTCCTTAGCAGGCTCATCCGGTGCCCTGCTTAACACGTCTAAATGAGCGAGTTGGATTCCTGGTTTATGTACGAATTCTACATCATATTCCAATAGTCTGTACCACCACCTGGCTACACGTGGAATAATTTCGGTCTTAGTTTTTGTCCTTGCGATCCCAGAGCAATCTGTGAAAAGACGAATATGTTATCCCAACACATATATTCTAAAACGGTTCAGGGATTCCACGGCCGCTAACACCTCTAATTCATAACTTTGGAACTTTCTTTCGGAATTGGTACAGTGTCGACTATAATAACAAACTGGTTTCCAGGTTTTACCGTCCACGGATTGCAAAAGCACACCAGCCAGACCAATGCTACTGGCATCCGTGTGTACTTCATGTTGAGCGTTAAAATCATATAGTGTTAATAGCGGTTTATTCGTTAGATTTAGGACCTGTTCATTAAAAGCATTTCGCTGTGGAGATCCCCGTACGAAGTTATGATCTGCTGCCTTTTTTAATAGACCGGTTAATGGCTTTGCGATAACTGAATAGTTTTCCACGAACTTACGGAAAAATCCGCTTAATCCGTTACTTCCGTCACATTTGCTGGTTCCTTAAAGTTACGTACCGATATCTTTTCTTCTCCAGGACGAATGCCTTTCTCGTCGACCATGTGCCCAAACTTCTCGTGCTAAAAATTTGCATTTATCCGATCTCAGGGTTAATCCATTTGCCGACAGATCCCTTAACAATCCCTCTAATCGTTGTAGTCCGCTATTTATATCATTACTAGGTATGATAATATCGTCAAGATAAGCCATTATCTCTCCCACAGGTAGTTTAGGAATTAGTTTGTTAATAATTCTCTGGAATACACTCGGAGCATTTACTAACCCAAAGGGCATCCGATTATATTCGTAATATGTCCCTGGTGAGTGACGAACGCAGTGTACTGTTTCGAGCTTTCTTCGAGTTCAATTGGATGATACCCCATTTTCAGAACCAAAGTGAAGAAAAATCTATTTCCAGCTAAATAGGCGAAATGCTCTTCCAGATTAGGCATTGGATACGGTAATTTTACTGTGAGATTACTTAGCTGTTGATAATCGACGTATATTCGATGTTCTCCATTCTTTTTCTCAATTAACACAACAGGTGTAAATCAAAGATTATATTTTCGATAATTTTTCGTTTTGTGAATGCAATTTTATATGGCTTAATTTGCACATATTCATTTACTTTTAATTTTATTTCCAACTTACTGGTAGAACATTTGCCTAGATTGTTTAGTTTCGTAGCGAAACATGTTGAGTGACGTTTTAATGTATTGTAAAGTTCCAAAACCTTTTCAGGGGGCGAATCGTTTTCTACACAGATCTTTCGCTTTTTTTCTAACCAACACTTCTCCTTGGATAACCAAACACTGGCCCTCTTGACAGAGGACATCCCGTCCCAGTAAAATGTCATATTTCAGGTATTTATTGTCGACCACTAAAATATAATTTTCATAAATGTTCTCATCAATTCTAATTTTTGCTTTCAACTGTTCCGTACAACGGTAGGTACTTCCAGCGAATCCATTTATAATAATTTGATATCCCTCAATGATACAATTTGTTCCGCGAGAGATTTTTGTATTAAAGTTCTATTACTTCCGGGATCAACGAAAGCATTAATAATTTTTCCATTTATTTCAATGAGTTTTATAACTTCTGATGTAGTATTCGGTACCTGTTCGATGTTATAAACATTTGCTCTTGTTACTGGATTTATTTTTCGCTTCGCTGGACACTGAGCAGTAGTGTGATTCATTTTGAAACAACTGGAACAACGCTCCTTCTTTTGAGGAAAAGGACAACGAAGGGAAATATGTCCGATATATAGCAAATTACTGGCTTTTTTCATTAATTTTTGAAGTTTGGTTCGTAGAATTGGCTGCAACAGAAGACTGGTGTTTAACTTTGTGTCTAGCTACGAATGGTTTTGATAAATTTATATTCGGATTGACGCTTGGAAACATTTTAATAGATCGTAATAAATCGTTGCAAAGCGTATAATGTTGCGTGGTAACCGCATTTCTGAAATTGTTTTCATTTATTCTGTTATGTATTTTATAATTGCAGATTCCGGCAAATCTCCTTTTCTCCCCAACGCCAACATTTTGTAATAGTACTCTTCTAATGTTTCGTTAAATTTTCGTTTTGTAGATATCATTTCGACGTGTATATCCGCGATATTTGTCATGATAGGAAAGTCGTTTAGGAAATGTTTTAGAAATTCAGACCAGACAGTAAAAACTGGAACACAATCCGCCCATAACACCGCTGGTCCCTTTAATTTCGATTGCACTGCAAAAATCAGTGACTTATCATCCCAATTATACGTTTCGTTTAATTTGTTTATTCGTTCCGACGTAATTGAATTTTCATCACAAGGATGAAAATCTGGTAATACGGTAATAATATCACGAATATTGTGGTATATAGTTCTCTGCACGAGGAGGCATCATAAAATTGGAATGTGTTTGTGGTGCCGACGCGGTTGTATAAATTGGAAATTGAAGCTTATCATCAGTTGAAGAGCTCCTACGCTTGATGCGACGGTTACAGGAACAGTTGGTGTAGTACGCAGACTCGGCGGAATGTATACTTGTGCGTCAGCCAATGGAGAGATATATGAAAATGGACCAGCATGGAGAAAGAATTTTTTGTATTCCCTGTAGTGACGGGCATTCGTATTGCGTTTGTAGTTACACTTGTATAGTGGTGAGGCATCAACGCTTGTGTAACGTTAACGCTTGAGGTTGGTATCGTTGGAATAACACTTGAAACAGCTATCGACGAAAGTGTATAGTAAGTATTATACATCGAATGAGAGCTTACCTTATTAGTAGCAGTCGTATACTTACTACCATGCGTTTCTATGATTGTCGAATTCGCTTGCGGTAATATGTTCGTTAATGTAGAGTTTTGATCCGGTGTTAGTGTATGATGCTGCTCATCCGTTGCAGCGATATACCGATGCAGCACCGTAACGTTTTCTGCACTCGCACTCTCACTGTTTATTCCGTCTGATACACTCACATTAACACAATAATAGTTTGCAATACGTTTCACTAAGTCGATTTTTTCCCGTTCACGCTATGCCCAATCCACGACAAATTTTTTTTTAACTTTTTTTTAGTTTAAAAGAACCGAAATGTAATTTCTCCGCACCCGTATTCATGACTAAACTGTGTTCGTCTTCCGTTGGTCGTTTAAAAATGACTCAATGATACTTCGTTGAGCTTCAGAGAATAACTCGTCAGTTCTCCGCATCAGCATTGCCAGGCGTGTGCGAACTCAGGTGATGTGACACGCGGGTCTGCACTGCGCGGTTGAAATGCAACATGTTTTCGGTATGCAGCGTTGCGACATGCTTTGTCAGTAGAGAAGCGGCATTTACTGAGTTGAGAATTTTGTCGTGAAATTACAAAATATCTGCTGATTTAGTCCATTGCAAGTGTGACCGTGAGGGTGCTCCATGCGGTACATCGACGGGATAAATGTCGTACCAATACTATGTCGCTAATCGTACTGACCCGTCAGGGAAGGGCCTTAACTAAACATGTGGATTATATGTATATGTAACAAGGGAAAAAGCTAGAATTGGTCTAAGACCAATTCTTATGATACCCTAGATGAATGCACGTATGAAATTTCGTATGGTCACCCATTTGAGCAATGTTGATTTTTTGCATTGGTTTCTCGCATATATTTCTAGAACGGCTCGTCGGACAGAAAAAATGATTATAACCAATTTTATAGGATTTCTTATTCTGAAGAAGTTTTTAGTACAATAAAAATGTCTAGGAGTGATCGTTTTCAAAGTATATGTAAAAAACCAACATTATTATATGGCAACACCAAGAAGGGGTTGCCCGATTTAGCCCATTTTTGAAATATTATTTGCTATTAGTATGAAAACACAGTGTACCAAATTTCAACTTTCTATGTCGACGTGTTCTCAGGTAGTGTCCAAATATATCGTGGAAAACGAAATTTTTGTATGGCAACCCCACGAAGGAGTTGCCCGATTTGTCTCATTTTCGAACTTAATTTTACTTTTTTTTTTAATGCCCGTGTACAAAATTTCAGTTTTCTAGGTGAACGCGTTCTCGAGTTATCGTGCGCACAGACAGACAGACAGACGAACGGACATGCAAAAATCAAAATAACTTTTAATATTATGCTTGGGTGTCCAATTCATTGTTTCATTATTCATTTCATTATTTCGTGGTGTTACAAACGGAATGACAAACTTAGTATACCCCTATAGATTTCATCTAGGGTATAAAAAGATTGGGAACAAATTAGCATTACTTTAAAAGGTTGAGAAAATCAGCTTCACTTGCGACTGCAATAATAATGTACAATGTGACTATGAAACCTCATTTTGAATACTGCTCGACGGTACTTTTTCGATGCACATGTACATCGAAGGTCAGACTAGATACCATCAAAATAGGGCAAAGCGTTTAATCTTGCAATGTATGTAATAGATAGATCAATTACGTGGAATCTGTGAAGTGGATAAATGTGACGGACATTATATTATATTTAAAATTCCGCCATATTTAAGAGGTAGAATAACACTGGTGACAAATGCACCATATAATCTTTGCACTGCAAATTTAAATATAAGATTAGTTAACAATAATAGATCAGGTACATACTCAAAATTCCTTAATATATGTAAGGGTCTTCCATTTTATAATGATTTGCCTTGCCAGCGGTGATAAAGGAAGAAAGAAATCTAAATGTATAAATATATATCTAAATGTTAGTGTTGTTTTTGTATACAGTAAACTTTGTGCTAATAAATTTATCATTACTAGAGAAATATATATTTCCACGAAAATTTGGGGGATACAATTTTGTGAAAGAAACAATGCAGGTCATAGCAAAGACCTGTGCGTTTCGTCTCCTCATTGTATATGTAACAAACTGGTCATACTGGCCAGTGTTACTTTTGTTAGAGGTAGAGAATTTTCACGTTGGGACTTCAAAATTGTTGTAAACAGATTCCAGGCCAACAGCTAGTGTATCAATCATGAGTGGAGAGCTGCTAACGGGCGCCAGGCCTCGTGAAGAACCAACAGTTCTTTCCGGTGTAACGTATAGAGGCCAATTTCGATTCAGAAATTTTTAATTTTAATTAGGCTTGGTAAGGGAAATCAACTTAAGCGACAACAACATTAAGATAAAAAAAAAAACGATTGGTGAACTCACGCTGAAGGGTGACTCGACTCTGCTCCACCAGAACTACCTCTCTTCCAGCCGGCTAAGCTCGTCGATTGGACCGTGGGATGGGAAGAAGAGGGGAGCCCCGACAGGTATGTATCTAAATATAGATGAATGTACAAGTGCCACCACTGATGGATTCAATCCTGTCCTGCCGATTTATGCAATGGTAAATTCCCCATCAACTTTAATCGCACAACCACAACTCTTCCACCAGGATTGCCCCATAGCAACTCTGCGAATTACAAAAAAAAACTGTCTTCCATCGAGTTCTCGCAGACTAGGAACCCAGATTCGGTGCCTTTACTAGCTACAACCGCAGCGTAGTGTCAGCTGACAATTAATGTCTTGATCTGATCTCGCCATCGCCAACTCCACCTTGTACCCGAAGGAGTGAAATCTTACACCATCACTGCCTTAGGCTTTGTTCTTAGTTAAACGCATTCGGTTCAAATATTTTTTTCTTTTAATTAAACCTTATTTTTAATTCTCACACTTCACAAAAAATTCGATTCCTTGCCGTAAGGAAATTTCCTTTTATTTTCTTATGCACTATAAATTTACCCCTTAATATTAACGAGGAAGCTAAGAATTCCACCTAATCTACTACAGGTACTTCATGTACAGCTTAACCCTAAGGAACCCCTCATTCACTATCCACTGATTCATTAACTCAATCAATACATCAGACTTAAATTATCGCTGCAGATACTACACACCCGTAATTAGCCATTCGACCACCACGCTTTTCAACCTATAATTATTCTAAATAATCTCATTAATATCGTAATAATTCCTTTTTTTTCCTTCTTCCAACCAATTTTCCAAGGTTTGGTCTTGCAAGTTATTTCACAGATTCATTGTAATACCAACGACAAGGCTGTAAATTCCTAACTCTTTAAGAATTGAAATTAATTTAAAAATCCACAAAAACAAAATTGCCTTGTTCGGTTGGTTTCGCTGTCTACCTTGAATCTATATAGATATTTTTTTTCCAATTTGTAAATTAAAGAAGAATGATCAATTCCTAGGAAACTGGACTATGAGCATATACCGATATACATATATGTATATGTCAGATACCTTCATACAAGGCTGTATATAAATATCTAACTAAACCACACAAATTCCACTCGGCCTTATATTATATTCGCCTTCTTATACCCTAGACACACAGCACGAACTAATGAATCATTTGTACTAACTATTCATTAAAATGCCGTGTGTCAAATAGTATATGTCATTTTAGCTCGAAAATCAGATGATAATGAAGTACACTAATGAAGTGTTTTCCTCCTTCATTATAGCTATAATGAGGAAAAATGTGCTAGATTTGGCATATAATGTAAATCTGGAGCTCCGCTGTGCATCTGCCGATTTGAAAAATAAGAAGAAGAAATGCAAAGAAATGCAAATCACAAATTATATTATTAATATTTTTTTAAATATAATGTTTTTCTCATTTGTTAATTGTTAAATTCGAAAAATAAACAAATGAAAACAAAGTTTATCGCGTTAATTCGATTCATATTGCTTCTTTAATGTGATAAGTTCATCAAAGCCAGTTTGACAGCTCAACTTAATTAAAGAAATGGCTGTGTGTCCGCAGTTTATAATGAATCATTATAGACTAATTAGTCGTTAGTTATTTCTTCATTAAGAGTGCTGTGTGTCTAAGGCATTATGCTACTACGTAAGTATATACATATATATATATATTCAACAAAGCCTTATTATAAATTTGAATAATAATTATTAATTAACCATTGAATAGGTACTCACCCCTACACTCCAAATGCGCACTTGACGTGATGGGTCCTGAAAAGAATCTCGTACTCTAGGACTATATATATATACATATATACAACGTTCACTCTTATAAAGGGTTTTCCAATAAGAGGTGTTATTTTAATTAGCCCGCTATTTCGGTAGATGTCACTTTTGGAGCTGTCATTTTTTGACATTTGACAAGGAAACTACGCCATTAATAAAAATGGAACGATACACGATTCAACAACGCATTGAAATTATTAAATTTCACTATAAAAATGGTGAAAATGTGGCAGAGACGGTTCGTAAAATTCGAACATTTTTGGGTCGCCGTGAAGCACCTTGTCGGACCGCAATACAGAAATTGGTAGAAAAATTCGAGCTGTCGGGAGAAGTTAGTGATGTGAAGAATAAAACCCGTGCACGTCGCTCAAGAACAGCCGAGAATATTGCTGCTGTAGCCGAAAGTATTGAAGAAAACCCAGGTTTGTCCATTCCTCGTCGTTCTTTGGAATTAGGCATTCCACAAACGTCATTACACCGTATTTTGCATAAAGATTTGGGTCTTAAGGCTTATAAAGTTCAGTTAACACAAGAACTCAAGCCGGCCGATCATCAACAACGTCGAGTCTTTGCTGATTGGGTCCTTGAAATGCATGAAAATGATCCGGAATGCCATCGAAAACTCATCTTGAGTGATGAGGGGCTCGGAAAACCCAAGAGTTATTGTTGAAAAGCCTCTCTATCCTCAACGTGTGACTGTTTGGTGCGGTTTATGGTCCCGCGGGGTCATTGGATCTTACTTTTTCGAAAATGAGGCTGGAGCAACAGTTACGGGGAATGGATTGCGCTATCGACAGATGATTAATGATTTTTTATGGCCGGAATTGGATGGTATTGATCTGGACAACGTTTACTTTCAACAAGACGGCGCTACGTGCCATACAAGGAAGGAAACCATTGATCTTTTACGGGAAAAGTTTCCGGACCGTGTTATCTCTCGAAGAGGTGATCACAATTGGCCACCGAGATCTTGTGACTTAACACCTTGCGACTTTTTCCTTTGGGGCCACGTGAAAGAGAAGGTCTACGCGAACAGCCCAGCGTCGATTCAAGACCTCAAAGATGGAATTCGTGAGGCTATCGAGGACATAGGGCAGCCACTTTGCGATTTGGTTATGGAAAATTTCATGAAAAGGATATGGTCCTGTAGGCGTGGTCGTGGTGGTCATTTGGCTGATGTTATTTTCCATTATTAACAGCATACCTTCCTCTTTATAATGAAATAAAGATCCGATCATTTATCTCAAAAAATGGCAGTGTTCTTTGAATATCAAAATAACACCTCTTATTGGAAAACCCGTTAGATTAGAATTAAATTAGTTCGGCGTTCTTGTTTCCTTCCTTTATTTTTTTTTTGTTTTTCGGCCACGGCTGGGGTTTGCAAGTAATCCTGGATTTTAATGTGTGAAATATTTTGCTTCTTGTGGAATGACGGCTGTTAAGCGGGGTGTAGGTTATGGCTGTAAGTGGGCCTACTCTGTCCTATATTTCTTGGACTGGGTCGGAAGCGCGCTTCGCTGATTCAACTGCACGCCCCCGACCTATAACTAAAATTTAAAATTCCCAGGTTACTAACTTTCCTTATTGGTCAAAATTTGAAAATTCCTTACCTTCTTTCTCCGTTATTCCTAATTTTTTCTTTTGGCGAATTTAATTGGTAAAACTCCAAGTTTGTCTTTCGGGGTTTCACTTCTGCTAATTATAACCCGATTTCCTCGTTCCCTTTGTCCTTCCACGCACTAGGTTTTTCTGCGTTTATTTCCTTTTACAGGTTTAAGGAGTCTCAATTTGGTTTCCCTTTATTTTTCTCGGAATCCTTCTTGAGCTTATACTAAATCACAAATTATAACCTGGCGGTGGGAATTCTACCCCTTTCCTAGCTAACAAGATTTTACAATTATTCACACTCATTAACAATTTGATTTTAACCGCGTACTCGAGTGGTGGCAACTTGTTGCTCAGAGGGCCGGTCGATCAAAAAGACTTTGCCTTTGTGTTCAAGTTCCTGACATAAGCCATTTGGTCGGCTCTCTTTACTCCGACCAATCTAAGTTCTACACGCAACCCTGTCACTTATCGTTTCACAGGGTGGCTGAATTCCCAATTCGTTGGGAAGAAATACTTGCTGGTTTATATAAATAAAAATTTTATTTTATTTTTTTTTTTTCATACTTAGCATTTCCGGATCGCTCGTTACATATATAGTCAGTGTTTAAAAAAAATTAATCGTGAGAGCATTCACAAGAACAATAATAAAGATGAAAAATTGTTATCAAATAAGTAAAGCAACAGATACAACAATAAACCGGAATTGTGGAAAAGAAATGAAAAGTTATACCGCACTGCTGTTTTTATTAGAGATTTCTTAATTTTGCTCTTAAAATTGTAAATTCAGGAATCGGGTCATAAAACAGAAAGTTTTTCCATTAAAGGAGCATTTACATTATTATGACATGCATTTTTAGGGTTCCGTACCCAAAAGGTAACAACGCGAACCCTATTAATAAGACTTCGCTGTTCGTTTGTCACCAGGTTGTATCTCATGAACCGTAATAGGTAGACAGTTGAAATTTACACAGAGTGTGTATTTCTATTGCCGCTATAACAACAAATAATAAAAATAAAATAAAATTAAAGGGGCCTCCATACAAGAAACGTGATTTTTTCGGCGTGTTTTTCCTCGTTTTATTCTCATTCATTCTCATTCATTATTATTATCATAAGTAGGCATTTATTTTTCAATGACAGCATTACTATTATTTTTTCAAATGATAGCATTATTTTTTCACATGACGCCTATTTGATTTGAAAAAATAAAAAAAAGTACATAGTGTTAAATTTTGTACGATGGTAAGCAACCCTTCGTCCGCGAGTCCGATTCGCACTTGGCCGGTTATTTCCAGTTGGGGCAGCGACATACGATTAGGTTTTTCCCGTCCGGTTGGCCGTCTATCGTTTTTACCGTTGCCGTGATTACACGACATACGAGACGGTTATTCTCGATTATTTTGTGGATACAAGTCAGTGAAGTAAGTTCAGTAATTCTTAGGTGTGTTATAAAATATGGAAAACGTTAGTGATAGTGAACTTGTAATTATTTTACTTTGTAACATCTCCATAAGCTGCTCCCGAAGGTCAGCGTCAGAGTTACTGTTTGTTGGAGGTATCAGTTGCCACGTTGGGACTTGATCAGCTTGTAGTAGAAGGAAAAAAAAGGTTAAGGTCTATAGAAGATAACAGACCCAAATTCGCGGAGTAATCCGCGAAGTCCAGAGGAAGCTGAGACTGCTTGACCATCCTCAAGATGCGAGGATCAATAATCACACAAGAGAAAAAAAAGTTTGACGGAATAACTAAAGTTCCAAGAATTGCAATCCAGCGTTTAAATTCGATGATCAGAGCTAAGCTAGTGTGGGCGCCAGGTCCCCTGCCGACACATCCACAGATATGCCTGCAGATGAAATAAGGGTAGACCGTTTCAATTTTATTCGGTGGCTCAGCAAATAACCTAAGTTCCTGACTGCGTCCTGTCTCAACTCTTCTTCACCCGATTCACCTCCATCTAAGCCGGCTAAGTTCGTCGGTTGGGCGTGGGAGGGAAGAAAAGGAGTCAGCGACCTCAGCAGCTGGTGCTAGATTTCCATAGTGTCCTTCGCTTCAACACGCCGGACGCTTTGCGGCTAATTAGCAGTACGAAGAATTAAAGTAAAAAAAAATTTCCAAGATGAATTCCATATAACCCCCACACGGATTAATTAAATTACGCTTCCCATGAATTGGCCTGGAAGAAGCTCTCAAGGTGTCCGGTCCTAAGCGAAATCTACCCTGCGAAATTATCATTCTCACAAGTGGAATGTCCGCCTCCACCGCCAGTACTCCACCACGCAGTCATCTCCCCACAATTGACTAGTCGACATGCACAAATGAAAGAATTTATTCCATTACTCGATTTCTTTTAATTCTCATACAAAGAAATTTTACAACGAATTCACTTCCGATATCTCGAATTCAGCCGGAGTATAAAGCTATTACATAACATTAATCCCTTTCGGATACATTCTTTTTCGACTTACTTCATAAGTCACTACTATATATCTATTACCTTAACCTTAACTAATTACTAATTGGAAGGGTCAAATTCTTAAGTAACCCGTGACTCCCTTTTAATTAGTACTACTACCTAGGGAGGCCTGTGACCAGTGACCTTGAGGCTCATCACTAGTGCTTGCACAAAATTTCTAATTTTAATCAACACTTAGTCAAAATAACTATGCAATAATTGTTGCTGCTTGAGTTACATAGGCCGCTGTCAGGGTCTATTTCAATGTATGTCGTACACGGTTAAATAACACAAAAAAAAACTTGAATGAAAATTATTGTTCACTTAACTAAGCATGCCTTCACTAATTCTATAAGTGCGTAACTTGCCTAGGCATAATTTAATGCGCACCCATTCATATTGAACAGAAATAATAAAATTTTTTTCTTCTTTTTACTCAATTTAACCAAATTCCTAGTCCTTATCAAGTGTGATTTCAAATTGATTCTAGTAGATGTATAATACCAATTAATTCAAGTGATATAATCAAAATCTTATTTCTAATATTTATTATATTTTTTTTTCTTGTTAAAAAAACTTTCAAAGGTACTTACCAGGTATCCTCCTCAAATGCATTTGCGGATGTACCGGTTCGGCTGAAATTCTAGATATTTATTTTTTTTTGTTTTATCCTTTTGATTTGTAAACTTAATGTGATTAATGCTTAATTAATTGAATCTAGACGGGTAGTCTCACGGAAGTTCCTCTTTTTTGGTTCTGGTTCCTTACGACTGTAAATTTTTTGTTTTTTTTGTTTTTTCTTTTCTTCTGCTAATATAGCACCTGACGAACGAACGACTCGCTTTCTCGCTTTAGCCTGCCTTTGCGATCCCTCGAGGTCACTGGTCGGGGAGAACGCTCATATTTCGTTCTACAAGGGCTCTGCTGTGCGCGCCCTTTTCATGCACATACTTGACATCTGAGTATATACGGCCCGTAAAGTTGAGATGCTTTCGGGACGTCCCAATGAATATTTAGATAGCCGTGGCTTATTCAGGGACTCCCAGGTATGAATATAACTTATTTATCCTTCACGTGCCCTAAAGGACATGACGGAATGAGAGAATTTCTTTGCAATTGGTTACTACTTACTTGGGATAATTAATTACTTAAGGCACCGTTGTGCGATTCGGATGGTGCAGGTTTTCGCATCACCACTACCTTCCTCCTCTGCTAGCCCCTTTGGTAAACTATTGCCTAGCCTACACACCTGGACACTATTTTCCACACGCTCAGGTTCCTAATTGGAATTGGAGCAAAACACCATTTCCTGTTATCACTATTTAACTAGAATTTAACCGATCGCGATTTTTTTTTCTTACTCCTTAATTGTGTGGCGTCTGCTTGCAGGTCTCTTACAATAATTCGGCTTCAGCTTATCGCCTGCTAAAATTTACTGTCGGAATCACGTGATGGTGTATACTTCTAGAACATTCTACCTAATACTTCCCTTCTTTATTGTACCCTAAACTACCGGACGGAACCTATTATAAATCTAATAGATGTCTCTACTTACCAACCCGTGGTATGTTAAGTGGCTCGAGTATCATTAACCTAGCTAGGATTCAATCATTGCCTAGTGATTTGGCATCTTTAGCGATAATGGTTGCTGCCCGCGGTTCGACTTGCTGGTCGTCTAAGGTGTGTAGAAGTCCCGGCATTCCCATTTAAATTTTAACACAATACCACGAATAGCCTGTGACGTAATTCAGTGACTGCTGTATATACATTCCACGATGTTACATTACCAAATGGTGGAATACGTTTCGTAATGAGAATACTTATATTCCCTATACCTTGGTGTCAACCCTGTGTCGTCATGTGTCGTCATAATTATTCTACGGCTTATTTTCTATTGCCGGTGGCTAGGTGAACCAACGGATATTCCATATTTCTTAGCTGCCGATGGCCGTTGTTACAACTTTTAATTGAGGATGAAGAAGAAAGGAAAAAACATTTGCAACGTAGATTTTCAGTGCATCCGTTAAATCAAATGAGACCATCGCGAGGGCAATTTCATTGCATTTATGTAAAATTCCTCTCAAATAAAATTCTTATTTTTCCCGAAAATATCAGAGAATCCAGCAAGAATTTCTCCCACTTAATCTCTTCACAGCAAAACGAATGTAAACAGAAGCACGTGCTGCTCAATTAGCATGGAAATTACACTAACAAACATTGGCCATGCTATAAAAAACATTGGCCGAATCTCCCAATTTTTCAACAAAATCCTGTTTTCACAGAAGCGCGGGAACATTTTATGACAGTAAAACGTGAAAACTCCGCCCCTTCTAATTTATTTACGAAAATGAATCATTTACCATTCTATTTCGTTGCATGCAATTTGCGCTTTCACATTTTTTGTCTTTATTCATAAAAGTTTTAAAGAGGGTTTGATATTTTTTTTAATTTTTTTCTTTCTTTCTTTTTTCCTTTTCTTGCCGTGTGAATTTTAAATGTAAAACAATCGGAAAAATCTTCTGTGTCCTAACTTGTCATTAAGTAACTTTGCTACTGCACTGCACTAAATTTCAACAAACCTTCCGGGAAAAACCGAAGCGTATGTTGCGTCACATTGCACTCAATGAGTTAAGAATTTCATTCGGCAGCAAACCGTATGTATCAGCCGTCATCAAACCGTGGCCAGCCACGGTTGCTTTCAGGTTTTGAAACCGGTCCGGTTTTAATCTGATCGTATGTCGCTGCCAAGTTAATCACTTGGGATTCATTTGGCACGGAAAACCCTAATCGTATGTCCCCTTATTGTGTGTGAGGTAGATAACTTATTGAAAATTAAATGCTGGCGAAGCAATCACTACAATATTTCACATATACTCCCCTCAAGTTTTTATGGCACATATTGCAAACAGCCAAATTGCAATATCTATTTCCAAATCATTTCCAATGACCTCCGAAAGAGACCACTGCAATGAATTTATGGATGCACTACTTCTGGGCGGTGGACTACCTTCAAAATAACAGTAATTCTTTCTATAAACAAATATTTAAAATCTTTCAATTTCGAAATATTTAATTACACATTAAAAACTTACTTCTATTTTCTTCCATTTTGATAAGCAGGAAATTTAATAAATTTTTGCTGTAAAATAATAATAAAACGTGTTGCCAGTAGTCAAAATTGACAGATTAGGGTTGTCAGTAAGACAGCAACAATGTTTTTTTCCAGCAACTATAAAAACATTGTATCTTGAGAACTTTTTATTGGAGTAAAATTTCCCGCACACACATTGACAAAACGAGGTTTGCAAAAAACTGCAGAAGGCGTTTGCTTCTCTCGTTACTTATAAATAAATATCCGTATATGATGTACTGTCTCCCTCTCAATTTCTGGAAGAAACGCCATCATAATGTAAATCCTCCTTAAGATACCTTTGGACTGCTGTCGATCCCATTATGATATTATATAAACATATACATACATATATGTACATAAATAGAAAATATAATAGACTTTTGTTGATGTTGAAAAAATGCTTTTAGGAGAACGAAAGAAAACTTTATGCGGCACTCCGAACTACATTGCTCCAGAAATTTTAAGTAAGAAGGGTCACTCTTATGAAGTGGATATATGGTCAATAGGATGTGTAATGTATACTTTACTTGTCGGACAACCACCATTTGAAACTAAAAGCCTTAGGGATACATATAGCAAAATTAAAAAGTGTGAATATAGGTAAGGGTGTAATGTTTTCATTGTTTTTTTAAAGAAAGCTCATTTATCAAGCTTATTATAGAGTACCTAATTGCTTAAGAAAAAGCGCTGCTGATATGATAATTGCAATGTTGCAATCTAATCCTGAAAAACGGCCAACAATCGGTCAACTTCTTAATTTTGACTTTATAAACAGTAGCCCGCTCCCTAAAAGTTTACCGGCATCCTGTTTGACAATGGCACCACGTCCTGATCTGTTGGAGAATCTTGAGATCAAGGGCAGCAAGAGAACACCTTTAATTGAAATAAATGTAATGGGTAGGTATTTTTGAATGCTTAATGATTATAATACGTAGCTTTTCTCGTGTTATTGAATTAATACCTTCAATTAAGTAGCAGTGAACGATACAAAACTGGATTCAACATTCTTAAAGAATCACTTGCATGATGCTATTACGGCTTCAGGACAGATGCCTAGGCATAATGATGAATACAGGTCAGATGTAATTAATTTATATGAGCAACTATCAAATCTTATAAACACTAAGGTGAGTATTTGTTTTAGCTTCAATATATTTAAGAAAGATATAAATTTGTACAAATTTTTTATAATTTTGAATTAACATACAAATCCAATACGGTTAATGCCGAGTTAACATGAGATGCTATAAATTATGATCAGAAAGAATGGTGAAAGTATTGTCGGATGTATAGTTTGTTCCATTCAGCATACACATTATCACAGTATACTTATACAGTAGCCCAGCTTAGAACAACAAACTGCTGAAAAGTGAATTTTAGAATTTCAATTACAAAAAAATGAAAAAAAAAAAAATTTCTCCTATAAGAGGAAAGTATTAAGTATGACACGGATGTAAATGAACGAACAGTAGCTAGTTGCACAATGGTTGGGAGAAGTATTAGTTTTATGTAAGTACACATTTGAGCACCAGTCTGCAAATGTATTGTTCCATTACCAAACAGCTGTTTGATTGCAAAGTGGTGTTCCTTCCATGGACAGTGTAACAGGCAATATGGTTGTAATAATGTTTGTGACAATTTGATAGTTCTACCAAGCCGAATGGCATGGGAAGTGGAACAAATTGTTTTTAGCTTTTTTTTTCTTGCAGACATAGTTTTGATTGTCATTTTGTCCCTCTTCGTCTGGTACAAGTTTGTGCATGCTGTAAGTTCTGTTTCTTCCACTTTAGATTTACATAGGAACCATTGTATTAGAAATTGACTAGTGTGTTAGTTAAAACTATTGAAAGAGAAAGTATAGTTTCTTTATAGAAGCATCCTACTCGCTTGACGGTTTTGACAGAGCTGGGCTACTGTATGAATATACTGTGACATTATTAAGCATTCTTTAAATTATTATTATAGATGATTTCTTTTTCGTGTGTAATGGAAGTTACGAATTGACTTGAGTTTACAATATGCAACAAGCGCGGGAATATCAACTTAAAAACCCGTGAACATGTTACCAGAACTTTTTTTTTATAGCGCGGTAATGTCTTGAACATATCCAGCGAAACTGGCTTAAAAGATAATTACTTCCTTTCTGGCACTAATTGAATTTTTTCGAAAACTGCAAAAAAAGGGTTACATTTTGGGTACAGAGTGGATAGGTTGTTTTAAAGCTAAGCTTTTGAGCTTCTTAAATCCAGTATGAAAACTTGGTGCTGATGTCGTGTTTTTTTCATAAAAATAGTAGTTAAATATAAATAATTAGCTGAAATTCAAAAATTCTAACTTTGTTGAGTCAGAACTTCTAAACGGAGAGGAGCAGGGAAAAACTTTTTAGACCATTGGAAATGTCCAACGATTTTCAATAAAATTTTAAAGCATCATCATAGAGGTGTAACTGTCAGAAGTGATATATAAAAACGTACCCAAATATCTTGGTAATCTCAAGTTTTTGTGAGGAAATCGCAAAAAATACATTGAATTTGTAAGGAACTAGTCATTCTTAAGTCCCGTTATCTCCGAAACCGTTAGGATTAACCGCCATCACCCATACAATTTTTTGCTTGTCTAAGCACATAACCTATTCATAGCCTTCGGGTGACAGACCGATCACGGGACACCCTGCATATTTGGATACTGATTGATAACGCGCTAACTGAAATTTTGCGAAAGGGCTTAATTTTATTATAAAAACTGATGATCTAATATCAAAAGCTAGTAAAAGCGCAGCAATTGTTGGTCTGAATGGCTATTTCCACACTGTACTTTCCTTCCTGAAAGGGCGAACAAATGTATCACATGGTGAAAACTCAAATTTTTCGTAGCACATTTCTATATGTAGTAGTTATAAATGTCCGTAGGTGGCGAGTAAAGGTAGCACAATTTTCAGTGCAACAACTGAAAATTTCCCGTAAAAAATTAGCCTGTAATAATTTCTTATTCAATTTCATATTTGTTGTCTATTCTAATGTCGTGACTGAATTTTCTTCATCAGATGAACGTGCCAGAGCTAGATTAAGAAAAACAAAAATTTCCACTTCAATTTTTGTTGCTACTATAGGTTTGTTCTTTTGGTTCCGTGCAGTGCACTGCAGAACGGGGGGCATAGTAGAAATCTCTTGAACAGACCTGATCAAAGAAAGAGATTACCCACCAGAGTAGAACGTCATTTGAAAAAATAAATTAAAAAATTAGTGCAAATTTTGAAGAAAAAAAAACAATTGCGTGTGGCTTTAAGAAAATTGAACATGTAAGTGACGCAGAAGGAGAAATGATTACATTTTTCAATAACCAAGCAAAGCTGTGTTCAACTTTTGGCTAGAGCTGGCTTGTTATGGAACTATGTTGAGTGATTTGGCTTGGACGTGAAGTCCCGACTGCCAGCATGAGCTGACAGATCACTCGGCGGACAGCGTTGACTGCACGGCGGCACACTAGCTCTCCTCGGCTATTGGCGGAGAGTGTGGGGAGGTTCCACGAAAACCTGCCGCTCCGCCTGCCACATACAAAAAAAAATCGTGCCTACTTACAAGAAAAAAACGCCGGCACACATTCGGTCCTGAAGGGACCCTTACATCCCGTGGGAAGGCGCAGATGTTCTGCCTTCCATCGCCGTTGCCCCAACCACCCTACGATACTGCGGGCGATATTGAACAGTATTCCTTGTAGACGTAGCGTAACGTACGTAATGGGCGAAAGGAGAAATAAAAGCGTTCAGCACTTCATTTTTACGTTATAATTGAGAGTCCTAGACTACAACTCTTGCTCAAGACATTTTCGATAAAAAAATACACATAATTATGGGTTCATTCTAAACAAATAAATGTTAAATTAAAGTTAATTCTAATGAAATTATTATGAATTGAATATATATTCTAATAATGAAAGAAAATCTTAAAAGTAGATTTGAAATACGGAAATTCACAAAAGAAAGAATGGTGAACAAGAAAGAAAAAAATTTCCTAAGGCGAAGATATACTAATTAAAAACAAAATTAATAAAGAATTATTCGTTAATTCAATGAAATTTTTCCATTTCTTTCTTTGTTTTCGAAGAGTTTGATAATTTTTGTAACTTTTCTGCTAAATACACTTGGGTAATAAAATAAAATCTAGATTTCTGAAACTGTAACTAATAATATCTTGATAACTATCAGTATTAGTTGCAAATGCTTTGTTCGCAATATAATATATAAATTTTTTAAGATTTCCGTGTATTTCCATTTATCATATGGTGATGTAGTTTTTTTTTTTAAATTGTGTAAAGAGCTGGGAATGTCTACATCGACTAATGCTCTAAACGAGCTTATACGAGGTTGAAATGTTTTCCTTTTCATATAAATTTTATAAATATATTAAAATTGTTTGTTTTTATGTAATCTATTTGTGTATGGAAAATTTTTTAGAATTTAAGTTTTTTTTTTTTGCAAACATATACATATTTTTGTATTTGAAATTTTTTTTTTTAGTAAAAGTTCGATTACTCTGTGGGAAAAATGCAACAGATTTTCCATTACGAAGGAAAAACATTAACCAAAAAGTTGGAGCACTGTGGGCATACGGTTGCTTGGTATTCAAGCTTCTAGCTGTTCTCTTTTTACACGCAGTCCTATTTTCCCTACACAGATCTTATGTCACCTCACTAGACAGACCTTATCAATCAAGTTCGAAAACTTTGTGGTTTAATGTATCCTTTGTACCTTTTTGTAAAAACCGAGAAATAAATTTATGGTAATTAATATACCCTACCTACATACATGTCACAATTCCAATAGTAAAAATTAACTTATCTCACCTGAATATAGAGCATTAGTATTTGTAAATTAATCAAGGCTGACTTTCAAATAACTATCTTAAAACTTAATTAATAAAGTTTGAATTTTGATAGAACTTAAAGCAACTATAACCTACAACCTCTCCTTACTTTTCTACGTTACTCATTGCGTTCTTCTTCTGTTTACTTATTTCATTTATAGTGAACTAATTTCAACTCTAATCCTTTTTTTATAATTATATATTTATATTATAATCTACCTTATAATGTACGTACCAAACACAATCTGCAAAACAGTTGACTGGAAGAGTTTAATTTGTGTACTGCACCATGTTGCGTACCTTTTAGATTTTGCTATATTCAAGAGTCAACGTAATGATGACATGTTTATATTTTAACTGCTTTTCCGCGAATTTTTCGTAATCGCAATATAAATATATTTTGGAACTTACCCGACAATGCTACTTGCCCCACGTAATGCCAAGTAACCGGCAGTTAAATCCATCGGTAAATTCATTACAGTAAATTTCTTCAGCATTATTATACTGCAATTTACTCTGCGGGTCTGTATACAACGCAATTAAGCCCGAAATATCTGAATACTTTTTAGCTGGACGAAAAGAAGGTGGTGGCTTAATTGAAGTAAATTACTGCATTTTCAGGCCAAGGTAGAATCTTCTCTGTTGCTAAAATTTGCTTTAGAGACTTCCACATACGTTTCTTGTTAACTTACGATAAATTTAAGAAGCCTTTCTTGAAATCCGCCGGCTTTTTTGATGCTTTCCTCCGGATTTCTTGTGCTAATGAGGAGAATATTTTTAACTAATTGAAAATATGCTATTAGTAGAAATAAATACTCTTTCGAACTTACGTGAGGGGTTGATTTCATCGTCGATGTCGATGGAAAATTCTTGATTTTATTCGGGCTCCAATTTTCACGTCTGTTCGTTGCACGGTTTGACAAGACAGATGTCGATTGTCTTCTTCTTCCCAATCACCAAGTAAGAGCTCGTCGATTGTGAGGTGCTTTCGGGTTGTCGGTTTTGACCGCAGGCTGGCATACATGCTGCAGTGCGTCTCAGTGTAGAATTTTGCTATATGCATTCCGCTACGACCATAACGGGCTATAGCTAGGGCTCTTATTTGTGTGAGCAAATGTCAAACTTGCGGCATTCCATAAATTGTTTCAATTTCATTGTAAGAATTATGTCAAGTAATAAAAGTAAATTAGTTGCAATAGCAACTATAATAAAAGAATGGATTGATTCCCTAGGAAATTCATTCCTTCCTTAATTTATACAACTTTTTTTCATTTGTTCTCACGTGCAAAATGTGCACGGTTCACATGATCTGCATCTTATCAGTTTTACGCGACAACAAGGTGTCGTATATCGTCTGCATTAGACTCGCAAAATTGCAAGGGAATGCAGATTACGTGGAAGCACATTTTGCACGGCGTAAAAATACTTATAGCAAGTAATAAGTACATATGTTACTATTGTGTTATAAAAACACGAAGGAAATTATTATTATTATTATCTATGAGTTGTAACAATTACAAATACATTTTAATGTAAAAAAATAAATAAATTTTTATATAGGTGTATTATTTATGATCCACCCTGTATTTAAGAATTTTTATAAGTTTTATATATTGTTATGGTAGTGTGTGTTGAGTGATTGGTCAGGACGTGAAGTCCAAACTGCCAGCATGAGCTGACAGATCACTCGATGACAGCGAAAGCACAGGGCGGCACGCTAGCACCTCGGGTAAGGGTGGCGGAGAGTGTGGGGGAGTTCCCGAAATAACCTGCCGCTTGTCATCACCCATAATCAAAAAAATTTCGTGCCTACTTACAACAAGCCTAGCACACACTCGGTCCTGAAGGGACCCTTACGTCACTTACCTACGTTCCATGGAAGGCGCAGATGGCATGCCTTCCTTGCCAAGCCCCATCCTCCCATTGACTTTGGGTGGCACAATCGTCCAAGGTCCCTTATTGACCTGCAAAGAGAGAGACTAGGCGAGCCTAGACGACCTTCATCCTAGGTGAGAGGGCTCCAGGAAAGTGATAGGAGAATCAAAAATCTAGCGTTCCATTACGTTACAAAAGTATTTTTATTAACTAATACAGAGTCCGATCGTATGTAAGGAAGACTTTCAATGGAATTCAAAAATATTCTGATACAACCGCATTCATATATGTAATTATAAGGAGTTACATTTAACTATATCCTGTCTTCTTTATTTATAACAGCTTAGTTTTGCGAAACTTAGAACAGGTACTTACAGCAAACATTGAACGATAGCATTGTCGTAAATGAGTGCGAAAGGCATTACATTACATTACACTCCAACGTGGTTAGAATTAAATTGAGGTATGACTAAATGAGCACTAGGTGAGCTAGGAACGTAATAGTCGAACCGGTGAATATGTTATGATTAAAGCTACATCGTTTATCTAACCTACATACACTGTAAACCTAACATGGATCCATGTGTACGATTATGTGCAGAATATCAGTTATTTATCAATTCGAGTCATATTATCAATGTTAGTTTAGAATTTCAACTTTAAAAATAAATTTTAATTATCAGGTTCGATCAAAATATATTACTAATACTTATGTATGTTACTGTTGCTTTCCCAAATTTGGTTCTATTCTGAACGTTATCTCAATTCAATTTTCATAAAAAAACTTCAATCGTCAATATTAAGCTTAGAACCAATGAATGTAATTCAAAACGTTCGACATGGAACCTCTAAATGTAAATAACTACGTTGGTCTCCAGTAAATATTCATAGGCTTTCAGTCTCAATTGCGGCAACAGTTTCGAAATTTATATTTGGTACACTAAGAAGTTATTCAGGTTGTCATATAATAATCTATCACATGCAATGATTTTAGAAATTAATCATTAAATCCAGTAAATGTTTTGTTATCAATATAGTAATATAGTTTCCCTACAATTCTCAATTGAGATAAAAAAATATCAAAAAATAATATGTATGTTCATAATTCAAATGTTAAGAGCTACTAATTTGTAACAGTTGAAGTTACAGAATTTAGAAAAATGGAATTTCTTTAATAATTAAATACCGACTTGCATGAAGATACAATGAGTCCTTTAATTACACGTAGCTGAACCATGGGTATTACTGCAGCAATTCCACTGGAACTAAACCAGACGTGACGGAATGATGTGAGTTCATTTTCCCACCTTGATATGACTGGTATTACTTTTATTGTCGCGGAGGCCGACTTGAGTTAGAGGAGCACACTTGCCATGCGTTGCGTGAACAGGAGTTTCTTGAATGTGACATTCGTGGCGATTACTTTTTCTATAACTTCTTCTTAAATATTTTTTCGCTGCGTCTCCCTTGGAGTTGGTCAATACAAATTTAGCGAAAATAATACTCGATGGATAAATACAAATTTAGCGAAAATAATACTCGATGGATAAATACAGGGTGTTTCCCCTTAGGAGGTCCATAGAGCGGGAGGTAATAGTACTCACCTAGACGAAACAAAAATTGTATGGCAGGGGGGGGGGGCAATATCAACCGTTTAGGAGTTACAGGGTGATTCATAAAAAAAGCTAGGTTTTCACAAAACACCCTGTATCTTAAAAACTACAGGGCGTATGGTCACAGTTAAGGGCTCACTGTATGCAGAACTTCTTGGCCTTTCCAACGACTGCTCAATTAGCCCCGTACCCCTCTCCCCCCAGAAGTTATGAAGGTCTAAACTAAAAATTTCGGATTTTCTTTCCTTTTTTTTTACTTTGACCTCTATTATTTTTGCAAAAAGGTCGTTAACATAACTTTTTTTATAAAAACTGTAAACTGCAGACTCTCCTCTTTAATATGACTTATTACACCCAATGTGCTATCTGAAGCCCTTTAAGAGTTATTAGCTCTAAACCTATTCTCAAACCTATTTTCAAACCTATTCTCAACGATAATTTGTTCCCTTAGCACGTCATTTTTAAAAATATCGTCTTTTTTCGGTGTGACCTGAATAGGTTATGAGTTAATAACTGTTTAACGGCTACAGTTAACACATAGGATGTAATAGGTCAACTTAAAGAGGAGAGTCTGCAGTTTACAGTTTTTATAAAAAAAAGTTATGTTAACGACCTTTTTGCAAAAATAATAGAGGTCATAGAAAAAAAAAGGAAAGAAAATCCGAAATTTTTAGTTTAGACCTTCATAACATCTGAGGGGGACGGGTACGGGGCTGGTTCAGCTGTCGTTGGAAAGGCCATGAAGTTCTGCATACAGTGAGCCCTTAACTGTGACCATACGCCCTGTAGTTTTTAAGATACAGGGTGTTTTGTGAAAACCTAGCTTTTTTTATGAATCACCCTGTAACTCCTAAACGGTTAATATTGCCCCCCCCCCCTGCCATACAATTTTTGGTTCGTCTAGGTGAGTACTATCACCTCCCGCTCTATGGACCTCCTAAGGGGAAACACCCTGTATTACTGGCGATGTATGTAGATAATCCGATGCAACATTTGCACCCTCGGTACGATCGCTTTTTCTTAACAACAGCGGTTAAAATTTTTGAGCCAGATTAGTGATGTTTCCACTTGCACTTGGTAGATAAGAAATAAAACAAAATCACGCCAGTAGTGCGGTTATGACGAAGTTAATCGAAAAATATCAAAAATTATTCTTGCTCCGATGGAATAGGAAATTTTCTTCTTTTGACAACCGATAATCGCCTCTTCCTCTTCCTTTTTCAGTCCCGTCAACATGGCACCTGAGCGTGAGGAAATGCATTTCTCTCGTTCGGGTGCGGTCGTTTTTTTTTCTGTTTGACACAGCCGGCCTACACGCTTCAGCACGTGTAACATTTTGCTATATGCAATATGCTACGACCATAACAATATCTCTTTTTTATGCACAACTGGCAGATAATATTGCTTTCATTTTGTTAGCCAGAATTACTTTCAAGTTTTCTGGTTTTGTCATATTAAAAGTAATGGTTCCCATTTCAAGGTCAACAGCAGTGTATCATTGCCTGGTAAGAAGATTTTTCTCTTGGTAGTGTGTATTCGCTCGCCGTTTTAGTATTTCGTAAGAATTAAACACATTGCACCTTGATTATTTTCTCTATAGTTTCAAAACTTTTCTTTTTACTTATATTCTATCAATTCAATTCGTAATCTCCTATGGTCTGCAGAACAGTGCGTGGAACCAAAAGAACACAGCTAATATTATGATTTATTTCATCTGTTGAATGTATGTGAAATATTTAAACTATGTGGAAGTAATAAAGGAAATGTTTTTGACTGTAATATATTTTCTAATAGCCTGTTCAACTTGCCGGCAATCTAGGAGATGAGAACACCGATCCAGCAGCGCAGCCTCTTTTTTGGATATCCAAATGGGTTGATTATAGCGACAAGTACGGCTTTGGATATCAACTGTGTGACGAAGGAATGGGTGTCATGTTCAATGATACTACAAAATTAATTATGCTGCCAAATGGCATGTAAGTAATTTTATTTATTATTATTATTATTCTGCAGAATATATCAAAGTCTAAAAATAATAACTTTATAAGATCGTCAAAAGTTCACGTATAAATTTAACTATGTACAAGCAATTGAACATATTGAGCTAATTCTTTTCTGTTTTAAAGGACTGTTAACGGGTCACATTTTAGAAGAAAAAAATATGTTCTCGTTTTAAAAATTTTGCGGAGTTAGCAAAGTTGTATGAGTTTTTTTCAAGCATTCAATTTTAACTCTCGATAACTGAAGCAAAAAGTCACAGCAGAAATTTCTAGGCCTGTGTGTGGTGCCAGCCTCTTTGCATCTTGGTCCCTTTGAAGTGCTTTTATTGGTGTAGATTGTAGGGACAAGAAAAGACCAACAATAACACAAGTCTTTCCATTTTTTTTCTCCCATATAGGGTAGATTTAGTTAGAAAAGTCCTACTGAATTTTGTCATTTAAATGAAACGGAATGATGACGGCTTATTTTTCACATACAATTATTTCGTAATTCCGAACTTTACACTACGCATTTGACATTTTCACAATTAATTTACTCTTGTTCTTCTTTTAAGTAGCAACAAGAAGGGTATAAACATACCATCCGAGCGTTAGGGTTACCAGCATTGCGTTTTTTTATATATGCCAAATATTCAATTTGTGTAGTAAGGTAGCATTTAGTTAGAATTGAATCGAAACACATTATTAAAAAAACACACAAACGCAGGCACAACCCACGTGCACATACATGCGCACACACACACACACACAGGCCGACACACAGGCCAAAACACGCGCGCGGAACGAAGCGTGTATCTTTAATAAATGTTTTTCTATTCCATTCTAACTAAATGTTGCTTACTACTGGACACAAATTGAATGTTCTTTTTCTGCAGAAATACTCCTCTCTATTGTTACGTTTGCATGCAGACTCGCAGTTCTCAAAATATGCAAGGCATGGCACGCAGCATTTTTAGGCCATTCCCTTTAACTCGTACACGAATTTTTCTGTCTATTTTTATAGATATTTCTTTTTTACTATTTTCGACACTCTCGTAGACCCAATTTTCGTCATCACAGCGAGCTGAAATTTGGCACACAGGTTCATGTCGCGTGACAATTTAATCTATCAAAATTTGAAACGGAAATTTCCATGGAAAACCCGGAAAATCGGGAAAAATCATTTGAAATTTGGCACAAATTTGATTAGTGATAAATCTGTTTCAGGAAAATGCAGTTTTCGAATTTTTTCGAAAAAATTTTCCGGAATTTTCCGGTAAAAAAGTTTTCTAAATTATGCAGGATCAAGTTCCCTATCAACTGGCATCATTACTTTCTCTCCGACAATGGTGAAAATTCATGTAAAACGCTTTTCCGGAGTTTTTGAGACCAAGGAAGCGTTTGAGCGTTTTGCAACCTAAGACAAAGTTGTAGAGCGAAATGAGTTGCATAAAGTTGCTTTTGTGGAAAACCCGGAAAAGCTGGAAAATCAACGGACAAATTTTCATCGACAAGATTAGTGATAAATCTGTTTCAGGAAAAATGCAGAATTTTCCAATTTTCCGACAAAAAAGTTTTATAAGCTATGCGGAATCATGTTTTTTCCCGTCCTACTGGCATCAATACTTTCTCTTCAACAATCATGAAAACTTGCATGAAAAATCGAGGAAAATTCATGTAAATTTTTAAAAAAATTCATAGTAATAGGAAAAGTGTGTGGAAAACATGGAAAATCGGGAAAATTCATGTTATATGGGATCAAGTTGGAATACAGCTAAAAAGCGCTGTTTAAAACATAATTTGAATTTCTGAAAACCGTTGCAGTACTTCAACGATTTGATACTCGAAAAATTTTTGTTTTCGGATCGGCACCAAACATGACTTAAAAATTGTTTTAAAATATCTCCATGCAGCACGTAATAACAACGTGAAAAAGGCAGACAATCACCGATATATTTCAGTATGATCAATCAGAGGTAATAAGTGATTTGATTCATGAAGAGAAAGAATATTCAAGAGAAATTTCCCAATCAAAAAATCTGAGTCCACCTCTGTGTGTGAAGAAAAGTTTATTTTCTACTTTTTCATGCGGCTTGGCCTCAGTTTTGTTTGAAAACTCGTTTTTACTTATTTTATTTGTTTTCAGCTGAGTAAATTGTTGCTATTTTTGGGATGAAAGGAATGGATAAGTGTGTCGATTGGATAGGCTCACAGGCTTCAATATATAGACTGATGACAGCACAGCTCGCAAAAAGTGCAGCCAGAATAAAATATGCTTTTTATGTTGCGAGCGCTTTGTGCTGCCACAAAGTAAGAAAAATATTTCGAGAAGTGAAATTATTACACAAAAAAGGAAATTATTTATTGCAATAGTTAATATGTTATTAGCTTGATAATTTATAGTAATATTTCAAGCTAATAACATAAATTGTGTGCTTTAACATTTATTTTTAATATGGAAATGGTTTTATTAATTAAAAAAAATCTTATAGAAGATTAAATGGGGCATTGGCTTTACACCACCACCCCCTTAATTATAAAAGGAGTACCTGGGGTTGGTGCTGCTTTCATTATTCCTTGCCTTAGGAATGGGAATTTGGACTGCCTCTTGACTTTCAGCAGAGCTGGTATTCTCATTAGAATTTAAATTTGGAGTTTCTGTCATAATAACATCTTTGTTTGCTATTGATTTTGAAATAAACGGTAGGGTCTTTCTTTTCTTTACAATTAAACTTATAACTATGCATATCAATACAACTGTTATTAAGGTATATAAAATATAGAAATGCTTTGCATGAGTTGCAATAGTTTTAATCGGAACAGTTTGCATTTGTTTTAATTTATTTAGTTTCGTACTTATTTTTCCCAAATCAGGATTATAATGGTTAGAAGAAATTTCTGTAAAATCGCTAACATTTATATTCTTATTGTTGGAAAAAAAATCATAAACTTCATTGTATGGTTTGATTTCTGAAATGTACTCTAAGGTCAAGTTGCTTTTTAAATTGTCATTATTCTTGGAGGTCAAAACAATGTCCCAGTACGTGCCACGCAAGTTTCAGCTAGGTTCATGATGCCTACTGCTTCAAGGGTAATTTTCTTTCTTGCAGTTTTGCAGTTAATATTTACGAGTTCTTTTTGAGGTACAGCATATATCCAGGAATTTGGAGTGGCCACAGTTAGGAATATCGAATGATGTAGTTTCATAATATGGATTTCACAGGATTTCGGTATATCTGTCACCGTTAAATAAAGATTTGCTTCACAGCCTGAGTGCAAATGGTTCATAAAAATTGAAAATTTTGTTCGCAAGCATATTGGTTATCAAAAGTTTGAATACATTGTTTTAATTCTGATTCACTATATAGGAAATGATGTTGTCTTGAACCATCTATCACCAGTAATTTTTTACGGGGAACTACGAAAGCAAATGTATTATTTTTTATTAGGTTTGGGATAGTCGTTATTTTGAATATATGGTACTGATGGGCCGAAGCATAGAGTAAAGAAATCTATAGAGACCGAAAATGTATGGGAGAAATTCTCACATATATTGTCCCCAATTGCAGAATCTAACAGCGCCGCATTTTTCTAACTATACACTAGAAAATGTATTTGCTTATTATGATTGATGCCATCTGGCTGCCAATTTCTGTATTGATTCCCTTTGCGTGCATTCTTACATGCAGTCATTGTGTGCTCTATGGCTCTATACACAATGATGCAGCTTTGAAAGTAGTTCGCAGAGAAATACTTAATGAAAATGATTTAACCTTTCATTCTACAGAGAATATTTTTTTTTTTTTTGTATTGACTGGAAAACACTTCATCGAAGGAATAATTAATTTAATTTAGGGCAGAAAAAAAGGAATTGTTGCAGTTTCACATATACACATACTATGTTTCCATGAGCCAGAATTGAGTTAGGATTGAGTTAGTGTTAAGTTTTGCTGGCTGAGTTAACTCGATGCTGTTTCCATGAACGGGTTGAGTTAATTGAATACTTCATACAAAGTAGTCGTATTTGTGTTGGATAAAACAACCCTTCCGCACTATTCTAACTGATATGTACATATGTATACAAAACCCAACTCAACTCGACTGGTTTCGTGGAGTTAAGATTGAACGAAACTCAAATCACTTCTCGTTTCCATTAGCATTAATTCGGATCCAATTCGGATTGAACTCTGCATGGAAACACAGTAATATATCCGGCGGTCGATTTCACTGAAATGAAAGCTAAATATTGCTGGTCACGAATAATGTAAAATACATTTTTCGCGACAACAGCCCCTATTTATTGGAAACTACCATTAAACAATTTTCATACTCCGTATGTAGATATTATGTAATATAATCGAACATTCGTGAAAAATGCACATTGTACCTATGTACTATAATACAGCATGTCGTACATGAAACATAGGACATTAATTAATGTCTTCCTTAAGAGGTAAAAACTAGAACAGTGGGCAACATTTCCTTTTATTGGAAATTCTTCATAAAACTTTGGGGGAGGGATGCGACTTCAGCTCGTTTCCGCACCACCTATGAGATAAAGCATTTGGTGCGTTTTTTTTTCGTAGTGGTTTCCCCTGTAGGCCTATTCCACAAAAATCATTTATTGTTTTATTAATCTGTCAAATCTATTAATAAACTACTCATTTAAGACTTACTTTGAAATTTTACAATGCCTTAGTTTATTACGCACGCATTTGGCTTCTATACATAGAATTTGTTGTTTCTTTTCAAAAGGAATGATTTTGGATAAGTCATCATTTTGATTTTCAAAGTCGACATTTCGTACCACGTCCTGTTTTACCGAGTCAATACTTGCAATTTATCGTGGAAAGATAGAGGTTTCTTTCGTCTTTCTATCATCCACTGGCAGTGCTTTCTTATTAAAACAAGTATCGCAAAGTCAAGGATTTTTAATCTATGCTCTTCGCAAATCTGAGTATTCAACCAATCGGGATAATGTTGGTTAGTTACCCTAATGCAAAGCTCTAAAATTCGTTGCTTTATGTTCTTTTCGTGAAAATTCGTTTTAAAATATGTATGAAAACATTTAAAATGTAATAAACATATTTTGAAAAACTTATCAGTTGGACTGTTTAAAACAGTTCCCTTTACAGAGCTAAAAGTTTTAAATAATATCAAATAGTCTGCTGGCATTTTCATTTCCCTCGTGCCGTCTATTATATTCTCACGACATTTGTTGCAAGATAATTTTTCCAATCATATTGAAGGCAATATATCCCGAAAAGTACTTAGCCGAATTTTGTTCAATTAAATTTATATTGAAAAAGTCTAAAACATTTTCGGTTTCCTGGACAAATTCTTCTGTTCTATCAGTCACTTCATTTCCTTCCTCCGCAAGATAGGTAAATTTTTTGTCTCTACTATCGATTTTGGGATCATTTCCGTTTTCAATATTTTCATCTAATATCTGATCAGAATATATGGTGTCAGGAATGCAGTTGGATCTATCTGAAATCATCTCTGCCAAAACCATATTTTTTGACAACAAGTGTCTTATGTGGTATTTTTCTATTTTCTACAATATCCTGCTGTAATTTTGCAGTTAATATATTTGGCATTTGGTACTGTCTTTATCTGGTCTAGTAAAACGAAAATTCCATTAATGCTCTGTATGATTCCGTCAAAAGCATATACTTTCGATTTTCTTCCTGTTTGAATTAAAGTTATATTTTTTACGTAGAATTTCATTTCATTTAAAAATTTCACTGCAAATTTATTATCAAGTGATAGTGGTTTTTTATATGGGCTGTAAAAGGACACATATTTAATATTAAAAATATCGAATAAGTTGTTGAATTTTTCAATAAAATTTGCAGTTGATTCAGCCTTATGAGTAATATTATCATTAAATTTCTTCAACTCATTTAAAACACGGATGGCTGATGCTACAGACCAACTTAATATTTGTATAGCAGGCTTTGCTTTCATTTTTTGAAAGTTGTTGGGTTCTATGTATTCTTTCTTAAGTTTTGGAGACATTTTCGTTGTTTTGTTAGCATCAGCTTCATACAATGCTTTAATAATATCTCATGAAACAATACCATCAGAACTGTGTAGATCAAATTTAATTATTGTATTTCGCACAGATTTTTCTAAATGAATAAAATCATATAATGCTGTTACTAAACCAGAATCACATTGAAATGTTGGGTGATCCTTGGTAACTCCAAGTGATTTATAACAATTTCTATTATTAGAGCCTTGATAATGTGGCTACCACATGTATGTTGTGCTTTTTACATTCTGATATAATTTTTAAGATAAAATCTTTTAACTCTTCTGCTGTAGCAGGTCCAGCAAATATTAAATGCCCAATAACATAGGCCCACTTGGAAAATAAACCTCTTATTAAAAAAGTACAAATTTCTTTCCCACATTCAGGCTTCCTATTCAGCCCATTGTCACAAACGCCTTCAACCAAATCTTTTTTTATATGGTACTGGAGGTCAGATCGAATACGAATTTCATCGAAAACGAGAAATAAATAATAATAATTAAATAAGTCATCAGAATTTTCAAATATCGGGATAATTTTTTGTAGTAGCTCTACATAAATCCCAGGTGAAATATTTTTAACAGACAAATAGGCGTTTAACGTATCTGGACACGGTAAATTAAACTTTAAACTTCGCATATATTTGTATAATTTTGAGGACTTATAATAAAATGAATGGGCCAGTAAGCTCTCTTTTCTCGGCCATCGGGATGTTTTGTGCTTTTTTCTTAGTAACATCCTGCAAAAAGTTTACGGTCTACTTGAAACATACCTTAAATTTTCAACGTGCTGTATTATATCCGTCTTCTTGTAATTCACCTTCTCCATGTATTTGCATTTTTGTTTAAAAGAACAAGCTTTTTTTCGGACTTGTAATAATTTTAAATACCTTCCTTTCCAAAGATTAATCGTTCTATCTTTTTTCATACAGGATTCGCAAGCTCTTTCAACGATTACATGAGAATATAATTTTTTCACTAAAAGTTTCCTTATTCGTTCAGGCGTTTTAAATATTAGACAATCCTCGATAATTATCGGGGCTTCCAGCCACAATTCCCGTTTCAGCGTTTTCATTATTTGGAACACATTTTTCATAAGTGCGATTTCCTGATTTGTTTACTTCTAAGGTAGTCGTAATTTCAAAATCATCCGTTAAAAACAGGGAAGAATAAGCTGAACGAGATAACCGAGTTGTAGCAAAATCTGCTTTTTTGAAATGCTTCTGGCAAATAAAATGTCGTCCCCTTTCTAAAGTTAGTCCTGTAATATTACACCATTCGTTGAATCTTTCAGACCCATATAAAGGCCAAGAAATAAATTTAATTTGCGGATCGCGTTTTGATGATGACTCACAATGCACTAAAGCGCATTTATAATAATGTTTTTTTTTCTCCATAATAAGAATTAAACTGATCGTCTTCTGCCATTTTGTCGGGAAAACGTGGATCCTTTTCGAAAATTTCTTCAGATATATTTTAGTTTGAAGGTCCTGCGTCAAAAGAATGCTGCCCCGTCTACTTCAGTAACAAAAAAATTTTTTTCCAAAAGATATGACCAGATAGATACCTATCACCAGATAGATACCTACATAAAGCATTACAAAAAAATTAGCTAAATTTTTTAATTAATTTTGACCGAAGATGGCTCAAAAGAAGCTGAAGGATTCAAGGATCATAAATATAAAATTTTCTCCAAAAGGTGTCCCTTTGGTTTCCGAAAGAAACGCAAATCGGCTATAGTAAAATTAACTAAAAATTCAGGGATCGTCTTCTGCCATTTTGTCGGGAAAACGTGGATCCTTTTCGAAAATTTCTTCAGGGCGGGCCTATGCTCACACCTAGTGGTCGCTAAGTGTTTTGTCTACCGTTGTTTTTTTTTTGTGGGTTTTTTATATATATATATATATATATATATACTGGGTGCTCCGTAAGTAAAAGTAATGCGCTATATTTAAGTTAGATAGCTGAGATCTAGAAAAATCATGGAGAAAAAGTGGTACTAAGATCCGTAGTTTGGCGGTAGGGGGGTTTTGTGATTTTGGGTACTTTCTTCATTAATACCCTGTAACTTTGTTTGTTATACATTATGTAAAGATGGCTTATGGATGATAGCAGATCGCTTAAGATATCCAATGGATGTATAATTACCTCGATAAAAAAAAATTGAAAAAAATTCCTAATTTTTTAAATTTTAACGATTTCCCCACCAAAATGCATGACCACCATAGCACGTTCTTGCAAGATTTGCAAACCTCAGAATGTTACCTTTGATTTGAATTTCCACGTGTACTTACCTACATGCAACCGTTTTCTACATAAATCTGTTTTTATTAAATTTACTCTATTTACGTGTAAAATGAGGTATACTTGATGATTCACAGAATGTTATAAGGAAAATAGGGAATGTGTAGCTATATCTCTTTAACGCATAAATTAACTTCTTAGAGCTTGCACGGGACTCCATACATGAGCAAACGGAAAGTACTTTCCCAACAGAGTAGTCTACGCGGCAAGCAACATCACTAAAATTCAGGAGTATCTATTTGAACTTTCGAACAACGAAGTTCAAAAAATACCAAACCACCCAAACCCACTTATAAACAATCTGCCGGACCTTTTCATACCGGCAAACTTTAATTACCTCTCACCCCTGCTTTTAACAAAGCCCGAGGCTGGAAACATCTACCATCGATATAATGGTGAAATAAATTTCTACGATCATAAAGGTGATTACTACCGCAGGTAATCAATCACATTTCAGCCACGTATGCTCACAGAGTGTCTGAAGGAAACCAATGCATTAGGAACAATCGATTCCTAAACTCTTCCAAAAAACCACATCCTATCCACTCATATCTCCTTCCCTCAACCTCCTACTAACAACAAACTCCAAAGGAGAACGACATGAAGTACGACTAAAACGGCGCATTATAGGTAAAGGAAAAGACGATAGTGAAACGGAAAGTTACCAAGTTACGAAAGGACAACTATCAACAAAAGGGACAAGAGACGACATCAAACCGAACTGAGGGCTAAAAATGAGCCCCAACGATTAAATAAAGACAATGAAGAGAACGTTCGAGACAAACTACGACAACCGTAAAAGGAACAAGTAAAAAAGCTAATATTGGTCTAAGACCAATTCTTATGATACCCTAGATGAATGTCGGTATGAAATTTCGTGTGGGTACCCATTTGAGCAATTTTGATTTTTGCAGTGGTTTTTCGCATATATTTCTAGAACGGTTCGTCGGACAGAAAAAATGATTAAAACAAATTTTATAGGATTTCATATTCTGAAGAAGTTTTTAGCACAATAAAAATGTCTTGGACTGATCGTTTTCACAGTATACATAAAAAACCTAAATTTTTATATGGCAACACCAGGGATGGGTTGCCCGATTTAGTCCATTTTTGAAGCTTTATTTGCTAGTACAATGAAAACCCAACGTACCAAATTTCAGCTTTCTACGTCGACGCGCTCTCAGGCAGTGTCCAAATATATAGTGAAAAACGAAAGTTTTGTATGGCAACTCCACGAAGGAGTTGCCCGATTTGTCTTATATTCGAACTTAATTTTACTTTTTTTTTTGAAAGTCCGTGTACAAAATTTCAGCTCTCTAAGTATACGCGTTCTCGATTTATCGTGCGCACAGACGGACGGACGGACAGACGGACGGACATGCAAACATCAAAATAACTTTTAATATTATGCGTGGGTGTCCAATCCATTTTGCTCTACCATCATTATTTCGAGGTGTTACAAACGGAATGACAAACTTAGTATACGCTATAGATTTCATCTAGGGGGTAATACAGATTTCATTTAGGGGATACAAATACAATTAAATGTCGATTATGTTTGTCATAGGACGAGGAAGCTATCATTAAATATAACAAGCTTAATTCACGTTATTTTAAAGACGTCAGTTAATGTTTAATTAAAATCAAAGATAGTTTAATTTGAACGATAATTAATTCAAGTTGCTCAGGTCGGCTGTGTGTCAAAATTATTTTGATAAAATAATTATTTGAATTATTTCTCCCACAAAGATAGTTATCATTCCCATGCAATTAAAAATGTTATCCGGAGATAATGGGAGATAATGAAGAAATTATCCAAATACACAAAACCCCACACCACCAAACCGACGCATCTTACCCACTTTTCTACGTATAATTTGTTACTTGCTTCGACCTCAGCTATGAAACCCTAAAATATAGTGCACTATCTACTACTATAAATAGGTATTATAATCCCTTTAGGTTTTATCAAAATTATGATGAACTAACTCACATAAAAGCACCTTTAGTCCAGTCAGTAGGGGTTTTTGCCCTACAAAAGGTGGGGTAGTTGTGATTTTTATATGTTATTTAGTTCCGGGCCCCGATGAAAAAACTAAGTTTTCACAGTTGGGTGGGAGGGGGGGGGGGCCCTCATCTTGGATTAAAGGTGCAAAAATTGTTTTTTCCATAATAATTTATCAACGGTTGATCCTACGACAAAAATGTAAAAACAGACTAAATTCTTCTTTTTTGTATAAACACCATAACGACAATAACTCCTAAGAGGAGAGGATTAAAGGGCCTACTGAGCAGTCGTTGGAAAGGCCATGAAGCTCTGCATATAATCAGCTCTGTAAACGACGATACACCTTGCACTTTTTAAGATAGAGGGTGTTTTGTGAAGGACTAGCATATTTTCTTATCACCAAGTAACTCCAAAAGGCGGCATCTCACCCCCCTTGCCATACAAATTTTTGTTTGACTAGGTGGCTACTGTCAGCTAAGGTCACCATGGATGAAACACCCTGTATAAAGGGTACCATACATTTTTTTGGAAGAATGTTCACGTTTCCGCAGTAACTTGTTACACATTAAATTTACAAAAAAATGGTTTATCCAAAAACTTTTGGGAACTTAGTCATCTTCAAATTTTTAATTTTAACATTTTTTGTCGTAGGATCAACCATTGAGGAATTATTGTGAAAAACCAATTATTTGTAAATTCAATCGAAGATAACGGACGGCGTGGACCCCCTCCAAGGGTGAAAACTTAAATTTTTAATCAGGGCTCGGAACTAAGTAACATATATAAAAATCACAACTACCCCACCTTTTGTAGGGCAAAGGACTATTTGCTTGAAATACATTATTTTCTGTTATTTTATTTAAAACCAGGACTAACAAAATCTTCTGAGTCTTACAGGAGTTGCGATTAAGTATTCCAAAAATTTATGATGAAACTTATTCATCTCTCAAAGGAAAATTTTATCGGTTAAGACTTACACGCCCACATATATCACGCTTTATTAAAATATAATACAAGAATAATTTATATTATCTAAATTGCAGTGCCTTTATGTGAATTGTTCGAGCCTTTAAAGTTTTTACATACCTTTTCCCTTGTAAACGTTTAACAAAAAATGGATACTAGATGCTTTAATGCTTTAGCTTTATGCTTTATGCTTTACACTATAACACTACACAAAAAACTATTAGAAAGTTTATATAACAACAAAATTATTGCATTATTATATTCAAATTTGGATATAAACCACTTTGCCGAGAACTCTGCTCAAAATCTGGAAATCTAATAAGCGAATAACAAAAAAATATTACAAAACAAATTTGCCCATCAGTATTAGGCATCAATAAAGCCTTCTTAAACACAGTCATAAGGTTAACAAACAAAAAAAAATTAAATCTAATTTTTACTACACTCAGAAGTACAAATTCACAACAACAATATTTAATATTGTTGCTGTTCTAGTTCTCTGATGCAAGTTGATGCAGTGTTTTCCAGTCAATACAAAAAAAAAACAAAAAAAAAATTCTCTGTAGAATGAAAGGTTAAATCATTTTCATTAAGTATTTCTCTGTGAACTACTTTCAAAGCTGCATCATTGTGTATAGAGCCATAGAGCACACAATGCACACAATTTCTCCCATACATTTTCGGTCTCTATAGGTTTCTTTACTCTATGGCCGAAGTTAAAGGGACCAATAAAAGAAAGGAAAGCTTACCTTTTACGAAAAAGATATTCGTTTCTAAAATTTTGTAGAACAAATCTACGAAATCTGATTTCGCCGGTATGGGTAAATTCATGTTATCTGGCAAATGTGGTTGTATTTTAGTCAATTCATTCAATAGATTCTTGATGAAACAGACTCCCTCCCTACCCCATGCGAGGCCCAACGTAGTCCTTACATTCTAAAATATTTGCAGTGTTCTTATGTAAAAGTGACAAAAGTTTGATTTGAATAGCTCCTCCGCCATAAACTACTATTCATACAGAAAAATGGCGTTCTGTTAATCTTAAGCTTGCTTTCTTATCTTCCGAACCGTAATAAAATTTTCATACCTTTGCTGACAAAATTATTTAAAAAAATTTATCTTAACCAAATGACTACGATTCCTCAAATAAATCATTATAATGTCGCTGTGTCGTCATGGCATGCCGTGGGCTGATGATATCGAATGTAGCTGCCTACAGATTCGGACTACGGCTGCACATACACACATGCCATTATCACTCAGCAGAGAGGTATTGAGCGTAAATTGGTAAGGTTACTTTGTAATCAAAACTGTTTTATTATTTTGTTAAGTAAGGTATATAGAAAGTGTAGAAGACTATTTTCCTGTATGGATAGTAGTTTAGACTCTATGGCATATATAAAGCCAATGTTTAGCACTTTTCCATAAGTATAAATAATAATAAATATAATAAAAAATAAATAAATAAAAATAATAAATGAAGTATAAATTTTAGAAAACGGACTAAGCACGCACACATATAGATTTCTGTTTCATGGCTTGGGAAGTATTTTCGAGGGTTTTGATTCTTCGCATTCAGAACATATGGATGTATTTTGCCATTTAAAGCAGACATAATAATTTCGACAAGGTTATTTTGAGCGTTTGAGTATTGGTTCACCAGAAGCGAAAAAACAGAAACCAATTGGTTCAAATGGAGTAATGACTCATTTAAGAATTTGCTCATTTGTTCTTCGTTTGTAATATTTTTCATTAAATCTATTAAGAAATTTATTTTGCCCTCATGTTCATTTACCTTTTCCAATATTTTTAAACTAGAATTTAGTTGCTCCAAAGTTGATTCGAAGATCGAAGTTTGTGCCTGTACCAGTTTTTGCAGATGCTGTTCGTTTTCATTCAGAACTTGAATCTGTTCATCATAATATTTCGCGTCGTCTTCATCTAAGACACCAAAAAGAAATTTAGCAGCATTTCCAATAATATTTATTGCGCCACGCTTCTGAATATCTTGCTTATTTCCTCCCAATAACTCTCTAATAAGTTCGTCTCTCAATTTCATGTTGTCAATTGTACTACTCATCACGGTGATATAAGCTTTACAATCTGCTGGCTTAATATTTTTTTCTTTTAAGTAGCTGCAGAAATTCTGAACTTTCTCGTGAAGGTGTATAATCTCTTTATATTGAAGGTGAAAATTTTCTAAATCTAAGTAAACCAAGAATTTCCATTTGTCGTTATATAATTTTAGGCCACCGATCTGCTCATAGTAGAGTCCTGATCTGTTCCATAATGGTCTATTAAAACGGAGTTCGTCCTCACCGAGTATGCCGGAAACCAGGATTTGAATATAAAGTACGAATATGATATAGTACCTGAAAACCAGAGCATTTTATTGCTTGTATAACCTTAACTGATTATTGTGTACTTTAGTTGGTTTGTTTTTAACTAAATTTAAACTATTTACTTTATTTTTTCGAATAACCTTATAAGGACCTTTCCATAAGGACATGAGTTTCTTGCATTTTCCTTTCTGTGAGGCTTGGTCTTTTAGGAGGACCAGATACCCAGATACGTAGCTTTGTCATAAGACTGCTTAGACTGTTCCTTTCTTTTAATAAGGTTCTCACGGGCTATAGCATGACTGTGTTGCAGACGTGATTTTACTTGTTAGCGTAAATTTCGTAATTATAGCATAATTCTGGAGGTTTGGATATAGTTGTAGGAAGTTCACATTTATTGCCGAATAGTAATTCAAAAGGGGTGAATAAAGTGGATGTGTGTGGAGTGGTATTATGAACAAAAGTCGCATACTTAATCCACACATCCCAATCAGTTTGTGATTTGCTAATATATTGACGTAGGTACTCTATGAGGTCGCGATGGTGACGCTCCAAAGATCCGTTTGATTGAAGTCTGTAGGGGCTGGTTTGAATTTTGTTAATTCGAAGCAATTTTCACACTTCTTTTAAAAGATTGCTTAAAAAATTCCTTGATCGGTAAGTAAGTACATTCTGTGGAGTTCCATATTTGAAGACGATTTCCGCAATGAACACCTCGGCTATTGTGTGAGCCTCTTGGTCAGGTATAGGAATTGCACCGGAAAACTTCGTGAGGTCGTCAATGAAGGCAAGTAAATATTTATTACCTTGTTCACTGACAGGATAAGGACCACAGATATCCAGAGAGATTTTTTCGAATGGCCTTTTTGCTGTCGTTGTTACAGTCATTGGTTCCTTCGTCAACTTGACAACTTCGTTCTTTTGACAACCAGCACACTTATTTATGAAACGTTTTATGTTAGAGTACATATCCTTCCATTTATAATATTTACGGATTCGATGAAATGTCCGATTCACTCCACAATGTCCGCCCACTGGAGTCACATGAAATTCTTTTAGGATCCGTTCTATTTCCTCTTCTGAATCTACGCTCTTGGTATTACACTGGTATATTGAAGCAGATAATATGGAGTCCTTAAAAATATATCGATGTCCAGTGGTATACTGGTTATTTTTACACAATGCAGCTCATTATACAGAACAGATATAGTCGAAAATATAATGTGAAAATTATCGAATTCTTTCTGAAATTTCGGTGTTACTACTTACCTCTGTTACAACTAGCCCCCAGCTCCCCTACTTTACAAATTGGGGAATCGTTAATAAGAGCTCGTAAGTTTTTGCTCATGATTAGGGGACAACAATAAAGATTTGGTTATATTGAGAATGTCATGCCTATTGATGAACACTACGATGTTTTTCTCGTCAGCGTCTTTCACGTTATCTTCCTTTTCTGTAATAGTGATTTTACTAATTATTGTTTCCGATGGGTCGGTTTTCATATACTGCTCGTAAGTCTGACAATGTTGGATTTCTGACGATGAGTTTTCTACTGATGGTTTAGAAGCTCCGTTTTCCTCAGGAACTCGGTTATTACTTCGTTGAGAACGGGTGGATACCTTATACATCCGACTCAAACAGTCTGCGTTAGAGTTCGATTTGCCTGGCTTGTACACAATGTCATATTCATACTCCTCCAGTGCCAAACGCCAACGCATCAGCCTAGAGCTTGGGTCTTTGCAATTGAAAAGATAAATTAGAGGCTTGTGATCAGTGCAAATTTTAAACCTTCTCCCGTAAAGGTATGGACGAAAATATTTTACGCTCCAGATAATACTCAGCATCTCTAACTCAATTGTGGAGTAGTTCCTTTCACTTTTATTAAAGGTTCTTGATGCGTAAGCGATCGGAAGATCCTTACCAATTAAACCTTGCGATAATATGCTACCTATTGCTTGATAGCTGGTATCTATACTAAGTATAAAATCTTTTGAGAAATCCGCGATTGAAGAAGTGGAGGATTGATAAGCTTTTCCTTGAGAATATTGAAAGCTTCTGTACAAATTGCAGTCCAATTGTATTTAACATCTTTCTTTAACAATTTATTGAGAGGTTGGGCAACTTTAGCGAAGTCTTTAATGAAACGGCGGTAATATCCAATTAATCCAAAAAACTGTTTAATTTCTTTTTGGTTTTTGGGTATTGAAAATTTCTTAACACATTCTATTTTAACGGGATCAGGAGAAACGCCACTCTCACTAATCACGTGGCCTAAATAAGCTAGCTCTCTTCGCAGGAAATTACACTTTTCCGGTTGCAATTTCAAATTATTGATTCTAAGCCTATCGAAAACTTCTGTGAACTTATCATTATGTTCCTTAAGAGTCTGACCATGAACCACTATGTCATCCATGTACACAAATGTTTTGAGACCTTGTAACCCCACCAAAACGCTGTTCATTAATCGTTGAAAGGACGGTGGGCCATTTTTTGCACAAATGGCATTCTCACAAATTCATAATGATTATATGGCGTACTGAATTCCGTCTTCTCTCTATCCTTAGTAGAAAAAAATTCGAATTTCCCTTGGAATCGAGAATTTCAACAATATTGGGAAGCGGATAAGAATCGGCGATTGTGACCTCGTTGAGCTTCCTAAAATCAACCACTATACGCCATCTCCTATAGCCATTGGAATCTGGTTTTTTAGGGACCACCAATAATGGAAAGTTCCATGGACTCTTTGATTGAGCAATGATATTGTCTCTTTCCATCTACTCAACTTGTTGTTGGATTTCGGCCTTTTGTGCGAAAGGTAAACGATAGGGTTTAACATAAATTGGACTTTGAGTAACTGTAGGGATATTATGAACTGAAGCGTTAGTACATGTCAACTTATCACCTTCTAGATAGAAGAGGTCTTGATACTCGACACAGACACTCAGTATTGCTTCACTTTCCTCAGTACTCATATGATCCGTCACGATAAGGCCTTTGAGTTTCCTTATTCTCTCATAATCACGCTTAAAATCGTCATTTGCTTGTATTCTAAAAATATTGAAGTCAGATAAATCTACCAATTGAGCAGTATTAGGATCAAAAAATTTATCCTCCTCAGCAGGATTTATGATAGTTATATAACATATGTTATTTATCGGTCTGAAAATAGCATTCCCCAAAATTAGGCCATTTTCCAACTGCTGTGATAAAGATAAGCACTCTCTTTTTATACTGGTCTTAACTTTTACAATACGCTCAGTACGAGCGGGAATATTAATAACAGGAATGGATGATATCAAGTCTATGGAATGCAGTTTATCAGAAAAAGGTATAGATACTTGTTTGTTGCATAATTAATAACTGCTTGATATTCTTCCAAAAAATCTTTGCCTAGTATCCCGTCGTTCAGTAGAGGGAAATCATCGTTGACTATGTGAAATGGGTGTATGAGGTGATGCTCACCGAATAATAATTTTGCATAACATATACCCAATGTATGGATTGTATTATCAGTTATTCCTTTCAGTTCCGCGTTAAGTTGCGGATAGATTGTGTGATCACCGTTTGTCCTAGATAGTTTTAAAATGCATATATCGCTACCGCTGTCAACCAATAAATTTACCTTCTTACTTACAGAAAGGTCAGTATGGATATTAATTGAATCAATCTTGTTCGTGTTTTATAGAGAAACTTTGTATGGTAGGTATGCTTTTAAGGAGAGGGTTATTTGTTTTAGAATTTAACCTTATACTTTTCATAAAATGTTGTTCCTTTTCACAAGATTTAATATTAGTACGCCGATATTTGTCGTTGATATGCGCATTAGTATTTGTATGATCATTTTTACTGATGCTTGTTCCAGAATTGTTAGACTTAGAACTGACAGAAATTTGGATAGGAGTTAGTAATACAATTAGATAAATCATTTTTATTGAAAGACTGGCCCAAATACGCCTTCAGGTGGGTCGTTGCAAATTTCGGACGCTGGTCGGTCCACCTGTCAGTCCACCGCGTCCCTGAAAATTTCCCGAATCATTACGAACCCTTTGCGAACTTTGCCCTTGATTTGTGGTGACCCTATTTTGTTCATTGTACTGTCTTTTGCGACAATCTCTTATGTGGTGTCCTCGAAACTTGCAATAAGAACACGTTACGACGTTCATTCGGTGTACGTTTGGTGTCTGATATTGTGGTTTTATATTGGAGGGAATATTTGGTACCTTAGGGGAAGAGAAACTTCGAGGGTTCCATTTTAAATAACAATCTCTGGAGAGATGACCTACTTTATGACAATAAGAACAGTTTGTCGTGCGATTTGAGGTTATTTTCATCCTACAAGATTTCTCCTCTTCCACGGCAGTCTCTACTGCATCGTTCAGTTTCTCAAATCTGCAGGCCTTTATTATAAGCTTAAGTAGATCTTGAAGTCCTTCGACGAAAGCCTTTAGAGCCGTTTTAGAATTTAAACTTTCAATTATAGAAATTATAGAAATAACACAAGCATCATTAAGATCTATTAAGAGTCTTTCAACTCTGTTTGCAAAGGAACGCACGTCTTCACTGAAAAGTTGTTTGCAGGAAATTAAATCTGATTGGATTTGGGCAAGTGTTCTTCTTTCAAGGTATTGGTTCTGAAGGATCGCCTTAAGTTCATCCCACTTAGAAAAAGACTTGTATTTAATAATATTGTAAGCAGCTCCTGATAGCCTGCTCTTTACAATATTAAGAAAAGTGGGAACATCCTCCGCTTTTAAACCTTTACCAACAATATCACAACAACTTTTAAATTTGTGAAAGCTATCCCTATCTCCCTTAAACTCGGGGATGAGTTTTAGAGCGAAATCCTTGTCTAAAGCCACAGCCATAACCTCGATTGAATCACTTCCCGTTTGAAAAACTTCGTTCAAGTATATTTCTTTGATGACCTCGAGCTCAACAGGTTCAGAAGAATTTTTGGGTTTTGATATAACAGATCCTAAAATTGAAAGTTTCGCAAGCGAAGTTGATTCGAATGTTGTTTCTGACGGACGCAAATCAACGACAAATATCGGCGTACTAATATTAAATCTTGTGAAAAGGAACAACATTTTATGAAAAGTATAAGGTTAAATTCTAAAACAAATAACCCTCTCCTTAAAAGCATACCTACCATACAAAGTTTCTCTATCAAACACGAACAAGATTGATTCAATTAATATCCATACTGACCTTTCTGTAAGTAAGAAGGTAAACTTATTGGTTGACAGCGGTAGCGATATATGCATTTTAAAACTATCTAGGACAAATGGTGATCACACAATCTATCCGCAACTTAACGCGGAACTGAAAGGAATAACTGATAATACAATCCATACATTGGGTATATGTTATGCAAAATTATTATTCGGTGAGCATCACTTCATACACCCATTTCACATAGTCAACGATGATTTCCCTCTACTGAACGCGCCAAGCGCAAAGAAACACACGCAGGCAGGCACACTCACACACTCACACAAACACCCACGCATACACGCACAAACACACACACACACCCACACACACGCTCACACACACAGGCAGCTTGCCTGCGTGCTCGTGTGTGTGTGTGTGCCTACCTCTGTGTGTGTTTCTTTGCGCTTGGCAAATATACCCTAGGTGGGTATATTACTTAGGGCAGGTAAAGTTACGACCTACAACAATGCGTAATCCCTTGACAATAGGTGTGCGCTTCGCAAAGTATTTTTGACTAGATTAATTTTCGCAAATATACCGATTCAGGTATTTGAATTAGTGCATAGATACTTGACCGATATGATAGGTGAATTTCTACCTGGGATGTGAAAGTGGTGGCTTTATTTTGGCTACATAGGGACTAAGTTGATAATAAAGCGAAACAATGGTTGAGGTCACGGTACAGAGAATACAAGGTATTCTCATTAAACTTTGACACATGAGCTGTGACGAACTTTCGCCCACTAATATATATACATTTCTATTGAAAAGACAGTGAGAGGAGAGAGAGAATATTGTAATAATAATATAAATCTGTAAATGTTTATATATATATATTATTAACTAAGTAGCTAACTCGACCTTCCGCCCGTTCTGTAAGTCGCCAGAATGAAGACTCTACAGCAGTATCGTAAGAAGAGTACGAAGAGTTATATGAGAAGGGATTTTTCTCATTTAATACCATTAAACTACTATGGTTTACAATAGTTTGTTTACAACTCGGCCATCCTGTGGCACACTGTCCTCAGTGGTTGTCCTAGTGAACTCCATCTGAGTTACGTGCTGCATTTCGTTCGTGATTCACTAAGGAATGCCCAGGATTTCCTCATCGAGGAATGCCGATCTGTAATTTCATTTAGAGGAACACAGCATCTCAATTGAAAATCTCATTTAGAGGAACACACAGCATCTCAATTGAAAATCAATTTAGAGGGACACACAGCATCTCAATTAAAAATCACATTTAGAGGAACACACAGCATCTCAATTGAAAATATATTTAGAGGAACACACAGCATCTCAATTGAAAATCAATTTAGAGGAACACACAGCATCTTTATTTCAAATCATCAAGGAACACAAAGCGTCTTGGAATTAATATATTTATTTTCAAGAATCCATAATCCAAATATTTCCTAAAACTTAACTATAATAAAAGAATGTAACTTATTTGGACTTAGCTTAACATTAATAATACATTTTCTTTTATTACTCACTTATTTCAATGCTGTCGTCGTCTGTCTTGTATTCATGTAAGTCAAAATCTGACAGATAGCACCATGGTTTAAGTTTATCTGCTGCATAGACTGACTCAAACTTCTTCTGACTCACCTGCGTTGTTTCCGTGTCGCCAATGACATACCGATCGTTTGGAAGTACTTTCTTAACGATGTACGGGCCTTTAAATCTTGCAAGCAACTTACGGGATTGTCCAGTAGCGGAGTGCTCTGCCCTAATCAATATTAAATCTCCTTCAATATAGTTTTTTGGTTTTTTATGCGTACAGTTGAACTTTTCAGCCTGCTGCACCTGTAGTTCATCCATACGTTTTTTAACCTTTTCCCGTAAAATAGACAAAGGAATGGTTTCCTCCTCATCGTCGGATTCGTCGCAATGTAAAGCAATGCTAAGATGGTTCGCCAAATGACTCCTTGGTGTGAATGAAAATAACAGTTCTTGAGGAGTTTTCCCAGATATTCTATGCTTGAGACTGTTGAGCCCCCATTGAATTGCTGGTAGATGTTCTTTCCAATCTCGTCCATCTTGTCTCGCTGTCATGCTGGTTAGGGAGGCGCCAACAGTTCGGAAATATCTCTCGATCTGACCATTTGCCCTAGGTGTACGCACTGCAGTTAAAATATGACGAATGCCATTTTCGTTGCAAAATGCTTCAAATAATTTTGAAGTAAATGAAGTTGCCCGGTCATTGATGATTTGCGTATCGTAAGAAGAGTACGAAGAGTTATATGAGAAGGGATTTTTCTCATTTAATACCATTAAACTACTATGGTTTACAATAGTTTGTTTACAATATGTACGGTCGTCATGTGATAGTAAATGATGATAAAGAAAGGTCGTTGTTATGTATCACCAAGATGACCGTAGAGAAGATAGGAGAAGCTTTGTAAAAGCAGACCTCCGCTACTAAGACGGGCGCAGCTGTAAACAGCAGATGTCCGTTAGTAGGTATGATGGGCGCAGCTGTAAACAGCAGATTCCAAGTGAAATAAAAGACTACTTGCTGTTTGTGATTAACTAAATCAATTGATTGTTTATTGGAGTATCGCTACTTAACATATACAAACGTGAATTTTCCTAGCCTAAACTAAATTAATATTAATGTACATTATACACGTTAAAACTAAACCGCTTATTTGCACTTATGTGCTTAACTCCGGCAGAAAGATGTGACGCAATATAATTGACCCGTATTACGCTGGTTGCAAAAATGTAAACAAACGCATGTAAACAATTACAGTCGCTTCTTAAGGTTGTGACATATATTTTGTTTAGTGTATGTTTTGTTTAATTGCAATTAATCAATCGATCGCATTTATTGTGATTGATTAATTGAGCGATGGGTTTTGGGTCAATTGAATAATGCAAGAATGCAGAATGTGCATTCTTGTATTTTGAATTGATTAGGAAATTGTTTTTGCAAATTCACAATTCAAATTATTAGAATGAACCTAAAACGAACAAGTAAAAAACAGGGAGTGAAAATAACAATTGTTTTCATTTTTTCTAACCAAAAAATCATTTAGAAAATGTTATAGGAGGATTGATTGGAATGTAGCATTATGATTCTTATTACCGAATGTTCACAAATTTCCTTTACTTTTTAAATTTATGATTTTTATTCGAAATTATAAAAAGTAACTGCCTTATTAGATTTATATTTTAAAAATCAGAAATAAAAATCAAAACCCGATTTTCATTTTAATTTAAAAAATCAAATATAAAAATCAACAAAAAATCTAGACCAATTCTTATGATAACTTTTAGACTAAAGCCCGTATGTTATGTGCATCCACTCTCATTTTGTCGTACAATCTTCGGCATATTTAGAACCATATTTTTCACGCGGAAAACAATTTTGTGAAATTAAAATCATTTATGATTCTCATCGATTTTTAAAATAAAAATCATTTGTGATTTTTATTTTTGATTTTTAAAATAAAAATCAGCGATTTCTATTTTTGATTTTTAAAGTAAAAATCATTTCCCGATTTTTATTCTTGATTTTTTAAATAAAAATCGGTTTTTAATTTTTTATTTTTAGAAAGAAAATCAGAAAATAATTTTTTACATATGATTTTTTTTTAAAACATTCATAACCGTTACGGTCTCTGGTAAAATAGCTAGAATTGGTCTAAGACCAATTCTTATGACACCCTAGATGAATGCCCATATTAAATTTCGTATGGTCACCGATCTATTCAAGTTTGATTTTTGCAGTTGTTTTTCGCATATATTTCTAGAACGGTTTGTCGCACAGAAAAAATGATTATAATCAATTTTATAGGATTTCGTATTCTGCAGAAGTTTTTAGTACAATAAAAATGTCTTGGACTGATCGTTTTCAAAGTATACGTAAAAAACCTAAATTTTTAAATGGCAACACCAAGAAGGAGTTGCCCGATTTAGTCCATTTTTGACATTTTATTTGCTAATGTAGTGAAACATCATGTGCGAAATTTCAGCTCTCTACGTCGACGCGTTCTCAGGTAGTGTCCAAATATATAGCGGAAAACGAAATTTTTATATGGCAACCCCACGAAGGAGTTGTCCGATTTGTCTCATTTTCGAACTTAATTTTACTTTTTTTTTAAAGTCCGTATACAAAATTTCAGCTCTCTAAGTATACGCGTTCTCGATTTATCGTGCGCACATACATACAGACAGACAGACAGGCAGACGGACGGACGGACGGACATGCAAAAATCAAAATAACTTTTAATATTATGCGTGGGTGTCCAATCCATTTTGCTCTACCATCATTATTTCGAGGTGTTACAAACGGAATGACAAACTTAGTATACCCCATAGATTTCATCTAGGGTATAAAAACGGAAATCACAACCGTTTTTCGTTTTAGGTTCATTCTAATAACGTAAATTGGATCCTCTGATGGTATGTAATTTTCACCATTATATTGCAAAAAAAAACTGTTATATGTAGTGGTTGGCTTTATGGGAACTGCAGTGACTCAAATGTTTCTCCAATGCATTGTCAACATCATAACAGGGACAGCAATTGTCTTTACAGTGCCTTGCGGTCCTCTGATGATTCTTCAAATGTTTTGCCATTGTTGTTTAAAATTTTTTTTTTTTTGTTTCGTAGTGCAGGGAGAGCAAATAAAATGTGTAAGTCGGTCGTTTAATTTATATTGTGTACACTAATTCTAAAACCTTCACAACTGCTATGATTGCCAAAAGAATGACAATCTGCTTATTCTCAATACTCACAGTATCTTCTATGATCAGGTTGTTCACGATCTCACCGTTATTGTCTGAGTGTTTCGAATTAGTTTTTCCCATATTGTTAAAACGTTGTCGATATTTTACTAGCTTGTAAAATTCCCTACTATATAATGGAGGTTTACCAATTGACAATCAAAATTTAAGTAAGATTCAACGCTTTCACTAAAAACATTCAAGATTCAAATATTAATTTTACTGGGAGTATTTAGTTCTTTAATCGGTTTCATTTCAAAAAAAATAATCTATTGTTACGATAACTTTAGTAGGTACGATGGGGCGCAGCTGTAAACAGCAGATGCCAAGTGAAATAAAAGACTACTTGCTGCTTGTGGTTAACTAAATCAATTGATTGTTTTTTGGAGTATCGATACTTAATTTATACAAACGTGAATTTTCCTATCCTAAACTAAATTAATGTAAATGTACATTAAACATGTTAAAACTAAACCGCTTATTTGCACTTATGTGCTTAACTCCGGCAGAAAGATGTGACGCAATATAATTGACCCGTATTTCGCTGATTGCAAAAATGTAAACAAACGCATGTAAACAATTACAGTCGCTTCTTAAGGTTTTAACATATATTTTGTTTAGCGTATGTTTTGTTTAATTGCAATTAATCAATCGATCGCATTTATTGTGATTGATTAATTGACCGATGGGTTTTGGGTCAATTGAATAATGCAAGAATACAGAATGTGCATTCTTGTATTTTTAATTGATTAGGAAATTGTTGTGCAAATTCACATCACAATATTGCGTTCGGTGTATCGTGCTTTCCTATTCATTACACGACATTTCGTCCACTGATGGTGGAGCATGGTTCGTAATGAAATATCTTGTATTCACTGTACCGTGGGTTGAGGTATTCTGACATTAACTATTTTGCTCGCTTACTTAGGAAATTACATTTCCTTCGTCGTCGACAATTTTAGAAACCTATTCCAGTACTCATTCATTCATTTAATTTTTATCGTGCCCAAATCGCCGCCCCTCACAAAATTTGAGATCTTACAGTTCCTCTTTTTACCTTCATTTTTCTGACTACCTAATGATATTGTTACGCGCCACAAAGTGATATAAGCGACATCTATCTAGGTTAGTGACATCTTAGTAAACTTTGCGTTCGACCAAGATTGACAATATCGTCACTCAAAAGAATGTTTTTCCGCTTATCCAGAAAATTTAAAAAGTGGTATTAATAACTTAAAACATAAATTGTGGCAGTTCTTACTTTCATTCAAGAAAACTATACAAAATATAGAGAATTTTTCCAATATTTATTTCTCAAGTTTAAAAGGAATTAGGTACCTACGTGAAATAAAAATTCGTGATGAAACATAAACTTTTAAGATTATAAAATATAAAATTTATTACAGCATTGTTTGTAATTATATACAAAGTGTAGTTTTAAATTTTAAACGGAAAAAACGTAAGTACATACTTAAAATATTTTCTGAATATTAGCAACAACTTAATTAAGAACTGCGTACAGAGTTTATTTTTAAAATAAAATTGATAATTTCCCTTCTTTTAGTTAATCATGGCAGCCCTATTTATGTAATATCCCGCAACATGAGAGAAAATTAAACTTAATTTGGGATGTTTTGCCCCTCTGATGGGGCATATGCTGGCTGCGATGATTTTGTATGGGAAAGGCCTGCAGCTAGCAATCTATATTATTGAAAAACAAACTAATAACATACAAAGACTGGAAACGTAGAACAGAAATATGCAACGCTTTTCTAGAATATAAAATTGACGATGCTTCGACTTGGCACTTGATGACGGGCCCAAAGAGTAAGTCAGGAATGCCTCGATCCATAAAAAATCACCATTGCCTCAACCCGATGATGCTTCCTTCGATTTTTATGCATTGGCCCCACTGACTTATAACAATGGAATGAGCGACTTGCTATTTCATGTGGCACAAAAAATATTGTGTTTCTGTATATCACCGTTAGAGCACCATTTAAAACGATTACATAAAAAACATGTAAAACTAGACCAATCAGATGAAATTTTACATCCGAAAATCGAATTAAATTAAAAAAATATATTTTCTTGTGCCCAAGTGATATTTTAATCGCTTATAAGGAATTAACCTCATTCCGGCTTTAATTTTCAAAAGTTATTCTTAACTGAATCCTGCTTATGGGCAAGAGAGACGGAGCATGGTAAACACTATCTTTACCTTATTCCTTCTGCGGTGATTGCATCTGTAACCAACGTAACAACATCAAATGGCATAAGCAAACGTTCCTGAATGCAATATTTTGTGTTGGTAGCTCCAACTCTGATAGGGCGAAAGAGAGAACTATAAAACTTGTGTCATGCTTTCCTATAGGAAAATGACAATACGCTCAGTCCATTGTTATAAGTCAGTGATTGGCCCAGGCTGAGAGCCATGCGTCGCTCCAATATAAAACCAAGAAATTTACTGGAAATTTTCTCTTTATAATTTAAACGCACTTTTGGAGGACGACAACAATTTTTATGAGCAAAAAGTGCATTTAAAGGAAAAAATTTCCAGTAAATTTCCAAAAAAAAAATGCGAGGCACTTCTCGGCCGCGGCCAATGCATAAAAATTCGAAGGAATATCCAGTAAATTTCTAAGAAAAAATTATGTGTTGACCTCAATTTTTTCTTAGAAATTGAGTGGATATTTTTTCATTAAGGTGGGTGGGTACACACTGAGCAAACAAACGCAGACACATCTGCTTGAACTCTTGTTTTTGATTAAATGTGTACGTGTTGCAAATGCAAACGAATGGGTTTTTATACCCTGTCTGTGCTCATGTTCCGTCTCAAATGCACATTTCCAAAAAATGTGTTCATTCCGTGGCAAACAAATGTGTGTACGCATTTGCAAGTCAGAACGAACAATATGCGTAGTGCATGTGCACCGATTTTCCATCTTCAATGGAAAACATTAAACATGCAAATGCAAACACATCTGTTTGATGAGACGTACACACTTAAGATATTGATATTGAGTTTGCTTGCAAATCCAGAACTGCGTGTGCACGTTGCGGCCTCCAATAATGAATGAAATTTCTAAAGAAAAAATTTCCAGTAAATTTCTACGAAAAAATTGAGGTCTTCCTTCTATGGAAGGTATGGAAGCAATACGCTGTAAGGTGAAAGGAAGCCTTCCTTATTAATTCTTTGGAAGGTGAGAAGAAACTTCCGTATTAATTCTTTGGACGGTGAAAGGAAGCATTCAATATTAGTTTTTTCGAAGCTGAAAAGAAGCATTACTTTTAAATTCCTTGCAAGGTGAAAAGAGTAATCCTTTTAAATTCAGTGGAAGCATTCATTCAGCCATTTCAGAATAGCGACCGGAACCATTAAGCATGAATTTTCCGGAAGGTTGGAAAGAACCATTCAAATTAGGTGGTGGGTGTGGAGGGAAGCACTCTTCCTATTTTCACTGAGCGGTAAAGGGGAGAACTTTTCCTGCTTTCTTAGAAAGGTTCAGAAAATTGACACGTCTTCACTTATTCGAATCTCGCACTTAAATGAAAATAATCCACTTCTTCTAAAATAATGCACAAATCAGAATATTTTTCATCTACGCACATTTCTTCCCTTCATTGTTCTTAAAAAAACAATGAAACTATATGACTGCTTTTCGACTTGCACGCGCTCCCTCGAGCTAGCCTCTGCAAATATAACTGCACAAATTTCTATCTCTTTTCGATAACAACACGACCGAATATTCATTACCTCTGCCTTCTCTAATCATTCCATGGAAGGTACCTAACTATACGACGCATCAACACATTACGCCCGCTTTCTTAAACCAGTTTAACACGTAAGGTATATACAACATGAATGAATTACCTATGTCTACTTTAAGTATCCCTGGAAGGTACATATTTGCTCAAAGATTAGATTAATTAACACATTACGCCTACCTTCCTAAACCAGGTAAACTTAAGGTGTACTCATTACTAATGCATTCCAGGTAATGTTGACAGACAACATTAACTAATTGTAAGTCAGACATTCCCATTTTTCCCGCTGGGGTAGGCTGAACTACAATAGACGTATGTATATGTAAGTACATATACGCCCTTTAATTTAACAGGCGTACACAAATTAACTTTAACTCGTGTGAGGGGAGCTTTCAAGTATAAAAGTCAAATTGTAGTAAGAATCGCTCATTCCGTAAAAGCGCGATGTGTCAAACAATTGTAAGAGAATTTTTTTTCAAAACATTTTCAGGTACAAGAAGTAAGGTGGTCAGTGTCATAACCCAGCATGAAGGAGACGTTTTTCCTTCTTTCCTATTAAATTACCATGCCTGAATTCCTTTTGTTTGGCGATAGTAATGTGTTGGCGTCTGTAATAAAAAGGAAAGTAACTTAAAAGAGAGATCCTGTTGTGTGTGTGTGTGTACCTACACAATTAAATTATTACTAAATGATTAAACGTACAATGTAAAAATTAAATTGGAATAAAAATGGCACTGCGAATTAATAGAACGCACAAATCCTCAATTACATCAACTTCAATTTGTTAATTTTTTCACTTTTACCACTTTTTAAAATTGAAAACATTAAATATCAAATAACTCTTACGAAATGATATACAGTTTGGAAGAAACTAAAGTAACTATACCCAAAACTTTCGTTTTTTATATTAAAATGCATAATATTAGTCTGCATGAAATTAAATTTTATACATATAGGTATATCTTACCTCTATCTATATTCTATATAATAACAAAACAATTCCAAGAACTCCCAAATCTCACATAAAAAAAAACAAGAACAAACAAACAGTAATAAAAACTTCATGGAAAAAACTAAAGCAACTGTACCAAATTGGAAAAGTAATTGCTTCTAATTTCGCAAGCGTGGACTTGAATGGTAACCAAACCGTTAAGACAGTTGATGAGACGATAACATGTTATGGAACTATGCTGAGTGATTGGCTTGGACGTGAAGTCCAGACTGCCAGCATGAGCTGATAGATTACTCGGTGGACAGCGTTGACATGCAGGGCGGCACGCTAGCTCGCCTCGGCTATTGGCGGAGAGTGTGGTGAGGTTCCACGAAAAACCTGCCGCTGCCACCAGCCATGACAAAAAAATTCGTGCCAAGAAAAAGACGAAGCATACACCCGGTCCAGAAGGCACCCTTACACCACCCAACTTGCCTTACAAGGAGGACGCAGATGGACTGCCCTCTTATGCCACTGCCCCAACCACCCAATAATACTGTGCGGCGATATGTATACAGTATCCCTTTATTGATCTGAACCTGAAAGATTAGCGAAGTAGTGGACCTTATTCAACGATTGTCCTTAGGGAGGGGCTCCAGGAGAATGAAGGAAGAAAATGAAACTTTAGAACCTCATTACGTTATAAATATTGCTTTATTTCAGCACAGTGGATAGATACATACGTTATTCTATTCCACCTGAATCTGTCGAACTATTGATTAGGGGATGAAGTCCCTCAAACAAATTTTTTAATGTCTCTAACCCTATTAGATTTCATGTAAGCACTCAAAGAAATGAAAATTTACCTCTATGTCTAGAGGTTTCCATTACACAAAAATCTGACCTCTACTAAATTGTGCCTCAAAGATTTACATCCTTAGCACTAATGAGCTCCTAAATCATCTACACCGTGATGATTATAGCGGCGAAGTAGGTTGAAAAGAAATTTATCCTTTTTCCCTCTTCTTTAAAAAAATTCAATCAAAAACGGAAAGGTTGTTCTATTAATCAATATTTTCATCACGGATCTATCGAACTATTTCTAAATATGTGGGTACACTGTAATGAAATCTGTGTGCTCTAAGTCACTTGAACAAAAATCTTCTAGTCTCTTTATAAAGAAATCAAGCAAAAATGCACACTAATGCTGTTAAAATAAATATTTGACTATATGAAATTTCTTATCTCGAGTAACCAATTATTTGTACGTATAGCATAATTATCATAAACGAATTACGTTTCCATACCGCTTGTGTCATGTTATATTTTTATTTATGTTACATTTTCTTACTTTTATAATGAAAACCAACCAAAATATATAAAATTTATAGAATATAAAAAAAACAAAAGTTACATTTTTTCACGGTGTTCCCCCGAAGAGGCACCCCCTTGGAAGTCCGCTTGCAACTAAATAATCATTTAATTTTCTATATATAAAAAATTTAATTAAGTATGTTAGGGCTACACTATACTCCCGTCGGTCGTCTCGAAAATGTATAATAATGAAGATTGATCCATTGGTGCGGGAGTCGTTCTTGGCGATTTAATAATCTGCGTCTATCGTACGTAGAGGATGTTGAGGTTAAGCAGTACTGCGGATGCAGACTCCTTCTGACGTGGACTTATAATGGTGAGCACCTTGCCAAGGTTGCTGAGATTAGGGACGATTACCTGGAGGAACAATGTCCCGTCCTATTGGTGCATCACTGCTATATGAGCAAAATGCTGATGTGAAATTGTGTGGGATTGTTTCTCCTGGGCAGGATCTGGACCTATTGTGAAAATAGAGGGCAACATGGACCGGTTCCAATACAAAAACATCCTGGAAAATGAAATGCTTCCGTACATCGTTGGAGGTTTCAACATGACCGCGATCCGAAACATACCTCGAAATTTGTTACCAACTGGATTCGAGAGAAGCATATTGAAATGCTGGAGTGGGCCGCGCAATAACCGGACTTATATCCCATCGAAAATTTGTGGGAAATTGTTAAAAAGCGATTGAGAGGGGAAAAGGTTCTCCAACCAGAGTCAGCTGTTTCAAGCGATTAAAATGGAGTCGTCGTCCCAAGTCGCAACTAATCCCATAGAAAACCTTATAAAATCGATGCCAAAGAGATGTGGAGATCAGGACGTAAGGCAAAAAGGATTCGCTACAAAATATTAAAATGTTATTTTTATTTTTTCAGTTGAAATCGAGTTGGTTTAGTTTTCCACGTCTTTTGGGTTTACTTATTTTACATATATTTTATTACTGGCAAATTTGGAATATATTACGAATTTTGTTTCGTTTTATGTAGAAAAAGGATAACAGTTAAATATATATTAATTTATTTTAAAGGGACTAATAGTATATTTAGGCTAAAAATGTCAAACTTTCGTAAGTAAACCTCAGTCGTTCAATTTCGTAAAGTTATTTACGTCTATGTGGTTCAGCCTAGTGTTGTATCTAAAAATAACTCCATTCCGGCCACTAAAATGAATAAAAATTCTCCCGAAACATTTTCTGTAAATTTCTAAGAAGAAATGAATGTTTATTGCTTAACTAGCGTCTACGCTCATAAAAATTATTTCCATAATTTGTTTTTGTAAACATAGCCAGGGTATGCAGTGAATTCATTATTCAATTTGAAAATCCTAGATACATTGGTACCTTCACAAAGGACAATAAAAGCAGGCAATACTGTCAATTGAGAAATATTTTTCTTACTTCTCCACAACTAACACAGCCGAGAGTTTTGTTGAGTGGAATAGAGAGTTTGGCAAATCTCAATACAAATTCCACGAGTTACAGAATTCCGAGTGGAGAGTTAAGTGGCAAAAGAACTCTCATCTCCACAAATCTCCGAGTTAGTGAATCCGGCCCCAGGTCGGGATCGAGACATCGTTGATTTTATATTGGAGCGAGGCATTGCTGTCGTCTCCAATACTGCATACAAATTCTAAAGAAAATATTTCCATTAAATTTCTAAGAAAAAATTGAGAGCTTCGCTACGTCAGGGGCCGGATTCACTAACTCTGAGAGTTATGGAGATTGGAGTTATGGAGATGAGAGTTCTTTTGCCACTTAATTCTCCACTCGGAATTCTGTAACTCGGGGAATTTGTATTGAGATTTACTAATCTCTCGGCTTGGTTAGTTGTGGAGAAGTAAGACAAATATTCCTCAACTGACAGTATTGTCTGCTTTTATTATCCTTTGTGAAGGTACCTATATATCTGGGATTTTCAAATTGAATTATGGATTAACTGCATATTCCGGCTATGTTTACACAAACAAATTATGGAAATCTTTGAAAAATAAGGATTTTGGTGGTTCAAGGGACCCGCTAAAAATTGTAATTCATGCGTAAATGATCAATTTGGTAGTCTTCCAGTACAGAAGAGATGCTAGAAAAATTTAAAATATGCACGTTAAACCTTGTAAGTAGGATGTAATCGCATCTACATTTTGTCCCCTAATTATACCCTAGATGAAATCTAAGTTATTTTGATTTTTGCATGTCCGTCCGTGCGCACGATAACTCGAGAACGCGTTCACTTAGAAAGCTGAAATTTTGTACACGGACATTAAAAAAAAAGTAAAATTAAGTTCGAAAATGAGACAAATCGGGCAACTCCTTCGTGGGGTTGCCATACAAAAATTTCGTTTTCCACAATATATTTGGACACTACCTAAGAACACGTCGACATAGAAAGCTGAAATTTGGTACATTGTGTTTTCATAGTAATAGCAAATAAAATTTCAAAAATGGACTAAAGCGGCCACCCCCTTCTTGGTGTTGCCATATAAAATTTTTGGCTTTTTACATATACTTTGAAAACGATCAGTCCTAGACATTTTTATTGTACTAAAAACTTCTTCAGAATAAGAAATCCTATAAAATTTGTTATAATCATTTTTTCTGTCCGACGACCCGTTCTAGAAATATATGCGAGAAACCAATGCAAAAAATCAAAATTGCTCAAATGGGTGACAACGAAATTTCAAACGTGCATTCATCTAGGGTATCATAAGAATTGGTCTTACACCAATTATAGCTTTTCACTTGTTAGATATGTAATTAGTTTTTGAGTCCGGTAAATAGTTTTGGAGATACTGTAAAAGAAGTGAATCACTCCTTCTTAAAGATGAAAAAATGGCCGTTTTTTCGTTCAAAAATTGATATATTTTCAACTCATCATTATGAAGAACTGGTAAGTCGTGGAAATTCACTCTCCATGAGAAAAATGTTCACAACAGAGTAATAATGCATGTGAAACAAGGAACGGAAGAAATATATGCAAAATATAGTAACTGGGGTGTATATGATCCAAGTGCAAAAAATCCGCCTTTCGGCGGTAAAAAGTCAGTTATGAAAATAAAATGATTTTATGTCTTAAAACCTGAAAAATTATGCTTCCTGCAGATGAATTTTTCACGTATTACCCATTCCTGTTTGCGAAATGTATATTTACGTCCTAACTACGAAACTTAGGGTAAAATAGGAAATGAATAACCAAGCTCTAACGATTATTTATTTAATAAATCTTAGGTCATGATGGAGTATACCCTTAAACAATTAACCAACCATCCACCCGCCCAAAAACCTATTTACAATTAACTACTTTCCTACATAATAATAAAAAAAAAAAAAAACTGACCGAACCCATTATATTTGTATAGAAATGTTCACTTCATCGATAAAGATGGAAAGGAAACATACATGACAACCGTTGAATACCCTTCAGTATTGGAAAAGAAAATGAAATTGCTATCGTATTTCAAGCGTTATATGACTGAACATTTGGTGAAAGCAGGTGCAGGAGCTGTTATTTTGGAAAATGATTCAATTTCCCGAATTCCACATCTACATTCCTGGTTTCGAACTACTTGTGCAGTTGTTATGCATCTAACCAACGGATCTGTCCAAGTGAGTACTATTTAAATCTAATTAAATCATCTCTTGTTTTAACGGAATTTTTAGCTTAATTTTTCCGATCACGTGAAAATAATACTTTGCCCAAGAATGAGTGCCGTAACCTACATGGATAGTGAAAAACATTTCAGAACCTACCGTTTTTCTACTATTGCTCATCATGGTTGTTCAAAGGACTTGTATCAGAAAATTCGTTATGCTCATGAGAAACTGAAAAGGTTGATAGAGAAGCTGTCGTAAGTTAAAATGTTTGTTTATACTGTCAGCAATTAATAATCGTTTTAAATTGAAAATATTTTAATTTTTTAGGTCAAAAGTAATAGTAATATAAAAAGGATGTACAATAAAGTCGAAGTCCAAGTACAATATGCTTATGTGAAAATTACGAATTGCTAGATATGGCTAAATTTTTCATGTTCATAGTTTATAATATTTTTATAGATAATGATAGTTCGAAAGTATACAAGATGGCCTGAACATTACATTGGAATTTTGTTTTTGTTGCTTGCAATATTGGCGTCTCATTTTATATTAGTACGACACATATTTTTTAGATTTTCTTTTAATGCCGATGTTGCAGTTTAACTGTTTTTTATTTTGTAATCTCTTTCATCTTAAAAATTACATTCATTGATGCATCAGCTGCTGTTTAATGCCGATTATAAAACTAAAGTAGCGAATCATAAACTGAATATTATTCAGACTATATTACTGTATTATTTCTTTCATTGTAATCTAATTTATAAATAAAAAGCGCATATGTTTAATTCTAAATGTAATTTTTGTATTACTTTGATATTCTTGGTCTTGGTATTGCATATAGCAATGTGCTACACGAAATGCTGACGCGTGTGAGCCGGCGGCGATCAAGCATAAAAATTGAATGCACCCCGACCGAGAGTAATGCTTCCTCACGCTCAGGTGCCATGCTGACATGACTGGGAAGTAAGAAGAAGATCGTCACAGTGGTGTCAAATCTTCTTCAACACGTCGAGTTAATTACCTAGCAAGACTTTTCCACAAACATCGGCGAGGAATAATACCCTGTAAGTAATATTAGACCATTTTTATTTTCTAGTAATAGCTTATTTCTCATTAGCAAAACAATTTCACGTCACCGCACCTAGAATTCGTCAAAAGTGAAGGAAATAAAAATTCAGATTAGGTCAAAGTTAGAGGAAACAAAAAGGGAACAGAAAATCCGGAAGTCACGCTCATTAATAAAGAAATGAATTTATATATATGAATTAATGAGAGAAACTACCAATGTGGGAATGATTACATCAGAAAAAGAAAAACGGTCATGAATTAAAGAATTGAACTAAAAAAAAAAAAAAAAAAAAATTTCATTTGAAAGACAAAATCAATTAGAATGAAAAGTGGAGAAGCAACCATTTTCTGAAAAAGGGAAAAGAGAAATTTTTATATCTCAGATAAAATTGATTGCAGACTTTGCTAAGGACTGAATACACAAAGTAAGCAAGAGTACAAAGTCTGAACAGTAATGAAAATTCGGTTCTATCACACCAAGAGGCGCATACAGTGTGCCGAGATATTATTATCTACCAAAAATGAGTAAACTGAATTGATAAAAATGAAGCATGTGTATTATAAGCGTAAGTAACTTCTCACGCCGCAGCCCCATATGATTCCTATTAAAGAACACTGATAGGACATTTATTTAAAAACAAAAAGATTGCTTTCGACCACGGACAAGTACAACATATGTGCCGCACCCAAAAGCCGCCCAAATAATTAAATGCACGGAAAATTAGATGCTCGTCTGAGAACGACACTGGCATCCAGTAATGAGATCCTGTTCTGGGGACAATCTAATGTCTGCCGCGAATGGGTTATTAAGAGCAGAACAAGCAGGAAAGCACCCGGATTTGGAGCAACATGTCTGATGGCGATATGTGTTTTGTACGGCGACCGGAAAACGTATAGCAGAACCCAAGAAATGATGCTGTCTTAACCTAACTCTATGGGAAGATTATCTCTAGTGCTCAGTTTTTGATATCTTAGGCAACCGGATAGTAGCTAAAGTTCCTACATTAAGATTTAAAGAGTCTGTATCCAGGTCACAATTAGATTTAGATTTTAACAACTGTGTGTGCCTACGAAGTGTGCCTTTACGTTAATATCAATTTTACACTTTTAATTAGAATCCAGTAGTATATTGGAACTTCCTGGAGGCGCCTCTACGATGGATCCACAGCATTAATTCCATGTAAGTGTTCCGTTTGTTTTCTTTTTGGGAATTTATTCGAATATATATAACCTATACCTCTTAGCATTTTAAAATTTTGTTTGGCATACACACATAATACTGTGAAATTTATTTAAGTATATATGACATACTTCTTAAAATTTTGGAGAAGAAATTTTTGTTTAGCATAAACCAGCATAAGGTTCAAGATTAGTTAAGTGTATAAGGTATAAATTTTTCTCTTGTTTCTCTTTAAGAAGAATTCCTTTTTATGTAGACAATCAATAAGGGTGGAATTTTTTGTATAGAATGTAGCCTTTTTCATACGTTAAGAAGGGATTTGTTCTCTCTCGGTTGACGCATGCATGTCTTGACTGCCTAATGAATTGGTTGAAATATATAGGGCGTCACTTAATAGGATTACTGAATCGGGAATAGTGAACCTTGATTAAGAGAATCAGTTGTGCTAGCTCGCAGTGCACATTTATTTGGAGCACAGTTAAATTTAAGGTATGTAGTCATTGAAAGAACTGAAGTTACGCTTAAGACACCCTAATGTAAGTCGCTGAGCTTTATCTTATATACATTTTCAAGTTCCATATTAGATAAGAATTAAAGAAAAACACGCAAATTATTTTGATTATTACTTATAATAGCTAGTAGGTAGTCATTAGAAAGAACTGAAGTTACGCTTAAGACAGCCTAATGTAAGTCGCTGAGCTTTATCTTATATACATTTTTCAAGTTCCATATTAGATAAGAATTAAAGAAAAACACGCAAATTATATTTAATATTACTTAGAATATCCATGCACATACTTACCGCAAACCATGCTGTAGCATTTGTAACGTGATAATATTGACTTTTGTCTTCCTTCGAATGTTGTATAACGGTAGTGACATGGACACAAGATTACCGCAGCATGTAATAGGTTTCGCTTAAAATAAAGGTAATTTTTGTAACGATTATGACGTGCTGAGTTTCGATTTAGTTCTCCTTTTGTTATGGTATGTATGTTGATGAGTGATTGATCAGGACGTGAAGTCCAAACTGTCAGCATGAGCTGACAGATCACTCGATGACAGCGATAGCACAGGGCGGCCCGCTAGCACCTCGGCTAAGGGTGGCGGAGAGTGTGGGGCGAGTTCCCGAAATGACCTGCCGCTTGTCATCACCCATAATCAAAAAAATGTCGTGCCTACTTCCAACAAGCCTAGCACACACTCGGTCCTGAAGGGATCCTTACGTCACTTACCTGCATTCCATGGAAGGTGCAGATGGCATGCCTTTCTTGCCAAGCCCCATCCTCCCTTTGACTTTGGGTGGCACAATCGTCCAAAGTCCCTTTGTTGACCTATAGAAAGAGAGAGAGACTAGGCAAGCCTAGACGACCTTGTTCTCACGCGATAGAGGGCTCCGGGATGTGAAGGAAAAGTAAAAACTTAACTCATCATTACGTTATAAAAGAATTTCTTATTATTGAAAAATAAAAAGTTATGAAAAAATGCATAAGTACATTGTCAGTCCTGCCCTACATTAAATTTATGCTATTCGCTAAGTTGACACAATATTTCAGGTAATTCCGAAAGCTACCAGTATTTGACCAGGCTGGACCTTCAGTTCTTTATTGTATTATACTATTCAAACTATGTACGCTTCTTTAAAATTGTAAGTAAACCTGCCTTAAAATTTTAGGTAAATATTTTAACTCATTAGTATGGAATTGAATTGCATAAGTAATTTTGTACCCTGCATAAGACTATACAACTTTGGACATACGTATTTGAATTAACTGATAATTTCCTAGCCAGTAAGCAACTATTTGACTTCATATGTCATTCTCTGACTATATATATTTATGGTAATGGCTGATAGGTTACTAAATAGCATCTAATTATTAAATTATAGGTACTTATTCGAAGTTGTAAGTAAGAATTAAATTTTGCTTAGTGGTAAATCCTTAAAATAATCGAAAATACGAAAAAAACCTAATAGAGATACAATAATCCATTTACAAAAAATTCCAAGCGACACTCCTTCAAGACACTTAAATCTTACTTCAAGAAGCCGGAAGAAAACGAGAAGGTGTCTTGGGCAATTCAAAATGAAAAGATCTTGTTGAGTGATTAATATCAATGTCAAAGTACCATAAATGGGGATAAAAAAAATTTTCACCGAATTCTTCAGCGTACACCCGTATGTAATCGTAACCTTCAGTCTAGTTCAATTTTAATATAGGAAGAAGTAATCAAAAGTAAAAATTAAAATTTAGTGTGAAAGGTCAAAATTAAAATTTAGTGTGAAAAGCAGGTGGGTGCTGAGGAATATATCTACCTTATATAATTATATATGAATATAAACAAGTTTATCAATTGAGTATAATAATGCAATCAGCGACTTACATAATCATCCATTGAAGAGGCCTCCTAAATGGTGCGTATGGTATCGGCTTCCATCCTATAATTAGATTGTCACTCAAAAGATTCGTAAAATATAAATTATGTTAGGCATTCCTCAATCATGCAATGGTGTATAATTATCAAAGAAAAGATTTGACAATGCTGTCTCGTTTTTTTTTCGTTTCTTTAGGTGTGATCATAGGATTCACTTCACGAAAACCTAGATATAAAGTAATACCTAGCATGAATGTTTTTCATTGTTAGAGATAAGAATTCAATGAAACTTAGTTAACTATGTCTGCTAAAAAATGAAATGAGAAAATTGACTCTGGACTCAACAAAATTATGGACAACTATCTGTAACTTGTCAAACATCTTACAAAAATATAGATATCTCAATACCTAATATGAAAGCTTTTCATTTATAAATAGAGGAATTGACTAAGACTTATTGATACTACGTAAAAAAAATGCGATTAGTAAATTAACACTTAGCTCAAAAATGTAGAACATTGTCTGTAACTTATCAGACATGTGAAGAAAACGGCAATATGTTTTTGCGACGGGTTGATTTTTTGAAGCACTTATATGCAATATTTAATTCATCCAAGACTGTAGCGACGTCCCTGGTACATCGAATCAGTAATTTTCAGCTTCATGTAGCTTCTCTGAAGCTCTTATATACTTCACGGGGAATTTGCTGAATTTTGTCGCAGACTCGACTTCTCCTTCCTTCCAAAGCAAAGAAGTTCTAAGTGGCCAGAACTTATCTGCGGACACGCCGCCTCATGAAATTAACTCCTTTTCAGCAGGAAAGTGTATATTTTCCAGCACACGATAAATATCCGCTTGTTAGTTGAATTTTCAGTCACCGCATGTGCTTGTGTGTCAAATTACTTTTTTTGGTATTTATTCACCAACCGCAGCAGCTCCTCCGATGAACATTCAAATTTTTCCGTACGTCGCGATTTATACAAAATTTCTTGATTTTGCACGATTTAATTATTAGAAGAAAACGAACTGATTCCGCGGTTTTTCCACAATCTCTCTTCAAAGTCAAACTCCATCCGCCCGGAAAAAGCTTCTTCTTTCTTTTTTCACTGTCCGTCGACATGGCGCCTGAACGTGAGGAAATGCAATTCTGTCGGTCAGGTGCGTTCGCTTTCCGCTGTGGACAGCAGCCGATATACACGCTACAGTACGTGTAGCATATTGCTATATACAATACGCTACGACCATAACAGGGCAGAGTGGTCTGCGCCACCAATGGTTCAGACAACGCTGAAAAATGGTCGACTGAACTAGCCGGTCTTAACATAGGCCTCATCACTGCGGGCGCTCAATGTGTGTCTCGACCCACGACCCACTGCATATTCCTCATCACTCGGGCTCTACTTGATCGATGACGCATCGAGGACACATCCCCGAAGTCTCGTCAGTCTTTGACCAGACCTCGACATCCTTCTCCGTGTGGGAAGCCAAAGCCACATCGACAAGCTGGTAACCCAAAAAATCCAGCCGGTCGATGCCGCTGTGGCCATCCTCACCGAGATGCTAAGGAAGCCTCGCGATCAGCAACCTAAAGAACTGATTGCTAAGCTTTCCCGGCGCAACATCTCACCTTGATCTCCGACTGGCGATTGTTCACGGGTGTGTCTCCCAGGCGTCGTCGAAGTAGTGACATGCTGACAGCCTTAGACAGGAATGGATTCTAACAGGTATATCACCCACCATTGACGAGGCAATAGGAGGGCTTCGCGATATCCTAGAGTTTACCAGTGAAGCTGGCTGGATGTCTTCTTAGGGCTACCAGGAATAGATGTGACAATAGATAGATGACACTTTGAGAAGGGATATCACTGCCTGATGTCTTTGGCGTGATAGACTCCTAACAGATCTTCAAGCTCGTACAGGGAGTTTCCTTTCTTGCTTTTCACCCGACATTTGACAAATTTCCGTCCCAATTTAGCACTGGTCTGCTGTTGGAAATTGCTCTGGGCAAAATTTCGTCTAAATACCTCTTGGCCCACTTTGAAATCGACAGGCTTCGCCCTGAGATTGTAGGCTCGTGAACCCTGTTCGAATGCGTGTTGTAAGTTTTCCTGCACTCTCGCACGGATCAATCTCATTTTATCCTCAGCATCTACTCTCAATGGCTCATTAAGAGTTCCAAGGCTCCTCAAGATAGAATAGGAGCTGCCATGTTCTATCATTTGTTGACCAAAGAGTGTTCGATAGGGAGAGAAACCAGTAGCTTGATGGAAAGAGCTCCTGAGGGAACTTGCTACTTGGCTTAGTTTCTCATCCCATCTCGTGTGTTCCCTCCGAATATACGCTCTAATCCCTGACAATAGAGACCTATTTACTCGCTCTGAGGCGTTTGCTTGCGGCGAGTAGACTGCCGTTCGCATGTGCTTCACCCCATACTTTTCCAGTAATCTGATAAACTGAGTCGAGCAAAACTGGACTCCATTGTCAGAGACGATCGTTTCCGGGACCCCGAACACGTGGAACACTTCTGTCTCAATGAATTGGCACACATTGAGTGTAGATGCTTTTCTCATCGGTTTGAGAATTGGAAATTTAGAAAAGTGGTCAAGAACTATCAGAATGCAGACGTTTCCTTTCACTGACCGAAGATATGGACCTAGAAAATCAATGTACAGCTTTTCCCTGGTTGTTCTGTCATAGGCTGGACTTTCATCGGTGGTCTCAGAATAGTATTGGGAGCTTTCGTTTCCTTACACACGTCACAGGCGCCTACGTAATTTTTGACATCAACTGTCATTCGTGGCCAGTACAGATGTCTTCGCAGACGTTCCAGTGTTTTCCCTATACCTCCGTGTGAAGCTAGCGGCGGATCATGAGCCTTTGAAATGACGTCGGTGACAAGCCCTCGTGGAATCCAAAGCTTCCGGGCTTCTTCTTCCTGAATCGGATCGCCTGTTCTCGGAACAGTCCGAATGTAAACGAAGCCATCCATGACGCAAAGATCTGGTAGTTTGCCAGAAGTCGTTTTAACTTTATGCCTCAGTTCTTCATACTCCAACGAGTTGAAATATGGCGAACTAAGGTCAACTTCCGGGCCAGGATCTTCGTTTGTGGACAGGCTGTCACAATGGATGCGTGACAGCACATCAGGGACGACGTTCAGGCTTCCTTTTCTGTGCTCAATAGTGAAGTCGAAGCCCTGAAGCTTCAAACTCCACCGCGCACCTTTTGAGACATCAGCCATTTCAAGCTCGCATGATCAGTCACTATCTTGAACGGCATGAGCTCTATGAAGGGCCGGAATTTCTGTACGCTCAAGATTGCGGCTAAGCATTCTTGCTCTGTGACGGTGTAATTTCTTTGTGCTGAGTTCAACTTTTTCGAAACGTAGGCTATTGGCTTCTCGTGGCCATCGTCATCTAGTTGAATCAGCACTCCTCCAATACCTTGTTGGCTCGCATCGCACTGTATATCGAATGGTTTGGTGAAGTCTGGACTCACCAGCAACGGAGCAGAAGTAAGTTTTTGTTTGAGAAGATCAAGAGACGTCTGGGCTTCAGGTGTCCATTTGAACTGACTAGGGTTTTTCAAGGTGTCTGTAATGGAGGCCATACCTAGTAGGCGTCGGGCTTGCCGAACAGTTTTCGGCGACGGATAGTCAACTACAGCTGAAATTTTGTCAGGGTCAGTTCTCATACCTCCCTTTCCGACAATAAAACCCAAGTATTTGGTCTCTTTGATACAAAACTTGCTCTTCTCGACGTTGATAGTGAGGCCAGCTTTCCTCAAACAATCCGCTACACGGGATAGTAGCGTGAGATGCGTGTCGAAGTCTGATGACAGAATTAATAAATCGTCTAGATAGACGAGAACGTTCTCACGAAGATCGAAAGGAATGACTTTAACCATGAGGCGGCACATTGTTTGTGGAGCGTTGCATAGGCCGAATGGCATCACCGTGTACTGATAGAGAGGATGACCAGGCACTGTAAAAGCGGTCTTCTCTCTGGAATCAGTGTCTAGTGTGATCTGCCAGAATGCGTCTTTCAGGTCCAGGCTCGTTATGTAGTTTGCCGGAGGAAGTCGACTCAGAAGTGCGTCTATCTGCGGTAGCAGATAGGCATCCTTCTTCGTAACAGAGTTGACCTTTTTGGCGTCAAAACAAAGCCGGACCTTTCCAGGCTTCTTTACCAGAACAACTGGAGGGCTCCAAGGACTCTGGCTCTCCTCTATCACACCCAGTGATAGCATTCGCTCTAGTTCGGCATCCATCAAACTTTGTACTGCCGGTGAAATCGGATAAAACCTCTGTTTTATCGGAGCTGCGTCATTCGTTTCAATCTTGTGAGTGACCAATGATGTTTTTCCCAGGCCTAGAGAGGCGAAAGAGGGCAAAAGCTGTTTTGTGGCTTCTAAGCGTTGCTGATCGAAACTCGAAAGGATGTGGCAGTCGGAGCCAGAGGTAGCTATTCCACTTGAATTCACTTCTGCGACTATACCCAGGACATCTGGATCCAACCCAAATAGACGCTAGAAGTCTATTCCCAGATATAGTGCCTGTGTGAGCCCAGGAACCACGTAAAAACGCACGTTTTGGGTCTTATCACGGAAAGTGACATCCAAGTCCACATAACCATGCACAGTCGTCATGGCACCATTTGCTACTTGGACCTGTGTCTGATACTTCTTCCATTCGACATCTGCTTCCGCAAGCTTCTCGAGAGCTCCATGGCCTAGAATACTGACAGTGGCACCACTATCAAGTAATTCATTCTCAGTTCGCCCGAGCAGCTTTACTTCGGCGTACGGTCGAATGTCGTCTGGCATCGACACGGAAATCTGTGCCAGTTTTTTCCTTTCTTGTTTCATTCGTCGACAGTATTCCCGCCAACGAACAGTTGATCGTTTTCTTTTCGGTCTCATATCCCGATCCGGAAACATTATTTCAGGTAACTCCGCTACTGAGGAGAAGATTCGGTCTCTTGCTGCTTTGTATTTCTGCAGACGCGTATGATACGGCGTCAGCGGATGTAAAACTGGCTCACGCCCACTCGTCATATCAGAGCTTGGTGGCCGTTTTAAAACAGAAATGACAGGAGGCCAAATCTCCTGCTCAGTAACCTTGTCAGCTACACGTGCTATAGGTGTCAACGGGACATCGAAGATTAAAGACTCTTCTAAGGAAGTGTCTAGCAATGTTATGGGCTCCCCAGAAGTGGAAATGGGAGCTTGAAGATTCGCGGAGAAGTCTATTAAGTTCTCCGCCTCTAACGGTGCAATATTCGTACTATCAGGTATTGTACTGATATCACCAGAATCACTGAATGATATCAGAGGACATATCAGGGAGTTATCGCTAGTGTCTGCTAATGGAGCGGATCTTCCCCCTTGTTCACAGCTTGAACTAGACTGTTCGATGCATTGATTGCTCGTGATGTCGACGCTGGTCGGAAAGAGGTGGTGGTATTCCCGACCCGTCTGAAGTTTTTCTGTTGACATCGAATGCAATCTGGCTTGAAGGTGTTCTTTCGTCCACATCCGTAACAGAACACAACTTGTCGTTCCTGCCGGCAATCTTGGTAAAAGTGACCGGGCTGGTCACAATTCCAGCAGGTTACATTTTTAGTGGTTGAAATAGCAGATAGTGAGACTTCCTCAGTGCGTTGAGGTGACGTATTCAGTTCAGCCTCAGTCGAATAGTATCCATCCACCTCACTGACTCTTTGTCCGCGATACGCGTTCCAACTAGTTGCTGTCGCGATGCGCTGCTGCGTCGCTTGAATTTGATTCACAAGAATCCTGAGCTGGTGGATGGTGTTTGTAGGATGCAAACAAATTTTGTTTTGTATCTCTGGCAGTAAATTTGATTTGACTATTTCCAAAAATTCAACGTCTGGCAACGGGTTCTGCAGTTGGTCTTGTAACTGTACCAGGTGCTGGTAGTACGTAGCAAATGACTCCCCTGCTTTCTGCTTGCGCAACATAAGCTGGACCTTGACCTTAAGGTCGTCTTTCGGCACTCCCCACTCAGCTAATAGAGCTGCTTTCACATACTCCCATGACGGCGTGGAATTTTGCCTCAGGAGAAACCAGTACCAGTCCATTGCTGGTCCAGACAGCAGGGTCGTCATGTGACGCACCAACAGGTCAAAGTCTCCTTCCAAAGCCGAATAAGTCAAGGCCTCTACTCGAAATACAAATTCATCGACTGTGAGCCGAGAACTGTTACCGCTGTAAGATATATTCCACCTGCGGATAGGGCTGCCAGAACGTCGCTGTCCTATGCCTGCAGGGCCACGATTAGGTGGTGGTGGTGGTGGAGGTGGTACAAAGTTTGGTGCAGGCTGATTTCCAGGCTGGCCAAAAGCTGATGGAGGTCGATTAAAAGATTGTCTACGCAGATTGGGAAAATCGTCAGATGGTCTGGGATTACCCATAGCCGGAGGAGGTCGTGAAAAGTCTATTGGTGGCATTGCGGCTGCTACTTGCTGACGGACACTATTTAATAACTCAGTCCGCAAAACATGGAGGCTCTGTTCGAGACCTTCACTTACCAAGTCTTGCATTTGCATGCGTAAGCCTGCCATCAACGCATCAGTAGCTGCTGAGGTCTGTCCACTGCCAGAAGGCAGCGGGCTGTTTCGTCGCGAGTTAGGATTGGTAAAAGTTCTTGAATGTAGATCTAGCCTTCCAGGAGAGAGTGATCGTCGACTAGGTGGTGGAATTGTCAACTGTGGTAAGTCAAGTGTTGGCATGGAAGGTAATGGATCAAGGTTGACAGACTCTGCAGGCTTCGTCATCTTCCGGACAGCACCAGTATACTCAGTGAAATCGTACTGAGTGAGATGGGCTCTGCAGACCGGGCAGTTTGAGTGCTGTCCAATCCACGTTTTCAGACAGGCCTTGTAAAACACATGTCCACAGACCGTCTTCACTGGCTTCCTCTGTCCTGACCAGTCGCTCTCTAGACAGACGGAGCACGGCTTCGGCAACAGCATCGGTACCCCAGTTGCTCGCGGTGATGTTCGCGCTGTAGCCATTGTAAGTCAAAGTTGAAAAAGTTTTACAAATCCAAGGTTTGAAGAAGAATGTCACAGAAAATTAAAAAAAAAAAATCAAAAACCGAACTTAACAGGCTCAAACAAGATCGAAGCTAACGAACTACTGAATTTAAAAATTTGAAAGTTGGGACAAGACACTATAATTAAAAAAAAAAAAGTCTTCCCAAACGTCCGAAGAAGTAAGAAAATTCGAAAACACAGGGATTAGAGAAGTTAATTAAGGCTTCTCAAATCGAGACAATGTAAGTACTAATGAAATCAATTCAAGTTCAGAACGGTAGCAATTTGAATAAAATTTACTTTCTAGCAGTTCAGTTCAGCGTCTCAAAAAGATTGTGATCAAAACTAACAGTTTAATCCAGCGTTTCAAAACTGTGAAAAATCAACGAGATCAAAAACAATTCTATCAAAACATTTCTCCTTCACCTCCCGAAGCTAACTCTCAACACAAGAGGTCAGGTCGTTCTCTACCTTTCCAGGTCAGAATCTGGACATAGGCAAGCGACGTGAGTGTGTGCATAAAAATATGTGGAGTTCCCACAGAAATCTGGGAAGAGTCGGGTTGGAGAAGCTAGAGACTGAAAATGATACTAGAGATTCTTCAGCCAGGCAGTTAGCAGTATGCCAGCTCCTGATTACTGAAGGTCTCCAGCATCACTTACATCCTCCAACAACTCCTTCCTTCCTATTCACCTGATCTTCATGTCCAGCAAACCCTCCAACTGGGCAGAGTCATGGATCTGGTCAACTAATTAGCTGAAAGCCAAAAAGTCGTCTCACAGATTCACGACTCTGTCCAGCCAGTTGGCCAACAGAGACATGTCTCCGTGAGAGCTCACACAAAAAAAATTTTGTGATGGCACCTACCATTTCCATGACAGAAGGCCAGCGGGAAAGATCAATTTCAAAAAAATTTAGAACTAGACAATTGTTCAGACTCGAGGCTTGACCATGGTCAACCCTAGAGTCGAACTTCAATTCAAAAACTTTACGTTACAACAATTTCATACTAACAAGATCAGTCAAACTTCAGGTCCGCATGTATCCTTCACTAGATATGAGACTACTGAGTCAGACGATTTAGGTATAAACCAAATGTCCATCTCTCAAGTAGTCTCAGTCCCCAGTGTCAAACACATTTAGATACCGAAGTGGACTGAGGTGGCCCCACGTTGGGCGCCATTTTGTTATGGTATGTATGTTGATGAGTGATTGATCAGGACGTGAAGTCCAAACTGTCAGCATGAGCTGACAGATCACTCGATGACAGCGATAGCACAGGGCGGCACGCTAGCACCTCGGCTAAGGGTGGCGGAGAGTGTGGGGGGAGTTCCCGAAATAACCTGCCGCTTGTCATCACCCATAATCAAAAAAATTTCGTGCCTACTTCCAACAAGCCTAGCACACACTCGGTCCTGAAGGGACCCTTACGTCACTTACCTGCATTCCATGGAAGGCGCAGATGGCATGCCTTCCTTGCCAAGCCCCATCCTCCCATCGACTTTGGGTGGCACAATCGTCCAAAGTCCCTTTGTTGACCTATAGAAAGAGAGAGAGACTAGGCAAGCCTAGACGACCTTGTTCTCACGCGATAGAGGGCTCCGGGATGTGAAGGAAAAGTAAAAACTTAACTCATCATTACGTTATAAAAGAATTTCTTATTATTGAAAAATAAAAAGTTATGAAAAAATGCATAAGTACATTGTCAGTCCTGCCCTACATTAAATTTATGCTATTCGCTAAGTTGACACAATATTTCAGGTAATTCCGAAAGCTACCAGTATTTGACCAGGCTGGACCTTCAGTTCTTTATTGTATTATACTATTCAAACTATGTACGCTTCTTTAAAATTGTAAGTAAACCTGCCTTAAAATTTTAGGTAAATATTTTAACTCATTAGTATGGAATTGAATTGCATAAGTAATTTTGTACCCTGCATAAGACTATACAACTTTGGACATACGTATTTGAATTAACTGATAATTTCCTAGCCAGTAAGCAACTATTTGACTTCCTATGTCATTCTCTGACTATATATATTTATGGTAATGGCTGATAGGTTACTAAATAGCATCTAATTATTAAATTATAGGTACTTATTCGAAGTTGTAAGTAAGAATTAAATTTTGCTTAGTGGTAAATCCTTAAAATAATCGAAAATACGAAAAAAACCTAATAGAGATACAATAATCCATTTACAAAAAATTCCAAGCGACACTCCTTCAAGACACTTAAATCTTACTTCAAGAAGCCGGAAGAAAACGAGAAGGTGTCTTGGGCAATTCAAAATGAAAAGATCTTGTTGAGTGATTAATATCAATGTCAAAGTACCATAAATGGGGATAAAAAAAATTTTCACCGAATTCTTCAGCGTACACCCGTATGTAATCGTAACCTTCAGTCTAGTTCAATTTTAATATAGGAAGAAGTAATCAAAAGTAAAAATTAAAATTTAGTGTGAAAGGTAAAAATTAAAATTTAGTGTGAAAAGCAGGTGGGTGCTGAGGAATATATCTACCTTATATAATTATATATGAATATAAACAAGTTTATCAATTGAGTATAATAATGCAATCAGCGACTTACATAATCATCCATTGAAGAGGCCTCCTAAATGGTGCGTATGGTATCGGCTTCCATCCTATAATTAGATTGTCACTCAAAAGATTCGTAAAATATAAATTATGTTAGGCATTCCTCAATCATGCAATAGTGTATAATTATCAAAGAAAAGATTTGACAATGCTGTCTCGTTTTTTTCTCGTTTCTTTAGGTTTCTTCCTAAATAATACCATGTCCCCATATCGTGTGATCATAGGATTCACTTCACGAAAACGTAGATATAAAGTAATACCTAGCATGAATGTTTTTCATTGTTAGAGATAAGAATTCAATGAAACTTAGTTAACTATGTCTGCTAAAAATTGACTCAACAAAATTATGGACAACTATCTGTAACTTGTTAAACACCTTACGAAAATATAGATATCTCAATACCTAATATGAAAGCTTTTCATTTATAAATAGAGGAATTGACTAAGACTTATTGATACTACGTAAAAAAATGCGATTAGTAAATTAACACTTAGCTCAAAAATGTAGAACATTGTCTGTAACTTATCAGACATGTGAAGAAAACGGCAATATGTTTTTGCGACGGGTTGATTTTTTAAAGCACTTATATGCAATATTTAATTCATCCAAGACTGTAGCGACGTCCCTCGTACATCGAATCAGTAATATTCAGCTTCATGTAGCTTCTCTGAAGCTCTTATATACTTCACGGGGAATTTGCTGAATTTTGTCGCAGACTCGACTTCTCCTTCCTTCCAAAGCAAAGAAGTTCCAAGTGGCCAGATCTTATCTGCGGACACGCCGCCTCATGAAATTAACTCCTTTTCAGCAGGAAAATGTATATTTTCCAGCACACGATAAATATCCGCTTGTTAGTTGAATTTTCAGTCACCGCATGTGCTTGTGTGTCAAATTACTTTTTTTGGTATTTATTCACCAACCGCAGCAGCTCCTCCGATGAACATTAAAATTTTTCCGTACGCCGCGATTTATACAAAATTTCTTGATTTTGCACGATTTAATTATTAGAAGAAAACGAACTGATTCCGCGGTTTTTCCACAATCTCTCTTCAAAGTCAAACTCCATCCGCCCGGGAAAAGCTTCTTTTTCCTTTTTTCACTGTCCGTCGACATGGCGCCTGAGCGTGAGGAAATGCAATTCTGTCGGTCAGGTGCGTTCGCTTTCCGCTGTGGACAGCAGCCGATATACACGCGATATACAGTACGTGTAGCATATTGCTATATACAATACGCTACGACCATAAAACTTTCACATCCCGGAGCCCTCTCATCCGCAGGTCGTATAGGTCCTCTTTAATCTCTTCCATAGGTCCCTAGGTCAACACAAGGGACTTTGCAAACGGTGCCACCCAAAGTCAATGGGAGGATGGGGCTTGGCAAGAAGGCTGACCATCTGCGTCTTCATAAGAAATAGGTAGCTGACGTAAGGGTCCCTTCAGGACCGAGTGTGTGCTGGCTCGTTTTTGGTATGTATGGACGAAAATTTTTCTTGTTTATGGTTGATGACAAGCGGCAGGTTATCTCGGGAACTCCCCCACACTCTCCGCCAACCTTAGCCGAGGTGCTAGCGTGCCGCCCTGTGCTATCGCTGTCATCGAGTGATCTGTCAGCTCACGCTGGCAGTTTGGACTTCACGTCCTAACCAGTCACTCCTTTACATACTACCATAACAAATTGGTTGTTATAAATAAAAAAGGTCATGGGTTGAAGAATTCAAAAGTGAAGGTTTTTCAGGTATCTGACAAATTTTATTTGTATCTCCAGTGATCCGTAACCCTTACCTGTATATTACACGAGTAGAACTGACATAGAAACGTGTAAACCCCTACTGACTAGACAATAAATTATCAAACGTAAGACTAATACGGCGAAAGCTGAAAATAAAAGGTAAATGCTAGTGGAAATCTGTGGTTATATTCTAATCTTCTCCCTTTGAGCGATGACTGAAAAAAGTTTAATATACATTGTAATCTTTATTTCTTTTACGGAAAAATTACGGAATTAGAAATGCTTAACGACGTTTTTATAATAGCAAAACTTTTGTATTCAGTAAAATTGACAGACGAAGTGAGTACAGACCGGCAGTTCTACTGACTCGGGTTATCGTGGGGTTAGACTTGAAATTTCCTGTAATAGGTAATATAATGTCCTTTCCTGATGTGCATATCCGGTTCCGACACCTTTCAACACAGTAGATTTAAATATGAAGAATTATAATTTTTTTTCAGTATTAAAAATTCACGCCATTTTACGCGGAATGTAGTGTTATTAACATGCGCATTTTAATGCAATTCGGAATAGCCCCTATAATTCTTTATAACGGCATACCATTGCGCCTACTCGTGCAAAATTTTAAAATAATTCTAGGAAAATTTCTCGGATATTTGTATAAAATCGTTATTCAAATAAAAAATGCAGATAAACATACAATAACTTTATTACACTACTTTTCTTAACATGAATTTAAAAAATGTTCATTGCCATTGAACTCAGTCCTAACTCTTTAATACTAGTTGACCTCAGCGCATCTACGATGCGCAACAATAATTTCTCCCTTATATTCAGTGGGCTTGAGTAAATTTCACGTGTCATAATTCACCAACAAATTGGGTGTAGGGGGACTAAATCTAGAGGCCTTGTAGGCTATTCAATATGACTAAAACCCCTATCTTCCTCTCGGGAAATTTCCTATTTAAATCCATCGATATCCTGCTTGCTTAACATGTTGTGTGCCGTCATTATGGTAGTAAATACATTGACTGCCACGTACGAAGGGGTATAACCTGTAGAAACGTTGGCATAAATTTCAAAACTAAATGTATTGATTGATTTGCTACAGACATTTCTGCACTTCGAGTAAATAAAATAAAAGGGAGTATAAAATAGTATTATTGTAAAATCCATAGACGATAAGTCTTGATGGTAGGTTGTGTTGAAAAGAATATTTATTGATTTTGATAGGAGAAACTATATCAGTCTTATGAATCTGATTGAAACGTCAGATCGTCAGTTATACCTGCTTATCAAAAATAAATAATAAGTCCGAAAGACAACTTTTATATAGCAGGATTTTGATTAATAGTTGACTTTGGGTGGAATAACTTGAAAGAAAAGCCTTATCACTGTGCACTGTGGTTGCAATTTTAATCAGAGGTAATGAACATGAAGTTTATTTTAAGTAATCAAAATATCATGAAAATGCGCATTCAATGCGTAAATTTAAAGTCAAGTAATTGAAAAATAAAATTCAAGAAAAGTTAGTCAATTGATTGGAATTAATTCAATCAAAAGCCCCACTTGAGCTTCAAGTCGATTTCAAGTCAAGTACTCAAGCATTCATGTATGATGACAGTTTAATTATGTTTCTACCTAATTAGGACGAGTTGCACGCGTATTATGAAAATGCGCATACATAACACTGCAAACTATCAGCAAACGCTGGACCGCCTATTCTCCTAAAAGCAACAAAAGGAATTCGGTAAATAACGAGGTGAAAAAGTTGTGTGGTAAGATTAAATTGTCAATTATGAAAGTAAATACTTGTTGAATATTTAGAAATTTTGTTGTTATTTTCTTTGCATTTATCTTTCGTATTTATTTTCCTTCAGTCTCCTTAGGGATCTTATTAAAGTTGGTCATGAACAGGTTTTCTTAAAAAATAAATTGTGGAAAAAGTTTGAAATGTCGTTTATTATCGTTGTGAAATAAGTGATAAGTTCATTGAAAAAGTATTTGGATATTTCTTCGAAAATTTTATCACGAAAATGACGTTATAGCGCTCTATTTTAATCGTTTTCAGTACTGAACGATTTGCTATCGAACTTGGTCTCGAAATAAGATCTCGCTTTTGCGTTTTGCTTACGCATCTGTTTACGAGTTACATCACCTAGCTACAGCACCAAACTAGTCGAGTAACATCTTTTGTTCACTCTTTAATCTATTGTTTTTACAGCAAATTTTGCTCATTGTTATCAGTCCAGCTGCATTGTAATTGCTGTATGATATACGTTCCCATTAAAAGATGTTGATTGATCGATTCCAGCTGCCCTTGGTTCACTCCAAGAATTCGCAATCTTATTGAGCGCCGGAACGTGACTTTTGCTGGGTGGAAACGCTATCGTCTGCCTGAACTGCAGACTGAATTTAAAACGTTGCGCAATCGAGTCACTGCAGAGATACGGAAATCATATTTTGGCACTAAACTTAATTCAAATCTTCCTGCGAGGCAGCTTTGGTGTAGCTTGGGTAATATTGGCATTGGTCGGTTGAAGGCCCCTGAAGTCTGCGAGGACGGGGATGAGCTGAATCAAATCTTCGCAAATCATCCATCACTGCAGCGTCAACGCTCAGATATCACTGTGGATAGGAATTCGCACGAAGGCTTTTCTTTTGCTTGTGTTACACCAAATGATGTTTTTTTAGCCGCCTTTTCCATTAAATCTGATGCTGTTGGCTTTGATAACGTGCACCCTAAATTTCTCAAGCTTATTCTTCCTATTTGCCTACCAGCGTTAACTCACATCATCAACTCCGCTCTCTTTAGGTCAGAATTTCCCAATAATTGGAAAATAGCAAAAATTATACCTATCCCTAAGAAAGCTAATCCCAGCTTCACAGACTACCGACCGATAGCCATTTTGCCGTATTTATTCAAAATACTGGAATAAATAATGTACCACCAAATGTGTGAGTTTATTGTGCGTAATAATTTTTCTTTCGGCTTTCCAATCAGGCTTCAGGCCAAAACACAGCTATGTCACTGCTATGATCAAAATATCTGACGACATCCAAACTGCCATGGATTCAGATATGCTAACAATTCTGGTACTGTTAGACTTTTCGAAAGCTTTTGATAGCGTTGCTCACCAGGTGGAGAAACTATCATCGTTATACGGATTTTCTTGTATGGCCTGTAAGCTTATTGCCTCGTATGTTAGCAACAGGTATCAGAGAGTTTTCTGTAGCAACCAACCCTCCAGCAGCATCGGCATTACTTGCAGCATTCCGCAGGGTTCAATCTTAGGACCATTATTATTTACACTCTTCATAAATGATCTTGTGACTACTATTAATTATAGCAAATATCATATGTATGCTGATGATGTTCAAATATACTTGTCCTCACCCCTCGGTCTAATTGAAGATAGTGTATGTAAAATTAATGATGATCTCTCTTGCATTTATCGATGGGCCACGAATAATAAACTATTGCTCAATGCATCTAAGACTAACGCAATTGTCATCTATAAGATCGAACTGGATACATCCTACTTCCCGCAATTCCTCCTCAATAATAGTGTTATAAAATTTAAAAATTCTATCAACAATCTGGGTATAATCTTAAATAGTATACTTACATGGTGCGACCACATAAACAGCCTTGTGTCTAAAGTCTATGGTGCTCTCCGCAAGCTTTCTGCCTCTGTTAACTTTTCACCATTATTTACAAGATTAAAAATCGTTAAAAGTTTAGTATGTCTGATTCTTACCTACGGCTGTGAAATATATTACCCTGTATCAATGAGGAAATTGACTGTTGCATTCAACTCTGCTGTCAGATATGCGTACAACCTGAGACGATATGATCACGTATCATCATATGTTAAAAATTTATTTGGATGTGGTTTACACTTATATCTCAAGTATCGAGCGGTTCTATTCCTCTTTAATTTGATTTGCTCACGTAAACCTGAATACTTATTTGAAAAAATCAGATTTGCTCGCTCTAACCGCACGCTAACCTTGCTGTTGCCTCGTGTAGGCAGTCTACAGGACGGCAATTTTTTGTCGGGACCATCAGACTGTGGAATGATCTCCCATTTGAATTAAGGCGTAGCAGTCGGGACAGCTTCTGGTGAAATATTTTCTTACATTTCTCGAATTTATAGCTATAACTAAACTACATCTACTTTGAAATCTTCAAATCAATTTGTAAATATAAGTAAGTGCATATAAATAGGTATATATATAATGAATTTATGAATTTTCCATCATTCTAGACTAATTATAAATAAGTATTTTCGTACATTAATTGTTTCTGTGCATATCTACCTACACATAATTAGAAGTTAAGGCTTAATTGTGTAGAGTTTACAATAAAAAAATGATGTGTTGTCTGTGTGCTAGGCTGTCTCTTCGTATAAGTTGCCTTCGGTATATTCGCGTTAGCGCCGTTTTCGGCTGACCAGATCGCTATATGCGTCTCTGTGAATGCTTGCCATAGCTTTTCAAGAGATTGAATGCAAGTAGCATAATACCTTTTTCCTCGTTTGATTTCGGAACTTGCCTAATTCCGGCTTTATCAATTTGATCGTTTAGAGCTTGTTGTGTTAAAATTAAAATATCGACATCCGCCATTTTGTTCTTTCAGTCTTATCCGGCTCGAAGGACCAATGTTAAACCCGAATATGGGTTTAATCATAAAATTCGGGAAGGTGCCGGTTGGAAGGATAAGACTGAAAAAACTGTGGTTTTTTGGTATGTCAATATTTAATTTATTGTTCACAACTATTCTCTTAACCTAAACCTTAGTGCTACTCAATCCAAATTTAAATGAAATAATACAATCAAAATGATACGATAAGAATTCAACCAAAAAAAAAAAATAAAAATCAAAAAATAAAAATAATAATTCAACTCAAAAAATAAATGAAACAATAATTCAACCAAAAAATTTAAAAATACATGAACTAATAAAAAGAAAATTCAAAAAATAAATGAAATAATAACTAAAGAAGGATTGGCGTTTGCATTGATCCAATGCTTGGATGCTGGATTTTTTACCCTGAAAAATAGAATTATCGATTAGTTTTCATTCTATTAAAAATGGGTAGTAATATGAGCTTCACTTGATCTGCTCATATGAAAAAACGCTAGGCTTCAAATATTCTGCCTGCTAATAAAACTGAAAAAAAAAATAAAATAATTAAATACAGATTAGTATATCGGGCTCAAATGTCTCCCTTAGATTTTGTTAAACAAGACTTAATTTCGGTTTAACACTGCCGATCTGTCTTGGCGACTGCTCAAAATGCGAGTGGCTTGCTACTTCCAGTAGCTCGCTATTTATAGGCAGAAACACAATAGAAATTGTAACTGCCGGTGGCGTTGCTATGACGCTCGCGTCGTTCGTGAGATTTTTATATATTTAGACACCTAGTGACGTCATCAGTCTAATCGGAATATTTTCCTCTATGCTATGAGCTGCCATTTTGGTTATGTCAAAAGTCATAACAGCTGTTAGTTGGAGGTAAGTTTGTGATGTTTTAAATATTTATTTATATATATTAATAATATGTTTCTTTTTCAGATTTTTGGTTTCCTTGAGACATCGTGGGATAATTTAATCCGCAATATGTAGCGTAAGTTATAGTTTCAATTAAAGTCTCAGATCGTGAATGATCTGAGACTTTTATTTGTTTATTGTTTTTATGAATGCCTTGTTTTGTTTATTTTTTAGCTGCTGCGGCACCGTGGGAGAATTTTATCATCCAGGGATACTTAATTGGTTAATTAGTGTTCTGCGACGGAACACCATCTTTTAAGTCCAATGTACTAAACACTTGGGCATCCTGCAATATATCCACTATGTCTTCAATTAATGGCATGGGGTAATGATCTTTAACGATCTGCTTATTAATTCTCCAAAATCACAGAAAAGTCTCTTGCTTCCGTTTTTCTTTGTCACTAATACAACCGGACTAGCGAACTCTGAGCAGCTCGGTTGTATAATCCCTTCACTTAACCACTGATCGACTTGGCGTTCAGCTTCAGTTTGATCTTCGTGAGAAATTCGTCGTGGTCTTTCAAAGAGGGGTTTTTCATCTTGAAGGATGATCTTCATTTCAATAGGTGACTCAACGTGTTTTTCCGGATGGTAATCATTAATAACCTCTACTACTGCCTTCCTTGTCGGGAATGGAATATGATCTAAATCAACTGGATTCTTGTTCTCCTCACAGTCATACAATCCAAAACAAAATTTTAGTATATCACCATATTCTTTCATTACTTCGCTTATTCCATTACTGGATCCGCTTTCTTCTTTCACGTCTCTATTTTCGAGCTTGTTGTCAAGAGGGTCGCTCTCCTTCTCTTTCCTTTTTATTACACATTCGCTGCTACTTGGATAAAGGTTGATGCCTCCATTTCTAATGACAACTACAGCTTTACTTAATATATCATTTCCGATAATAACTTGATAGGGTATGGTATCGATAGGTACAACATGACAATCGATCTTGAATTCGATATCATCTACTGAAATGCACGTTTTAGGCACTCCCTAAGCCACTCATTGACTCTTGACTTGGTGTTAATTCAAGTAAATCTAATTCTTTAAAGAAGTCGTAGCGACATACTGATAAATCACAGCCCGTGTCTACCAATGCTCGCACAGTTTTTCCTTCCATTTTGATTTCCTTTGCCATCCTTTTGATGCCAAAATTTATCTCAGCTTTAGGTTTGAAATTCACTGTTTTCGCTAACTTATCACACTCGAACGATCTATGTCCGAACGTGTTGCACTTGAAGCACTTATATCCTCTTGCCTTATTTGGACAATTATAGGACATATGTTTCGCATCACCACACCATGAACAAGTCTTGGCCTTTTCTTTTTTTATCACATCTCTTTGCGCTCTTGACTGTCGGGAGTTTGTTGACTTCCCCTCAATTTTTCGTACATCTTTAACCGTTTTTTCAGTTCCACTATTGTAGTAGCTTCATATAAGACAATATTATTATCTTTGTCATCTCGAATTCCATCTATTATGTATGAAATAATAGATTCCTCCTCCACTTCCACTTCGTTCGTGATTTGCAACATGTGGTAAAGATAATCTCGCAGACTTTCATCGTGTTGTTTCCTTCGATTCCGTAATTGCTTATGAAGTTCAGCACTGCTTACTGCTGTGTCAAACTCACTGATTAGCGCCGCCTTTAATGCAGACCAACTGCTAATCCCCTTTTCAGAATTAATGAAAAGTCTGGCTGAACCTGTAATTAATTTTTTACCATATACCAACTTTTGAAGATTACTCCAACTGACTATAGTACTGATATCTTCGAAATCCTGTATCCATTTTCTGATTGAAAACGTCTGGTCACCTGAGAATGGAGAAATACTATCTTCGATATCTCGAAACGAAAAGTATTGCTTTTGTACAAATGAAGCCTCATGATTTTGGATTACATATGTTTCTCTATCATGTTCATTGCTAACTGCTGGCGTCGAAGAATCTGCTCCCGGCTGAATATTGACAACTGTGATATCATTATCACTTCCTATGTATGTTCTGCAACTCAGCTCAAGGTATTCTATTAGCCTTTCTTGTAGCTCGCTTTTTCGCCCTGTGGTCATGCAACCATACGACCTAAGTTCTTTCTCAAAATCTTTCTTGCTCATACTTAAAATGGTTCTTTTATCCATTTTGAATACTTTAATATGTCTAGCCCCCTTCACAATTTTAATCGTTTCAAACACACCACCTATGTTTAACAGATTTATTAGCAAAATTCTTTTTGTTTACCGTAATTTACTTTTGAATGTTTGAAATTTCTACGTGAAACACTTGTTTCCTATCTTTACAGTGACTATCTCTAACTTTACTTGTACCACCTTGTAGTTTGAATTTATTTTGGTTGTGTCTGAATCTATTATGAGGTATATTTTTACCACTTTAATGGGATATATTTGTAATAAAATATTTTAAGGAATATTTTGAGTAATAATAATATATTTTAGAAATATTTTTGAATAATAATAGTAATATATTTTAGAAATATTTTGAATAATATGTTTTAAATACAATATTTTGACGAATATATGTACTTATTATTATAATTTCACCATATGATGATGATCCTTCAGTGTTTGCAAAAATACAACGCCGCGTGAAAATTCTGCGTTCATAAACACAACGATAGAAAATTGTTATGATTTAGAAAATTTAAATAGTGCTAGTACAGCTCAGAAGTGCGTCATTGAAGACACTCTTCCAAACTTTTTGTTTCCAACTAACGTTTCTCACTAAACATCGCCCTTTCAAATACGTTGGACTATAATTAAATATTAATGACTCTTTACACAGCTTTTTCTTAATTAATTATAAGAACTCTTTTTTATACAACTTTACTTTTTACTAGTCACAACTTTCTCTGTCTCATCACAATCTTCTTCTTTTTCTATTTCATCACATGCGAGCTAGTACATATCGGAATACTTATACTGTTTGGAACGAAGGTTGTATGGCATCCCACACCGATATAGTAACAGTAAATTGCGAAACGCGCTAATATGCTGTGGATTTCAGGTGCTCCGGGAAACATGGCACTCCTTAGATTCCTACACCATTTAATTCACTCGAAGAACACCTCATAATAATGAGATTGATATCATCAATATAACTAAGAAAACGTAATAATATTTTATATATTTCAGGTGCTGCTAGAAACGGATAGCACTATGTAAGTTCGTCTATCAATTTCATTCACTCGAAGAATGCTTTATAATAATGAAATTGATATCCTCAATGTGTGTGGGGTGGGCACCTCCAAATACCTGGCACTGCCACGTCACCATAATCAAAAGAAATCCTGCCTAGACTACCAAAAACGAAGATCTGTCGTGGCCCGAACTTGTATGCGCAAGCATAGACCCGTAACTGACAGGTGCATTGTGTGGACTAGCACTTGGTAATCGCTGAGCGTATTGCTTCATATAGCAAAATGCTGGGCTATTGTGTGCTGTTTACCACTGACTGCCTAATTACTTCACGGCACAACTGTGCGCATAATTACTTCACTGGCACAGCTGTGTGATTGTTTACAAACGAAGCAACAAATACCAAGAATGTTATTTCGCACAATAATCTGCTTGACGGTTGCCGGTTTGTTTACTATAACCCAGATGCTGACTAGAATGATAGTGACCCGGAGTGCGTTCCAAAACACAACTGCAGCTATAGTTGTAGCTATGTTAGAGTTATGTCAGAGCCATGTCAAGCTGTCTGCAGTTAACTAAAGCTGTTTGAGGTTTTGGAAGGATCTGAGTAAGCTAAAAGTATAAGAACTGTCATTTATACTGATTGTATAATTTTATTGATACTTAATAATAGTTTATTACTGTGTGTTCCAAACGAGATTGCGATTTGTGGTCAAGACGCATGCAACTACTTCTCCCTAGATGACGCGCAGCTAATGACACCATCCATATAATGAGGGCGGCGCATGACCTCATCCAGATAGAAAAGGCAGCCAACTTCAGGGAAGAGTTTTTTTTGGTTGTGTGTGTACCTGATGATTTTTCTTACATCAAGTGACAAGGAGACGATGAACGTGGAAAGAATTAATCGAGTATAATCCGAAAGTATTATTGTATCAAGCGAATTAACCAATTAAAGAAAGTCGAAGAAACTGTTCAATTAACACAGCAGTCTTTTTATTTATTGATTGAGATTGAGATAACAACATTTGGTCCTTCGTCCGGATTGATTGCGGATTTGCCGCACATCATTTATTATTGGATACGTAGCGCTATTTAAGAATTGGCTTATACTTAGTTGGTGAGTAGTACCATAGATAGAACAAGAACTAGATGTAGCATGCAGTACCAAAAAAATATACAAAATTTATTTGGCGGGGTGGTCCATTCCAGAATGGACCACAACATTTGAAAAGATGTGTACGTCGAGTGATTCATATTTTTTAGTAACTAAAGTTTTGAGGAAGTCGATCAAATGTATACAAAACTGGTATAATAAAAACATTTGCTTTCGGCACGCTCTAAAACATGTTATGGTCCATTCCAGCATGCACTACCCATTTTTCACAATCTGCATACTCTCTAGTATGGCATGCGATATCTAGTTCTTATACCATCTATGGTAGTACTCATTTATCCCTCGTTATCTAAAAATTCCAATATCATTCCACTGAGCTCGAGAGTACAATTAATTTTGATGTCAAAAAATTGACTGTGGTTAATTGATGAAATTTCAACGATTTGCATACAACATATCATCGGAATTTAATTTTGTGGAAAAATTGTTTTAACAATCTGTTCCATTAAGCGGTATATGGGCGCATTTATTTTGATGTTTGTGTTGATAAATAGAAAAAAATAGTAAGCGAATAATTATTGGTCGTTTCATGTAAACGGATAAAATATAGGGTGATATTACTAATCGTGTGATAATTTTTGATTTTGTTCCTAAGAATATAAGTAGCTATGGAGGCTTTGTTAGAAAAGGAAAGGAAAATTTGGAATAATGTGGAACGATTAATAGCAAATACGCGTAATTATCCAGTTCTTAGGAGATCATATGGGTATTATAGGGGTAGATTAGACGGCTTGATTGAGTTGTGGAACAAACATAATTTGGTCAGTGAGGAAATTGACGAGACAGTTGACGAGACCGAGCGCAATACAATTGATTTTTTGAAAGAAAATCGTTTTGAGCAGAATGAAGAAAAATTCTACGAATATCGCGGTGAGTTAAATGATTTGTGTGCCTTTTTCGCTGTTTCTTCAGCAACAATAGTAACGCAGCACGCGCAACAAACACCGACTAACCTTATAAAGAAAGACAGTTCGAATACCTTGCCAATGCAAGACAATGTATCTGAGCAAGAAAATCATCGTAGTGAGGATAGGTTTCCAGATACACCACCCACCGTAATTCGGAATCACTCTTTTGTTAATCTCCCCCCTATTACATTGCCTAAGTTTGGAGGTAATTATCGATCGTGGGCACCATTTCGAGATTTATTTATCTCACTTATTGACTCATACTCTGCACTTACAAACGTGCAAAAACTCCATTACCTCAAAATGAATTTAGTAGATGACGCTGAGTTACTCTTACGATCGTTTTCAATAACAGAGGCAAATTATGGTCCAGCTTGGGCCTTGTTGAAAAAACGATTCGAGAATAAGAGAGTATTAGTAAACTCGCATCTGAAAACATTGATGTCATACCCCTCAATCAACACAGAAAGCGCTTTGTCTATTAAAAAACTATTAGATACTGCTATGGAGTCTTTAGAGTCGTTGAAAGCTCTGAAAATAGAAATTGAAAGTTGGGATCCAATGTTAATTTACGTACTTGTGCAAAAATTACCAACAGATACTCACCAAAAATGGGAGCAGAGTTTAAGCTCCTCTACTAACATACCCACATTGGAACAATTAATGAATTTTTTGGAAGCACGCTTTCGTGTTTTGGAAGCTGTAAGCGCTGCAAAGCCTTCAATTGCACAACGTGAATATAAGGAAATTCGAGCAGGTTTAAAGCAATCGCAGTCATATCATATTACAAATAATTATAGTTGCCGTTTATGCAATGAATTTCACGGTCTTCATGTTTGCCCAAAGTTTTTAAAAATGAATTACAAATCCAGAAGTGAGTATGCGCGAAAGAGCTCGTGTTGTTTTAATTGTTTGGCTCAATCCCATGTAGTGAAAAAGTGTATGAGCAAGGAAAGCTGTCGCCAATGTGGTAAACGACACCACACACTTTTACACCCAGAGACACACGAAGGTGTTTCGTTACCACAAACGTCAAGTTATTTAACACCCGCATGTACAAATAGTCAGAATAGTGATATGAAAAATCGAATATCTTCAAGCGTCGTAACACTTTGTACTAGTTCTTCAAAGCAAGAAAATAGTGTGCTAATTCCTACGGCTATGGTTCATGTGTGTTCAGTCTCTAAGGAAAAAAACGTTTTCCGAGCCCTTATTGATCCTGCCTCGCAAGCAACAAACGTTAGGTTTACGAAAAATTCCCATTTCCACAAGAATAACTGGCCTCGCACGTACCGAAACAGCACAATCTCAAAGTATGGTGAGAGTTCGGGTACAGTCCCGTTCGTACCCAGAGCTTAACATCGAAAGCGAAGCGATAGTGTTAAGAACATTAACCGATCTGCTGCCATCTAAGCTGACTCCGAATGTAACTTGACTTAACACTCAGAATGTGGTCCTAGCTGACCCGTCATACTCGATACCAGCAAGAGTGGATTTAATTTTAGGAGGCGATTTATATCCTCAAATTTTGGTAAATGGTACCAAAAAAGATCCGAAAGGCAACATGGTAATACAAAATACGATTTTTGGTTGGATAATTACAGGTATCACCCCTTCGGACGAACCCATTCAATTTAGAAACCAAGTTTCTAGCTTCCATAATCAAATAAAAATGCAGAGTCAAATCGAAAAATTTTGGGAAATTGAGGAAATTCCACGCAGGTTAAAGTTATCCCCAGATGACGTTAAGTGTGAAACCATCTTTCAAGAAACTCATTCACGCCGAGAAGATGGAACGTATGTGGTCCGCCTCCCCTTTGTGGATTTTGGTAAGGGGGCTCCAGCTATTGGAGCTTCAAAAAGCATTGCTTTCAAAAGGTTAGCTCTAATGGAAAACTGGTTTCGGAAAAATTCTGAATTTCATCGGGATTATGAAAACACATTATCTGAATACGTTAACCGTCAACATATGGAGGCATGCCAGTCCGAGTTGAAAGGTATTGGCCAGGAGGAAAGTCAGTTTAGAGGTTTGTTATCTACCGCATCACGCGGTTTTAAAAGCAGAAAGTGATACCACAAAATTACGCGTAGTTTTTGACGCGTCGTGTAAGAGTGCGAATGGGATATCACTAAACGATATGTTATTAACTGGTCCTGCCCTTCAAAATGACATAATGTCTTTGTTGACTCGGTGGCGAAAACATCGATTTGTTTTTACTTCAGATATGTGTCAAATGTACAGGCAAATACATGTGTCACCGGAAGACGCGGATTACAAAGAATTTTATGGAGAAAGTCGTCTACCGATCCGTACAAAGTTATCGGCTCTTAACTGTTACCTTTGGAACGGCTTCGGCTCCATACTTAGCAATGCGAACGTTGAAGCAATTAGCGCAGGATGAGGGACATCAATATCCAAAGGCGGTCCCAGTTTTATTAAATGACGTTTACGTAGATGACGTCATATCGGGTGGGGATAATTTAAATGAAACAAAGGAAAAACAGGATCAGTTAATAGGATTACTTGGGGCCGGCAAATTCGAATTGCGCAAATGGACATCCAACTCGGTTAAACTGTTGGAGAGGTTTACGTCAATGGAATGTCAAGGAATACATCCAGTACATTTCGATTCTGATAAGTGTGTCAAGGCTCTAGGCATTTATTGGAGTCCGGTAACCGATCATTTTATTTTCAAGGTGGGAGGTGCTAAGATCGATCATAGTTATACCAAGAGAACAGTACTCTCCTTTATAGCTAAGTTTTACGATCCTTTCGGATGGATTGCACTCATTATAATTACTTCAAAGGTATTCATGCAACGAATATGGCTTTCAAAAATCGAGTGAGATGAGCAACTTCCTGAGCAGCTGTCTCAGGAGTGGCGAATATTTGTGCAAACTTTCTCTGTTCCAATGGAGTTTAAGATCCCTCGATGGTTAGGTTACACACGGGAGGTGGTAGTAGAAATACATGGGTTTTGTGACGCTTCGGAGAAAGCATACGCAGCCGTGGTATATACCCGAATAAAGAACGAATCTAATGGTTATGATGTAAAGTTGCTATCATCCAAAATAAGGGTTGCTCCTCTTAAGATAATTTCCATTCCCCGCTTAGAGCTATGTAGTGCATATCTTTTATGCAAACTGTTGAAAGCGGTAATCGAGTCGTTGGATATTGAAACTGTCAAGTTTTTCGGATGGACAGATTCGGAGATAGTTCTGGCCTGGTTGAATGGGGGAGCTCATCGGTGGAAAACATTTGTGGCTACTAGGGTAGCAGCAATTTCCGAAATCTTACCCCCAGAATCTTGGAAGCATGTCTCGGGAAAAGAGAACCCAGCCGATTTGGCTAGTCGAGGTGTGTCTGTACAGGAGCTTCAAAGGTCATCTTTGTGGTGGAATGGACCAGAGTGGTTAGGCAAAGATATAGATAGTTCGAAGGTGAATCAAGACGGGTTAAGTAAATTTGGCACAGACGAAGAGATAAAAACAGTCAAATCATTGGCTACCACGATCAAATCGGAAACCTTCACCTCATTGTTACATCGTTGTTCGTCGCTCAATAAACTGTTACGGATAACAGCTTACGTCTTACGTTTTTGTAAAAATTGTCAAATCAAAAACGAAATTCGAATAACAGGTCTAATTCAAGTTAAGAAATATACAGCTGCCCAAACCCTTTGGGCAAAGATCGCACAAAAAACTGCATTTGCGTCGGAAGTCGCCAGTTTAAGAGGTGATAATAAACACAATTTAAAGAGTAAATTATCGTCGCTTTACCCGTTCTTGGACCATGAAGGCTTATTACGTGTAAGTGGTCGGTTATTAAATGCCTAATCGTTGTCAAATTCGCAAAAACACTCTGTCATTTTACCAAGCAATCATCCATTCACTCAATTACTGGTTGCTCATACGCATCAGATTACTCTACATGGAAACAGTCAACTAATGCTTAACGTTTTAAGAAAGAGATTTTGGATTGTGAAGGCTCGTGACACTATTAGGAGATTAGTGCACAGCTGTATAACTTGTACTCCATTTAGAAAAGACAATCAAGCTCAATTAATGGGTGCTCTTCCTACTCCTCGCGTGTACATAGCTCGTCCATTTAGTCATGTGGGGGTAGACTATGCTGGCCCGGTCGAGATCCGTGCATCAAAGTATCGAGGAGTTCGCTCTTATAAAGGATACATAGCTATCTTTGTGTGTCTCAGCACAAAGGCGGTGCATATCGAACCAGCAGGAGATCTGAATACGGATACCTTTCTCGCTACATTAAAACGATTCATCTCACGACGCGGTTTATGTAAAACTATTTATTCCGATTGCGGAACGAATTTTGTGGGCGCTTCTAAAATACTTGATAAAGAGTTTTTAAAGGCGAAGGGACACTGGCATTCGGAGGCAGCCGCAATGGTCGCGGCCGACGGCATTTAGTGGAACTTCATCCCACCTGCTAGCCCACACTTTGGAGGTCTTTGGGAAGCAGAGGTGAAGTCGATGAGTGATATTTGAAAAGAATTCTAGGCAATTCGGTAGTCACATTTGAAGAAATGTCAACCCTATTAACGCAAATTGAGGCTTGCCTTAACTCTCGACCCTTGTGTCCCTTATCTGAGGACCCTTCTGACATGCAAGCTCTCACGCCCGGACATTTCCTGATTGGTGAAGCACTGTGCTCACCGCCAGAGCCCGAAGAACCTGAATCGGCCACTTTGCGAGCAAGATGGAGTTTTTTACAAAAACTCAAGCAAACCTTTTGGCGACGTTGGAGCCAAGAGTATCTCGCCCAGTTGCAGCAGCGTCCTAAATGGATTACCAAGAACCCCAATATCGAAGTTGGAGATCTTGTTCTTATAAAGGATGAACGATTACCCCCGTTAAAGTGGTTGATGGGTAGAATCACGCAAACGCATCCGGGCTGTGATAACTTTACTCGGGTAGTTACAGTTCGTACCCCAACTTCAGAAATAAAACGACCTATTACTAAGATATTCCGCCTACCAGTTGAGCAGGCTACTCCAAAGGAGAGTGGAAAAAATATTGATTAGCGCGGCATCACGAAATGCGTCCAATTATAGAGGACTTTGAAAGAAGATATTATTTTTATTATTCATAATCGTTTATAAATCATTAATTAACCCACAAATTTGTGAAAAAAACAGTCTTTATTTAAAAAAAAAAAAGAATTATATTTCAATTTATATGATTATACGCCCGATATCAAGTTACCTCCTCCATCTCTTTCTTTTTACCCAACCTTGTTCCTTTCATCCCTCACTGACTCAACTAAGTCAACAATTCAAAAAAGCCAACAATTCAACCAGTCAACATGCGATGCTACATTGCAATTCAATCAAGAACAACAGCACCAAACATTGAAAGCTCAACACCCTGTGGAGATTTCAAGGCTGGGGAGAATGTTCCAAACGAGATTGCGATTTGTGGTCAAGACGCATGCAACTACTTCTCCCTAGATGACGCGCAGCTAGTGACACCATCCATATAATGAGGGCGGCGCATGACCTCATCCAGATAGAAAAGGCAGCCAACTTCAGGGAAGAGTTTTTTTTTGGTTGTGTGTGTACCTGATGATTTTTCTTACATCAAGTGACAAGAAGGAGACGATGAACGTGGAAAGAATTAATCGAGTATAATCCGAAAGTATTATTGTATCAAGCGAATTAACCAATTAAAGAAAGTCGAAGAAACTGTTCAATTAACACAGCGGTCTTTTTATTTATTGATTGAGATTGAGATAACAACACTGTGTGTTAATCCGAAATGAGCCAGAGAAAATTAAATAAATAAATAAATTTCGCAAAACGTTTGTAAAAGCGCGCCAAACAAAATATTTCAATTGACAGCTAACGTTACGGTTTATATATTAGATAGCAGTTTAGAGCACAGTCAGGGATAGTTGACTATTTTAGTCAACTTCAGATGTTTCGGAACGCTCAAAAGTCAACTCAGCTGACATAATTTAGTTGACTACTGAGTTTTGGAACGATTGAAGTCAGCTATAGTCAGCTGTAGCTATGTTTTGGAATGCACTCCAGAAGTTTCGTCAACGGCAGTAGAATATTACCGCATCACAGGTATGTGAGGGTCATGTTCTAATTTCGAGTTCCGCATCAAAGCTAATGAGGTGCGAGACTAACAGGAGGTAAGCAGTTGCGTTTTCAATCAAGTAATCGTTGGACGGTAATATCGCGCTACAAGCTTAGATCATATAACGAAAAGGATAGGATATGAGGAAGAAAAACTTAAGCATTTTTCTTCAAGTAGTAGAATCTCATCGATGTGTTTGTTTAGTCATGGAAGTCGAAAACTACGATATTTTCTGAGCGGGCACATAATTTAGTGGTTGAAACTTTATCAAGTATTGAACAAGTTTTATAATTTCCTATCACCGCGATTCGTATAATTTTTAAGTTTATAATTTTATAATTCTTTTATAACTTATTACATTTTTAAGAGCTTTCCTAGTGCCCCATTTATTTTGCGATAATATTTCCTGGCGTTGCCTTTGTATGGCTTACATAATACAGCACCCAATGACAATTCAATTTTAAGCAAACAAACCGGCATTGGAAAATGTTAAATTTTTTATCACGGCTGTTTATTTTTATAACTAATTGCACTTATATTTTATTTAAAACACCATAATTTGTTATTCAAACGAAGAAAATCGCCTGAAAAACGACTGCCCACTGCAATAACTCCGGTTGTATCTGCAGCACAGCACAGCACACTACAACACCATAATTATAGACTTCGGAGTCTCGATTATATCAAATCTCTTGCACAAAGAAATAATTTCTACACGTTTTCACTATTACAAAATTATAAATCACTTTTAATTATGTTTACACTCACAAAATCACTAAAACAGCACCCGACCTAAGAAATGACAAATGAGAAATGTCAGAAATATAGAACTGACAAGAACTAAACACCCAGCCCTCTTCTCATTTCCCTCCCGTGTCTAAAAAAAAATTGCTTATTACACGTACACGAATTTTATAAAAGATAGCCTATCCTTTCGTTATATGATCTAAGGTTACAAGTTATATGCTAAGAACATATGACTATGATAATAAACAAATTAGTATAGTAAAAGTGATCGTTATCATTGAAATCTCCCGAGTGTAAGTTTTCAAGGAACACGACAAGATCAAGTGATATCTTTTTGGATAATTTTGTTTGTTTGTTTTGTTTTATGGGAATTAAGCTTTTTAGCTGCTCCATTTTTTTTTGTTTTATAGGAGTTATGCATTTTAGCTACTCCATTTTTTTTGTTTCATAGGAGTTATGCTTTTTAGCTACTCTATTTTTTTTTTGTTTTATAGGAGTTATGATTTTTAGCTACTCCATTTTGTTGTTGTTAATTGTTGGAGTTATGCTTTTTTAGCTGCTCCGTTTACTTCTCAGGGTAAATTTAAGAAGTGTTAGAATATGTGTAAAATATAATTTTTCAACCTAAAGAAATTGATTGAGTTTATGATAATGCTGAGTGTGAGTGTTTGGGTCAAGTGTTAATAGTTATGGGCATATGAAAGTGTGTCTTGGGGCAAAATTTTAGGTATAAGTAGGTGATTCATGTATGTGATGTAATGATTTTTGTTTTCTCTTTGTGTTATTGTTTCCGAATGAATCGGTGGAATTGTCGTTTATAAATCTTGTTGCGTTAAAATAAAGTTCTAAAGTAAGCTGTAATTGAAAACATCAGCTACACGCGAGCAAATCTAATCTCTGATCTTTGATATGTAGAAAATGGATGAAAGTGGAAAAGTTCTGGTACCCACAGCTCAGTGAATGAGGAAATTGTGAGAAATTTGAATTAGTTTTACTAGATGTTGCTTAAAATTATTTAACTTTTTTGTAAGTTATTTTGTTGGGTGGGATTGTTTTCTTGTTTAGGTGTTAAGTTTTAATAAGTTAAGGTATCGGGAGTCATATGTAATTAGGCTTGGATTGTAATGAAAAGATAGAATAATTAGATGATCTTCTGGTTCAGACTTCAATGTTGGTGGGCAGAAGTAAATTACTGACAAGAGAGCAACTGTAAGGGTTCGAAACTCAAGAGAAGGAATTAGAGGAAAGATCGCAGGAGCTTGTTATGGAACTATGAAGAGTGAATGGTTTTGGACGTGAAGTCCCAGCTGTCAGCATGTTTGCTTCCTTCGGTTTATGTATTTTGTACTTAGTATCTTTGGTATGCGGAGTCTGCTTCAAATGTGATTAATTTGATTATTTCCATCTTCGAGTGAGCTCTTATTGCTAGTATTACTCCTTTCTATCTCACCTAATATGAAGAAATTATTGTTGTCCTTTGAGGTAGTTATGACGTACTTAAAAAAATGCCAAAGTCCCTTGCTTCCCTTAACACTCAATGCAGGTGTCTTACCGAAATCCGGATCATCGAAATTGTGGGGGGTCTCGATGCAAAAACCTTACTGCTGTATCCCCTTGAGTATGTCGAATGAACTACAGCCTAATGGACTTTTGTTTGCTGGAGGACTCTGGAGGTGTGTTTTCTTAGCAGGACTAGATATAGTCGTGGGTCCACTGCCACTATGCTATCTTTGTCGGTGAAATGCTTCGCTGAGATTCAGCAATTTATTCCTGCCGAGAACTTCGAGACCGCACGCTCTCGGATCCTATTTGAAACCGCCGATATTTTCCTTAATGGATTTCCACTTTCTTTTCTTTCCAATTTATTGCTATTCTCTGCTTTTGGTTCTTTTTTCTTTTCTTTCTGGATGGTCAACTTTTTGCAGGATTTGTCGAATAATTCGCGATTTCTACTTGTCTATTCGCTTGACATCTAAACGTTTTCACCGCACTCTGTCGTTTTCTTCTTTCTTGCCTTTTCGATGCTTCTTCTTTTTTCTTTTGGGTGCGTTCGGCGCGTATAGCACTCCATCCATATAGGACACAGTTCGCGCCCACTTCATGCTGCTACGGGTCGCTTAGACTGTAACGCAAGCGCGTCAGTCGACAGATCTACTTATAACCACTTCTACCTCGCTATATGGAGATACTGCATCCGACACCTCTTGTTACAAAAAATCATGTCCGGGATATGCGTGGGTGGCTGCACGCACAGCGAGTATGCCCGCTAGCGTTCAGCCGGCTTGGGGTGGATCTTGCCACCCACATTCCTTCAATGCTTGTACAGCTGTGCATAATCGACAGAATAACTTACCAGACAGACGGACGGACAGTAAAAAAAAAGAGAAATCGTAGTCGTGACTGCAGCCGGACAGACGGACAAAAAAAAAGATCTATATGGGCTTCCTCCTTCTGGTGGTACCTGAAAGGCTGGAAAGAATAAAATGTATACGATTGAATGCTGTAAGAAAAGAAGAACAGAAGACCGCAGCAACGCCGAACAAGTCCTAATTCACCCGGAGAGTTTCCAACGCTGACAGATGAACGATTGAGAGAGATTGAGAGAGTTGAGAGGAGTCTCCGATGTTGTTGAGACCCCGGCTTTGGGTAATATTGGGGCCAATCGCCCCCATCCACCCTGGCTAAGCCTCCAAAGCCGTATAAAAATGCTCAGCCCCATAGAAATGCTTCAGATGCTCATTCGTGTGTGTGTGGGCAGGGCCTCCACCGTGAAAGCAACCCCCCCCCCCCCCCTTTACAGCCTCCTGGAATTATCTTTACGAAAAATAGTACCCAAAAAGAAACGGAGCATATCTGGACCAGCCTAAGGCTGGCGATGAGTACCTATTTGATGGGAAGCAGATACGTGGCAGGAACAACGTCCGAACAAAAGAAATAGAAATGACAAGTCTGGATACTTTCAGTATTAAATGTATATATACATATGTATTTAGCAATTGCAAAAAAATTATGAGTATAAAACAACTTTTCAGAGGAAACCCGATTACATGTGTTGCTTAACCACGGGCATGCACTTACGTCTAGCCCTAAATAAAAGCGCTTTGCCTACCTGGGTCTTACTTAGCCCTACCTTAATAACTTGAAGCTTAATGTAGTAAAGTGCTAAAGCTACTGTACAAAAAAGAAGTTTCTATAAGTTATCATGAAAACCAACATAATAAAACTACTAGATAGCTCAGTCTACCGCCATGTATACTCTTTTTCTTTTCTGCTGATCCAAAACCCCCGGGACTAATTACAAGCCGTGAAGCAGCCAAGGGCACTTACACAACTACTAGGCAATGCGGTCTCCTCAGTTCCATTCTGTCCCATATAACTGCATTAGAGTCCTCTATCAAAATATGAATAAATTGTCTTTAACATGCTCTACTCTAAAATAGGTTTCTAGCAGTCTAAGATAATTTTGTTATCTATACAATGGTAAAAAATTTAGATACCTTATTGAACAAAATAATAAAAATAATGAATTTTTAAAATAACTTTGCCTATTTTGCAAAGGTTTATATCTCATTCGTTTCTTTATTAATAGTGTTGGTGTGCTGAGAGAGAAGAGAGTGTCGTATATTTTGACGTTTCAACTTGACATTTTAGTTTCATTTTATTCGTAGGAAGTTGGAAATATTTGCGGAAAGACTGAAAGATTGTTTCAATTGTATTTTGATATTTTTAGAGCTAACAAAGTGATTATCACGTGAGGAGAAGACATTCAAGGAAACCATCAGATTTGCTATTAAAACGTGGAAAGCCGTTGAATTAACTTTTTCCCTGAAATATGAAATCATATTAAAATGGTTTTGTACAAATATACCTGAGAATATGAGAAAAATGCTGATTTGATTGGAATGTAATCGAAATTTTTAAATTTGTTATTCGAAGGAACGTTAATTAATGCATATTTTCTTCACAATTTCTCCGAAAGAAAAGTTGGTAAGCGGCACTCTGACACCATATACAGGTAATCTATATTCAATTTTGTTGGAAGAAACGTTAATTATTCCATACTTTCTTTACAGGTTTTCGAAATGAAAACGAATAAGCGGCACTCTGGCACAAAACTCAGGTAATCCATACGTATAAATTATTCGAAAAAAAAACATTAATTAATCCATATTTCTTCTCAGTTTTTCCGAAAGGAAAATTAATAAGCAGCACTCTGACACAATTTACAGGTAATCTATATTTAATTTTATTCGAAGAAACATTAATTAATATTTAATAAAACTCAAATTTCCTTTATATTGCAGGCGAAAGTCTCAGCGCGCGTCGACCGACCACCGTACTCGACCAAGGTTCAAAATCAACTCCCCGAGTTCACGCCGTCTCCCTACATCACCGCCGTTCTGTCTTCCACCCGACCGACAGACGATCGCCTTCGTTTCTCGTGAAATTTTTTGGTCGATCGTTCGCGAATAATGATTTCAGGTAAATTGTATAGGAAAAAACGATGAATATGGAAAAATTACAACACAATTTATAGGTGACGAATCAATTTATTCCCGAGAACCGATTATTCCAAAAGTCCGCACAAAACTGAATTTTAGCTTTTTGAATAAAGTTACTTATTTTATGGAAAAACTAATGTGTTTGGTTACATTTAGAACTTATGTTGTGTAAAAAATGCTTTATCAGTTAAAAATGAATGGTAATAAAATTTTACAAACTGTGGGAAAAATCTTTCAAGTAAATGAAAAAGAAATAAATGAAATTAATATGCAATATCTGAAATTATTGATTATGTTAGGTTGTGTGTGTAGTTGGGAACGTAACTCCTCCCCTTTCAGTGTGAAGCGAAGGCCATCTGAGCGATCGTCTAGTTGGTGTTGATGTACTCTGGTTATTATAGAAGATGACTGGTCCCTTTATCAGCCTTTTATAGATTTTATAGGTGCCACAAATGATAATCACACCCAAACTGATGAGGATCATTGTTAAGTAAGAACGGGTTTCAGATAACTTGGTTTCATTGGATAGGATCCTGATAGCTTCCATGTTCTCCATTGTCCAGTTGCTTAGTTTCTTGAGGCTTAGTTTTTCCACGACGTAGCTGCTATTGACTTCATTAATTAAGATAGGTAAAATTTGTATTGAGTTCCAAAAGGTAGCTATTTTGCTTGAGTATGTTATGTTGTTAATTTATATTGTACAGTTGTTGAAGTTGATAAGGGCTACTCCCTTTAGCGTCTTGTTTTGTATGGCTGAATCACAGGTTGTGTCATCTAGGGTTGTATTTCGGCTGATGATGAGTAGTAAATTGGGCTCCAACAGCTGTATATTTTCCTGGACTTCGTTCTCGATCAATTTACAGTTTGATTTCTTGTTGTGTATAATATTTGGTACGCATGAGTCTGCCTCTATGTCCTTCAGTGAAATTTTTTCGCAGTACTTCATATTTTCAATTGTTTGCAAGGCTTATCCATATATTGATACATGAATTTGTTTAGTAAAAGGAAGGGGGCTTTCAAATCTATGGTGTAGTTAAGGCACTTTCACATCAAACACAAGAATCGAAAAAATGTAAACCGAAAAACTCAATTTATTCCACTTTAAAACAAGATTTTTGCTCCAATGATTAATAAAATCATGGGAAATAGGATAAACTAATAATTTTACTAATAAAATAGAATATTTATCTTAGAATTTTTAAGAAAACACAACTTTTATGATTTATCGGACGAATTTTTCCGCCGAAAAAGTTTTTCGGCCGATAAAACATAAAAGTTGTGTTTTTCTTCAAAATCTGAAATAAATATAACTATTTTCTGAGTAAAATTCCTAGCTTATCCTATTTCTCTGGATTTTATTAATCATTGGAAAAAATCTTATTTTAAAGTGGAATAAATTGAGTTTTTCGGTTTACATTTTTCTGTTCTTGTTTTTGATGTGAAAGTGCCTTTATCGTTAATGGGTAGTTCCTTTAAATGGTAAAGGGAAAAATTGTCTGTGGATAGGATAGGGATCTGTATAACAAATATTAAATTAGAGCCATTATAGAAAGCTTGTAATTTGATGACTTCATAAATGCTGTCACCTGATAAAATAATAGTGTTTTGATTTCTCAATATTTCGGGAATGTAGAATACTTCTTCAGGGTGCAAAATGTGTTTTGATATGATATCTAACTTGGCGAGGATTATTGATTCTGAAATGTCTTTGAGGTGTTCGTTTAATAGCTCAATATCATACATTAGTTGTTCAAAGTATTGATGGAGTACAAGTTCTATATTCAATCGTTTAATTGTATTGGCTACGTTTAATTGATACTCTTGAATGTAATTTTCTATTGTTTCTTGTTGTGCATTAATATGTGTGGATATATTATTGAATCTTTCTATCATTCTTTCGTTTAGGATTATTTGTTCGTTAAGCTGATTAATATTGTTTTCATTTGTACGTAATGATTCTAAATGATTACTAATTTCCACATAGTCATTGTGGTCTAAGTTTCCAGTAATATATTTTATTATTGTACCTAATCCATTTATTAACCCACGTTTTACTTTATATTTTGGGGACGATTACGTTTAAATTATGTACCAATTTATTCTATTTGCTTTCCAATATTTTTGTTTTTACAGTATATTCCTCTTGGTTCCCTGTTTGATTTATTAAGTTATCTATATTTCTGACAATAATTTCCACATTCACTTGGTATTCGGTGATATTTATTATATGCAACATTTTAGAATAATTTGGTGAAGTTGATTTTGTGGGAAATAACGAGAATTTATTATAGTGACCTGTTATCGTTTCGAATGGTGTTAGGTTTGTCGAAGAATGTATAGAGTTATTATATGTTAGGATTGCTTCGTCCATAATTTCACTGATTGGTTTAGTGCTATTCTGGCTTTGAATTATCCTAATTATTTCAGTTATTGTGGAATGTAACCTTTCTATGGGTGAGTTACCGGTTGAATTCTTTGCTGATGTCAAATGGGGTTCTATGTCGTATAGTTTTAAAAAATCTGTGAATAGGGTTGACGTGAATTCAAGACCATTATCATAAATTAATTTTCTTGGGATTCCGTGGTGTGAAAAGAAATGTTTGAGACACTGGATTATATTTATACTATTTCTATTAGTTAATAAATAGGCACTAGCGAATTCGCTGAATTTGTCTATTATTGTTAGAAAATTTTCTTTGTGAACTGAATAAATGTCTATGTACAATTTGTAGAGGTTTGTTTGGAGTTTCGGATAATTCGTATTTTAAGGGTTGTCTATTTCGTTCGTATTTATTTCCTAAGCAAATTTCGCAATTATTGATTATTCTTGTTATGATTAATTTCATCTTTGGAAAATAATAGGTTCTTCTTAAATGTGCTAGAGTCTCGGTAATCCTTCTGTGATTCGATTTCTCGTGGTGATATCCTGAACCATTATCAGGCAACGGATTAGCTTTATCCGTCCATTACTAAAGAATTTTGAATATACTTGTTGTATTATTTTAAAGGTATTATCGTCCGTGATTATAGGGGCTAGTTTTTTGGGATTTGTAAATTTTTTAAGAATGCTGATTATGATATTCTCATTGTCTACATCATTCTGCCTAAATGTATGACTACGTTTAGTTTTAAAGATTATTTTAAAAGATTTTTGTAGCTTGGATAAGCCTTCGGTTTTTTCTATAATTAATTGATGAGAGAATTCGTACAGAGGTCGTTCGGAGATAGGAATTCCATCCTCCAAAATTTCTTCTGTAGAATGTACTGTAATAGTTGCAATGTCATTCACATTATTTTGTAGAGATTCAGATACATTGATCTCGATTCGAGATAGAGCGTCTGCATTAGCATTTTCCTTACCCTTTTTGTAGACAATCTTATAGTCAAATTCTTCTAGCTTCAAACGCCATCGAAATAATTTTGAATTTGGTTCTTTTAACGAAAAGAGTCAAGTTAGAGGTTTATGATCGGTTACGATCTTAAATTTCCTGCCAAATAAATATGGCCTAAAATATTTGGTGGCCCATACAACGGCCAAAAGCTCCTTTTCGATAGTACTGTAGTTCTGTTCTGATTTATTTAATGTTCTACTTGCGTAGCAAACTGGCCTATCACAACCTATTGGACCTTGTGATAATATAGCTCCAATGGCTACATTACTTGCGTCAGTTGTTAAATTAAATTCCTTGGAGAAATCGGGGTACTGCAGTATAGGTTCATTACATAGAATGTTTTTGCATTTTTCGAAACACTCTAAGTACCGAGAGTCCAGTCTTATTTGTTTGTCCTTCCTTAGACATTCGGTTAAAGGTTTGATGAGTTTTGCGAAATCTCTAATAAATTTTCTGTAATACCCTAATAGCCCTAGAAAGGATTTTATCTGTTTAAGTGTTTTCGGAACTGGAAAATTCTTTATAGCCTTTATTTTGACTGGATTTGGTTTCACACCATTTGGGGTGACGACGTGACCAAGAAAAGCTATTTCTTTATGGAGGAGTTCTGATTTGTCTATTTTGACTTTGAGATTAGCATCCCTTAGTTTCTGGAAAACAGCAGCGAGTTTTTCGAGATGCTCTTGAAGTGAGGTTGAAAAAATTATAATGTCGTCTATGAACACCAGACAACATTTTCCCAATAAGTCACGAAGGACGTTATCCATTACCCTTTGGAATATAGATGGGGCGTTTTTGAGCCCAAATGGCATTCGTAAAAATTCATAATGGCCATTTTCCACAGTGAAAGCTGTTTTAGGTATGTCTTCAGCCTTCACTTCGATCTAGTGAAATCCGGACGCAAGGTCGAGTGTACTGAAGTAAACGCTTTTCCCCAACTTATCTAAGATTTCAGTTATGTTGGGTAGGGGGTACCTGTCATCTATTGTTTTTTGGTTTAATTTCCTATAATCGACGACCAAACGCCACTTCTGCTTTCCACTGGGATCTAACTTTTTTGGTACGATCCAGATGGGCGAGGACCAAGGGGAAAAACTATGACGGATGATTCCGTCGCTAATCATCTTTGAAATTTGTTGTTGAACTTCTTTTTTATGAATCTCCGGATATCTATACGATTTTGTATAGATGGGAATGTCGTCTTTTGTCTTGATTTCGTGCTTTATCTGGTTTGTGAAGCTTAGATTTTGTCCTTCTTTAAAGAACACGTCCTCGAAACGTCTGCACAATTGAATGGTTGAGTTTTTGTCTTCGCTGTTTAGATGATCAACACGGATCAACCTGGATATATCTACATTGACTTGGGAGTGTTCCCTATTATTAATTGAAAAATTGTGTATTTCTAAGAACTGGTTACGACTAAGCGGCTCAGATTTTATTGGTTGTTCGATTACGAAATTTTGAGGAGAGTTTGAGAAGTTGATTACTTCTACATAAGAATACCACTCGTTAGCTCGGAAAATACCTTCTGGTATCCTTAACTGTCCCTTTATTTCTACAGGTTTAATATGAATGTCTCCGGATTTTACATCCACTGGTAAATGAGCTATTATCTTATTGCGAGGTGGGACAGTGTACTGTTTGGACATGTAGTTAGGTTTATAGATCAAGGGTACTGTTGTAGTTTTTGTTTTTAAAACAGATTTGTTAAAATCCAAGGTTATTCCAAGCTGTTTCATTATTTCTAATCCTATTAGTCCGTCGAAATAATTGTGAAATTTAAATAATAGAAATGTGAGCTTATCCTTGGTTCTGAATTCCCTAAATGCGTTTAAAATAATTTTCTTATTAATTGAATCGGTGTTGAAGGCTGTTTTTATTTGTACTTGTTCTTTTATTTCTATTAAGTTGGGATTTACCAAATCTGGATTTATAAAAGACATATTGCTTCCTGTGTCTATGAGAAATTTCAGTGGAATTTTATCGGACCCTAGGATGGGAATGTATGGAAGAAGATATGATTGGTGGGTGTTAAAGTCTATGTAATCTATTTGGTCTCCGGGGCAATTGATGGAAAATTTTCGTCATCAATTTCGTTTTCAATTGATTCGGTTGGATAGGGAAATTCGTCCAACTTTTGGAAGTATCTGTAAAAATTGTCGTTATTATAGTTGTTTTGATTATTAGGTTGATCTATCTGAGTAGTTTGTTGTAATTCATATGTAGGGTCATCATAAAAGGTGGAAGGATATTGAGGCAGGGGTGGATTTCGCTATAGGCCGAGTAGGCCCGGGCCTAGGGCAGCAGATTTAGGGGGCGGCAAAACTTGCTTATTTTTGTGAAAAAAATGAATGATGATTATATTTATGTAATACATATGTTTGTAAAATCCGAAGAAATGTTGTTCCTATGTTCTCTGAGTTTTATTAACTTATTAATTTGAATTGAATTTTTTGCTGTTTGAATGATTTTTGATTTTTTCTTGTAGTTGTGGTTATTTCATTACATTTTTATACTTTTTCGTTTTTTAAATAAAATAATTCGTTGGAAAGTGTTATTTTTAATTCTACTCCATTTTTTTCAAATCTACTCCGATTTATGAGGCAGCCTACTCCGCTAATTCTAGCCTGGGGTCCCTTCACTGGATATAGATCATTCAATTTTTCGTGTTTTACAGGGAGTAGGGGGGCGGCAATCTTCCATAGGCCTAGGGCGGCCAAGTGATCAAATCCGCCCCTGTATTGAGGTATATTGCATTGCTCTACATTAAACAGTTCTTCAGATACAAATTTTGGCGAGTTAGATGATTGAGGAAAATTACTAACTGGTTTCTTAGCAAATTTCAGGTAAGTGTTGCCGCTGGAAGTGTCCATGGGTTCAGGACGATTTCTAGAGGTCTGATTGTAATTTCTGTTAATCTGATTATAATTATTAAAGGAATTCTGTTGAAATGGTTTTTGATGTGGTTGAATGTCCGGTCTTGGGGGGGGGGGGGGGTTGGAAGGCTGGTCTATAGGGTTGCTGAAAATGTAAACTTTGAGGATGCGAAGAAACTGGTCTTTGTACTTGTGAATTAAATACTGGTGTTGCATAGTTAAATGCAGAGTAGATAGGTCTGATCGGTGGTTTTCTAACGGTGTTCAGTCTAAATGGTTGTGAATTTTTTATGTAATATGTGTTTTGCTCTGTTAAAGAGTAATTCAAGGCTTGTGCTAACGAAATCGGTCGCATTGCTCTGACTGTAGAACCAAGGGGTTCTCTTAATCCCGATAAAAAGGTGTTTAAGCACATTTCCTGATACAAACTTTGCTTTGAAATTATAACGTTACGATCACTTTCGTGAACTCTGACTTGGTTTGAGATAGTTGAAAGTATTTCATTAACCCGGTAATAAAATTTTTCGACTGTATCTGAATTCTGTCGCAAACAATGCAAATCTCTTATTAAGCTTGTTTCATTCCGTTTGTCGGAGTAATGCGTAATCAAATTAGTTTTAATACTCTCCCATCTTGTTGGTGTGCCATACATATTCAGCACCTCATTTGCATCGCCAATAATTTTATTTCTTATGGCTCTCAAAATAATTTTAGCATAATTTGTTGCATCAATTCCAATCATTAGCCCTAGGATCTCTTCGACATTGTCAATGAAATCGAATAAAGATCTCGGATTACCATCGAAATTAGGTAGATCTTTAATGGCATCCGGAATTTTCAGGTTTGTAAGAATTAGACTAACATTAGCACTATTATTACTTATTACTAACACCAGGAGTCAGACGCGTATCCAGACCTGCAGCTTGGTGGGGGAGGGGGGGGGGGGGTCACAACTAAAATGTTCGAGGTGGGAGGAAAAAGTCGGAAGTAGTCGCTTTTAAATTTTTTTTATCATATTTAAGTTAGATATCACAAAATTCAATTTTTGGTTTGATTTGGAAAGCCTGTCCATAATATTATCCACATCAATGTCGATCTCAGAGTGGACAGACATTACGGACTCATATCCAGATACTCCTTCTCGTGCAAAGATTGTAGACAGCAACCGATTCTGTCAAGGCTGAAGTAAATGACAGAGGTGAGAGCTTGCACCTTTATTCACATTCAGAGGAATAGGAGTAGAAGTGCATGGATATGTCACTGACTATTTCTTTTGATGGGAACCTAGTTGATCTTGCTTTCTTCTGAAAAAAGTTATCAATGTGCTTATCAGTCTTCTGCTTTCAACTTTCGCAACTATTTCTACCTCCATCGCTAACTATAAATTAAAAGTAAACGTGAAGTTAAGTTAAACAACACTACTTGAATTCATACGAAAGTATAAGCAAGGCAACGGCAATTACCGCAGGCAGAGGAAAGCGAATGGTTTTTATTTTTATAGTCTTGCCGTAAAAATTGTGAAGAAAAATTGTAGAATTAATTTTAGTGGCATCAATCCAACTGATCGTTTTCAGCAGCCAATAGTGTATAAAAATTCGAAAGAAAAATGTTCAATAAAATTTTTAAGAACAAAATGTATGGTTGCCAACGCTCATAAATAATTTTACCGACCCAGATCAGCCAAGACACCTGAATCAATATAACTCTTTGGAACCATTGTCCGCCGCCAAGAAAAATCTAAAGAAAAATTATCAGATCTTTCTAAGAAAACTGAATGCTTGTGCCCCTGTCGAAAGAGAGAACCACCAGAATCAATACACCAATTCGTTTGGACTTTTGTCGGTGAATAGTTAATCATTCAAATTCTTAAGAACAATTCTTAAGAACTATGTTTCTAAAGGTACGTGCACAACATGGCGAAGTGTGGCGAGGCTATATCAAGAGTTAAAGAAATAAAATGATTGCACGATGTACTATGAGAGAATTCATAAAAATGCTGTGTTAGCGTGCGATGTTCCGAGACACCTCGAGGTAAATCGCTCGAGAATTTTTTCGCGAGGTGCAGAGCACTAATTTTGATAGATGGCATATTTTTGTAGGTTTTTTTCTTTGATATAATCGAAGGGGTCTTTATTCATTCTCATATATTGGAAGAATCTATCAGGATCAGTCCGAAAATCTTCACATGAATGATGAATTCGCCAAATTCCAGACGTTTCGTCTTTATCGGGTGGCAAGCAAAAGAGCGGAAAGTACACTTAGGTCAAAAATTCCATATAGCTGTACTACTTGACAAACACAAAATTTCTACTTCTGAATCTGATGACATAATTTATATTCTCACTTCACGATTTACCAAGAAACTGAACGCCTTGTTGTAAACAATACACCTCGAGATATATCTTCACCTCGCCTCGCCAAACTGCCTAGCCACGCATCGCCTCGCCTCGCCTTGTTGTGCACGAACCCCAAGAAAAAACTAATGCTTCCCTACGAATGTAAATATTTTGAACAACTCAGGCTTGAATCAGTGTCGCTATGAAAAATCAACGGGTGGCAAGACGTTGATTCCATAACTCGGGTTCTACTGGAAGAACCGTAAAACAAAAATTTGTTAAGTCAAGGCTAAAATACAATTGCGACGGGCAACGACAAATGACAAAAAATGCTGCTGTCGAACTTCTAAAAGCATATCGTCTTATGCTAATGCCCAAATTACGACGGGCGACGGGCAGCGGTCGACGAAGTTGCCGTCGGGATTGATCAATTTCTAATTTTTACGTCGTCGCTGCAGTACTACCACAAAATCAAACGAATGAGCTTGTTGTGGCATTTATTTTTGTCAAGGTTGTAGGATATCGCGGCAATTTTAAAATAATGAATTTTGATGAAAAATTGATTGAGGATGTGTGAAATCATAAAATTATTTATGATATACAAGACAACCAGTATAGACGAGTTCACAAAAAAGACATGGTTTGGATGAAGATTTCGAGGCACTTACACACAAATGGTAAAATTGTGATATTTTTGGCATTTAGTTTGATTTAATTTAGTTAATTTCTGTATTTTAAATTTTTCCTTTCCGCAATTTGGTCCATTGCAATTCTTTCAAAATAATATAAAATATTTTCGATAAAATTTGTTTCAAAACGCTCAAAATTAATAATAAACGAAATTTCAGTATCTTCTTCTTTCACAATCGCCGCTCACTGCCTGTCATTGCGATTGTACTCCCAATTTTTCGTCTACCTTTTTTGATAGCGAATTTCCCGCTGCTGTCTACCATTAGATAGGTAAAAAAAAATTATGATCTCTAACCAATTTTGTAGAAACAATAACACTTTCTAAACTTTTTAATTGGCGCAAAAAAAATATAAAAGCATCTTCATAGCTGGGCTGCTAAAAATTACGTGCAATTTTCTATAAATCAAATACTAAAATAAATATGCATTCCAAAAGTACTTTACTATCCTGTGCTAGTTACGATAGATGACTTTTCGACACTAGATATATTAAAACGCAAGAAAATTCTACAAAATTTGTACACCTTTAAAAGACGAAGGGCTACGAGAGAATGACTATTATACCCAATCCACTAATACTACTTATAAGAAGACAAACAAAGCGTATCATACTAACATCTTCCTGTTAAACTTTAACAGCTCGCTCTACAGTCCAGCGCCACATTCAATTCACCGCGAAGGTTAGGTAGCGCTTTGGGTGGGGGTGGGGGGGGGGTCATGACCCTGTGACCCCCCCCCCCCCCCCCCCCCTGTATACGCGCCTGCCAGGAGTATCACTATTATTACTGGCATGATTTACATGTTATCGCTAATGCCTTAGACACACAGCACTCTTAATGAAGAAATAACTAACGACTCATTAGTCTATAATGATTCATTATAAACTGCGGACACACAGCCATTTCTTTAATTTAGTTGAGCTGTCAAACTGGCTTTGATGAACTTATCACATTAAAGAAGCAATATGAATCGAATTAACGCGATAAACTTTGTTTTCATTTGTTTATTTTTCGAATTTAACAATTAACAAATGAGAAAAACATTATATTTAAAAAAATATTAATAATATAATTTGTGATTTGCATTTCTTTGCATTTCTTCTTCTTATTTTTCAAATCGGCAGATGCACAGCGGAGCTCCAGATTTACATTATATGCCAAATCTAGCACATTTTTCCTCATTATAGCTATAATGAAGGAGGAAAACACTTCATTAGTGTACTTCATTATCATCTTATTTTCGAGCTATAATGACGTATACTATGTAACACACGGCATTTTAATGAATGGTTTGTACAAATGATTCATTAGTTCGTGCTGTGTGTCTAGGGTATAACGGCATTATTATTATCAGAGTTGTTAATTCCTTGATTAATTTGATTTTCCATTTTAATACAGAAATTATTTTTCACTTTTTTATTATTCAATTTAATTTCACTTAAATTACTTAGATCTACACTATCTGAACTATTTTCCAATTTATTTTTTAAAGAAATTTCAGAATCAGAATCGGAATTATAATTAGAATATCCGTGTACCGCGGCGATATCTAATGGCTTTTGAGTAGTGTACGGCGCTTTGGGATTTGTTTGCTTTTTAGAATTTGATTTAATGAAGAAGGACATGAGAGAAGATTAAATGTATCAATATAGGACTTAGCCCAGCAGAACAATGATGATGTACCAAATAAACTGCATTTCACTTTTATTCGTATGGTTCTTGAAGCTGAAGGATTGAAATCCACCAAACAACGATATAATCTCGCTATTGTGCTTCTATCCAACTATAGTCGTCTAGCGAATTCACTTATGCCGATTTTCACTCGACACGGAGTTAATATCAATGCAGAAATACGAAAACAATTTTTTTTTTTTAACTTTTCACTAGTCAATATCCTCTTGACACAATTTCACGTGAAGAAATTTCGTTTCAAATTTAATTTTTATTAATTTTCGTTCGATTCGATTTAGTAAAAATTTCGATAACTCCCGAATTAACGACAAGACATTGATAATATATGTAGGTATAGGAATTCCAAATTGTCGGAATCCTACCGACTGCGCCAATAATGATTTCAGGTAAATTGTATAGGAAAAAAAGATGAATATGGAAAACTTACAACACAATTTATAGGTTACGAATCAATTTATTCCCGAGAACCGATTATTCCAAAAGTCCGTACAAAACTTAATTTTAGCTTTTTGAATAAAGCTACTTAGGGTTTCAGCGGAAACCGTCTAGACGTACAAAACAGAAATTTGTGCAAAAATCAAAAGTGTATGATTACATATAGAACGAGGAAATTTTATGGAAAAACAAAAGTGTTTGGTTACATTTAGAACTTATGTTGTGTAAAAAATGCGTTATCAGTTAAAAATGAATGGGAATAAAATTTTACAAACTGTTGGAAAAATCTTTCAAGTAAATGAAAATGAAATTAATATGCAATATCTGAAATTATTGATTATGTTAGGTTGTGTGTGTAGTTGGGAACGTAACTCGCGCCTATGCTACTGCCTGAGTACGGGTGTGTGTTGTTTTTATCTCGAATTCTTGCCACAGCTGGTGTATATTCGAGCCTAAATTTACTAGAAATTTCGGGCGGACCTGTGTAATGCATAGCGTGATGGTATCGCGTGATGCTTTACAGCTAGGCGAATTACCGTTGCGGGATGTATGATTCGAAACAAAAAAATTTAATTTGGGCTAGTTTTGCGTGATTTACAAGTTTTTGTGCTGGAACAAAATATAATTTCTTTATTCTTTTTAGCATTTCAGGGTTTCATATTATTTTTGCTTTTTTTTGTTTTTTGTTTTGCAGGGTGGATAAAATATGGAGAAGTAGCATAGGGCTACTTCTCAAAAATGTATGACTTTTATTTTCAGGGTTTTTATTTGTATGGAGAAGTAGCATAGGGCTACTTCTCAAAAATATATAACTTTTATTTTTAGGGTTTTTATTTGTATGGAGAAGTAGCATAGGTGTTGTGACCCGGGTTCCTATCGCAACCATAAAATGCAAGGCACCAATGTATTGCCCTATGCAATATATTGATGCATTGCAAAAGTTGACCCTGAAAAGTAAAAATTATTTAAAATTCCATCAAAATTTTAATTTGCATTTAAAAATGCATTTCAATACTGCAACAAAATGCAATATAGCATATATTGCATTTTGTTATCAGTCGTACATTCCGTTCACACAGCATGTATGCTTACCCACATGCAGTACTATGTACGTACATACACCTAATCATTCTCATCACCTAAAAATATTACTGTTTCAAGACACAAGTGCATATCAGATTACATGCATATGCACTGTGCCTAAACTTTTTGTACATTCCCACGTACGATTTCACACGTCGTCGTGGGAAAGTAATAAAAAGAAAAAAAGAAGCTTTCATGGGCACCTGGGGGCAGCTAGCCCGAACCTCGGGGAGTCGTTTTTTCACCTGTCTAGTGGTCGCCTCGTGGAGTGTGAACAAAAAATTCAATTTAAAAAAATATCAAGAGAAATTATCGAAAAGTGTTCTTAAATTTTAAATAAATTTAATTCCAAAACTTATCAAGAGAAATTATCGAAAAGTGTTCTTTAATTTAAAATAAATTCAACTCCAAAAATTATCAAGAGAAATTATCGAAAAGTGTTCTTTAATTTTAAATAAATTCAATTCAAAAAAATATCAAGAGAAATTATCGAGAAGTGTTCTTTAATTTTAAATAAATTCAATTCCAAAAAATTGTCAAGAGTGTGCGATTTCAACAAATTATCCAAAGAAATTGTGTAAAAGTGTTCTTTTATTCATAAAACCCGTACGCGCGCTCTCTCCCTAGGAGCACGGAGTGCGTTAAAACATTACAATTGGTGGCAGCGGTATACCCCAATCAGTGCAAAAAAAAAAAAAATAATAATCTAATTTGAATATTTGAACCAAAAAAAAAACAAAAAAAAAACAAACAAATAAAAATAATAAATTAAATATCTGCAATAAAATAATCAAAAAAAAAAAACAATAAGCACGGGTATCCTTAATACAGGATACTTAGAGGAATAATATTTTTGATTGTTTAGAGTGCCATAGTACTCCACCGGTGGACCCTTAGAGAGGCTTCATCCCTGCCTCAACAAGACGCTTCTGTGATATACATTTAATACCATAAATACAAACAACACTAAAAAGCTGTAAACACAAATTTCACAACAAATGTAAAACGCTAAAATTAATCAGCACAAATTTATTACAACACCATTCATAATCGAAAATAATTGATGATAATAATGACATACATTTATTTGCAACAAGCAAGCGATTGCACCACTGACCCAAACGATTCATCGTCAAGGGGTTTCACGCGTAAATGCATGTCATCATAATTTTATGCACATTGCTTACTCGCCCAGCGTCAGCATTTAGAATAGTAAGAATAGGGTACCATAGGTTACTAATTATGTATATATAGGCTAAGAACGATCAATAAATTGAATTCATTCAGTTCTCTTGATTTATCGAGAAAGTTACAAACCGTCGTGTATTATTCCACATAGGAGTACTAAGCGGTACAGCTGCTCCTACTATTCATACCCCCATTTTATCTCGGAGTCTGAGCTGTTAATAGCCGCTCCAGTGGAGTCAAAGTCACACGACTGCTCCCAGGTTTTTCTTTAAAAATTATAAAAGATACTACATGGCGACCGTGACAGGACAAAATGCTAGTAGACGGAATAATAGAGAACTCTGTTTCTCACTTTAATTCTCCAATACTACTAGTACCCAAAAAATCCAACAACCAAAATAAAAAATGGCGTTTAGTAGTTGATTTTAGGAATCTTAATAAAAAAGTTCTGGCAGATAAATTTCCCTTACCGCGTATAGAAGAGATACTCGACCAAATGGGCCGAGCCAAATACTTCTCTACACTTGACCTTATGTCCGGATTCCACCAAATACCATTAGAGGAACCTTCTAGAAAGTTCACAGCTTTTTCAACTAACCAAGGTCACTACCAGTATACACGACTTCCTTTCGGACTTAATATAAGTCCAAATAGTTTCCAAAGGATGATGACCATCGCCATGACGGGTCTACCACCGGAAATAGCCTTTCTGTACATTGACGACATCATAGTCGTCGGATGTTCACAGTCACACCATATAAAAAACTTGCAAACAGTATTTAACAGATTACGAGAGCGTAATCTCAAATTAAATCCTGAAAAATGCAAATTTTTCCAAACCGAAGTCACCTATCTTGGACATCGAATATCAGCACAAGGCATAAGCCCAGACAGTTCAAAATACGAGGTAGTTAAAAATTATCCTATCCCAAAAAACGCCGACGAAGTCAGACGATTCGTAGCATTCTGTAATTATTACCGCCGTTTCATCCCCAACTTTGCAGAAATAGCACTACCGTTAAACAAACTACTCCGGAAAAACACAAAATTCGAATGGGCAGAAATCCAACAAAAATCTTTCGATGCTCTCAAATCAAGTTTGATATCCCCAATAATACTGCAGCACCCTGATTTCAAAACCCAATTCACCATTTCCACAGACGCCTCGAATGCTGCATGTGGAGCAATCTTATCACAAAGTGTCGACGGAACAGAACACCCAATCGCATACGCTAGTAAAACATTTACTGCCGGAGAAAAAAATAAGTCAGTAATTGAAAAGGAACTCGCAGCAATACATTGGGCAATTATACATTTTAAGCCTTATGTTTATGGCAGAAAATTCACAATAAGAACAGACCATCGACCCTTAACATATCTTTTTGGCATGAAAAACCCATCATCTAAACTAACACGAATGAGGTTAGATTTAGAGGAATTCGATTTCGAAGTCAAATACATTAAAGGAAAAGGAAATAACGGACCCGACGCGTTATCAAGAATACAACTTGACATTAATAATTTGAAGGAAATAAATGTCCGACGCGTCCAAACCCGAGCAATGAAAAAACAAAAAGAACAAAACATAATGTCCGATGAAATGAAAAATACTCCTATAGTCCCGCAGCCTGATCAACTGCGCGTTTGGGAGATACCATCTCCAACAAAGATAGCCAAATTACCTGAACTAAAAGTAAAAATTGAGAACTGCAGTAATAAAGAAACACAAATAGAAATAAATATAGTGCACAAGTATGAAATAAAATATAAGCGGTATATAAATATAAAAAACAACCAACCAGTAGAGCCCGCACTAGAGCAGGTACTCGAAGTATTGGATAATGATATATATAAACAATTTCAGACCAAGACTCTGAAACTTTCTGCAGAAAGCGAGATATTTAAAATAATTAATTTAACCGCATTTAAAATCCTAGGAAACAAAGTATTAAAAAATATAAACGTTAAAATTTTCAAACCGCAACGGTACATATCAGAAACAACGAAAATAAACGAAATCCTACATAACTATCACTCCACACCTACAGGAGGACATCTGGGTCAATCAAGACTGTATAAAAAGCTGAAGGAAATGTACAAATGGAAGAAAATGAGGAAAACAATAGCGAAATATATAAACAGATGCGAGCTTTGTGCGAAAAATAAGCACCAAAAGCATAATAAAGAGCATATGGAAATAACTACAACACCAACAAAAGTTTTCGACATTGTATCCATTGACACAGTCGGCCCATTTACAAAAACCACCAACGATAACAGATACGCAGTAACAATGCAATGCGATCTAAGCAAGTATATAGTAATAATACCCACAAAGGACAAGGAAGCAAATTCCATAGCAAGAGCCATAGTGAATGGGTTCATACTAACATACGGACCTATGAGCAAAATTAAAACTGATCTAGGAACGGAATACAAAAACCAGGTCTTTGCGGAAGTATGTAATATACTGAAAATAAAACAACTGTTCGCGACCGCCGCACATCCCGAAACGATCGGAGCACTAGAAAGAAACCACAAGTGCCTAAATGAATATCTCAGATGTTTTGTTAATGACAATAGAGACGATTGGGGATACATGGATTCCATATTACGCATTCTGCTACAACACCACACCAAACACCGTACATGGCTACACACCATTCGAACTCATATTTGCCAAAAATATAGACCTACCTTCAGAACTCACAATTGATAGACCAGATCCCGTGTATAATTATGACCTGTATAGTAAAGAGATGAAATACAGACTTCAACAAGCCATAGGTAAGGCAAAACAATACCTCCAGGCATCTAAAGTGCGAAGAAAGCAAGTCAAGGATGCTAATTGCAAACCAATATCAATCAAAGTAGGCGACAAAGTACTAATGACAGTACAAAATAGACGAAAACTAGATCCTCTATACAACGGACCTTATATAATTAAATCAATAGACAACGTAAATTGCATTATCGAAGATATAAATAAGAACAAAATCAAAATACATAAGAATAGGCTAAGAAAGATAGAAAATTAAAAATTATGTACTATTATTCTAACTATCTCTAGCATGTTAAATTAGATTACACACCGGTGTAGACAAATAAGAATTATTGTAATCAACTAGATAAGTAAACGTAAACAATAAAGATCCCAATTACTAATGCCATTGAGCAATTAAGAGCTATAATAATAAACTATATATAAGTAGGTATATGTAAATACGACTAGGAATTAAGACTCATTATAATCAGCTACATACAAAAACATACCATATGAACTATTAGTATACATAAGCGATAAAATGCTTCATTGCGGCGAGCAAACAATTAAGGTTTAACGTAAACAAACTACAAAAAAAAAAAAAAAAAAAAAAAAAAAAAAAAAAAAAAAAAAAAATTTATGTAAACACAAATTTTTTTTTCCCTAAGGGGGAAAGGTGTGATATACATTTAATACCATAAATACAAACAACACTAAAAAGCTGTAAACACAAATTTCACAACAAATGTAAAACGCTAAAATTAATCAGCACAAATTTATTACAACACCATTCATAATCGAAAATAATTGATGATAATAATGACATACATTTATTTGCAACAAGCAAGCGATTGCACCACTGACCCAAACGATTCATCGTCAAGGGGTTTCACGCGTAAATGCATGTCATCATAATTTTATGCACATTGCTTACTCGCCCAGCGTCAGCATTTAGAATAGTAAGAATAGGGTACCATAGGTTACTAATTATGTATATATAGGCTAAGAACGATCAATAAATTGAATTCATTCAGTTCTCTTGATTTATCGAGAAAGTTACAAACCGTCGTGTATTATTCCACATAGGAGTACTAAGCGGTACAGCTGCTCCTACTATTCATACCCCCATTTTATCTCGGAGTCTGAGCTGTTAATAGCCGCTCCAGTGGAGTCAAAGTCACACGACTGCTCCCAGGTTTTTCTTTAAAAATTATAAAAGATACTACACTTCATAAAGAAGGAAGGAAGGAAGACGATAACAATACGCCGCAAACATCAACAAAATCTACAAATTTTATCCATCATCACCAGCAACACTTCCAACTAAAAGGAATCGCTCGATGGACTGCTCGGCGTAGCATCATCAGGAGCAACCAGAAGAATCAACTATACCCACAACGACAAGGAAATTGCAAAAAGCTGGGAACCAATCGTCTTATATTAAATTGTGGATAGAGTTAAAGGTAGCGTGGAAAAACAATTTTCTTCTCATTTGGTTTTTCGTTTTTTCTCTATATATATATATATACACACATATACAAATTGTTTAATTGTCAATTAATGCTCACCAAAATACGTTTAATGCAGCACACATTTTTCTTTTACCTGTAAACATATATATATATATATATTGCCTTTTATTTTTATTTTTTTTTTAAATGAATATACATGGAAGAGACTTTTAGCTAAAAGAAACGATCTATCAATAGTTGCTAATCTCAGTCCTAAATATTTTCTTCAAATATGCGTGTTTACGGAAATTAATACCAAAATTCACTTGTTTATAGGAAGTTCATCCACACATTTTCTGATTATATACATATGTTTGAATTCGATCGCCATTTACATAAAATTATATATGAATATATAAACATGTGTACGAAAAGAGAAAAACAATTTCATCCATTCCCTTCAAATTTTGATTAATTTAAAGAGACGTTCAATCCAACACGGAAAAATTGAACTCCCGCTCTTCCTAGAAGCGACCTCTGCGGCAAGACCTCGTGAGCTTGTTGGCCAGAGGACTTCGACAAAAATTAAATATCAATTCCCTGCGGTAGGACTTCGTGAGCCTATCGGTCAGGTGAAAGATATCGATTGGAAGAGCAATCAATTAACAATTTAGAAAGTTGCAGATCAGATAACAAAGTACTATTCCTCTTTATTACATACATAGATATGTGTATAGTATCTAACTTTCATTTTTAATTTCACTGGAAATAGCACTTCATTTAAAAGATCGTTGATGTCACTATCTAATAATAATTCCTTTTTCTTATGTTGCAATAAAACATTTCTTCCTCGGATTCAAATTTCCCACGAGAATTAAAAGAGGTATCTACAATAATCAAATAACAATCATTTCCTTGAAATTGAGGTTTCCAGCAAAAAAAAAAAAAAAAAAATTTTTCTCTTTAACTTTTTCTCCCGCCATAATTAGGAAACTTTTATTATTTTTTTTATATATTGAGAACATCCCCGGTCCATCCACTAATAATAATTAAAATGCCATACCAATAACAAATCGAACAAATTACTTTTAATACATCTTACAGTTTGCAACATTTTACATACCCTAATAAAACATACTGATTACACATAACAACGATTCGCAACTTAGTACTGTTTGGAAATTTGACGATTAATTTTCTACTCGGCTGTGTTTTTTTTAAATACATTTCTTCATATCTTCTATAGGCTCCCCCAAATCAACCAAATCGAAGCCCAGACACCCTTAATATTATAAAATCTCATACCAGATCTCCACCGAATTCTCCGTCTATTACTTAAAAAAAAAAAGAAAAAAAAAGGAACTAGAATGACTGAAGAAACCGTTTCTTTCGATGAGCTATGCTCATCTCAAGTAGAAAAAACAAGGGAATTAGGCTAATACTAGGGGCTTATCACCAAGCCGGTAAAGTGAAGCGTACCAATACCTTTGTGAAAGGTAAATTGCAACAACTCGAAGAAATATGGAGCGCCTTCGAAAAAACAGAAGAACAAATAGTTCAGCATAAAGACTTCACGACCGACCACGATTATTTCAAAGAATCGTGCTCGAATAAAACTGAGGACTGGTACATGTTGACGAAAGCAACACTTTCCGAAAGATTGAAATCAATCTCAGAAAGTACTATGAACCAGCAAAAACCCTTTCATATCCCATCACCCAGAGCTTCGTGGAGAATTCCAACCAAATCACAAGTTACAGAAGCTAATAAGGAAACAAATAGTCCACAAGATGAAAGTATTTTCAGAAGCCTAAATACAAAAATTAACTCAATTACAAGAGTTATAAAATCATTAAATCCTACAGTGAGTAAAACATACCTAGAACAAAAACTGGGTATCCTAGATAAACATTGGGCTGAATTCCAAGAACTCAACAATACAATCGAAATGCAATCTACGCCACAAGACCTAGAAAATAAATACTTTACTGAAGATGTTTTCGGTAAAACAGAAGCAGAATATGAAGAAACTGTAATTGCTATTCAAGAACAGCTAGATACGCGCTTCCCTAATTACCAACATGACTCACGAAATAACTCATCACACTTTCACAATGAAAGCACAGAAGTCAAAATTTCACATATCTCTTTATCAGAAATTAAATCGTTAATACCAAATTTTAACGGCGATACTAAAGACCTCCATAAATTCGTGTCATGTTGCGATGATATTAATAGACTTTATCCCAATACCGACCAAACAACCCTGTTTTCAATAATCAAAAGTAAGCTATTGGAGATGCCTACAATGTACTTAAGTACAATGATACAAGCAGGTGGTCAGATTTGAAGAAAATATTACTCCAAGCATTCGAAGAGAAATTAGAAAAATCAATACTCCAATCAAAACTCCAAAATACAAAACAAAGAACAGGAGAGCCTGTCAAGGAATTCTTAAAACGGATAAATATAATACACGCGTAATTAAATGAAGCCACCCATTCATATACGACGGATAAAATATTAATAAATTCTCTAATAAAGGATAACGAAAAACAAGCTATTAGAGCGGTTGAAGACGGATTAATAAGCGAGCAACTCCAAACTCTGGCCAAACTCCACGAAAATAGAGCATTAAAGCCCATTACGTCATATATTGGCGAGCAAGCATTACGCCTAGAATCAAAGGCAACAAGATTAGCAACAAACTCTTCTCGCACTGCTAAATCAATGCAAGTGCAGAGCCCCTTTTGCTGTAAATGCAAAGCACAGGGACATTTGGCCCCAAATTGCCCACAAAATATTCGTACATACCCAACCCCAAATAAATATTTTTCAAATAATTTAAACAAAGGCAATCCTCCTAAGCAGGCTAGCACGTTCAACAGCACTACTCCTACATGCAGGTATTGTCACAAATTAGGACATACCATAGAAGTATGCAGGGCAAGGATAGCAAACCACGGGAATTTCTACAGAGGAAATATAAATCCCGTTGATCAAAACTTCAGAAAGCGAACGGAAAGTCCCAATAGAACTACAATTCTCCAAAAAGAGGTCAGCTTCAACCAGGTTCCAAATCCTAATTTTAGAAAAAATTTCCATTCCTCGACAATACAACCCCAAAATGAACCAAGATCAAACAAAGATCACGTACAAAATCCGAGAATATTTTTAACACACTCGGAAAACAAATCAAGGCGAGAGGAATTAGTCGGCAGCCCCTCGCAAATTCAAACAAAAGCCGACATACACACCAACCCAAATTAGATAATGCACATTTTTTAAATGATCACTTAACGCTAAAAATTCCAATTACTATCAGCCTCAATTCCATTACCATTTCCATATCTACCAATGTATGCTCAAATAAAGAAACAAAGTTCCTTGTAGACACAGGAGCGGAAATAAGCCTAATAAAGTTCAATACACTGAAAGCAGGTAGCACTTACTATAAAGATGCAATCTGCAAAATAAATACTTTATTTTCGGAATCTAAAACTACAGAAGGATTAATATTAGCAAAATTGGCAACTATATCAAGCGAAGAATCTGTAATAGAACATCCCTTCCAAATAGTAGGAGAAAACTCGGCCTTGGCATATGACGGCCTAATTGGCCACGACTTCTTGTCCCGATACAACGCTTGTATCAATTATAGAAACAAGTACATTTCCTTAAAGGTGAAGCAATGCCATTCATCCTATCCCATAGAGCAATATCGCTCAGATTACCGAAATACATATCTCAGATATGATATTCCGGACGAGAAGTCTCTAAACAACCTTCTGTCTGCAAAAAAGAACTTGTTAACTAATAAGAACAATGAAAATATTAACAAGAATAAATCGCACGTTACAAAACAGGCAAGAAACACAAAACAGAATGACTTTCCTAAACAAAAAAATCCACAAAAAACGGAATACACCCTAGAATCCAATAAAAACAAAGGTATATTGAATAACTTACATAATAAAATTATTTCAATTCCCGCTCGCTCTGAATCCATAATTCAAACTCCAACTTTGTCAACTACGGAATCGGTATATTTTACAAAAGAGGAAAAGCCAGGGTTGTTCATAGGTAATACCATAGTCAACCCATCACAAGGAATGGCAAAAGTACTAGTTCTCAACACGAATGAGCAGGACGTCGAACTGGCAATTCATGACATGAATCCAGAATGCCATGACCTTAATGACTTGCATCTCTACAGATTCCAACAGAGATCCAACTAGGGGCAGAATAAAAAAACTGCACACCCTGATTAAATTGGATCACTGTAATTTGGAAGAAGCCGAGAGTATTCGGAAAATTAGTAAGGATTTCAACGATCTCTTCTATTTAGAAGGGGATTTCCTAACGTTTACAAATTCAACCGAGCACAAAATCGAAACAGTCCCAAATAAACCTCACATATACACTAAACCGTACAGACTTCCAGAAACAAGCCGGAAAGAAATTACTCGACAAATAAATGAAATGTTGGATTCGGAGATAATAAGCCGTTCAAATAGTCCGTGGAATTCTTCCCTACTTCTAGTTCCCAAAAAGCCGGATGAGCATGGGAACAAAAAATGGCGAGTCGTTGTAGATTTCCGCCGAGTAAATGACATTACTATTGGCGACGCTTACCCATTACCGAATATTACAGACATATTAGATCAATTGGGTAAGTCTAAATATTTTACAACGCTAGACCTCGCCAGCGGATTCCACCAAATTCGCATGGACGGAAAGGATAGAGCAAAAACTGCGTTTAGCACTCCTTATGGTCATTACGAGTTTAACCGTATGCCATTTGGATTAAAAGGTGCACCCGCAACCTTCCAACGTGCCATGAATAATGTCCTTTCCGGACTCCAGGGCATCTACTGTTTCGCATACATGGACGATATTGTAGTCCATGGATACAATCTGAAAGACCATAATATCAGGCTAGCAAACGTATTTAGCCGCCTTCGGGATTTCAATTTAAAACTACAACCCGATAAGTGCCATTTCCTAAGAAAGGGAATAATGTATCTAGGGCACATCATTACTGAAAATGGAGTCAAGCCAGACCCGGCAAAAATTAAATCAGTTCAATCTTATCCCAGACCCAAGAAGGAAAAAGACATCAAAGCCTTCCTTGGTTTCGTCGGCTATTATCGCCGCTTTATTCCCAATTTTTCTAAAATCGCGAAACCTCTTACTAACCTTCTGAAAAAGGACACACCTTTCAAGTTTGATGCAATTTGCGATGAAATATTTTGCGAATTAAGAAAAAAATTAATATCAGCACCAATTTTATCCTATCCGGATTTCGACAAAGAATTTTTTGTCACCTCCGATGCCAGTGACTACGCCATCGGAGCAGTCCTTTCCCAAGTAGATGATCAAGGAGATCATCCAATCGCCTGTGTGAGTCGTGCTCTCAACGGTGCAGAGACTCGTTACTCAGCAATCGAAAAAGAGGTTTTGGCAATTGTTTTCGCAGTTGAGCAATTCAGGCCATTCGTTTATGGTAGACAGTTTACCATCATAACTGACCATAAACCATTAGTATGGCTAATGAATCTAAAGGACCATTCCTCAAGGCTAATGAGATGGAGAATACGTCTTGAGGAATATGACTAAAAAATAGTTCATAAACCTGGAAAACTCAACACAAATGCAGACGCTCTCAGTAGGGCTATCCCAGAAAATTCCGTAAAATCAACGGAACCTAACACCTATGTAAATGTGGTTACCAGGAATCAAGCCAAAGCTCAGGCGAATCTAGATACACCAAATCCAAATATTACTACTCCAAATCCAGATTTATCAGTAGTAAACAGTTCCTCAGTGATAATAACTGAGACCAATTTCCCATTACTTTTAACTAAAAACACAAATCCCAAATTTTTCATCTTGCCAATACAGAGCTTGAAAGAGTTTTAAAATCTAAACTGAAACTTTCAGACAAACCACCTCTACTAGAAAACGAACTGTACTTCTTAAAGAAGAAAGGCTCCACAGTAATAATTTCAAAAGTCAATCTACCTTGCAGATCTCAAAGAGATAGTTTAGACATTGAAAAGATTTTAACTGAGATCTGCTCATATACAGAAGTAAATCAGTTAAGTCAAATAAATATCTCCTTCCCGGTATTAGACCAACAAAACCTATCAGCTATTAAAAACATTTTTACCAAGGTCTTCGTTAACCAAAAATAAATATAAAAATTCATCAAGATTCCATAAAGTATTAATGCAACAGTAGTGATATTGTACAAGTTCTAAAAGATTTCCATTCTTTACCAACGGGAGGCCATCAAGGTGTCTCCCGTGCAATTAAAAGAATTAAAAAACAACTCTATTGGTCTGGCATGTCAGACGATGTTGTAAGATATGTAAGGAAATGTAAACTTTGTCAAGTAAACAAAGTATTCAGAAATCCTAAGATTCCTATGAAAATCTCGAGCATATGCTCAAAATCTTATGAAAGAGTGTACCTAGATATTGTAGGACCTCTCGCAATTTCCCATTCTGCATATAAATACATCATTAACGTAAATTCACTATAAATGAATGAAACATTCACGGCATGAATGAAATTAAAGTAAACAAGCACAAAAACAAAGAAAGCAAAAGAATTTACAATTAAAGCTTGTTTACATGACAAAGCGATATAGCCATGCCAGTGAACTCATCATTAAGCAAGCATTGAACATATTGCTTTAAGAACTTTGAGTATTGCGAAAAGCTTACTCGGCGCTTTCTGTGTGTGACCGATTCCAGGTGATCGATCGGTGAGAACGTAATTTTCTCAAGCAATATTGATGAAGTAAGCGATAATTTAATTATATAAAAAGCGTGTACTATTGGAAATAAATCAGAGTTAATTTATACTCCCTTAGCTCCAACATGGATATTAACCAAGGTAAATAGAGCTTTCTGGCTCTCATACCTCTACCTTATTTGCACTAGAGCTCTTTAGCCCTAAGCCACTTAAGGTGCCATCATTTGAGCTGTCCGCAGCTCTCGTTATTCAGATCAACATTTATATTAAGACCAGACTTAGAGCTGTTTGGCTCTTACTTGGTCAAGATACAAACGTATTGAAGCTTCACATGGCTCTACCATTTGTATCTCCAAGTTAATATAAATATTATTATATCTTCAAGATTTTCATCGGCCATTGGCGACAAATAAAAAGAAGGAAGAAACTTTACATGGCGGCCCTGCCCAATCAAACTTGGAATCGTCGGAGGAAACGTATGAGCAGCTAAACCCGTGGAAGCAATTAAAAAAATCAATAGAGGAGGCGTTGAAAAATCCAACAGCGGGGCCACGTCCAATAACTTTGGAGGAGTACAGAAAAAGAGGCAGACATACGGTACAACATACTGAGAAGCAGCAACCATTAAAAAAGAAAAGAGCCGGTTTCGAGGCTAAAATAAGGGCGGAGATAAAAAATTATCATCGCTTGCTAGTGATGGCAACAGGGGAGCAAAGAAATATATTTTTAAAGAAAATAAAAGAACTAAAAGATAATAGAAAAAATTATAGAAAAAATAAGAATAAAATAAAAAAATACTAATAAGAATAAAAAAAAAAACATATATATATTATAGTAAAAAAAAAAATAAACAAAATACAAATCAAACAACCAACTTTGTAAACTTTTCTTTTCAATTTGCTTTAAGGGAATTTCACTTGCCACCGTTATTAGTTTCGAGAAATTTAATCATTTCTAACAGTGTTTTCATTGCGAATCAATTCCCACATCAGTTAAAAAAAAATAATATGCCATCATGGGTAAAAAGGCTTCCAAAATGCAAGCAGAGGAGATACTGATAAATAATAATGCAGGTTCCTCAACTAACAATTTCACGCAAAGCATTCGGAGTCTAACAGGTATAGAACTAATTCTGCTAGTAGTTGCAATTATTGCTTTATGCTTACTAGTATTCTGGAAATTCAAGAAAGTTTTAATAAAACAAGTAAAGAAGCAAGTAGCGGTCGCAGCCGTTTAAAATAGACAATGAGCTTGAAGGATTTAACAAAGAAATTAAATGACATATTAGATAACTTCAAGAAAAATCCGTACAGGCAATACACTGCCAATCACATTCTAAAGAAAAACGCAGAAGTTGAAGAAATATGGAATAGTTTCATCACAAAATATAAAGAATTAGCAAAAACAGACGAAGTGCAAGCGATCGAATACAAGAAGAGTTTCGACAAATCGTACAATAGCGTAATTGCAATTTTGAAAGATAAAACAAAAGATACGTTGGATAAAGAAATTGAGGAAATCAATATGCCAAACTTTGACATAGCTACTGCAGTGAAGGTGATACCAGAATTTTCTGGTGATCGTAAAAATCTAGATAACTTTCTAAATCTATTGCAATTCCTACATGATGATTTATCAGAGGATGCGCAAAAGAAAATATTGCTAGATTTTGTTTTCAAAACTCGTCTAACAGCAACAGTAAGGAACAAACTGTGCACATTGCCAACCCCTACCAACTTAGAAACGTTCCAAAAGAATCTGCGAGACATATTCAAAACAAACAAAACACCACTTAACATTCACACCGAGTTAGCAAAGGTCACACAATCCAACAGAAGTGTCACTGATTTCGCAACAAAAATTGAGGGTCTCGTTGCACAATTGAACACCTTACAAATAACAGAGCAAGGTGAAGAAAATAGGTCATTGATCGTAAAATTAAATGATCAATTAGCACTTAATGCAATTAAAAATGGCCTGCAAGAACAATTAAAGGCGACAGTCTTTGCTGCAAGACCAAAATCGCTAACTGAAGCTATACAAATAGCAGCAGAAATCGAAACACCAAGACATGAAGCAAATGTATACCAAACCATTAAGTACAATGCTCGGAAAAACTTCAATAACAACCATAACGTTTCAAGAGGCAATTATCGCAATAAACCTCAACGGAACAATAATCGATCATTTAACACTCAAGCCTATAGACACCACAATAACGGCCAACAGAATGGCAACAGATATAATAGAAATAACATCCGTCAAAACAGTAACACATCGTATAGGAGGATACAAGTCGGGAAACGGACTAGGCCCCGAAACAGAATCGGGGGACACACACTAAAAATATATAACATAAACAAAATTTTAACCAATTACATATCTGTACCCATTAATGTATCATTCGGCAATAAAACATTCCTCATTGACACAGGAGCTGACATATCAATCCTGAAAATAAATGAGTTGAAATCAAGAGATGGAATTCAAAAGCATAATAAATGCAAAATCAAAGGTATCACGCAATCAGAATCAGATTCTCTAGGCACAATAAGTGCAAATATAAAGATAAATAATCAAGATATCCAACAAGAATTCCATATTGTAGATGACACATTTCCTATAATGAATAGTGGAATATTGGGAAGAGACTTTCTCATAAAAAATTCTTGTAAGATTGATTACTATAATTTTACCATTTCATTCTTTTTTAATGATACAAAACACACTTTGCCAATGTACACAAAAGTACCTAACTTAAAAGAAATCAAAATTCCTGCTAGATCTGAAATAATACAAGTAATAAAAGCCGATATTACTGAAGATAGTGTAGTTTTAAATGAAGAAATTCAAGATGGAATTTATATAGCAAATTCCATCATACCCGCAAAAGGCATCGCTCATGTTAAAATCTTAAACACTTTAGACAAAGAAGTAACTTTATATAATCTCAAACCTAAAACAGAACCACTTCAAAATTATTACATTTTCAATATCAAGCAAGAAAATAAAAATAGATATAGTAAGCTTCTAAAACAATTAAATATTGAAAATCTAGATCAATATGCAACCAACTCTATTTTAGACATTTGTAAAAACTTCTCAGACATCTTCTATTTACCAGGTTTACTAACGGTAAATAACTTTTACAATCAAAAAATCTCCACTATTGATAAAAATCCGGTTTATATAAAAAACTACAGACTTCCCCAAACCCAAATTGAGGAAATAAACACTCAGATCGACAGTCTTATTAATGAAGACATAATTGAACCTTCAGTTAGTCCTTATAATTCACCACTGTTGATCGTCCCAAAAAAATCAGATAATGATACTAAAAAATGGCGTCTTGTTGTCGATTTCAGACAATTAAACAAGAAAATTCTAGATGATAAATTTCCATTGATAAGACTTGAAGACGTGCTAGACAAACTCGGAAGAGCTAAATACTTTTCAACACTAGACCACACAAGTTCTTTTCATCAGATAGAATTAGAAAAGAAATCAAGACCATTAACAGCATTTTCTAGTAACAAGGGACATTATCAATTTAAAAGACTACCTTTTGGCTTAAAAATTTCCACTAATAGTTATCAGCGAATGCTCTCAATAGCTTTGGCCGGATTAGATTCAGAAGCATTTCTTTATGTGGATGATATCATAATTTTTCGATGCAGTCTAAGGCATCATAACCAAAATTTAATAAAAACTTTTAACAGACTGAGAAAGTACAATCTAAAATTAAATCCACAAAAATGTAGATTTTTACAAACAGAAGTTACTTATTTAAGACATTTAATAACAGAAAAAGGTGTCAGGACTGATCCCAAAAAATTTGACACAGTATTAAACTACCCCACCCCTGCAAATGCGGATGATGCCAGAAGATTTATTGCTTTCTGTTATTACTACAGAAGATTTATTCCAAACTTTGCTCATATGGCAAAACCAATAAATTCATTATCCAAAAAGAATACACCATTCATTTGGACAAATGAATGCCAAGAAGCGTTTTCGGCACTTAAATGCAAACTAGTAAATGCACCAATCTTGAAGTATCCAAATTTTAACGAAAAATTCGTTATAACTATAGATGCTTCACAATTTGCCCTTGGAGCAGTCTTATCCCAAGGTGAAATCGGCTCAGATCTACCAATTTCGTACGCTAGTAGAACATTAACTAAACACGAACTCAATAAACCAATTATTGAAAAAGAACTCCTAGCAATACATTGGGCAATTAATTATTTCAGACCATACGTATATGGTAAAAATTCATAGTGGTCACAGACCACAGACCTTTAGTAAGTCTTTTCACTCATAGAAACCCATCATCCAAGATGACAAGGATAAGGCTTGACTTATCTGATTATGATTTCGAAATCATCTATAAACAAGGTAGAATGAATACTAATGCTGACGCTTTATCAAGAATAAAAATAGATTCTGATATCCTTAAAGCGATGATACCTACATCGAATATAAATATAACAACTAGAGCAATGTCTAAAAATGACAATAAAAATAAGATTAAAGAGAAAGAGACCCAGTATGAATCCCTTACCAACATAAAGACTGATCAACTTTATGCATGGGAATGCATCTCAATTAATGAAGTAAGAAGGGTCAAAACATTACGCTTTGAAATCAATAATAGCAGCAAAAATGCTAACAAACAAAATAGCTCTAGAAAAAGAATTATTGAAAGTTTGCCAAAGATAATAATTAATAAAAAGGGAGTGATAATCAAAATCAGTAACAATCCATATCACGACTTAGGTTTGATCTTGGAGACACTGATCTTTGAAATGAAGAAAATGAAAATAGAGTCACTATCGTTAGCGAAAGATGACATCATATTTCAATACATAAATGTCGACAAATCTAAAATAATATTTAATAAGCTGCAGCGCAAGATAAATATGAAAGGTAGGCAAACAGATTTAAAGATAATAATATATATTTCTCCCAAAAGAATTACTGATGAAATAATCAAAAATAATATAATTGAAGAATTCCACAACTCTCCGCATGGAGGACACTCAGGTGTCAAAAGAACCATCAACAAAATTAAACAGAGGTACATATGGAAAAATTTGAATAGAATGGTTAAAAATTACATAAGTAAATGTGAAAAATGTGCTAAAAACAACAAACATACAAAAGAAAAAATGGTGATAACAGAGACACCATCTACAAGCTTTGAGATTATATCCGTAGACACCGTAGGACCACTAAAGATATCAAACGATTACAGATATATACTAACTATACAGTGTGATTTGACAAAATATATCGAAGCCATTCCATTAAGGAATAAAGAAGCAATAACAGTAGCGAAAGCTCTAGTTAAAGATTGTATTTGAAAATATGGTAATTTTAAAACAATAAAAACTGACATGGGAACAGATATCGTCAATGAGGTATTCACTAACATATGTAAACATTTAAAAATAGCACATGTAACATCAACGCCATACCATCACCAGACTTTAGGCTCAATAGAACGAAATCATAGAGTATTAAATGAATATCTCTTATCATTCACCACAGACTACAACTGGGATGAATGGATGATAATACAACACCTCATTCTGATACGGGTTATTCCCCATTCGAATTAATTTTTGGGAAATTATCAACTCTATCCAATAATGTCGAACCTAACGACAACAGCCCAATATACAATTACGAGGACTATGCTAATGAACTTAAATTTCGTTTAACCAAAGCACATGAGAAAGCTAGAAATTCTCTAATCATAGCAAAAACGAACTGAAAAGAAAAAGCTGATAGAACATTAAATGTAATAGATTTAGAAATAGGTAGTTATGTACTATTATATAAGAACGATAAAAGAAAACATGAATGTCCATATAGAGGACCATATAAGATAAAAAAGATAGAAGGCGTAAATGTATACCTAGAAATAGATAATAAAGTAAAGAAGGTACATAAGAATAGGTTAAAGCAAATAGATTATGAACCTAAGTAAAATATCAATATAAATATGAAATACAAATAAAAATAATCACTCATAATGAATCATTTTATTAACCCTTTTGTTTTGTCAATATATAGATTAGACAATTACGTAAAATATATTACATATAAAAAAAATATATAATATAATATAATAATATATAAATATATAAATATTGTACATACATACATTAAGTTAATGTTGCTAATAGGAAACCTTAAATAATGGCTAACATTTAATAATTTCAAAAGAACATTAATTTAGACAAATGAATAATTTATATTAAATTTACGAAAGAATGATTGAAATAAGTAACTATAGACATTATCTTAAAGCATACTTTTAAGACTTAATGTAAACGTTTACTTCACTCAATATGGCAACACAAAAAAAAATTTTTTTTAGTCTCACGCAAAATTTTTTTTTTCTCTTTACGGTGAGGATGTAGAGCGCAAGTTAAGCGACCTACAACACATAAATATCCACATAGCAAAATGTCAATAATAAAAGAAAGGCAATATGCTATGCGAAGCATTAACGTAAATTCACTATAAATGAATGAAGCATTCACGGCATGAATGAAATTAAAGTAAACAAGCACAAAAACAAAGAAAGCAAAAGAATTTACAATTAAAACTTGTTTACATGACAAAGCGATATAGCCATGCCAGTGAACTCATCATTAAGCAAGCATTGAACATATTGCTTTAAGAACTTTGAGTATTGCGAAAAGCTTACTCGGCGCTTTCTGTGTGTGACCGATTCCAGGTGATCGATCGGTGAGAACGTAATTTTCTCAAGCAATATTGATGAAGTAAGCGATAATTTAATTATATAAAAAGCGTGTACTATTGGAAATAAATCGGAGTTAATTTATACTCCACACGGGTATTTTATTCAATAGAGCTCCCTTAGCTCCAACATGGACATTAACCAAGGTAAATAGAGCTTTCTGGCCCTCATACCTCTACCTTATTCGCAATAGAGCTCTTTAGCCCTAAGCCACTTAAGGTCCCATCATGTGGCAGGTGCCATCTCGTTATTCAGACCAACATTTATATTAAGACCAGACTTAAAGCTTTTTGGCTCTTACTTGGTCAAGATACAAATGTATAGAAGCTTCACATGGCTCTACCATTTGTATCTCCAAGTTAATATAAATATTATTATATCTTCAAAATTTTCATCGGCCATTGGCGACAAATAAAAAGAAGGAAGAAACTTTACACTACTAACCGAGTTGGAGGCCGATATTGTAGCTACTTTCAAAGCGGGTGCGATGAGTAGACTCACGCAAGTGTACCTTACAGGGCGTAAATTTCAGTCACTGGAAGAAGTGAGAGAGGAAGCCAGTTATTTTGAAAAGATGCCAAAAGACTTCAAGTGAGAGAATCAGGAATATGGCAAGAAAACCGAAAGCCGAGCACAGAAAATGCATCAAACAGATGGGCAACGGGGAAATATAGCAGCGCAAAGCCTAGACAGAATTCGAGACCATTCTTACACAGAACAGGGCCAGTGTCATCAGGAAGATACCAAGCATCTTCGACAAGGAGAACACCTCCCAGATCTATTGAGTGTTTTCAATGCGGACAGCGTGGACACTTTGCGGGAGAGTGCCAACAAGTACCCTCCTGTACTGAATGTCAGGAATATGGACACGAGGAATCCAATTACCGAATTCAGGAAGAGGGGGGCTTTATTGCCAATTCTGGCGTACATGGGACCACTACACGGAGAACTGTCTTAAGAAATATTTAGCAGAGAAAAAAAGTGAAAAATTGAATTCAAGAAGTAAATTTGTCATCACAGTGCCATCTGACATAGCGTTAGAAGGTAAGTTTAGACTTCTCATGTAACGAAGAGCTTGTCAGCCGACAGATCTACCTACGTTCACTTGTACTTGAATGTAGATACATACTGCATCCGACACCTCTTTGCTACAAAATCATATCCAGGATATGTGTGGGTGGCTGCACACCGAGTATGCCGCTAGCGATCAGCCGGCTTGGGGTGGTTCTTGCCACCCACATCCCTTCAATACTTGTTAAGCTGTGCAAAATCGTCAACATAACTGATCAGACAGACGGACGGACAGAAAAAAAAATTTAATGCAGGCTTCCTTCTCATGGTGGAACCTGAAAGCCTAAAAAGGAGAAAATTGATTTTGTTAAATGCTGCAAAAAGAAGGAGAATAGAAGACATCAGCAACGCCGAACAAGTGCTAATTCACCCGGAGAGCTTACACCGCTGGCAAATGGACGATTGAGAGAGAGTGAGAGAGCTGAGAGGGGTCTCTGATGTTGTGGAGACCCCGGCTTCGGGTAATGTTGGGCCCAATCGCCCCCATCCACCCTGGCTAAGCCTCCAAAGCCGTAACAAAATGCTTAGCCCCATTTGTACGTGTTTTACATCTATTGCCGTGTGTGTGTGGAAACGACCTCCCTTCTGTCCGCGACCATCGCCTTTATGGAACTACGCACTCCATCCCGCTGAATCCGTTTCCAACCTGTAAACAAAAGAAGAAAGCAACTTGGAGAAGGGCGGCCAAAGGTGACCAAACTAAATCACCCAAAAGAAGAAGGAAGTCGTATCATGGAACTCAAAATTTCATCATGCCCAAATCAAAATAATTTATTTATTGCGGTTGTCTATGCATATTTATCGCTTATGAGGGAGGAAACCCGATCACACAAAGATTCACACGGTATATATATAAAAACTAAAGGAAACAAATACTCCGGTTAATCTCAATCTAGATCAAAATCCTTACAAATAGCCCTAATAAGCGCTTTCCTATTATGTGACTTGTCGAACCCTCTGATCGACGCCTAACCTTAGATGTACACTAAATGACTTTAACACTGTAAAATTAAGAACAAAAGAACACAAAGCAAATAATAATACTTGGAGAAAATTTGAACTAACCTTGTGGTCCGCTATGGACTTACATAACACCTGATTCACTGATAATCGGGGTTTCCTCCTTTATCAAAAGGGTTGGACACTGTTTTCCAACTATCTGCTAGCTGCTTCAGGACTATGTTGAAGTCTGACCTCCTCGCTTCCCTGCTCCTTCGGATATGTAAGAGCGAAATGTTTTGCCGTAACTTCTGCCAGAGGGATACTTCCTCGCCGGTATAAATCCAACTTGCCGTCACGCAGGACAAATTTTCAAAATGATCTTTGTTACGTGCAAGGAAACTTTTCCTCAAATTTTCTCTCAGGTTCGCCACTACTATGGTATATAAGACTCACCGTCGCACAGGTAAATATTTCAAATAATGCAAATTATATGTGCACAGCATTAATACTAAAATATTCTTTCAGTTCACCAGTAGAAGGAACTTTAGGAAAATCACTGTCGCACAGGTAAATATTCCATTTAATACAAATTATGAGTGCACAGCATTTATAAACCAACATTTTCTTTTCAGTTCACCAATCGAAAGATCTACATGAAAATCACTGTCGCAGGTAAATATTCCAATTAATACAAATTACGACTGCACAGAATGAATCAATCAAAATTTTCTTTTCAGTTCACTAATAGGGAGATCTACAAAAAAAAATCCCTGTCACAGGTAAATATTCTAATTAATACAATTTACGACTGCACAGAATGAATCAATCAAAATTTTCTTTTCAGTTCACTAATAGGGAGATCTACAGAAAAAATCACTGTCACAAGTAAATATTCTAATTAATATAATTTACGACTGCACAGAATGAATCAATCAAAATTTTCTTTTCAGTTCACTAATAGGAAGATCTACATAAAAAAATCACTGTCACAGGTAAATATTCTAATTAATAAAATTTACGACTGCACAGAATGAATCAATCAAAATTTTCTTTTCAGTTCACTAATAGGAAGATCTACATAAAAAAAATCACTGTCACATATGAATGCGCAGCATTAATGCCAAAATTTTCTATCAGTTCATTATTAGAAAGATCTATATGAAAAATCACTGGCGCACAGGTAAATATACGAAAACTTATGAATGCGCAGCATTAATACTAAATTTTTCTTTCAGTTCACTATTAGAAAGATCTATATGAGAAATCACTGTCGCACAGGTAAGTATTCCAATTAATAAAATTTATGAATGCGCAACATTAATACCAACATTTTCTTTCAGTTCATTATTAGAAAGGTCTATGTGAAAAATCACCGTCGCACAGGTAAATATTTCAAATACTAAAACTTATAAATGCGCAGCATTAATACTAAAATTTTCTTTCAGTTCACTGTTAGAAAGATCTATATGAAAATCACTGTCGCCCAAGTAAGTAATCCAACTAATAAAGTTTAACGACCAGAATGAATAAACTAAAATTTTTCTTTCAGTTCACAAAATTTTCTTTCAATTCACAAAATTTTCTTTGAAAGAAAATCTGAAATTTTCCACTGCGGATTAGTCGCGAGCCGATGGACAATGCGCGGATGCCAGAATTTCCCGCGGAAAAAAATAAAAAAACCACGAAAGGAAAAAATCCCCAAGAAGAAAAAGCAAAAAAACTCTAAAGACTGATTTTAAATAAACAGGAATCACGACTCAATTTTTCTGCGACCGTTCTCGTTCAAAGCGAAAAGACAACTCCTCGACTACCAGCAGTCTCCCTACATTCCATCGTTCCTCACTCAGCCAACGGCAAGCGAGCGCCTTTTTCTTCTCAGAATTTTTTTGTTCTTTTTTCAAGCCTGCTGCAACACATTGCATGATGGCATCACGCGATCTGTTACGAATTGCCGTTTTCGTCGCTTTGATGTGTTTGACTAGCGGTAAGTTTTAACGAAAAATTGTATTTTGTGTTCATTTTCCACATTTTAGAATTTTTCGACTGAAAATATTCTGCCGTTGTTGTTGTTTATTTTAGACCTGGACTTGTATGCGGGTATGTATAGATATGTTTTTTTTCAGGAATTTTTTTAATATGAAGAAGTAGCATAGGGCTACTTCTTGTAAATATGTAGATTTTATCTTTTATTTTTGCAGGAATTTTTTTGTACTATGGAGAAGTAGCATAGGGCTACTTCTTGAAAATACATAAATTTTATCTTTTCAGGAATTTTCTAATATGAAGAAGTAGCATAGTGCTACTTCTTGAAAATATATAAATTTTATCTTTTCAGGAATTTTCTCATTTGGAGAAGTAGCATAGGGCTACTTCTCGGAAATAGTTAAACTTTATTAAATTATATACTCTGGGAAATCATGGGGTTTTCTCTACAGACGTAGAGAAGCCAAACGAAAGTAGCGTAAGGGGGTATACGCTACAGCGTGGGGACGACCCACCGAGAATAGAGTCTCATGCCGGGCAAAACGAGGACGGAAGAGAAAAGAGAGAAAAGAAATAAAATAAGAAGGTCGACTCGAGAGGTGAACAATGAATAATATTTTTGCAGTCGCGCCCAACGTGGGGACGACCCACAAGAGTCTCAAGCCGGGCTTTGACACGAGATATATGTCAGGATATGCACTAAAAGGGAATAGATCCACCCACAACGCGCCCAACGTGGGGACGACCCACAAGAGTCTCAATCCGGGCATACACTATACCCTGGGTTATTGAGAAATCGGATCCCATCTGCGGCCCTGATCCCAGTTCATCTTGGACGAGGGAGGACTGATCTACCGATAGACGTCGTCTACCAACTCGCCTCGCCCAATGAACTGACTAGGAAGAGGTGCAGCGATTGATTTATTAGGTACCGGAATGTTCGCCTCGAGATTACGACTTCTTCGGTGAAATGCCGCTACTTATCGTTCTGTGTTCTGCTGAATCCAGTCGCAACACCCCGGAAATTCCCCCCAATCCCAAGAGAGGAAATCGCTTCGTAACAGATAGAATTCATCTATCGGCTCACTCAGGATGACGAAAATCCCGCGGGATGCAGCAAGCAGGTTCAAGCTCTAAGGAAACTGATGAAAGGACAGAAAAGAAAAATCCTTCAGATGAAGGCTAACCCAGAAGGGGTTAGTAACAAAGACTGGGACCAACTAATCTTGTTAGTTTAGAGATAATACACAATATGTAAAAAAACTACACTCCACTGAGGCTTCAGCTATACCAACCACCGCTCGGAGACCTTTTAATTGGAAGAAAACTGAAGAAAGACAGAAAAATAAAATTCTTCAGGTGAAGGCTAACCCAGTAACAAAGTGGAAGAGGCTTATCAACCACCACTGATGAAGTAGTAGGAGGGTTTGCGATAACCTGTGGTTCACAAGTGAAGCTTGCCGGATGCCTTCTTGGGGCTACCGAGATCTAATCAACTTTGAGCAAGACTTAATATCCTGAGCATGGAAAAAGAGAAACAAAAAAAAATGTCCAAAGATGGGAACTTACTAAAGGCACCTTGAAAGAATCCGAAAAGAAATAGAATTACTGCGTGCCTGATAAGGAAAATAGATTTTAGCCTATAATAGCCATACACAAGATAAAGCCGATCTAGTCCGACTGAAAATCCGACTAGGAAAATGGCTTCTATGGCAGTGCCGATAACATTCAAACTTAACAAACGCGACAGTGATTCGATAGCTCGTAAAGAAAACAAGGTTGGTTCTACTTATCTTGATCATTGGATTACTTGCAGTGTCGGAGACGAAAAAAAAATTTATATGCACAATGCATAGACAATATAAAAATAAGATCTCGCACTACTTGGGTTGCATCGAAGTGGCTCACCTAAAACTGGACAATTATCACGATAACAATATAAATAAATCTTGAAAATAAACGCAAAAAAAAAACGACGGTGATATTGGTAACAAGATACGTGTACGTTAGAATAATCAATAACACTACAGTATATTGCCCTGCTAATAGTTAAGATTGAGTCAATGAATAAAACTTACGAAACACATATATATAGCCTCAAGAATGAAATGAAGCGTCGATATTTGCCCTTCATGAAGGGCGTCGGCACGACGGCACGACGAGAGGTGAGACACACTCGTTCCAACACACACAAGAAAATAAAAAGAACATCAATAAGCTTCAGCCGCTGCTGAAAAAAAAATAAAAAAAAGCTACCACATATTCAGCCTTTGCTGAAAGCGAAAAAACAAAATTCTCTCTCTCACTCTCTCTCCCCTCTCGATCATTCTCCAAGGCGTTCGCCCAGAATCAGGCTAGTCGCTAAGCCTTCGGTCACTCTATACTACGACGAGCTCTAACAAGAAACGTGTACATGGGGGAGGGGAAAGTTGGTGCAATGTCAGAGATCGGAACTTGAAGTTGCCATCTCACAATGCATGATCGTGACAAGCACTCCCTTAGTCAAGGACAAAAATCAAGAGAGATGAACATCGGTCATCAACTTGACAAGGGACTGAGGTCAACAAATCAAGGAAAGGTGAGAGGTCGGTGATTAAGTGGCTGCTGGTACTCGAGTAAGAAGCCGTAGCGGTGATTTATATAAGGAGATAAATCTGAACGGGACAACCCAGCTAAAACTAAATATCTGTGCGGGACAACCCATCTAAAACTAAATATCTGAACGGGACAGCCCAACTAAAACTAAATATCTATGCGGGACAACCCAACTAAAACTAAATATCTGTGCGGGACAACCCAACTAAAACTAAGTATCTGAATGGGACAACCCAACTAAAACTAAATATCTATGCGGGACAACCCAACTAAAACTAAATATCTGAATGGGACAACCCAACTAAACCTAGAAACCTATACGGGACAATCCAACTAAACTAAATATCTGTGCGGGACACCCCAACTAAAGCTAAGAATCTATACGGGACACCCCAACTAAACCTAGAAATCTATACGGGGCAACCCAAACAAAACTAAAAAGAGATAATACGGGGCAACCCAACTGAAACTAAAAAGAGATAATACGGGACAACCCAACTAAAACTAAAAAGAGATAATACGGGCTTCTTCTCGGAACCAGCAGAAGTGAACGGAATTATTTTCAAAAACGTATGCATCACATACAACGCTAACTGACCACTGATCGACTTAGCCTCCCATCACTAGAAGTTAGGGAAGGTTCATGGGGAATGACAAAAGAAAAAAAAAAGTCACCTTCACCTCGTGTGGGACTCCGCTCCAAGATCACCGTCCCGGCATTGCATCGATCACTCCAAGTCGGATACCAATCTAGAGGATGCTCAACAGCCATCCTACCGTCAGAGTGATCGAAGCAGCCCTAAATGAAGCCATGGGAGCGGAGCGCCACGCAAGCGCGAAAAGTTAGAAAAAGGATCATTCAAACTGCCAGGCTGCATCAACCCAACAAGGACAAGGTCACAATAGATGAACGTCGTTCATCAACTTGTTGAGTTGAGACAGACGTGCGGTTCTTCAGGTAGGCCTGCATCGATTGGTTAGCTGTTCAGTGGGCGCGAACCGAAGCTTCGCTTCCCAGTGGTGCCCGCAAGCCCAAAGCCCGCATATATACCACTGAAGAGCACTTCAATGCTAGAAACTGGAAAGTTTCGAAAGTTTAGATAGGAGATAAAATTCCAAGTGGTCATCACCCCGGTGTCCACGAGCCGAAGCTTGGCTTCAAAGGTGGTACGCCTCGCGCACAAAACTCGCTTGCTGCCAAGGAGATGAGCACTTAGACAAAAGTAACTATTAAATTTAAGGTAGAAATTGACTTAGACTTGACCGAAGGCAGTTTAGCCTCGCACATACAGCCAGAACCATGGTCGAGTGACCCAGCCGCGACACAAGGGTCGCGCCTAACGAGAACCAAAAAGGAGCTATCATGGAAGTAACGCACTCCACAGAAGCAAGAAGAGCTCTGCGTAGACCCTGCACCTTGTATCCGCCAGGCAAATCATTTGCGTCGGCTTAAAATATACTGAGGTCTTACAAAACAAAGAAAAGTTCTAATAGTGATAATAACACAAAAAAAAAATTGAGAAAATAACATTGAAATAGCAATTGCATTCTAGTCAAGAGAAGCTTGACTAAATGCGAAAAAAACCAAAGTTTGGGCGCCATTTGTAACACAAATTGGCGACCAGAAAAAACTCAAAAAATTAAAAAACTTTAAAATGCACTAACACTTTAGTCAAGTGAGGCTTGACTAAGTGCGAAGAAAAGAAAGAAAACCGATGCTTGGGCGCCGTTTGTAGCGCAAATGGGCGACCAGAAATACAACAAAAATAAAACTTGATATTAACGCAAAAGAAAACCGATTGGGCGCCATTTGTAACGACAAATGGGCGACCAGAAAAAATCATTGAAATAGTAATTGCACTTTAGTCAAGAGAAGCTTGACTGAAGGCCGAAAAAAAACCAAATTTGGGCGCCATTTGTAAAACAAATGAGCGACCAGAAAAATCGAAAGGTAAACTCGAAATTCTTTTTGCACCCTAGTCAAGTGAGGCTTGACTAAATGCGAAAGAAAAACCAAATTTGGGCGCCATTTGTAACGAAGAGCTTGTCAGCCGACATATCCACCTACGTTCACTTGTACTTGAATGTAGATACATACTGCATCCGACACCTCTTTGCTACAAAATCATATCTAGGATATGTGTGGGTGGCTGCACAGCGAGTATGCCGCTAGCGATCAGCCGGCTTGGGGTGGTTCTTGCCACCCACATCCCTTCAATGCTTGTTAAGCTGTGCAAAATCGTCAACATAACTGATCAGACAGACGGACGGACAGAAAAAAAAATCTAATGCAGGCTTCCTTCTCATGGTGGAACCTGAAAGCCTAAAAAGGAGAAAATTGATTTTGTTAAATGCTGCAAAAAGAAGGAGAATAGAAGACCTCAGCAACGCCGAACAAGTGCTAATTCACCCGGAGAGCTTACAACGCTGGCAAATGGACGATTGAGAGAGAGTGAGAGAGCTGAGAGGGGTCTCTGATGTTGTGGAAACCCCGGCTTTGGGTAATGGTGGGCCCAATCGCCCCCATCCACCCTGGCTAAGCCTCCAAAGCCGTATCAAAATGCATAGCCCCATCTGTACGTGTTTTACATCTATTGCCGTGTGTGTGTGGAAACGACCTCCCTCCTGTCCGCGACCATCCCCTTTATGGAACTAATCACTCCATCGCGCTGAATCCGTTACCAACCTGTAAACAAAAGAAGAAAGCAACTTGGAGAAGGGCGGCTAAAGGTGACCAAACTAAATAATCCAAAAGAAAAAGGAAGTCGTATCAAGGAACTCAAAATTTCATCAAGTCCAAATCAAAATAATTTATTTATCGCGGTTGTCTATGCATATTTATCGTTTATGAGAGAGGAAACCCGATCACACAAAGATTCACACGGTATATATATAAAAACTAAAGGAAACAAATACTCCGGTTAATCTCAATCTAGATCAAAATCCTTACAACTAGCCCTAATAACCGCTTTCCTATTATGTGACTTATCGAACCCTCTGATCGACGCCTAACCTTAGATGTACACTAAATGACTTTAACACTGTAATTAAGAACCAAAGAACACGAAGCAAATAATAATACTTAGAGAAAATTTGAACTAACCTTGTGGTCCGCTATGGACTTACATAACACCTGATTTACTCATATTCAGGGTTTCCTCCTTTACCAAAATGGTTGGACAGTGGTTTTCCAACTATCTGCTAGCTGCTTCAGGACAATGTTCAAGTCTGACCTCCTCGCTTCCCTGCTCCTTCGGATATGTAAGAGCGAAATGTTTTGCCGTAACTTCTGCCAGAAGGATACTTCCTCGCCGGTATAAATCCAACTTTCCGTCACGCAGGACAAGTTTTCAAAATGATCTTTGTTACGTGCAAGGAAACTTTTCCTCATATTTTCTCTCAGGTTCGCCACTACTATGGTATATAAGACTCACCGTCGCACAGGTAAATATTTCAAATAATGCAAATTATATGTGCACAGCATTAATACTAAAATATTCTTTCAGTTCACCAGTAGAAGGATCTTTAGGAAAATCACTGTCGCACAGGTAAATATTCCATTTAATACAAATTATGAGTGCACAGCATTTATAAACCAACATTTTCTTTTCAGTTCACCAATCGAAAGATCTACATGAAAATCACTGTCGCAGGTAAATATTCTAATTAATACAAATTACGACTGCACAGAATGAATCAATCAAAATTTTCTTTTCAGTTCACTAATAGGGAGATCTACAAAAAAAAATCCCTGTCACAGGTAAATATTCTAATTAATACAATTTACGACTGCACAGAATGAATCAATCAAAATTTTCTTTTCAGTTCACTAATAGGGAGATCTACAGAAAAAATCACTGTCACAAGTAAATATTCTAATTAATATAATTTACGACTGCACAGAATGAATCAATCAAAATTTTCTTTTCAGTTCACTAATAGGAAGATCTACATAAAAAAATCACTGTCACAGGTAAATATTCTAATTAATAAAATTTACGACTGCACAGAATGAATCAATCAGAATTTTCTTTTCAGTTCACTAATAGGAAGATCTACATAAAAAAAATCACTGTCACATATGAATGCGCAGCATTAATGCCAAAATTTTCTATCAGTTCATTATTAGAAAGATCTATATGAAAAATCACTGGCGCACAGGTAAATATTTCCAATACGAAAACTTATGAATGCGCAGCATTAATACTAAATTTTTCTTTCAGTTCACTATTAGAAAGCTCTATATGAGAAATCACTGTCGCACAGGTAAGTATTCCAATTAATAAAATTTATGAATGCGCAACATTAATACCAACATTTTCTTTCAGTTCATTATTAGAAAGGTCTATGTGAAAAATCACCGTCGCACAGGTAAATATTTCAAATACTAAAACTTATAAATGCGCAGCATTAATACTAAAATTTTCTTTCAGTTCACTGTTAGAAAGATCTATATGAAAATCACTGTCGCCCAAGTAAGTAATCCAACTAATAAAGTTTCACGACCAGAATGAATAAACTAAAATTTTTCTTTCAGTTCACAAAATTTTCTTTCAATTCACAAAATTTTCTTTGAAAGAAAATCTGAAATTTTCCACTGCGGATTAGTCGCGAGCCGATGGACAATGCGCGGACGCCAGAATTTCCCGCGGAAAAAAGTAAAAAAACCACGAAAGGAAAAAATCCCCAAGAAGAAAAAGCAAAAAAACTCTAAAGACTGATTTTAAATAAACAGGAATCACGACTCAATTTTTCTGCGACCGTTCTCGTTCAAAGCGAAAAGACAACTCCTCGACTACCAGCAGTCTCCCTACAACGGCAACCGAGCGCCTTTTTCTTCTCAGAATTTTTTTGTTCTTTTTTCAAGCCTGCTGCAACACATTGCATGATGGCATCACGCGATCTGTTACAGCTAGGCGAATTGCCGTTTTCGTCGCTTTGATGTGGTTGACTAGCGGTAAGTTTTAACGAAAAATTGTATTTTGTGTTCATTCTCCACATTTTAGAATTTTTCGACTGAAAATATTCTGCTGTTGTTGTTGTTTATTTTAGACCTGGACTTGTATGCGGGTATGTATAGATATGTTTTTTTTTCAGGAATTTTTTTAATATGAAGAAGTAGCATAGGGCTACTTCTTGTAAATATGTAGATTTTATCTTTTATTTTTGCAGGAATTTTTTTGTACTATGGAGAAGTAGCATAGGGCTACTTCTTGAAAATACATAAATTTTATCTTTTCAGGAATTTTCTAATATGAAAAAGTAGTATAGTGCTACTTCTTGAAAATATATAAATTTTATCTTTTCAGGAATTTTCTCATTTGGAGAAGTAGCATAGGGCTACTTCTCGGAAATAGCTAAATTTTATTAAATTATATACTCTGGGAAATCATGGGGTTTTCTCTACAGACGTAGAGAAGCCAAACGAAAGTAGCGTAAGGGGGTATACGCTACAGCGTGGGGACGACCCACCGAGAAGAGAGTCTCATGCCGGGCAAAACGAGGACGGAAGAGAAAAGAGAGAAAAGAAATAAAATAAGAAGGTCGACTCGAGAGGTGAACAATGAATAATATTTTTGCAGTCGCGCCCAACGTGGGGAAGACCCACAAGAGTCTCAAGCCGGGCTTTGACACGAGATATATGTCAGGATATGCACTAAAAGGGAATAGATCCACCCACAACGCGCCCAACGTGGGGACGACCCACAAGAGTCTCAATCCGGGCATACACTATACCCTGGGTTATTGAGAAATCGGATCCCATCTGCGGCCCTGATCCCAGTTCATCTTGGACGAGGGAGGACTGATCTACCGATAGACGTCGTCTACCAACTCGCCTCGCCCAATGAACTGACTAGGAAGAGGTGCAGCGATTGATTTATTAGGTACCGGAATGTTCGCCTCGAGATTACGACTTCTTCGGTGAAATGCCGCTACTTATCGCTCTGTGTTCTGCTGAATCCAGTCGCAACACCCCGGAAATTCCCCCCAATCCCAAGAGAGGAAATCGCTTCGTAACAGATAGAATTCATCTATCAGCTCACTCAGGATGACGAAAATCCCGCGGGATGCAGCAAGCAGGTTCAAGCTCTAAGGAAACTGATGAAAGGACAGAAAAGAAAAATCCTTCAGATGAAGGCTAACCCAGAAGGGGTTAGTAACAAAGACTGGGACCAACTAATCTTGTTAGTTTAGAGATAATACACAATATGTAAAAAAACTACACTCCACTGAGGCTTCAGCTATACCAACCACCGCTCGGAGACCTTTTAATTGGAAGAAAACTGAAGAAAGACAGAAAAATAAAATTCTTCAGGTGAAGGCTAACCCAGTAACAAAGTGGAAGAGGTTTATCAACCACCACTGATGAAGTAGTAGGAGGGTTTGCGATAACCTGTGGTTCACAAGTGAAGCTTGCCGGATGCCTTCTTGGGGCTACCGAGATCTAATCAACTTTGATCAAGACTTAATATCCTGAGCATGGAAAAAGAGAAACAAAAAAAAATGTCCAAAGATGGGAACTTACTAAAGGCACCTTGAAAGAATACGAAAAGAAATAGAATTACTGCGTGCCTGATAAGGAAAATAGTTTTTAGCCTATAATAGCCATACACAAGATAAAGCCGATCTAGTCCGACTGAAAATCCGACTAGGAAAATGGCTTCTATGGCAGTGCCGATAACATTCAAACTTAACAAACGCGACAGTGATTCGATAGCTCGTAAAGAAAACAAGGTTGGTTCTACTTATCTTGATCATTGGATTACTTGCAGTGTCGGAGACGAAAAAAAAATTTATATGCACAATGCATAGACAATATAAAAATAAGATCTCGCACTACTTGGGTTGCATCGAAGTGGCTCACCTAAAACTGGACAATTATCACGATAACAATATAAATAAATCTTGAAAATAAACGCAAAAAAAAAAACGACGGTGATATTGGTAACAAGATACGTGTACGTTAGAATAATCAATAACACTACAGTATATTGCCCTGCTAATAGTTAAGATTGAGTCAATGAATAAAACTTACGAAACACATATATATAGCCTCAAGAATGAAATGAAGCGTCGATATTTGCCCTTCATGAAGGGCGTCGGCACGACGGCACGACGAGAGGTGAGACACACTCGTTCCAACACACACAAGAAAATAAAAAGAACATCAATAAGCTTCAGCCGCTGCTGAAAAAAAAATAAAAAAAAGCTACCACATATTCAGCCTTTGCTGAAAGCGAAAAAACAAAATTCTCTCTCTCACTCTCTCTCCCCTCTCGATCATTCTCCAAGGCGTTCGCCCAGAATCAGGCTAGTCGCTAAGCCTTCGGTCACTCTATACTACGACGAGCTCTAACAAGAAACGTGTACATGGGGGAGGGGAAAGTTGGTGCAATGTCAGAGATCGGAACTTGAAGTTGCCATCTCACAATGCATGATCGTGACAAGCACTCCCTTAGTCAAGGACAAAAATCAAGAGAGATGAACATCGGTCATCAACTTGACAAGGGACTGAGGTCAACAAATCAAGGAAAGGTGAGAGGTCGGTGATTAAGTGGCTGCTGGTACTCGAGTAAGAAGCCGTAGCGGTGATTTATATAAGGAGATAAATCTGAACGGGACAACCCAGCTAAAACTAAATATCTGTGCGGGACAACCCATCTAAAACTAAATATCTGAACGGGACAGCCCAACTAAAACTAAATATCTATGCGGGACAACCCAACTAAAACTAAATATCTGTGCGGGACAACCCAACTAAAACTAAGTATCTGAATGGGACAACCCAACTAAAACTAAATATCTATGCGGGACAACCCAACTAAAACTAAATATCTGAATGGGACAACCCAACTAAACCTAGAAACCTATACGGGACAATCCAACTAAACTAAATATCTGTGCGGGACACCCCAACTAAAGCTAAGAATCTATACGGGACACCCCAACTAAACCTAGAAATCTATACGGGGCAACCCAAACAAAACTAAAAAGAGATAATACGGGGCAACCCAACTGAAACTAAAAAGAGATAATACGGGACAACCCAACTAAAACTAAAAAGAGATAATACGGGCTTCTTCTCGGAACCAGCAGAAGTGAACGGAATTATTTTCAAAAACGTATGCATCACATACAACGCTAACTGACCACTGATCGACTTAGCCTCCCATCACTAGAAGTTAGGGAAGGTTCATGGGGAATGACAAAAGAAAAAAAAAAGTCACCTTCACCTCGTGTGGGACTCCGCTCCAAGATCACCGTCCCGGCATTGCATCGATCACTCCAAGTCGGATACCAATCTAGAGGATGCTCAACAGCCATCCTACCGTCATAGTGATCGAAGCAGCCCTAAATGAAGCCATGGGAGCGGAGCGCCACGCAAGCGCGAAAAGTTAGAAAAAGGATCATTCAAACTGCCAGGCTGCATCAACCCAACAAGGACAAGGTCACAATAGATGAACGTCGTTCATCAACTTGTTGAGTTGAGACAGACGTGCGGTTCTTCAGGTAGGCCTGCATCGATTGGTTAGCTGTTCAGTGGCCGCGAACCGAAGCTTCGCTTCCCAGTGGTGTCCGCAAGCCCAAAGCCCGCATATATACCACTGAAGAGCACTTCAATGCTAGAAACTGGAAAGTTTCGAAAGCTTAGATAGGAGATAAAATTCCAAGTGGTCATCACCCCGGTGTCCACGAGCCGAAGCTTGGCTTCAAAGGTGGTACGCCTCGCGCACAAAACTCGCTTGCTGCCAAGGAGATGAGCACTTAGACAAAAGTAACTATTCAATTTAAGGTAGAAATTGACTTAGACTTGACCGAAGGCAGTTTAGCCTCGCACATACAGCCAGAACCATGGTCGAGTGACCCAGCCGCGACACAAGGGTCGCGCCTAACGAGAACCAAAAAGGAGCTATCATGGAAGTAACGCACTCCACAGAAGCAAGAAGAGCTCTGCGTAGACCCAGCACCTTGTATCCGCCAGGCAAATCATTTGCGTCGGCTTAAAATATACTGAGGTCTTACAAAACAAAGAAAAGTTCTAATAGTGATAATAACACAAAAAAAAATTGAGAAAATAACATTGAAATAGCAATTGCATTCTAGTCAAGAGAAGCTTGACTAAATGCGAAAAAAACCAAAGTTTGGGCGCCATTTGTAACACAAATTGGCGACCAGAAAAAACTCAAAAAATTAAAAAACTTTAAAATGCACTAACACTTTAGTCAAGTGAGGCTTGACTAAGTGCGAAGAAAAGAAAGAAAACCGATGCTTGGGCGCCGTTTGTAGCGCAAATGGGCGACCAGAAATACAACAAAAATAAAACTTGATATTAACGCAAAAGAAAACCGATTGGGCGCCATTTGTAACGACAAATGGGCGACCAGAAAAAATCATTGAAATAGTAATTGCACTTTAGTCAAGAGAAGCTTGACTGAAGGCCGAAAAAAAACCAAATTTGGGCGCCATTTGTAAAACAAATGAGCGATCAGAAAAATCGAAAGGTAAACTCGAAATTCTACTTGCACCCTAGTCAAGTGAGGCTTGACTAAATGCGAAAGAAAAACCAAATTTGGGCGCCATTTGTAACGAAGAGCTTGTCAGCCGACATATCCACCTACGTTCACTTGTACCTGAATGTAGATACATACTGCATCCGACACATCTTTGCTACAAAATCATATCTAGGATATGTGTGGGTGGCTGCACAGCGAGTATGCCGCTAGCGATCAGCCGGCTTGGAGTGGTTCTTGCCACCCACATCCCTTCAATGCTTGTTAAGCTGTGCAAAATCGTCAACATAACTGATCAGACAGACGGACGGACAGAAAAAAAAATCTAATGCAGGCTTCCTTCTCATGGTGGAACCTGAAAGCCTAAAAAGGAGAAAATTGATTTTGTTAAATGCTGCAAAAAGAAGGAGAATAGAAGACCTCAGCAATGCCGAACAAGTGCTAATTCACCCGGAGAGCTTACAACGCTGGCAAATGGACGATTGAGAGAGAGTGAGAGAGCTGAGAGGGGTCTCTGATGTTGTTGAAACCCCGGCTTTGGGTAATGGTGGGCCCAATCGCCCCCATCCACCCTGGCTAAGCCTCCAAAGCCGTATCAAAATGCATAGCCCCATCTGTACGTGTTTTACATCTATTGCCGTGTGTGTGTGGAAACGACCTCCCTCCTGTCCGCGACCATCCCCTTTATGGAACTAATCACTCCATCGCGCTGAATCCGTTACCAACCTGTAAACAAAAGAAGAAAGCAACTTGGAGAAGGGCGGCTAAAGGTGACCAAACTAAATAATCCAAAAGAAAAAGGAAGTCGTATCAAGGAACTAAAAATTTCATCAAGTCCAAATCAAAATAATTTATTTATCGCGGTTGTCTATGCATATTTATCGCTTATGAGAGAGGAAACCCGATCACACAAAGATTCACACGGTATATATATAAAAACTAAAGGAAACAAATACTCCGGTTAATCTCAATCTAGATCAAAATCCTTACAACTAGCCCTAATAACCGCTTTCCTATTATGTGACTTATCGAACCCTCTGATCGACGCCTAACCTTAGATGTACACTAAATGACTTTAACACTGTAATTAAGAACCAAAGAACACGAAGCAAATAATAATACTTAGAGAAAATTTGATCTAACCTTGTGGTCCGCTATGGACTTACATAACACCTGATTTACTTATATTCAGGGTCTCCTCCTTTACCAAAATGGTTGGACAGTGGTTTTCCAACTATCTGCTAGCTGCTTCAGGACAATGTTCAAGTCTGACCTCCTCGCTTCCCTGCTCCTTCGGATATGTAAGAGCGAAATGTTTTGCCGTAACTTCTGCCAGAAGGATACTTCCTCGCCGGTATAAATCCAACTTTCCGTCACGCAGGACAAGTTTTCAAAATGATCTTTGTTACGTGCAAGGAAACTTTTCCTCATATTTTCTCTCAGGTTCGCCACTACTATGGTATATAAGACTCACCGTCGCACAGGTAAATATTTCAAATAATGCAAATTATATGTGCACAGCATTAATACTAAAATATTCTTTCAGTTCACCAGTAGAAGGATCTTTAGGAAAATCACTGTCGCACAGGTAAATATTCCATTTAATACAAATTATGAGTGCACAGCATTTATAAACCAAAATTTTCTTTTCAGTTCACCAATCGAAAGATCTACATGAAAATCACTGTCGCAGGTAGATATTCTAATTAATGCAAATTACGACTGCACAGAATGAATCAATCAAAATTTTCTTTTCAGTTCACTAATAGGAAGATCTACATAAAAAAATCACTGTCACAGGTAAATATTTTAATTAATATAATTTACGACTGCACAGAATGAATCAATCAAAATTTTCTTTTCATTTCACTAATAGGAAGATCTACATAAAAAAAATCACTGTCACATATGAATGCGCAGCATTAATGCCAACATTTTCTTTCAGTTCATTATTAGAAAGATCTATATGAAAATTCACTGGCGCACAGGTAAATATTTGCAATACGAAAACTTATGAATGCGCAGCATCAATACTAAATTTTTCTTTCAGTTCACTATTAGAAAGATCTATATGAGAAATCACTGTCGCACAGGTAAGAATTCCAATTAATAAAATTTATGAATGCGAACATTAATACCAACATTTTCTTTTAGTTCACTATTAGAAAGATCTATGTGAAAAATCACCGTCGCACAGGTAAATATTTCAAATACTAAAACTTATAAATGCGCAGCATTAATACTAAAATTTTCTTTCAGTTCACTGTTAGAAAGATCTATATGAAAATCACTGTCGCCCAGGTAAGTAATCCAACTAATAAAGTTTCACGACCAGAATGAATAAACTAAAATTTTTCTTTCAGTTCACAAAATTTTCTTTCAATTTACAAAATTTTCTTTGAAGAATAATCTGAAATTTTCCACTGCGGATTAGTCGCGAGCCGATGGACAATGCGCGGACGCCAGAAGTTCCCGCGGAAAAAAATAAAAAAACCACGAAAGGAAAAAATCCCCAAGAAGGGAAAGCAAAAAAACTCTAAAGACTGATTTTAAATAAACAGGAATCACGACTCAATTTTTCTGCGACCGTTATCGTTCAAAGCGAAAAGACAACTACTCGACTACCAGCAGTCTCCCTACATTCCATCGTTCTTCACTCAGCCAACGGCAAGCGAGCGCATTTTTCTTCTCAGAATTTTTTTGTTCTTTTTTCAAGCCTGCTCCAACACATTGCATGATGGCATCACGCGATCTGTTACAGCTAGGCGAATTGCCGTTTTCGTCGCTTTGATGTGGTTGACTAGCGGTAAGTTTTAAACGAAAACTTGTATTTTGTGTTCATTTTGCACATTTTAGAATTTTTCGACTGAAAATATTCTGCTGTTGTTGTTGTTTATTTTAGACCTGGACTTGTATGCGGGTATGTATAGATATGTTTTTTTTCAGGAATTTTTTTAATATGTAGAAGTAGCATAGGGCTACTTCTTGTAAATATGTAGATTTTATCTTTTATTTTTCCAGGAATTTTTTTTACTATGGAGAAGTAGCATAGGGCTACTTCTTGAAAATTTATAAATTTTATCTTTTCAGGAATTTTCTAATATGAAGAAGTAGCATAGGGCTACTTCTTGAAAATATATAAATTTTATCTTTTATTCTTCCAGGAATTTTGGTACGATGGAGAAGTAGCATAGGGCTACTTCTTGAAAATATATAAATTTCATCTTTTCAGGAATTTACTTATATGAAGATGTAGCATAGGGCTACTTCTTGAAAATATATAAATTTTAACTTTTCAGGAATTTTCTCATTTGGAGAAGTAGCATAGAGCTACTTCTCGGAAATAGCTAAATCTTATTAAATTATATACTCTGGGAAATCATGGGGTTTTCTCTACAGACGTAGAGAAGCCAAATGAAAGTAGCGTAAGGGGTATACGCTACACTCATTGACACTGGTTCCACCTGTAGCTTAATCAAGGGCGATAGAATAAAAAGAGATACAGCTATAAATACGCACCAGAAAATAAGAATTGGGGGACTCTTTGGATTTACCAGGAGTTCCACAGAAACCTGTGAGGCGAAGTTGTTCATAGACAACGGTCAGCAAGAATGCTATTTTGACGTCATTGGTGATACCGACTCGATTCCAGCTGATGGTATCCTTGGAATGGATTTCCTCAGTGACAGAGTTATTATTGACTGTGTAAATAGGAAACTTTGGGTACAAGGTGCTGGAAAAGGCAACGAGGCAAGTGCCTCTGGTAAAAGTGTTGCAGCTTGTGCACGTGTGGGACCCACAGCTTGGCAAAGTAGCAGTCAACGAAGTCCGTTTCAGGCCAGGATAGAGGAGAATAACATTAAAATAGCGGAAAGCATCGCATCTTGCGCTGATGACCGACACTTCAAAACGAAAAGTCCGGCACGCAATGCAAAGAAATCTTTAGGACAGAGAGAGAAAAGTAAGCCCATATTGGAGAAGCCATTCGGGGCACAATTATGGGAGAAGGCTTTGTCCACAGCTTATGATAGTGCGTTATTTCATAATGTAAGTGTCGACGAATTTAGTGAGGGGAGGGGACAACCGGAATATAAAGGGTACAGTAGAAATAGGCTGGAGGATGACCATGCATTCGTAAGAATCGCCAATGCAACAGCCTATTTTGTAAAAAATCCTGATTCCTCGCACGGGCAAATAGGACCGCGCAAATCTTACAGACGACCTGCATGGAATCATAAGAACAATTACAGCCGACGGCGATCTCAGTGGACCTTGCCGCAAAAAGGTAAAGTAAAGCTACAAAAATATAGCTTGCAAACGGGTACGACAGCACCGGTGCGAAGTAGGACCGATATGAAGAATATCACGCCTAGCTTCGCCAGTCTATACAAGGTAGGTAACGGTTATGACCCAGGAATCGGGGAGCTTAACCACAGAAATGTCCAAAAAATTCCCTCCAATTTCAGAAGAAATTCGATGAGCGGAGTTTAAAATGAGCCGGAAAATATGGAAAAGATATAAAAAGGTAACCGAGTGGATCCAATGTAAGGTAAATCTATAAAATAAAAGGTACAAAGGTAAGGAAATGTCTTAAAAAAAAGAGAGAGAGCAATTGAATATTGGAGATTTGAAAATTTTAAATAAATAGAGATTTTAAAAGAGAATGAAATTGTATAAAAAGGAAGAAATAGAGATTTTTATGTAAAGCGAACTTTGAAAAAAAAGAGATGTAAAAGAAAGAGAAATTTGAAAAAGAAAAAAGAAACAAGAAAGAAAAAGTTAGAAGAATAAGAAACGTATGAATATAATTAATAAAGATTTAAAGTTAGAAATGGAAAGCTAACAATCAGGCACAAGAAAGATAAAAAAAACCCAGGAGTAATGAAAATAAGGGAACGGAATATTTTAAAAAATGTTGACTAATAAACGAAGAGGTTTTTAAAGATAAGAGTCAAGAAAAAATTGAAAAGTTAAAAGGAATAAGAGATTTAAGGAGAAGTTTAAAAAATATATATAATAAGAGTTAAAAAAAAAGCTAAATTGAACAAGAGTTATAAGAAAAGATTTAAAACATATATTATAGTATATAGTAGCATAGAGAAAAATAAAGGTGGTTGCCAAAGCTTAAATAACTATAGGTAAGATCGTCAAATCTACATATTCAACGCATCCAGAGCATAGGCGGTAGCAGAACGAGAGGATCAATGAAAGAATATATCAACCATAGTAGATACGGAACGAGTAAATATAGGGGATCAATATTACTGCACCTCAGGGTATGAGTGAAGAACGAGAAATCAGTAAGATGCAGCTGATAAGGATATGTACGCTGGTGTCTTTGAGCTTCGGATAGTTACATCCACGGAAAATTTACGCTCGGAAGATGAGTGAAATAATCATTTGAACATGAAGAAGATATATACTATTCTTGTAACAGTGAAGTCCACATATATTATCTCCATAGATACCGAATTTGGAGCAGCAGTGAAAAAGTCCCAAAATATAGCTACATCTTAGATAAACTTTTAATGGAAAGCTATAATCAGGAAACCTGACGGAACTATGAGGGCATAATTTAATACTGAGAGGTCTGTAATATATATATATGTACCTACTAATCTACAATCTGAGATGTAAAAAAAAAACAAATCTTTAAGTACACGTGGACTCTCAATATAATTGAGAGAGCTCCATCGTACTTAAAAGAATTTTTTTTTGAAAAAAACCATTTTGGTGAGTCCGTCCTACCACCGACCCTCAGAGCAACGATTTTCATTCAGATGTTTCTTGAAATGATGATCACATCTTAAAAGCTACAAACTGATGTAATGGTTACCAGAAATGCAATGTAGATGAAATTACTCTTACCAAATAATTAATGGGATAAAGTAGCATTTCACCGTAAAATCTTATTTGAAATTCAAAGGTGATCAAGTGCCAGCAGCATTATCAGGAAGAGTGTACTGTTTGAAACGTTAGAAAAGTGAAAAGTGCGAGCGTTCATCGGAAAACCATCAAAAGGGTCAATAAATCAGAGGTTATCCAAGCTAGCAGAGGCCAGTATATAGTCATCATGTCAAGAAGAACAAACCTGCAAACAGTAAATTTACCCTCGTCGGAAAGCAGATGGTGCAATTAGAATAGCCATAGTATTGTAATTAGAGAAGTTTTGGGCACCCATAGAAAGTATACTCTTAGATAGAATTTTTGTGTAAGTAATTTTGTTATATATAAGTGCTATAAACACTTGTAAAAAGAAAACTTGTAATTTTTGTTATTTTTGTTATTAGACAGACAATAAATACATTGTATTTTTTAAAATGCATGTGCCATAATTAAGAATATTTGCTTTAATCATGTAAATTTACTTAAATAAAAAAAAGAGATCAATAGATTGCAGCATAATATAGAGAAAATTTTTGATTATAGCATTGGAAAGATACATAGTTTTTGGGAAAATATGTTAGTTGTGAAAGAAAAATTTCATAAAGTAAAGATATGCATGAAAAAAAAGTGTTAATTGTTAAACAAAAAATGTCGTAAATTAGAGATAAGCATGAAAACAAAGAAAAAATATATATAAGGATATATATAAGGAAATAAATATATGTCAAAAAGAGTTAAACAGATAAACTATAAAATTATTAGTGAAAATAAATACGTGTAATCAAAAAGAAAAGTTAGCATGCAGGTGGTAATAAAGAAAAACAATGCAAAATGATAAAAATGTATGAAAATATAAATTAGAATATTTATATTGATATGTAACCAAAATGTAAAACCATCTGAACCGAACGGAGACCAAAAATATTTTCAATTTTTGAGACTATTGCACTCTCCAGATCTAGTTCCCTGCGGAAACTAGTTTTTCTAAGGGGGGAGGGATGTTATGGCCCAATATACGGAAGATTCTTCCAGCAGCCAAGGGCGCATTCTAGCGAAATAATCAGCAATTTCTAAACAATAACTTCGCATGGTATTGTTCTGCAACTGTCGGTTATTTTGCTGATTAGCGCAACAGCTGGCTGCGATGAGCGGTTAGTGAAACAATCGACGATTACGATAATAATTAACCTAGCATGGTAATTATTATGTAAGGCGATTGTTTACTACTAAGCGACTCAGGTGCTGCAACCGGTAGAACAAGCGGCAAGGTTGTTGTCGTTTGTTTACATCCGCGTTGCGAGTAAAAGTTTACTTCCGAATATTGGAGCATAAAAGACCAATGACTGGTCTGTCGAGTGCCTGTAATACTCTATTCTTCCAGTGAGTCGTCGCGTTGCATAGTGGTGTCAAGTTTCCGTTCGGTGCGGAGTACATAGTAATTGTTAAGATAGGTCAGGTCTTAGTAAATAAAGATTTATAACGTGCACGATATTCGAGCGTTGTTTTATTCGAAGAAAGTTTTATCGCGGTTAATTATTGGGTTTTATTGATTGATTGCTTTTGGGACACGACACCCTAGGATTCATGGCACCAGTAGTAGTTCTTGCCGAAATGTTCCTTCAAAGGCTGTGGGCTGTTAAAATCGATTGGGGTGCTATCTTGCCGCAAGAACTCCACACAGAGTGGATTAGATTCTGTGAAGATTTGAAATCGTTAGAGAATATAAAATTTCCAAGACATGTATTCTCCCATACATCATCCAGTTCAATGCAAATACATGCTTTCGCAGACGCATCTGAGAAGGCATATGGTGCCGCGATATATATCAGATCTGTGAGTAAGGACAATATCATAAGTGTAAGATTGCCTTGTGCCAAGTCAAGAGTCGCACCGCTTAAACAGACAACACTACCACGTTTGGAGTTATGTGCAGCCAATCTTGCGGCAGAGTTGACAGATCGCATCAAGACAGACTTGGACTTAAGAGACAAACCTACGTTCTTATGGACAGATTCAGAAATCGTGCTTAATTGGCTCAGTTCTCCCTCAGCATCATTTCATACATTTGCGGCCAATAGAGTATCAGCCATCCAAGAACTAAGTACAATACAACAGTGGGGACATGTCAGTTCACGGGAAAATCCGGCTGACGTGTTATCGCGGGGCACATCACCAAAAAGATTGGAAACTTGCAATATTTGGTTCTATGGACCCCTCTTTCTACATAGTGCTGAGTCCACCTGGCCAATGTCACACACGATTGACACAAACAACATTGATCAGAGACTGGAAAGAAGGGGGATAAAATTATCCTTAGTTGCAACTGAGGAAGCAGTGAATTTCATCGATACGATCGATCATAAGAACTCATTTAAGAAATTGCAACGGATAGTCGCATACATGCTGCGCTTCATTACCAAGATGAAAATGCGTTATCTACAAAGCTCTCGTTACAACCCAACATTGCTTACAACATTCGAACTACAGGAGGCCCTCATCATCATAGTGAAACAAATGCAGCAATATGAATTTAAGGAAGATTCTACACAACTACTACTACTACGGTACGGAAGTTAGCAAGAATAGTTCATTAAATAGTCTTGCTCCCTTCATCGATGAAAGAGGAATCATAAGAGTCGGAGGATGGTTGCAAGCATCGACACTATCTTACGATGCAAAGCACCCAATCCTACTTCCTTGCGGCCCACAGACACTCCTTGCAACAACCAGACAAAGATTCTGGCCCATGAAGGGTAAAACTATTGCCCGGTCTGTGGTTCAACGATATGTACGCTGTGCACGAGCTAAACAAAGGTTGATGACACAACTAATGGGCAACCTACCAGCAACTAGAGTACAGCCAGCACGACCTTTTATGAATGCCGGAGTTGATTTTTGTGGCCCCAGTTGGACTCACCTTAAAATAAGAGGAAAGCGGCCGCTAAAATCATACATAGCGGTTTTCTGTTGCTTTGCGACCAAGGCCACTCATCTTGAATTAGTGACAGACTTAACTTATCGGACTACGCCTTCATCGGAGTAAATAAGCGTTTTATAGCAAGACGAAGACACTGCAAGAATCTTTATTGCGATAATGCAACCAATTTCATCGGGGCTAAGCACCAGCTATCAGAACTAAACACAGTCATCCACTCCCACAAATCGAAGGAACTAATCATGAACACTTGTAGTGCAAAGGGTTTGTTTTCCACTTTATACCGCCACGGGCCCCTCACTTTGGCGGCCTCTGGGAAGCCGCAGTGAAGTCAGCTAAACATTTATTGCAGCGATCAATGGGTTCTGCATCAGTAACATATGAAGAATTGGAAACCGTAATAATTGAGATAGAAGCCATTCTAAATTCAAGGCCTTTAACACATATGTCCTCGTATCCAAATGATCTGACCGCTATAACACCTGGTCACTTCCTTGTCGTTCAGCTCCTTACTAATCCAGTTAATCCAGAGGCTCAGTCCATGAAGATAGACATGCTTACAAGATGGAAATTACTGGCACACATCAAAAATGAGTTCTGGCAACGCTGGTCAAGGGAATACCTGAATGAGCTACAATAACGGCAGAAATGGAAAAGGAAATCTGAGAATATCAAGCCCGGAACAATGGTTATCATTAAAGAAGATAATGTCCTAGTTATGAAGTGGCCACTGGGACGAATCATTAAAACTCATAAGGGAGAAGATGGACTAGTGAGAGTGGCAGACGTTCGAACGGCAACAAATGTGTTCCGCAGACCTATTCACAAACTCTCACCACTCCCCATAGAAGAGGAAATGCAGGAGAAGGGCAAGTCTGCCAATTCTGAAGTTGAGCGCACAAATCTAAGATACAACGAAGTCGGCCAAACAACTTCGACTAATGCCGAAGAGGTTAGACAAGAAAAAGATGCACCCCCAAAAAATAAACGAAAATTCTCTCCAATCTCCCCCATCACGACACTACTATTGACCCGCATGATCCTACCTACGATCAGGAGCTCACCGGTCGAAATCGCGCCATTGAATTCCCAGCAGGGAATTTATTTTGAAAACCTGGGAGCAGCAAATATAATTGCAAATGAATGGCATTTGGTGGTCTATTATGACTTACGACCATATTGGGCTGAATACGAAACTCTCCGAAACGGAACTGCTATTTTGAAAAGCATGTGTAAACTGCTGATCGACAAGGGTCCATGCTCGAGAATCATTCACCAATTTCAACCCGTCTTTGAAGAATTAACAGACAGCAATGAGCTACTTTAATCTGGAGCAAGTAGAAATAAGCGAGGCGCTCTCAATATCGTAGGAAATGTGGCAAATGCACTATTCGGAGTATTAGATTCAGAATACGCTGAGAAGATGTCTCAGACTATTGAAAACATTAACCAGAATGAAGGTCATTTACTACAGCTTCTAAGAAACCAAACGTCTATCATAGATTCGACAGTGAATATCATAAGAAAAAATCAAGAGATGAATAATAAGCACTTGCAAGAGCTAGAAGCCCACGTCTCTCAAACAGCGAATCGACTAAATAACATCACTGAAGAGTTGTATCAAGAAAAGATAGCACAAGTCTTCGCATCATTATCCATACAACTAATGCTGATCAACACCAATTTTCAAAGAGCTCATTCCTCTATTCTAGACGTTATCATCAACACTCATCAGGGAAGGGTAAGCGCAGAACTACTGTCGCCACAACAACTAAGGCATGAGGTAATTACTATCAAGACACATCTAGCTTCATCGCTAAGACAACATAGCCAACCTTTATAACCTGTTGAATATAAAGGTCGTACGGTCACACATCATGTCATCTTTATGCTGAAGCTACATTTATTGGCTGCAGAAGATTTTGAATTATTCAGAATCATTCCAATACCAGTATTAATCAACGAGACATTTGTGGCAATCAAACCACCTTCACATTTCTTGGTCATCAACTTAGATCGGGATCAATATTATCCACTGACCGAACAAGAATTATACTCTTGCGTTATCACAGAAGAAGCAAACCACATGTGCAAACATAGGCATCCAATTTATCGAAAGGGAGCCAACATTAGCACTTGTGAAATAGATTTTATCAACCATAAGCCTCAGTCACCAAGTTGTCAAATTATAACCATTGAAGGCAAACAACAATGAATACAGCTTTACAGTACCAATCAATGGATATATGCTGTTAAGGAGAACACAATAATAAACATCGTCTGTGGAACAAATGTCACGCAAGCAACGCTAGTGGGCTCCGGAATTCTTACACTTCAAGGGCATTGCACAATTAAACAAGAGTTCATAACAATCCAAGGACACAATACATATCCGACCAATACAAGAACATCCTTTACTCCAAGTGCAATCTTGATAGACTTCATTGATCCTGAAAAGATAACACCTCTATCGCAGAAGACGCACATCCTTCAATCCAACCTTGAGGAACTTGAAGCATTGCAAAGGAAAATCACCTTACAACAACTTCATGAGCTGCCGTACCGAATTCAGCCCCATGACATACATCAGTACACCATTGGGTACATTGGCCTACTCTGCATACTCGTGATCTTATCGTACTTAATCTGGAGACATCGAGCGAATATTTGGGAGAACAATAAGACCAAGCCGACGCCACTTCCCCGCATAAATAGACGCGAGAGGTTCATCGTAGAGGTCCACTTGGATGAGTAGTTGAACAAACCATTCAACGCGGGGGAGGATGTTCAGACCTTAACACATTATAGATTCATCATATATCATTATTATATAGTATAGTATAGTATAGTATTATATAGTAATTAGAAATTCAATAGAAGAAAATAAATATACCTACCTACATACATATGAAAAAAGATAAATTCATATTTAATTTTTTCCATTCTCACCGAATGGGAATCTCACGCAAATTATGCTGAGGATGCATATGTGCCCGTCGCCACCAGACGAAATACGATATGCACATTTGTGTCGTATTATGAAGGCATGCATGGGAATCCGAATTTGTGTGAAATTCTCATTCTTATTATTTGCAAAAGAAAGAAACTAGCTTAGTAAACATTTTTTGAGTGTTATAAATTAAGTGTATGAAAATATAATTTTTAGTCTCGTTTCAATCATCAAATGAGAAGTATCATTTAAAATTCTACGTAGTGTCTATTTTGAATTGACGTTGCGGTACAAGCACCGTTAACATAGCATATTGTTAAAATCAAGGTACAAGCACCTTGATTAAGCAGCACAAGATTCAACGTAGAATTCGTTACATTCTTTTGGCGTTGCGGTACAAGCACCGTTAACGCAGCCATTACACCAAGGTACAAGCACCTTGACCAAGTAGAATAAAAGAATTCTATACACTGTGCATAATCGACAGAATAACTGACCAGACAGACGGACCGACAGTAAAAAAAAGAGAAATCGTAGTCGTGACTGCAGATGGACAGACGAACAAAAAAAAAGATCTATATGGGCTTCCTCCTTCTGGTGGTACCTGAAAGGCTGGAAAGAATAAAATTTATATGATTGAATGCTGTAGGAAAAGAAGAACAGAAGACCTCAGCCACGCCGAATAAGTCTTAGTTCAACGGAGAGTTTTCCATGCTGACAGATGAACAATTGGGAGAGAGTGAGAGAGCTGAGAGGAGTCTCCGATGTTGTTGAGACCCCGGCTTTGGGAAATATTGGGCCTAATCGCCCCCATCCGCCCTGGCTAGGCCTCCAAAGACGTATCAAAATGCTCAGCCCCATTGAAATGCTTCAGATACTCATTCATGTGTGTGTGAACAGGGCCTCCACCGTGACAGCAACCACCCCCCCCCTCCCCCCGTAAGGGCTGTTTAATGCATCCTGGGGTACCTTTTACAGCCACCTGGAATTATGTTTACGAAAAATAATACCCCATAAAAACGAAGGATATCGGGACCAGCCTAAGGCTGGCGATGAGTACCTATTTGAAGAGAAGCAGATACGTGGCAGGCCCAACGTCCGAGCAAAAGAAATAGAAATGACAAGTGTGGATACTTTCAGTATTAAATGTATATATACATATCTATTTAGCAATCGTAAAAAAATTATGGATATGAAACAACTTTTCAGAGGAAACGCGATTACATGTGTTGCTTAACCACGGGCATGCATTTACGTCTAGCTCTAAAGAAAAGCGCATTGCCTACCTGGGTCTTACTTAGCCCTACCTTAATAACTTGATGCTTAATGCAGTAAAGTGCTAAAGCTACTGTACAAAAAAAAAGTTTCTATAAGTTATCATGAAAAACAACATAATAAAACTAGTCGATAGCCCAGTCTACCGCTATGTATACTTTTTTTCTTTTATGCTGACCTTAACTTAACTATGAGATATGATCTAACACAATTCATCAATTCACTAACCTTGGGGTCCCTCTAGGACTTACACTTCAGGTATAAACTCGAGGTTTCCTCTTCCTTTTCGTGGGTCGGGTTGGGATACTAGTTTCCACTACTTCTGTTTCACGCTGGCTCCGCTCGTATTCAGGCCATAGGCACGAAACTGTATGCTTTTATACCGGCTTCCGACTTAGGCGTTGTGCAGTGGTATCCTGACACAGTACACAGGTAATTTATATTTAATTTTTAAATTATTTTAATCGAAGAAAAGTTTCATGATTTCATATGTTCTTTACAGATTTCCGCAATGCGAATTAATAAGAGGCACTCTGGGACAAAACACAGGTAATCCATATTAAATTTATTCGAAGAAACGTTAATTATTCCATATTTTCTTTACAGTTCTTTGAAATGAAAATGACGAACCCGCATTCTGGCACACTATACAGGTAATCTATATATAACTTTATTCGAAGAAATGTTCATTAATCCATATTTTCTTCACAGATTTGCACAAATTAAATAATTAAAATTAATAAGCGGCACTCTGGCACAATTCACTGGTATTCTATGTTTAATTTTGAATTGATTTAATTGACGAAAATTTTCATAATTCCATATTTTCTTTACAGTTTTTTGAAATGAAATGACGAAACGGCACTCTGGCACAATACACAAGTAATCTAAATTTAATTTTGAATTAATTTAATCGAAAAAAATTATCATAATTCCATATTTTCTTTACAGTTTTTCCGCAAGGAAAATGACGAAGCCGCAATATGGCACAATGCACAGGTAATCTGAACTTAATTCTGAATTAACTTAACCGAAGAAAACTTTCATAATTGCATATTTTCTTTACATTTTTTCGAAATGAAAATGACGAGGCGGCGCTCTGGCACAATACACAGGTAATCTAAATTTAATTTTGAATTAATTCAACCGAAGAAAATTTTAATAATTGCATATTTTCTTTACAGTTTTTCCGCATAGAAAATTAATAAGCGGCACTCTGGTACAATATACAGGTAAGGTATATGTAAGTTATGCGAAGGCTTAATTAATTAATTCATATTTTCTTCACAGGTTTTCGAAATGAATACGAATAAGCGGCACTCTGGCATAAAACTCAGGTAATCCATACGTATAAATTATTCGAAAAAAAATGTTAAATAATCCACATTACTTCTCAGTTTTTCCGAAAAGTATTTTAATAATCAGCACTCCGGCACAATATACAGGTAATCTATATTTAATTTTATTCGAAGAAACATTAATTAATCTTTAATAAAACTCAAAATTCCTTTATATTGCAGGCGAAAGTCTCAGCGCGCGTCGACCGACCACCGTACTCGACCTAGGTTCAAAATCAACTCCCCGAGTTCAACCCGTCTCCCTACATCACCGCCGTTCTGTCTTCCACCCGACCGACAGATGAGCGCCTTCGTTTCTCGTGAATTTTTTTGGTCGATCGTTCGCGTCTGTGCTACTACCTGAGTACGGGTGTGTGTTGTTTGTTATCTCGAATTCTTGCCACAGCTGGTGTACATTCGAGCCGAAATTTTCTAGGCATTTCGGGCGGACCTGCTGTAATGCATAGCGTGATGGTATCGCGTGATTCTTTACAGCTAGGCGAATTACCGATGCGGGATGTATGATTCGAAACAAAAAAATTGTAATTTGTGCTAGTTTTGCATGAATTACAATTTTTTGTGCTGGAACAAAATATAATTCCTTTATTCTTTTTAGAATTTCAGGGTTTCATATTATTTTGTTTTTTTTTATTTCTTGTTTTGCAGCATGGATAAAATATGGAGATGTAGCATAGGGCTACTTCTCAAAAATGTATGACTTTTATTTTCAGGGTTTTTATTTGTATGGAGAAGTAACATAGGGCTACTTCTCAAAAATATATAACTTTTATTTTCAGGGTTTTTATTTGTATGGAGAAGTACCATAGGGCTACTTTTCGAAGAGTGTACTTTTTCACCCCTTTTCAGGTACCCTCGGAAAGTTATTGGGGTTTCTCCACAGAAGGTAGAGAAGCCGAAAAAAAGTAAAAAGAACGAAGAGGGGAAGGAAAAGGGTAGGGTTTGGGGAATACGCTAAAGAGTGGGGACGACCCACGGAGATAAGAGTCTCAAGCAGGGCTTTGACACGAGACATAGGTCAGGATAAGCAATAAAGGAAAATAGGTTCACCCACAACGTGTGGGACGACCCAACAGAGTTTCAAGCCGGGCATGCGCTAAACCCTGGGTTGTTGAGTAATAAACGTCCCATATGCGGCCATAATCCTAGCTCGCCTTGAACGAGGGAGGACCTATCAACAAATAGACTTCGTCTATCAACTCGCCTCGCCCAATGAGCTGGCCAGGAAGAGGTGGAGCTTAACGTTCTGTGTTCTGCTGAATCCGGTCACAGCAATCCTGAAATAATCCCAAGCGAGGAAATCGCTTCGCAAACAGATAGGATTCATCTATCAACTCACTCAGGACGAGGGAAATTCCACGGGGTGCAGCAAGCGGGTTCAAGCTCAAAGGAAATTGAAGAAGGGGACAGGAAGGTGAAATCCTTCAGATGAAGGCTAACCCAGAAGGGGTTAGTAACATAGGCTGAAACCATATAAACTTGATACTTTAGAGATAATACCCTATATAAAAAAACAAAAAAATCGCTGAGATACATCCGCACGCGCTGACGCTGGGACACCTTTTCATCGGAAGGAAGTTGCAGAAAGGTCAGGACAGTAAATCCTTCAGATGAAGGCTAACCCAGAAGGGGTTAGTAACAAAGCCTGAAACCATCTAAACTTGATAGTTTAGAGATAATACCCTATATAAAAAAAACAAAATTCGGTGAGATACATCCGCACCCGCTGACGCTGGGACACCTTTTTATTGGAAGGAAGTTGAAGAAAGGACAGGAAAGTAAATCCCTCAGATGAAGGCTAACCCAGAAGGGGTAAGTAACAAAGAGTGAGGGCTATCACCCACCACTGCGGAGTAGTAGGAGGGCTTGTGATAACCTGAGGTTCGCAAGTGAAGCTTGCCGGATGCCTTCTTAGGGCTACCGACATCTAAACAACTCTAGTCAAGACTTTATATCCCGAGCATGGAAAATTCCGATTGGGAGACCCTTATCGTTCTGCAGACTGTACGAAATACGCCCGATGCGTTGTACTATAGTCGCTTTTATGAACTTAGGTGCTAATTTGGCAGCAAATCGATCGACTGCACTACTTTGCACAAAGTTTCGGACGTGCACCGTATGTCCAGGTACAAAGGCTCTTTCCCGTGTTCGCAGGTTGTAACAAGCGGCGTACTTTCGATACACCTCTGTGCGATGGAATTTTACTTCGTCGCGCAAAGGCTGAAGCCTTCGTTTGACAGGTACATACTCGACGGCTCCGTCGGAGTCTGCCTTTAGCTCTCGAAGAAGTTGGTATGACCCCCGCATCTTATGGATGTCGACCGAAGAGCAGGAAATATGGCGAGCACTTATGTTACTCATGCACGACGTTGCGGATGGCGAAGCTGATCTCGCTCGGATGTTGGACCCAATTCCGATGCTCTGTACTGACATAGGCGCGGATCGCTGCCAGGACCGACTGATTAGCACGCTCTGAGGCGTTTGACTGAGGGAAGTAAGCCGGTGAGAAGATGTGTTTCACCCCGTAACGATCTAACTGTTGAGCGAATATTTTTGCAATGAACTGACCACCATTGTCTGAATGTACCATTTCCGGAACCCCAAACATTAAGAAGACTTTTTGCTCCACAAATTTGACGACCCGCGAGGTTGTGGCCTCTGGGATTGCTTCCAACAGCAGGAACTTAGATAAGTGGTCCAGTACGATGAAGATCTACCTATTACCACCTCGATTGCGCGGTTAAGGACCTGGAAAATCACAGAAGATACGTTGCCAGGACAGATCGGTAGAGCGTATCAAACCCAGGGGAGGCCATGAAGACACATTGGTCGGCTTGATCAGTTTACACGTTTCGCAGCGTTTATGAACTGTCGTACATCTGAAGCCATGCTCGGCCAGTAGTACTGACGGCGTAATTTCTCTAAGGTTTTTGCGAAACCGAAATCTGCTGCCATAGGAGGACTATGGTCTGATTTAATCAGATCGCCCGTGAAACTATCAGGAACCCATAGCTTCCACTGAACCCGCTCCTATGAGACGTCGTTATTTGGGAGCGAAAAATGAGACATAGACCACCGCTAATGGGTAAGATCCGAAAACCGCTTGGATTAGAAGTGATTCGCTGGATTCTCTCCACGTACGTTTTCTCATGGATTGCGGGTGACCTAAAGTAAAGCGAACTGACTTGCGCAGGGTAATCTAGGTCGTCTGAGTGTTGTTCTGCTGCTTCGTCAGCAAGTTACCTGGAAAGAGCATCAGCCACAACATTGTCCTTATCTTTACGGTATTCAGTGTGAAATTTGAAAGCCTGGAGTTTGAAGCTCCAACAAGCCAGCCGGCCACTTAGATTTCGTTGGTCATTTGAGGCTAGCCTGGTCAGTAATGACCGTAAACTCCAGTCCTCCCACATACGGTCTAAACTTTTTTTATACTCAATACGGAGGCCAGACACTCTAACTTGGTTATGTTGTAGTTGCGTTGAGCAGCGGTCAGCTTCTGTGACATGTAAGCGATGGGATGCTCATCCCCATCCACAGAACGCTGAAACAAGACGCTTCCAAATCCTGTAGTGCTAGCATCGCACTGAATGAAAAAAGGCTTGGAGAAGTCGGGATTCGCGAGCACTGGTGCGGTCATCAGACACTGTTTTAGCTGTTGGAATGCCAGTTCAGCTTGTTCGTTCCAATCAAACTTGATGTTTTCTTTAGAAGATCCGTCAAAGGACTAGCGAAGGTAGCGAAATGTGGGATGAGCTTCCTATACCAGCCGCATACTCCGAGGAAGCTACGTATTTTCTTGACAGTTGTTGGCCTTGGCAAGCTCGGCATAGCAGTGACCTTTACGAGATCATACCCCAAGCACCCATCCCCAACTACAAAGCCGAGATATCTGACCTCTCTCATACAAAATTTGCTTTTTTCCACGTTGATCGTCGAGCCGGCAGCGCGAAGCAATGACGCGACTTCCATCAGAAGACTTAGGTGGTCGTCGAACGTGGAGGAAGTAATGAGTAAGTCGTCAAGATACACAGACACTCGGTCATGCAGTTGTTGAGGGATGAATTTGCACATTGTTTGCGGAGCTTTGCAAAGTCCAAACGGAAGCAACTTGAACTGGTATAGGGGTCTTCCCGGCACTGCGAAAGCAGTTTTGTCTCTTCATCCCACAGCGAGAGGGATTTGCTAGAACGCATCCTTCAGGTCTATGGCAGAAATAAACTTTGTCTCCAGGAGTCTTCTGAGAAGTCCATCTATAAGAGGTAACGGAAAGGCATCTGGGACTGTTGCGGAGTTTAATATTCAGGCGTCCAGATCGAGGCGCACTGTACCGTTAGCCTTCTTAACTAAAGTCACTGGTGACGACAATGAACTTTGGCTCTCCTCAATGACCCCTAGCGACAGCATCTGGTCGTCATATAAAGATTTCTGCACTGCTGGAGACACTGAATAGTAACGCTGATTAATGGGCTTCGCCATACCAATGTCTATTTCATGCTCTACCAAGGTGGTGAGACCCAAACCTTGCTGGCTGAATGGCGGAAAAGATGTGACCAACTCCTGTAAACGCTGCGAATCGTATCCTGAGAGATCGTGCTGTTGAGAACAAGAAGATAAAGCTTTGGCAAGGAGTGAAGCTCACTTACCATAACAGGTCTCTAGCCAAGCGCTCTCCAAAAGTCGATTCCCAGGTGCAAGGGTTGCTGGTGAGAGGGAACTATGTGCAATCTCATCATGCGCGTCTTTGCACCGTATTTTATGAGGACTCGTGGCCCAGGACCTTTTGCTGCCGCCCATCAGTAGTCGACACTGAAGACGGCATCGAGTGGAATGAAATCCCCATCTTACTCAATTACTTAATAAGCCTCGTATCCTTTGTCCCTGAATGTAGACATCTGCGTAAGACCGAGGATCCCAATGATCCCTTCATCAGATAGTACTTATTCGGCGATGGCAGCCTTTATGACTCTGCGCACGCTGAGGTACCTATGTGTGCGTGGGACAGTCCTGGAGAAGATGGACAGTTGATGCACAGTTGATGTAGACGTGAACCTCAGCCGAACAGTTCCCAACATGTCACTCGAAATCTAGCGGGTCGGTGGATGTGTCTCGGAGCATTATTTTGAACACATCGCGGTGGAACTTCAACGGCGGCTGTTTGACTGGACAGAGCATGGTTTAAATACGTCCTGTCCGAAAAAATTTCATGTACTGATCGTCGCGGTGCGACCGCCCGCGGAGAGCCTATATCAGACCATAATTTTTCAAATTGATTGTATAAGTCCCTTAAATCTAGTACGTTGTCAGTCTGATAGAGAAGTAACGCCTCCTGTAAGGCCGGTTTTATGTTACGTCGCAATATTTCCAACAGCTCTGCTTTTGGAATCGGTATGGTCATTTTGGGCACCAACGCATGAACCGCTAATCGAAAATCACTGAAGGACTCGTTAACTCCTTGCCTACTTGACTCAACTAGCTTGCAAATTTCGTGGTCAGTTTCCTAGTATTGCCAGAGATTCTACCCGAAATATGAACTCTGTCACATCCAAGCCGGATGTGCCATCAAAATTTAACTTCCAGTGGAAAGCAGGACTGTGGGATACGCTGTTACGATCTCTAGCTGCTGGCTGTCGTGGATGAGTTGGAATGTTAAGCGGAGAAACGAGAAAACCTGGTACGGTTAGGACACGAGACTCGGTATTACTATGTCTCGGCAACGGAAGTACTCCAGTGACTGGGCCCCTGTTCAGACTTTCCCACCTATCGTTGATCGACGGGATGCGATACCTTCCAGAAGTGGGTCAGCAAACGCGTATGGTATGTCTGTGAAAGCTGCTTGAGCCCTCTGCTCATCGAACATCGGTACGACTTGCCAGGATTGGCATGGGAGTTCCCCAAGTTAGGTCCTGGTAAGCCCAACCATTGTCAAAACCGTTTTCGAGTAAGCACCTGTCAGCCTATTTGACCCTCGACTGTCTGTTCTACTCACAGGAACTGTGAGAGTTAAGCCTCCAGCGCCCTCGGACACATGCACTGGCGCAAGCTGGGAAGAAGGGCTGGATTCGACACGACTCAGGATATCCTAAACGGTCTGAACATACGATTGCGCATCAGACTGGACAGAGGGAGACGTATTAAACAGCTGCCGGGCTCTATGGAGTATATGGAGCACCTGACTGATATAACGCGTACGATCTTCGTCGGTTCGGATGGGATCCGAGCTCAAGTCACGATTTGTAGAAATAAGACGCGTTTATACTGGTTTCAACGGTAATTCACCTGAAAATTGTGTCAGGTGTGATAAACAATGGGTTTAGACTAATATCGCAGGTAATTCAGCCTGAAATTGTGCCAAATTTATATCAAATAAAACAAATGTGTTTATGCTAATTTCAAAGGTAATCCAATCGGAGATTGTGCCGAATATACTAATTCCAACAATAGTTTAAACGAAAATTGTGCCAAATAAGCTTAGTAAACAATGTCCTGATGTCACTATCAAAGATAGTTATGCCAGGTATGATTAAATAATAAAGAAAACAAAATACGTTAATACTAATATCGAAGATAATCCAGCCGACAATTGTGGCAAAAAAAGGACAACTGCCGATGTTAGTTCAAAATAATAGTGCCAATTAGCTTAGTAAACAATGTTCGGATTTCAATATCACAGATAATTAAACCGATAGTTGTGCCAAGTAATATTTAAAAAAAAAACACAAAGTGCGTTTATCTCAACGTCGAAGATGATTCCGCCGACAATTGTGCCAAATATGTATAAATAAAAGAAAAATGCGTTTGTGCTAATGCTGAAGATACTTCAGCTGAAAGTTGTGCCCAGTAAACCTATTAAAAAAAATGCGTCTATACTAATGAAAGAGAATATTCGCCTGAAAACTGTGCCAAGTATGTATATCAAAAAAAAAAATGCGTTTATGCTGGTGCTGAAAATAGTTCAGCTGAAATTTGTGCCAATACAAATAAAAAAAACCCGCTCTACACAAGCAACTTGATTCCACTTATATGTATTACTAAGGTTTATCATTCATGAAGCGGGGGGGGGGGTCGGCATGACGCATCAGCGCAGGAGGACCGCTTCTTCCACACAACAACACAGAAAAAAAATCTATTCTCCAGCCCTGTTGGACAAAAAAAAACTCTCTCTCTCTCTTCGCCGCAGAATATTGTTCGTTTATGCACTTCGATCAGTCCATACTGTGAGCTAACGCTTGTAGAGGATAATAAAATTGTAGGATCGGCGCCTGAAGGGCTACCATCGAATATTAGGATGATCAGGACGAACACTCTTTTACCAAGGATAAAAATCAGAGAAGATGGATATCGTTCATCAACTTGACAAGAAACTGAAGTCAATACATCAAGGTAAGGTGAGAGGTCGGTGATTAAGTGGCTGCTGGTACTCGGGTAAAAAGCCGTAGCGGTGATGTATATAAGGATATAAATCTGAACGGGACAACCCAACTAAAACTAAATATCTGAACGGGACAACCCAACTAAAACTAAATATTTGAACGGGACACCCCAACTACAACTAAATATCTGTTCGGGACAACCCAACTAAAGCTAAATAAACGATAATACGGGCTTCTTCTCGGAACCAGCAGAAGTGAACGGAAATCGTACTCAAACAGTATGCATCGCATACTACGTTCATAATCACTAATCGACTTAGCCTCCCATCACTAGAAGTTAGGGAAGGTTAATATGGAATGAAGTTGAAATCAAAGGCAGATGTGAATTGTCAGTACTTCAGTGGCTGCCAGTACTCAGAAGAGAAGCAGTAGCTGATTGTATGTAGTGGTATCTCAAAATATTGTTACGAGCGTGGGTTTAGTTCGTTATTTAAAACACAATATTTCATATATAATTCAAAAGTTCTTTCTTTATTTAACTTTACCGTTTACTCTCACTAATTCACAAATAATTATCAAACAAAGTCTTTATAGTTATCGCTAGTACTGTACTTCTAATTATCACAATCCTAATAGTTTACTTCGTTCACTTCACTGTCTGAAATAAGACACCGGCGCCTGGATGTCAGTAGCGCCGCATTTATATTCTACAAATTATACTAGAACTTTCATGAATATTCCGTTTTCCGAATCCAAGGATTACTAAGATGTCACTAGCCTAAAGTTGCTTCCATTTCCAACAGATGTCGCTTGTGTCACTTTGTGGGACGTAACAGTGCCCCTTCTTAAAATTTGTTCGTCCCGAACAACAGATGGTCCACGGTCTTGATGCTCTTCGTATTGACCCAAACGATCTAGATGAACAATGTTTCTTTTGCATCTTGTACCGCGCTGATTCTTGTATGGGATTTTATTAATTTTAGTTTTGACTGCATACGGTACCTCCCAGTGTTGTGATAACTTTGGAGAACGTCTCGTGGCCTCGTGCACATCAGCTAATCATTGTCTGAGCTTTTTGACGTAGTCTTCTGGTAACTTTTATTCGCCTTTGGGTATACCAAAATTGAGGTCGCTAGGTAAGCGCATTTCCTTTCCGAATATGACCTAAGATGGGCCTTGTGTGGGCATATTGTAAACAGGTGATATATAAGCCATTAGAAATATAGGAATATGTCGAACCCAATCGCGCTGATTATAGTTAAAGACCTTCCTGAGATGTTCGATTAATGTTCTGTTGAAGCATTCTTCCATGGTTTGATTTTGCTTTCGTCTCTTATCTTTGATTCCTTTGTCCTCAAATATCTTGCCCTTTTGATTGCCGTTGTCATCCTTTTCATTGCCGCCTTTGCGCTTCTTATTATCATCATCGTCAGTACCTTTGTCTTTGCCTTTTCCGACCATCATTATACCCTTATCATCATCATTATCAGTATCTTTAGACCCTTTACTTTTCGACTTTTTTCTTCCTTTCATTGTCCTCGCTCTTGGATTTCTTTCCTTTCTTCTTTTTACTTTTATCACCGTAATCATCATCGTCTTTGGATTTCTTTCCTTTCTTCTTTCGACTTTCGTTATCATCATCGAAGTCATCGTCCTGAGATGTTCGATTAATGTTCTGTTGAAACATTCTTCCATGCTTTGATTTTTCTTTCATCTCTTATCTTTGATTCCTTTGTCCTCAAATTTCTTGCCCTTTTGATTGCCGTTGTCATCCTTTTCATTGCCGCCTTTGTGCTTCTTATTATCATCATCGTCAGAACCTTTGTCTTTGCCTTTTCCGACCTTCATTATACCATTATCATCGTCATTGTCAGCATCTTTAGACCATTTACTTTTCGACCTTTTTCTTCCTTTCATTGTCCTCGCTCTTGGATTTCTTTCCTTTCTTCTTTTTACTTTTATCACCGTAATAATCATCGTCTTTGGATTTCTTTCCTTTCTTCTTTCTACTTTCGTTATCATCATCGTGTAGCCGTCGTCATACTTTTCTTCCATCCGTCCGCAATCTTTCCATTCGGGATTGCATGGACGTTGTGAAAAAGCTTCTGCATTTCCGTGGATACGTCCTTTGCGGGAAGGGATTTCAAAGTCATGAGGTTACAGTCTAGTCTCTCCACGGAAAGCTTGCTCTCTAGTTCGCCATCTTCTCCCTTCTTCTTCTGTTTCTTGCATTCGTCCTCGTTTCCTACAGTCGTTTTGCAGGTGTCCCAGTCTACTACATTTCCATCATCGAATTACACCACGCGAAGGAGTGGTCCTGATGACGGTATTCTGCTGCGAGTCTGCTGCCCAGCTCGATATCTTTGCACAGCTCGATATCTCTGCCCTCCTTCTAGCGGCATACTTTGTAAAAGCTCTGATGGAGAACCTCAATGTGCTAATACCAGAGATGTAGCTTTGTCTGCATCATTCCATCCGTTTACTTCAGAAGCAGCCTCGAATAGTCTCTTGAAAATATGCCACGAATTTTGTCCATCAAATATTGGAGGCTTCATTCTGCCTGCATTGGATATATCGTGCCGTGGTTGTCGATGCTTCATCTTCTCCTAATCTGATTTAAAGTTCTCAAGCTGTTCGGAGACTTTTTGTTGAACTTCCATCACTTCCTGCTCGATTCCTTCAATTTTTAAATTTTGTTCGTCTAGCGAGTTTTTCAGGAAATTCTTGTGTTCCTCTAAGCGAGTTTCTAGACAATTCTCCAGAGAATTCTTTTGTTCATCCAAACGCGTTTCCAGTGATTTTTTCTGTTCGTCTAAACGGGATTCTATGGAATTTTCGTTCCTGGAGAGAACTCTTTTGTTCGTCCAAACGGGTTTCTATAGATTTCTTGTGTTCCTCATTAGCATTCTTTTGTTCGTCCAAACGGGTTTCCATAGATTTCTTGTGTTCCTCGAGAGAATTCTTTTGTTCCTGGAGAGAATTCGTTTGCTCATCAAAACGGGCTTCCATTTTGCTCATTAAAGTACTTAAAAGCTGTTCTATGTTCATTGCAGGCTCTTCTTCAATTTCTGGTTCTTCTTCGAGAATGAATGTCTCATGATTCTTTTCTTCCTCTATCAAAGCTTGTCTGAGTCGCCCGACTAGAACATTCTTTAGGCCAGTCGTTTGTAATGGCCGCTTCCCCAACTCCACTTTCAATTCCAGTATGCGAAGCTCCTCTAGTTTGCGTCCCATTCTTCCGTCTTTTGTAATTCACGCACAGTTTAATATAAAATTATCTTTCGGAATTTTTACACACGATTTCACAAAATTAATCACTCTTTGAATTTCAAAGTCAAATGCCACTACTTTATTTCGCGATTTTATTTTACTTCTGACACCAGTTGTTACGAGCGTGGCCTTAGTTCGTTAATTAAAACACAATATTTCATATAAAAGTATTTTCTTTATTTAACTTTACCGTTTGCTCTCACAAATTCACAAATAATTATCAAACCAAGTCTTTATAGTTATCGCTAGTACTGTACTTCTAATTATCACAATCCTAATAGTTTACTTCATCCACTTCAGTGTCTGAAATAAGACTCCGCCTCCTGGATGTGAGTAGCGCCGTATTTATACTCTACAAATTATACTAGAACCTTCAGGAATATTCCGTTTTCCGAATACAAGGTTTACTAAACTGTCACTAGCCTAAAGTTGCTTCCATTTCCAACATATGTCGCTTGTGTCACTTTGTGGCACGTAACAATATTTATCAAGAAGGAAAAGAGACTGTGAATGCTTACGTATGCCAATTGTGCCAATACAAATCTCAAGGCAACTTTACGAAACCCAAAACTAAAATGGCTCAGAGCCCGAAACAACATAGAAATTTGATAATATACTGGCTTCTCCATGGAACCAGCAGATGTAAGCGGTACTAATTTCAACAACGTATGCATCGCACACAACGCTGACTGACCACTGTAAACTGAACAACTCACACTCCTACTAGGGAGCATCAAGAGGGAATGTAGAATTTTATGATAAGGGAAGAGGGGTTTGAATAAAAACCTGGTGCTAGGTTACACACTGGGGTCGGTAAGTTGCTCTAACGCCCAGACACGGACGAGAATCTAAATATGAACATCGTTCGTCAACTTGCCGGGTATGGCTCAGCTGAATAGCTCGTCAGGCAAATGCACTGACAAGTGGTTATCGCCCCTGTGTCCACGAGCCGAAGCTTAGCTTCAAAGGTGGTGCGCTTCGCGCACAAAGCTCGCTTGTCACCGAAGAGATGAGCACTTAGTCAAAAGAAACTATTGAGTTTAAGGATGAAATTAATGTCGACTTGACCAAAGGCAATTTGCTATAATACATGTAGCCAGCACCTTGTCAACTTGAATTAAACGAAATCTCTTGCGTCAGCTTAAAATATACTGAGGCCTTACATAACAAAAAAAAAAACGTCTAATAATGATAAAAAAAAAAAAAAAGATGATTCTTGTAATCGGATGGCACCTTAATCGAGAGAAGCTGGACTAAAGGTGAGAAAAAAAATTTAAGTTTGGGCGCCATTTGCGACGCAAATGGGCGACAAGAAATAATCCTTGAAATAGTAATTGCACTTTAGTCAAGAGAAGCCTGACTAAAGGCTGAAAAAAAAACCAACTTGGGTGCCATTTGTAACGCAAGCGCATCAGTCGATAGATCTGCTTATAACCACGTCTACTTGGGTATACGTATACACTGCTTCCGACACCTCTTGTTACAAAAAATTATGTCCGGGATCTGCGTGGATGGCTGCACAGCAAGTATGCCGCTAGCTATCAGCCGGCTTGGGATGGTTCTCACCACCCACATCCCTTCAATGCTTGTAAAGCTGTGCATAACAGAATAACTGACCAGACAGATGGACGGACAGTATAAAAACGAGAAATCGTAGTCGTAACAGCAGACGGACAAAAAAAAAGATCTATATGGGCTTCCTCCTTCTGGTGGTACCTGAAAGGCTGGAAAGAATACAATTTATACGATTGAATGCTGTAATAAAAGAAGAACATAAGACCTCAGCAACGCCGAGAAAGTCCTAAAATCTTCAACAAAAAAAAAAACGCACGAAGTACTTTGGTCTATTTTCCTTGAGAGCCTTGTAATAATCTGCGTAGCATTCTGCTTGTTCATGGTTCTCTTAACTTATTAGGCACTCTGTCTAGATTTGGCCGCCCTATAAGTATCACTATAATCTTCAACTACATACATAAGACTTAGTAAAATTTTGCAAATTATTTCAATATTTTCCTTTGGATGTAATATATTTTTCAGTTCTAAACTTCTTTGAAACTCTTAGATATATCAGTGGCTTGGTACCTGTGTGCTGATGTGTACGAAATGCCTTCCTCTCCGTCCTAAGAGGTTTTAATGTAGTATTCGTGATGAGTCTTTTGATTTTGACAATTTCTTCTTCAAACCACCTTCCCAGTTCGATCAACGTATGTAGTTAAATAAAAAATCGACGACGGCGACGGTGACAAGTTGATATTTCTCAGGTGCTCATGGTTTCTTCCACCACACACAGCATTATTCTGATGATCAAATTGCTCCACGTCGGCTATCTAGGGATGTTTCCAGAACTGCTGCATCTACCACGTCTGCTTTTATTTCATTAAAATTGCTCAGCTTTTACCTACTTTTAGCGATAATCTTTCATTTTTAACTTTTAATTTTTCTATGTGGCACTTATTTTTGTCTTTGCCCTTTATGTTTGCTTGTGTTATTCATTTACCTTACGAATTTATTTCCATTAATCTATAATTTTAAGCCAAACACAGTACATTTTACATTTACCACCTTTTTTATAATTTTTCGAATGATTTCATAACAGCAACAAAAATTTTTTTTTATTGATATTATTATATTTCACTATATATTCTTTTTTACGACATTTTCTTTTTCGAAAGACCTTTTTTTTTTTTTACTTCAAATATTTATGCACTTTCTCAGTATCATTGGTGCCTTTATTACGTACTATCAATAATATATTCACGCATATACATAGTTTCTATTCATATTGCTTTTCTTCTTATATTATTTTCTTATTTCTCTTTATACTTTTTAACTATTAGGTTTTCCTTCAGATACTTCTTTTTATTACATCTTATTCTCTATATATTGTTTCTTGTAGATATTTCCTTACCTATTATTCATATTACTTTACCTGAGTTGTAGTATTGTTTTAGTCTCCAATAAAGCAGGCACTAGACTATCCTTATATCCTTGCATTTCTTTTCTTCACCTGTAAATCTATAGAGCTATGTCATTTAAATTTTGTAAAATCCGCCTCTCAAATCACTTATAAAATTTGAAGGCCACTGTGGAAAACATCGGTTTATCGTCCCCTTTCCCGAACAGTTAACAACATTTACCTCATTAGGTGTCATGAAACTTGCAGTGGACTTCCAATGTTCCGCACGACTGCAGTTTCGATGCCATAATTTATTCTTGAATTCTGTTCTAACCAATTTATTTCTATATTCTTGAAATTTAAGCTTTCCTCTTCGCCAAAGGCCCTGAGCGCGCTTTTGTGGTGGATAGAAACTTTTCCTACGCTCATATCTCCATGCAGGTCTTTCGGAATACTTAAGCGGTTCTTGTTTATTCGAATAATTTGGTGCTTTTACCGGACAGGCTCTTGCATTAGCGATTCTTACAAATGCAAGTCTATCCTTCAGATTATTTCCGCTGTGTTCGCCGTGTCTGTGTTGACTGGTCAATCCTTCGCTAGATTCTTCGGTTATAGGCTTGATAGGCACCGAAATTTCGCAAGGCGTGATACGGATCTTTTCCCAGAAGGGTACCAGAAATGGGTCCTGCCATTTAGGTACTATTTTTTCTGCCGTGTTGATGTTTTCCTTTTCTATATCGGCCGGTAATGGATTTTCATGACTGCTACTCTGCCAAGCTGTGGATCCCACTTGGGCACAAGCTGCGATATTTTCACAAGAAGCAATTTCTTCTATACCTTTGCTGGCATCTTGCATCAGTAGCTTCATATTTAGGCAGTCGATTACAGCTTTGCCACTGAGGAAATCCATTCCAAGTATACCGTATACTTTGCCTCACAAGTGCCTATGGAACTCCTAGCGGATCCAAGCAGTCCTCCAATTCTGATTTTGTGATGTGTCTATACGGGCGTAGTCCTCTTTATCCTATTAACCTTTATTATACTGCAGGTAGATCCGGTATCTATTTAAAGTCTCCACTTACCTTCTAATGCTATATTCGAATGGACTGTTATGACAAACTTACTCTGAGAACCTAATTTTTCGTTGGCCATCTCTGCTAGATATTTCTTGAGGCAATTCTCCGTATAGTGGTCCCGTGTTCGGCAAAACTGGCAGTAAAGCCCCTCCCCTGCCGTCAGGAATCTTCCATTAACGCCTTATTTGATATCTGCGACACTGATGTGATGTATTCGGGAGTTGGAAATGAGGGATGTTTCGCGCCTATATGGCTGGCATTCTCTAGAGATATGCCCAAGCTGTCCACATTTGAAGCATTTGATATTCTTTCCTCTGAGAAATTCCGGCATTACCTTCCGTGTCTCTGGTACCATGGCTTGAAGCCTTTCCGAGTCCTTTTCGTAATAGGTAGCTTCCTCCTGTACCCCTTCTAGCGATTCAAATTTCCGACCCGCAAGGTATACTTGAGTCGATTTAAGCCTAACGCCTGCTTTGAATGTTGCTACGGCATCTGCCTCCAGCTCTGCAATCAGACCTCTATCTCCTCCCGGGTATTTTGCCGAGACCGCCGCTTTTATCAGATCGACCAATTCTTTCATCCGGTCTTCGAACTCCCTGATATCTTCGCCGGGCCTCTGCCTGCATGCCAGCATTTCTGTTCGTAATTCACTAAAAGATTTCTTAGGCATGTAAGCTGATTTGATTACTTGCTGCAAAGAATCAAAATCTTTTGGCTCTTGCGAATTTACCAATTAGTACGCGTCGTCCAATAAGCGATACTTTATACACCTGATGAAGATCTTCTGCTCTTTTTCTGTCAGACGATCAGGAAGCGATATACCTCCTTCGACAGCCTGGATGATCTGTCACCGGATAGCATGGGCACATACTTGGATACTAGATCCATTACCTTTTCGTGCACGTCTGTCATATTGCCTTACTGACTGTTCTCCCCGGATATGTTTCTTTCCTCTGGAATTATCTGGTTTCGTTCGCTTCCCTCTTTTCCACTCGACGCTAACTCCTGTTTCTTTCTTCTTCTTTGCTCTGATTCTCAATGTTGCTTTTGCTCCTTAGGCTGTTCCCAGAATAATAATTTCCTTGGCTTGAACCCCTTACCATGATCGCTTTATTATTGTCTTGATTCTGACTTCTCTGTGAAGATTTATCGAGCCCCAACTTTTTCTAGTTCTGCTGTAGCTTCCTCGGCCTCCTTTAGCTGTACCTTTAGCGATTCTATATTTATTAGGAGCCCTTTTTTTTCTTTCTGGGTTTCCTCCAATGCTTGTTCTGCTTCTATTTCACGGCTCTGGATATCTTCAAATGCTGCTGTCACCAGTAGATCTAAGGCTTCGCCTTTTGTACTTTTTTTAGCACTCTCATTCAGTTTCTCCAGTAATTTCTCTGCCTCTTTTTCTGTCCACCTTTTCCGTAACTCTCCCGTTATATGCTCCTCGATATACTGCCAGTCCTGTTCATAACTCTGCAATATTGTCTGGCATTCCTTAAGTTCCTGTGCTTTCAGTTCTAATTCCCTTTCATGGGCTTGATAACGTCCTAATTCCTCCCTAGTTAATATATTACTCCTACCCGTGGACATTTAAGGTATATAACAACGCTAGTACCATGCAGACATTGATACGCTGCCACGGATTATTCCCCACAACTCCTATCCTTATAGTAAATCCAACTAGACTCAACCTCTTGACCAAAAAAACTATTTCCGATAACTCCGATCTTTATATAAAACAACTGAAATTACCGTCACTATACTCGAGACCATTAAACGAAACAACGATTAGTCTCTTACTATCTACTATCCTTAGTCTCCTATTGCTTAACCACAAAATTCTCAAAAACAAATCCAATATTTTTTAAAATTTTTATTTTAAACTACAAAAAAACAACACAAAACAAATCTTGAATCAGTTTTCACTGTACCCTAAAAAAAAAATTTGCACAAAAATTATGTAAATGCCCCGTAATACGAAAAGTTGTTTAGCACGTTTGTTGTATGTACCTACGTCTATGATCGGTTAGCTAACCGTCTATACTTCATAAACATGGAATCGCAAATTATACACATATACAACTTGCTCTAGAAAAGATCTCTCGCAACACTCATATCTTTCTAAGCCGAACAACATTCACACTCGTATCTAACGCTAAGCATTTAAAACTCTAACACAATTACCACACTCAATTACTCTGAATTCAGCTATTATGCTCACAAACATGCTTTCTCTAAATTCTTATTCTTCCTAATTCAGATGCACACGTCACACAATAAAAGAAAATACAATAACCCATACTTTAACTAACCCAAGATTACTCCCGTTAATCAAATTACTCTGGTTTCCTGGGAGCAGCTATTACAACTTTTAAAAACGCGAGAAATTACCGAAAAGCGTGTGTGATCGACTCTCTAACCGACCTGCGACGTTGAAAACTTATCTAACCGATCCCAATTTAAAAATTATTCTCGAACTCCATTCCATGCTAAAATTGACATCTGTTACATTTTTATCTGAAAATGGTGAATGGTGTTTATTCGGGATGCGGGAGTAGCTTGTAAAAGCACAACTCCTCGCTCGCGGCTAATGTAGGTGTATGTGTATATTATGATGAAGATGCGGGAGTAGCTTGTAAAAGCACAACTCCTCGATCTCGTCAATATATGCTGGAGTAGCTTAATTTCACCAAAAAAATCACAAAACACAAAAATTTAAATTTAACACTTTTTTTCTATACCTGAAACTCAAAAGAATAAAAAAAAATCAATATATAAATAAACAAATTCCCACCTTCTTACAAAAATTTCTTGAAAACAAAAAAAAAATTAGCAATGAAAAAAAACCAACACACCAGCAAGAAATTTCTCTAATTTCTTACCTAAGTTTCACCGGCTGCGCCAAAATATCGTGTCCCAAAGCAATAAAATCTTCACCATAAAAAAAAAACGCACGAATTACTTTAAAACAATTTCTTTATTTGCAGCACTTACCTGCCTTACTTTACACCAAGCTATCTGGCGCTTAGGTAATCTGAACCGAACCGAAACTTGCGAGCACAATGACTGATGATGACAAACGGCACTCGCCAGACCAGTCATTAGTCTTTTTTTGTCCGATACTCGGAAGTAAACTTTCTTTGCTCACAACGCGGATGTAAACAAACGACAACAACTTTGTCGTTTGTTCTACCGGTTGCAGCACCTGAGTCGCTTAGTTCTAAACAATTAGAATTATTATTGCAATCGTCGATTTCTCCACTAAGTGCTCATCGCAGCCAGCTGTTAGGCTAATCAGCAAAACAACCGACAGTTGCAGAACAATACCATGCGAAGTTATTGTTTAGCAATTGCTGATTATTTCGCTGTGATGCCCTTGGCTGCTGGAAGAATCTTCCGTATATGGGGCCATAACAGCTGTCAGATGAACGATTGAGAGAGAGTGAGAGAGCTGAGAGGAGTCTCCGATGTTGTTCAGACCCCGGCTTTGGGTAATATTGGGCCCAATCGCCCCCATCCACCCTGGCTAAACATCCAAAGCTGTATAAAAATGCTCAGCCCCATAAAAATGCTTCACATGCTCATTCCAAATTTTACGAAATTATTTTGTTTTTTTTTTATTTATAGGCACTGATTTTGTTTTTGGGTCCGCTGCCACTAGTTGTTGTTGGGGCGCAGATTTTTATTATTTTTTTTTTTTTAGCACTGATTTGATTTTTTGGTACGAACACCGCTGCCACCAATTGTTGTATATTGTATCGCTCGTGCTTCCCGGCACGTCCAGGGAGAAGCGATCGGTGAATAAATTTGAACTCTCAGAAAACGAACATCTAGGTTTTGGCCTTCCTTCTATTAAAATGGAAAACACTTTTTAGTTCTTTATTAATATTTGAAGGCTTCCTTTTTAACAAAAACACAAACTCTTCTTTTTTCTTATTTATTTCCCTTTTTTTGCATGTTCCGTATTTTACAATTATCACTTCTAACAAAATTTCTTTATAATTTATATATATATATATTTATGATTTTCACTTTTGACAAAATTTCTTTATAATTTATATATACTATATATTTATGATTTTCACTTTCAACAGACTATTTACTGGATTTCTTCTAATTTTCACATACTTAGAGGTGTCCTCTCGACGGGGTTAAAAAACGAACTCCCCGAGGTTTGGGAAAATTGCACCCAGGTACCCACAATCACTTTCAAAAGCTTTTTTATCTTTTTATTCTTTTCTCACGACGTTGAAAAAACGTACGTGAGAAAATGCAAAAGTTCTTTGATGCGAGCTGTATGCATCAATGCAAAACGGTAATCCGATATGCACTTGTGCGCCCATCTTGAAATATTAATTTTAAGAGGGCGCGAATAATTTTGATAATTGTATGTATGTATGTACAAACAATTAGATTGGAGGAAGTTTGTAATGTACGTATGTACATAGTACATACGGAAAAAAAAGTAAGAAGACACTGTATGTAGGTAAGTGTGCATACCGTATGAGTGGAATGTGTGTCTGATAACAAAATGCAATTTATGCTAAATTGCATTTTGTTATAATGTGGGAATGCACTTCTAAGTGCATTTTGAATTTTGATAGAGTTTTTAATGAAATTTAAATTGAAATTAATTTTCAGGGTCAACTTTGTAATGCATCGATATATTGCATAGGGCAATATATTGGTGCATGGACCTTATGGTTGTGACTCGGGGCATTGGGCAGCTGAGTCACAACAAAGGGCAGGGTTCTGAGTAGGCGGAAAAATTTGATGTGCTTTACGTGCTGGAATTCTCCGTTAGACATGTTCACTTTAAGACTGTTACGATCGACTCTGGGTTCAAAGGTTTTGAGCTTTGGAAATGTTGTAGCATCGCTGACAGCTTTACGCCGTGGAGTTAGTGGTAGCGGTCGGGCCCGGTGTTGGTAGCCGCTTCTTCTATCGTGCGCCTGAAGGTTTGGCTTGGAGTCAAACGGCGCTGACCGCTTACAAAATTTTGACTCCTGGCTCGGTTTCACGACAAGCAAGCTCTATATTGCGTTTTAATTACCCCCACTACACCACATTCATAGCAGTAGACTCTCTGTGGGCCTAGTGGACAGTTGATGTAGACGTGACCCTCAGCCGAACAGTTCCAACATGTCACTCGAGATCTAGCGGGTCCGTGGATGTCTCTCGGAGCATTATTTTGAACACCTCGCGGTGGAACTTCAATGGCGGATATTTGACTGGACAGATCTCGGTTTAAATACGGCGTGTCCGAATAAATTTCATGCACTGCTCGTCGCGGTGCGACCGTCCGCGGAGAGCCTTTATCAGGCCATAACTTTTCAAATCTAGCACGTTGTCAGTCTGATAGAGAAGTAACGCCTCCTGTAAAACCGGTTTCATGTTACGTCGCACTATTTCCAACAGCTCTGCTTCTGGAATCGGTATGCTCATTTTGGACACTAACGCATCAACCGCTAATCGAAAATTCCTGAACGACTCGTTAACTCCTTTCTTCCTTGACTCAACGAGCTTGCGAATTTCGTAATCAGTTTCCTGTCTGCGGAATTCGCGTAGGAGTGCGGAACGTAAATCTTGCCACGAGTGCGTACGCTGGTCTCGCAAGTATAGCCAATACCAGTTGGCAGCTTTCCCAGTAACGAGCGTATGAAACCCGACGCATAATCTGGCAGCGGATACTTGTTCTAGTATTGCCAGAGATTCTACCCGAAATATGAACTCTCTCACATCCAAGCCGGATGTTGTAACGCAAAGCACGTCAGGCGACAGATCTACCTACATTCACTTGTACCTGGATGTAGATACATACTGCATCCGACACCTCTTGTTACAAAAATGATGTCCGGGATATGTGTGGGTGGCTGCACAGCGAGTATGCCGCTAGCGATCAGCCGCCTTGGGGTGGTTCTTGCCTCCCACATCTCTTCAATGCTTGTAAAGCTGTGCATAAAGAGGAAAAATGTTTGACCGGATAGACGGACGGACAGTAAAAAAAGAGAAGTCGTAGTCGTAACTGCAGACGGACAGACGGACAAAAAAAAAGATCTATGCAGGCTTCCTTCTCCTGGTGGAACCTGAAAGCCTAAAAAAAGGACGAAAATTTACTTTATTAATTGCTGCAAAAAAAAGAAGAACAGAAGACCTCAGCAACGGCGAACAAGTACTAATTCACCCGGAGAGTTTACAACGCTGACAGATGAACGATAGATAGACAGTGAGAGAGCTGAGAGGGGTCTCTGATGTTGTTGAGACCCCGTCTTTGAGTAATGTTGAGCCCAATCGCCCCCATCCACCCTGGCTAAGCCTCCAAAGCCGTATCAAAATGCTTAGCCCCATTGATGTCGTAAGTGTTACGGAGTAATGTTCCCCTATCCACCCATCATGCCGTCACCCGGCGTTGGTGGAAGTTACCTGCGTAGCATTATATGTTTACTCAATTAAGCGTTCATGTCCCAAAGAAAAGAGAGAGAAGAAAAAAAAAGGTTCCCAAAAAAAAAAGGAAGAAAGAACAAATAGCTATTACTTACAGAATCTAACCTTGACGGTAAGTATTTATTTAAAAAATGTAAACGTACTCTAAACCAACATTCATCCTTCTTGGTTCACAACCGAAGAATAATTAATCGTCACAACTTACAAGACCTTTCTTAGGTTAAGCAAAGACCCTACTAAGCTGACCTTAAAACCCTCTAAAAGGCTCGGCTATAAGTAAACCAACACAGCCAATATCGAGTGTTTATACATGGGTTTTAATAATCATTACAAGAAGATGAGAAAAAAAAAACGAGAAAATAGCAAATAGATATGAACTTACTTCAATAGAGTTATACTACCCTATACGACGATTGATTTCCCTCGTAGAACTGAAATGATGTTGGTGGGGTGCACCCTTTTTATAGCTGCCGCGCCGAACCGGAACTTGTGCGGTCGGCTTCTGGATGTTTAGGGTTTCCTTTTTTTTCTGGGTGGGTGCATTGACCTCTTTTTTGTTTGTCCTTTTCACCTCTTTGGGTGCTCTTGGACCGAACCTTGACTGTGGGTACAGTAATACTAGAAAGAAATTATATCTATGTATATGCAACATCCACGTTTACTGACACTGCTGGGCTTATTGTAATTTTTTTCCTTTTTTTCTTTGAAAGAAAAAAAATAAAAAAAGATGAATGCTGTCACGTAATCGACTTAATCACAGTACGGCAGTAAGAAAATGTGTGGTTAAAACACTACTAATACTATAAAATTTATTGTTAATTAGAAGAGTTTATCAATAACTGAATTTTCTTCAGTTTTTCTTTTCAGGTAGGCACTTCGTGGAAAAATCATCTTTATCAACTGCTATGAACACGGTAAGAAAACGTGTGGCAAACACTACTAATACTATTAAATTTATTGTTAATTAGAAGAATTCATCCATAACTGAATTTTCCTCAATTTTTCTTTTCAGGTAGGCACTTCGTGGAAAAATCATCTTTATCAACTGCTATGAACACGGTAAGAATACGTGTGGCTAAACACTAATAATACTATTAAATTTATTGTTAATTAGAAGAATTCATCCATAACTGAATTTTCCTCAATTTTTCTTTTCAGGTAGGCCCTTCGTGGAAAAATCATCTTTATCAACTGCTATGAACACGGTAAGAAAATGTGTTTATTAAGACACTACTAATACTATTAAAGTTATTGTTAATTATAAGAATTCATCCACAACTGAATGTACCTCAATTTTTCTTTTCAGGTAAGAAAACTGTATTTGTTCGCACGGGGAATCACTTTAGAAATTCGGAAGTTCACATGCAAATGTCAAAGCAATATGCACACACAATTTCTACAAATCGTAATTTCGATAAACTAAACCACTAAATGTACTCCTTTTCTTTATTACAGGTAAGAAAACTGTACTTCGCACAGGGAATTACTCAAAAAAAATTCGGACGTTCACAGGTAAATGCCAAAGCACCATATGCGCACAATTTTTTCAAATCGTAACTCCAATCATTTAAATCACTAATTGTACTCCTTTTCTTTATTCCAGGTAAGAAAATTTACGTTCGCAAATACATCAAAGAAACTGCAAAAAAATTCGACGTTAAGCACTGCGCGCCTGTAGCTATTCACTCACCGCTCGTTCAAAATCGAAAGAAGAAAAAAAAACAAGAGGGGACAGGAAAGTAAAATCCTTCAGATGAATGCTAACCCAGAAGGGGTTAGTAACAAAGTCTAAGAAGGTTATCACCCACCACTGAGGAAGTAGTAGGAGGGCTTGCGATAACCCGTGGTTCGCAAGTGAAGCTTGCCGGATGCCTTCTTAGGGCTACCGTGATCTACACGAGTTTGATCAAGACTTATATCCTGAGCATGGAAAAAGAAAAAATCATTTTCAAAGAGGCAAATTTACAAAAGCATCTTGAAAGAATGCGAAAAAAGGAGTAATGCAAGGAAGGAAATACATTTTAGCTGGTAATAAATACTAACAGGATAACACTGAACTGGTTTAGCTCACACTGGACAATTGTGCCAAATATATATAAATAAAAAAACAAACAAAAAACGCGTTTGTGCTAAGGCTGAAAATACTTCAGCTGAAATTTGTGCCCAGTAAAGCTAGAAAAAAATACGACTATACTAAAGAAAGAGAATATTCACCTGAAAACTGTGCCAAGTATATATGTGACAAAAAAAAAAAAACAAAAAAAACAAAAATATATAAATGCGCTTATGCTAATGCTGAAGATAAGTCACCCGACAATTGTGCCAAATATATAAAAAAAATTGCGTTTATACTAATTTCAACAATAATTCCAACGAAAGTTGTGCCAAGTATATATAAGAAGAATGCTTTTATACTATACGTTTATAGGTTTACCAAAATAATCCAACCGAAGATTGTACTGGTGTATATTACTATGAAATGCGTTTATGCTAAGACAAAAATTTCGTTCGCAAATTATACTAAGTAAAACTAAAAGAAAAAATAAGTATATACCAATCTCAGCAGTAATTCAAACGGAAATTGTACCAAATATGAATGGCAAACGATGTTATGAGGTGAATATTCAAGATAATTCCGCGGAATGTTATGCCAGGTATGATCAAATAATAAAAAAAACGAAATGCGTTTATAATAATGAAAAAAGTAATTCCTACGAGAATTGTGCCAACATGATTAAACGAAAACACTGCTCTGATTTGGGATTTTACGATCTGAGTGTCTTACACAAGCAATTTATTTATACTATGTGCATTACTAACGTTCTTCATTTAAGAAAGGGGGGGGGGGTGTCGTCATGACTGATCAACGCAAAAAAAAACACACTCGCCCCACACAACACAAGAAATAAATTTCAGCCACTGCTGAAATAATTAAAAACAATTGTCTCCCTCTATCTCTCTCTTAATCTCTCTCCCACTCCGCCGTCCACCACTCTCCAAGGTGTTGCCGCTCTGAACCAGCCCAATCGCAAAACTCTCGGTCAATCTATATTTATAAAATAAGAGAAAAAAAAACTCTATCAAGCGTTAATCGATGTTTGTTAGCAAATGGTCATGAACTTGGTGGCTGTCCGTACATAAACGTGTAACAAGCCGAAGCAAAACTTCTAAGAGGGGTATGCTGAACCGCGCACACTAAACTCGTGCTCCCACCAAGCAAATGAGCATTTATCTAAATAGGAAGGGGTTTACTGCAATGCCGAAGAACGAAACTTCGAGTAGCCGTCTTACAATGCATGATCGCGACAAGCACTCCCTTAACCAAGGATAAAATCGGGAGGGATGAACATCGTTCATCAACTTGGCACGAGACTGAAGTCAACAGATCAAGGAAAGGTGGGAGGTCGGTGATCAAGTGGCTGCCGGTGCTCGAGTAAGAAGCCATAGCGGTGATTTATATAAGGAGATAAATCTGGGCGGGACAACCCAACTAAAACTAAATATCTGTGCGGGGAACCCAACTGAAAATAAATATCTATACGAGAAAACCCAACTAAAACTAAATATATATACGGGACAACCCAACTAAAACTAAGAATATATACGGGACAACCCAACTAAAACTAAAAATCTATACGGGACAACCCAACTAAAACTAAAAAAGAGATAATACGGGCTTCTTCTCGGAAGCAGCAGAAATGAACTCAACGCACTCAAATAGTATGCATGGCATACAACGTTCATAACCACTCATCGATTTAGCCTCCGATCACTAGAAGTTAGGGAAGGTTAATGGGGAATGAAGTTACGATCAAAGGTGGATGTAAGTTGTCAGTGATTCAGTGGCTGCCAGTACTCAGGAGAGAAGCAGTAGCCGATTGTATGTATTAATAACTCCAAATAATTACCAAGCAAAAAAAAAAACTGTGAATGCTTAGGTATGCCCATTGTGACAATACAAATCTCAAAGCGCCTTCACGAAACGCAAAACTAAAATGGCTCACAGCCCGAAACAACATAGAACTTTAATAATATACTGGCTTCTCCCTGGAACTAGCAGATGTAAACGGAATTAATTTCAAAAACGTATGCATCGCATACAACGCTAACTGACCACTGCAAACTGAACAACTCACACTTCCAACAAGTAGCATCAAGAGGGATTACAGGATTTAATAATAAGGGAAGAAGGGTTTGAACAGAAAAAAAATCTGGTGCGAGGTTGCACACTGGAACCGGTAAGCTGACTCCAATGCCCAGACCAGGACAGAATCCAAAGAAGAACATTGTTCAACAACTTGCCAGGTTTGGGTCAGATGACCAGCTCGTCATGCAAGTAAAACTGTCAAGTGGTCGTCATCTCGGCGTCCACGAGCCGAAGCTTGGCTTCAAAAGTGGTACGCCTTGCGCACAAGACCCGCTTGTTGCCGAGGAGATGAGCACTTAAACAAGGAAACTGCTAATTTGAGGTAGAAATCGACTTAGACTTGACCGAAGGCAGATTACCAACGCACATACACCCAGAACCATGGTCGAGTGACCCAGCCGCTATACAAAGGTCGGGCCTAACGAGAGCCAAAAAGGAGCTATCATGGAAGTAACGCACTCCACAGAAGCAAGAAGAGCTCTGCGTAGACTCAGCACCTTGTACCCGCCAGGCAACCGGCGACCGATCACGCACAGTTACAAACAAAGATAGCATGAGTTCCATCGACAAACCAGTTTGAAGTAAACCGAAATCACTTGCGTCAGCTTAAAACATACTTGAGGTCTTACTAAACAAAGAAAAGTTCTAATAGTGATAATAACAAAAAAAAAATTAAGAAAATATCATTGAAATAGCAATTGTATTTTAGTCAAGAGAGGCTTGACTAAAGGCCGAAATATAAAACTAACTTGGGCGCCATTTGTAACACAAATGGGCGACCAGAAATATAGCAAAATAAAACTTGATATTAAAGCAAAAAAAAACCGTTTGGGCGCCATTTGTAACACAAATGGGCGACCAGAAATATAGCAAAATAAAACTTGATATTAAAGCAAAAAAAAACCGTTTGGGCGCCATTTGTAACGCAAATTGGCGACCAGAAATAATCATTGAAATAGTAATTGCACTTTAGTCAAGAAAAGCTTGACTAACGGCCGAAAAAAAACCAAATTGGGCGCCATTTGTAACGCAAATGGGCGACCTGAAATAATCATTGAAATAGTAATTGCACTTTAGTCAAGAGAAGCTTGAATAAAGGCAAAAAAAACAAGTTGGGCGCCATTTGTAACACAAATAGGCGACCAGAAATATAGCAAAATAAAACTTGATATTAAAGCAAAAAAAACCGTTTGGGCGCCATTTGTAACGCAAATGGGCGACCAGAAATATAGCAAAATAAAACTTGATATTAAAGCAAAAAAAAACTGCTTGGGCGCTATTTGTAACGCAAATGGGCGACCAGAAATAATCATTGAAATAGTAATTGCACTTTAGTCAAGAGAAGCTTGACTAAAGGCCGAAAAAAAAACCAAATTGGGCGCCGTTTGTAACAAGAAATGGGCGACCAGAACAAATCAAAACTTAAACGTGAAATGATACTTGTACTTTAGCCAAGTGAAACCTGACTAGAGACCGAAAAAGAACCTAAGCTTGCGCGCCATTTGTAACAACAAATGGGCGACCAGAAAAAATCAACAATTAAAACTTGAAAATGCACTAACACTTTAGTCAAGAGAGGCTTGACTAAGTGTGAAGAAAAGAAAGAAAACCGAAGTTTGGGCACCAATTGTAACGAAAAGCGTGTCAGGCGACAGATCTACCTACATTCACTTGTACCTGGATGTAGATATATACCGCATCCGACACATCTTGTTACAAAAATGATGTCCGGGATATGTGTGGGTGGCTGCACAGCGAGTATGCCGCTAGCGATCAGCCGGCATGGGGTGGTTCTTGCCACCCACATCCCTTCAATGCTTGTAAAGCTGTGCATAAAGAGGAAAAATGTTTGACCGGACAGACGGACGGACAGTAAAAAAAAGCAAGGTCGTAACTGCAGACGGACAAAAAAAAAGATCTATGCAGGCTTCCTTCTCCTGGTGGAACCTGAAAGCCTAAAAAAAGGAAGAAAATTTACTTTATTAAATGCTGCAAAAGAAAAGAAGAACCGAAGACCGCAGCACCGCCGAACAAGTACTAATTCACCCGGAGAGTTTACAACGCTGGCAGATGAACGATTGATAGAGAGTGAGAGAGCTGAGAGGGGTCTCTGATGTTGTTATGACCCCGGCTTTTAGATAATGTTGGGCCCAATCGCCCCATCCACCCTGGCTAAGCCTCCAAAGCCGTATCAAAATGCTCAGCCCCATCGATGTCGTAAGTGTTACGGAGTACTGTTCCCCTATCTACCCATCATGCCGTCACCCCGGTGGGTGGAAGTTACCTGCGTAGCATTATATGTTTACTCACTTAAGCGTTCATGTCCCCAAGAAAGGAGAGAGAAGAAAAAAAAAGTTCCCCAAAAAAAAAAAAACAGGAAGAAAGAAAAAATAGCTATTACTTACAGAATCTAACCTTGACGGTAAGTATTTATTTAAAAAATGTAAACGTACTCTAAACCAACATTCATCCTTATTGGTTCACAACCGAGGAACAATTAATCATCACAACTTACAAGACCTTTCTTAGGCTAAAGCAAAGACCCTACTAAGCTGACCTTAAAACTAAGCCGCCTCTAAAAGGCTCGGCTATAAGTAAACCAACACAATCA